>CM073496.1:8732500-10046071 GCA_037074585.1 Biancaea sappan | reverse complement strand
CCCCCAAACCTAAACAACATATTATCCTCAATAACAAACAAGTAGGGAGCGGGGTCCAAAAAGGAAAGCTATGCACAGAAATAAACCATCAACAAAGGCACTCAGAATAAAAATACGGAAAATAAATACAAGGAATTAAACAGAACAATGATTAAAGCAGCAAATAAAACTAAAAGCGAAATTAAAAAGATAAAATGGAAAGAAACTTGGGTTGCCTCCCAAGAGCGCTAAGTTTATAGTCCTTAGCTAGACTTTACCCGGTTTGTTTAGCTATGCCTCCACCACATCCCTCCACAGAAGGGATTTTACAATCCATGAGAGTTTTCATAGGAGGATGAGCAGGTGGGCTTTGATTGTTTTCTGCCTTAGTTGCAGGTTGAGCTTGTTAGGCTCATATAGCGTGTAAAGCTTGTATTTGGCCTATGCGAACTGACCTTCCAATTTTCGGGTAAAATACTAATGAGCTTGAGTCGGTGATACCTCGCATAAAACAGTGAAAAGTAAGAAATAAAATTTAAACAAAAGCAAAAATATGTACAAGTATAAGAGTAAAATTTACAGTATAAGTATGTACAGAAAAAGGCAAAGTCCAAACTACAACCCTACTAGCTACTCTTAATATTGTCAACACCGTCAATCCCCGGCAACGGCGCCAAAAACTTGATGCGCTATTTCCCGACAAGTGTATCGGGTCGCACAAGTAGTAAAGTGATGAGAATAAGTTATCGTCCTCAGGGATTGACTTTAACAATTACCAATTTCACTAGATCAAATTATATTTGGACAGAGGAAAAAAAGTAAAGATAAACCGCAAATAAACTAAACTAACAACAAGGAATTAACTAAACACCAAACGAAGAACTACGCCAAAACACAACGGGTAGGGGATTGACTTTCTTAACTCCTAATCCGATTAATTCATAGACAAACCAATCTTTGAATCGTTAAAGGATGCTTAGAAACATTCACAGATTCCATTTAATGTTGGTCGAGTTCACGAAAATATTTGAACCCAATTTCTTGGTGAGCAAATCTTCCTAGCCAAAATAATTAGCTAATGTCTTAGTCCAATTAATTGGTTCGGAGTTTAAGTTCAAGAACTCATATGACCACACAAACAAGATTATCTATGTCTAGACTAACCCGATTCACGGTAGAAGTTACAAGGGCATGTTTATATCAAGCTATGTCTAGCATTAATACAAACCCCAAATTCATCTAAGTGAAATGATCATAATCACCTAAAACCAGTTAAACCAATAACAACTACTCCAATAATCAGAAAAGCAATTGTATTTAAGCATCCAACAACAAAGCTTCATAGGTAGTTAATATACATCAATCCCCTAACCCTAGAGTTTATAACAAGAGGAAGAAATACATAACAAATACACAACAAAATATGATCAAGAGGAAGGAGAAAAAGGAAGAAAAGCTTCAAACTCAGTAGAGAAGAGGTCTCCCAGCTCCTCCATCCTTTCCCTAGCAGAGCTCCCTTGCCCTCCAACCAAAAGATACCCAAAACATCAGCAAAAGAGCAATATATACAAGAAAGCACGCAGGTCTGAGCCGGGGCGCCTGGGCGCCAAGTAGAAACAAAGGGCAAAAGTGTCTGGCGCCTGGGCGCCACGTTATAATGCTTCTGGCCGAGAGTTGTGGTGTTGGCGCCTGGGCGTCAACCATTAAATGTTAAGGCCGAGAATTCAGCTTCTGGCGCCAGCCTCCAGATTTTCATTACATAAGCACTTTGCTTTTGGATCCCATCAGCACACCGGCCACAGCAGACCAGAAAAGAAAGCCTAAAAGAAAATACAACAAAAAGCATAAAAAGGCAAGCAAAGAGACTAAAATAAGATAAAGCAAAGCAACAACTATGTACAAAGAAGAAAGCCAAAATAAAGGACAAAGCAAGCAAAAAGCTAACAAAAATGGAATCAAGGAGAGGAAAAAGCCCTAAAGAAATAAACAAAATTAACTAAAATAGAGGACTCATCATTGGTCTTGGCTGGCCACGAGATGATTGTGAGTGAGAGTGAGAGACTAAGTCGAGGACTAAAGTGAGGTCAGAGAGTGAGAGTGAAAGACTGAAAGAGAAACTGTGACGTGAAACTGAAATGAAACCCTAAGCCTAAGTCCCAAAGTCATGAAGAGATTATAGTGGACGGGTCACACTCATGGGTATTGGACTAGTCCGGCTAAGACTATGGGTCTATGGCCAAAAAAAAAGAAGGCGAGCTCGACCGAGATTGGCCCCCTACTCATTAAGCCAAAGAGGCTAGTTGTCCTGTGATTCACCCCCCAAATGAAGCTGGCCCATTTAGGTTTGTTTTTAAATGGGCCTAGAATGCTAAACCAAAGACTGTCCATTTATGGGTGGTCCCGGTCTTGACTATGGGTGTAATACCTGTCAAAAAAAAATTCTGTCTGCTTAAATTTTTACGTAAATTTTATTATCTTGGTTATGTATGATGTTGAAAATATGAATTTTCACTTATAAATTGAATAAATGGTGAGATATAATGAATGGTACGATATGGAATTTATCCCATTAATTAAAATACAATTCAAAAGTGGAATTTACAATGTATAGTTAAAAGTAAGACTGGTAGATGAAACTGGTAGATGAAATAGTATAGGAGAACGGTAGATGAAAACTGGTAAGTGAAACTGGTAGATGAAATAGTATAGGAGAATGGTAGATGGAATAGTAGCAAATAGTACCATAACTTCTCGTATAAATAGGCCCTTCCATTTCACTTCTAAACTCACACCTTCATATTCTATTCTCTCCTCTCCTCTAATTCTTCTGATTCTGGTGTTAAGATTATGGGTTATTATAAAAGTCCTCCTTTATAGCTTGGATTCGAGGTGAGGGAATATTCTACTGTGCTCTTTTAAATTCTTGCAATAATTTAAAGGTTAAATTCTTAGTATGCTCTATGGTTACGGCCTTAGCCGATCTTCCATATCAGAAAAGAACTAACCTCGATTGTTTAAGAATTATTTATTGATTACTAAGATACTGTGAGGGTACTATATTTTTACAAATACCTTTGTGATAAATTCTTAGTATGCTCTGTGGTTGCGGCCTTAGCCGATCCTCCATAACAGAAAGGAATTATCCTCAGTTACTTGAAAATTATTTCTGATTTTCGCACATATGAATAGTATCATGTCGTAAATAGTATCATACCGTACATATGAACAGTGCCGTATTTATGAATAGTATCATACCGTACATGTGAACAGTAATATAGTTATGAACAGTACCACATATGCATATAAATAGTCCGTATATAAATCATGTTCACACGTATAGTTGTATGGTATATGTAAACAATGAATAGTATCATACACATTACTATATATATGAACAACATCACATACATGGGTAGTATTGTGTGTAAGATTGAATTATTGTTATGTTTGTGATTGACGGAGAATGTTACGGGGACGGGTCCATGTGTGGGAGTAAAAAGGAAGGAGCAGGAGATAATAGGGGTGGCAAATCATGTTAAACAAAAATTTGTTCCAATACAAAGAGTATTGAAAATATAGGGGTGAAATAAGGGAGGCATTTATGAAAGTAGTAATAAGGGAGGATGCGGCAGGGGCTGCGGGACAACGACCACCTTATGTGGATTGGACCCGAAAAATGTCTGGGAATTTAATTTGGAACTATATGATATGTTTTGTGATTTTATATGATTGTTTCTTATGTTAATGTGATAGAATAATATATTTCCTCACTGAGTAAAATATACTCATGCCATTCCTCCCCTCACAGATTTTCAAGAAGAAGTAGAGGCACAACCAGCTAATCGTTCGAGTCCTCAACCCTATTGATTAGGGTAAATATTTGTTATTATGTAAAACTATATCAAAAGTATTCTAGTAGTAGGTCTGTAATTTGGGTAGGTAAATCTTGGACGAATAATGCTTGTTAAGAATATTATTTATTAATGAATAAATGGATATATTTGAAATATTTACTGTACTCTCTTTCATGAGATAGCATTTATATATATATATATATATATATCAAATTGGCACGGAATTAGGCTTATGGTGGTGAGGTAAAAGCTCATCTATCGTGCCGGTCACGTGCGCAAGTTGGAGGCGTGACAAAGTTGGTATCAGAGGTTTGGAATTAGGTCTCCTACTAATTACAGAGCAAGGTATCCTTAGTGAAATCTTTTCTATTACTATGAGCCCGGGTATAGCAATAGTTAAAGACTCCACCAAAGGACCTATAGGGATGTCATGTCACATTTTCTTTCCTAAATTGTTGTTCTTTAGAACGTCGTTAAAAGTCAAAAATTTTATATTGTATATTCGAAATGCCTTCTTCGCAGCACGAGATACAAGAAAGAGAACGTGAGACCTCGTAGGAAGCCTCATCTCATCCTCCGATGTTAACTACTCGGGATCAAGGGAAAGGTCGAGAAAAGGAAGGAAATCCTGAGCATGACAAAGGCACTCACGATATGTAGAAACTAGTAGAAATACCTCATGTAAGGGAAGAAGCATCTCCCCAACCAGATAATGTACAACTTATGGCTTTCATCTCAAGTATGCGAGGCACCATAGAAATTATGGCGACTGGTTTCCAAGATGCCATACAGGCTATAACGGCTATGGTAGCTAAGCAGAATGTTGAAACGAGTCCTCCGATAATATCGGTCCCTATGACTGTTCAACCTACAACTAATAAGGTTTCAGAGTTTCTCAAATTACAACCGCCTACTTTTTCAGGGTCAGAAGATGAGGACCCTCAAGAATTCTTATATCATATTGAAAGAATTCAATCTATTTTGGGATGGTCTGCTGATAGTATGGTTGAAATGGCCGTTTTCCGGTTTCAAAATGATGCTAGTAATTGGTGGGAAACATGGCTGGCAGGCCGACCCATAGAAGCCTCGGCAGTCACCTGGGGAGAATTTAGGGAAGCTTTTACAGAACGGTTTCTTCCAGAAACCCTTCAGATGGCTTGAGAGCAAGAATTTGAGTGACTAACTTAAGGCCCGGAGATGTCCATTGAAGAATACAATACTAAGTTTGTTCCCCTTGCTCGCTATGCACCCCATATGGTACCGAATGAAAAGCGTCGAATTAGGTGATTTATCCTGGGGCTTCGCCAACCATTTTATAGTTTGATATCCCTATAAGTCAATGTTTACCCGTCATATGAAGCGGTGGTTGAAGCTGCACGGATGGTTGAATATGGGCATAAAACAAAAAGTAACAATTTTAAGAAAAGAGGGCGAGATCAAGGGAGCATGACAACTAATAATGGTGGGTCAAGAAGATTTAAGTCCTCTGGTCGAGGTAATTTCTCTTCAGGTACACCTTCAGCATTAGTATAAACTTCAGCAAGTGCCCCGAAAAATAGATCAGAAAGTAAGGTGAAACAATCTACAGTTCAACAAGGTTCTTCCCAGCCTTGGCAAAATAAGCCCAAATGTACAAATTGTGGAAAGCATCACTTCGGAGTATGTAGATTAACAGGCCCTGCATGCTATCAATGTGGCCAAGTAGGTCATTTCATGAGAGACTGCCCTTACTTACTAGAAGGGTTAGGGAAAGAATCTTTACACCCTTCAGCACGACAATCCGAGCCAGCTTTAGGCCTTAGAGCTCCTTCTTCGTCATCAGGAAAAGGCGGTGCAGGTAGAGGACATGGTCATGGATTTGGAGGAAGGGGCCAACCAATGGCCGGTAGAGGGCAGACACGTGTCTATGCTCTTACTCGACAAGATGCACAGGCCTCCAATGCAGTAGTCATAGGTACTCTTCTTATATGTTCTCATAAGGCATGTGTGTTGTTTGACCCTGGTTCTACACACTCGTATGTGTCACCTCTATTTGCCAAGAGGTTCAAGTCTGAACCAGTTATACTGGACGAACCATTTCTGGTAGCTACACCAATAGGGGAAACCCTAGTAGTCAGATCTGGATATCGTTCTTGTAAGGTAACTGTTAAGGACATAGAAACGGAGGTAGATCTCATGCTTCTTAGTATGACAGACTTTGATATAATTTTAGGCATGGACTGGTTATCCTCATGCCATGCTACATTGAATTGTCATGACAAAACTATTTCATTTAGTATACTGAATGGAAATAATTTCATATTTCAAGGAGACCAAAGCAAGGTTCCCTGTAACATAATATCTATGATAACCGCCCGACGTATGTTACGAAAAGGTTGTCATGGATTTCTGGCCTTTGTCAAAGATACTGACAAGGAGGAACGAAGTATTGAACAAATACCAGTGGTTAGTGAATTCCCAGATGTATTTCCAGAAAATCTACATGGTTTACCACCAGAGAGGGATATTGAATTTAATATTGAATTGGTTCTGGGCACTCGACCAATTTCAATTCCTCCTTACCGTATGGCACCCGCAGAGTTGAAAGAGCTTAAAGAGCAATTACAAGACCTGCTGGATAAGGGGTTTATTCGCCCAAGTTTTTCACCTTGGGGTGACCTAGTACTCTTTGTAAGAAAGAAAGATGGCTCTTTAAGACTGTGCATAGATTACCGACAGTTAAACAAAGTCACGGTAAAGAATAAATATCCTTTACCAAGAATTGATGACATGTTTGACCAACTTCAGGGGGCACAATACTTCTCAAAGATAGATTTGAGATCCGGATACCATCAACTAAGGATTAAAGAGGAAGACATACCCAAGACTGCCTTCCGAACACGATACAGGCATTATGAATTTCTCGTAATGTCATTTGGGTTGACTAATGCGCCAGCAGCATTTAAAGATCTTATGAACCGCTTGTTCAAACCTTTCCTTGATAGATTTGTGATTGTCTTCATTGATGACATTCTAGTTTATTCTAAAAGTATTGAGGATCATGCAGAACATTTGAGAATTGTATTGCAGACTTTGAGAGTACATCAATTATATGCTAAGTTCTCAAAATGTGAATTTTGGATGAGTCAAGTAACATTTTTGGGGCATGTAATCTCTCAAGAAGGTATTCATGTAGATCCAAGTAAAATCGAGGCAATAACGCAGTGGCCTAGACCAACAACTGTATCTGAAGTTCGGAGTTTCCTTGTCTTAGCGGGGTATTACCGTCGCTTTGTCAAGAATTTCTCTAAATTGGCTCTTCCACTGACTAAGTTGACGAGGAAGAATACTAAGTATGTTTGGGATGACGCTTGTGAGCAGAGTTTCTCTGAATTGAAGAAGTGCCTAACTTCAGCACTGGTACTTGTTCTACCATCAAGATCAGGGGGTTATACTGTATATTGTGATGCTTCGAAGGTAGGATTAGGATGTGTATTAATGCAACATGGTAGAGTCATTGCTTATGGTTCTCGACAGCTTAAGAAGCATGAACTCAACTACCCCACTCATAATCTAGAAATGGCAGCTGTAGTATTTGCTCTGAAGATTTGGAGGCATTACTTGTATGGGGAGACATATGAGATCTTCACGGATCATAAGAGTCTTAAATATATATTTGATCAAAAAGATCTCAACTTAAGGCAACGAAGATGGATGGAACTCCTGAAGGACTATGACTGTACTATTCTCTACCATCCAGGAAAGGCAAATGTGGTAGCGGATGCCCTCAGTCGGAAGTCAATGGGGAGTCTAGCTCACATTACCACAGTAAGGAGGTCCTTAATTCAGGAATTACAAGAGTTAGAGGCTAGTGGGGTATTCCTCGAGATTACTAAGTCAGGTGCTTTCTTGGCTCACTTGACAGCTAAATCCTCCCTTGTAGAAAGGCTGAAGATAACATTAGAGAATAATGCTGAAATGGTTAAAACTAGAGACAAGGCGAAGGAAGGTTTAATACCGGGTTTTTCAGTAGACGCAGAAGGTGTATTATGGTTTAACGGAAGATTGTGTATTCCGAACATTGCACCCTTGAAGCGGGAGATTTTATAAGAGGCTCACGGTGCACCATATGTTGTTCATCCTAGTGCCAATAAAATGTATCAGGACTTGAAACAAGTTTATTGGTGGGAGGGCATGAAGCGAGATGTGACTGACTTTGTCGCTCAATGCTTGACATGTCAGCAAGTCAAATCTAAACATCAGAGACCACCTGGGTTGATGCAGAGGCTTGAGATTCCTAATTGGAAATGGGAACGGATTACTATAGACTTTGTGGTGGGTTTGCCCTGATCTTCGAATGGGTATGACTCTATATGGGTCATTGTGGATCGACTTACTAAGTCGGCACATTTCCTTCCTGTTCATACCACCTACAGTGTAGCAAAACTTAGTCGACTATATATAAAGGAGATAGTGAAGCTTCATGGCGTACCAGTATCCATCATATCAGATCGAGGACCTCAGTTCATCTCTCGATTCTGGAGAACTTTTCATAAAGCTTTGGGCACTAGAGTGGATTTGAGCACAGCTTTTCATCCTCAAACTGATGGTCAGTCTAAGAGGACTATTCAGACCTTAGAAGATATGCTAAGAGCATGCGTGATGGATTTTGGTGGAAGATGGGAAGACCACTTGTCACTTATTGAATTTGCTTATAACAATAGTTATCAAGCTAGCATTAAGATGGCTCCTTTTGAGGCATTATATGGGAGGCGATATCAATCTCCTATTAGTTGGTTCGAACTAAGTGAACCCAAAATGGTGGGACCTGAGATGATACAGGAGGCCGTAGATAAAATTAAGCTAATTAAGGAGAGGTTGTTAACTGCCCAAAATAGGCAAAAATCTTATGCGGATAACCGACGACGTGACCTAGAGTTTTCTATTGGTGATATGGTCTTCTTACGAATCTCACCGATAAAGGGAGTAATGAGATTCGGAAGGAAAGGAAAGCTCAGCCCAAGATATATTGGTCCTTATGAGATTGTGGAGAGAGTGGGTAACGTGGCATATCGCCTAGCTTTACCTTTGGACCTAGAGGGAATACACCCATTATTTCATGTATCGATGTTATGTAAGTATCTTTCTGACCCCTCTCACATCATCCAGCCACAAGGAAATTCGCACCAAGGAAATTCCCATTGTCAAAGTTCTGTGGAGAAATCATTCTCAAGAGGAAGCCACATGGGAAACAGAAGATGAAATGTGGACAAAATATCCATACCTCTTCGAATCATAAAGTAAGTTTTCGAATTCGGGGGACCGAATTCTTTTAAGGGGGGTAAAATGTAATACCCGTTAAAAAAATTATGTCTGCTTAAATTTTTACGTAAATTTTATTATTTTGGTTATATATGATGTTGAAAATATGAATTTTCACTTATAAATTGAATAAATGGTGAGATATAATGAATGGTACGATATGGAATTTATCCCATTAAGTAAAATACAATTCAAAAGTGGAATCTACAATGTATAGTTAAAAGTGAGACTGGTAGATGAAACTGGTAGATGAAATAGTATAGGAGAACGGTAGATGAAAACTGGTAAGTGAAACTGGTAGATGAAATAGTATAGGAGAATGGTAGATGGAATAGTAGTAAATAGTACCATAACTTCTCCTATAAATAGACCCTTCCATTTCACTTCTAAACTCACACCTTCAGATTCTATTCTCTCCTCTCCTCTAATTCTTCTGATTCTGGTGTTAAGATTCTGGGTTATTATAAAAGTCCTCCTTTATAGCTTGGATTCGAGGTGAGGGAATATTCTACTATGCTCTTTTAAATTCTTGCAATAATTTAGAGGTTAAATTCTTAGTATGCTCTATGGTTGCGACCTTAGCCGATCTTCCATATCAGAAAAGAACTAACCTCGATTGTTTAAAATTTATTTATTGATTATTAAGATACTGTGAGGGTACTATATTTTTACAAATACCTATGTGATAAATTCTTAGTATGCTCTGTGGTTGCGGCCTTAGCCGATCCTCCACAACAGAAAGGAATTATCCTCAGTTACTTGAAAATTATTTCTGATTTTCGTACATATGAACAATACCATGCCGTAAATAGTATCATACTGTACATATGAATAGTATTATACCGTATTTATAAATAGTAGTATACCATATATATGAATAGTATCATACCGTATATATGAACAGTGATGTATTTATGAATAGTATCATACCATACATGTGAACAGTACTATAGTTATGAACAGTACCACATATGCATATAAATAGTCCGTATATAAATCATGTTCACACGTATAGTTGTATGGTATATGTAAACAATGAATAGTATCATATACATTACTATATATGTGAACAACATCACATACATGGGTAGTATTGTGTGTAAGATTGAATTATTGTTATGTTTGTGATTGACGGAGAATGTTAAGGGGACGGGTCCCTGTGTGGGAGTAAAAAGGGAGGAGCAGGAGATAATAAAGGTGGCAAATCATGTTAAACAAAAATTTGTTCCAATACAAAGAGTATTGAAAATATAGGGGTGAAATAAGGGAGGCATTTATGAAAGTAGTAATAAGGGAGGATGCGGCAGGGGTCGCGGGACAACGACCACTTTATGTGGATTGGACCCGAAAAATGTCTGGAAATTTAATTTAGAACTATATGATATGTTTTGTGATTTTATATGATTGTTTCTTATGTTAATGTGATAGAATAATATATTTCCTCACTGAGTAAAATATACTCATGCCATTCCTCCCCTCACAGATTTTCAAGAAGAAGTAGAGGCACAACCAGCTAATCGTTCGAGTCCTCAACCCCATTGATCGGGGTAAATATTTGTTATTATGTAAAACTTTATCAAAAGTATTCTAGTAGTAGCTCTGTAATTTGGGTAGGTAAATCTTGGACGAATAATGCTTGTTGAGAATATTATTATTAATGAATAAATGGATATATTTGAAATATTTACTGTACTCTCTTTCATGAGATAGCATTTATATATATATATATATATATATATATATATCAAATTGGTACGAAATTAGGCTTACGGTGGTGAGGTAAAAGCTCATCTATCGTGCCAGTCACGTGCGTAAGTTGGAGGCGTGACAACGGGCCATGGTCTTTTTAAATAGCGCTAGTAAGTGGTAATGCATTTTTTCCTTTCTAATGGTATTATGGAATATCATTAAGCCCCTAATACCGTCAAGAATCAAATCAATACAATGGGCTGCACAAGATGATCTAAAAAATTGTTTTCTTTTTTCCATCAATTTGGTACCTGTAGATACTAGAGTTTTAGCACTATTAATCACTAATTGAACCACATTTTCCTCCCCAATTTCATCTATCATTTCATCAAGTTATTCAAACATCTTGTCACCATCTTTAATCAAATTGCTACTATTAACAAATTTTATAAAAATCCCTCCAGGCCTATTAACAAGAAAATTAGTAAGGGATCTACTGTTTTCATCGTTCCGTCCATCCGACATCAATGTACAATCAATTTTTTTCCCATTCAATCCTATATTTTTCCAAATTAGCATTGATTTGATCAACTTCTTTCTTCAAATATGATACTCTCACTTCATGATAAGTTGGAGGCTTCAATCTTCTACCATATTCACTAATAGATTTCATCATATTAATAAAATGGGGGTCTTGACCAAATCAAATGGCAATGCATTGTCATATATGCATTTACAAATATCCCTAACAATTAAGTCTCTATCCTTAACCATTGCATTCATAGTTTGAAGAAATTATTTGTTAAGTTTTAAAAATAAAACTGGTGAACTGTACATTTCTTTAAATTCAGAGGGTGTTATTTACTTATTTTTGCCCTAAAAAGGTAAAATGCACATTTTTTCCCTCTTAAGTGAGTTACAGTATTACTTTCTTCAATTTTGAAAGTTAATCATATATAGAACTTTTGAAGTTTTAGGTTTTGTGCGACGTAATTATTTTCCTAACTTTTTTAGTTAAAAAAAAATGATGCCATTCTCATTTATGTAGTGAGAAATCAAATAGCCAAAAAAAAAAGTTAAAGTATATCTTTGATCTCTATAGTTTGAAAATCTTAAATTTAGTTCCTATATATGTTGAGTAGAGAATCTTAGCACCAAATTCAAGATTTTAAAACTATAAGAATCAAATTCAAGATTGGGTGAAATTATAAAAAATAAAAATATATTTTAATCCCAAAAAAAATCATTTCTAATGGAAAATAATATATATTTTTTTTACATTTTTAGCATAAAAATGCCTCTATAGATAGAATATTTGATTTTTTTTTTAAAGCTTACATAATACAAATAGTGTTGAAGTTCTCGACAAAAATGTAAATAGAGAAGTTGTATTAAGTAGAAAATTTTGAGTATGACTTTTAAAAGGTAAAAGATAAGTTGTAAGACTCTTTAAATTGAACATAGTTCTTCGCATTTTAACCTCAAGGAAAACTAAAATTTTTCTCAAATTAGGAAATAGTGCCATTTATTTGAGTCAACTTTAAAAGTTAATTATAAACTTATCAATTTTTAATTTTCTGTAATATAACTTACTAAGAACCCGTTTAAAAGAACTTATTTTGAGTTTATCTAATTTATTTTATGCCATAAACACTTATATATATATTTAGGAGAACTTATAAAAATAGCTTATGACATGTCAATAGATTATTTTTAACTTATTTTCATAAGCTCTCCATAATAGCTTATAAAAATAAGCTAAAAATAACTTATGTGAAATTTATCTTCATAAATTCTTCAATTATACAAAATAACTTATATATAATCACTTATATGATAAGTGCTCATTTTATAACCAATTAAATAAGCTCTTTATCTAAACATGGCTCTTTCATGCAAAATATTAAGGACACCAAATAAGCAATATATCATCTTAAGCATTAAACAGTGATTATCGTTTTTATTGATCTACAATTTTTGTAACAAAAAAGACTTTTTAATTTGATAAGTTGGATATATATATATATATATATATATTTACTAATTTAGCTTCTTTCAACTTATACATAAGTAACATTATAATTTTAGATAAAAAATAATAACAGAGTTATAATATACAAAATTAAAAGATTTAGAAGATTTAAGGTAAATTCTTAAAATATAATAAAAGGAATTAAATTACATCTTTTTAAATTAAAAGTGATTCTTTTAACTTCAGAGAAAAACAAAAAATACGAACTCTCCATAACATATGCCAATTAGTTCATACAGGACAAATGAAAAAAAAAAAAAAAAAACTTCAGGTTATCATATAGTTGCATAAAATAATTTTACTTTAAGAGTTTTAGCCGTTTTCACTTTCAAGCCGAGCTTGCGGAATTGCTCCAGAGCCCAGCTAGCAGGCATGGGCGAAGAACTAAAGCAACCTCCTCCTCCATCTGCTGCTCAGCCTTCCTCAACGGAATCCGAAACCGATCCTCTGCCTCCAGTGGCTACTCCTCCTCTGTTTGATCCCACTCGAAGTACGACTTTATATATTTCATGTTTTTCGTCTCTGCGAATTTCATCTTTTTATTTATTTATTATTTTGGAAACAAGTTCATAAGCGTTTATGCACTCTACTTGCTTGTTTCCAATGTCCCACTTTTTAAAATTTTTTCTTCAATTTAGTATGCTTTGGCTTATGGGGTATATATAAATTACTGTGGAGATTGATATTTCTTTTAGGGTTTTGATTCGGGCGGGGTAGGGTTTAGTCGTCTAGAGAGTGTAATTGTGGGGAAGAAATTTACAGTAAACTCCTACATGGTAGACAAAACTCTGAGAAAGTATCCCATTTTTCTTGGTTCAGTCAGCACTTGTATGAAAGGATGAAATCTAACTGATGACTAGTGGAAAAATTCTGTGATTTGCACGGCAAGTCTAGGATCAAAAGATATGTGGTTGTAACAAATTTGTGCAACTGCATATTGGGCAGGGGGGTGGGGAGTAATCAATAATAGATGGAGAGTTAGAGGACAAGTTGAGCTTGCATTCATTTGTATGGAATGGGATCTCTTATGGCTACATTTGGATTAGAAAGATTCACTACCCCTTGATTTCATTTGCTCAAAATTTGACAAGTAATGATCACCTTAACATGTCTATTGTGATAGACTTTTGTTATTGATACACATGAATATATATATTTTTTATTTGTATTTCATAGTTGTCTCGTGTATACTGTGTAATAATAGATTATATTTATAGGAGATAAGTAAGTTGTATTTTCATTAGTACTGTCGATGGCATACAGTGGCCAGTGGCAGTAAGGCCCCAAATGCCATGATTCCATGGCAGATTGCATGGTGGGTGCTATATCGAGGCATGTTGTGAATGGTATGGTGGTCAATGGTGGCAAGGCAAGCCCCAAAAATGCTATGGTGCCATTTCAGAAAATATTTTAGAAAACAAAAAGTTATACATAATAAAGTATAATACAGACACAATAGAACTATCATCATCATAATAACAAAATATCCAGAAAAAATAAAGCCATCACTTAATATAAAAGTAGCAATTGAGCTAGTGATAGATGACATAGAACATAAGCACAAGTCACAATCAAATTGAAATGAATGAAATTAAGTTCTTTCATGTCATTGTCAAAGAGTTAGCTGTTATGTTGTTCTAAGAGATTTAGATAGGCTGATCTCTATAGAAGTTAGAATCATCATTCAACAAGCCAAATCATCAGCCTCATCATTGCTTTCATCACTACCAGTAGACTTAAACTTTCTGGTGTGCAAGTGTGCTTTCCTTTTTAAGTTTTGCTGCTCTATTTTATTAGACACTGCCGTGGACCCTTATGGCACTAAAAACAACAAAATGTGAGGACAGCAGTGAGAAAATTTGTCTGCCGACCACTTTCAATTTGTTACTTGCCATTGATAATGATTGCCACAGCCATGGCGCTCCCATGTTGAGGCCATTAGGGATTGGAGATTCAATAATGGGGACTCCCTGATCTGTGCAACACCATTCCGCCATGGTGGTTAAAACAATGATTTTCATTTCCAGGGATAACTTATCTTGATTATAAGCTGTACGGAGTTGGTTTCATAAATTGTATACAATTATGGGTAAATAGAATAAAAGGCTTTCAATTATTTGTTTTCTGAAGCTATATATTCTTGAATGTCATATTGTTGATATCCCTGTATTGAATTATTGATTAATGATATTTTTTCGTTAATTATAGATTCTAAAACGGAGTTTTGTGATCAATTTTCATTATAGAAGAGTTAGGGATTACATTTGTTTTTCTATGTACTGATTTGTTTCATATTTTAATTGACTCTAAGTCTTTGCTTTGTCTGTCTCTTGCCTTCTTTTTTGTTGAAGTGGTTGGCATCATCAAAAGGAAGGCCCTGATAAAAGATTTAGCTGCTGTGTACCATGCAGAATGCCTTGCATACTGTCAAGAACTTTTGGAACTTCAAAGAAAGTGGGAAGAGGTTAGATGCAAAATTCTGTTTTCCTTTCTTGCATTATTTGATTAACCGTATCACTCAATTAGACATATCTTGCTCTTCCCCCCCCCAAAAAAAACAAAAAGAAAAAAAACCCACCACAAAAAAAGAAAAGGCATATCTTGCTATTACTTTTTGACATTTAGTTCTGGGAGCAAACTGGTACATATGACCATTAAAAAGACAATGTTTTTGTGAGGATGGGTGCTCCTGCTGAAGTTTCTTGGTGGCAGTAAAGACAGTCTTCAGACTGGTTACCTGGGCCATATCATGACTAAGACTTAAAACCAAAATTTGATTTTATGGATTGATTTTATAATCTATTAAGATATTAACATTACATAGGCATGAAAATTGTAACCATTGGCATATTCATTAAGGTTTAAGACTAATGATAAGAGATGGCACCATGGGTTCATATCCATTGGCGGTGCAACGTGAATAGAGTGAGTGGGCAAGAGCAAGTGTTTATACCCTTAAGCAACATGATATTTAGTATTTACCTATCAAACTGGTTAAAAAAAAATGCTAGGAAAAAAAATAGATGAATTACTCAGTTGATGACTGGGATTCGTGAGCAGAAAAGGTTAAACACAGATGGTTAGAACTTGAGGTACACATTGAGTAGTTAAGAAACTTGTAGACGTAAGCTAAAGAAAAGCTGAAAAGTACATAGCTCGGAACTTCAACTTAGTTGCCAAGTGTTGTTTGTATGCATTCGGTTCTTCATGTTGCACTACATGATGAAATATAATTGCATGATTTTAAAAAGCTCACCTAACCTAAGTACAAGTTTACAAGTGAATTCTGCATTTTTTTTTTTTTTGATGAAAATAGAATTTATTGATGAGAAGAGGATAATACATAAAGATACAAAGACATAGTATAATAGATCCTAAAAACATAAGAAAACAACCTAGGTTCCAACTCAAAAGAGCCTTCCAATTCCTTACGGTTCACAATGGCCACTCCCTATAGAAGCCATTTGTAGAATCCCACTAGCAGGACATAAAAAATCCTCTCCCAAAATAGATCTGGCAGAAGGAACTGCTAATTAAACACACTATCATTCTGTTCTAATTAACAACATTACAAACCAGAAAAAAACTACACAATGCCAGAGAACTTTTTGCCCTTTTTGCCTCCCAAAACCTGTAAATTGCTTTTTCCAAATATGCCAAGCCACTTCACAATGCAGTAAGAGATGGTTATTCATCTCTGAACTTTTGAAATACGTTACACAAGCTGATGGAGTACTACATCAGGAAGCCACAAGTAATGATTGTGGTACTGAAGGGGCATGGTTCTTCCCCCTTACAAGCTGGTTTTATGGGTAGGTTCCTCACACTTATCTCTCCATCACAAACATTAGTGATCAAGCTTTATTGGGTCTTCAAGTTTGAAGCAATAATATATGTTAATTTCATAAAGCACTGTTGTCCGAACAAAATCCTTTGCCTTAGAAAGGACCTTGGCCTTCTAGAAAAACTTTGCTAAAGGAAGAGAAGTATAAACATTTAAAGAAAGTTGAGCAAATATAACAACCCAAGGATCCAAATATCAAGTCCTTCTATGGGGCTAGGAACTAACACGGAGTGGGGCAAGTATATCCAGCAACAAAAAGAGACCATCAACAAGTCTATCGATAAGATTTCTAGAAAAGTGAAATTCCAAGAATTATTACTTTGTCCAACAGAATGCTGCATTCTTTTAAGCCAGTCTTTATGACCATCTCGTCAAAAAGGAGCTAATTTTGGAGAAGTGGCAACTGTATAATATTGGAATGAAAGTTAACATATATTGAATGGTTCAATAATAATGTTGTGCAAGATAAAAGGAGGAGAAGAGCATTTAGGTTCCAAGATTTTGGCAACATGAATAATTTCAGAAAAGAACACTTTTGCTTATTCATGTGGGATCTTGTTCAACTCTTTCCTATGAGTTTTCTTGTTTGGATTACATGATAGAGATGTTATGGTTTGGTTATATGATCTTTTAAATGTTTTCATCCTTAAAATTGCCACTAAAGGCTTGTCTGTATGAGTATCTATTGTAAGTTGAGACAATTAAGTATCACTTCATAGTCGGTTGATAATGCTTTGCACTAATTGGTTGCTCTTTTTTCTATGTATGAATTGTTTCAGCCGTTTATTGACTTAAAAACTCCAGAGGAGTCAAGAAAGGAGACACTACGGCCCTCCAAACGTGTAAAAAAGTTGCGTTAGGTATGGTTCAACATAATGTCATTTAGATTCTAAAATCTTTTCCTTTTTCAAGTTATCCAAATGTAGGTTCTCTAGTTCTAGTTCTCTGCCCCAGGCATCGGCTCAAGTATTGAATGGTGGATGTGGATTTAATGGGTTCTTCATGCCTTGATCTCCTTTTGACATCATAAAATGTTCTTTCTTGCTTATAGAATTTCTCTTTTCAGTACATGGTACATATTCCTAAGCTAACAAAATTTAAAATATCTGGTTTAGCATGAACTTCTGATTGGTTCATTGTACTCGGTTTTTGTCATCAGTAAATTTTGTGCATTAGAATGTAGCAATGGAAACTCAGGTAATTGAGATTTCTGCCCACCATTTTAGGTTTCTCTGGAGCTGGTTCCACTTCTTATCATCTACCTAATTTGAGCAATCAGTAAACATATTTGATGTGTTCTTGGTACCTGTTCTGCAATTGCTATGATGCCCTTCAAGTGGGATTGCTGCCACCAGCTTTTACGTACATTAGCGTGGATAGTTGTATTGTTTATAAATTCGGACTCTTCCCCTTCAGAATTCTTGTTCCCTTGGGTGAAAATAATTTATAATGATAAAAAAATATTATGTTGTTGTTGTTGCGATCCATGTAGTTCCCTCAGAGCTCATTGGCGTCGTGCGATCCATGTAGCCGACCCCACTTAGTGGGATAAGGCTATGTTGTTGTTGTTGTTGATAAAAAAATATTATGTATGTCATTGTGAAAGAATGAGAAAATTAGAAGCATGCAAAAGAAAAAAAAATTATAATTTTAATAGAAGCATATATTTGATATCGACCTCAAGATATTTGTACGTTATAGGAAGGCTGTTGGTGTTTCGGTGGCCATGTGCTCGTGCATTATTTCTGCATTCATTAAGACATGGCAATAACACATTTAAGACGTTGGTAATTTTATCTCACTAGTTGTTTGGTTTGGGCATAAATCATGTTTGAAATGATAGATTTTCCCCCCTCCCCCTAAATATACCTGATTTGTTTTTTCAAATTTTTTTATTTACCTATCTATAAGTTATGGTGGTGGGCAGACTCTTTTTTTTAAACGTATTTTGCTAATTTCGGAGGTGACATCCTCCACAAATGTCTCCACCAAATATGGCGACATCATTGCATATGTTATGCACTTCTGTCCTCTTTTTCTGTGGCGCAATATATTCAGAACGTATGTCACCCCACTAAAAGGCGACATATGTTCTCCAATTGGCCTGTATTGAACTAGTGCACCAGAGCCAAGATGTGAGCTCATTGGAATTTTTACTGCATTTTGGGGACTGTTAGTGAGCAGAAGGACATTTTTGTCTAATTTGAGGGCCTTATAAAGAGCAAATCTATAGTTTAGAGTTCACAGAGAGAGAGAGAGAGAGAGAGAGAGAGAGAGAGAGAGAGAGAGGGGGGGGGAGGGATAGGTTTTATCTGTGAGAGAGAGAGAGAGAGAGAGAGAGAGAGAGATGGGGGGGGGGGGAGGGATAGATTTTGTCAGAGAGAGAGTGTGTGTGAGGGGGTTCTGCTACTAGCAATTACATTATCATATTAACCAAACAGTAAATACATGGCCAACAAAAAGGAAAAGAGATCCTGTGATCGTCCTGTAAGAACATACATCGTGCCGAACTATTGAATTGCAAATCTAACGGTTTAGATTTCAAATAGTAGTTTGGTAGCTTTTTTTTAAAAGGAAATTGAAATTTGAACCGTTGGATTTAAAATCTTACTGTCCAAATAAGGATAAGCATGATAATTGTCCTTATAAAACAAGCACTAGATTTGTTCTCAACAAATAGATTTGTTCTCAACAAAAAGTGCCTACAAAAATTAACACTAGAAATGCAATTTACATATTAAGAGGCCAAGTACGAACATTAAAAGGTGACATGAGTTCTCCAATTGTATTGTTCTCCTTTAGCTAAGCTCATTGCCTAAATCCTCATCTCATTGCCTAAATCCTCATAGTTTGCGGTAGTTCAAAACCTTTACTATTTTCTCTCACTTTCAAATTGAAGTTCACCGAAAGAAAATCACTTTACCTATAATGGGAATTTGAGTTCACTGAAAATCTCAAAATTTTCCTTTCATAACTTATCTCCCCTAACGAGGGTGGACTATTTGTCCTTTATTTTTAGGAATTCATTTACTTAAAGCAAATTTGATTCTGGATAACATTAGTAATTTCCGTTATATTTCGAAACCGTTATAATTTAGATAAAGTTATAGTGAGATGTGCGAGTGGGATAATCTTTTTAGGAATTAAAGGTAATTTTGGGTTGAGTTTAAATGAGGATTGCCACTTCCGTGAAAATTTCACCTATGCAAGTTCCGCAATAGGATTAATTCAAGGATTTTCTGATTTAGTGATTGTTCATTTCTTATGATCGAGTATCAAGAGAGCTGTTGTAGAAAGTTTTGAAAAAGAAAAGTATACGGGTAGTGTATATTACAGCTATAAAAGATATGTATAAATGGATTATAACTAGTATGAGAATGTTTTGAAGGGAGACAAGAGACTTCCTTATTAAGATTGGCTTACATCAGAAGTTGTTTGTGATCGGAAAGTACTCGATAAGTTCAAAAAAAAGTTTTATCATACTGTTATAAGACCAATAATTTTATATGGAAGTGAATGTTGGGCGATGAAAGGACAACAAGAACAAAAAATTAGAGTAGCGGAGATGAAGATGTTGCGATGAATGTGTGGTCATACAAGAAGAAATATAATCCGTAGTGATCATATATGAATTAGAGTTGGAGTGACACCTATTGAGAAAAAAAAATAGTTGAAAACTGTTTAACATGGTTTAGACATGTTCAAAGAAGATCGTTGGAAGTGCCAGTAACGAGAGTTGAGCAGATGGTTTGGAGCCTTGTTAAAAAAGGTCGAGGAAGATTAAGAATGACACTTAGAAAAGTTATTGAACGGGATCTTCTGGTAAATGATATACCTAAAAAGTTGGTCATTGATAAAGCTTAATGGCGTCGTGTAATCTATGTAGACGATCTTATCTAGTGGAATAATGCTTTATTGTTATTGTTGTTGTAGTGATTGTTCATTTCTTTAGTTTCTTTTTATTAATGTGTCAAAAATCGCATTAGCCATTGAACTAAAAATGTACAGAGTTTACAATTTAATGGTAAAATTATAGTTAAACTGTGATAAGTTACTTTAATTAGAATTTTGAGAAAAATGTTTTAAAATATATTATATATTTAAAGTATATTTTTATACAACAATTAAATTAATAAATTGCATAAATTAAATTATAATGTATTTTGGAACATTTAATTGTTATTTGTTGTCTTACAAATATAATTAATTTTTAAAAAAATTCTTTATTTTTATTTGAAAAACAATTTTACATGAGAATAACAATGTGTTTTGTCTTTTATTAAGTGGCACTTTCTTATTAATATTAATAATTGCATAATACAAATATCAGAAAGTAGGATCAACTTTGCCAAAGTCACCAGAGGATAGTTGGACTCTGGTTTTCTTTTCATGAGAAACTCCAACATTTAAATCTACGTATTAGTTTCAAAAAAGACCATCGCAACCTCCCTTTGCGATTCAACTTCTCTACTAGCAAGAGGACTGCCACCACCCCAATTTTCTGTCCTCTCCCCTTCGTGGGAGTTCTCCCATTCGCTTCGTCGAAGATCTTTCCTCTCGGATTTTCTTTGGAATCTGCTGCTTTGCCATCTTCTCTCTTCTAGCTGGAAGCAGCAACCTTCTGTTTTTCACGTTCCACCTTTCTACTGAAGCTGCGTTGTCTTTGGCACCTTTGGATTTCATCTTTGGTGACGACAACGTGACGACTTAGGGAAATCGACAAGCACGAGTCCAACGACATCAAGTTGCAGATCTGCCAATTCAAAGCCTAAGACGGCTCGCGTGGGAAGACAAGCTTTCTTCTCTTCTACCGAGACCAACCATGACTGAAAAACTCTTCCAGTAATCAGCAATGCTTGGTGACGATGCGATGACGACGAGTTTGGACTCAAACTCCTCTAGTGATGCAGCCTCTGTTTTCTTGGTTTAGCCTTCGTGGATCAAAGCAGCGGCGCAGGTGTGAAGATGCTAAGGAGGCATGAAGCTGCTAGGGTTCTGGCTTTTAGTTGGACCCTACATCCTTTGGGCGTCAGCACGATTTTTGGCCCATAATGCGTCTGTTGTTTTCTGGGCTTATGGGTTCTAAATGTCTTTTCTTCCTTTGGATTTTTTTTTTCTAAAAAAAATAGCTCTTATTTGATTATAGGCATATATCAGCCTGTTTTTTTTGGGTTGTTAAAAGACTAACTCCTCTTTTAGTTCGCTAGATTTAAAGTCAGGGGTATGTTGTCCCTATATAATCTCACAAATCTGCTGTATATGTCTGGTACTAATTATTAAGATCATGTACTACCCTCTCATAAATTTTAGACTTGTAATGTATTAGACGATTTTTAAGTTCTGATTTATCTTATATTATCTCTAGCTTAAATTGTATATGAGTATTTGAAGCTAGTTTGGATTGTGTTGGTAATGCGGTAATCTTTATATTCATCTCCTGACATGAATATTTCAAAATGATTCAAGTGAGGTTATAATTTTTTATTTGTAAAAATGTTATTTCTTAATTTCATCATATGTTAAAGGTACTGAGAGTAATTTTTTAAATAAAAGAAATATCAAGTAGTTAAATTTTAAAAAATACTAATGTAATTTACTCTATATTATGATAAGTTTTTGTCAAAGATAGATATACCGTTATCAGATTGGTCAGTCGGACCTTTTGTTTCCCTCCTATAGCACAATAGTACTCCCAAGAATTTGCGTTACAATCTTCAGATAAGCTAATAACAAGAGAAATATATAATTCACCTTCATCTAAATCATTCTCAAACATTCTATGCTCCAATCCAACCAAGCACCAAGTAAACATTTCCATATTCCAGGACTGAAGTCCAAACTTGTACTCTCACATGTATAGGCTTCTTATTCATGAACAATTCAAAAGTCGCTAATAGCAAAACAGGTGATCTAGCTTGACAAGAGGGAGCTTCCCTCCTTGATGAGGACGAACACACTACCACCGTCGCCCCGAGAGATGCGAAGCTCTTCGTCGAGGTACGTGGTGAGCAGCCAAGACTGAGCATTGCTGTTGGTGAGGGGAATCTTCAATGGAGGCTGACTGGAGATTGTTCTGACAACATTTGAGGCTGTATCTTGCAGAGAGTTGAGTATTCCTTTAAAGGGTGTGAGATCAATCTTTTGCCCCAGAAACTCCACGTTTTCTGGTATCACTAACGAGTCTGTCAGCTGTGGAGTGCCGATAATGCCTTCGTCGAACTTGATCTGAGAAATGTTCAAAAGGATGGAACTTGTTTCATTTTGGAACTAAATCGATATCTCAAACCCATATAAATCAAGAGCCACAAAGACCTCTTTTGTTTCAGGTTGAGTCTTGATAGATACACTTCTAACGCCTTAGTCATCGTCTTTGTATTTGTACACGTCAGTCTCTTAAAATTTCCATCTGGATACATCTTTTTCTTTTTTAGACTAATTTATATATTTAGTTTTGGCTTTCGGCTAAAGCCTAAACAAATATAGAGAGATAGCCATAAAAATAAGAGGAAATTATTGCTTTGATTTTTTTCAATTCAATCTTTCAATGATAAAGTGTTTTAACTTAGTTTCTAAAAAATTACATTTATTTTAATTTAGTCTTTTTCATTATTAAATAAAAAATATATTATTTTTAAATCTCAAAATTTTATTGCCAAAAAGCACTTTGAAAGATGAGGAACTAAATTGTAACAAAACCAATTTTTAAGAACTAAATGATCTTTTAAAAATTAAATTGAAACTTTAAAGAATAATGAAGACATGCCTGCACACGTTTTGGACTCCGAACTTCAAATTTGGCATTGGTGCTAATCGAAGTGGTGGTCAATGGCCCAGCAAACTGAACAGAATTTTGAACGGTTAAGTTTTGAGAATCAATGGTCTGAGATATCTCCTCCACCTTCACCAGTGGCAGTGTTCCCCTTGACAACAGTGGGAATAAACCTGCAAAGGATGTGTACCTGCACAACCACAAATACCACATTAAATATCATTAATTATTATATTTCACTACTTGATTAGATTTTAAAAAAAAATTTGTGAATATTTTTTTATTGCCAATCATTATTTTCCGAAAAACTACATTTAGTAACACTGAACTGTAGCCTAATTGCAACTTTAGCCTTACAATTGAAAATTTATTTATTCTCTAAACTATTCAAAAATAATAATGAAACTGTTATATAAAAATTAAGATAAACATTTAAAAATTAAGCGATTTTAAGAAAAAAAATGCAAGTTATAACTAGTAAAGGGAAATAAATTGAAAAAACACGATACAAGCATAGCATATCATGTAACTAATCAAGAGGCCTCAAAATGTAAATTTTAATTATATGTAATGTTTTTAATTTTGTGTGATAGTTGAGGGGGTCGAGTGTTATAATTTAAAGTTTAAATGCTAAAATTATAATGAAGTTAGAGTTCAAGTGAGTTATATGAAATTTCTTATTTACTCTTATTTATTATGACCAATTAAGAAATTTGACAATATTTTGATCAAAACAAATGTAGCGATAGGATATTTTATGATTTTAGAACAGGACCATGCAACTTCTTATAATAGAAAGAGTAGTATAATACGAGTCATCTCTTAAAGAAGAGAGTATTTACCTAAATGTTAATTGCATGACTACGGATAGAAATGGGATTCCCTCCAGTGCATTTGAGGGACTTTCATCTGTTGAATTTGTTAAATTTAATGGTTAAAAAAAATTGTTAACTTTTTTTTCTTAAAAATTTTTTAAGACCCTCCTAAAATGTGCTGGAGGAAATCCGGATTCTTGCTCATATGAGTGAGTGATTAGTCCTTTGAGATAAGCAAAGGCTTAAATATTTCTACTGCCATAGTATAACACTTGCAGAATTGTATAATGCTAATGCAAGAAATCATGGATGTTAGTATAAGATAAACACAAAATATGATATGGACAAGTATCATGTGACGTTCAATATAAATGTCTGGACTTAGTTATGTTTAACACGCAAACAAGTACAATAGATCACCAAACTTTTCCATATTCAATTACTGAACTCATAAATCATGCCTAAAACTTCAATGCCTTATTGGACCACAGGCCAAAACTATAAGTGACCTGACTAAATCCAAAAGACTCCTTAGTTCTTTAAATAAATACTTAGGCTTTTTTATGTCAACAAACAAGTACTATCACCAAACTTTCCCACTTCAATTATTACTCAAAATTGATGCCTTGTCAAATAACTTGAATGCTCTAGGACCACATACCAGACTTTGCCAGTATTAAGTTATTTTCAAGTTAGGAATTTAGTCATCTTAATTTTTCTCTCGAATTATATCAATTTTGAAGATAGTCTTAAGTTTCATTTAAATGAAACTCATCATTCGAATGAGTTGATTGTCAATTTTTAAAAGAAAATTTGAGAGGACCTGGATATCTCAAATTTATTATTTCTTTTCATCCTTCCTTCCATTTTAATACAAAATACAACACCTATTCTTTAAATCGACATGCACAAAAGTTAAAAATAGAGACGATATCCAGAAGAGTTTAACAATCGGAAGACTAGGCTAGATTAGTTCATTTTACCCTTTCTTGAACCACTCAGATAACGCAGACAGAGAATGATAAAAGATTGTCTTCTTTTATCTTATGGGGCTTAATTCTCTCTCTTACTCTCTCTATCCAAAGGCTTACAGAACTACCCCATAAAGCCTACTCAACCAACTTTAGAAATAATTCCGAGGTAACTTCGTTCAGTTAAAGGACTTCGGTATGCATTTCGGTATCTTATAACCTATAGCTAGCCTATATTTAGTATATAACTTTCCAAGATTTCTGAAGCCATAAAATACCTTGTAATTTTGAATTATGAACATTTTTATTTTTGGTGAAAAAATTATGAACATTTCATACTATCAAAAAATGAGATCTTTTTATTTTTAACGGTTTTTTTAACTAATTCGTTTCAAAATTTAAACCATTCTCTAAAAGAGTCTGATTGAGGATTTCCAAACAAACATAAAACGGAATCATCATTAATACAATAGTGTGAAAACAATTGGTGTATATTAGATTGGGTTAACCTGTCCACACCCTTAATCTGACCAACCTATTAAATTGTGTTGGGTTGATGAGTTTATTCAGTTTTAATTTTTTTCAACCCCCTAGTGGTTCCAGGATTATAAATTATTAACCTGTAGAACCCGAATCAACTTGCAGACTCCGCCCAATAGTCTTTTCTTTTTTTTTTTTTTATCTTCTTTTTTTTTTTTTAATTTGTAGTACCCCTATAACATGTATTTTGTGTGTAAAATATTTAGGATTTAGTTAACATACTATTTAGTTTCTTTTACAACATTTCCTTCTCTCATTAATAATATACAGTACCACATATAACATTTATTATCTTAATAATTTATTAAATTACTAGATCATTTATTTAAAAATTTATTATTCTCATTTCATTTCAATTTTAATAAACACGAAAAGAAAATTAATTCAATATCAAATTGTAGATGATTTTTTTCTCAAAATATATAATTATGTAAAGTCTAATTTTATTTTTTTTTAATTATAATATTTTAAATCAAGTCTATCATTCTAAAAAATGAATTAACTTGCCAAATGAATTAGTTTAATTCGAGTTGGATGGGTAAAAATATCTCAACGTGAATCAACCTAACTTACCCTCATTAACCCAACCTAACACCCCTAATTCACTCTATTATGATATTAAAAATGGATGAACTGCCTTAGTCTTTATTATTTTGAAATTAATTACGATCATTGTTTTGAAGTGTAAAATTTTTTAATATTACCAATGTCTAAATGGTAAAAAAAAATGCGAGAATAAAAACCCATTTATTATATTCATCCCTGAAATATTTTAATAATATTAATTTAATCTTTAAGATTTTATTGAGTTAGTGCTAATATTTTAATAATTATATTAATTTAATTCTGATCCTAATTCAATTAGGACTATGCACACACACGTATTTTCTACTTTAATTTTCGACTTATTTTTTACATAGATTAATTCGTTAAATTTTATAATTTGCTAAACATGCATAGAATTAGTCCCTCAAAGTAGTCTAAATGCATAATTTGGTCTACATACCTATAAACTTTGATGCATTAACTCATAACTGAACAAATTCAAGGACTAAGCGATATATCTTTCAGAAATTAAATTGCACATATCAAAAGAAGGGGTAAAATCTTACGCGAGAATCCATTTTCCATTGAGGAGGGTTAAGGCCTCGGTAGGAGCAGGGGTTGGGTTCCTGGCCTCAAGCTGCGTGATGAGCTCCACGATCTCCGCTCTCGTCTCGCTTGTCGCCTTCAGTCCTCGATCGGTCCCATAGAACGAATCCACCAAAGCCTTCTTAAGCCTCTCAATCTCCAAAGCCTCCACCGACTTCTCCTCCTCCTTCTCCGCCACCGCCACGCCCGATCCGTCGCCGTAATCGCCCTGCTTCTCCTCCTTCTCGCTGCCCCACTCGTCGTCGTCCAACGTCGCCCGGATGCGGACCGCCGGCCTCACCGCCGAATTCCTAGGGTTTCTGATCGGCGTACCGGAAAATTCAATCAGGCACGGTAGAGAAATCGAAGGTTTCGGAGCGAGATGAGAGTTTGGAGGGGTCACTGGAAGGACCTTGCAGCGAAGTTGGTTGAACTGAGAAATAGACGCCATAGTTCCTATTGAATTTGGAGGTTTTTCGTAGAGAAGAAGAGAAACACAGAAGCACAGCACAGAACAGAACAGAACAGAGAATTATGGAGAAGAGAACTGAGAGTCGTTTTATTTGAATGGCGTGCTCGGTATAAAACTTTGAAACACGTGTCCCACACAGTTCAACGGCCGTGATGAAACAAGAAGGGCGTGGCGTTAAGGTGAAGAGACAATTTTGACCCTTGTCTTTGATGATTTTGTGTATTTGCACCGTTGACCGTTGGGGACAAAGATGGAAAGACGTCAGCAAAAATATTTCGATTGTTTATCTTCAAATTATTGCAGACATAACTAACAATGAATATTGTTCTTGAGACAATTTTTTTTGGGGTTTAGTTGAGACAAAAGTTTATTTTGATTTTTTGAAAATTTTATTTGTATTAATTTGATATTTAATGATTTTTCCAACACTAAATGACTTTTTTCAATTTCTTAAATTTTTTAACGTTGTTATTAAGAAAAAAAAATCATTATCTGTACTAAAATGGTTAAAACAAATTATAAAATATGAAATTCATAAATATAACCTATTAACATGATTAGTCTTTATGTATTTAATTTATTGAAAGTTAGCAAATCATATTTATGTAAAAATAAATATTATAGCGCTCTCGCTGTATGGATGCTCTAATAGCGTCTAAAATTTGGACACGTGCATATCTTGACATGCGCTGGGAAGGCTTTGAAAATGTTACAGCGACGAGGAAGAATCCAAAACGCGAAAGAAGATGTGTGAGGTAGGCAATTAGCTTTAATTTTTTTTTTTTAAATTTTCCGAGCACAACATTTTATGTGAATGTGAATGTGAACGTGAATGTACACGATCTTTCTGGTGTAGCTGCAATAGAAATCTAGAATCTTCTTATTTGTTGCTTTGATCCATATCAATTCTTGCAGTTGATATTTCTGGTAATAATTATGCTATATTTGTGTTTATTTTGTCTGTCACAAATTGATAGTGATGTTACTTAAATTTCAATTAACAAGATTAATTAGGCAGAAATGTAAGCCCATTTAGTAGTATTGTGAAGTGAAAAAAAAGAGATAAAGAAAAAGGTCTTGTTAACTTAAAAATGATTGTTTCTTTATTTTTCATACGTTTGATCAATATGTAAAATATTTAACTTACAGGGCATCTATTCATCTAATAATAGAAGAATAAAAAACTAATTTCAGCTTACATAAAAAATATAATTGATTTTCAATGAAAAGAGAAAATTGAATACAAATTCAAAATTTCAGCTAATGGGCTTTTTGGCCCTGATGGATTACAGGCCCAAAAGCAGCAAAGACAAGCTACATGGGCTTTTATCCTATTATCTTACTCCACAGACTAAGTCATGTAGATTCCACGGCCTTTGAGCTTGGGCCAAGCCCAAATCAGGCAAGAACATCTTATATATTGTCATAGGGCCACATTTTTATTTTTACATTTCAATACATTCTTCTCATCTTTGAAATGTCCCACTTTCGACCAAAAAAAAAGAAAAAAAGAAATGTCCCACTCATAAAAAAATCATCTGCAAATCCTTGATTGTTCACAAGTTAAATATATTAAGTCACAAGTTAAATATATTATCATTGGGTATCGGTTATGGACTAATAATAGGAGAAATTTTGGGAGTGGAAATTTGATGTAATGAATTTGAACACTGGAATCTCACTCTAGATCGTGGGAAAATGGGAGTGCCAAAGATTGAGGGATGTTTTAAAGGGTCAAAATTACAATATGTTGGCTGTTTTATAAGAAAGTCTTTGGTATGGTGCAACCTTGAATTATGAGTGTCGGGTTGAAGAATTTTCTGTGACTTTGAACTTGTTTTCTGTTTATAATGATCAAGTAGTTTTGATCTTACTGTTGGGCTGCTGAAAATGGGTTAACAGTAGAAATTTTCATCATGCAACCGTTATATGGTGAATTTTAAGACTTGTTGAAAATTTTAGATTGGTTTTCTCTGTATCGTGCTGAGGTGTTTTGCAAATTTTGGGAGTTTCGTGTTGTTTATTATTTTGTAGTTGCTAAGTAATGGATGGTCAACAGTGGGGAAATTCTCTATTTCCTGTTTTAAGCCTTGTTTGGATCTCTTAACTATCCTGAAGTTAGCATAGTGAAGTTAGGAGGAGTGATGATGTGTTTGAATCTTGCTCATCTGTTTTCAATGGTTGTTTTAATCTATCAAGGCATGTTGGAACTGTTCCTCTTTGGAATGTAGGTTAGAAGTTATATGTCACAGTTAGGATTCGATCCAGGTGAATAGCTAGTCTACCCTAATTAAAATTTTATTTCTTAAATTCTTTTATATGAAAGGCATGCCGTGTGAATGAGTTAATTAAGATTTAAGAGATGCTTTGGATTGTGTTATAGACCTTATGCATGCATCAATTGAGTTATTGTGTTTGATCATATATATATATATATATATATATCACGATCAACTAGAATATGTAACCATGGGTTGAATTGCGAGTTGTTTGTCGTTGTGGTTGATGTCTTAACAGTTTTGAATGGATTTATGGAAGGTTCGATCTGGTGATTTATATATATGTGTGTACATATATTTGTATATATGTGTGTGTGATCAAATCTCTTGTGCAGGGTATGAAAAGACAAATATATATATATATATATATATATATATATGTATGTATATATGTACGGTCCGATTCCATATGTTGCATATGGGTAGAGGAATATATATATATATATATATATACATGTTTTCCAATTCCACAGGTCGGGAAAGACGATTGTGTGTGTATATATCTATATATATATATATACATACACAAAAAAAAAATCCTTACCAAGAGTAAGCATAGTTGAGATTAGGATATATATATGTGTGTGTGTGTGTGTTTTTTTTTTTTTTTTTGTGTTTGTGATTGTGCATACACAAAGCTCATGGATGGTATTAGAGCATGTGGACATCTATGTGTAAATTTCATGCACCGTAATGATTACACATTGAAATAGAATTGTATTGGCTTACTTGAAATTTTGGTTTTATGCTCTTGACTCGATGGTGGCCGATGCATGATATATGAATTGTATTGAGATATGTGATGGATGAGAGAATATGCTTGAGTTATGTGATTATGATTGTGTATGTGTTTGGAAAGAGAAAAAAAGGATGATGGTGCATCCCCATGAGTAAAGATATTCACAGAGCCATAAAGGTGAAGAATTATAAATGGAGCGGTAAGGGTGAATATGGCAGGAGCCGCAAGCAAGGAACTGCAGGTAGCTTGGACAACTCGTTATGGTACAGGATCTTGTGAAAATTCTTTGATTGTGTGCTAATTGTGTGTCATGAATGGTTTGTATGTGAATGCCATGGATATGAATTCTATTACTTATAAAATTTTAAATTCGTGGTTGATTATAGTTGTTATATATATAAGCGCACGTGTGTGTGCGTGCTCTTCTACGCTGACATATTCACTTGTTTATGTATGTGAACATAATGTTAGATGTATGCTTGATACATGTTGAAGAGTCACTGGAAAATGTGAATGTTTGGCTGGTACTTTGAGTTATGAGGTCTCCCAGTTACCATTCATATATGCATGCAGGTTATAATGTGATGTTGATTTACTTTGACTATAGCTACTTGCTCACTGAGTCTATAACTCACCATCTGTCATTTAACATTTTTAGAACTGGTGAAGAGTACTCCTATGAAGTTTATCGGAGTCCCCTACAAGACCCTTTTGGTTTCAAGGTGTGAGTATTTATAGACTTCCGTAAGTTAACTTTTTCTTTTAGAGTTGCTCTATAATTGCGTAAGTCACCTAGATGGTTTGTGTGTGGCTTGTAAATACTTTGTACAATGTTTTCTATTATTCTGTCTGTGTTAACATTAACTACTTGAAAAACAAGATTTTGTGACAGAAAAATTTGTCACTAATCATTGAATTCTATCACTAAATTAGGATTTAGTGACAAATTTTCCATCACAAAATTTGATCTGACGCAAAAAAAAGTGCGTCAAAAATGAAGTAGTGACAGAAAAAGCAATTCGTCACTAATTGCTCAAAACTTAGCTACTGAAGTGTTCGTCACTAAATTAGTAACGGACATTCTCGTCACTAATTGCTCAAAACTTAGCTACTGAAGTGTTCGTCACTAAATTAGTAACGGACATTCTCGTCACTAATTGCACAAAATGATGACACATAACTAAAAAAGGACCTTACCCTTCTCCCTTGTTATCTTCTTCTTGAGCCTGAGTTTGAAGCACCAAGTAAAGTTCTATTGTTCATATTCAAAAGAGAAAATAAGAAAAGAAACAATGAAGTGTAAAAATAAAAAAAAATGTGAAAATGCAAAAATGTAAATAACAAATAGAAGGAAAAGGAAGAAAAAATATATGAAAAAATGACAGCACAATGTTGTTGCAAGGCAGCAATGCTGCGTTGACACAACAAGAAATGGGTTGTTTAATGCAGACCCTTTTTTCGTCTTTTTGGCTAGTAATTTTCCCCCTCTACTCTGAAAGCTTCCCTCATCTTCTGACCTTGTCTTTATCTTAACTCTCTTGTTTACATCAAGTTATAGGGTAAAGAGAAGCCTTGACTGGTTCGAAAAGAGAGGGGAGACATTAGAAGCTCACAGCTACCTTCCATCAAGAGGAGAAATCTCATTTTACAAATTACACTCTCACTTTTTGACCAGATAGAAGACTTTTAATCACCCTTCCCTCCACTTTCTCTCCATCTTCACGACACACACAAAACTTACTTCTTGATCACTCTATCTCACAACTTCATTTCCCACCATCCATTCTGCACACACACAAAAATACTTCCTCATCTTCTATATACCCATGTTCACCCACACCCCACAAGGTCCTTCCAACTCAAAACATTCACACATACTCCTGGGTACCACCAGCATCACACATACTGACACCCAAGAGCCTTATGCACTCACAGTCCTTACCAAACACCAAGGAACCTAGACTATTTTGCACTAAGATCCACAACCTGCAGAGCACACACCATCTGCGAGCTTGGCTATCCTATAGCTTGGCTATTTTTTTTTGGTAATCATCTAAATATTTAGTCAGACTACACACTAAATGAGATGTTAAACTCAGCTAGCGTTGGATCACAAAGAAAATTATTTATCCAAAAAATCCACGTCAAATCTTACTCTAATTCTCTCTCTCTCTCAGCCATAACCAGACCTGTGCCTTAGATCACCCCAAAAACCTCACATTCAAAAATCTAGCACCCACGTAGCTCAAGTAAGGTTTATTCAACCAACATAAACAGATCAAGATCCTCAATTGCATAAAAGGACCAAGAAGATTTCCTATACTTAATTCTCAACATCAAAGCTTCCCTTACTCTAAATTCCCAGTCTAAGATTTTTTTTTTAAAACCATCAAACACATTTCAAACCTTATACCTAGAATTTCCCCTCTTCTCAACATAGCAAGTAACCCACATTCATCCCACCACAAATTCCAAATAAAAAAATTGAACAAAATAAAAGAGGCCCTTCCCTACGATATCCTTCCCCCTTTTCCTCCCATAATAGGAACCCCAGCAATGAAACCCCAACAACAGGAACCATTTGACCCAAATTGAACGGAAAATTTAAAAAGAAAACAAACAAGATATTAAATGAACAACTTCATTTAGTAATAGTGGGTAAGCATAAAAATCTAAAATTGAACCGAAATAGGTAGAATATTGGAGAATATGCATGTGTGTATGTGAATGGAGAAGATTCTAACCTTGAACAACTTCACTTTGTTGCCTTGCCACTCTCGTTCGCTAGAGATTCATCTACAGTGAGGAAATCTAGGAACGAAGAACCCCAAAATGGAATGTTATGGGGTAGTGTGTCACAACAAGAAAGGGTTCACAAGAAGGGAGAAAGATTTAGAGTGCGTTTGTTATGTAGGACAAAGTAAGAATGAAAAGGAAAAATGAAAGTAGAAAGGAAAATGGAGTAGAAAAAAGAAAAGGAAAAAGGGAAAAAATTGTTTGGTATGTGTCACACCCGAAATGTGACTGACCGGCGTTTTCTAGAAAAAGAAATTAATGTATAAAATCAGCTTTCAAAATCAAAAACTAATTTTATTTGGAGCCTGCACCAAAGTTTAATTTGTTAGGAAAAACTTGAAAAAACTTCTGAATTTGACTGTCTGCGTTTAGAGAAAATTGAGTTCGGAAATTGAACCGTATAGATAAGGTATTAGGTACCCTATATGTCTGATTAAAAAAATATACAACCATTTTATATTCACCTTAAATGATTACCCTTATTAATCACAAAAAAAATAAAAAATGAAAAAAAAATAAAATAAAAAAGGAAAATAGAGATATATACAAGATTGGACTTGGCTAGGCATTAACTAGGGCCTACGTACCCAGCGATTAGGATCAAAGTCCACGTAGTTCATAATTTTTAAGATATTTTTTGGAGAAATATTTTTGGGTCTTTAGAATATTTTTAGATATTTCAACTCACGAGCATTGTTATACAATCGCGTCATGAGTATTAAATGTGAAAATTCTTTTCCATTTGTATTGTTACACAATCGCATAGTGAGTATTTTATTTAGTTTTTTTTAAAGGATTTAAAACTCAACGAATTTTTAAAAAAATTCTTCCCTACTTGCATTGTTATACAATCGCATAATAGGAATCCAACAGATGTCTAGAAGTAGAAATAATGCTACTCCAAAGGAGTTAGTCATTTTTCAAATATTTGAGACTAAATTTATTTTCATCATTAAGATTTTTTTAAATTTCTATTTTTTCATTTTTTTAAATACGAGAATGAATTAAATATACGCTCACATATGTACACACATGTATATATACATATGTGTATATATATATATATATATACATCAGTTCACATGCACGCGCGTAGTAGCCCAACGAACAACATATATACATGTGTAATAATTTATATGCACTCACAAACACGTATATACATATATCCCGCACATATGTATGAACGAAAATCATATTCTCGGCGTCTCTGTCCTCTAGTCAACCACCTTTGTTAATCCTATCTCCCTTCTCTTCGTCTTCCATGTTCTTTATTTCTCACCTCTGTATTAGCCTTACCAGACGCGAAAATTAAGAGAAATATCATATGAAAATAAAACCCAAAGAGCCTCAACTTACCTCAGTGCTGTTGCTCTGTTTTCATAACCCAAAACAGAGGTGATATTCCTGTCAGCTCTATATTCATCGTGATCTGTTCCTGGTTTATATCAAAACAGAGGGTATGCTGCCTTCAGATCTTTCTCTCTTCATAGCTTGCTCTCCTTTCTCTCGTTTTCTGATACTCTTTTTTTTTTGGATTCAATCTCTTCTCCTCTTTTCTCCTTGCTCTGTTCCTATTTATCATGGGCTGCCCTCATGCAATGAGGCATCGTTGATGGCTATATATCCCTTAACTTCCAGCACACTTCCACGTTTGTTTCAAGGTTCCACCTCCGTGAAGCTAGGGAGCAGTTCTGTAATGTGCGTCCGGCTATCTCATCCTGATGATATTTTTTAAACTACCTTATTGATTATCCTTTACATACACATTCTTATTGTATTTTTAAACTTACTTTGCAGATATATTTTTTTTATTATTATATATTTTTTTAATTTTTTTTATTTTATCTTAAAGGAAAATTAAGTGTTCACAGTTGCCCCATCTTTACTCACTTTTTAACCTAGAGCATGAAAATGAAATTGAAATAATATAGTTTAAGGAGTGAGCAAAGATAAAGAACACTTAATTTTGTCAAAGGTATATTAAAAGCAAATGAAATGGTGTGTGTCCATCACTTCTAGACCTTGAAATGGTGGGTGGCAGTCTTCTCCGGACTTTAACAATGTGGGTGCCGGTCGTCTTTAGACTTTAAAACGATAAGTGCCGGTCGTCTCCGGGCTATGAAAAGATAGGAGCCGGTCGTCTCTAGGTTTTGAAAAAACAGGTGCTGGTCATCTCTGAGCTTTAAAATGATGGGTACCGATCGTCTCCGGGCTTTAAAAAGATAGGTGCTGGTCGTCTCCGAACTTTAAAATGATGAGTGTCAGTCGTCTCTGGCTTTGAAAAGATAGGAGCTGGTCGTCTCCGAGCTTTGAAAAAAATAGGTACCGGTCGCCTCCAGGCTTTAAAATAATAGGTGATGATCGTCTCCGGGTTTTGAAAAGATAGGTGCTAGTCATCTCCAGACTTTAAAGAGATGAGTGGCAATCATCTCTGGGCTTTTAAAAGATAGGTGTCGGTCGTCTCCGGGCTTTAAAATAATGAGTGCCAGTTGTCTCCAGGCTTTAAGATGATGAGTACCAGTCGTCTCTGAGCTTTTAAAGGATTGGTGTCGGTCGTCTCTGGGCTTTGAAGAAATGAGTGCCAGTCGCTTTTGGGCTTTTAAAGGATGGGTGCTGGTCGTCTCCGGGCTTTAAAATAATGAGTGCCGGTTGTCTCCGGGCTTTAAGATGATGAGTACCAGTCATCTCTGGGCTTTTAAAGGATGGGTGCCGGTCGTCTTCAGGCTTTAAAATGATTTGTGCCAGTCGTCTCCAGGCTTTAAAATGATTGGTGCCAGTCGTCTCCGGGCTTTAAAATGATGAGACTTTCAAATCTGAATCTTTGGTCAAAGATCAAAATATCTACCTATCTCTCCTTTTCTTTTTTTTTTTTTAAATAGACTTTGCGTGTCTCAATTTCTAATGTTGGTAGAGAGTTCATGTATTCAACAATTTCACATTTGAGTGCTTAATAGTTAGGGCTTTAAGGTTGCTTAAATTCTAAAGGTGTGCATGAAATGCAAGAGAAAATCAATTTATTGATTAACTTATTTTATTTAAAAAGAGCCAGGGATGCTACTTTTAGAGGAAAAAGCTTACTTAGTTGTCAGTAGATTGTCGCATTCCGTCAGGATTCTCGTCTAACCAAGCTTGTGTGCTCTTGACTGTGTCATCAGGTAAAACCATGATCATTTTCCAATTTTGCCCTAGTTTTATAGTTAAGGTTCTTTTGAAGTGCCTTTGGTTGCGACACCATGAGGTCATTGAATGATGTGCTTGTCTTAGCCAGTTTCTTGAATGATAATCCACAGCTCTCATAGATTAAGAAAGGGAGCTTGATAAGTCATTAGATGTGATGTTTTATGTAAAATTGAATATTGTCATTAATCTTTAATTTGCCTTATGTGGAAACAAAAATGAGGTAATTGTCTTGTAGATTTAAAGAGATTTTCTAGGTGGATGAGACATTACTAAAAGAATAATCCTCATTTATTAGGAAGTTTGAACAGAAGACACATTGCTAGAATGGTAAGAACAACAAAATAAATTTGAGACAATTAAAGAACTGTAATCAAAGTAGTTCTTTTATAACATGTCCTTTGTTTATTCCTGAGCCGACTTGTCAGTTGTTTTTCCATGTTACCATAGATAAGTTCTCATGAGTGCTGACTGATGACCTAATCTTGCTTTGATCTTATACATCTTCCTTTATGCTTCTGAGCATTGGAGGAATTAAGTTAAAGCGTCTGACTCTCCATTTCTCATGTTTCTTTGAACGCTTTGAGGGCTTTTCTCGCTCTACTTTTGCCTAGACTGCCCTTTTGGTTTTTCAATCTAGCGAGCTTTTTTGTTATCATTTTTTTAGCCTGTATTTTCTTAGACCATTTTTCGTGTTTTCGATCTAGCAGGCTTTGGTGAGCTCTAATTTTTGCCTGAGTTGCCTTTTCAGGTTTTCAGCTCAGCGAGCTTAATCTTTCTTTATTTCCTTTTTTTTAAGCCCTCTTCAAGCATAGTATCTCTTGACTGCGTTAGAGTTAACAGGTCTCAATAACTCTTGGCCATCCATATCTGTTAGGATCAATGAACCCCATGAGAAGGCATATTTGACCACATAAGGTCCTTCATACGAAGGCGCCCATTTACCTCTGGGATCATCTTGGTTTGGCAACACTTTCTTTAGGACCAAATCTCCAGTCTTGAATTCCCTGGGGCAAAGTTTCCTATTAAAAGCCCTAGCCATCCTCCTTTGGTACAGTTGTCCAAGATAAATGGCAGCTAATCGTTTTTCTTCGATCATATTCAATTGTTCAAACCTAGTCTTTATCCATTCATCTTCATTTAAATTAGCTTCGATAAGGACCCTTAAGGATGGGATTTCTACCTCAATATGTGCCACGGCCTCCATTCCATAAACTAGGGAATAAGGTGTTGCCCCAGTTGAAGTATGTACAGTAGTTCGATAGCCGTGTAATACATAGGGAAGCATTTCATGCCAATCTTTGTACGTCACTGTCATCTTTTCAATGATCTTCTTTATGTTTTTATTTGAGGCTTTGACTGCTCCATTCATTTGTGGTCGATAGGGTGTTGAATTGTGGTGTTTGATCTTGAATCGTTCACAGAACTTCTTAATTTCTGCCCCGTTCAAATTTCGTGCATTATCTGTGATAATCCTTTCAGGTAAACCATATCGACACACCAGATTGGTTTTCATAAACCTGGTGAAGGTTTTCTGAGTCACATTAGCATATGAGTTAGCCTCTACCCATTTGGTGAAATAGTCAATGGCGACCAAGATGAAACGATGTCCATTTGATGCCTTTGGATTTATGGGGCCGATTACGTCGATGCCCCACATTGCAAATGGCCATGGTGTTGTCAAGTTGTGTAATGGAACTGGGGGTGCATTGATTTTATCTGTACGAATATGACATTTGTGACATTTTCTAACATGTTCAATGCAATCCCTTTCCATAGTCATCTAGAAGTAACCACATCTTTGAATTTGTTTAGCCAAAGTATGGCCATTTGCATAGGTCCCACATATCCCTTCATGGAGCTCTGTCACAATTCTTTGGGCCTCTTTTGAATTTACACACCGTAAAAGTGTACCGTCGTAGCTCCTTTTGTATAAAACACCATCAGTAATGAAGAAATTCATGGATAGGCGTCGGATTGTCATTTTATCATTCTCCGTAGCTCCTTCTGGGTAAACCCTATCTTCCATGTAAATTTTTATATCATGGTACCAAGGATGTTCATCAAATTCTTCTTCTATACTCAAGCAATGTGCAGGTATGCTACATGATTTGATTTGGATTGGATGGACATGCACCCCACAATTGAGTTGGATCATTGCTGCTAAGGTAGCCAGGGCATCCACAAACTAGTTTTTATCTCGCGTCATGTGGTGAAAGCTAATTTCTTCAAATTGGTCAAGTAGCTGAGTTAAGTACTTTTGATATGACACTAATTTTGAGTCTTTGGTTTGCCATTTTCCATTCACTTGGTAGATTATTAAGGCTGAATCACCAAACACCTTCAAGCTTTTTACGCCTAAAGCAATGGCTGCTTGTAAACCATTGACACATGCTTCATATTCTGCTATATTATTTGTCCAATCGAATTCTAGCTTGATGGCTACTGGGAATTGCTTTCCTTCGGGTGATACGATTATAACTCCAACGCCATTCCCATTTGCATGGACAGCCCTCATCAAAATACATTTTCTATTCTTTTCCTTCTTCATCAACTTTATCTTCCTCTTCCTTAATAGTAAGAACTTCCTCGTCAAGAAAATGGAAGTCCAGAGGTTGGTGTTCATTAAGTGAGTGCCTGCGATCACACTTCCTTTAATGGACTTCCTTGTCATGTATACCACATCATACTCAGACAACACCACTTGCCATTTCGAAACCCTTCCAGCCACGTGTGGGCTCTCAAAGATAAATTTCAAAGAGTCTATTCTAGAGATTAACCAGGTTGTATGGTAGAGCATATATCGCCTCAACCTTTTTGTCGTCCACACCAATCCACAACAAGTTTTCTCAATCATGGCATATCGTGCTTCACAATCATTGAACTTCTTGCTCAGGTAATAAATCGTCTGTTCTTTCTTGCATGATTCATCATGTTGACCTAGCACCGCTCCCATTGATCCAGGTAGGATTGTCAAATACAAGATTAATGGGTGCCTTGGTGATGGGGGAACTAGGACTGAGGGTTTCGACAAATAGTCTTTGATTTTGTCAAAGGCTCGTTGGTAATTGTCATCCCATTTCCCAGTGTGGTTTTTCCTCAGCAATTCGAATATGGGCTCACAAGTCGAGGTAAGATTTGCTATGAACCTTGCAATGTAATTCAACCGCCCCAAGAAGCTTCGAACCTCTTTCTCTGTTTAGGGAGGTGGCATTTCTTGTATAGCTTTTATTTTGTCAAGATCAACCTCTATCCTCCTTTAGCTTACAATGAATCCCAACAATTTCCCAGATAAAGCTCCGAAGATACATTTATTAGGATTTAACCTGAGCTTATACTTGCGTAACCTCTCAAACAACTTTCTTAGGATCGCTGCGTGGCTTTCCCCTTCAGTAGTTTTGGCTACCATGTCATCTACATATACTTCTATTTCTTTGTGCATCATGTCATGAAATAGTGCTACCATGGCTTGCTGATAAGTTACCCCAGCATTCTTTAACCCAAACGACATTACCCGATAACAGTAAGTTCCCCATTGAGTGATGAAGGTAGTTTTCTCTTTATCCTCTTCATGCATAGGGATTTGATTATAGCCAGAGAAACTGTCCATAAATGAATAACGGTGGTTACGTGCTGTGTTGTCGACTAGCATATCAATGTGAGTCAAAGGAAAGTCATCCTTTGGGCTAGCCTTATTTAAGTCTCTATAATCTATACACATTCTGACTTTCCCATCTTTCTTTGGCATAGGTACAATGTTAGCCACCCATTGGGGATATCGGGCAACTTGGAGGAAACCAGCGTCAAGTTGCTTCGTCACTTCTTCTTTAATTTTTAGGGACATTTCTGTACTCAATCTCCTTAGTTTCTGCTTCTTTGGTTCAATATTTGGGTATAAAGGAATCCTATGACAAGCGATTCCTGGATCAAGTCCTGGCATGTCTTGATAAGACCATGCAAAGATATTCTTTGAACAGATCAACCATTTCTTTCTTTTCGGGGTTGTCGACAATTCTTAACTCCCTTTTGTTTTCTTCAGTCCCCATATTTATTACTTCAATTACTTCCTCATGAGGACTTATTCCTTTTTGGTGTAGGATTTTAGCAAATGTTTGGACTATTTCATCATCAAATTCATGGTTTTGCATATCCATGGTAACATATAAATCATTCGACAAGATCTCAGGAACTTCTGTGTTAGACAGGAGTTTCGAGGAACACAATTTCCTAGAGGGTAAAGAAATAAAAGAGAAATGAATAGAAAGAAAAAGAATAGAGTAGATGTGGCAAAACTAAAAGAAATTTAATTCAGACTTCTCTTCATGTTCCATAAAAGCATTATCCATGATTAAGTAATGACAACATTACAAAGAAAATAATTACTCTAAATTAAAAACATCTTTGACTTTCTCAATCTCCCAATTCTTCAATAGTTTTTCAGTGTCATCAGTCATGATCCAGGCCTTGAGTCCTTGCACAGCTTCCTTACTTTCAGTAACCATGGAAATCTCAGGTTGGTTTATCACTTCAGAAGGTGCTGGAAATGAAGCTCTTATATGTGGGATCTCAAGCTTCTCATGTCTTTTGTTTAAGGTCAACTTCTCTTTCATTTGATCTTCTATCATGGGCTCGTATCCTAACCCATTTCTATTTGTGTTCACTGGGAGAGCAATTGGTTCTTTAATACCTTGTAATTTTGCACCTAACCCTTTGCCAGCTTAGAATCCATTTCTTTTTAAGATGCTTGCTACCACTGAATTTACATCTTTGCCAGATTCCTTTGTTGCCTCGACTTCCAAACTCTGGAAGGTTGTCTCTATCATTTATTCTACAGCCTCGATATAGGGGACAGAACTCGACTTAGTTACCATTAATTCCTCTTCTCCCTTTACAGTGATTATTCTTTCCCCTTCAATAAACTTTACCTTTTGATGCAAGGTTGAAGGCACATCGCTTGCTTTATGGATCCATGGCCTGCCCAAAAGCATGGTATATGATGGATCTACATCCATAATCTAAAAGCTCATAATAAATGTGCATGGACCAATTTCAAGGGGTAAGTTGACCATGCCTAATACCTCCCTTCGAGTTCCATCGAATGCTTTCACAATCATATCACTGCCTTCCATTTGTGATAATTCTATTTTCTCAAACGTGGCGAGTGGTAGGACATTTAAAGCTGATCCACCATCAATTAGAACCTTGGCAATGATAAATCCATGACATTTTAGGGTGATATACAAAGCTTTTGGTTTGCTAGCAGCAGTTCTAACAATTCTTCTTCTGAAAAAGAGATTGTGGCAAATGATTTAGTGATGTTCATCACATTTGCCACTTTTTTCGGTGAAGCATTTGGATGTCCAAAAGCCTCTCCTAAGACTTTTAGCAGGGCTTGTCGGTGCGGCTCGGAATTCAGGATCAGTGATAATATTGAGATTTTAGCATGAGTCTTTTTGAGTTGTTCTACGATATCATATTCACTTTGTTTCATGATTCATAAAAATTCCTCATCATCAATTTCAGGCTCTTTTTCATCACTTCTTTCTCTTTGTTGGCCTTCTTTGTTTCAATAGGAAGGTAGATTCTACCACTTCGAGTTATTCCTCATGCGTTGGCTATATTTGTTATGATCTCTTCCCTAGGAGCCTTAGTTGTCGTTATGTTACTAGAAGAAAACTCCATTTGACTGTTATATCTCCATGGCACTGCGCGATTACTTTGGTAGGAAAATGGTGCTGGTGTACTTACGACCACAGACGGCCTTTGAGCTGAGACTCTAGGTTGAGTTATAGCTTGAGGAGTGGGGTTGATGGTATAGTATGCTAACTCAATCTTCTTCTTGTCAACTTGGTCTTGTACTTCTGATGTCGCGCAAATTACTTCATGTGCCTTCCCAGGGACCACTATTCCAAAAGCCACCATTTTCTTGATCAAGGATTTGAATTCTAGGCATTCTTCAATATCATGCCCTATTTCTGCTTGGTGGTACTCACAATACTCCATGCTCTCACTTCTTCTGACTCCCAAAGATTTCGATATATATCCTGCTTCTTTGAGACCCATATACAGACACCTCATTAGTACACTAGGGTCAACTAGACTCCTTAATGGCTTGGTTTCTTCTTCAATAAGATTCACTTGCCGTTCATGACTCGGTAAAGGATTCTTTCCGATGGTAGAATTATCCCCTATCTTTAGCTGGATGTGGTTAGAATCAATCAATTCTAACACATTTCTTTTAAGATCATACCATGTTGGATATGGTGGGTTCATCACCTTTGCAGGCTAAGGTCCTAGGAGTTGAGCGGCTAACAAATTTTTATATAACTAAGCATTTGTTATACCAAAATTCGGCCATGGGCGGTTATCCATTGGTCGTGGGGCCCTTTGTCCTCCCCATTGAGCATGTCTAGTTGGCCCTGATTGATTTTGGCTTTGATTGTTCGGCTGATAAGAATAAGATTGTTGTTGAGGATATGGTTTTATCGGCTGTACGTAACTCACCTCTGCTTCTTTTTTCTTTGCAGGTTGTCCTTTCTTTGAGCCGCTTTCTGCTTGGCAACTCGAGAGTTTCCCTTCGTGAATATCTGCATTGATTCTTTCTCCAATCTCAATCAAGTCTGCGAAGTCGGTGACATGAGTTCTAAGCATAATTCTATAGAATGGATCCGGTAAGGTGTGGATGAAGTAGGAACAGAATTCAGACTGGATCAATGGAGGTTGCACTTGTGATGCCATTACCCTCCATCTCTGGGTGTATTCCTTGAATGTTTCAGAATTTTTCTTTATCATTGCTTTCAACTGCTCTCTGGTCGGAGCGGTCTGCAAATTAAACTTGTATTGCCTTATAAACAAGTCCGCCAGGTCCCCCCATTTTTGGACCTTTGATTGGTCTAATTGCATAAACCATAGTAATGCAGCTCCAGTTAAACTTTCAGGGAAAAAGTTAATCAAGAACTTTTCATTACGAGACCAGACGCACATCTTAGTGCAATAGGACTTCAGGTGGTAAACCGGGTTTCTGGTGTCGTTGTACTTAGAGATTTCTAGCATCTTGAATTCTTTCGGGATCGTTATCTCAGGAGTCAGACATAATTTATCCAATTCTAGTGATCCCCAAGATATTGACTCTCGTAAGGCACGCAACTGGTTTTTAACTTCTCCAATTTCTTCTTTAAGACTCTTATCTTCTTTATCAATCCTTGAGGCCGGAATCTGTAGTGTGTATACGGGGTCGTCACCAGGATATTCCTGCGTAGCGTCATCCCCTACATTAAGGTTAGTATGGCCTAGTGTATTTGTTATTTTTGCTTGGGAATCTGTCCCCTTGTCTGGTGTGGGAATGACCACTGTCTCATTCGCTTTTACTTTCAGGTTAACATATGCTGGCATAGGGTTATTTGTCTCAACTTAGGTTTCAATAGCTATAGGCATTGAAGAGATAGCAGATGTATCTGTTTACTTTCTTTCCATTGCTTCTGTCAATGCTAGAATCATTTTAGTCATATGGGCAAGCTTCCCTTCCAATGCTTCCAAGTACGCAGTGGTGTCATTTTCTGTTCTTTGGTTGTCGCTCGATTGGCTTTCCATTGAGTTACTTCGTGAACGGGTGTTACACACGAGTCGATGGTAGGGCCTGGTTAGACGATTTTCCTTTAGGAGGCGCAATGATGAAGTTTCTTCTTCTTTTCCCTCTCTCTGAAAAGAAAGATTAAGAATCAATTTTTGGGAAAGTTTATTAAATCGTGTTATCATTACCCTTTTTTTTTTAGAAATTTATTTATTGAATCACAAGTGTATTATTTGAGAATGAGGACGCGTTTCCCGAAAACTCATGAAAGCTCTTGATTTCGATCAAATTGTAATGATATTGCTTAATGGTTTTATATATTTGAATAAAATTCTGATTACACCGACATTTCTAGGTGAAGGAGCACATTCATGTGAATTCGATTGATAATAATATTTTCAGACGAAAAGACATGTTTATAAAATTCAGATAACACTGACATTTTACATAAAAGAAAATTTAACTCAAATTTGGAATACATCAACGTTTGCATTATAATTTCATATATAAACAAAATATTCAACTGCGACTCCACATCTCCAAGAGCTCTTTTGTCTCTTTGTACAATTTTATCAATTCTTTTTCTGGGAGCTTAAATGGTGTGGCCTGATCTTCTATTTCCTTCACTCGTGTAGCCAATCTCGTCAAATTTAGCTCAGCCTCATTTATTAACTCCTTATTTTTGTCTACCACTTTTTTATGTTGTTGTGTGATATGCTCCATATCGTACTTCAAGTGATTGATGCGCCGCACCTCAGACTCCAAGTATTTATTTTTACTTTGTAGCTTAACAATAGCCTCTTCTTTTCCTACGACTTCATCTAAAGCTTGGCTCTTTTCTGCCCTTAAACATTGTGCATCATCTTCTAGGTATGTTATTTTCTGCTGGTACATGTCAATATAACCTTGTTGCTCATCTAAGGCCTCGGATAACTGGCTTACTTTAGATATTAACGTGTCAGTTTTGGTTTGCGAAGTACGAACAAGGTTAGCACAAAGTTCCTCATTCTCTTCTTCCATTTTTCGGATCTTCTATATCAATTGCTCACATTCTTCCTCTTTCTTTCTTTTCTGACTGGCTATATTCTTTAGTTCTTCAGTTAATTTTGCATAATCAATCTTTTCGCGCATCTTATTTTCTTCGGCCTACTCTTGAGGGTCCATTCTAATACTCAGTGGTTGATTTGCATTGATCATTCAGGTCAACACCATGTCTTTCCCCCTTTCTTTAAACCATTGCGGGTATTCAAGAGTAGTCCATATTTCAAATAGCCCTACTTCTTTATAATCCTTTATTTCTATATTTTCCCATGCAACTCGAATTTGCTCCCATAATTCTTTACTATATGAATTTTGATATTCAAATTCGACCTCCTTTAGACCTCGCGTTCTGGGAATATACTGCATCCGACCATACTGTCTTAGAACCATGGCAGGGCTATATGCTATGCAACCTCTAGAACTTATTAATGGCACACATTTAAATTTTTCGCACCATAGTAAAACACCTCTTGCTTCCATCCCAGATAAGCTCCATGTATAAGATGATGAATTCACGGATTGAAAGACGCCAATCCATCCTTATTTGTCTTTCTGTTCGACAGGAGAATGTAAGAATCTTTCTACAGGTTATGGTATTGGTCCATAAATTATATACTTCTTTCCAAAGATGTGATTGCATGCCCAGACATACAACATGTGTATGCAACATCAGAGGTTTCCCTTTCCACTTCTTCGACTATGATTTAAGGATAAGAAAGTGTCTGTCAGGATCGTTGGGATCGGCTTAACCCCATTATGTAGTACTGATAAAAATACATCAATTGCTTTTTGATCTACTATCCCCATGGCTGAAGGGAAAAGCACATACCCATAGATTGCTAAGGAAAATAGATCAAGATAGGCTTTTCCATCATGGCGCATGAACTCGTCCAGAATTTTTAAGATGTAGCTCAATTCCCATCCTGTGGTCTCTCTTCTTTTCACCATTGATTTCTTCATCTGATCATATGACACCCCAAACAATGCAGCTATCTTATGCAAGGATGGACTGACATGTCTCAGTACATAGATTGCTTAGTGGTCGTTTAAGTGTATACCAAGCATGAGTCCATATTCTTTTATCGTGAGAGTCGTGTCCATATCTTCAAATGTGAAAACTCGGAATGATGGATCCCAATAATTCAACATTACTAGAATTGCCATTTCTTGAGGCTTCACATATAATAAATCAGCAATCCTTCCAAATTTCTTTGACAACAAATCTTTTTTGATTGGAGACATTAATTCGTGATGGGACTTGAGCTCTTGAAGACAACTGACCTTAACTGTTACCTTGACTTCTATTGGTAATGAGCTATGGTAGCCTCTGGATAGTGCATCACCCTCGCGTTCTTGATGAGCTTTCATTTCTTTCATGAGTTTTTGGGAAGAACAGTTGTCAAAAAAAACCATTTTCACTCGTGCTTCAAAAGTTAACTCTAAGAGAAAGAGAAAATAAAACTAATTTAGTGCAATGAAAAGGGAAAGGAATTAAAAAGTTTCCCTTCCAAAAAAAAGAATAAAGAATAAAAAAAATTTATGAACCATTGTTGTTTGAAAATTATTTTATTGGATATGGAAAAAGGAGAAATAATTTAAATAATATATCAAAGTAGGAAAAATAAAATAAAGAATAATAAAAAAAAGAAAAGAAAAGAAGAGATTATACAAAAATCAATAAATGAGAAGAAAAAAAAAAGCGTTTCTTATGTGTCCTACTTGAGGGTTCCTATGTTGATGAAGTCTACCCTGATTGATCTTCTAGGCCAATTAATAGTGATGAGTTTCATGTAGGATTCTAAGCCTGTGGGTTTAAAGGTTCTCAGACTGCTCCCATAGTTAAAAACTCATGAGAATCTCCGATTGCTAACATTGAGGACACAAGAGCTATACTCTCTGTGAACTCTATACTAACAAAAAGGTACAGCTTGAGCGGAAGCTTTCATGATCCTCGCAAGGGATAGACCCTCTGCGATATCACTAGACTTCCTTCGATCTTATGGTTTCGCTCAGCCCGGGTATAGAGCCAGTGTGTGCAAGGGACGTGTTAATACATAATGTGTGAGGAGAAGAAAATAAATATATATAAGACAAAAATAAAATAACATAAAATAAAATAAAATATAAGCATAATTAAAATAAATAAATAAAATAAAATAAATCTTAATTAGAATAAATAAATTAAAAAAGAATTTAAAAAATGTACAAGTAAATATATACAAGACAAAATAAAATAAAACAAAATAAAAATAAAAATAAAAATAAAGAATCAAATATAAGGGTAATTAAGATGACTATCAAATTTAATTGCACACTTAATAAATCAATATCAACTCTCGAATTGTCCCCAGTAGAGTCGCTAAGCTGTCACACCCGAAATGTGACCGGCCGACGTTTTCTAGAAAAAGAAATTTATGTATAAAATCAGCTTTCAAAATCAAAAACTAATTTTATTTGAAGCCGCCATCAAAGTTTAATTTGTTAAGAAAAACTTGAAAAAACCTCTGAATTTGACGGTTTGTGTTTAGAGAAAATTGAGTTCAAAAATTGAACCGTATAGGGAAGGTATTAGGCACCCTATACGTCTGATTAAAAAAATGTACAACTATTTTATTTTCACCTTAAATGATTACCCTTATTAATCACAAAAAATAAAAAATAAAATAAAATAAAAAATGGAAAATAGAAATATATACAAGATTGGACTTGGCTAGGCATTACCTAGGGCCTACGTACCCAGCGATTGGGATCAAAGTCTACGTAGTTCGTAATTTTGAAGATATTTTTTGGAGAAATATTATTGGGTCTTTAGAATATTTTTAGAGATTTCAACTCACAAGCATTGTTATACAATCGCGTCATGAGTATTAAATGTACAAATTCTTTTCTACTTGCATTGTTACGCAATCGCATAGTGAGTACTTTATTTAGTTTTTTTTAAAAAAGGATTTAAAACTCAACGAATTTTTTTAAAAATTCTTCCCTACTTGCATTGTTATACAATCTCATAAAAGGAATCCAACAGATATCTAGAGGTAGAAATAATGCTACTCCAAATGAGTCAGTCATTTTTTCAAATATTTGAGACTAAATTTATTTTCATCATTAAGATTTTTTTAAATTTCTATTTTTTTGTTTTTTTAAATACAAGAATGAATTAAATATACGCTCACATATGTACACACATGTATATATACATATGTATATATGTATATATGTATATATACGCATTTACCTGGACGTCATTACCCGTACACATATATTAAATATATTCATACATATATATATATATATATATATATATATATATATATATATCAGTTCACAGGCACGCGCATAGTAGCCCAACGAACAACATATATACATGTGTAATAATTCATATGCACTCAAAAACACGTATATACATATATCCCACACATATGTATGAACAAAAATCATATTCTCGGCGTCTCTGTCCTCTCGTCAACCACCTTTGTTATTCCTATCTCCCTTCTCTTCATCTTCCATGTTCTTTATTTCTCACCTCTGTATTAGCCTTACCAGATGCAGAAATTAAGAGAAATATCATCTGAAAATAAAACCCAAAGAGCCTCAACTTACCTCAGTGCTGTTGCTCTGTTTTCATAACCCAAAACAGAGGTGATATTCCTGTCAGCTCTATATTCACCGTGATCTGTTCCTGGTTTATATCAAAACAGAGGGTATGCTGCCTTCAGATCTTTCTCTCTTCACAGCTTGCTCTCCTTTCTCTTGTTTTCTGATACTCTTTTTTTTTTGGATTCAATCTCTTCTCCTCTTCTCTCCGTGCTTTATTCCTATTTATCATGGGATGCCCTTATGCACCGAGGCATCGTGGATGGCTATCTATCCCTTAACTTCCGATGCACTCCCACGTTTGTTTCAAGGTTCCACCTCCGTGAAGCTAGGGAGTAGTTCCGCAATGTGCGTCCTGCTATCTCATCCTGATGATATTTTTTAAACTACCTTACTGATTATCCTTTACATACACATTCTTATTGTATTTTTAAACTCACTTTGCAGATATATTTTTTTATTATTATATTTTTTTTAAATTTTTTTATTTTATCTTAAAGGAAAATTAAGTGTCTAAAGTATGTAGTGGGAAAGAAAGTAGGAAAATGGCATTATTATGTTTTTTTAAAAAAAGAAATAAGGTAGTAATTTACTGTATTTCCTTTGAAAAAAAAAGCCCTGGACCAGCATTTACGTGATTGCATAGTGAAATACAAGGACAAGACCGGAAGCTACAGTGCAATTCCTGTGAAGAGGCGCTTTTCCATGACTTGGTGGCTGGAAAAAATTTGTACAAGATTTATGGAATCAAGAAATCTATCTTCCTCCTCCATACTCTAGGGAAGTGCATACCAATCAAAGGAAAAGCTCTACAGTAGCTGGAACTGCTAACTTCTTTACCAAGAAAAAACTAGGGGCCGTTTGGTACGTGCGTATTGGCTGGAAAGGAAAGCGCCTTTCCATTACTGTGTCTTTTTTTCATTGTTTGGTATGGCTCATTGTAGCGGTTGGAAACGAAAGCCGGCATTCTCTTTTTCTTCAAAATCTTGATATTCGTTTCCATCGTTTCATCGATGGAAAACCGGTCATGGAAAGGGAAAAGGAAGAGAAATGTCAAATTTGCCCCTGCTCTTGCATTCTGGTCCTCCTGCACCTTTCATTTCACACTTTCATTTTCGGCCATCTCGCACTTGCACACACATTCATATAAGGTGTCATAAGCACGCTTCAATTCTTCCTCAGGTTTTGAATTGCTTACAGTCACAACAATGGCACCAACGAGCAAGACCCAACAATCTTGAGTCAGCATGTTGGTACCAGGCGTTTGACCGGTGGTGGGTCGGCCTGTAGCAGGCTGGTTGACAGGCCTACAGTAGGCCGGTCAACCGGCTTGCTGTAGCCGGTCGACCGGTTACCTACAGGCCTACCATAGGCTTGCAGGTAGCTAGTCGACTGGCTAATTTAGTCATTTTGTTCTAATTTTTTCTTTCTTTTTTCTTAAAAAATACATACCAAACACACAAAATATTCTATTCCTATTCTATTTTCTATCTCATACCAAACATGTTTTTTTTTCCATTCTCTCTTCCCTCTTCTATTCTCTTTTCCTTTCCATTTTCTTATTTTCTTTCCATTCCTACTCTTTCTAGGATACCAAATAGCCCCTAACACACCCTTAGGGTGTGATGGTGTGTCACGCAAAGAAAGGGTTCATGGGAATGTTATGTGCTGATGTACTGTCACGCGAAGAAAGGATTCACGGGAAGGGAGAAAGATTTTAGTGGGAAAGAAGGAAATGGGTGCCTGCGTTTTTGTGTGAAAAGGAAAACAGTTTTTTTATTTACAACTTAAAAAAAATTCTAACAGAATATCTATCACAAAATTTGTGACAGATAATATTTCGTCACAAATAAACTACATTTCAAAAAAAAAATCATATTACTCCAACCTGTCACTAATTCATCACTAAAATATAATATTAGTGACGAAATTTAGTGATGGCTAGTATCCGTCACAAATTCCCATATTTTGTGACGGATATTAGGGATGGAAAATATTCCGTCACAAAAAAAACAAAAATTTGTGAAATTCGTCACTAATCTGTCACAAATTTTGAAATATTAGTGACGAATTTTGGTCTATCACTAAATTCCATTTTTCTCGAAATTATTGATTGGATTTCTGAGATTATTATTGTGCTTGAGGCATGATTTAAATATTATGTATGAACTATGTTATGACGTGAAAAAAATGTTATTAATTAATAAATTGATTTTCCAATTGAGATTGTAATTATTCAGGGCTTTGTGTTAAGTGTTGTTGGTTGATAAGTTGGGCTTGCGGGGGTAAAGTAGGGTTCACCTCCATGTTGGTCACGTGCCCGGTCTTGGAGAGTGACAATTAAGGATTGGCCTACCTCTTTTTCCTTTTCTTTGGATTGTAATTTTGTTATTTTTTATAGTATTCCTAATAGTTGTAATCATTAGTGAAGGATGATATTAGAGATGTTAAAACAGGAAAAACCTAGCCAGTCTTGGATTGGTCCCGAAACAAGTCGGGCTGGGTTGACCCGTTTTTAAACAAGCCAGCATTATGCCTAGCTCTCTAGGTACGAGCTAGCGAGCCAAATAGGTCAGCCCACCATCCTACGCCATCCTTTTTTTAAAATTTTTTTCTTTATTAAAACAGAAAATAATAAATAATAGTCCATTTGTTTTAAAAAGAGATAAAAATATAAATTTTGAGATTTTGAACTAAAAAAAAGCTAAAAAAGGAAATATTCTTTCTCTTTTTTTTGGAATTATTCTTTCTTTTTTCTTTAGTACAAATTTAACATGAAATTATCTTCTAATAATGTCTCTTGCTCCCTTTATATTATTTAAGTTAACAAATATTATTAGGCGGGCCGGCTAAGAGCTGGCATGGCCCTTCCCTTAAGTGGACTAAACAGGCTCAATCCTTCAAGTTAAGCTCGCTTTGTCAGGTCTAGATGATGCAAAAGGTGCTTGTTTTCCAAGATCTGTAGCTGTGTAAGCTGAGCTCTGTCCTCTCATCAATCAAAAATAAAAATATGAGCCAATTTCTCCTATTTCATCAAACTATGTATGTTAGCTTGTATGTCGCTAACTCATATATATATATATATATATATATATATATATAAGAAAATCTATAATATCAATCCTACCATTTTTTTTTATTGCCATAGTCAATTAAATAGTTCTGATCTTTAGGAATAAATCGTTTTATGGTTCCCCTCAAATCAACAAAAACAGATTAATTGAAGACAATTGTTAGTAGTCATCTTTTGCTTCGATCATGTTTGTCCTTCGAATCAACTCAAAGCACCATAAAAAAGGGCACATAAATGGTTATAAATGGGCATATTGAAAAAGGACGATCGAGTCACTTTGGCTACTACTTGGAAGCAGGGTTTCTCGTGCATATGTTGGAAACTATGCAAGCTTTTAAAAAACAGAAAGATGGGAAATAAAGTTCCATCTTTTCTCGTCTTCAAATCGTGCATGCGGTTCTTAATGAACCAATGCCAATAATATCCGTTTCGATGCTGAAATACCTTCAAAATCTCTACCTTTCTATATATATTCCCAAACAATAAGAGTATATTACACTCTTCTTTCCTGCAAATTTTTAAAATTGCACTCCCCTTTTCTCTTTTTTCAAATTGTATAATCTCTCTCCTATAACTAGAAAGTATCTTGCATTCTAGTTTAATTTTATATTTTCTATCCATAGAAATGTGTTAAAATATAATTTTTGACATTCATTAATATAATAATACATATCTTTTGACTAAAATATATTCATATATTTAACCTAAGAACATTAATTTTGACATATTGTGATATCTTTTCTTTTATATTCTTTCTTTTATATATTTTATTTTTGTTGTTGATCCAGAATAAGATGTCACAAGCATTCTATTTTTTGTAAAAACAAAATTAACATGTAGTTTGGTTCATGGATAGTATTTTAGGCCCAAAAAACATGTGGTACTAAGTTACCGAATGTCAAATAACAAGCTGTAATAAACCTCTATGAACAACAAAGTATAAAATTAGATTAAAGAGTAATAATAGGATAAGAGAATGTTTATTTTAAAAGTTTTTAAACAGTGGAGTATAATTAATTTACTCAAAGGACGATCATATATTCCCTAATTAATATTGACCACTGTTTGATGGCAGAAAATCATATATTTCATATGTATCAATGTCTAATGGAGAATTTCGTAGCTTAAAATTGTAAATTAATACACGATTCGATTCTTTTATGATGTGACAAATTAAAGAACTTCCACACTTTTGAGTCAAATGTTTCATCGATTATCATGGATTATTAATATTGTATGCTTCCATAAAATCTACTTGACATATCGTATATTAATTTTCATCCAAGCAAAAAAGATATTTAAATAATAATTCTCAGATAAATAACAGCATATATAACACTTTCTTACTTTTCCAATCCTTTATTTGTTCCATTTTTATGATGTTTGTAGGCTAAATTAGATGATTTTATTTTTGATTGACTTAATATTAAGAAAAAGAAAGTGGGCATATTGATCTTAGCTTTTGTCTAATCATTTACTGGTGAATATGCTGGCTGAGCTCGCTACTATCAAGCATGGTTTATCTGTTATATCCTGGTGAAGACTAATTCTCTTGAAGTGGTCCTCTTCATTGAGAAAGGAAATTCTTCCACCCACATGTTCCGGTGTCCTCATCGATGAGATCAAGAAGATTTTTTCAGAAAATTCAAGCTTTCACAACTCTTATGTCCTCAGTAGGAATGGCAATGGAGCAGGAGATTCAGGAATCTCCACAAGGACTCCTGCTTGAGAGGCTTCCTAAGCAAGGATTTTTTTTTGCGGCGTCGAGGATGGAGGGAAAAAAATCTTCCCATCAAGATTTCAAGGACAGAGACCATACTCTCCGCCTCGCGAGGTCCTTGTCCCCAAAGGACATTTTAGCAATTTCAATATGTTTTAGGGATAATTTAGTCATTTTACAATTAAATAATTTAAACTAATTTAAGAAATAAAAACCTTAATCAAATCCCACTTTCCCAAATTCATTCACCACTCCATATAGGCAAAAATGTCTAGACCATTCACCATCATGGTCGTGTAGACCCTTTCCACTATGCTCCCTCCCGTCGATTATCGTGCTTGTCATCCTCCCTCCTGCCATACTCCATCGCTGTCTATGTCACTCAATCTCTCTCAGTATCATCTTGCTCCTCTTTCATCGTGCCGTCATGGTCTCCTCTTGTCTCCCTTACGTACAACTAAGTAGTGTTTCTCTCTTGTTGTCGTCTTGCTCCTCTCTCGTCGTGCCGCCTTGGTCTCCACTCTCAGTCTCCCTTGTATGTGGGTAAGTAGTGTTCCTCTCTCGTTGTCTTCTTGCTCCTCTCTTGTTGTGCCGTCGTGGCCTCTTCTCTTAATCTCCCTAGTGCGGTCTCCTCCTCTTTTCCTTTTTTTTTATATATTTTCAAAAAAATTAATAACCCCACCAGGACCTACGAGGTGGGGATGGAGAGTGGAAAGGCACTCCTCGTCCCGTTGCCATTCCTAGTTCTCAGAGAAGGAAATCAGTGCAAAAATGGCCTTGCGAAAATGACTACAAGGAATACATATTGGGATGAGCTGCTACCTAATAGTTCTTTGGCTCTGTTAGTTGGTTTTTCTTTCACTGTGTTTCTTAGGGAGTAGTTTGTTTTTCTTGTCTTCCTTTGTCTACCAAAAAAATAAACTCATTCATGGATGTCACTGTAATTAATTGATTATGAGAATATTATATATAATATTTAAGTTTATAAATTTCATTATTAATAATATATGTAATCTATATAATAGACTAAAACAATTACACTCTAGTATTAATTGTCGATAAGTTATTAAATTATGTATAATAGAATAAATTTAAATGAACAAATTAGGTAAATTATTAAACTTGGTAAATTAATTACATCATATTAAATGAATTTGAAAAAATAAGGATAAATTGCTACATAATTGCTATATAATTGGTAAATTAGGTAAATTTTTCGATTGAAATATGTCGTCCTTTGGTAAATTATTATTTATTACATACAAATAATCAAATAATTAATTGCTATATATTTTCTATATAAAAACTAGCCTATCGTCATGAAGTGTTCATATATAGTTGATATATAATTGTATATACATCCTTTATTAGGTATATGAATAATTAATAAAATTTATAAATTTGCTATATAATTGATACTATTAATTACTACATTATTATAATTGATACTATTAATTACTACATTATTATCATTTATTGAATTCAATTTATTATGTTCAATATTCATGTTATATAAATAAAAGGTCATTCTAACTGTCATGTATTACTCTCATCTTGTAGAATTAGTTTTCATTTTGTTTGTGCTTCTCACATGGCTAAATTTAGTGGCATTTATAATATTAATGCATCAAATGATGATTGGAGGATTAAGGTTCGAGGTAGTGAGGTTGTGGACAGTTCCATTATTCAATATGTCTGAGAAGATTTTTAGTCTGAAGATGGTTTTGCAAGATTCTCAAGTGAATTTAATTTCATTATATTCAATTTTTTTATATGTATTATTTTGTTCATTTTGCTTATGTTGTGTTTATTTTTTACCTTCTAATGGTGATTACATACACGATCATGTAAAGAGATTATTTGTGAATAAGTTCAGGCATCAAATAATTCAGTGAAATGTTTATGTGATGTTTATGTTTGGTGTACTTAAGTATAATAATGAATATCGTACTATGAAACTTCTATTCATGCTTGAATTTTGTTTTTCAACTAATATCCGATTAACTGAAGATGATTTGAGTATTCTAAAAGTTTTGTCCATTCAGTGATATTTTGATTCGTGTTGCCGACGAAAATTATTTAGTAGGTTAGTTTTTATCTTCTGTTGTGTAAATTATGTTTTATTTGTTATTGATTCTAACTTTTTATGAATAATATCGTTATGTTTCAAATGTTATTAGGCTGATCAATAAATTTGGTCACATTATAGAGAGCTTTAAGAACGGTAATAAGAGCAGACGTATGGAAATTGAAAATTGAGGATACAGAGCATTATTATTGTCATTTTTTCTTTTTGTTTTGTATTTAGATTAATTATTACAATATTATCATTTATTTAGTTGTATATTTATTATATCTTTTTGTTATTGTTTTCTTTTTTTCTTATTTTTAATATATATATATATATATATATATATATATATATATATATATATATATATATATATATATATATATATATTTGTGTGTGTATGTTTTGTAGGTGTAACAAAATTATGTGTATATTGTGGAGACAATTTGCAGACGAGTTGAATCAACATTTTGTCAATAACCCAAGTCATTCAACTATTGTTGTTATTCTCTAGTGCAAAATTCGATAATTCTTTGGTACATTATCTGTCGCTTGCTCTTTTGATTTCTTTGGTGCAATATTTATTGTCATATTTATTTTTGAACTAACATTGGTACCTATTTGTTCCTGTTAGGATTTCCAACTCCCTTTATGATTTGAAGCTATTTATTAATCATGAAGTCCCTGAATATCGTATTTTCATTTCGAAGTAATGTATATATATTTATGTTTTTGTCACAATTTATATCATTAGTTATTTATACTAACAAATTTATAAATTATGATATTATCATCAGAATATATTATGTGGGTTCCAATATATTTAATATATTATGTGAGTTATTGTTAACGTGAATAGTAAGATATACTTTTATCAGAATATATTATCATAATTATTAATTAGTGAAACTAATAATTAGTGAATTTCTTTATTTTATTTGATTTAAATCAATAAATAAATTAGGTAAATTAATAAATTTGATAAATTTGGTAAATTAATGACATCACATAATATTAATTATTTGATTTGAATTGATTGAAATGATTTGAATTGAAATTTAAAAGCAATTACCTTTATTATTTAACTACTATAGTGTCTTAGAGGATTTTTTAGTATGTAAAATAAATTTGATTATAGAATTAATATGTGAATTAAAAATTTATTTTATTTGACTTTATTTTGATTTCTTTTGAAAATAGTTCTTAATTTAATAGAAATTAAAGTTTGAAATATAAATATTTAAATCATAATCCCTCGATTGAAAAAAGAAATGAAAATTAAATTCTTGAAAAATGAAATTTGAGGCTTGAAGATTCAGTCCAAACGTAACAGTAATCTTCATTATTTTTTTTCTTTGGATCTGATTGAAACCAAAAAAGACGTATTCAAAAGTAAAGATTCAATCATCACCGGTATGTGCAACAAATAATTTATAACAAATAATAAATAATTTATAAATTAATAAATTAATTACTTATTTTATTTATTTAAGTTTATTCTATTAAATAAATAAATTAATTTAAATTAAAATTTGAGTAGGTAAAATAAATTTGATTATGAAATTTTTAGAATAGAAATTTATCAGTGGGGGGATAATGACACTAGTTTCTATATATGTATATAAAATAAAGAAGGAAAGCAAAAGGTTTCTATTACTTATGTAATTTCATAAATTTTACGACGGGATGGGATCCACAGTCTAATACTCTAATGTGTCAGCATGTAAAGGTCATCAACATTTCATGTGCAGTTGGTATCCGCCAGAATTTTCCCAGATTTAGGTATTTTCGTGGTCACCAAACACTATCTATCCACTGAAAATACTACACCTTTAAGTATAATATAAAGTAACAGTAGTTGCAAGCTGTGGAATCCATGCAAGTGCAACTCCTTTAGGTATTTTCTTCGTTATCTTACTGCACAAGTGTCCCATTATATATATATATATACATATATAATATTGTAGCGTTAAAAAGTTTCAATGTACCGGATACGACAGATTTTGACAATTTTAAGTTTTAATCTCTCACTTTTTAATTTGAACATGATTTGTCTCTCTTTTTATTATTTATTAACAATAATTAAAAAGTAAAGAACGACGCTAAATTTTTTGTAGATTAAGAGTTGACATGTTTATTTAATAAAATGTAGACCGAACCTTGTTGATTTTATTAATTGCTTGATTATTTTGTATTATATTATTTTTAATGAACTATACAAAATTTAATTAATATGAAAATTATTTTTGACAAACCAAAAGGCCAACTCGTAGTGAAATATATAATAATTACTCAACATCGGCTCGTCCCAGAAATAATATAGTTATTTGAATCTCAGCAACAATATAAAGGTTTAATTGTTGAAAATGTCAATTTGAGGAAAATTATATCATTTGCACTTCATAATTTAAAAGAGATTAATCGTCTATTTTATCGAACGAAGAGATACCAAAAACTCTTGAGATAAAACTAATACATACATTTATACACAATGAAATCAACATTTACACTACAAAAAAAATTTGAGAATTAAAGACCGAATTTGTTTCTTTTCAAATTCTGTTTTAAAAGTGTTACAAATCCGTCTTTGATTTCAAACTATAACTAAGGACAGAAATTTGGAATAGACCTTTTCCATCTATGAGATTCCGTGTCTAAATTACATCTCTAATATAAATCTATGATCAAGGACTGAAATTCTTTGTGTCTAACGTTTCGTGTCAAAATTTTATATATCCTTAACTGTTAATTTAAAAATATCTTTTGAAAAATAATTATTAAAGACGGATAATTTTCGTCTCTGAATATTCGTGTCTATAATCCGTCTCTCATAGAATCTATGATCAGGAAAGGAAATTTTTTGTGTCAGAATTTTATCCATGATTGTTAATTTAAAAATATTTTTAAAAAAATAATTATTAGAAACGGATGAATTTCTAGCCGTCGCAAATTCTGTCCTTAAAAATTAGAACAAAATATTAGTATTATTAGAATATAATATTTTGATCCTTTTCACAAATTGATAAGCATGAAGTGGATATAGACGAAGAACATATTCAAAGAACTGAGAAAAAGATACGGAATATACTTAATTATATATATTGAGATCATGGGTATCCACTTCATTGTGTTATATTCTGCCTGGCTGCCTCCCCATGTGCTGTTCTGTTCGGTAGCAAAATACATTGCACTATTCAAAGCTATTGATTTATATATATATATATATATATATATTGGAATCGGTGGATGGGGGCACGTAAATTTGCTAAATTAAATACCTTAAAAGAGAAGAAATAGATTGATGTTTGCCATATACATATATATATATATATATATATATATATATATATATTGGAGTCAGTGGATGAGGAACTCATGATAAGGGAAGACTTCTCCTAGATATTGCACGTATATTTGCTACATTAAATACCTTAAAAGAGAAGAAATAGATTGATGTTTGCCATATATATATATATATATATACAGGTACAGTTTTAATTAGTTTACAATATGCATTTAATTTTTTTTTCTTTTTCAGTAATGTTGGTTGATTCAAACAGTATTATGACACTAGTTTTTTTTTCAAACAAAATCTCGGTTTGAATTTTGTAATTAAATAAAAAATTATAATTAGGAGAGTTATACACATTTATGGTCAAATCCAAATTAGTCAAAGTAATAAATTTCTGAATATTGATAGTTTTTATGACATACTAATTAATAACTTTTTTTACTCATTAAAAAAACCTCTTTTAGTTATTGCATCAAGCTATTTTTATATATAATTTTAAATATTTACTATTGTTTTGCTTTATTTTTTTATCAAACGAGTATGACTAATATTCATAGTAATTTTTTTGTCAGAAAATATTTTAGATGTAGGTTAGCTATTTCTATTTATGGAGATCAAAAATGTGAAAACTCATTCGTAAACTTTTCGGTGGCTTACAAATTAAATTAAAAAAAAAGCATATTAACCTATAGAATTTAGGGTTAAGAGACCTAATATTCCGTCTTAAAAATTTAATGATATTTATAAATATAATTTAAGAGAATTTTCAATTGAGTTCTTAAATTTAAAAATTAATTTTTATTGAGATTCATAGCTAGAGTTTGTCACAGGCTGTTATGCATAAAAACGGTTCTTCTTATATAAAAAATAATAATAAAATAATCAATTCAAGTAGAGAATAATAAATATTAAATTAGTGGATAGTTGTTTATAGGATCCATTTGTGAATTGTTAAGAGTTATACCATTTGAGTAAAGATTTGTTTAAAGTAATAGATAATTGTTTAAAACCAAAAATAATATTGTAGCATTATGAAACTCACAATAAATAATTCAAATAATATTTACAATTGAAGATGCTATAATAAAGTTCCAAAAAGATTTTTCATTTTCCTATTTGCAGAATAATATCTCTACAATACAACTCCTTTTAGAAGTCGGTCGAATTACACAAGATTTCAAAGTTTAAGCATGACTAGTGTGTAATATTCATCATCTTTTGCCTAACTAAACCATGATTCAAGTTTGACCAATAATTTTGATTCATACGCTGTTCATCATTGGAAAGGCATTCAAGAATTCAACAACTCTCAAGAATCTAATAAAGTTCACACAATTTTATCATTAAAGCTATCTGATACGTAAATCTAATCTAATCTAACCTTAGATTTAGGTGTTTTTAATATAATACTGATTCCATCGATGGAAAATATGACCCACTTTCTTACCAAACTACTCAGTTCAACGCTGAATTAAAGTTAATAAAAAATAGTATTTAAAAAATAAGACTAAACAATTTAATTGAAAAATTGATAAATTAGTCAAAAAATCGGTTTAATTTATATCAGAGAACCAGTAAGTATTTAAATTAATAAAAAATCGATCGAATCAGTTTCAAATCGATAAAACTGATCGATTTAATTAATTTAATTAATTTATTTTTTAAAATATTTAATTTTTATTAAATATTATTATGTATTTTTAAAAATTTTAAAATATTAAAAAAAATTATAATTAAGATAAATATATATCTATAACATATTTAAAATATTTTAATATTATATATATTATATATTTTAATATTTTAATACCTACATCATATAATTTTCTTAAGCTTGATAAGGATGGACAAGTAAAACTTAAAAAGGGTGGTTTCATGTCAGTTTCCGACATTGCTCTTTACAGGTCTCAAGTACTTTACTTTTCTCTCCCACTCTCTTTCTCTTTTTCTTAATCATGACTTTTTAAGAATTTACTGGATTACTTTTATTAATCAGATTTAAGTTGGGGAAGTTATAAAGTTCTTTTTTATTTATAAAACTCAAATTTTATTTAAGATAAACAAATTTCAAATCATTTGCGTTAACCAAACCTTAGTTCTGCTGCTTTTCTCTTGTAAGTCTTCTAACACCCTGCGGCTTATAGAGCCAAGATAAAACAGAACTAAACAGAAATTCAAACCTATATTAAGTATCACAAACATAGGAAAAACTAGTCAAATATAAAAAATAAATGTAATAGTATCTTTCGTGCCACAGAACTTTAACTTATATATTAATGATAATTTAAAATTTTATTTTGTATTAATTACAACTCATATTTTCAATTAGTTTCAATTATGTTTATAAGCTTAATATAATTTAAATATTTAATAATTGATGTGGCATTTTATTTTGCACATGTCAACATTTAATAATCTATCATAGATGTGCCATGACATATATTCCTTAAATTGACCAAAATGTAGTGCAATTTTCAAAGACTTATTTTGAGTTTGAAGAAAATTTATATTGAAATTTGGTCATTTTAATTTAGTATCTAACATAGCACATTAAGGGTGAATAATTTGGTACTACAAAATAGGATTTCATGACAATGTCTGCCATTAAATTTTTGGACTATGTTAGGCTTGTGGATGTAATTTAAACTAATTTGATTAACACAAAATAAAGTTATGAGTTAAATAAAAACATGGGTCAAGACATAAATAATATTTTTGCCCAAAAAAACCAATGTCTAAACATGGTAATTGTTACATACTAAGAGAAAATTACTCTTTAAGAGATATTTAATTTACAGGGTCCTCACTAAAAGTAAAATATGCATTGTATTTATCACTTTTACATAAAAATATAAGTTATATAGTAGTATGCACCGATAGATATTATTTTTTAAATTTAACAAATAATAATTTTTTTATGAAAGTAAAAAATTATTATGGAAAGCACATCCACAAAATAATTTTGTGATTAAATAATAAAAATAATAACTAATGATGCTTTGTGTTAAAGATTACACGTGTATTTTATATATATATATATAGAAGATTTGTTATTAATTTATTTTTTAATAATTAATTTTTTTGTTATGGATGAAAAACTGATAATACCACTACAACAAAATTAGGTAGAAATTTTTTAGTAAAAAATGTAATAATTGCTACTAGAAATATAATACATTAATAATTTTTTTCAATGTTAGAATAACTACTAATTTTACTTACAATTTTTTTCAATGTGCAATAAGTCCCACATTGGTTGACTTTATAAGTGGATATTAGTAATTGTAGGATAAATGAGAGAAATTTTGATAATTTAAAAGTCACACACATGGCCTAGCTTGGAAATATGGGATATATTTTTTTACCAAGGCTAGTTCATTAATTTTTCTATTAAACTGATTGATTTAATTATATTTTTTATTTGTGTTTTAGTAAATTTAAGTTCCATATTTTTTTAAAGTTCTATTATTAATGAACAGAAATCAATATTATCTAGGGATCAATACACTGATCATCTTTAGTCTTTATATATATATATATATATATATATATATATATGTTTTCATACTAAAAAAAAAGAAGAGATCATATAATTTGAATATATCTCTCAATACAAATGAAAATAAGTTTCTGCATGTATTACCTAACCTATTTTTTTTTTCACCAATATATTCAAAATTCTACTAAACTCTAATTAATCTAATATAAAACAGGTTGGGTCAAATAAGTTTAAAGTTTTCTTACTTTTAATTTTTTTTTCATTTATAAAATTCAACTCAAGTCTTTATTTAAGAAAAAAAAATATCAAATTATTTATTAATTAATTCAACTCAAGTCTTTTAATTCGAATTTTACCTACCTTCTACACAATACAAATGCTTCTTATTAATTTAATTTATTTATGAAAATAAACAGAATCCAATTACAAATTTCTTAAAATATCTGTACTATACAGAGACAGAATCTGGCACTGCCATTATGTAAAGCAACATAGCATGTGAAGGCCGACAGCTGGAGAGTCCAATTGCTGTCAACGATTCTGTAGCCCCATGCTTTTGTATTAGTTCACCATAATAATATCCATTTTTTAATATTATATTTTCTTTTAGCTTCTTACACAGAAATATATACTACGTGCTCACAAACATTCCAAAAAAAAAAATCCAAGTAACTAACCATCACATGGGTATGTACTATGTATATAATAATAATTAATATACTATTGAGTGGCTGGTAAATTCTGGAGCCTTAATGAATTTTTTCGTTTTTTCTATGAAGGAGATATACAAGGTTAAAATGAACAAAATCTTTCTAAATTTAAAAGATTATGTACTTTATTTTTCTTCATTTTTAAACTTAAATAAATAATTTCTTTAAACTTTTAAAAATATGCAAATCACTTTTTTCATTAGTAGATCCATTAGGTTAATCATGCATATGTTAACATGTTAATCGTTAGATCCATATGTTCAGAAAATGGTCTACTTGGTTGTTGACTAATTAGGACGAGCCACAATTTTTTTTTCCATCTCTAAAAAATGGTATTTTAGAATAATGAAAAAAATCTGTAGAATAATGAAAAAATAAAATAAAAATATGAAATGTCTTGTTTCTTTTATTAAAAGATACATTTTTTTATTATTTTGAAATATCTTTTTTTAATTATTTTGAATAGATTTTTTATTATTCTAAAATATCCTATTTAAAAAAAATACATTCATCCCATCCGAATTAGTAACCAACTGGACCATTTACTCTTTAAGAGCATCTACAGTGGTGATTTTTAAGGAATTCTTAAATTTAAGAATCGGTTCTTATTTTGGTTCACTATTATAGTTCACCATGTTGATTACCACGCATTAGAACGGTTCTTATACAAAAAGTAATAATAAAATAATTAATTTATAATAAATGTTAGTGGAGAGTAATAAATGCTAAAATAATGAAGAATTAATTGTGGGATCCATTTATGGGTTCTTAAGAGGTTCACACTAGAGTGAGAAATTACTTAAACTGATGAGAAGTTATTTAAGTTTATGTGACTCTGTGGAACCCATAATAAAAATCAAAATGAAGTTTACCACTATAGATATTTGAATTGAATATTGTGGCATATGAATTAACTAACAGTCAGCCTAACAAATTTATTGACGAAGAGAGTGATTTTCACTTTTTTCAAAGTTTGAAAAAGTTCTTTCTTGAGTTTAGAAGTAGATTTAGATAGTGCAAAACTCCCCCCTCACCAACCCCAAAAAAAATAATTTTATGAGAGTTTTGTGTATTTTAACCTAAATACAACTTGCTCTATAAATGCATGAAGCTCACGTATAAAAAAACATGAAACTTACAAAAAAGAAAAAAGGAACAAGAACGAGCACATGATTATTACTTGTGCTATATATGTTTGCAATTCTTTATGCACAAGATCGGGAGATTATAACCACAATAAAATTAATAACAATTATGTGTACTTGTTATTGAATCTAAAGAAACCATATATATTCAACTTGCAATATCCAATGAAGAACAAAAGAAAGTTATTATATATTAGGGTTTTTGAAGTGGTCAGAATAGAACATGGTTGTTGTGACCGGACCAGACCAAAAATTAGTCATAGGACCAGTCCATTTGAACCCTTTGGACCAGAGAGAGATTGAACAGGCCAATAACTAGTTGAATCGGCCAAACTGATCGGTTCAATAGTCTGACTGGTTCTTAGTTTTTTTTTCGGTAACTTTCCTTTTTTTTTGGTCACTTTGCTTTTTTATTTTATAATTAAATGATGAAGAAATATAAAATCAACTAATTATAAAATCAATTGATGAAGTAATAACTGATAAAAATAATTTTTTTTGGTTAGTTGGTTTATTTTTATTGTTACTTGTAAACATTTATTTGAATATGTTATCTTGTCAAAACACTTTTTGTGTAATTGAATATTAAATATTATTTTTAATTAATTTTTTATCTTCATATATATGAATTATAATATATTGATATGTAAGTATATAGTTATTTCATTATTTTTATGTATATATTTTATTTTTTTAATTATTACCAATTCGACCATAGTTTAATCCCGGTCCAACCATTGACTCTTGAACTAGTACCCCCTCTAGTTCAATGATCGGTCCGATTATAAAAACCTTAGAATAGAGAGAAAGATGAGTCTAGCCTCGGGAGAGTAGTAAGATTATATATATATATATATATATATATAATAAGTCTTTTGTGAAAACCCTAATTGCCACTTCCTCTTTTCACTATGATTTTTAATTTATTAAAATAACTAAATAATAACTCTCTTATTTAATTTAGTCAATAATGTGATAAGAAATCAACTGACTACAAAACAGTCTGCAAGTTTGGAGCCTCTACTTAAAATGAGCTTATGAGTAATCCAACCTATATCACATATTATCCACAATTAGCCAAGACTCAATCTATTCTAGGTTTAGTGTTAAATAAAAGAGTAATTTCTTAATTAAATCTATAATTAGACTAATTAATTAATTAATGTTAAATTGTTAATCCTGACAAAATTAATTAAATTAATCCAACAATCTCCCACTTGGATAACAATAATCAATAATAATTAGGACAACTTACTTTGAAAAGGTTAAACAAGAAAGAATGAGTATAAGACTCAGTAAATATGTAACTCTACTAAAATAAAACATAATGCATTATAATTACTCATGCATATGGGAAACGAATGAGTTTCAACCGCTAGCCTGGTAATATTCATAGTCGTTGACACAGCATGTCCAGTCAATTCACATATATCACAAGTCAATCAATTGGGTCAACCACCAAACCTGTGGCCCTTGCCTGAAAATTTTCCACAATACAGTGAGATTTGTTTGATTCATGAGCAACACATTAGAGCAACATGTTCATTCCAACCATAATCAGTTCACACATACAATGGCAATCCACTACAATCACATCCAATCCATGCATGGGACAAGATATAGTCATTTCACAATGTTCACAAGTTCCCAAGAAAGGTTTTGCCATTCATAGGCAATTCTCAATACATGTTCCACTACCAAAAAAAAAATATAGATTTTTAATGGCAACATTTTAGTGGTGAAATAATTTTGTCACTGAATATCTATTTTCAATGGCAACAATAATTGTCGTCATTAAAAGTGAGACTTACAGCGGCGAAATTTTCAAGTCGTCACTGAAACATGACATTTTAAATTTTTAATTGAACTTTCAGTGACAATTATATAAAGTCGTCACTAAAAGATGATTTTTAATGACAACTGTATAACATTGCAACTAATAGTAGATTGTCAGTGGTAACATCCAAGTTGCCATTGAAAATTTTTAATAAAATTATTTTATTTTATTTTTTTTTAAAATTTAGTGAAGTACTAAAAGTAGACATTTAATAGTAACATCCAGGTCACCACTAAAAGTAAATTTTCAGTGACGACATTCGAGTAGTCACTGAAAGTATTCAATAAAATAATTTTATTTATTTTTAAATAATTCAATGAAATACTAAAAATAAACTTTCGATGACAACATTCAGATTGCCACTAAATATAAACTTTTAGTGGTGACATTTTGGTCGTCACTAAAAATTTTTAATAAATTAATTTTATTTATTTTTGATAATCCAACAACATGAAAGCGCAAATTTGAAAGATCTTAAAAAGCGTCGTCATTGAAAATCTTCAGTGAAATAATTTAAAAGAGTTGTCAATGCCTTGGTTGTCAGTCCTTTCACATTCCTGTAGAATAGTTTGTGAATTGGTTGTCAGTGCCTTAGAAGAGTTGCAACCTCCGTCTTTTGCTCCCTAAGGTAAGCCCAAATATCAATCTTCTAGATAGGGTTCCGATTTTAAGGTAGGGAGTTAAGTTAGGATAAACTAGGGTAATCTAAGATGGGTGGTAATAAACTAATAATTAAAGTAGGATAGTGAAGACTAGGAGCTAGGACTAGGAAAACGTAGAGTTTTGTGTTTGTTATAATCTAATCTCTTTATTGTGATGTAGGCAATCTGAGAAGTTCGTCGGTGGAAAGGCTTGATGCTAGGAGTGCACCTAGGGTTCTGGTGTCTCGTGGGAGCCTCAATGAGTAAATGACATCACTATGACATGACAAATTTTCCTTTCTTTACAAAATACTTGATTTCCTTATTTATCAAACTTTCTTTGTTTATTAAATTGTCTGAATATATGTTTGTGTCATAAGTAACTGTACTTTTAACTAGGAGTTAGCATCATATGGATTCGGTTCAGTTCTAAGTAATAAATTAAATTGAACCGATCAAATTAGTTTACAAAAAAATAGATCTATTCAATCTTAAAAGAAAGACTGTTCAGTTCAGTTTAATGGTCGTTCAATTCAATTTGTGTTTTGATTCGGTTTATATCAAAAACTTTTTAAAAAAAAATTAGAGATTTATGTTAATTAAAAAAGAAAATACTCTCGCTGTTATATTTTTTTAAGATATGTATATTTGACTTTGATATTTTTAGTATTAGTTAATTTTCAACATAATTAAATTATGTAATACTTTTCTAGTACTGAATTTTTATTATGTTATTTAAAGAAATTATGTTATTATATTATATCATAATTATGCATTTAATTTGATTATTATGTTTTGTGCAAATTAAGTATGCAAAAAGTAGATGTATGAGCACTTTTACATTGATACATTTTTTATTTATGAACATTGACAGCTTAATTTTTTTTAATATATATATATATATAATATAAAAATCATTTTTTTAATATAGGGTTCAGTTCGGTCGGTTATAACCAAACCAAACCAATCGAAGAACCGATCGAACTGAGAAAATATGAGAATTTAAAAACCGATCTAAACTTATTTTTTTCAATTTTCTTCAATTTTTGAGCGGTTCAGTTTGATCTGGTTCGGTTTAGTCGGTTCTAATCGGTTTTGTATATTCTTACTTTCAACTCTTTAATACTTCTTTTTTTATTTTCTAAATCATTAAATTGTTTTTACTACAAAATTGAGACAAGCATGGGGTAACTAGTGGTTTCCATTGGAGATGAATGATAAATTTGTTCTGTGTATATGTCGATATGCCGATGTCAATGTGCAATATTCAAAAGATATCCAATCACTTCAGTAAAAAAAAATAAATAAATGAGAATATCTTATCAGTATGGCGTCAGTTTTAGTTTATGATTTTTTTTTAATTATAGGAGAGGTCTATAAATTTTTATATTATGTGATTAAGCCATCGATCTCTCAAGAATACGTGATAATACTCTTCCTTCGTACAGCTGAAAACGGATTAGATCTTCACATCTTCTATGGATTCCAATAAGAAAAAAATTAACCCTTTAATTAATTAAAAAAGATAATTGTGCGAAAATGATGGGAATTTTTATTTAATGTTTATTCATCCAATATTATAATCAACATCCGCCCATGAGGGATGGCTATGCCTTGTTTATCATATATTGTATGAGGGACGGCCATGCCTTTTTTATCATATATTGTTGGCTGCTATGACCAATATTCATAATTCCTTTTATAACAAAACTCGTTGGTCAAATTTGTACTTTGATTTTGTTTTTTTTAATATGCCAATATCTAAAAAAATTTTTTTTTATGATTTCAACTAATCTATTTTAAGTCATGGATCATAAAAAGTATAAATTTTTTTTTATTTTAACTTTCTGCATTTACAAAACTCAAATTCGAAATTTTATTTAAGAAAAATAAATAATGTACCACTTGAATTAATTAACACAAGTTGTATTTTGATTTTAGATATGTAATTTGTTGGGAAATTAAATATATTGCATATTTGACAATAACGTTCACGTTTAATTTAATAATATATAATTGTAAAAGTTAGAATCAGGTCAAGAGTTCATACTTACTTTTTTTATTTTTGTTTTCATTCTTAAATTAATATTAAATACAAAAGTCACATATAAAATTAAATAATATATTACTATATATTTTATATTATATTGATAATATACTAGTCTGCTTGTGATAATGTATAAATGCATTTTTTAGTGAGGTTTGTAAAATCATATCGGTTATTGAACTAGTCAAAGTATCAGTTCAAGGATCAATGATCGAATTATAATTGAATCACGGTCGACCAGTGACACTTAAAATATATATATATATATATATATTTAAATATTCTAAGCGTGTTATATATATATATATATATATATATATATATGAATCCTATATTTTCTTTTAATAGCTTAAATTTTAGGTATTTCTTAAAAATATATAATAATATTAAGTAAAAATTCAAAAAAAATCAAACTGATTGAGTTGTCTGGTTTTACGATTCATCTGTTTTTTTATTTGTTCAAATACTCATTAGTTCACTGATCTAAACCGAACCAATTTCTTGATTATTTTACTAATTTTTTATTAAACTGACTAGTTCGATCTGATTCTCTGATCTTTAGACACCAAATGATAATGGTTAAAACTAGAGCCAACTTGAGCAGCATGCATGCTCCTGTACATGCATCTCATGCAGTGAGAAACAACCAATTAGAGGTCACCTTATGCATTAATTAGGGACGACGACTTAATTATTTTTTCTTGCATCATTAAGTAATTATCAAACAATTATCCATTACTTACTATATTCACCAATCCTTTTCATTGATATGCAATGAATTATTGATATCTTATACAGTGTTGTATGACCCGGACTGATCCAGTCAGGTCGATTCGAAAACCGGCGATCTGGAGCACGATCCAGTCTGAGTCAGTACTTTAGACCGTTCTGCGCGTGACCCGGTTAAGACCCGTTGACCCGATCAAAACCCGGTTGACCCAGTGACCTAGATTTCTTTTTTTTTTTTGTAAATTTTTTAAAAAAATTTTATGGCTAAAATTGATTAATAATCCTAAAAAAAGTTTGTTTTATTTACTCTAAAAATTAATACTTTCTTTTTCTCCATATCTACACCGTTCCACTACAAACAAATTGAAACATAATATTCTCACTTTATTTCTCTAAAAATATTAGTTAAATTCCTCTTTCATTTTCATAAATTTTATTTCAAATTGAAGTTAACTCCTTAAGGTTAAAATATGCTAAAGTATTACGTTAGACAATAAACGTTTTCAAAGTAGTCTATAACAAATATTGGTTTCAAATTAGTCCTTTAAATTTATAACAAGTCATTTAAAGGATTAATTTGAATTCTACAAGTGGTGGATTTTTTTAATAAAATTGAAAATACTATAAAATAAAATATCAAAATTATTATTTTTAATTTAAAGAGGATAAATTAATTTTTTTCTTAAAAATTACGTAATTTTTCTTAATTATTAATGACTTTATAAATTATTATGAATGTTTAAGACTTTAAATGTATGAATTATTATATTTGGATGATTTTATTTATGACTTTATGAATTATTATAAATATTTATGACTTTATGTTTAAATTATTATAGATGTTTAGAAATTATTTTGGATGTTTATGACTTTAAATTGTGAAATTTACATGTAAATTATTTATTTTATTTATTTTTTAATTTATTTGTAAAGATATATAGGTATATATATAATTTTAATTTTTTTAATGTATTTATCTGGGTCAGCAATTGATCCGGTGACCCGGCGGTTGAACCAATGACCTGGTAACCCGAAGGTCTATCCAAGTCAATAGCCGCACCGGTTCTGACAACATTGATCATATATAATCAGTTAGGGTTCTTTCTATAGTGCTTTACATATAGTAACTTTCTAGTAACAATTTGTTTTCCTTTTGTTTTCTAATGCATCTATATACGTTATTCTTTGCATATAATATTGCATAGTTTGTAATATTATGTGAAATAAAAAGTCTTACATTGGATAAAGATATCTAACAATATTTAAATGAAAATTATCATGCATAAAAAGTTTAAATTATAGATATTAATATTAAATATGAATATATAATATATCTTAATGACTTGGACTGTTGGTTAATGTTTAAAATGACATAATTGCTGATGGACAGATACAACTATTTAGATAATATACATTCTCCTTTATTTTGACAGATAAATTCTTATATATACAAACATAATTTTTAAAAAAAATTATTTATTTTACACGCTTCAAATCCTATTAACTTAGTTTTATTTCTAACATCTGAAGAGATTAATGTCCATGTAAATCTCCATATAGAGACTGCCATATTTGGGTAGGAGGAAATGTTTCATTAAATTGACTTGATAACTTGCAAAACTATAATTGTGTTTTATTTCATTTTCTTCCTTCAACTATATTCTAGAGTTACCAAAAATCACCGTGATATTCAAATATACTAATAATATTTATCTATAAGATAATTGAGATAAAACTTTATATCTTAGTTCGACTCTAACGCATGTTATATATAAACCTAACTCTTTTGTTTTGTTTTTTTAATTTTTAGAAAAGATAGCCACTAATAGTAAATCTCCCTCCATCGTTAAGTGCTACTTCAAATAGAGAGATCATACCTAGAACATTCAAATAGTTACAATTATTTTATCCAAAAACATTTGAGAGTTCTTTTAAATTTGAAAAAAAAAATCATAATAACTGATAGGATAATTGTTTTTTAATATTGAAATTGTCTTAGGTTACCTTTATGTTTTTTCCCCTTATGGAATTCTCAATGAGATTCGATCTTCCCATAATTTACATATAATTCATTTAACATGTTTTTTATTTTAAAATAATTAAGAACAATATTTAAGTATTTGTTATAAAATCTTTTACTGCGAATATAGCAAGTGATTCTTTTTATATCCCGTCTCTACATATATAATTGAATTTTTCCCAAAAAATAAAATATCTTCATGCACGTCTATGATGTTATTTTAAAACTTACTAATAAATACTCAAACAATTTATGTAAAGCTACTTTTCTTCTAATTTCTAAGACAAAAAGACGAGACCAAAGATCTAAATGAAAAAAAAAAGAGACAATTGAGTTTAGATTTCTAAAAATTATTTGTCTAATTTCTAAATTTTATTTTTATATATTCAACCAACGATGGCTTTATTGTTCGTTGCTAAAGTACGTGTTTGGTTCTCTAGTGGTTCAGTATCAACGCAGGTTGGATGCCAAATATTCCAGTGAGAGTGAAAATCAAATCGTTTGAATATGCGTCCAAATCTTCCCATGAATCACATTGGCGCTGAAATCTTGTCCTCAACCACGTTAGGGTGCATGGGGTAAATTGGAGCTTTAGCAGCAGTCTGTTCATGTTGGCCCTTCTAATTTCTAGTGTTGTCCTCAATCCACTCTATAAAATACAGAGTGTAGTGCGTACAGAGGAATAGTAAATTGGTTAATATGTATGTGTATATATATATATATATATATGAATGGTTTTGATTCTCATTTTCTTTTTCTAGTTATTTTGAGTCACCAAAAAGCAGAGCACGATGGAAAGAGAAGCAGAAGCTCACCTTCACTGCAAAACAAATCCTCTATTTCTGACATGAAAAATAGAGGCAATGGCGCAAAGGTAAGTTTAAGATCCTTGTGTTTTGTTTTTGGTTGGTGTTTCCTTCCATCTTCATGTTAGGTGAGGCCAGTGGCGGAGCCACATATGCTTGAGGGGTGCAGCTGCACCCCCTGGATTTTACAAAATCATATGTAAAAAAAAAAAATTCATTTGGCCCCTTCCTTTTTTTTTGAACCCCCTTCAGTGACTCAGTCCCTCTCTGCTACTTACAGTCATAAGACCCCCCACTCCCCAGAGTCACAAATTTTTTTTTTGATGATGGTTAATTTCTCATTCCATTATTAGAGACCTCTTTGTTAAAACTTAAAATTTGGTGTTTTTGTGTACAGGTCTAATTCTATCAAATTAGTTAATTGATTATGTAATTAGGATCATGAGTAACATATTTGTAAAGTCAATTTCATGAAATTTTTTCTTGATGATGGTTAATTTCTCATTCCATTATTAGGGACCTCTTTGTAAAAGCTTGAAATTTGGTGTTTTTTACATAGGTTTAATTTATCAAATTGGTTAATTGATTATGTAATTAGGATCATGAGTAACATATTTGTGAAGTCAATTTCATGAAATTTTTTCTTAATGATGGTTAATTTCTCATTTGATTGTTAGGGACCTTTTTGTAAAAGCTTGAAATTTGGAGTTTTTGTGCATAAGTATAATTCTATCAAACTGGTTAATTGATTATGTAATTAGGATCATAAGTAACATATTTGTGAAGTCAGTTTCATGAATTTTTTTTTGATGATGATTAATTTCTCATTTGATTGTTAGAGACCTCTTTGTAAAAGTTTGAAATTTGAGATTTTTGTGAATTGGTCTAATTCTATCAAATTGGTTGATTGATTATACAATTAGGATCATGAGTAACATATTTGTGAAGTCAATTTCATAAAATTTTTTCTTGATGATGGTTAATTTATCATTCCATTAGTAGGGACCTCTTTGTAAAAACTTAAAATTTGGGTTTTTTGTACATAGGTTTAAATCTATCAAATTAGTTAATTGATTATGCAATTAGGATTTAGAAAAAGAAAAAAATTTTGTAATGAAAATATTTTTTAAGAAAAAATTACCATCAAATCTAAAAATGTGAATGAAAATTGTGTCCTAATCGAGGAGTCTTAGATACGTCACTGGGTGAGGCTATGCAAAGGTGAGAGGGTGAGAACTTGAGAGCCAAAAAGAGATGGACGAGAGAGTGGAGATCGATGAGAGAAAGATGGACGAGAGAGTGAGAATGTGAGAGAGGGAGAGAGAGACAATTGAGAGAGTGTGAGCATGAGATAGATGAGAGAATGAATGCGAGAGAATGTCAAAGATGAGGGATAAATGGGCAAAACTGATGACGAGTTGATGCATTGTTGTGTATATGTTGTACCAGTATTTGTGTGTTAGTGTGTATAGTTATTATTTACATATTATATATATATATATATATATTAATATTAAAAGAATAATATAAATTATATTATATATACATATAGTTAATACACACACACACATATATATATATATATATATATATATATACAAACTATTTGAACAATATGCTTTCTTGTTGTTATACATTTAAAATTTCATTTGAATACCAATATTCAAACATAAATTACGTTTATATTTTGATTCAAATCACGTAAATTTAATTGTATTCCAAACATAAATCACATTCATTCAAATCTAAATTCACTTAAACCCTATTAACTCTATCATGGTTTGTCCAAACTCTGTTAGTTCACCGATTTTTCAAATATACACAAAGTCTTTAGCTCAATTTAAACCACCGTTACAGAAAACAGATCATAAGGTGCAGGACAGGACATTGTCCAAATTTTTTTTAAAAATAATTTGTTCAAATTTGATCCAAGCTGCGTTTCAAAAATCAAAAGAAGATGTCACGTGTCAAAATCTTCAACGTTTAAATAGAAAAATAAAAATAAAATGATTTGGACAGTGTGCTAAGACTCTTCTGCACCTTATCCATCGCTACATGCCTAATTTTCTAAAATTGATCAACTTTTGAATTTTTTTTTCTATTTATTAACCGTTGTTTGTTAATTAAGAAGAAAAAAAGACAAATATACATTTATCAAAAACTACTAGTTAGGACTCAAAATTTTCCAGAACTTAATTATATGCAGATAAAAGTTAGGGACTAAACAGTTTAAATATATGCCTCTTAAAAGGTTTTTTTGGAAAAAGGTAAATTTTTTAACATAAAAAAAAACAAATAATGAAATAAGATATAGTAGCGCGCATGCATGAGAAAAAGAAGGATGGTGGTGGGTAGTGATGAATTGTGGAAAAACCACAAAGAGGGTCCCATTCCTTATCAAAAATTTACATGATTTATCACTAAACACATAGGTCAATTAATAAGTGATTGTTTTAACTTAATTAAAGATATTAAACTTAATTTTTGAAATTTTAACTGTGTTAAAATTTGATAGAGATAATTTTATTACCTACTGTGATCCTAACTGAATTAAATTTAAATTAATTGATACTCGTAATTCGATGTTTGTAATTATTTACCTAAAAAAGACTCTTATGACTCAACCCTTTGAAGGATCATGGCCACACAGTCTCACAAAAAGATGGTAGGGGTCCATCACACGTATATCATACAATATTCTTGCAGTTTAGCGTAAAATGCAGAGTCTCTTCTAAGTTGACATTTTCAAGAATCCAATTATTGTTACTTCTAAAATTCAAATAACTGTTACTATTAATTCTCCTCTTCCTTTTTGATAAAAATACTATTCATCATACCACTCAACTTTGACATGTATTTTATTATCATCGAGAATTTTATTTCATGTCACATATAATTTATATATTTTTTAATTGGGTTAGATTATATATGCATCTAATTCTAACACTATTAAAATATTTAATAATAGATATTAACATGATTTTTTATCTTAAACATAAGCCTCAAATCATGCACCATGAATGTTACATTTGAAACATCAATTTAAAATGATTAAAATAAATTTGTGAACGCTTCAAAATTTGTCCTTTTTGTCATTAATAAAAATTGACAAAATTATTTTAATTATTTTAAATTAGTACATAACGTGAAATATTTGTGGTGGTAAATGATTTAACGTTAATGTATACAAGATAAGATATTATATTAGTATTAATAGTTAAATATTTTAATAGTCTTAAACACATAAATATAATCAAAACTAATTAAAAATAATAATGAAATAAATTTTTTAATTATAACTAAAGCATAAATAAAAATTCAGAAAGCACGCCCTTCCTTTTCTTGATTAAAGTTTCCCACCCAACATAGTTTATTCCTATCTTCTTTTGAAGTGGTAAGTACTATGGATTGGATATGGCCAAACCATCCTCCTTCCTTTCAAATCCTTTCTTTCTTTTCTTAATATTCTCTTATTAATTCAAATTATTTTTATTTTTTAATATTACTTACAGCATCTAATGCTGTTGACAAGTCAAAATATTATTTACCATTCTAGTATATAGTTTTTAAAAAGAGAAATCCAGAACTTACTAATTTAGCAAAAAATGGTACAATAGAACAGCCCAATTAATTATTCAAAAAATACAAATTGAGCCCACACACAAATAAATACCGTGTCCCTTTATTATTAATTTTAGGCTCAACATTCACCGTTATAATTTTGTTAAAATTATTAATATTTAAAAATTTACTAAATTTTAACTACTTTAATTACTTTATTTAAATTATAAAATTATAAAAAAAACTATATTGATTTTATACATCTGCATTACATTAACTTGCAACTTTATTTAAAAATAACAAATATTATATTATTTGAACTAATATGTTAGTGCTATCAAACAAGAGAGAGGATCAACAGTATGTTTATTTCTTTGTAGATCGTTGAATCTCAAATCTAAGTTCAAATTTCAACTGACATTTTTTTAAAAAAAATATTAAAATCTAAATTGTTAGATCTCAAATTTAACGATTTACAAAAAGACAAGCATCTTTAAAGGTAAATATCATATATTCTTTTATCCTAAACTCTAATTGAGCTTTGTTCATTAGTAATTTATTCTCTAACAAAACAATAATAATAATTATAATAATGAAACAAACATGACATTTCATTATCAAATTCCCAGCTTCTGGGGTCCGCGAACCTCTTCCTCCGTATTTCTTTTGTTATATTAAATTTGTACTTTTTTATCTTTTCATTTTTGCCCTTCCCTCAAGGCCTATAAATTGTCCCTCACAGACGTTCACTCCTCGCAGTTCATCCAAGCGAGAGAGAGAGAGAGAGAGAGAGAGAGAGAGAGAGAGAGAGTACGCAAATGGGTACCTTTCCAGTTGTTGACATGGGAAAGCTCAACACTGAAGACAGAGCCTCAGCCATGGCCAAAATAAAGGACGCCTGCGAAAACTGGGGATTCTTTCAGGTACTTAATTTCTTACTTATCTCCCAAATATTTCAAAGAGTAAGTACATGGAAACTAAATTCAATTTATTAAAATCCTGAACTTTTTTCCGTTGAACTACTTTAAAATTTATGTAAATTATTTTTATATCATTATACACAAATATGGAGATAATTTCATGACACAAAAATTTCAACTCTCGACAGGTCAAATTCTAAAAAGATATGTCTTAATGTGAATTTCAGAAATAATTAAACAGATTAAACTGATTTAATTTTCTGGGTTTTTTTTTTCCTAGTTGGTGAATCATGGGATATCTATTGAACTGATGGACTGTGTGGAGAAGTTGATGAAAGAGCACTACAAGAAGTGTATGGAGCCGAGGTTCAAAGAGAAAGTGGCAAGCAAAGGTCTGGAGTCTGCTCAGTCTGAAATCAACGACTTTGACTGGGAAAGCACCTTCTTTCTTCGCCATCTTCCTGTCTCCAACATTTCAGAGATTCCCGATCTCGATGACGATTTCAGGTCCCAAATCTTACACCAAAAATGCCAATCTTTTTATTCAGTTTTTTGTATCAGTTACATTATTTCTTTTCGCAGCAACTTCTCAGTTCTCACCATCAATTCCAAAGAAACAGAAACAGAGTGCCACAAAAAAAAAGACTTTTAGCGGCGGTTAATTTTTCAGCTAGTGGCTTCTAAACTGCCGGCTAAAGACTTACAAGCTGGGCAATTTATTGTGATCTTCTCCTTTGTATCACTCAAACTATTTGTTTTTGTATCACAATCAATTTTAAAGGTAGATCATAGGAACAGAGTTCGCTACCGAAAGAATTACCTTTTGGTGGCTGATATTTTCAGTTAGCAACAGTTAAACCGCCGCTAAAGGCATTAACTGTAATAAATATTTGGTAACTAACGATATTTGAGTTGTTTTATGAGAGATACTACATAGAGGGCCAGCTCACCTTTTTTTTTTTTGTATGCTCACTATAACATATTAATATATAAGACCTCATCTCTTGCTTGTTTTAATGGATGTGGGACTAATTTTACTCTTTTAAAATACAAAAACTTGTTATAACACAATTTTCATAACATTATCAGTAGTTCCAAGATCTTCTTTAATTTGTGTGTTGATTTTGACTTTTCAGGAAGGCAATGAGGGAATTTGGTGTGGAATTGGGGAAACTGGGGGAGCAAGTTTTGGAGTTGTTGTGCGAGAATCTAGGGTTGGAGAAAGGGTACTTGAAGAAGGTGTTTTATGGGTCAAAGGGGCCTAACTTTGGGAGCAAGGTGAGCAACTACCCTCCATGTCCGACGCCAGAGCTGATAAAAGGCCTTAGAGCCCACACCGATGCAGGTGGCATCATCCTTCTCTTTCAGGATCCTCAGGTCAGTGGTCTTCAGCTTCTCAAGGATGGCCAGTGGATCGATGTCCCACCCATGCCGCACTCCATTGTCGTCAACCTCGGAGACCAACTTGAGGTATTTTATTATTAGGGTCAACTCTCCATCTTCCTTCAAATATTTCACTTGTCTCAACTCGGTTACTCAATTCTCTAATTTCTCTATCTACTTTTTCAAACATTGCATTCATGTCAATATGGTCCTTTTCTTTTTTAAAGGGCAAAGTAAAATATTGCAAAATTTCAGAAAAAAAAATTTTATTGTCAAAAGTTACTTTAACAAATATATAAATAAAATTGAGATAATTATACGTTATCCTAAACGGGGTACTGAATTAGTCTAATAATAGTATTGTCAAAACGGGCCAAAGCAGGTTGGCCTATGCAAGTTCGTATTTGGATAGACTTGGGTATGAGTTTTTTGGCCCGTTTAAAAACGAGCTGATCCATTTGGCCAGTAGATCCATTTTTTTTTGTTTGTTTTACAAAATTATATTTAATTTTAGTATAAATAACCTCACTTTATCATAATTTTTATATTTTATAACATTATATTTAATAATTATAGTAAATTTAGATATGAAAATTTTTGTAATTTTTTTAAAGAATAAATATAGAATTTTTAAATTTAAATATAATATAATTAATTTAAAGAGAAAATATGAAAAATTAAAATTGTTGATTATTTAAAAACATGAAACAAGTAATATTTTACATGTACAAATTATATTTTAATAAAAAAATTTTATTAAAAAATTGTTAATATTATCTTTTTAAATATAATTTAAAAAAAAAAAGCCTGGCTTAGGCATCATAGTTTAGGCTCGTTTTCACACTACTACCTAATAGAATGTTTATCTAACAGATTTTGATTCTTTCCCATATTGAAACGGCCCAACTTAGTCTAGAAAAAGTGCCAAAAATTTTCTCAGTCATTATATACAGTGTTCAAGTTTGGGTTTTTGTACATTAACCATGGTCACTTGGTCAACTTAATAGCCATATAAACGTTTTCTTGAGGTACACTAAATTAAATTCATGTTAATTTAACAAATAACCAGATTAAATTGATTTCGGAAAAAAAATTAACGAGAATTCCAATTAACTCTGTTCAAATGATTCACACAAGCTTTGATGTTTTATATATGGTGGTAATTTACAGGTGATTACAAATGGAAAATATAAAAGTGTGATGCACCGTGTGATTGCCCCAACAAATGGGAATAGAATGTCCATAGCCTCGTTCTACAACCCTGGAAACGACGCCGTTATATCACCAGCGCCATCGTTGGTGAAGCAAGACGATGATGATGAGAAGAACCATGTGGTGTACCCTAAGTTTGTTTTTGATGATTACATGCAGCTCTATGCTGGCCTTAAATTCCAAGCCAAGGAGCCCAGATTTGAAGCCATGAAGGCCATACCATTACCCACTCTCTAATTTTTACCTTTTTTGTTAGTAATGTATCTAAGTGCTTACTCATGGTTAGTGTTATGGGCATGCGTGCAATAAAGTTTATGTGTAGTATAGGTCAAATGAGTTTAATATATAGTTTGTGTGAAGCTTTTGTGAGTGCCATGTTTTGGTCTTACGAGATACTATCTCAATATTCCTTTTTGGCTTTATTATGTTTTTCAATTGCAATGTGTTGTGCAATAGGAAACATGGACATGTGAAGTAATAAGGGAAAAAGGAAAAGGCAAAATACTTATCATCTTATCGACTAGAAAGACCATAAAGATTATGATCTGATTAGTTTAGGTATTTTTTGTTTTTTATTTAAAATAAAAAATAATTTTAAAAATGTGTTTGATTGAATTTAATAAAAATATTTTTTGAAATAGATCTAAATTTTAAAATATTAAAAAGATATTTTTATTATTTCAAAAAATATATTTAAAAAAATAAAGATTGAAAATAAAAATAAAAAATATTTTTATAAACTAAACATACCTTTTAATGCCTAAAGAAGCGAATCATTAAAGAGAACTAAAAGAAATGCCTAAAGGAGAGAATCATTAAAGAGAACTAAAAGAAAAGGGGGGAAAAGAGTAAAATTATAAGTTTAATACTTTATTGAGTAATTTACTTATTTAGTTCTTAGGTATTTCAACTTAGTGATGGAAAGATATTAATTTAGTAATTAAAAAAATTATATTTATCTTAATTTTATCTTTTTAGTTATTAAATTACAAAATTTATTACTGGTAAAACCAAAATTTTTAATTGTCAAAGTCATTTTGACTAGAAAATAAGACAAAATTGAGATAAAGATAATTTTTTAAAAATTAAATTAAGAATAAATTGAGATGCTATTTGATTGAGGAGAATGAAGGAAAAAAATTAAATTTAAATATAAATAGAAAGATATCAAAAATTAAAATTTCACTTCTCCAACAGCAAATTTGTAAGTTCTTTCCTCTTGAAAACTTCAACTGCATATCCAGTGTCAAATACCATGTTAAGATTTATTATTATTATTATTGTTATTATTATTATTATTTAAGGGAAGAGATAATCGTCTTTATCATTAAAATTAAATCATGTCAATTCCGGCTTTCCTATTGAGGAACCGAAAGGGACGAGATAAAATCATAAAATACTATAAAACCCTTGACATTGGATAACAACCAAACTAGAATTTTAATAATATTGGAGAATCTAAAGTTGGTAGGAAAGCAACTTAGGTGGATAAAATTATTAAAGAGAAACAAAAAACTCAAATGCTTTAGCAACTAGTAGCCTCAGTTCCTCAGGAAAAGATGGAAAAAAAAAAAAGAACAGATAATGTGATTCTTTTTTTAAAAAATAAATTACACATATTTTAAAAGTTTCGTCTAAGTAATTCATTATATATATATATATATATATATATATTTATATCTGTGTGTAAAGATAAATCTAAACAAAAGGTGAAGGTCTCCCTAAAATATCCCAGAGTGATTATGTTTCACTGTTTAATGTTGAGTAAATTATTGAAGTTTAATCAATTTAATTTTTAAAAAATTAAGTGTGTCAATTTTGTTCTCAAAAAATTAAATTTGTCTCAATCTAATATTTTTAATGTATGTCTCTTACAAGTCATTCACTTAATATAAATTAGTTTTTTTGGCAAGGTTTCATAACGATACCAAAAAGTTTACAAATATTCAGAAACTAAATCTATCATATAGAATTAACTTTTTTTTTAAACTAAACAATTAATTTATATAATTAGTTATTAATAATATATTAAAAAAACCCAGTTTTTTTTTGGTGCAAAATTCAACAACAGTATATAAAAGTTTAAAAATATTCAAAAATTAAATATTATAAATTTAAATTTTTAAAAACTAAACAATCAATTTATATAATTAGTTGTTAATATATTAAAAAATAACCCGCAAAACTAAAGGGTAGAATCCAGTCTAAATCATGAATTTGATAGCTTTTGACAAGAAGAATCAACAATGCAGCAGAGTAATTGGGGTATCTTGGGCCTAGGCCCAATCCAATAATCTGGGAGCAATGATGCATACCTTAAAGGCCACGAGGAACTGAAATCCAGTCAAAAAATGCTACGTGGAATTCTGCTATAAATAATTAATCTGGAAAATGCTACTACAATGAATCCCTACTCACTTTATAAATAGTAAGAAACTTCTAAGTTAATGTTCTAAACATTTATATTTTTATTGCAATCATTAATTTCAACTAAGGATGACAGTGAGATAGGGATTTTGGGGATCCATGCTCCCGGGACTTTGTATGGGGAGGTTTTTTTTCGTTGGAGATGGGGGATGGGCAAAAAAATTTTCAGTCAAGATTTTGAGAACATAGATAAGAATCATATTCTTTGCCATCAAAGAATATTTTAGTAATTTTATAATTAAAATAATTAAAATAAATTTAATTAAAAAGCAAACCCTGATATCCTAATTCTTCATTTCCAGACTTCAAATATCCATCGTGCAGCAACAGATCAGCTTCTCATCAATCTCAAGCCTTTATCGTTCTGACTGACACCATCTCCATCATCTTCATTATCTCCATTGTCTTCAGACTTCACTCGCCGTCTCCATCATCTTCGTCGTCTTCGTCTCTTACCTTCACCTTCGGTCTTTCATCATCCGTCGTCTCCTCTCAAGTCTCGCTCCTCTTTCAGTCTCAATTTCAGCTTCACTCTCAATCTCGCTCCTCTCGTCGTCTCTTCTCAATCTTAATCTCATCTTCATCTTATTCTCGCTCCTTTCTCGATCTCAATCTTGACTTCGTTCTTAGTCTTGTCCCTCTCGGTCTCACCTTCTCTCTCAATCCTGCACTCTTGCTCCTCTTTTAGTATCAATCTTGCTTTCTACTCAGTCTCGTCTCCTCTCATTGATTTTTTTTTTTTATATTTTCAAAAAATTGTTAATAACCTCACTTGGTTGTTGTAATTTTTCTCCTCAACACATATCAAGGTGCGGACATGCCCCGTTACCATTCTTAATTTCAACCTCCAAACATATATAATTGCAAACGTTAATTATCCTACTAACATAGGTTATTTTAAGTAGTTGATAGATTTTTTTGTGAGAACATAGAATATCTCAAAACAATATTAGACTTAGTTTAAATTAATTTAAATTTTACAAATAAAAAAAATCTTAAAGAGTCTTTATGATTTGATTTGACAGTCAAAACTCAATAAATTTTTAAATATTAATAATTCAAACATTAATCACCTATCGACGAACATTTCACCAGTGTGCAACTTCAATCATTTGTCCTTAGTGAACTGAAAAATGGATTGAGATTATAATGATAATTTTTGTGGCACTAAATATTTTTGTTATTAAAATATGAAAGCACTCCAATGAAAATGATAGCATGCAGGCGCATTTCCATTAGAGGAAGCACCATTGATCATTCCGGAAGCTGCAAATTGCTGGTAACTCCTTTGGCCATTGCATCAAAGTACGTGCCACTCCTTTGAGTCAAAAGTGGTTGAAAATATGTCATTACTCTTGACAACGACTTCTTACCTGAAATAAAATTGTCATACCACAAGAAGTGACATGAAATTTTTTTTAAAAAAAAATACGATAGTTGTCAAAGATAATCATAAAAAATATTATGTACAAATTTTTATAATATACATTTTTTTTCAAATAACTCTCACTACTATAAAATAAGATAATAATAAAAAATTTAAACAAAGTGAAATACAAATTTAAAGTACTTTTAATAGGTGTAATTTGAAATAAAAACTTCAAACTCTTTATATAGACTTACACTTACTTTTTCTTTGTATTTTAAGTTACATGAGACTTTTTATATTTAATCAAACTCAGTAAAAAGTTCTTCTAGCTGCTAAATTAAAATTTCATTTATGATTTTTTTAAAGAATTTGAGCCAGTTGCTAGGGTTTAGAGTTTTATAAGAGTTCGTCAAAATTTTGGACTTCAATTTTTTAAAAAAGTTAGATTTGCGTGAGCTGTGTTATGACTGTTACCAATAAATGTGTCTTCCCACTTTACTCAACAAGCGCTTGATACCCAAAAGAGAAAGTTACCTACCTTGCACCAACAACATCCTTTAAAGTTGATTTTTTTTTGTTAAAGTATTATTTTAGTCCTTTAATTTATTTAATTCTAATTTGATCTCTAAATTTTATATTAGATTTTACTTTTATCTATTTTTCTGTTTTGTTCTAATTTAGTTTCTTCAATTCTAAAATTATTAGTGTATTTCTTTTTCTCTAATACCGTGAAAATACTTAATAAAAATAAGTAATTACCATAATCTCTCCAAGATGTTAGAGGTGTACAAAATGTTGATTCGGTTTTAAGCATAAATTAAATCGAACTGACCTAGTCAGTTTTCTTAAATTTGAGACCTATTTAGTTGTCTTTTAAGACAGTTAGATTCAGTTTTTGTTTGGGTGTTCGATTTGATTTTAGAGAGATTTTAGTATATGTTTTTTTTTGTCAACAATGTTTTTTAAAATATAAATGTTTGTTTAAAAAAATGTCTATTTTTAAGAAATACATATTTTAACATAATTAGGTATCTTTTAAGTTATAATAAATGATATAGATTACAGATTGCAAGTGTATTAGTATGTCTAATATTATTTTTTAATATATATAAACATAAATATAATATTACACATACTAAATTAGTATATTATTTTTTAAGTTAGGTATCTTTTAAGTTATAATATTATTTTTTAATATATATTAGTATGTGAAGGGAAAAGTGGAAGAAGTCAATGGAGGAACTGCCCAAAGTATTAGTATGTGTAATATTATTTTTAAAATATATATATATATATGTAATATTATATACAAAAATTATTTTTTTTAATATACGGTGAGGTAAGGTTATGACCAAACCAAATCAATTGAGAATAGATCAACCAATCGAATCGAAAAGTTAATATTTTTAAAATTTGATTTAGAGCTCTTTTTTTTCGGTTTTCTTATATTTTTATTCGATTCGATTTAATTCCGTTTGGCCCGGTCGATTTTGATCAATTTTGTACACTTCTAAATAACATACTTACAAAAATAGAAAGAGCATAAGCGCATGGGTTAGACTAGACCAATAATATAATAATAATAATTAGCAAGCAAGAAAAAAAGCGAGCCACCACACTGATAATTTTTTTAAATAATTATTGAACCGGTCAATCCATAAATTGATCGGTTTAGGATCGATTCAACCGATTCTGTACCAATTTTATTATTTTTCGGTCCAAATGTTCACTAGGACCAAACTTTGGACCAGTTCTAAGTTCGCTCCGATTTTTTAAACCATGGGTGAAAACAAATGTGATCATTAAAGAGAACTAAAAGAACAGGAAAAAATAGTAAAATTATAAGTTCAATGCTTTATTGAATAATTTACTTAATTAGTTCTTAAAAAGATTATACATATTTTAATTTAGTCGTTAAAAGATATCAGTTTAGTCTTTAAAAATTATATTTATTTTAATTTATTCCTTTTGGTTGTTAAATTGCACTTGCCACTGGTAAAACCAAAATTTTTCATTGTCAAAGTCATTTTGATTGAAAAATAAGACAAAATTGAGATAAAGATAATTTTTTAAAAATTAAATTAAAACACTTGATTTTCTAGAGAATAAATTGAGATAAACTTTGATTAAGAAGAATGAATTAAAAAAAAATAAATTTAAATATAAATAGAAAAATATCAAAAATTAAAATTTCACTTCTCTAACAGCAATTTTGTAAGTTCTATCCTCTTGAAAACTTCAATTGCATATCACCTGTCAAATACCATGTTAAGATTATTATTATTATTATTATTATTATTATTATTATTATTATTATTATGCTTTAAGGGAAGAGATAATCGTCTTTATCATTAAAATTAAATCATGTCAATTCCTGGCTTCCTATTGAAGAACCCATAGGGACGAGATAAAATAATATAAAACCCTTAACATTGGACAACAACCAAACTATAATTTTAATAATATTTAAGAATCTAAAGTTGGTAGGAAAGCAACTTAGGTGGATAAAATTATTAAAGAAAAAAAAAACTCGATGGTTTAGCAACTAGTAGCCTCAGTTCCTCAGGAAAAGAAAAAAAAAACAGATAATATGATTCTTTCTTTTCAAATAAATTACTTATATATTTCAAAAGTTTCGCCTAAGTAATTCATTGATTTAATAATAAATTATAAACTCTCTCTCTCTCTCTCTCTCTCTCTCTCTCTCTCTCTCTCTCTCTCTCTCTCTCTCTCTCTCTCTCTCTCTCTCTCTCTCTCTCTCTCTCTCTCTCTCTCTCTCTCTCTCTCTCTCTCTCTCTCTCTCTCTCTCTCTCTCTCTCTCTCTCTCTCTCTCTCTCTCTCTCTCTCTCTCTCTCTCTCTCTCTCTCTCTCTATATATATATATGTCTCTGTGTGTAAAGATAAATCTAAACAAACAGTGAAGGTCTCCCTAAAATATCCCAGTGTAATTATTTTTAAAATTATTGATTTAAGTTTTAAAAGATTACAATTTTTAATTTAATTTTTAAAAAATTAAATGTTTCAATATAATTTGTTTGGGGCTTTTTGGCCATTATTTAAAAAAAAGAATTTGTCTCTTATAAGTCATTCACTTAATATAAATTAATTTTTTTTGGCAAGGTTTAATAACGATATGAAAAATTTTAAAAGCATTTAGAAACTAAATATATCATATAGAATTAAATTTTTTTAAATCTAAACAATTAATTTATATAATTAGTTATTAATAATATATTAAAAAACCCAGTATTTTTTTTGTAAGATTTAACAACAGTATATAAAAGTTTAAACATATTCAAAAATTAAATATTATAAATTTAAATTTTTAAAAACTAAACAATCAATTTATATAATTAGTTTTTTACTATATTAAAAAACCCTCTAAAGGGTAGAATTTAGTCTAGAATCCAGTCTAAATCTTGAGTTTGATAGCTTTTTTTTAGACAAATAAAAATATATTCCATTAAATGAAAAGACATGAAGCCTGAGATATATAAGATATTACAGGACTTTGAAATAACTCAAATATAAATTAGACATGAACTTATGAGATAATAGGTACATAAATCTAGAACAATACACTCTAGAAAGTACCTAGGTCTTATAAGAGGCAACACACCCTCAGACCAAAAGGGATAAGACAAAAAGCTTAACCCTAACAGAGCCCAAGTGGGCTGGTAAAGCCCAACATTTTTTTTTTACAAAAAAGAAACTGAAGGTAGAGGTCTGAAAACCCAACAAAACAACATGCACGGATGTATATGTAACCCAGCCCTCACACCCTCAGAAGCCCTAAGGATGCAAGTCGGCGGCAGGAAGAGGGCCATGTCGAAGAGAGGAGCAAGCGTTCAGACAAAGACATCAGGAATTCCTCACCATTTGCCAGACGTCCTTGGGAATAAAGGAAAGTGACAGACAACATCTAGAGGAAGTTGGCTTCAACTGTAGGAAGGATAATGAAAGCAACGGCAGCACGGAGAGAGGAAGAGGACACTGATAGCACTGACAGCAGATGAACCACAGTTGCCTGATCGATCTAGAACTAAGACTTTCGGTGCCTATTTGCTCCTTTATCCTTGGCATAGAAGCATTGGGGGAGATGGTCAGTAACTACAAAAGAAGCAGGGGAGAAAAATGACGATTGCACAAGAAAGAGAACTATCTGCTTCAACCTACTGGTGCCTCTTCAACCTGCAAGTCCTTGGAAAAAAAGGGAGAAAGACAGCACAACTATATCACCAACAAAATCTACCTTCAGGACTGAAAAAAATGAAAGAAACTCCCACCAATGGAATGTTGGGAAAAAACACCTTTCCCCCTTGAAAAATACCTTGGCACAAATAAACCAGAGAAATAACAGGAAACAATACTCACAATCACAACACAAGAAAATAACGTGGAAACTCCAAAATCGGAGAAAAACCACGACCGTTGTCAACGACAACCAGAGAAAATACTATGTGTAAATTTTTACAACACACAGAAACTTCTCTTAAATACCCGGTACCCAATACCAGATACCAACTGATACCCAAATACACCCACACACTCTCAAGCATGTATTTAACTTACATCTCTCATCACTCTAGAACAAGAGTATAAAGAAAGAAAAAAAATTAAATACAAGCTAATGTGTCTTGTATTGGTACAAGAAATACCAGGAAGTAAAGCTTCTATATATAGCCTAGTTGCCAAGCTCTCCTTTGAAAACCCACCGATGTGGGACTTCTATCAAACCTCCTTCACCTTTGCAAATTTTCTTATTGTGGGTCCCACCACTTTCAATCAATTTTTTCAACAAATCTCCACCTTGATTGAAAGTAACCACATTTGCTGATTCATTGTCTTTACCGACAATCATAGTTCCAAGAACTACCATACTCCACCATCAAAGAGTATATCCACCCAGAATTAACCAATTCTAGGAATTTCACCTCGGCACATGTCGAAAAATTCATGCTGAAAAATTTATGGTGCAACTTCCAATGTTGGCTCTCCTTGGAAGTTCTTCAGCCATCGACATCATCCCACTACACATCTTGCATCAATGCCAACCAATGTTCATGTGCAATTGTGGACCCGCTAGCAGTAACTCATCCTCTTCCATGGCAACACGGACATGCTATGAGGATACAAACTTTTCACTTTTCAGAGAAATTCCTCCCCTGCAATGAAAGAGACAGAGTTTGCATCTTCCTTGGAGCCTTTTACCAAACCTGCTCCACCTGGACAATTTCTCTTTACATGCCCAGACTGTCCACATTTCCAGCAAGTCACGTTCTTACCCATATTCTTCTTCCCTTTACTCCCACTTCTAGCTACCGCCTTTGAGTCTGACGAAGGTATAGAGCGACTCTCACATTTTAACCTTCTTTCCTCAGAAATAATTTTACTGGCAACTTCTTCGAAGTTTACAGTCTCCTTCCCATACATCAAAATGTGTTTCATGTTCTCATAGGAAGACGGAAGAGACCATATGAGCCTTAACGCTTTATCTTCATCATCAACTTTGACTCCGACAGCCTCTAGTTCAGATATGATACTATTGAGAGCACTGAGATGATCTGATATTTTTGTACCTTCTTCCATACGAAGCGTATGAAATTGCTCCTTCAGCAACAATCGATTTGAGATACCCTTCGCCTGATACAACCCTTCGAGCTTCTCCAAAAGTTCTTTGGTTGTTGATATTCCTTGCACATTTGCAAGAACATTCTTGGCCAGGCACAGACGAATTGCACTTGCCGCTCTCAAATCTAGTTCCTTCCAATCTTCATCGCTCATACTAGATCCGCTCTTTTCAGAATTCTTACTGGAAACCTTCCCCTTCAACGCCTTGTATAAACCAGATTGTATCAGCACTCCTTGACTTGTACTTGCCACAAGCCAAAATTGATCCTCCCATCAAATTTCTCTATGTCAAATCTCATCGCGCTGGAAAAATTTGACATTGCAATTGTATACTGGAATAGTAAACATAACTGTAAACAGTACACCAGGTAAGTTCCCAGGAAAGAGAGGTTGGTCACAATGGACACTTTTAAGTACCTAGTCTTTCCTTAGCCAGAGCTTTCCTAGACATGCACTTTCACAGTACCACACTTCGTTCCAGTAACCCAGCAACCAAGAACAATCTTCAAGCAATCGGGAACAATTCTTTTCTGATTGTGGAAGATCAGACAAAGCTGCAACCACAAGAGCATAATAAGAATTTAATATCCCACCAAACCATAGCTCTGATACCACTTGTTGGGAAAAAACAACTTTCCCCCTTGAAAAATACCTTGGCATAAATAAACCAGAGAAGTAACAGGAAACAATACTCACAATCACAACACAAGAAAATAACGTGGAAACTCCAAAATCAGAGAAAAACTACGACCGTTGTCAACGATAACCAGAGAAAATACTATGTGTAAATTTTTACAACACACAGAAACTTCTCTTAAATACTCGGTATCCAATATTAGATACCAACTGATACCCAAATACACCCACACACTCTCAAGAATGTATTTAACTTACATATCTCATCACTCTAGAACAAGAGTATAAAGAAAGAAAAAATTAAATACAAGCTAATGTGTCTTGTATTGGTATAAGAAATACAAAGAAGTAAAGCTTCTATATATAGCCTAGTTGCCAAGCTCTCCTTTGAAAACCTACCGATGTGGGACTTCCATCAAACCTCCTTCACCTTTTGCAAATTTTCTTCTTGTGGGTCCCACCACTTTCAATCAATTTTTTCAACATGGAAGGGAATCTTTTACAAGAGAGAGAAAGGGAGACTCCCACAATGGAGAAAGGAAAAAACGGGAGGTGAGGCCTGCATGAGGCAACCCTCATTGCCAACGGCGCTCAGTGAGGAGAAACCCAAGCAAAGTGTAGGAAGGAGAAATCGTTTTGCTGAAGCACGTAGGATCTATTATGTGTTTCTCATGACATCATAGATGCTTGATGGGCTGGTTTGAATTTGATAGTTTTTGACAAGAAGAATCAACAATGCAGTAGAGTAATGGGATGTTTTGGGCCTAGGCCCAATCCAATAATCTGGGAGCAAGCAAGCATACCTTAAAGACCAACTTCAATAAATAATTGTTGCCCCATTCTTGGTAATTAAATTTTTATATTCATAGACTCAAATCCAATCAAACAATGCCATGTGGAATTCAGCTATAACTAATTAATCTGGAAAATGCTACTACAATGAATCTCTACTCACTGTATAAATAGCAATGTTTTAAAAATTGCATCAGTCACAGAACTGGTGGAAGCACTGGTTCAAGGTTTAATAGTCCAACTGCGATTCGACCAATGTACTAAAAAATATATAATTAAATGTTATAAATATATATATATATATATAGATTTTATATTAAGATAATAAGAATTAATCCTTTTTAATATTTTATATATTTATATTGAAATTTTTTTTAAAAAAAAGTGAGAAGACTACTTGTGCTGTGCACCACCCACTGTTTCCAATGCATAATAGGCTTTAAATTACCTACGTCGTACCTCTCTCTCTCTCTTTTTTTTGTTAATTTTGTTTTCCAATGCATCTTTCTCTCTTAGTCCTCCATTTTATTCTTTCTTTCTCTCATTTTAGACTCATCTCTCTTGTTCAGTTTTATTTTCCATAGCTTTTTTCTGTTTCGTCTTCTCATCCAAAACCTGCCACCAGTGTCCATGGAAGAGAACGACGAAAGGCTGTCTTTACTGGCATCCATGGAAGAGAACAACAATTTTCTTCCTCTTTCTCCTCTTCCTTCTTCTTCTTCGACGGTGATGGGATTGATGATTTTTTTTAATGATCTTTTTCAAGTTTAAATCGGTTGAACCATGACTGGTTCAATGCAAAAATCGCCAGTCAAACTTGGTTCTTGACCAAGTTTGACCAGTTCTTCAGCCCACCGGTCTTTTATATGTTCAGACAGGATTAGGGTCTAGTTTCCCGGTCCGGTTTTACAAACATTGATAAATAGTATGAAACTTCTAATTTATTGTTCTAATCGTTTATTTTTTTTATTGCAATCATTAATTTCAACTATGGATGACAATGAGATAGGGATTTGGGGATCCCCGCTCTTGAGGCCCTGTGAGTAGGGATTTTTTCTCACGAGAATGTGGACGAGGATCACACTCCCTGTTCTCAAAGGACATTTTAGTAATTTAATTACATTTACTAAAATGTTAGGAATATTTTAGTAATTTTATAATTAAAATAAATTTAATTAAAGGCAACATTTTTGGAAGCAGCTCGATCATTGACCTAGACTAGCATTCGGGTCACCAAGTCACTAGTCAACTACCGGGTTACTAGGTCAATTGCTGAACTAGGCAAATAATTTAAAGTCTTAAAAGTGTGATCATTAATCACAAATGTTGTGTACAAAAGTGTATACCCAGCCACCCTATTGGTCCTATTTTGCTCTCTTGGGTGACTCTCAATTAAAAGAAAAAGCCACGTATATTACTCTAAGCCACCATATAGGGGTAGACACCACTTTTTACTCCTTGGGTTTTGCATGTTTTCGTTGGATCTTCACCATCACACACTTGGTCCCCATTCTTTCTAGTTAGTTGTCACGATCACCCCTCTCTCATGCTCTCTCTTGCAAGTCACAAAGCTTTAGGTAAGAAAAAAGCATTCACTTTAATCCCCTCATCAAACTCTTCTCACCCACTTCTCACTCAGTTAGCACTCTCTCAACGATTTTTTTCCTCACCGTGACTACCACATATAGCACATCACAACAAACTCTCTTTCTCTCTCTCTCTATCTCTTTTTCTCTCTTAGTTTAAAGCTCTCCATAACACCCTGTTTTCAAAGGTGAAAGACAGGGTTTGCAGTATTCATGAAGTGGTTCGAAGAATAATGGGTTTAAAGTGGTTCGAAGAGCTCTTTTTCATGGGTTCAAACTTGTCTACTTAGGTCTAGGTCAAAGAGCTCGTCTACATAGCAGTGTGGTCTAGGTCAAAGTATAAGCTCGTCTGTGTATGTCAGTGGGAATTGGTAAAGTTAACATTTCAAAAAAAAAGGAAGATGGGTTACCTGGACCAATGGCTCAGTGGCCCTGCTAAGACCTTGTCAGGTTGACCAGTTCTCAACCATTCTGTCTATAGGCTAGCTTGAAACAGTGAGCCAAATAAGTCAAAGCCCTAGGTTGCTAGGTTCCAAATTAACTCGCCAGTTAGGTTCGAGTCTTAATTCAATGATTAAAAAAACCAAACCCTAAAATCCCCAATTCTTCTTTTCTAGACTCCAAATATCCATCATGTAGCAACAGAGCAACTTCTCATCAATCTCTAGCCTTCACCGTCTCACTGACACTATCTTCATCGTCTTTGTCTCCTACGTTCACCTTCAGTCTTTCATCATCTGTCATCTCTTTTCAATATTGCTCCTCTGTCAGTCTCAGTCTCGCTTCTCTTGCCATTTCAGTCACTGTCGTCTCCTATCAGTCTCACTCTTATCTTTGTCTCAGTCGTGGTTTACCTCTCAATCTCGCCATCTCAATCACCATCGTCTCCTCTCAATGTCGCCCTTCTCTCGGTCTCAGTCTTACTGTCTCAGTCATCGTCGTCTCTTCTCAGTCTCGCCCCTCTCTTGGTCTCAGTCTCACACTTTTGCTTCTCTCTTAATCTTAGTTTTGTCTCCCCTCATTGATTTTTTTTATATTTTCAAATTTTTGTTAATAACCTTACATGGCCCCCACAGGGATTGGGGATGAGGGTAATTTTTCTCTCTGACAAGGACGGCCAGGGACAGGGACTAGGGGTGGCAACAGGGATTAGGGAGGCACTTCTCACCTCGCCCCGTTGCTATTCCTAATTTCAACCTCCAAACATAGTTGCAAACATGAATTATCCTACCAAAATAGGTTATTTTTAGTAATTGATATTTTTTTTGTCAGAATCTAGAATATCTCTAAACAATATTGGACTTAGTTCAAATTAATTTGAATCTTACAAATAAAAAAAAATCTTAAAAATACTTTATGATTTGATTTGACAGTGGAAATTCAATAAATTTTTAAATATTGATAATTCTAACATTAATCACCCCTCAATGAATTGTTCACCAACCTGCAACTTTAATCATTTATCCTTGGTGAATTAAAAATAGGGTGAGATTATAATTTTGTGGCAATGAATCTTTTTTAATAAAATATGAAAGCACTTTAATGAAAAAGATAGCATGCAGATGCATTCCCATTAAAGGAATTATCATTGAGCATTGTAGAAGCTACGGGACTGCTGGTAACACCTTTTGGCCATTGCATCAAAATATGTGATACCGCTTTGAGTCAAAAGTGCTCGAAAATATGTCATTACTCTTAACAACTGTGTGCTGACACAATACTTTGTTGTTTTAGAGGTGTGGTGTTGGTTTGAGGTTCGGCCAAAGCTCTTTTTCAAGGTCAGAACACTTCAAATCCAGGTAAGGGATCTAATCTGACTTTGTATGATTTCATATTTTAGGAATGTTTTTCCTAAACTTAATTAAATGCAATTATAGTTGCGTTTGGAAGAGCTTATTTTGAGCTTATTTGGTTTATTTTATGACATAAGTACTTATGCACGTATTTGGGAGAGCTTATAGAAATAGCTTATGGCGTTGTCCATAAACTATTTTCAGCTTATTTTCATAAGCTTTCTAGGATAGCTTATTTTTATAAGTTCTCTAGAATAGCTTATGAAAATAAGCTGAAAATAGTTTATGTGAATTTTTCCCTCATAAACTCTTCAATTATATAAATAACTTATAAATAAGTGCTTATTCTATAGCCGTTTAAATAAGTTGTTTACCTAAACAGCCTATATGTTAAGTGCTGTATATGCTTAGTAAAAATAAAAATAAAAAAGGGACCTTGCATGTTCATGAAACAAATACATTTGATTATATGTGGATGATGTGTATATGTATGTAATGACATTGTGCACAAGTGTGCCAATGGTGTTGGTAAAACAAATCTTGTAGAGATATGTGTTTGTGAATGCATTATACACTTATGAGTGTAAGAGGATGTGATATAGGAGACGTATATGGGTAGCTAAGAGAACAAGCAAGTGATAACTCTTAAGATTTATATCCTAAATGTGTAATTGGCCCATAATGGGAATTTAACTTGTGAGTAGGAAATAACGTGAATTGGGATTGCATGTCTGATTTAGATTTATGAGTGGGATGGTAATGCAATGCCCAGGTTGAAGAGGCCAAGGTAGGCTACATGATCCTCTTGAGGGGCAACGTCATGACAAAGTAAGGCCAGACTTGAGAAATGCCAATGTTGGTTACTAAATTTCTCAAGGAGCGACTTGTTGATGGCTTATCTACTTAATGTGAGATTTACTATGCTAGGTTGCTATTGTTTATTGATGTGTGTATGTGTTTGGAAATGGATTAGTCAGTGAAAATGAAGATCCACGTGACGGATTTTCGGTGACGAATTTGTGGGGCAGGTGAATTATGTGTGTGGCATCGCGTGCATTGCATATTGTGACATGTATATGTGGGTATATGTGTGCAAATAACACGATATGGATTAAGGTCGCGTTTAGGGTGCTTGAAGCATTATGGACATGAGATAGGACATAGACTTGTGACCAAGAGACGTCGAGGTTGGGGAATTTAGTTTATGGGCTAGTGTTATCAGATTCAGTCCGATCATTGACCCAAGTAGGCCTTTAGGTCACTGGGTCACTGGTTCAACCGTCGAGTCACTAGGTCAATTGCTGAACCAGATAAATAAATTAAAAAATAAAAAATTTAAAATATATATATATATGCTTGTTTGCAAATAAATTTAAAACTAAGTAAAATAAATACTTTATATATAAATTTTACACTTTAAAATCTTAAAATCATAGTCATTAGTCATAAAATTAAAATACAAATATTTATAAATTATTTTTTGTCATAAAATTACAAATATTTTTTAAATTAAATTATTGTATATGTTTATATTAAATATAATAAAAAATATTATTATAAATTTCAGTCATTGTGCATAAAAAAAAAGGTCTTCTGAGTAATTGGGAGTGTATCACTGAATATGAACAAGGTAAATAATATTTTAAAAAACCTTTAAGTTACTCTGCTTGTCCTTTATTGAATGATTTATTCTTGAGAAAAGGAAAACAATGAGCATAAGTACATGAACAATCCACAAAACCTAAACCTCACATTTGCTTTATCTCTTTCTCTTTCCTCCAAAACCTACATATGCACACCACCACAAGTACTTGACTGAAAGGTTGAAAAATTATCTTATGCAAATCCAGTGGCCTTTCTTGTCTATCTTCCTATTTGCATTTCAGATAATATCAAGTTCAGAGGCATGACAAATGGTAGACTCTTCCATCTTCTTCTCATCTGCTTCATCTCCTACTTCCTCTTCTCTTCTCTCTTTCATCTCCAACTTCCTCCGGCAAGATGACATCGAGTAATTTATCTCTGTCCATATCACTTACTCACACTCTCTCTATCTTTTCTCTCTCACCTTCTTTCTTCATCTGCTTCGCCACTGAAATTGAAGCATCGGTGAAAAAAAAAATTTGGGGTCAAAGACTGAGTTAGCTCTAACCGACTCCTAGTCAGTTACACATAGGTCTAAATGAGCGACCCAGACAGGTTCCGGTCTTGGGTTGCCAAGTCCCAAGTCGACCCGTCGAGCTGGTCTAGATCCAATAACACTGGTATGGGCATCAAGCATCGAACTAAGGGTAAAGACACGATGTCATAGGTATGATTTGGGGTGGCTTGATGTTGTGTGTATACAGTTATATTTGGGTGTTCATGTATATATACACTATATATATATATATATATATATATATATTTATTTATTTATTTGATATGCATAATTATGTTTATGTAGAGTAGAGTTAATTTGGGTGAGTAAGTGGATTAGACTTACCCCTTCATAGTTGCAGGTACAGAAGAGTGATTAGTTTAATGACTCGTGGATTGAGGATACCTCTCTATTACTTGAGGCAAGGTATTTTTTTTTCTAGTTTTGAGTTTATTTCTTTTTAGTATGCTTTGTAATCAGATAAGCCACCTAGGATGTAGTGTATACTATAGGGGTTAGCTCAAGAAAATTAGGCTTGCGGAGCTATGGGTGTTACACCATCTGTGCTGATCACGGGCCTGATTTTCAGGTCGTTGCATTAATGATATCTTGAAGTTTTAGGAAACCCTAGCAATGACAAAGATAACACACCAAGGGAAGAAAATTAAGGACAACTCAACCTACAAGACCTTCAATGATATCTCATCTATAGTTATGCCCGGGTTCATAACAATAGATGACATCCCAACAAAGGACACTTTGCTCTGTAATTCATAGGGAGAACCTAGGCTTTGATACCAAATTTGTCACGCCCCTTTTATGGAGGTATGCCTAGTATAAGAAATAAGTCCACCCCAATCCTATAAGCTTGAAACCTACGAATAGACCAAAATATATTGTACTTGCAACAGATACATACATGAAAACTCAAGCCTAAAAACATGTAATTTACATTAATATCAAGAGTTTTAGTTACAAAACATATATACATTATAAGCTACATCCATATTGTAATTAATGTTGTTAAAGCAGCGAAGTGTGTGTGCCGGTGTGGAAGAAAATTTTTCGTCTTTAATGGAAGGGAAATGTATGGTCAGATGTGGTATCAAGCATAAATTGATAAATGGTGAGGAGGTGAAGGATTATACTTGGCACGAGAAGGGTTGGTTGCATACTAAGTCCATGGAAGGACTAGATTGAAATAAAAATTGTTCTGTGGTACTCTTTAGTGAGAAAGGAAATTATTAAAATTTGGGAAATTTTATTAGTCAGGGTGGGAAATGAGTGATGGAAACGTGTGGTGCTTTGCGGGAGTGGAATAAATCCCCGTCAAGGAAAATTACAAGTTTTCCCTTACTTAAAAGCTTAACTTTGACTTGACCAAGGGCACCTTGGTAATTTTTCCTCTTGGCATATATATATATATATAATGTGTGTGTGTGTGTGTTTCATGCCACTCAGCCCTCTCCTCTCTCATTTCTCTTGTGCTTTCTATTTTGTGCCCTAGCTCTCCTTGCCTCCTACCTTTATACGCCAAGCCTTCTTCCCCAAACTCCTTTAGCCACTGTCCTCCGGCAAGGATCAACTCTCCGGTGACCAATGATATCAGGCCTTTTTATATATATATTTTGGTCCATATCTTAGTCTTATTGCATACTAATTCAATGGAAACTCTTTAATATTTTTATGTTTTGAATTTTATTAGGTGTAAATTAATTATAAAATTAATATGTTTCAATTTCATAATTTTATCCAAATTAATTCAATTGTGTATTTTTTAGAAAATTAAGTAGAGAGTTTATTATGATGTGGCATTGACTGGGTGCTGACATGGATGTATTTGCTGACTGAGCATTAACTGTGCTAACTGGACACTGGGCCCCACTATTCTGCACTGTTTTGGACTGTTGTACAATAACAAAACAAATTAGCAAAAATACAAAAAATAGTAGCAACACGGCAATAGCAGAAACATCATGCATGCAGAAGCAGAAAACCAGCAAAGCTGCACAGTAAAAACAAAAGAAAGAGACAACACATAAAGTCAAAGAAAAATTATATTTTCGTCCCTAAGGCTGCAGGAACATCAAAGACACGCCATAATCCATTTTGTTGTGGTTGAAGAACTTCTTCTTCCACCATTTTTCCTTAGAATTTTGTAGGTGCCCCCTTTTTCTCTTTTATTTTGGCCTCCATGGAAGGCTAAAATTGTTCTGTAGTTAGTCATTTGATGAATTGGAGCTTGTATCTTGAATCTTTGGCTTTATACAGATAAGTTTTCTAGTTCCAATCTTATTTCATTTTTGTTCAGCATTTGCTCTTGTTCTTGTGTTTATTCTTACTCGAGTATGACTTGTTTAAGCATGAGTTCTGTAATGATGATCTTATATGAGGTTAATCTTGCTATGGATACATGTATGCGGTTCTTGTATATGTGCAATAAGATAGGACAGAATGGCACTTTAGAGTGCATTTGTAGGGCATAATTTCAATTAGTGCTTAATTGAATTATATTAGGTTATAATTAGTGGAGGTCTCATTGATTATGATTATGGTATGGTTCAGTCTTGGAAGGTCTTTTGAGAATTTTATTTGAAAGCTGAATGGTAAGATTAAATCAAAACAAACCAAGAATAGGATGATGATAGATGCAAACTACAGGGATTGAATGACTGATTACATATATTTTATGTTATTGTATTTTGCTCTATTTCTATGTAGTTTATGTTCAAGCCTTTAATTATGCAATCACCCCCAGTCAAATTAGGTTGTAATTAATAGTGTAATTAGTGTTAGAATAATTAATTAGGCAATTAGAAGCAAGACTCCACGAGTGAGAACGACCTAGTATAATCACTATACTGCAAGTTGCCACGAATCTAATTCCCAGTGATTCGGCAATTGTAGTGGCATAAACCAACCAACCTTCATTGAAAAAGAGAAGAGTTAAGGTAAGTTCCTCATTTCTCTTCTTTTCTGTACATTTTTTGATTTGAGAGGAATGAGGGCTGAAATGGTCTCGAATGGAATTGGTTAGGCTTGGGCTTTGTTTTCTAACACTATTCCATGAATATGGATGAATTTCAAACAAGAGATTTGGGGAAAATGATGAGAAATGGTGGGTTTTGGTTAAGGTTAAAGTTATGTCAGATTTTGAAAGGGGAAAGTCAGGTTTTAAGGAAGAAAATGATGATTTTGGGGATGAATCTTTGAAGTAATTTGGTTTTGATGTTTGGGGATGTTTCCTAGTGATTAATAATGAATTTTCAAAACAAGAATCATGAAAAACAGTTGAGATTTGAGTTGGGGAGCTCAAAATCGCATAAAACACAAGTAGGCCTTGTTCTGGTGCAGGAACTAGCGCTTAGAGCTAGCCATGTAGAAAATGTTGAAGCGCTGTAGGGGAGCCAACACTGAGCGCTAGCTAGGCAGTAAGCTTATATTTTATGTTGTGTGGCCAGCGCTTAGTGCCAGCAAGTGGGCATTTAGTGTTGGCAAGGCAGAAAGCATCCTAAACATGGTTTTTCCAAAGTTTAGAAAATCATATCAACTATTGAATTGGTGAAGGTACCGATTTAAGGTTCAATAGTCGAACTGCGGTTGAATTACGGTCGAACCGGTGATATATAAAAAATATTAAAAAATAAAATATATAATTAAAATATTAAAATATTTTCTATAATTACAAAATATTAAAAAAACTGAAATTAGTTTGGGAAATGGTGAACTTAACACTATTACTACACTTATTATCATTCATCACATCATCCAGTGTAGAGTGGGAGAGAGAGAAAAAGGGAATGTTAATGAAATTTAATTTAGGAAGGTGGCCAGCTTTGTTGTATAGGAAAATGAAATATGGCAATATGCCGTTGTATCTATCCTATCATCCAGAACCATGTGCCCATTACTTCCATGCCTTTCCATCTTTCTTTCTCTCTCTATCTCTTTCTCTATTCATGGCTTCTCCTTCAGCATGCAGTCACTCACCGTTCACCTTCTCCGGCACTTCTGCTTTTGCCTTTTTTTTTTTTTAATTTACAGGTCAACCCGTTCTTCTGCTTATGTCGTTCTTTTGCTTCTACTTCTACATTTTTGTTTAAATTTACACTTCTGTTTCTGCAAGTGGGGGAAGAAATGGAATCGATTACATTTTTCTTCTTCTTCTTCTTCTTCTTTTATTTTTTTTTTCTGCAAGTTTCATTTCGATAACAGAACCGACCAACCGTGAGACCCAGTCGATTTTTCTGGTTTACTCAGTTTTGGACCTCTCCGATTTTTAGGTAAAAGGTATTTTACGGATTGAACTACTAGCCGGTTCGATTTTCTTGTCATTGGGTTTTTCATGTCTTTTCTCATGTGATTTCAATTCCTAATATTTAGGTCATCTTTCTAAAGGATCTTCACAAGATTTGCATGATGAAACGCCAATGTTTGAGGTAGAATTTTGTAGTTTGGAATTGAGGTGATAGGATTTTTAGCTTACTTGTTTTCTTTCCTAGGATTATTTTCCTAGTGTTTTAAAGTATGTAAGCATGTAGTAATGTTAAATGGGCCGAGCTGAATCGTCACGGGTCAATACTAAACGAGCTTCTTTACTCAACCCAAGCCTCCCCACCTTGGCCTACGGGCCTGAAGGGGCCGACCTATAGGCCAATTTTTTTAATTAAAATAATATAATTTTAAATTTTTTTAGTAAAAATTTAATAATTTTTTATTAAAATAGAATTTATACATGTAAGATATTACTTCTTTAATATTTTTAAATAACCAATAACTTTACTTTTTCATATTTTCTTCCAAAATTAACTTTATTATATTTAAATTTGAAATTTCTATATTTATTTTTAAAAAATACAAAAATATTTATATCCAAATTCACTACATTTATTTAATATAAGGTTATAAAATATATAAATGTGATAAAATGAAATTATTTATATTAAATAATATATTTTTTCTTAAAAAATATAAAAAAAAGGTCACGTGGGCTGATCCATTTGGCCTGCGGGCTTAAACGAGTTGGCTTGTTTAAACGGGCCTAAACTGCTCAACCCAGCATCACTGATTTATAGGCAGTTCTAGTCTGGCCCACAGGCCATGGTCTTTTTTAACAGTACTATAAGCATGTGATGTGATGGTAATATGTTTCGCATACATGGAATGGGACCTCACATGCATGTAGAATGACTATACATAATCGTTTGTGGAAGGTAAATATGGATAGCATAGAAATTGTATGCTATGTAATATTTGTGGAGTAATCTTGTTGTGATCATGGTTAGCATACCATGTTGCATCGAGGGATAAATGCATATACGCACACATACACACATACACGTGAGACATGTGAACCTTGTGGTATGCAACAATCGTGAATGGATGTTAATTATATGAAATTGATCTCATGGTTATGTGGTGAATGCATGATGTGGAGTTGGTTTGAGCACGTGTTGTGATGTGTATCTTACTTGTATGTGGTGAATGTGGTGTTCAGGCGGAATAGCATGTATATCTACCTTCTTCTCATGATTGTTGTCCTTGTGAAAGGGTAATATGAATACAAAAGTGCAAGAGTAGTTGCATGGTTTTCCTATATCAAAAACACATGTGAAGAGTTCAAGTCCTACGTAATGCATTATAACACTAACCATTGAAAAATCAAGGATACTTAAACTTTATCATATGCAAGAAACAAATTTATAAAATGAAGCTATGGCCTGGAAAGGAAGCAATTATGAGGAAGAAGGTTAAGGACATGTATTGATTAACACAATGTCAAGGTTGGCACGATGATATGGAATTTGTGGTTCACCCACGCGTGGCGAAATAAGGAAAGATACTGAGATGGCTAGTGAAAGCCACATAATATGAATTTTATAATTTACTCCTCACATGTAGACAGACATGATGAGGGCATATGACGAAATAAGGGTATACGATGAGATGATGCAGTATGGATAAGGTGATGTGAGGTGATGATTGATGGGAGAATTGGGAATGAGAAAGCACAATATGGTGCTTGGTTATGTGTTTGCCTGTGTGATAGCTTGTGACACGATTGTGCATTGTGAATGTAATCCCCGTGTGGCTTGTGATGGTTATTCCATTGCGATTGCACCATGTGTATGATATCTATATATGGTTACATGTATGTGTGTACATGATTTGAGACGAGTAGCCCTTGTGGTTTTACAGTGCGAGTGACATTATGTGCATGGATTGGGAACATGTTATTGGTATGTGCATGGGGTGCACGACAAGTAGTGCATTGTGGATGCGATATACATGGCATATGCATGACTTGAGATGGGCATGTAATGGTCGTGCATTGTTGATGATATTCATGCATGATTTTTTTTATTATTTTTTTTTGCACTTATGTCTATGCTGGTAAATCATGGGATTAACTGGATAGGATGTCTATGCGTGATTGTCTAATTATACTCACATGTTCATGCATTATTAATATGTACTTTGGCGTGCATAGTCGTATGTGTATGTGATAAGGTAGTGTTCTCTCACTGAGTCAATGGATTAGACTCACCCCAAAAATTATCCCGTAGGTATCGAAGATTGTTTAGACTGACAAATCACGTGTCGAGGACACGTCTCAATTATCCGGGGGTATAGTACATGTACTTTTTTATGTTTTGGTTTCTCTATAAAGCTCTATAATTGAGCAAGCAATATTGGGAGGATGTATTTGGTCATGTATGGATGGAGCTATGAATACGTATGTGAGCATATTTGATAAAACATGGATACTCAGTGGTGTGATATATGTAACAACTATTGTATCTATTTTCTGAGAAATTAAATGCTATTTTCCTTTTTCCATCGGAGCGTCTTGCATGCATATACATGATTATGAGAAAAATAATAATTATGTATAATAAATGTGTTGGGAATAAGGATTATCTTAGGCTTGCGGCGGTGTAGTGAGGTGCATCATCCGCGTCAGTCACGTGCTCAAAATTGGGGCGTGACACATATACTCTACATGAGTGGTTACATTATAATAATTATGTATAATAAATGTGTTCGGAATAAGGATTATCTTAGGCTTGTGGCGGTGTAGTGAGATGCATCATCCGCGTTACAACACATATATTTAGAACCAAAACTATACTATTTGCATGACATAGAAAAGGGAAAATATTTGCTTATAGAATTACAAAGCATACCTTAGAGTCAAATGTATATACATATAAACATGTCAACAAGGGAAGTATACCAAGCCCAAGATTCAATTTGGGCTCGCTCTAGACCAGGTAACTCGGCTACTCTTCAGGCAAGGCTTTTGACTCAGGCTTACTATTTGGAGGGGAAAAGAAAAGAAGGGTGAGTAAAATACATGCAGTGAGTAAATAAGGTACTATAATGGCACATATCAAATAATCATAAAATCATCCAAGATAATGCAAAGAGAACTTTTTTCCACATGTAAATAAGAAAAAACCAAATCAAAGTTTTTTCAAGTTTTACAATAATGCATCAACATAACTTTAACAACCACACATTGTCAGGAGGAACCTCTAGTAGAACTGAGAAATCCCAACTATACCATAACTTCCCTCCAACATTCCATAATCTCCAAATATACCAACTGACCACCGATTATGTCCCTCACTTCCAAAGTACCCAATTGAAATCTAAGTGCTCCCTCTTGTGAGTGGACTCAATCATGGGGCTAGCTTTTCCAGACCACTACTAGTTGAGGTACACAGCCAAGGTACGCCAAGGGCTACAAATTTCATTGTAGCACAAACATTTTAGATAGAGTTCCTCCTAAGCAGCTCAGTAACTTAGTACAACTTATACATATCTCAATATGAAAGTAGAGTGTAATATCTCAGAGTTAAATAACGTCATGCTCATTTTGTTTATGAATGAGAAAATAAAAGAAAGACGTATGAACTTGTTCAAAAAGGTAAATGTTTGTACATAAGAAATGTAACGAAAGATGAAAGAGTTAAACAAAAGTGTTGTAGTTGTGTAAAGTTCAAATAACTCAACACATTATGGTAGTTTATTTACTCACCTGGTCCAAACCTTATGGTTTTTAATTCTAAAACCTGATTTGACACTCTTGAGGGAGATCTCAAACAATAACCATGAAAGACCTAAGGGAAGAACACCAAAAAAAGGAATGAAAAGAGGGTCAAAATCACACTGCTAGAAATTTCACTTCACATAAGTTTCTCTCCCCTTTACAATGTGATTTTCCCAATCATCCACTTAAGGAATCCCAATCATTGAGCAAATAAATCAAAAGGTTTGAACAAATATAGAGGGCAACTCTCTAAAATAGAGTGTGTTTACACATGAAGCTCACTATGAGTAATGAGAGGAAAGAAAGCACTTAGAGAGAATTTCATAGAATAAGAGATAATTTTCTTACTGAAAAATAAACCAATGTAGCTTATATTTATAATAAAAAGTGTCAAAAAGATGTTACAAAAAGTTTGGAAGCTTTTGGTATGAAATTAGCCATTATTCCTTTTGTATAAGCTTTTTCATAATGTCAGTGGTCAATTGATTACTACCTAAGAGTCGTCTAGTAGCCTTTCATAAGGTATTGGTCGACTGGTAGCTACCCGATAGTTGAACATTGCCTCTTTGGCACATGACTTAAGTCTAACTTATGACCTATTGATTGACTGCTTGCAAGAAAGAGATCAACTGGTAAGTCTCTGGAAGGACTACCAATTTTTGGAAAAAAACCACCAATCAACTTATTGTAGGCAAGTGGTTGATTGCTAGCTTATAAGTAGCCTTTTTAAAATTAAATAAAGAGTAATTAGTCGACTAATATCTCATGCGCAATTGACTAATGACTCTTCAACTTTGAAAAACGAGTAAAGACCCTCAATTTTATACCAATTAGCAATCCAACCAAATTCAACTTTGTTCTTTCATTATTTTGGTTTCGAAACCAAGTTTCTTGCTTCTCAAAAACTTTTACAAGAACGTTCCAAGTCCTCAAAGGTAAGGAATACTTTTTCTTCGAAGCTTGGTAAGCCTTGGACTTGTTGAAAAAATAAATCAATGTAAGTACAATTTTCTTAAAGTAATTTTATCAAGATGTTTATTGTAATCAAAATATAAGTTATAAATGCAATGAGGTCAACAAAAAAACATAATGTCATCGGCAAACTGCCGATTTAACCTCCTCTAAGATGAGCCTTTTCAACAAATCAGCACTTTCCACTTGGGTTATGATATTCAGGACAAGAGCTTCTTCCTCTATTGATTCATGCCTAGAGCTTCTAAAAGGTTGTCAGTAAAAATTTTGGAATAGCTCATGTATCTCAATTTGACCTTCTATCCAATCCCCATGTTGGTTCTTTAGTCCAGTGACTTTATTTCTGCTCCTCCCCAAAGTCACTGCATGGAAGAATTTAGAATTCTGGTCCCCATAGTTGAACCAATTTATTTTAGCTCTTTGCACCCAATAAATTTCCTCTTGCCTCCACAGGTTATTCAAATGCCTTTCCAGCTCTCTTATCTACTGATGATTAGCAGCTTTAATGTCTCTATTTTATAGCTCGACAATCTAATCCTTTGGTTTTCTTGATTTGATGATACCCCTTCTAAAGTCAGCTTATTCCGCGACTTAAGGGTCTCTTTTTTTTTTTTTTGGAAATTTCCGTACAAATTATTCAGATTAATATCCCTGATATCTGTGGCTCATGGATCACAGCTTCCAAATTAGCATGATCAGCCCAGTTGTCCTCTAACTTAAATATGCCCTCCTTTTTGCTGATGAGTAAGATTTAAAACAATCTAAATATAACCATTGGAGACAAGTCTAGTCAAAGCGGCTAGTCTCTCACAAAATAATAAATCAAAGTTTAAATTTTTATTGAGAGAAATACACACATTTGGTACCTAATAGTGTCTTGAGAAATATTGCAACCCATAGAAAATATTTGTGGAAAACCTAAAAAGCAATCAAAATGGGTCTAAATTTACGGCTGCCAAACACTGTAACATAAAAAATCCAGAAAATGAAAGTGCCAACAAGAGTTAAAAAGATAGTGGTCATTTTTTTCTCGCACTCCATGATCAACAAGGTTATTATAACACGCAAATCTACTTCCACTAGTGGGGGAATCTGAAAGATTACAAAAATCAAGAAACTTAACAAAGCCATCAATTTAATACTTGTGTTCAAGCTAGATCACGCTTTAATTACAGGTCTCCATTTCCACAATTTATTTTTCCCAAGTTCAAGTAAGATTTATAGTGCAATCACTTGATTAATTGTTTATTGACTTTATGTGATCCAAATAAAATCTATTCCTGAAGTTTAACCACAATTTTTGTTACTACAAGAACCCAAAAAAAGAAAAAAAACCCTTAATTGCTTTAATTTTAAAGAAAAAACTTATAAAATTTTATATATTTTTACAATCAAAATTTCCAATAGAAACATAGCATGTATAATTTTTTTTTAAAATGTATGAAAAAACACACTTATTATATTCTAAACAAAGAACTTAATAGCAAATACATTAAGAACTGCACCCAAATTAAATTTTTTTAGAAGAAATTATATTTTATGTCCTTAATGTTTACACTTATTTTTATTCATATTTCTAACGTTTGTTTTTGGTCAGATATGTCCCACAAGTTTTAATTTTTGTCAGATATACTATTTTTTAATACCATCAAATTTGTTAATGGAAAGCTAACTAAGCAGTCCATGTGACACATATCACCTGTCACGTGGACTCTCACGTGGATCATACTCCGAAATTATAAAAATGCCCTTATCTCTTTCTCTCTCTATGTCTCTCTGGCATCTCTCTCTCTTTGCTTCTCCGATGAAGGATTTACAGTGATATTCACCAATGCAAGAGATGAAAAGAAAGGAGGTGCTAGCAAGCCCAAGGGAACAAAAAAAAAATCTCTTCCTTCATATCCCCTTTCCTTTCTCTCTCCCATTTAGCTATTAAATTCATTTCTCTGCTTTTGCAAACCCAAATGGACAATTAAAACTGATTTAAGTAAGAAATTCACCACGATTTGATGATATACCCTCACATACACTGAGAAGAAGCAATATATGAAGCAATAGTTTCAATTTTATTCTTACCTGCTGCATAGACCAAAATGCCATCGTGAACCACCATCTAGACAACCGATCCAAGCAAGGAAAACCCATGTGCGTTGCTTGTGAAGTATAGAAGAGAAAAGTGTTGAAAGAAAATGGAAGAGAAGTATTTTGTGAAAGAATAACTGAGAGAGAAAGAGATTGACAGGATTAGAGAGAGAGAGAGAGAGAGATGCTGACAACGAGGGAGAAATTCATTGGACTCGTGCTTTCTTTCATGTTACCTTGTGATTTGCTCAATCTGATTTGTGGGTTTCTTCTCTTTTTGGGGAAGAGAGAAAAAGGAAAGGGGATATGTCAGCAGCCAGGGAGAAATTCACTAGATTCGTGCTTTCTTTCATGTTACCTTGTGATTTGCTCAATCCGATTTGTGGGTTTATTCTCTTTTTGTTTTTTGGATTTGTGCTGGTCTATGGAGTCCTAATATTTTCTCCTATCTGTTGTTGGATTTCCCATATATTTTTACTCTTTGAACTTACTATTGATGGTCTGAGTGATTTGAGTTGGTCTTAAATCCTGTATGGATAGCTTCACCAGAAAAACAAAGAGCAAGATGTCAAAGAGACGCCGAGAGAGAGAGAGGGAGAGACGTAGAGAGACGTAAACGCAAAGTGAAGAGAGAGAAGGGAATGGGACGCAGAGAGAGACAGAGAGAGTGAGGATAGAAATGACGGCATTTTTATAATTTTGGAATATGATCCACATGACGGGAGATATATGTCATCTAAACTGCCCAATCAATTTTTCTGTTAAGAAATTTGATGATGTTAAAAAAATACATATATGACAAAAATTAAAACATATAAGATATATTTAATTAAAAACAAACGTTATGGACAGAAATGAAAATAAGTATAAACATTGAGGGCATAAAATATATTTTTCTCTTTTTTTAAATATATGAAGAACCACTCACTTATTACATTCTAATTAGAGAACTTACTAGTAAATATATTAAGAATTGCACCCAAATTTTTTTTCTAGTTTTATATGTTATAAAATAAAAATGGACTCAATTAAAATCAAACAGTCCAATGCGAGAAAATTAACAATGCTGAAACGACTAAAATTGTATTTAAGCCAACCAATCACCCAGTTTATTTCGGTATAAAATGCTGTATTGGCATTCTTTAGACTCACGGCCAGTGAATCAGGGAAACTGAAAAGAGGCAAGAACATAACATTGATACTCGCAATCCTACTCAAATTCATTAACGAGATTTAGGAAAAGAAAAACATAAAGAAAGGCAAGTCTTAAACTTCTCTTCATCACGGAAATTATCCATGGGAGGAAGCAATAGCTTTCTCAAAGACACCAATGTTTCTATTTCCTTGAGCATGAAAATGACATTGGGTTGTGCTTCAAAGTAGAAATGTCAAACAATTCTATAAATCTCTGATCTGACACTCTTGCTTTCGCAGCTGCAAACCTTTGGTACTCATCAAAGACAGATGATAGACACCATCTCTGCAATCTCCTCAAGCATCCCACAAGACATCCAGTGCGATGCTGCTCATGGTAACAACGCAACCATTAAGGATTGAAAGTCCAAATAGTAGTAGTTTAAACAGTAAATTAATATTTTGGTCCCTGCATTATTAAATCCATTTAGCTTTAACTCACTGAAAAACTAATCAGTGCCTTATTTGGTCCTTCAAAATAATATACTTGCACATTAGTACTATTATCAGGTGAATCAGGGATATCAAAAGGACCAACTTTAAAGGAGTCTATTATCTTCGGAGACCAACTTGAATTTTCACTGATGTCTGAGATTATAGCTAAATAGATCTAATAATTCATGGACCACAAAAAACAAAAACAAAAACAAAACTCTACCTTTCCTCGTTTGCAATGAATAAGCACAGGGTGGTTCCTAACATCTGGTGCAGGATAAACAGGCATGATATAGGTTAATAAATCACTGAACGAACTAATATTATAGTTTGGGCAGAAGATAATACTGAAGTTTAAGTGTATGTCGTACCAAGGACTACTTTCAGTGCTTCGCGTACTGTATGCTCCGGGATGTTTACAAAAGGTTCCTGCCAGCAACACATGTCAACAATGTGGAGAACATAATGTTATTTTACATATCAGTCCATCAAGTCACACAAGTTCTATGGTACCAATTACGACTCAGTAATGATTAATCAAGATGCAAAGTTCTTAGGAAAATTTACAGCATTATATTCCATAAGTTTCCCATTTTCCCCTTGCCCCAGCATGCAGCGCCCAAAAGAGGGGCTCAGAGGATACCTTTAAAAGCAAAAGGCATCCAAAAATGTATATATTACATGAGGTAAATAGCCCAAGGATCCTACGGATCCCCTGGACATAAAGCCTAAAGCCTCTATATAATATTCATCCAAGACTGCAAGGGAGGGGGCAAAAGTGCAACAAGCCCAACACAGGTTTTGCTCAGATAGGAAAATGAGAATCTGGATTAACAGAGCAAGGGAAGCTACCAGTCTGAGAACTACAACAACACTTGGAAGAGTGCTTCCAGTCACTCATCTGCTGTGAATGGCACGAGAAAAGTAGTGGGACCAGTTTGAATAATATGATTGCATAAGCTAAGGTTAAGTGCTTTCAAAAACTTTCCTCAATCCCCAAAATTCTGCCACATTACTTCAGATAAGCCCTACACAAAGAGACCAATTTCATATGACCAGCCACGACTTCAAGTCATCAGTCCATGAAGCCTTGAATTCTCTTTTGAAGCTCCGTCTTTACATATGAGTTGGATTTTACAGCAAACATGAACATTTTCGGTCGCAGGTTTGTTAGTTTGTGAAAAACATCTTGAGACTTTGCCCAGGACAAAGAGTACTTAATGCATTTACTCTGAAAAAGCTTCAATGTGAAGAATGGATCAAGGAGTTTAAATAAAAACTTGTTTGGAAGATAATATGTCTGTGGTTCAAGTGTCTAATTAAAAAAAAAAAAAAGAAATGTTTGTAACAGAGGGAAGACAGGAGCAATTTTTTCTAGATTGGCTTGAAGAAAAATATAAAAGTTTGTCTTTGGTATTTGAGCATTCAAAGCGCTCAAGTACTGGGAACTAAGTTTCCAAATACTTGAGAAATTAGATACGCACTAACCAAATGCCACCAAAAGGAACAGAATAGATCTAGGGATAATGTAACTACTTCAAGAGACTGCAAAGAACACAATTAGAAACTTAAACAACTTAAATGTTAGTAGCACCTTATAAAATGAAACAAAAATAATAATAATAAAAAGGCTTCTTCAAAGGGCAATAAGGTACAGGTATATTTGAGTATAAGACAATGAATAAATATATCAAAATATAATTACACTATGGTGCTAGGAGCGGGGAAAGAGATTTGATATGCATCCAAGTAAGCTTCTTCAATTCAGAACAGAAGGCCATTGGAATTGCTTTGTTGGGGAAGACAGAACAAGTAAAAAAGTTTGAACCAATTGGCTGATAGTAAAGTGTGTAATAATGATAAGACGGCAAAAGATGGATGGTGGACTTCTAGAGTGAGGAAAGAAATTTCATAAAACCTGTTTTCACCTACATCTGTAGTCGCCAATAATTCTCATACATATGGGTTACTCATATCATCTTAGAAATATTCATTTTAATAGCTGCTGATCCCCTTGGTCAAATAAATAATCACCCTGTTTGAAAGTAATACAAAACTGTATAACTGTCCTTTTTGATTAACCCACTATTTAGGCAAATATATTTATAGAAATGTTCTACAGCAGAATAGCCATAGCAAACAAGGGAGTTCTGCACTGAATCCACCCATAATGGCGTGTGTGATCAATCAACTTGCAGATCCATTTACTGTATGTGGAAATGATGTGCAACATGCATGTTAAGGTAACCTCACTTATATTTTAGAATGCTAGTTACCAATAGCGGACAGGAAGAGAAATCACAACCTAGAAAAAGAAAATGAAAGTTGGAAGGGAGGATCTGCCTGTTGAAAGAACAACTTCAAAAGCTACATTGAGAACATCAGGATAGCAAGTTTGTTAATCAGCTACCCGGAAGACCCGTAGAAATCAAATGAAAATAAGAAAATGAGCTTCACATGTTTGCAAGATATCTTTGAAAAGAAAGGTCGGGTAAACTGTAAATCCAATTTCAAGATTCACATGCTGTATAAAGCTAGACAGCAAAGTAAAATCACAAAAGTCTACAGTTGTCACTGAAGAAGATATGGTTTGCTGTATTAATAAATATAGTCTATGGGGAATAAGGAAAGATTTATTCCTATTTTGTGCACAAAATTCAACTGAATCTTACGGTTTGGCACATCATTAAAAAGTCTTCAAGAAAAATATTCTATCACCAGAAACTCGAATCCCATCTCATTTATGCAATAAGAACGGAAATTGCACATATCTATATCTTATTCCAGACATACAAAACTCTTCTTTTAATCACTGGTTAAATTGGAATATGTATGACGCACTGCAGTAACAGATCAAAACAGCAACTTGGAGATAACTTTCCAATCTGAAGAAGTTAGATTGGAAAGTTACATTACTAGAAAGCTAGTGAATTCATTTCAGAAGCATCAAGCAACATGATCGAAGCAAGCAATTCTGGTTTTTACTAACAGAAAAAAAATTAAAGATCAAGCCAGCAAGGGTAATTAAGATTCAGAAACAGTACAAAACCTTACAGCCATCGATCCCAAATTGATAAAGTCTTATTCCATTAGCCTTCAAAAACTCTAAATTCGCTTCTGGATATGGTTCAGGGCACAGACATCTGGACAAAATCAGAACCCGAGTCACTCAAACCCAAAAGACAAAGTGAAGAACACCAAATTAACGAAATGGAAAGAGAAACTGAACTCACATAACGGAGCGGAGGCGAAGGGATTTCAAGAATCCGAAGTTGGCAGAGTCAGGAAAACCAGACCTGAAAATCCCATTATCGACCATGGCGAAATTCAGAGGCGGCACGAATATCTCTTCCCCGTCCCTGTCGGCATCGTCCCCATTGGAAGAAGACTTATGCTGCTGCAAAGCATCGGCGACAAGGGATTCCGAAGGCTCAATTGCCGACAAGATCTCTCCGTTGGAGTCATCCAATTTCATTATTTTGGCGCCAAAAACTTGAACAGTGAAGGAGAACAAAATAAAACGAAGAGAAACAATGCTGAAGAGCGATTCAGGGAATCCAGTGTTGCGAGGATCTACCTAATGCGCCTGCTTTGCTTGGACCCTCTATAAATATCCCTATAAATAGGGGTTTGAAAGAACGAGAAAAAGGGGAGAGTATCTTTGATAAGATGCTTTGGACAATGGAGAGCGACGCCTGGAGACTGGAGTGGAGAGAGCTAAAGAGAGAGACGTGCAGAGAAAGGAAGGAGAGGAATATCCTGAGATCGGAAGCCGCTGCGAAATAAACCGCCGAGTAAAATAAGCTTTTTTTTTTCTTGAAATGCTCAAAATTACGCATCTCATTTTCTTTACTTTCAAACTTTTTCTATAATTATAAATTATGTTACATTTATCCATATTAGTTAATTTAATTTATGTCTGAATTTGAATTTAAATATTGTAAATAAAAAAATTAATATTGAAAGAGTTTTAAAAAATTTATATACATATCAAGTTTTGGCTTTCAATAACTTAATATCATAATCTCTTAACTAAAACACCTTCTATTAGTTAAATAATAAAAAAAATTATATACAATTTTTTATATCTTTGTTATCATGTAATTTAATTATAACACAACAAGTATTTCGTTTTTAAAAGTAATGTATCTATTTTACAATTCAGCATAAACTGCATATAAGTTTAATTTTTTAATAATACCAATTTTTATGTATTATGATAACATTTTTTATTGTTAATCTAAAATAAGATGTTACAAGCATTTTATTTTTATTTTTATTTTTTTGTAAAAAGAAGCACTCAAGATGTATTTAGGTTAATGGATAGTATTTTAATTAAATATATATATACATATAGTATTCCGTTGTCAAACATAAAAAAACATAGAGCATAACAGACTTTTTAAATAAAATGTAAAATTAGACTGAATTGTCGTAATTTATAATTATAATTTTAAGATCATCTTATGAATTTTCATATGCTGAAAGTGGATATTTCTAAATTAAAAAAAAGGTAAGTTTTTTATCAGATGAAAGTAAAAATAAGTTATTTCAGGATTACAATTTAAGGAATCACCAACCAAATGAGACTAGTACTAAAATAGCACATTAAATATATATATATATATATATATATATATATATATATATATATACATACATATAGTATTAGCTGTATTTGATTTGGTGATATAAACATGAGAAGATGAGAGTGACAATCACAACCAAAATAAAACCCTTGTAAACAATAGCATCAGAATAATTCCCAAATAATGCTAATTGTCGTTTATTTTGATGATAATAAAAAATGTGAGTAAATTATCCAGTGTCCTTCACACGATTATTTTATTTTGATGAAAATATATTTATTTTAACAATAAAATCTGGAACCATAGATTTGAAAAAATCTCTTTCTTTAATCACTAATAAATACAGTTAAACTTTTATAAATTAATATTAGATAAATTAATAATTTATTTAAAATAATATATTTTGCGGTCCCAACTTGGACCTAATAAGATAATAATTTTTAAGAAGACATTTGTATAAATTTATAGTTATGTTAATATCATAAATTAATAATCTTCTAAAATTACAAATATAATTAGGACAATTTAGTAAAATATGAATATATTGTTATTTATTTTTCCATGAAATTTAAATTTGGGTGGATTTCATGTCTGACTTTTCTTATTGCATTCAAAAGCTTCGATGTCGTATTTTAGAACTGCAATAAAAAATTGTGAAGAGTTGTTGCTACTATAATAAGTGCTTCCTTTGGCACGATTGGTTCCAAAGGTACCAAATCATTCTTAACTTCATTCTCAACAAGATTTTCGATGACACTATCCACAATTTCTTCTAACACTGATCGAGAAAAGGAAGATCATGTAAAAAGATTTCATTTAAAGAACAGAGAGCTTTAGACCTCTAAACATTTATTATAATTTTAAGTATTAAAAACAACGAACATTATTTACTTATTTATATATATATATATATTGAATTTCTTTTTATTAATTCACATAATATGATACATATAGATATACACAATAATTTTTTATATAGTTAAATTTATATTCATTAAATAGAAAAAATATTTTTAAATTTAATAAATTATTAATTTATCAATTAAATAATATTTATTTAAATTAATAAAATTTTATGATTTCAATATTATTAATTTATAGAAATTTTAGTGCCCTAATAAATTACATAAAGTGGTTTTAAATTTTTGGTGGCTGCTGATGGTAGACGACGCATAAAGAAATTTTGTGGCTAGCTTGGAATTGCGCTTAGAGGGACTTTCGGTTGTTTCTTTCCAAGTTTGACTGTGCAAGATCCCTTCTGACGTGGAGCTTTGTGACAATTGGTGATTGGGCTTAGATTTATTGATTAATATTATTATATGAAGCCTAGGCGAAGATTTAATGGATAAGATTATCAGTTGAAGCTTCGGCGAAGATTTGGAGCTTCCAGATACTATGAATCTGTGTGCGACGTTTGACAGAAGACAAAATTGATTAAAAGAGCTATGTTTTGGTTCCGTTTTTAGTTTAATATTAAGACAAGTATTGAATCCATTCTCCACATGAAAACACTCACACATACAAAGAATGTATGCACAATATTTTTTTTTCCATAAATTTCTGTTTACACATAATAGTGACGTTCTTTTAAATAGGTTTAAATTATGAAAGAATTTGTTATTTGTTTTATTATTGAACGATTATTTTTAAATAAATATAATATGTATTTATTAGCAAAAAAAGTTGTTTGGCTGATAAGTAATTGTCTTCAGTAATATAACAAAATAGTACTGATTGTTCAAGTGTCAAAATAGTGATCTAACACATTCGACAAAGATCAGCAGTTTAACATAAACGAATTCGATAGAAAAGAGTAAGAAGGGTAGATGTCGAACTCGTAATGATTTGCAGACATCCATGCACGTTGCTCGAAAATTCAATTGTCGGAAACACATTGTCTGACAGGCAAGTTCAATATCAAACGAGTCTAAAGACAAAAACAAAAACATTGAGCGATGGAGATGTTAGTTAGTGATATGACGGTTGCCGAATGATGAAAGCAAGGAATTGTCGAGCGAATGTCATTTACAAGATAGTTTTGTTAAACAATGTAAATTGTCACTTATGTGAGTTAGGGCAGTTGTCAAGTAATGTAAACTGTCACTTAGTCATTTGCCTATAAATACTAAGTTAATCATTGTAAAAAAAATTGACAACTCTTGATTAAAAATCCTAACATCTTACACGAGCATATTAAAGGATCAACATAAAACTATATTTTTCACTCTTACATTTTAGTCAATTTAATTCAAAGCCTTTTATCAATTCCAGTAATTTATTCCTTGTCATTTAATCGCTTTCATTTAATTGCTTTCATTTATTTTATGCAATTTAATCGTTTTCCTTTAAACTTTTTGTACTTTAACTTTCAGCAATTTATTTTCAGCAATTTACTTTCTACTGCTTACATTATGCATTTTATCCTTCTACCAGTTATATTCTGCCATTTACTTTTCACCATTTACCTTTTGCAATTACCTTTTTTATGCATTTTACGTTCTACAACTTATTTTCCTGCAATTTTACCTTTTTTATTTAATTTCTACAAAAAACTTATTTTTAGACCTCACGCTCTTTCATGCAATACTTCTTGAATCACTTGCATTTGACACGTTTGTCTTTTAAACGAGATTACCGTATAACTTTGAAAACACAGTCGCTCTTGATAAAATTAATTATTTGTTGTCGAATTTGGCCTTAAACCAAAAAACATCTTTAACATTAATAAAGACAAGTATTATGCTTGTCTTTATCTAAGCCGTTAGATTTTAAATTTAACGATCTAGATTTTATTGTCATTTAAAAAAAGAAAATTATCAAAATTACTATTTGAAATATGGACAGTTGGATCTGAAATCCAACAGTCTAGATAAGGACAAACATCGTGTTTGTCCTTACAAGGCAAGCACCAAATCCTTTCTCCACACAAAAACAAACACATATACAAAGAATGTATGCACAATATTTTTTTCCTTAAATTTCTGTTTACACATAATAGTGGCGTTCTTTTAAATAGGTTTAAATTATGAAAAATGTATTATAGAAAGAAAATTTAGCTTGAAGAATAAAAGCTCATAAAATGTCCAAATCATCCAAACCAAATCATTCAAATTGATCATGTTTTGATTTAATTTTGTTCGCTTTTCCAAATAAAACGAAACAAGAGCTCTCTTTTCCTCAAAACTAGCCTCAACAATTCAGTTTGGCAAGGGGAAAAAAAAAAGAAACCTATAGTGTATTGTGGAACACCCTAATTACATGGAACGAGAACCCTTGCTGGAAGAACTAGATATGTAAGAGTAGGATATCTAATTTATAGTTTCTATGTATCATTTTAGCTACTATCTTGTAAATTAAATTGTAGAGTAAATTATATTGATTTTCTTAAAAAATTTAATAAATTTTACTCAATATTTTAATTGAAAAATTATATTTGGATATCTTTTAATTTATCTTTTTTCAAAAAAGTTATTTCTTTTTTGGGGTACAAAATGTGCTCTTTATAAAGATAAAATTACTTTTCTCTTTCAAAATAACAAAGGAGAAAATACATAATACCACCTAGCTAGTCTAGGCTGGCACCTCTACCATCTTCATTTAAAATCAAGAGGATACAATCTAACCGATTAACTCTAGTATTATAGCCACCAATTCCCACACTAACCATTTGATTGCCAATCGGACGGTTAGTGAGGAATCTCTAAACTAGAGCTAATCCGATCCCACAACTAGGAGGTTCCCTGAAACCATTGTGCCCTTAGGAAGACTTTGAGCCAACTTTGCCATAGCATCAGCAACTCTATTAATTTCTTTATAGACGTAGTGGTGTGCACGGGTTGGGTTAGGTTTAAGGGTAAATTACAACCCAAACCGAGCAATTGTGATCAAGTCGGGTCGGGTTTATGAATTTTTAAGGATGGACTCGAACCAACACAACCTGCCCTTTAACAGGTTGGTTCAGGTCTGTTGGCGGGTTCCCCTTTATTTTTTTCTTCTTTCTTTCTTTCCCTTCTTCTTCGTTTCTCTCTTCCTTTTCCTTCTCCATCGCCACCATATATCTCTCTTCTCCTGGCGACCTCGCCTCTGTGAATCTCAAAATCTGGACTATGGTTCATCTCTCTGTCTCTAATTTCCTCCCCATCTCTCTCTGCTATCTCTTATCTCCTTGCCAAAAATTCAAGATCTCCTCTACTGTAAACATCGTTTATCTCTCATCTCCTTGTAAACTATAAATTTAAGAGACTTTGCTGAGGAGATTTGGAGAATAGGATGACTAGATGAGAGATAAAGACTCAGAATTCAGAAAGAAAGATAGGCGAGGAAATTTGGAGTTTGAGATAAGAGACTGAGAAAGAAAGAGACTGAGAGATGGCGAGTAGATGAGATGAGAGACAGAGAGACAAGGAAGTCGAGCCTAGGACTGAGTGAGGAAGACCAATGTAATACCCATGAAAAATAAAATATACATGCGTAGTTGCAAACTATGGTTACTATGCTAGTATACGGTACTGTTTACCTATATAATACTATTTAAGTATACGATACTGTTCACTTATACAATCGAAATGTCAAGTACTAGATGTGGTTTGATCATTAGAGAAAACTAGAAAGAAATTCGTAGGAGAAAATGACGTTTTATGTGTAAAAATACCCTCAGGGACTAAAGTGAAAGGACTGAATTGAACAGAAACTTAAAGGTTTAAGGTGAAATGATAGTTTTCCCCTTAAGTTTTCAATAGTAAGCCGCCTGCGACTTTTCCGTAGTTGCACAGTAACCGTAAATGATTAACGTGAATTATTTTATTAGAAATGTCATTTTCATAAATAGTAAATTAAATATTTTATTAGCGCTTAGTATCAAATAGTACCGTTGACTTTTCCTATAAATAGGCCATTCCATTTCACTTCTAAACTCACACCTTCAACTTCTCTTCTTCTCTCCTTAAGTTTCTCTTACTCCAATGCTAGGCCTGTGAGATTTTGGGCCTTTCCTTTTCAGCTTAGGTAAGGATACTATGCCCTTTCTATGTCTTTCAAATTTTAGAAGTTATTTTCTTAAGTATGCTCTGTGGTTGCGGCTTTGGCTGATCTTCCACATCAGAAAAACTGTCCTTAGCTGCTTACATATTATTTTGATTTTCTGATTACCGAAATAGGATGTAAACTGTGAAGAATACATGTCTAGGAAAGTTCTGGCTATGGAAAGACCTGGTTTTTAAGTGTGTCCATTGTGACCCTCCACTCTTTCCTGGGAACTTACCTGGTGTACTCTTTTACAGATTGTATTCTCTATTTCTGGTATAAACAGTCTCCGTATATATAAATAGTGCCATATGAACAGTATCCATATGTATGAACAATATCTGTACATATAAATAGTATCCGTACGTATGAATAGTGACCATATATACAAATAGTATCTGTACATATAAATAGTAACCGTACATATAAATAGTGATCATATATATAAATAGTAACCATATGTATGAACAGTGTCTGTATGAAAATAATCCTAACTTGTTTTCTCTAATCTTTCATGAAAATCTCTGTAGCGGAATACTGAAATTCATCTGTGTACTCTTGTCCGTAACGACTTAGAGAAGCGATACTCGTACGGAATCAAGGTGAGTGAAACGACCCTGTTTTAATAGAGTTTTAGCATTACTGGTGATAAAAAGTATGTCGTAGGACACTCCCAAGATTCATAGAGGGAAATTGGATTCAGAATGAAGAATCTAATGAGATAATTAATCCAGAAGTATGGATAAGATGAAACAAGTATTTCATGATGATGTGAAGTTTGAATCTTTTCAAAAATAGATTAATTGTTATCTTAATTTGTGGTTTATAAATCTATAATATAGTTATATACTATACTTGTTATATGGATAAATATTATATTGTGCTTCTGATTATGATATGAAATATTGTACTATTGATTGTGATTGAGCGGGACAGTACCCCCTCTCACGGCAAGACGGAAAACCCGGTTGAAAGGGTGTCTTGACCAATAAGTGTGGAGACAACGATTCCCTCAGTAGGGATATAGCCCGGATTGGTGATAAATCCGTGAGGCGCCCTAGCTAAAAGGATGAGGTTGGCCTGTGTGCGCTATCCGGGATATATTGCCATTGATGAGTACTAGTAACGTTTGTTGAATTGGATGAATTTTTATCTTCTTGTATGTAATTTCTAACTATGTCTATTGGTTGAGTATGAGCCTTCGGATATACTTACATGACTGGTAATGTATTTGAATTTTATTAACGCGAGGCCGATTCGCTCACGGAGTTTAAAAGCTCACACTCTCTATACAATTTTTTTTGTTCAGATCAGGTTGCCAGCAAAGAATATCCGCTAGAGGAGTAGATCACTTAGGACTTTCCCGTTGTCGGGTAGACCCCTCTATTGTTATAGATTATGTTGCTCTGTAATCGTCTAGGACATCTAGGTCAGAGGTTTGGCATTTGGCTTGTATGTCAGTATAATAATGTATTTTAAATTGATAATCTATTATTACATGCAAATCATCTCTATGATTTTCAGATAAGAAAATTTGATATATTTTCTTCATATTTATTAAGGAATTGTTATTTTGATAACATAGATAAACTCATGGGTAGAATTTATCAAAAGGCTTACAGTGATAAGTGATTCATCATTGTGCCAGTCATGTACCCAGAAAACGGGTCGTGACAAAGGAGGTGAGGACTGAAGAAGAAGAAGTCAATTGAAACAAGTCATCCAAAGACTCAGAGCAAGAAGGAGGGATTGGGAAAGTGACTAAAGAAGAGGAAGTTGGAACCCTAGCAAGAAGTATAAAAAATATTTTTAAAAAATTAATTATCTATTAGGTTCGAAGGTCAGGTTAGGTGAGGGTTGAAGATTTTCAACCCAATCGATGCGCGAACCCAACCCAACTATATAGTTGGGTTTGATTGGTGGGTCCCTTGCCCACCCATATATAGATATGCTTTATTTCCATATTCTAGTTCCTTTTCTTGTATTCATTTATCTCTTTCAGCAAGTTAGTCTTAGGGTAGCCTATTAATAGGATAGCGATAACATAATCTACTTCTAGAATCCTTTTAAAACTAACATCCCACGCTATACACAAGTCTTCTAAAATTTCCCATAATTCAAAATGCAACACCAAACTGTCATGACCCAAAATATGGGCACGTGACTGACACGAAATCTTGGATATGCCCTTCCAAGACCCTGTGAGCCTAGACTTAACCATACACTACCTCATCTCGAAATAATACATAGTTAAAAGAAACAATATAAATTTCAACTTTGGAAGCATAAAGCGACATACATTCATTTTATAAAAGTTAATATCATATACCAGAATTTCTCCCCATCATAAATATTTAATAAATATGTATAGCATTAGTTCCAAAAGGGAAACATGAAGCATCTCATGACATCTTTTACAAAACATTCCCAAGGACCAAGTGTCCTATACAACTATAGAGCAATCTAGACCGATGACTCTCCAAAATAAATATCGAACCAAGAATAAAAAGACTGACACTGAAGATTTGCTACTCATCAAATAGATACTCTTCTTCCTCTACAAACTTTGAAAATGTTAACCAAGGAAAGGGTGAGTTTGGAAACTCAGTAAGCGGATAATACTACACAAGGATGTGTGAAATACACCAAGTAACAAGCACTGATAATCACATGCATACATGTGACGTAGTAAAGCACATGAGAATTGATAGATTATCACATCATGAATAAGTGTGACTACGTGCATATAAAGTATTATTGCCATTATATAGGATAGCATTCTAGACGCGCAGCTCCTCACTTCACTAGTAATAAACCTCACTAACCATGTTATCCATACCTAAGGATACACTACCCTGGCATCTCAAAATTTCTATGCACTACTTATACACACGCATATCAAATACCGTATACAAACAACCATTGTGCACCACAATCAAGTTCACAATCAATGGAATCACCTAATTCACATTAACCGTCCATGGTACCTGTGGACATTATGTCAGTACCCAGGATGTACTCATAATATCATAGTCCATCATACCATACCCATGGACTTATCCCCATATCTGGGGTATGGTACAATAGTCAAGCCCTTTCACTGAATTAGGATGCCACCATACCAGCAGCCACTATCCCTGTACCTGAAATGTAATAATCAAGTCTAGAATCAGTTTTGGGGTTCTACAATACTCGTAGCCTCTATCCACTACCTAGGGTTCAATCACAACAACATCCAACAATCACATAGCAAAAGCATCATATATATATATACACTCAAATAAAGTTGTACAAGATAAAACGTACATATAAAACTTTGATCAATACATATAAAAGTAATTCTGTCACAACTATGAATGAGATAAGAATGTTATTCACATGTGATACAAGCTATCCAATACTTGGAGTCTATGTATTTCCCCTTGCCCAATACTATATAGTAAGTTCTTGGCATAAAGCCATAAGCTCATTAGTATAATTACCCATGGATGTGCCACCATAGTGGCCTCTAGCCTACTTTGCTCTACTCTTCATTCACAACAATCATATAAAACTATACTTGCATGGCAATGTATATGGTTATGCAATTTAAATGTTCAACTAATCAATCACGAGGTTTCATTGCAAGGGACTCTCCTCTCCTCCTACACCAATGGCCCCTTCTCCACATTCCTTTCCTATTCATTCTTACATTATCCACTATATGTTCACCAAATAACAATCATAAATGTGCAAGACATGAGTCAACACATAATAATACATCATGCTTAAGACTTCACTCCATGTGCCTCACTAACCCTTCTCCCGATGTTCTCTTTATAAAATTGTTATTTGAAATTATTTCGTGAATACATTATTAATTAATCTTTGCATGGTCTCTCCTAACCCAAGTTGGTTCGATTAGATAAAGTGCTTTAGGTTCACCATAATTAAATGAATACCTGAATGAACTCAAACAAATATATATTAATTGAGGGCTCTCAAATTCCCCAGGCCTTCTCACCATGTCTGCTATGCCGAATGTACCTCGATATGATTCCTCTATTTCATCTGACATACTTATGTTATATAAGATTTATATCCATTTGTTAAGTTTCACATAAAGTTCCCAAGATGAAATTACCCTTAACCTTTCACAAGGCCTTACCTATTCTCATGACATGTGCATTCGATGAGTTACAACATTAATTCTATAGTAACTTAGGTAGGGTTAGCCATTTACCTGGCTTCCAAACTTTGATTAGAATGTTTGCAAGCTGAAGAAATGCTCCTTTAGTGCTTAATCGGGGCCTACACATCAACCAATCCCAAAATAAATATGCCCTAAAATTAATCTTCCAAGGTTAGGTGGTAGCGCCTAAGGTGCCACACATTCTCCTTTCGGCCTGCCTTGTGCAAGTCAAGGCCCTAGGCCTCTTCCTCTTGGCCTTCTAAGTTCCTTAGATGTCTGGGCTGGGCAGCCCACTATAGCCACTCCTCTTCGGCCAAAACCTTTCCCATCTCTTCCTTTCTTGTTCCCAAGCCTCTTCCCTTGTAAAAAAGTAGAATATGTTGATACTTTCATTGCAAAACCTCCATAAATCCATAATGCCAAACAATTTAAAAATTTGCCACTTCATCCCTAAATTTCATAAAGATAAAAATCCAAAATCTCTCTACCTTTCCTAGCATTCATCCCAATCCACCCACAAACAAGATTTGAGATAGAAAATCTATGAATAGAAAGCACTAATTACAAAACCCTCTACCCAAAATCAAGATTCCCCTTTCCAACTCATGTTCAAGTTTTTTAAAGAGGAACAAGAAAGTGGTGAAGATTGATTGGACTTACCTTGAATCTTGAGAACACCAGTGGAAGAGAATGGTTGTCAGAGGGAGAAGATACATTGGAGTTAGAAGATACATCGGAGGTGGAGGTTGGAGTTGAAGTTGGGGATTTGGTGATAGACAAATGAAGAAAGGTATAGAGTAAGGGAGAGAGGACAAGGGACAGAGAGAGTATGTGTGGAGGTGGAGAAAAATGTTATGGTGTCATGAGTGTGGGTGTGATATAAGCTCCTAATTACCATTTTGGCCTCTAAGGTCATAACTAAAGGATTACCACCTTAAAGGCAGAATGAGAATTTTCTTTAAAATATTTAATTCAAACACCTATTACCCATTATACTGGTGTAATACCCACTATATTTTTAAGTTATAAGTATTCAAGAATTATGATAAATTTATTTTGGAGATAATAAAATCACTATCTGTTTAATTTTTTTGTATGCTTGTTTGTGCATATTGTTGAAAATACATATTTTTATTTACAGATTGCAGAAATTATGGGATATGATGGATGTTATAATATATCCCTTGGATAAAATATGGCTTGAACATAAGAGGAATCTGAAAGAAACTGGGAGAAAAATAATATTTTATATGAGAAAATCCCCTTAGGGATTAAATTGAAAAGAAAAAAAGTGAAAAGAAACTTAAAGGTTTAGGAGAAAGGATAATTTTCCCTTTAGTTCTCAATAGTAATCAATAATTTGCCGCAGTCAAGAAAATCATGTGTGCATAGTAAACAAAATTATTAAAGTACATAGTAAACTAAATTATTAAAGTGCATAGTAAAATGAATATTTTATTAGTGCATAGTACCCTGACTTCTCCTATAAATAGACCTTTCTATTTCACCTCTAAACTCACACCTTCATTTTCTCTTCTCTCCCCTCCTCAAAACTTCTCTTACTCTGACGTTAGGGCTCTGAAATTCTAAGACCTTAGCCTAGATCTAAGGTGAGGATATTATGCTCCTTTTTTTTATGTCTTTCAAATTTTAGAAGTAATATTCTTAAGTATGCTTTGTGGTTGCGGCTTTAGTTGATCTTTCACATCAGAAAAACTATCATTAGCTTCCTACATATTATTTTGATTCTCTGATTACCAAAATAGAATATAAACTGTGAAGAATACATGTTTAAAAAAGTTCTGACTAAAGAAAGACCTGGTACTTAAGTGTGTCCATTGCAACACTTTACTCTTTCTTGTGAACTTTCCTGGTATACTCTTTTATGGCTTATGTTTGTTATTCCCGATATAAATAATAACCATATGTATAAATAGTATCTGTATGTATAAATAGTATCCATACGTATAAATAGTATCTATATGTATAAATAGTATCTATACATATAAATAGTAAACAACATATGAATAATATTGTGTGTATGATAGTAACCATATGTATGAATAGTATCTGTAGACATAAATAATATTCATACGTATGAATAGTATTTTATACAAAAGCAACCCTGACTTTTTATATCTGATCTTCGTGAAAATCTCCGTAGCAAAACCTGAAATCTAGCTAAGTGCTCTTCCCTGTAGTAACTCAGAAAACTTGGATACGGAATCTACGTGAGTGAATGACCTTGTTAACCGATTTTATTTACTTTTATTCAAAGTATAATATAAATCTCACCTCATATCGCAATTAGATTTCATATTTAATGATGATAGCTAGATAATGGAATTTATTGTTATGTTGATGAAAATTATGATTGAAAATTTACACATGTAATGGTTGAAGGTTTGACCCAAGATACCAATGTATGCAAATATACACATGGAATAGTTGAGGGCTTGATCCAAGATATCAATGCCTATAATTATACATATGGAATGGTTAAGGGCTTAATCCCCCAATATACCAATACATGTAATGATTGTGAATATAAATATAACGGAAACTGAATCCCTAAACATAAACCAAATACAGAGGTTTAGAAACCCTGAATATGAATATTACTATTCTTATTGTGATAATGATTATGATATTTGTACTTGTGTCATATTTATTGCACAGTCATTTAGTCACTGAGTTTTGATGAACTCACACTCTCTATGAATATTTTTTTTAGATACAGTGGATGTGAACGAAGAAAATTCGCAAGAGGATTAGTATTTCTTGAGGATACTTCCTATGTTGTCTGGAAGGCTTATGAATCCAAAAACTTAGGAAATGCTCTGTAATCTCTATAGGTCACCTAGGCTTGAAAAATTGTATCATACTGTATGGTATTTGGCTTGTATTTACTGTTTCATTATGTTGAACTTTTTATATGTATATATGTAAAAATCTCTTTCCTGAAAAATTATGTTATGCATTAGTATTGATAAGAGATTTTATGAGATACCATAGAGGTATACCCTTGAGTTTATAGAATTACTCACATGCCTAAAATGAAGATGTGATAATTTTAGTATCAGAGCTCAGTTTTAGGTCCCCTACAGATTACAGAGCAAAGTGTTCTTTGTGGGTTCTTCCCCATTGTCATAAGCCATAGCATGACCATGGGATTAGGTTCCATAAACAATCTTATAGAGTATAGTGTCTTTTATTTTTATAACCTATTCTTTGGTGGGTTAATATAAGGTAATCTTGTTTGATTTGAGAAGAATTTATTCTCTGTGTAGACTTTTGACTCTACAATGTCAAAGGAATCCTCAAATCATAACTAGCATATAAGCTCAGGGAGGATCTTAATTCCACTAGTTAATATGCAAGACAACCCTTCTAACTATGCAGATAATTCACATGTTCCAAATATTGAAGGCTCAACTGATGGTCGGGCAAGGGAGCCAGAGTCGTCCCATAAGTTAATGTTGTTGTAATTACAGAAATGAACGGTTAGACAGAATAGAAGCAGAAAGGCGAGAACAAGCAGCACAGGTTAACCTACAGTGGTACCTCCTATTATTGGAGCTGGAATTGTACCACCACCTCCTCTAGTTGGAGGAGGTAGTATTAGAGAAGTGAAGATGTCAGAATTTCAAAAAATGAGGCTGCCTATTTTTACAGGGGAAAATCCCAATGAGGATCCATAAAGTTTCTTAGATGATTGTGAAGTGATTTGTGATGCTCTAGGGTGTTCCTATATTCAAAAGGCAGAGTTCATTTCCTTTTAGTTGAAATGAAGGGTAGGTAAGTGGTGGAGGAATTTGAAGAAAGAAAGAACCCAAGGCGCACCACTAATTACGTGGGTAGAGTTTCATGGTATGGTTATAGAAGAGTTTCTTTCACTAAGTTTGTGGTCATCAAGGGCAAGGGATTTTCTATACTTAAGATAAGGACCTATGTTTGTTGATGACTATTCAACTCAGTTTGTCAAACTGTTTGACTATGCCCCTAAGATGATTCCTTCTGAAAAGGAAAAAATATAGAAATTTATGGAGGGACTTCGTGGACCCATTTTCTCACAGGTAGGGCAAAATATGAAAAATTACTCTTCTTATTCAGAAGCTGTGGATAATGCTCGTATGATAAAAAAAGATCAAAAAATGATGAAGAATTTAAGAAAAAGAAGAAAGCTAGATTTGGGAGATCTCTTGACCAAGGAGGGGATATAGGAACTTTAAAGCCTTTCACCATGTCACAACAAGCTCCAGCCACATCTGCTAGGTCATCCCCTTCCATAGCAAGTGTATCTAAACCTCGTATAGAATCTAGAGGTGGTTATAATTCTTTGAGTTGGGGTGGTTCTTAGGCCGGGAGAGGAAAGCCTCAGTATCCTGAATGTGAAAAATTCCATTTTAGAGAATGCTTCAGGAAGATAGGGACATCAAGTTGTTTTCATTGTGGACAAGAAGGGCACTTCAGAAGAGAATGCCCTCAACTCATTTTTGAATCTGGTCAGGGATCTATTCTCCTATCTCACACCCAGCCAGAAGTTGCTCCAATCGCTCGTGCACCGACCACTTTTACTGGAGGTAACTTTAGGGGAGGATCTAGTAGAGGCTAAGGAGGTTGTGGGCAGCAGGCAACTAGTAGAGGAACTGCTAGAGTATATGCCTTGATTCAACAGGATGTCCAGGTATCCAATGCCATTGTTACAGGTATGTTATTAATTGGCACTTTAGCTACACATATATTATTTGATCCTGGTTCTACACATTCGTATGTGTCACCTCTATTTGCCAAGAGATTTGAGTCTGAGCCAGTTATGCTTGATAAACCATTTTTGGTAGCTACACCGATGGGGGAAGCCCTAGTAGTTAGATCAGGATACCGTTCTTGTAAAGTAATTGTTAGGGACATGGAGATGAAGGTAGACCTCATGCTTCTTCACATGACAGACTTTGATGTGATTTTAGGCATAGACTAGTTATCCTTATGCCATGCTACATTAAATTGTCATGACAAGGCCATTTCTTTTAGTATACCAAAGTGAGGTGCCCTGTAACATAATATCTATGTTAACCGCCTGACGTATGTTATGAAAAGGACATCATGGATTTCTGGCCTTTGTCAAAGATACAGAGAAAGAAGAATGAAGTCTTGAACAAATACCAGTAGTTAGCAAATTCCCAGATGTATTTCCAAAAAATTTACCTAGTTTACCACCGGAGAGGGATATTGAATTTAATATTAAATTAGTTCTGGGCTCTCGAATAATTTCAATTCCTTCATACTGTATGGCACCTGTAAAGTTAAAAGAGCTTAAAGAGCAATTACAAGACCTGCTAGATAAAGGGTTTATTCGCCCAAGTTTCTCACCCTGGGGTGCCCCAGTATTCTTTGTAAGGAAGAAAGATGGCTCTCTAAGATTGTGTATAGATTACCGACAGTTAAATAAAGTTACGGTAAAGAATAAATATCCTTTACCAAGAATTGATGACTTGTTTGACCGGCTTTAGGGGGCGTAATGCTTCTCAAAGATTGATTTGAGATCCGGTTACCATCAACTGAAGATTAAAGAGGAAGACATACCCAAGACTGCCTTCCGAACACGATACGGGCATTATGAATTTCTCGTAATGTCATTTAGGTTGATTAATGCACCAGCAACATTTATAGATCTTATGAACTAAGTGTTCAAACATTTCCTTGATAGATTCGTGATCGTCTTTATTGATGACATTCTAGTTTATTCTAAGAGTCTTGAGAATCATGCAGAACATTTGAGAACGGTGTTGCAGACTTTGAGGGAACATCAATTATATGCTAAGTTCTCAAAATGCGAATTCTGGATGAGTCAAGTAACATTCTTGGGGTATGCAATCTCTTAAGAGGGTATTCATGTAGATTCAAGTAAGATTAAGGCAGTAAAGCAGTGGCCTAGACCAACAACTATATCTTAAGTTTGTAGTTTCCTTGGCTTAGCAGGGTATTACAGTCACTTTGTCAAGAATTTCTCCAAGTTGGCTCTTCCATTGACTAAGTTGTCTCGGAAGAACGTTAAATATGTTTAGGATGATGCTTGCAAGCAAAGTTTGTCTGAGTTAAAAAAGTGTCTGACTTCGGCACCGGTTCTTGTTTTACCATCGGGACCGAGGGTTATACTATATACTGTGATGCTTCAAAGGTAAGATTGGGGTGCGTGTTAACCAATACAGTAGGGTCATTGCTTATGGCTCTCAACAGCTTAAAAAGCATAAACTAAATTAACCCACTCATGATCTAGAGATAGCAGCTGTAGTATTTGCTCTGAAGATTTGGAGGCATTACTTATATGAGGAGACATATGAGATTTTCACAGATCATAAGAGCCTTAAATATATTTTTGAATAAAAGGATTTCAATTTAAGGCAACGGAGATGGATAGAGCTCTTAAAAGACTATGGCTATACCATTCTCTACCATCTAGGGAAGGTAAATATAGTAGCGGATGCCCTTAGTCAGAAGTCGATGGGGAGTCAAGCTCATATCACCACAGTAAAGAGGTCATTGATTCAGGAATTGCAGGAGTTAGAGGCTAGTGGGGTATTCTTTAAAATTATCAAATCAGGTGCTTTCTTGGCTCACTTGATGGTTAAGTCCTCCCTTGTAGAAATGGTGAAGGCAACATTGGAGAATGATGCTGAAATGGTTAAAATTAGAGACAAGGCGATGGGAGGTTTAGTACAGGGTCTCAGTAGATGAAGAAGGTGTGTTATGGTATAACGGGAGGTTATGTATTCTGACCGTTGAATTCTTGAAGTGGGAAATTTACAAGAGGCTCACAGTGTACCATATGTTGTTTATCCCGGTGCCACCAAGATGTACCAAGACTTGAAACAAGTTTATTGGTGGAAGGGCATGAAGCGAGATGGGATTGACTTTGTTGCTCAATGCTTGACATGCCATCAAGTCAAATCCGAATATTAGAGACCACCTGGGTTGATGCAGAGGCTTGAGATTCCTGAGTAGAAATAGGAACAGATTACTATGGACTTTGTGGTAGGTTTGTCCCGATCTTTGAATGGGTACGACTCTATATGGGTCATTGTGGATTGACTGACTAAGTCGGCACATTTCCTTCCTGTTCATATCACCTACAGTGTAGCGAAACTTAGTCGACTGTACATGAAGGAGATAGTAAAGCTCCATGGTGTACCAGTGTCCATCATATCAAATTGAGGACCCTAGTTTACTTCTCGATTCTTGAGAACTTTTCAGAAAGCTCTGGGCATTAGAGTAGACTTGAGCACAGCTTTTCACCCTCAAACTGATGGTCAGTCTGAGAGGACTATTCAAACCTTAGAGGATATGCTGAGAGCATGTGTGATGGATTTCAGTAGAAGATGGGAACGCCGCTTGTCACTTATTGAATTTGCTTATAATAATAATTATCAAGCTAGCATTAAAATGGCTCCTTTCGAGGAATTATATAGAAGGCGATGTCAATCTTTATTGGTTGGTTTGAACTAAGTGAACCAAAAATGGTGGGACTTGAGATGATATAGGAGGCTATGGATAAAATTAAACTGATTAGGGAGAGGTTATTAGCTGTTCAGAGTAGGTAAAAATCCTATGCAGACAACTGATGACGTGACCTATAGTTTTCTGTTGGTGATATAGTTTTCTTACGAATCTTACCATAAAGGGAGTAATGAGATTTGGAAGGAAAGGCAAGCTCAGTCCAAGATATATTGGTCCTTATGAGATTGTAGAGAGAATGGGTAACGTGGCATACTGCCTAGCCTTGCCTTTGGATCTAGAGGGAATACACCAGTATTTCACGTATTGATGCTATGTAAGTATCTTTTTGACCCCTCTCACGTCATCTAGTTACAAGATGTGTAGTTTGATGAGACTCTTGTCTATAAAGAGGTGCTAGCAGCCATCCTTGATAGGCAGGTCAAGAAATTTCACACCCAGGAAATTCCCATTATCAAAGTTCTGTGGAGGAATTATTCTTACAAGGAGGCCACGTGGGAAACAGAGGACGAGATGTGGACGAAATATCCACACCTATTCGAATCATAAGATAAGTTTTTGAATTTGGGGGACCGAATTCTTTTAAGGGGATAGAATATAATACCAGCTATATTTTTAAGTTATAAGTATTCAGGAATTACGATCAATTTATTTTGGAGAAAATAAATTCATTATTTGTATAATTTTTTTTGTATGCTTGTTTGTGCATATTGTTGAAAATACAGATTTTCATTTATAGATTGCATAAATTGCGAGATATGATGGATGTTATGATATATCCCTTGGATAAAATATGGCTTGAGCATAAGAAGAATATGAAAGAAACTAGGATAAAAATAATGTTTTATATAAGAAAATCCCCTTAGGGACTAAATTGAAAAGAAACTTAAAGGTTTAGGAGAAAGGATAATATTCTCTTTAGTTCCCAATAGTAATCAATAATTTGCTGCCGACAAGAAAATCATGTGTGCATAGTAAACCAAATTATTAAAGTGTATAGTAAACTAAATTATTAAAGTGCATAGTAAAATAAATATTTTATTAGCACATAGTACTCTGACTTCTTCTATAAATATATCATTCCATTTCACTTCTAAACTCACACCTTCAGTTTCTCTTCTTTCCTTTTCTCAAAACTTCTCTTGCTCTAACGTTAGGGCTCTAAAATTCTAAGTCTTCCACCTTAGCCTAGATCCAAAGTAAGGATACTATGCCCTTTTTTTATGTTTTTAAATTTTAGAAGTTATATTCTTAAGTATGCTCTGTGGTTGCAGCTTTAGTTGATCTTCCAAATCAGAAAAACTGTCATTAGTTACCTATATGTTATTTTGATTCTCTGATTACCAAAATAGAATATAAATTGTGAATAATACATGTCTAGAAAAGTTCTGGCTAAGGAAAGACCTGGTACTTAAGTGTGTCCATTGCGATACTCAACTCTTTCCTGGGAACTTTCCTGGTGTACTCTTTTACGGTTTATGTTTGCTATTCCCGATATGAATAATAACCGTATGTATGAATAGTATCCATATGTATAAATAATAACTATATATATGAATAGTATTCATACGTATAAATAATAACTATACATATGAATAATATCTGTATGTATAAATAGTAACCGTACATATGAATATTATTCATATGTATGAATAATAACCATATGTACGAATAGTATCTATAGACATAAATAGTATTTATACGTATGAATAGTGTTTTGTACAAAAACAACCCTGTCTTTCTATATTTGATCTTCGTGAAAATCTCTATAGCAAAACCTGAAATCCAGCTACGTGCTCTTCCTTGTAGCAAATGGAAAAGTGACTTGGATACGAAATCTACGTGAGTGGATGACCTTGCTAATTGATTTTATTTACTTTTATTCAAAGTACAATATAAATCTCACATCATATTGCAATTACATTCCATATTTAATGATGATAGCTAGATAATGGAATTTATTGTTATATTGATGAAAATTATGATTGAAAATTTACACATAGAATGGTTGAGGGCTTCATCTAAGATACCAATGCATGTAAATATACATATAAAATGGTTGAGGGCTTGACCCAAGATACTAATGCATATAATTATACATATAGAATGGTTGAGGGCTTAATCCCCCAATATACCAATATATATAATGATTGTGAACATAAATACAACAAAAACTAAATTCGTGAACATAAACCAAATACAGAAGTATAGAAACCATGAATATGAATATTACTGTTCTTATTGTGATAATAATTATGGTATTTGTACTTGTGACACATTTATTGCACAGTCATTTAGTCACTGAGTTTTGATGAACTCACACTCTATGAATATTTTTTTTTAGATACAGTGGATGTGAACGAAGAAAATCCGCAGGAGGATTAGTATTCCTTGAGGATACTTTCCATGTTGTCTGGAAGGCTTATGAATCCAAAAACTTAGGAAATGCTCTGTAATCTCTATAGGTCAACTAGGCTTGAAAAATTGTATCATACTATATGATATTTGGCTTGTATTTACTGTTTCATTATGTTGAACTTTTTATATGTATATATGCAAAAATCTCTTTCCTAAAAAATTATGTTATGCATTAGTACTGATTAGGGATTTTTTGGGATACCATAAAGATATACTCTCGAGTTTATAGAATTACTTACATGCCCAAAATTGGATGTGACAACTGGAACTACTCTTCTCCACACAACTCTTTATACTACAAAAAAAAAGGCTTTTTGTCATGGTTTTTTACCCACGATTAAGTAAATTGTGGCTAAATTTTAGATCAGATCACTCATTTGCCACGTTTCACAAAACTATGGCAAAGTTCAGGCGGTAATCTTTTTTTTTCCATCATTTCATTTCCCTTTTTTTCTTTTTTTTAGACTCCCTCTTTTTTTCTTTTCTTCTTTTCAGACTCCCTCCAAGTTCACGCTTTCTATAGAAGGAAACCCTAGCGCCTTCTCTCCTAAATCCTCTCCCACTGCTTCAATTTCTATCCACCATTTCTTTCTATCTATCCCCAACTCTCTTAATGGCCTTCACAAACCCTTACGACATGGCCTTTCTCAGTCAGTTTCCTTGAATTATGGCCCTCATTCCAAACGCGGCATTCTTGTCAAGGCTTCTGTAAGCACTTTAACTCCACTTGTCTATTTAATATCCTTTCTTATTTTGGGTAAACCTTACTTTACTCGTTGACTAATAGCTCTTCCGTCCTCAAAATAATTGACTTGGGATGTTGCATAATTGATTCATGTTTCTCTTCCAACACATCATTCGTCTGAAATGTTGCTATATTTGCAAAAATAGCTCATCATCTTCTTTATATTATTGTTTATTTATTGTTGTCCTTCTATCCAAGGCTTAGGATCTTGGCTTCTTGAGGAGAGATGAGAGTTGCAATGGGGAGCATCTACTGAGATGTGCGATGAGAAGTGTAATCGAAGAATCACCAGAGGAACATCTATGAATGATAATCTGCAATTTTCATTGATTGATTAATAATCTTTGGTGTAATCTCTATGCGAATCTTCAATTAGATTGTTCCGGTATGTCTCCAATTGTCAAAGCTTTGAGGCCTTTTTTTTTTTTGGTTGCTATTTGATACTTTCAATGGAAGCTTTCTATTTCTATTTCTATTTTGTCTATGATATTTGAATTGCTAAAAGCTATTTATGTTTTTAGCATCTTTGGTGGAGAAAATTTGATAGCGTTCAAAATTGTTGTTTGTGTCTTTCTGCCCTTTGGTTGTGTAGCATGTTGTGGTTACATATAGAACTGAGTTGTAGAGAAAGACCAAAGCTTTAGGTTTACAAAATTGACCTTGAAGCAATAAGTGTCTTTGTCTCCATTCCAATTCTGTTTTGACAAATATGATAAATTGTGAAATTGCATGATTTTTAACATTTACTAGGATCATTAAATCAGAATTTGAAATAGTAGTTCAATATTTTTGTTTGTTCCTTTGATTTTTAACAGGTTTGTTCAGCATTTACTCTTTAAAGGTCATTTCTAGTAATCCAAACTCTAATTACATGACTTTGAATTGATTAGTTAGCTTATTTCTATTATGGCTATATTGGAATAGTTGATTCTACAATTATTTTTCATTTTAATCATTGAAATTAGCACAAAGATCCTTAGTAATTATATTAAACTCTTTAGATGTTCCATAGTCACACCAATGCCATAATCTATTTTTAAAAAAAAAATCTTTATAGCAATGGAATCTCATTTTGACCTTTGTCAGTTCCAAGCATGATGGTACCTTATTATAAATTTTTGCATTATTCATGATGATAATGGTGTCCTAGTCTTATTATGGCCTTCTTTCCCACTATGCATGTCATGCCTCAGTTCTAGGGACATGATCGGCATGGTGATGGTGTCCATATCACCACTGTAAGCTTAAAATCATTCATGTTTAGCACACGCAACCAAATATAATAATAAAATTAAATCTTTACACCATCGTATTCACAGAAAACCTTGGAATCATATTTGCTACAGAGCGACCAATAGTCTAAACATATCCAAAAATACCACCATCAACCTGAAGCTGAAACGGGTGATGGACTCGAAGACTTCCCTACTTCTCTTATGGAGACTCGCCAACAGAGCCAAAAAAAAACCTGTGCATAATAAAAAAGGGTGAATACAAGAGATACTCAGTGAGGAAAAACAATACAAATGAAATTATGACCTGTGCACCGCTCACAAGAGAGGGACCTAAAATAGTGTCCCATCCATATCAATAAGCAGAACATCCTGATGGCACAAGGTTATTCTGACTACAACACAATATTTACATGATCGTACCCACCAGATATAGCGTAATTATACATCCATGCCCAATACACATAATATGAAAAAAATTTTATCCCATTAAGTTTCTATTCATTAAGAAAAAAGACCACAAAGGCCATTTCGTAATAGCGTGCCACACCGAGGCTAATTAAACAACCAAGCTACACTGAGGCTAAATTATCAATAATAAGAATTTTATTTCAATTCCCTCGCCCTTCTGACACAAAGGCGGCATCCCAAGTGTGGCATTCTCGAGGAATATAGTCTTTTAGCCACATTTACACATTAAAGCACTTAAACATTTGATGCAGTATAATAAAAGTTATTCATCCACATTTCACAACCCATCACTTAACATTTATTCACATCATAAAAGTATTGTAAAAACTAACTAATAAATTGTAATTATCTAGACATAGTGGAAGATTTAACATAATCCAACACATTCACATATAGTCACAATTTCCTTTAAGCCTTCCCTATCTCTATTTATCCCACGACACAAGCATATCGCTATTCCTGAAATAGGAATCCAATACATTATAATGGGAAATGTTTTCTCATCCCAGGGGAAGGGAGAAATAAACAATCACAAAGTAAATAAAATTAGCATAGCTATCACTAGGAAGTTTCCAAATTCCTATTTCATGATACTGCCAAAATGACTTCTACCACCACGGGTTGTACAAGAGAAAAGAAGAGAATACATTCCACTATTTATATCATCCAAGTGCGCACAACCACACTAAAGTACCCAAGAGACAAACCAAGACTTAGTAAATCACATATGATTAAATTTTCACTTCATTCGTGTTCATCAGATAGGGCCATTAGCTTTTCTTGTGTAACATTCATAAATTCCTATGCTTTTTAGTACTCACTTTTCCCAAGCAATTATGACATTTATAAATGAGAATAATTAGAAATTCTAATTGTGACGTACATACATCACTTATATTTCACATAACTACATCAATTAAATTCTATAAATAGAATAATAGCAATTTAGAACACAAGAGAAAGGAGTAAGGTTCCCTTACCTGGATTCCTAGGGCGCCATGGCCTCTCTAAGCCAAAAACGTTGCCCAGATGAGACACCACGTAGAGTGCCCAAGGGCATCAACCCCTGAACTCTCGGTTGCTCTCTATTGGCGCTCCAGGCGCCATGACTTGCAACATCGATGGGTGCCATGGTTTTCAATCCAAAATCCCCAAGTCTTCCCTAAAGTCTTTGATTTCTTCAATGAGATTCCATTCCTAACATTCCAAGATTAATATGGCACCAATTTCCTGAATAAAAACCAAGAAAAGACGCTTAAATCATCAAAAGTTCATCAAAAACCCTAACTTTCACCGTTCTCTCTTCATTTTCTTAAATCCATACCCAACCGTGACAAACCCACAAATTTGTGACCCTACTCTTATGAATACTGGTTCAAGAGTAGTTTAAAAAGCTACCAAGCTCTAGATTTTATGAACTAGCTCAAATCTTACCCCCATCCCCTTCAAATGCGAAAATAAGAGAAAAATGGAAAAAGATAGATGTTCACCTTGTTCTTGTCTAATAGGTGTTATGGTTCGCCAAAGCTCGGTCCTTACTAGAGCAATGACTGGAAGCCTAACTGAGGGAAGAAGGTTCAAGGTTATTAGGAGCTGAGGGAGAGATCATGAGGAAAAAGAGAGGAAATGGAGAGAAAGAGGTGGATGGTGAATATATTGTGGTATGTGGGCCCACTTATTATTCTTTCACTTTAGTCCTTCCTTGTAAACAATTTACTAGTATTTCATAAGGTGTTGAAATAACTCGATCATTACTAAGGCACTCAACTACACTCCACAAAATAGTCATCATCCTACCCCAATTCTTTAAAATACCAATATTTCTCTTCTTGTTCATTTTAGTCCCTCTCTGTCTCGGTATCTCACCACGCCTCTTAATCATGTAATCCTCTTCATCCCAAGATTGCTCTATTATTTTACATGGCTTGCTACTATAAATCCTTAAATCTTACTCTCTAAATAACGAAAAAACTTTTCCTGTACCGAAGGTGATCCTTAGAAATCCTAAGGAACTAATATCCAAAAAATAGCGGATATCACAGTGCATGTGAGATTTGTTATTTTCTTTGTTAAGGAAAGAAAATACATATTCCTTGTTTCTTGCCAAAAATCAAGATATACTTGAAGTATATTTGTCTTTTATATTGTTCTTGTGTGATCTTTTCTTTATTGATAAATGCGTGGTACTCTTGGTAAAGCCAAGAAAGTATTTTTCATTTCAACAACCAAAGAGGGAACTTACCATATTGATTGAAGGTGCAGAGAAAGCAAAATGTTAACTAATGGAATTAAGGTCCTCCCTGAGCCCACATGCTCGTTATGGTTCGAGGATTCTTCTGACATCAAAGAGTTAAAAGTCTACACATAGAACAAACACTTCTCAAATCAAACGAGATCACCTTACACTTACTCATCAAGGAATAAGTTACAAAAATAAAAGACACTCAACTCTACAAGGTCTTTTATGGAACCTAATCCCATGGTCATGCTACGGCTCACGATAATGGGAAAGGGCCCACAAAGAACACTTTGCTTTGTAATCTATAGGGGACCTAAAAATTGTCCTTTGATACCAAAATTGTCACATCCCAATTTCAGGCATGTGAGTAGTTCTATAACCTCAAGGGTGTACCTTTATGGTATCCTATAAAATCTCTAAACAATCATAATACCCATAATTATGTGAAACATAAATTTTATAAGAAAGACATTTTGCATATATATATGAAAAGTTTAACATAGTAAAACAATAAATACAAATCAAATATCATACAGTATGATACAACTTTCTAAGCCTAGGTGACCATTATAGAGTGTTTCCTAAGCTTTTAAATTTATAAGCCCTCTAAACATACATGGATAGTATCTTCAAAGAATATTAATCCTCCTACGAATTTTCTTCTTCCTCACCCACTGTATTTGAAAAAGATAATCATAGAGAGTGTGAATTCATCAAAACTCAGTGAGTAAATGACTGTGTAATAATAAATGTGTCACAAGTACAAATACTATAATTATTATCACAATAAGAACAATTATATTCATATCTAGGGTTTCTATATCTCTGTATTTGATTTATGTTCAGAGATTCAACTCTCTTTGTATTCATGTTCACAACCATTACATGTATTGGTATCTTAAGGGATCAATCCCTTAACCATTCTATGTGTATAATTATATGCATTGGCATCTTGGGTCAAGCTCTCAACTATTCCATGTATATATTTACATGCATTGGTATCTTGGGTCAAACCTTCAACCATTTCATGTATACAATTACATTTTTAATCATAACTCTCATCAACATAATCTTAAATCACACAATAAATTTTATTATCTAGTTATCATCACTAAGCAGGGAATTTAATTAGAATTTCTAATTGCGATATGAGGTGAGATTTATATTATACTTAGAATAAAAATAAATAAACTCAGTTAACAAGGCCATCCATTCACATAGATTCTGTATTCAAGTTACCTTTCCAAGTTGTTACAAAGAAAAGCACGTAGCTAGATTTTAGGTTCCGCTACAAAGATTTTGACAAAGTTCAGATAGAGATAGAGAAAGTCAAGGTTGTTTTTGTACAAAATATTATTCATATGTATAGTCACTATTTATACATACAATTATTATTCATACGTATGGATACATACATATATTATTTATATGTATGGATTCTATTCATACTTGTGGATATTATTTATACATACGAATGCTATTCATACGTACGGATACTATTCATACCAAGGAAGTGAGCGTAAACCATAAAAGAGTACACTGGGACAGTTCTCAGGAAAGGGAGGAGCGTTACAGTAGACGCTCTTAAGTACCAAATCTTTCTTTAGTTAGACCTTTTCTAGACATGTATTCTTCACAATTTCATACTCTATTTCGGTAATCAAAAAATAAAAAGATTTTCAAACAATCAAGGATAATTCTTTTCTGATGTGGAGGATCAGCTAAAGTCATAACCACGGTACATACTAAAAATTTAACCTCTAAGTAATTGTAAGAATTTAAAAGAGCATAGCATCCTTACCTTGGTTCTAGGATGAGGAGAAAAGGCCTATGATTTCAAAGCTCTAACATCGAAGCAAGAGAAATTTGAGAAAAGGAAGGAAGAGAAATTGAAGGTGTGAGTTTAGAAGTGAAATAGAAGGGCTTATTTATAGGAGAAGTCAGGGTAATATGTGCTAATAAAATATTCAATTTACTATATGTTTTAATAATTTAGTTTACTATACGCTTTAATAATTCAGTTCACTATGTGCACATATTTTTTACGAGGGCGGCGAATTATTGATTACTATTGGAAACTTAAAGGGAAAATTATTCTTTCTTTTAAATCTTTAAATTTCTTTTCATTTTAGTTCTTAAGGAGATTTTCTCACATAAAACGTTATTTTTCTCCTAGTTTCCTTCTAAATTCCTTTTAAACCATATTTTATCCATAGGATAAATTTCATATCATAACATCAATTATACCCCACAATTTATGCAATCTATAAGTGAAAATCTATATTTTCAACAACATGCTCAATCAAGGTAACAAGATTCACATAAGCATATAAAATTAAACAGATAAAAGAATTATTTTTTTCCATAATAAATTTATCGTAGTTCGCAAAATTTTAAAATATATCAGGTATTACAAATGAGCTAGCTAAGAGTACGGCCATTGAAAGTTATATGTCTGGACCAAACTTTTTAATTGTAAGTGTTTCCATGTAGTGTGATAAGGACTACCACTAAATGGAGGAATGAAATGCCTATGGTGTATGAAATGTGTGGTGCTTCCTACTGGCCAAACGGAAACACTTACAGCTAATTCATGGGGGATTGATAGAGTTTTCACTATCACTATTGATAATGCTAGCTTTAATGACACTATTGTATCATACTTGAAAAGTAGAATAGTTGATTGGAAGGGTCATATCATGAAGGGAGAAAATATGCATGTTAGATGTTGTGCACACATCTTGAATTTGGTAGTCAATGATGGTTTGAAGGATATTCATGAGTTTATTGCTAGAATTAGAAATGTTTGGTATGTGCGTGCTTCCCCTGCTCGTATGTTAATTTCCTAATTTTACTAAATTAGGATCCTTCATGCTGATAAATTCATGACTCCCAACATGCATCAGTGTTGCCTTCTTAGTAAAATGATTGTTGTTTTTCTTAAAGTTTTGGTTTCCATGGTTTTTTTTAGATTTGAGTATTTAAATTTGTATTTTCCTAGTAATAGTTATGTTTTGTGTGCTTTTGTAGGGTTGAGAGGATAAAATGCTTAAGAGACGGAGATCAAATCTGGTCCCTCTTGCAAGCGAATGCTTGTTGTGAAGTTTTCCACTGAAGCGAGACCATTATGGCTGTCGTACTAAATTTCTCCACTACAGCAAGGTGGAACAGTGTAGTTACAAAAATCTAATATATAAATAGGTCTTTTAGAAACTTTTAAAGAGATTTTGAGCAGGGAAAGGAGGGTGGCACCTTTTTTGACCTAGGAAGTAGGGAAACCTAACTTTGGAGCACCTTTGGAGTCAATTTTCACCATCCCCATCTAGGATTTATGGATTATTCTTCTTCTTTTTTCTTATTGTTGCTATTTTTAAAGATATAAGTAGTTAAATTCTTTCTCTAGGGTTGCTATAAACCCTAGTTTATATTAAGTTTCATGTAATTTCTTGAACTCTTGTAATCATTGGTTGCTTAATACATGTTTACTTATTCTATTCTTAATGTATTTCTTTAACTTAGCCAATTGTTGGAATGATTTGGTGTTTTTACTGAACTTGGGAAATGGATGTAAAAACTAAGCCAATAAATGAGTAGTATGAATTCTTGAACCTTAGTGTCGTAAGGGGATTGATACTTTAATATTATAGGAATATAAGTATTAAACTCATAATCATAGCAAGGCTTGTTCGCTAATTTAACCTAATTTCATATAAGGGATTATAGAAGGTTAAGTTTTATCTTAGTTGAGGTTTGGGAAAATCTTTCTAAGACTTCAAGTGCCTTAGATTAGCATGTATTATCAGAGAGAGCAAGAGTGAGAGAAAGAAAATGAATGCTATAAAATGAAAGGCAATTAGCAATCCTAAGTTTTTAATTTTGGTAGTTCTATTATCTTCAATTGTGATTTTTTATTTTGCTTAATTTTGTTGCCTTTTGAATTAAGTTTTTAGCCATAAAGCTACCTTCAAGTTAAAGGACCATCTAGATAGTACCTTACTTTAACTTCTCAATTACTTGGTACCTCAATCCTTGTGGAGATGATACCCATATTTATTACTTTATTACTTGTATAACCTGTACACTTTCCGTGTCACCAGCATATGCTAAAATTTAAAAGCTGTAAGGAGCAAGCTAGAATTCTAGAAAAGAAAATGATGCAATTGGATGTTCCTACTAGGCAGAACTCTACCTATGTGTATGCTAAAAAGTGATTGAAATTCTAAAAACTATTTATGAGGTTAGAAGAGAGGGATGCCTAATTTATCTTAGATAAGGTAGGTCCCTCTACTAATAAAGATTGGAATAATGCACGGGTGTTTGTAAAATTTTTGAAAGTTTTTCATGATGTGACTAAAAATATATCGAGCACTTTGTTTGTCACATCATCTCATTATTTTCATGACTTTTGCTTAATCTTGAACATTTTGAACAATTTGTCTAAAAGTGATGATCCATTGCTTAGTAGGATGGCTGAAAAGATGAAAATGAAGCATGACAAGTATTGAGGTGATCTTAAAAATATTAACATGAACATCTCTATTTTTGTGGTGTTTGATCCATGATATAAGTTCAATTTCATGGAGTGGAGCTTCAAAAGGCTATATAATGAAGAGGTGGCTGAACTCATGTCTCAAAGGGTGAAGGATAACTTAAGTAGAATATATAAGAGCTATAGGACTTTTCATGGTTATGGAAAAAGTCAAGTAGCCCACACCAATATTCAATCCCAAGATATGATAGTGGATCATAATGTGAGTGTGAATAATGAAAAAAATGATTCATTTGCAATGGAGTTTGACAAAGATATGAATGAGGATGATAATTTAGACAACCAATTAGAAGTGGATCTCTACTTAATGGAGGCTAGAGAGAAGATGACACTCAATTTTGACATCCTCAATTGGCGGAAAGTGAAAAGCACCAAATATCTAGTTATTGGATGTATTGTTAGGGAAATTTTGGCTATTCCTATATTCATTGTTGCCTCTAAATATGCATTTACCACTGGGGGACATGTACTTGATCAGTATAGAAATTCATTGACTCTAAAGACTATTGAAGCCTTTATTATAAAGTAGAAGACATTGAAAAAATGAAGATAGGCATTTTTTTTCTTTATTATACTTGATATTATTTTATTTGATTGTGAATTGCATTACAATTTTTTTTTTCATTTGATTAGACCTTGGAGTAATTTCACCTACTGATGATGATGATTATTGAAGATGATTCTTTTGGCACTTCTAAAGGTATATATAATTTTTGTATGTGTATGTGTTTTTTAATTAATAGCATGATTATTTTTTGTACATTATTAATTTATAAACTAACTTTTTTATTTTTAATATGAATATGAAGGATTGCATTGAAGATTTGGAAGGGAAATAATGGAAGATGAAGATTGACATTTTAGATATTTGAACCTAGACCTCTGTAACCAAGTTGATTATATGATTTTTGTTGGTTTATTCTACTAACTGATGGAGTTCTCAAGCAACAATTGACTCTCTTGTTAATGTAGTTGTTTTAAAGGCTAGTTTATAAATATAATACTGTGAGATGCTATTTACACTTTGCACTCTAATGCAGATAAACTCTTTTTCTGTCATATGTATGCATTTATTCAAGAGTTGTTGCCTATATTAGTTTTAGATTGTAATACATGCAGTCCCCAAATATTAATTTAATTGGATTTTTATGAATATCTGAATACGAAGGAAAATTTTTTGTTTTATTGGAAAAAGAAATGCAAGGTTAGAAGTGGCAAGGTGTGCTAGATGATGAGTAACCAAGAGATGAAGAGGTACACATGGCCTATGGGGAGTCTGGTAAGTTTGGGGTTCGTGGAGGAACTAGTTTGAAATAACGAGAAATATAAGGGTACCTCATGACAAAGTGGAAATAGTGTGGCACTAAGTAAATATGAAATACCAAGGCGAGAAAATTACGAATTGCCATTACTAAAGTTGACTGAGGGGCAAAGTGATAATTTTACCTTGTGGGTATATAAAGTACACACATACCCTCACACGCCCACTTTACCACTCCTCTCTCATGTTCCAAGCTTCTGGCCACCTATCTTTAGCGAGCAATCACCACTAGAAAAGCAAGGAATAAAGGTAGGCATTTCTTTTCCTGCATTTCTCTTTATTTTTAGATTTATGAGTTTGGGTGGAGGATGAGATGGTTTGTGGAATTTGGAGCTTGGGTAGTGATTAAAAACCTTCTTTAATGCTTGATAATGAAATTAAAACCAAGAATGTAGGGATTAACCATGATTGAAAGTGGATTTAGAGAGTATAAAGGGATAGGAAGGAAGCTAGGGTTTTAGGATGAATTTGGTTGAATTAAGCTTGAATACTTGGAATTAACTTGGGGTTTTGGTGTTAAAATATTGCCTGAACATCCATAATGAAAACTCATGGAAAGAACTAAGAGAAATGGTGAAGATTTGAGTGAAAACGGTTGAAAACCTAGGGATTTTGTGCATGTGCAGCGATGGGCGCCCAAGGCGCCACCAAGATAGAGAGAGATTGGGCTTGAAGCTGCTGGCACTCTAGGTGCCACCACCTAATGGTGCTCCAATGCAAGAGAGGCTTAGGGTGCCAAGGGTGCTCAAGATTGAAGTGTAGGATTTGGTTGGTTGTGCTATGGCGCCTTAGGCAAACTTGAATTCCATGGATTCATGTGCAGAACGTGATGCTTAAACATTCCTTAGGTTTCATTGTGGCTTGAGGCTTAGTCAAGGCTTCTTGAAGGGACTAGAATGGCTTTAATTTCAGGTGAGAGGTTCTAGCCTTACCTTGTTTGTTTACCCTTGTAGCACTATTTTTTTTTTCTAGCAACTTTATGTTAATAAAGTATCTTATGAATTGATGATACAATTGGTACGCTCAAGTCTTTTTATGATTGGGAGTGGTAGAGTATTTTTATTTGTTGGGGCCAATTAGGAAATGTTTGATTCCCATGTGCCAAGAATTATCAATAGTTGATTATGTCATTCCTTTGCTTCCGTATACTAAGGGGGAATTTGGTGGAATTATGTAATGGGAATTGAGTATGTATTTGTAGATTAAATAAGAAATCATATAAGAACATGCTTGAAAATGGCATAAAGAATTATGAGAATATGTAATTGATTAATTTCAAGAATTATGCTAAATGCATGATGGGGAAATTGATTTGGGCATGTGACCTTGTGTGGAATGACAATATGAGGCCTCAGTTGAGGAGGCCGAAATAGGCTATTGATCTTCCCAAAGGCAAGGTATATCCACTCGGGATAGAGTTTATCATGATGGGTTGTGTATTGTTTGATTTGCATTGAGGGTTTGCATGGTAAGCATCCATCAGCTGTGTGTATATAAGATTGATTTTATGATGGATGTGTTTGGAAAGGATTAATTTGTGGAAATGCATATCCAAGTGACAAGTCCTTGGCGATGAATCTATGGGGATGCAGACCGATGTAATGAAATGTTTGAGCTGGTCGTCTGTGGGAATGAAGACCCCCATTGACAAGGCTCCTAAGTGAATCTCCATAGGGACTTAAACCTACATTGAATGAATAGTATGTGCATGTTTTGTGGTTTATGCTGATAGTATATGTGTATGAATATGCATGTAACCTAGGAGAGGTCAAGGGTGGCATGTGTATGGTTCAAGAGGGGTATAAGCTAGACTTGTATATTTTTGCACTAGGGTATGTGCTGGGGGAATTTTGCAGGTCGGATCAATGTTATGAATGCAATTTTTTTAATATTCTTTTAGCATATATATTTAGATATGTGTGTGTAGAGTGGGCTATTTTGGTGAGTCATTGGATAGACTCACCCCTCACAGTTTTAGGTACAAAAGACCAATTATTTTGATGATCCACAGATCAAAGATATCTCTCCATTGTTTGGGCAAGGTAATTTCTTTTATATTTAAGTTTATTTCTTTTAGTAGGCTTTGTAATCGGGTAGATCACCTAGGTTGTATTTATAATAAGTAGGGTTAGCAAGAGAAAAATCAGGCTTGAGGGAGTGTGGGTGTCACATTGTCCTCACCAATCACATGCTCGATTTAGGGTCGTGACAAAATAATACGTAGTTTTTTGTCTAGGTATCCCATTTCACCTTTGACTTTTCTATCAAAGGAGTTTCTTCAATATCAGTGGATGTGCATAAATAATCAAATATGGTTTAGCTCTTAAAGGAACAAGTACAATACTATATAGGAATCATGAAAACAGAAAGGTAGCTAAATGTTTTGCTAGTAAAGAATGTAAAGGCAATTTATAGATAGAGTATTTTGAATCCATATGCTTTAAGTTATGCCTTCCACTTCCAATTAGTGACACTGCTTTCATTTAAACATCGGTCATGGTACATTGGTACATTTTTTGAGTTACATTCAATATCAGCGCTCAGCGACCTTTTTTTGTAAGACAACTTCAAATTTCAGTATCTCTTCTGTCAAATAAAATTGGAAATTGAAAACCTTTGAACTAAAAAGAAACCTTTAAAATCTTTTTATTTTGCAATACATATAGGTGCTCAGCTATGAATATAAATACAATTATACAACATAAACATCAAACCTCTATATCTTAAAAAAATTGCTGACATAAAAAATTAAAAACCATATAATAAAACTGCTCAAAACAGAACCAAACTATCCAACGAAAATTGAACCAAATTGCCCAAAAATTAAAAATAGCATAAGTCTAGTTTTTTGGTAAACCAGCTAGGTCAGTTCTGTTTGGTTTATACCCAAAACTGAACCAAACCAAGCCTATGTACTCCCCTTGTTAAGGTGCATCAGTGGAGGAATAAAGGTATACATAAGGACACCTTAGGAGGGTTGAGATGCATCCTTGGTATGCTCAAAATCTGTGTATCTTTATAGATATAATATGAGATTTGAGTACCTTGATTTTTTTTTTTTTTGCATGACTTTTATAATTGCTGTCATGAAATATGCTAACAAATGATGTGCTTGTATAAGGCCCTATGGAGACTAGGGAGATCTTCATCTGCGATGCTGGTCATGTGGTTGGTTTTGGGTTGTGGCATATTTTCTAGGAAGAAGGGAAGGATTTTCTCTTATGGCCTTTGTCATCTAGTGGTGATTATAGAGTAAAGGATGGATATGTGACTCAAAGGAGGGTTGCTAAGGAGGTTTAGGGGAATTGTCCATCAAGCTCTTTAAGTTTTAGCAAAAATGTGTGGAAAAGGAATTTGAAAACAAAAATTATGCCTACAACTAGGAATTTTGCATGAAGAATTTTGATCAATGCCATACCAACCAAAGAAAATTTAGTAAAGAGGAAATTATTTATGGATTCTAATGCCTTGTTTGTTAGGATCAAATTGAAAGCACGATGTTATTTGTTTTTACAACGTGAATAGGTGAGGGTAGTATGGTATGGTACTATTTTTCATTGGAATGTTATGAGCCACCAGTTTAGGTGTGTGGAAAACTATTTATAGGAGGAAATCCTTAATTTCAATTATTAATGTAAGGATTTTATATTTTCAATTCTCTAAGTTGTTGATTGTATATTGTTAATTTTGAAGGGGAGGAATAAATGGTATTTCGAGGGTACTAAAGATTCGAGACCTATAGAAGATTGGTTGTAGTAGAAGATGAAAGTGAGTGTTCTACCAATCAAACAAACAACAATATTCCAAGATCTCAACAAAGATGAATCCCTCCTTTAGAAGAGACTATCAAACTAAATACATAAGCAAGCATCCAACAGTGATTAGGGGAATCTTACTTGGCTCCTGTGACTCTCCTTTGGGGGTAGAGATTGAAGCGGTGGTGGAGGTGATGCTCTTAGCAATAATCTTGGGATCAACTATGTAGAGATAGAATCAAACAATCAAGATGTTATTTTGGAATACAGGGGGAAGAAAAGCATTTGGAGATTAAAGCATTACCTGAACAAAATCTTGGATTTTCGAAGTAACCTCGAAAAGGTAGAGTTTAGGTAGGTATGTAGATTAGTTAACGAAGTGGCTCATCAACTTGCTGATGAGCTTGGATCCTTATGCCCAGTAGGGGTACTGAATTCTCAGTACCATCGAATTGGAACAAGATAGGTAGGGCCCATGTGGTTCCCACCCCCAGCTTCCCAGAATCAAACAATGCTAAGAAGCTTACTACACTTCTAAGTGCTTGTGCTGAACAAGGATTCGACTTTGTTGCAAGCACCCAATAGAGGATTCAGCTTCATTGCTAATTTGAAGAAGAGAGAAAAAGTTCAATTGCCTCTGGGTTTCGAGAACACCAAAAGAAATCCAAGAGTCTCTGATGTTTGATCCAAGAAAGTACACATTAGTTTAGGTGTTTTTTGTTTGAGGAATGTAGTGCTTTGAGCTCAATGGTACACACCCTGCTTCCCAATGGCTGTTAAGCCTTAAGGTCTTGGGTTCAAGAGGTGTGGCAGTCGCTCCCTTGGACTAGTGTGGATTTGGGCTCAAGTGGAGACAAATCCCCTGGAGAGGGGGGACAATACCTTGCCATCGGGAAGCAGTGGGCATCTGGGCTAGCGTGAAAGTGGGCCCAGGTGTTACACCCTAGGTAGTCTCAAAGTGGGTTGATTTAGGCTTCTAGATTGTTTTTCCAGTCTTTGACATATATAAATATATATATATATATATATATATATATAAATATATATATATATATATATATAAATATATATATATATATATATATATATATAAATATATATATATATATATATATATAAATATATATATATATATATCAATTATAAGGAGAAAAAAAGTGAGCATACAAATTGACCCATGGAAGGTATATTTTTTATCAGGTAGTCCTTAAAATTTAAGTGCTAAATGCGTTAGTTCTTATAAGTTGTAAACTAAGTATAAATTAATCTTTTTATAGGACTAAATTGTATATTTACTTATATTTGAAGGATTAACTTAATAATGATGTTTAACAAGTTTATAATATTCAATGACTAAATTATGTGAAATTAAACTTTTAGGAACTAAACAATTTACCCATGTGTTTTTTAGGGACTAAATTGTTATTATAGTAAAAAAAAGACCATATTAGTAAATTTATTTTCATAGGTCAATTATTTAGTCTTTGAAAGTTCAACTACACAATTTAGTCTCAGGGCATTATAAACTCATTAAACATTATTATTGAGTTGATTTCTCAAAGATAGATAATATACAATTCAATTATATAAAAGTACTAATTTATTTTGAGTTGGTAATTTATAAGGGTGAGCACGTTTAATATTTAAATTTTAAAGATTAATCAATAAAATTATATATATCTTTTAGGAACTAATTTGTATATTTATTAAAGAAAGCACTTTTCATTTAAATGAAAGAAAGATTTTCACTCAATTTTTTTAATGAATATACAAAAAAATAATTGGTCATAATATATAACTGAATACACTTGCCATTAAACATTTGAGTTCAAATTAAATATTAAATTTTAAATTGAAAATGGTAAAGTAATATTCATGCCTCTAAACTTTGAGTTATGTTTCAATTAACCCAAAATTTTATTTTGTCTTAATTATAATCTATATGTTTCAACTAATTTATCCTGGCTTTGCCATGTGGGGATTGGAACTAGAAGTATCTCCAGCAACAGTTCTTCAAGGGTTCTTAAAAATAAGAACCTGCTCATAATAAATTTTACCGTTGGAGTGTGCAATAACTACCACATGTAAGAATCGTTCTTCTATAAGTAATTAGTTCTAACAGAAAAAAGTCAATAAAAAATTTATAAACTAACAAAAAGTAGAGAGTTGTGAGACCCATTGTAAATGAAGGGGTAACTTTAGGACCTATTAGTGAGTTTTTTAGAGTTGGACAATTGGAGTAGAGATTTTGCTTAGAGCATCTCCACTGGTACAACTCTAATGAGTTGTTTATTGTGGGTTTCACTATACCACATCACCACTTTTTAACTTTAAACAACTTTTCACTCTAATGGTACAACTCTTTAGAAACTCACAAATAGATTCCACAAGCAACAGGATAATTAATGCAGATTTATTTAATGTTTACTTTTTTATTTTTTATTAGTTTTTTTTGTTAAAAACCAATTCTTATATAAAAACGGTTCTTGTTGTGACAACCACGCAAGTGAACTCCAATGGTGAAACTCAATAAGAACCAGTTTTTATTTTTAAGAACTCTTTAAGAATCTCCATTGAAGATGCTCTTAAAGTAGCGAAGAGTTATTTAAAACAAAAAATTGTGATGTGATAATATAAGACCCACAAAAATAGAACTTTGCATCATTGGAAATGCTTTAATAATGACCAAAATAATTATTATTTTAATTGTATATGATTATTTTACTTCATATTATATCTAATTATTTTAGTTATTATTAATTAAAATTCCACGTGGTAGAACCAAGATGAATTGATAGATACATGTGTTAAATAAAATATTATACTAGCATCAACTGATAAATATTTAGACACTATTAGACTTAAGAATATAATTAAAATTAATTAAAAATATAAAAATTTTAATTGACACAAAATAAAATTTTAAGTTACAATTAAAATATACATCAAAGTTCAGAAACATAAATAATATTTTTGCTAATTGAAAATACACACAGACCAAAAGTGATGTAATGTGATCTCTTTTTGGGGTGTGAGCTGTGAACTGCGAACTACCAAACCTAAAAGGCTAAAACTGCCGCTGCATTCACATGTTGGCCGTGAGTCCTAGGAACCAGGAAGCTTCCATTAATATTCCTATCTGTTAATTTGGTGAAAAATATTTTACGAAAAACATATAAACTGATTCTTAAAAAGATAAACTATTTTTTTATTTATTTTTTTATAAATTTCGGTATTGTAAGACTTAACTAAGTTAAAAAAATCAATACAAATTGATTATTTTTGAAGATTGAATTGTATATCTAATGAGACATCAACTTAATATATTAGTTAGACAACGAGCCTATAATATTCAAAAATTAGATCTATAAAGTTAAAATTTTTGAAACAAAGCAATAAACTTATGTGCCACTAAATTATTAATATAATAAAAAATTTATGTCATTAAATTACTGTGAATACCTAAATTAAACAGTGGTGTAAAATTAAAAAGTCATACAGATTAAGATAACAGATTGAGATATTTATATCTTGAAATAAAATTTGATTAGGTCAAAATAGTAAATTATTAGAGATACATATAAATTATTGGGAGACCAGTGTTTTGGAACCCGACCTGACCCGGCAGGTTGACTTGAGACTTCGGCAACTCAAGGTGAGGATCGGTCCTGGTCGAGCTTTTATACTGGTCTGTCATCGACCTAATCGACCAAGTGGGCCTTGCTGACTCAAGTTGACTCGATTCTTTTTTTTAATAAAAAATAATTTTAATTATGAATTATTCTGACTTTATGAATTATTATGAATATTTATAACATCATGTTTGAATTGTTAGGAATGTTTATGACTTTAAAGTATGAAATTTGCATATATATTATTTATTTTATTTATTTTTAAATTTATTTATAACGATATATAGGTATATATATTTTTTTAATTTATTTACCCATATCAACAATTAACTTAATGATCCGACGATTGAACTAGTGATATGATAATCTAAAAGCTAACTCGAATTAATAACCAAATCAGTGTCAAAAACATTGCTGGAGACACCACTTATCATTATAACAAAAAAAAAATTAATTACTATATCTACGTAATTTTTGTTTAATATATCTGATATACATAGAATTTGTGACGTCTTGCTGTAAAGTAGTTTACATGTGTGCTTAGCCTAGAGATAAAATAGTTTTCAAGTGTGATGATAATTATTTTATTTTATTGTGAGAAAGTAGAAAATAATAGTTTTTCGTTTAAAATAAAAGCATAAATAAACAGTAATTTTCTTATACTTTTATTAATATTGATAAAATTATTTACTATATAATTTGGTAAAACCTTTCATTTTTTTTACAGTATTTTAATGAAGTTTTCATTTAAAAAAAAGGCATTAGGTACTTTATAGGTGAGAAATTCACGCCGATTAAGTGGGTGTCGTCTACGATAGTGAGTAAGCACCTACTGCAGAGAGGGATGAATTGAGTGAAAGAGTAGTAAGCCAATTGTTGGCACACACGTGTCGCGTCGAGGATCGACTGCCGCAAAACAGAAGCTTTGTATTTGTACGCACATTGCCGTGTGAGCCTGTGACTGTTTTACTTTTACACGTCTCACTCTCGTCTGAGATTATGCCCTTCGCCTGAGGCTGAGGTCGTGACTCATCATCATTATTTTTTTGGGACGTAGGTCGTGACTCACCGTCGTTTGCAAATTGCTTTCAAGTTTGTCAAGCCATTTAGCTTCAACCCCATTAACTTATTGCTTTTTCGGTCTTCTTATAACCTGGAGATGATGTGGATGGAGCCAGCTGTGATTTACAACATTAAGCGCATTTTCAGCCATTAATTTATTTTAAAAGAGAAATCTCTATGTACAAAATATTACCAATTCGTACAAGTTAATTAGTAAAAAAATTGTCTCATTTTAATCATAAGTTTTAAATTTAAGTTTTTAAAAATACAATTGCATTAATATTTAGTAAAAAGAATTTTGTCATCTATTATAATCATACTTGAATCTAAATTAATCAACACTTATAATTTAGTTTTTAAATATCGAATAATTGTTTACTAATAAAAAATATACAATAATTAGGAACGTAACTTTTTTTTCTTAAAACGTACATCTCTCACCTATTTATTTGATTTTTATTTAAAATTTTTATTTATAAATTATTAGTTTATATATATATATATATATATATATATATATATATATATATATATATATTATCAAGTAATTGAAAACATTCTTTTTGTTAGCTCGCTGTTAGTCAAAGACAAATACATATACTTATATATATGTGTGTGGGTGTTTCAAAAATTAACGAATAATAGATTAAATAATTAAGATAGTATATTTCAGAACCAAAAGAAATAATTTTATTTTTTGTTCCTAGGTAGTAAAAAATAAGATAAATATGTATATGTTTATGAGGATAAGAAGTAAAAAAAATATAGAAAAATTATATATATCCTTTTGAACTATAATTTAATTAAAGTATATTATTATCTAAACTTAAAGATGTAAGAAACGCTATTTTGGAAGGGCTAGTACTTTTGGGATCAATAGATTTAGTTCAAAGACATGGTATTAAAGATAATAGGTTTGGCTGTTCAGGCCTTCAGGGGGTTAGGTTTAAACTCCTTTGTAATTAAAAAAAAAGGTCAATAGACTTAAAAATAATTAATTTTTTATTCTACTGGATATTGAAAAAAAAAACTTTAAAATGTAACTTTACCATTAAATTATAAATAATAAACTAAAAATATTATTTATTAGTTAAATTAACATATAAAAATTACGAAATTTTTAAAAATACACAAGTGAAAAATTATGAAAGGGAGGAAACTAGAGAAAATGAAAGAAGCAGGGATTAAGTGACAAATCATATCATTTTTAAAATATTAACTTTTATTGACTTGTGAGATTTTAGTTTAATAGAGCTTACAGTATAAAATTTATAGACTAAAATTATATTTAAGATCAAATTTAGAATATACATTTTCTATAAAAAAAATTTAAGAACTAATTGATATTATAATAATAATAATAATAATAACAGTAATACAATAATAATAGGCGAGTTGTAATTCACACTCACTCTCGAGTGTAATTTCAGAAAAAAAATAAATAAATAAATAAAAGAACTCTCGGCTCTAGAACTCACTGAAACTTGTAGAGACCGATTATTTACAACTTCAAAAGCTTGGAAGAGAGACAGACACACAGTGTACTCAACTAATTTCTTTCTTCCATCATTCTTCCGATACTCTCTGATTGTCTCTTCCACTTTTTATGTGTTCATCTAATTCGAATTCTCTTCTTCTCCCTGCCAAAACCAAATTCCCCAAATCTCCCAGACTATGGAAGATGAAACAGGCACGCCAACCATCACCCCGAAGAACAAGGCGATCGTCACTTCCGACTACTTGCCTCAAGATGGCGCCGAAATGCGAAGCTTCAGATCGTACCTGCGATGGGTCTATGTCGATCAGTCCAACATCTGCAGAGCTGGTCTATCGTGGACTCTGTTCTTTGCCTTCGCCTTCGTCGTCCCTCTCCTCTCGCACTTCCTTTTGGATTGCTCCAATTGCGACGCCGATCACTCTCGTCCCTACCACATCCCCGTTCAGATTTCGCTCTCCGTCTTCGCGACCCTGTCGTTTATCAGCCTCTCTCGCTGGGATCGGAAGTACGGCATCAGGAAGTTTCTCTTCATTGATAAAGTCGGCGATGAGAGTCACAAGATACAGCGTGGCTATGCACAACAGCTTCAGGTTTGTGATTCTCTTGTGAAGTCTCTGCAATTCGATTTCTCTGTTCTGCCACTTGATTGATGAGTGAGCAAAGGAAATCTGTGATGATTAGATTCGCATTGGTAAAGCCACAAAACTTGTCAAAATTAACTTAGTTTATAAGTTAATTAATAATTTATAATTTATAAATTAATTTATTAAATTAAAAATATTTTGAAACACTCGTTAAAAATAATTGTTGAAACAATTAAAAAATATAAAATGACAAAAATATATTTTTTAATTTTAAAATAATATAAATAAATTTTTAATTAAATTAATTTAAATTATCATATATATAATTTATTAAAAATAAATATTTTTATATTTTATTATATATAATAAAATATATTTACATATTTTATTATATTTATATATATTATATATATTTATATATAAGTGTATAATAAGTATGAAATAAGGATATAATAAATATTTTTATAAAATAATAAAAAAATAAATAAACTATAAGTGATAAGTTATAAGTTACTCAAAATAGTTTAATAAAATAAATTATAAATTATTAAAATAAGTTCGTTTATTAAATATTTTTAACAAGTTTATAAATTAGTCAAATAAACTATAAATTATAAGTTGTGTTGTCAAACATAGCCGCAAATTTAGAGTTTTTAAATAATTCTTCATTATGGAACTGATTATTTTTCCAATAGTCATTTGATTCTTGTTCTTTGCTCAGAATTTGATTCTTTTTCCTTTTTGATATAGTAGTGATGATTTGTTTAACATAAATTTAAGAGATTACAGGTACCTCAATGTAAAAATAAATTCAGACTCTCTTGGTTTGTTTGAGAGTTGCGAGTCAAGTGAGGGAATGAACCTAAATAAAATAGAAATGAATGAGTTTGTTAAGTTATAATTTTTATTCCTCATGTTTTGGAAAGCTTTCTTTGTTGACATCCCTCAAATTAGGATTTATTTAAAAATATAAAGTAGTGAGTTATTCAGAACATTTTGGATGGTTAGTGGAAATCCTTTTAATACTATTCCTCCTTATTAATTATTCCTAAATATTTTTTATTTTTTAAGGTCCGTTATTAACCACACAACTTAAGAATTTTTATCCCTTCTTCTTTTCTTTCTTTATCAATTTTGATTCTGTGTAATTGGTGTTAAAATTATAAAGTCTCGTCATCAGATTGTCGCTGTTTCTTGTAGGTCATATGATCACAATTGAAGAAAGAAGTAATAACATACAGTTTGCTTTTTTTTTTTTCCCCCCTTCAATTGTAGCCTTGTAGCTGACCAATTTAAAATAAATAGTTACGATGGTATAATAGGATTCTGCAGTTTTGGTCCTAATTGCTGAAGATTTGACTCGTTCCTTTATTTGCTAATTTGGAAAATCTGGAAGGAGAAACACTTTTATACTGAAGTTTAAAATTTTAATAGAGAGAGACTAAACCATGATAATTATTCGTGTTAATCTATATATGTTTATCTTTTTTTTTTTTTAATTTTTGCTTCTTAATAATTTCATGTTTTGTAAAAAGGATTGAACCTAATTAATTTCTACATTGCAGAAAACCATGAAGCTGATGTTGGTGTGGGGGCTCCCCTGTTTCTTAGCAGAATGCGCGTACAAGATATGGTGGTTCATATCAGGAGCAAACGAAATACCATATTACGGAGACATATACATTAGCCGCGCCATTTTGGGCATATTGGTGCTATGTTCATGGCTGTACCGAACCTCAATCTTCTTGCTGGTATGTATCCTGTTTCGCCTCATCTGCTACCTTCAGATACTGAGGCTCGAAGACTTCGCTGAACTGTTCCAGAAAGAAACAGAGGTTGGCTCAATTCTGATGGAGCATCTCAGAATCAGAAGGAACCTGAGGATTATTAGTCATCGGTTCAGAGGGTTCATTCTGTCTTCTCTGTTTTTGGTCACAGCCAGCCAGCTCGTTTTCCTGCTTGTAGTCATCAGAACTGGTGCTGAGGTCAATATCCTCAAGGCTGGCGAACTCACGGTGAAATCCTCTCTCTCGTTTCACTTTGTTATATATCCTCAATCCTCAACTCTTGATTATTTTACAAACGCTAGAGAATTATTGGTGCTTTTGAATTTACACCAATACTTCAAATAGAATTTAAAATTTTATTTTATATCAATTATAATTCATATATTTTTCATTTTTCAACCTTATTACAGTATTCATCTTTTTTCAAAAAAATTATTACAATAAAAGTTATTATTTTCGATTTTATTACAAAAATCAATTTAATTACAGTCTTTTTCAACTTTACTACAACTATTAACTTCCTTACAGTAGCATTCATTTTTTTTCCAACCCTACTGTGCAACAATTACTTTCCTATTTCAAATTTACTATAATAAGATTCATCATTTTTAACTTTACTACTACAATCATTTTCTTTTTTTAGATTTATTACAATAAGATTTTATTTTTAATCTTTATTTATTTTTTTACTACAAAAATCAACTTTCTTTCTCAAATTTGCTCGGTCTTAATTTTGCAGGATAAGTATAGTCATTCAATTTAATTTATACTATCATTTTTACATTTAATGGTTTTGTTTTAGCTCACTTAAAAATACTTAGCTTAGGCTAAACGAGCTAGTTTGATTATGCCCATTTTAAATGGCCAATGTTTTCTTGATTAAGCCCATTCACGCATCAATAAAAGGTTGAGGGTTTGATAATGAGGAGTAATGAATAAGGATAAAGATGTAATCTTGTGTCAAGAAAATATTTCCATTAGAACATGTTACTTTTTCGAGAATCTTTTTTTAAAATCATGTACTAAATGTGATAATGTAATATTTCTATGAAACATTCTTAAAAATAATTTGATATTCGCGCTTATCAAATGCTCCCTTAAGATACTAATTTCTTTTGTCGCCACAAAAGAACGTAACATGTTGAATTGTGTTTATAAACATTACAGTTAGTGGCCATTACCCTTGTGAGTGGCCTCTTCTTACTGCTGAGAAGTGCTACAAAGATCACACACAAAGCACAATCCATCACAAGCCTTGCAGCAAAGTGGCACATATTCTCAACCATAAACTCATTTGACAACATGAATGAGGGTGACACACAGATAGCAACAACACAAGAAGCTTCAACTCCAGCTTTCCCTTCCATGGCTAACTGGGGATCAGATGATGAGGTAGGAGATGAAGAGGATGAGTTGGATAACACCAAATTGCTGCCTATATACACCCACACCATCTCATTCCATAAGAGGCAAGCCCTAGGTAAGTGGACCTTCATAATGAATCTGTCTAGTTTTATAAATTTTTATTTTATTCCGTATTACTAGACTTACTTGAAATTTTGCTAACATAATCAATTATATGCATACTGACACTACGAATAATTTATGCATGGATTCTGTCAACAAAAAGAATAAAAATAGATAATAACGTGAAATTGATTCTCATGTATACATTAGCTTGAAACATGAGAGTGCTAAGAGGGTATACTGTTGGTCATGCTAGTGAAATATAACAAAATAATGTTAACGTTATGTGGACTAAATTAAATTTTTTTTAAACTATATATAAGAATTTAATTGAAAATTTGTAAAACAACATGGACTCGATTAAAAATTAAGTAAAATTATAAGAATGAGCTAAGAGAATAATTGAACCTATAGTAATTACGCGTATACTATATATCACCCTCTCTAATAAATACTTGATTTGTGGAGAAACCTTTTTTGAAATGTTTAATCATCACACGATGCTGAGCTATTAAAAATGGCACTTGGTGTATTTTTAATAGATAATCTATAATATATAAACTTAAAATAATCTATACCAATTTTTTCTTTTACATAATAAAAAAAATTTGATTGGAAGAATGGAAGAAAAGGAGAGAGCGACATAGGGTAAGAATGAAAGAAAAGGAGAGAGCGATATAGGGTAAGTGTCTTAATAACACCCTAATTTTCTAATCCCTTTGGTTTGATTTTTCTTTTTAATTTATAATTTTTCATATTTTGGCCTTCGATCCACTCCATCCACTGTCTTTTGAAATTCAATCAAGCCCTTATCTTAAAATTTTGACAAGAACCTTCTACAAGTGACTGGTATTGTTTCTATTAAGTTCTGAATTACTTGTTTTTGATGCAGTGACATACATGGAAAACAACAGAGCAGGAATCACTGTGTTCGGATTCGTGCTTGACAGAACGTGGCTCCATTCTATTTTTGCCATCCAATTAGCTCTGTTCCTTTTTCTACTAAACAAGACAATCGGTGTTTAACCGTTACTCATTAGTTCAAATAGGTTTTCTTTGCTCATATATGTTCTACGGCTTCCTAGGTTCTCCTAGAGATAGAAAGAAAGTGAAAGTGATTCTGCGAGCTAGTAAATTAGTTTGTGAACCAGTGCTAGTTAGTTATATGTAAACTTAATTTTATGAGAATTAGATGTATAATTATCTATTAATAAGTTGAATAAAAAATTGCATAATTTTATTAATTTATGAGGGATATGAAATTTATAGGTATAATTTCGTACCTATAATTTTACTTGATTATCTGATGTTTACACATTTTTTTTCAACAATATAATTTCAAGTCTTTTAAAAATTAGGCTTTGATTTAAATGACCCATATGACATCGTTTATGAATGATTAATGTGGCAAACAAATATTTTTCTTGGCACAATATATTAATGTTTTATAAATTGGATCGAAACAATGAAATCAACAGTTGTCAATTTAATAATCAAATTATAGTTGAACTTTAATTAAATTAGTTAAATTAAAATATTTTTAAAATATTATATTTATATATATAGTGTGATTCTTTATAATAATTAAGTAAACATTTACAAAAAATAAAATTACAAGTAATTTCTTTTTAGATATTTGATTATTATTTTTAATATTATATTATATTATTAAAAGCATGTTTTTACTAGCGACAAAGATAAGTTGCCACCAAAATTTTTTAGTGACGGCTCCAATTAGCACTCATTAACACATTGATCCCAATTAATTTATATCATTCCTTTTTTTTTCTTTCCTTTTCATTTCAGGCTATTTACATTGAATTTGAAAAATATTTTTATTTAACACATCATACGAAAGATGTTTTAACATTGTCTAAATTTGTCATAATTTATATATGTATATATATATATATATATATATATATATATATATATATATTTCTTTATTCGTGTGCCGACAGTTATTATTTATGCAATCTACAAAGTTATAAGATTTGTACCAACTCATGCATCATACGAGTCATAACACTAATTTATTACTTATAACACTATGTTAAACTTTGTGTGCGCATAATATTTAACTGTTTTTTCAAACAAAAAGAAAATGATGCTTGGTATAAGATCAGATAACTTTCAACATTTACATTGATTTTATTTTTGCCCTCCATTACATCCTTTTCCAGTCATTCAAACTCTTACCTATTCAAGCATTATGGGATCTATACAACAAGAAGTAAGAGAGAGAAGAGAGAAAAATCGGAAGAAGGAACAAAACCCTCTTTGGATTGTAAACCTCAAAGCCCTTATCATCAGAACCCTCTTCAATGATGGGCTCCAACTTCGACAGTTTTAGTGAATACTTTTGAGGACTTATGAGGATAGCTGGTGCAACCTCACCGTAGTTTTGGATGCGTTTAATCACTGCCTTCACCATTGTTTTGTTCTTAAGCTTTTCACTGAGGGAAAAAAAAAAAAACTACAACAGCCAAAACACTTGAATTTCCTTGACTGTCTTTGATTAAAGAGATGGAGATCATGACAATGCAGCATTAATTATATATACAAACAATTGGTCCGTTAGAGGTTTAAGCTAAAGAAAGTAATTAATAGTAAATTGGGTTCGCCGAAATATAGCAATTGATCGATTAGTGATTACAAATGCAAAGTTTCATCACAACGAAGCTTTCAAGCTTTAAATAGCATATAGGTGCGAACGTGATAGTTAGAGTTTAACAACCGAGGTAGAATACTGTGGCTATTTTTAGCTAGATCTTGTGAGTTAGAGAGTCCAGTTTTTTTTAATCACGATTTTGTAATTTTATTGTGACTATTTTTGCAATATTTTTAACAACGGTTATAACGGTAGTTAAAAGTCACAAAACCGTTGCTAAAAAGAGCTGGACTCTCCCACTCATAGTAGCAGATTTGTGTCCGAAAATATTATAGAATTAGATGATGTTGTTGTATTAAAACTTTATAAAACTCAGTAATTATCTGTCTTTAATGGATTGTGGATAATAAATTTATAGGCGCGGGTGTGGTAGTTAGAATTTAACAACAAAGGTAGAAAATATTCTAGAATTACATGATATTGTTTTAAAACTTTATAAAATTAAGAGCCCGTTTGGAAGAACTTATTTTGAATTTATCTTACTTATCTTATGATATAAGCGCTTATATACGTATTTCGAAGAGTTTATAAAAATAGCTTATAACATGTCAATAACCTGTTTTTAGCTTATTTTTATAACCTCTTCAAAATAATTTATGAAAATAAATTGAAAACAGTTTATGTAAAGTTTGTCCTCATATACTCTCTAATTATAGAAATAACTTATATGTAAACACTTATATGATAAGTATTTATTCGATAGGTACTTAAATAAGTTGTTTACCTAAATAGAACCTAAGTCATTAATTATCTATCTTGGATGGAATATGGAAAATAAATTTATTAAAATCAAAGAAAGTTGATTGGACATTATTTGATTACTATAAAATTTAAAAGATATATTTTGTACATAAATGGTGCAACTTGAGGAGTCTAAAGTCTAAGACGTTAAATAACTCGTGGAGTCCAAGTTCTCAAAAACAAGAATATTGTAACAATCATTTAGTACTTGAAGTACAAGTATTTTACAATAAGACAAAATTAGTTTGGAAAAAGAGAACGGTCTTAACCATATTTTTTGTACTTAAAAGCATTCAAATGATTTGTACTTGAGTATGCCTAAATAGTGGAAACGAAATTTTTGTTTGATTTTGAAAGTTATATATAGTATTTGACTTATCTAAACGACTCATATTTTATAATATTGTTTTTAAAAAATTAAAGAAAAACAAAAATAAAATCTTAAAATATGAATTGTTAATTATGAAATCAACAGCTTAGATGGACAAAACATCCTATTTGACTTTCAAAGCCAAGCAGATAATTCAATTCCCTAAACAGTTACTGTAGCTAGTCGTTTTTTTTTTTTTTTTAAAGAAAAAAGAATATGTCACGCCTAAGGACTTAAATGAATCTTAAGAATTAACGTTGAGGCTAATTTGAAATTTTTGGGAAAGGTGAGGCTCTAAATTACAAAAGTATTTTAAAAGGAGAGGTTAATGGGAGATAAATAAGAAATCCTGACCTTTGTCCTTTGGGGATGAGGATTTTTTATGAGCAATCAGTGAAAGCCTGTGGATTTTTTTTTTTTTAATCAGTATGACAAGTTCATCATATCAGTTGTAGATAGAGTTATTAAAAGAGAAAATGAAACCAAAAAATGAGTTCTGAAAATGAGCGATGGAGCTCCTTGATTGCAAAAGGGGGAGGGAAAATAAATTAGGGCACAATGATGAATGCCAATTGGGGGTGAGGATTGCCACAAGTTCATTTGATGAAGTATACAAGAATGCTGATATGGAGGGTGATTACATACTACATATGTATCTCAAGTGGCAAAAAAATGCTAACATATATAGAAGGCATCAAATATCATTACTAATTGAGGGGGTTAATTGCACAAATAAAAAGGTTTGGAGGGTAATTGTAACTTTTTAAATTTGAGGAAGATTTGTTGTGCATGACTTAAAGTTGAAAGAGGTTTTGTACATTTTGTCCAAAAATATATGAGCCTGCATCAAAAAGGAAATTGTAACCACCTTAGATTAATACTTCCTTTAGGAAACCATTATTGAATTTATTGAATCATTTATTACTTCTTGATCTATACACACAGGAAATGGCGAAGCCAGACCTGGGTCAGGGGTGTAAAATGTAATTTTCAAAATATTATAAGGGCTAAACTGAGAAGGAAGTTTAAAATTTAGGGCCAAAATATAAATTTTAAAAATATTGTACTTAAAACCATAGTTTTACCAAAAAATGCAGGGGCCAAAGTGAAAAGAAAGTTTAAAATTTAGGGTCAAAATATAAATTTTCAAAATATTGTACATAAACTGTAATTTTAGCCAAAAATTAAGGGTCAAAATAAAAAAATTAAAATTTAAGTTCAAAATATAAAATTTTAAAATATTATACTTAAAACTATAATTTTAGCAAAAAAGAGCTTAACATGACTATGCACACAAGGAGAAAAGAAGGGAAGGAGAGTGAGGGTGGTTGGAGAGAGAGAAAGTGGTATATTTGTTCGTGACGAGTAGTTATATTATATTATTGGTTTTTTCAATCTTCTTTGACAACACTAATATAATATGTAGAGTGTTAAAATTGACTAAAAACTATTTATCTATTATACCATTCACTTTGACTCTAATTTAATCGATCTAAATTTAACCTGAGTCATAAATGGATTGAGTCACAATTTAACCCATCTATTATAGGTCATAAGTAGATTAACCGTGGATAACCACTTACTTATTTATACATACACACACACCAAAGTTAGAGCACTATTGGAGTTCAAATTATTTTGAACTATTACAGTGATTCTTAGCTTTTGTGCACTTGAAGTATCAAATGACAAATATAATTATTCAATAAAAAATTTAATTAACTATGCAAGCTTTTGTGCACTTGAAGTATCAAATGACAAATATAATTATTCCATAAAAAATTTAATTAACTATGCAAGACCAATTTAGCCTATTGGACTGACAAACAAGGGGTTAATATAAGTTATAATTTGAATACACACACTCACACATTCATACATATATTCATTACAAACACACACATGTGCACGCGTGCGCACATACACACTCATATATATATATATATATTCACAAGTTTAGATTTTGTCAAAAATAAGTCTAGAATTCTTTAATTTTTTTGTGTGCTTATTTTGGTACTTATTATGTTAAATTTAGTATAACATACTACCTAAATTCAATTTAATTAATAACTAATAACCTGATAGTTTGATCAGTGACATAGTGACCCAAATTCATTACCTGGGTATATATATATAACCTAAAAAAGTAATAATTAAGATATTTTTAGAAACTAAATAGTAATAATTTTTTATGTAGGGATGAAAATAGAGTAAATTGTTCTTGGACATTTTAATTTAAAATTAAAATAAATTAAACAATCATTTTTTAGAAATATGATTAGATTAGAGTCAATGTTATATGGAGTTTACCTCGAAAAAAATGGATTATAAGTCAACTCATAACCCATATAAAAATTTTAAATGGGTCATAGATAGTTTTGACCCATTTTTAATTCATTAACTTTTTATCCAACCCAAATTTAAACCCAACCCAACTCACTCATTTAACACCCCATTGGCAACCAAACATGGTTTGAGTATTGCTTTTGAACTTTGGTATCTTTGAAATAAAAATATTTACTATACTTTTGTAATATAGAGAAGTTTAATACTACTCATCACCAATATTTTTTGTTTAAAATTTAAGATCTAACTCATTATGTCACGACCTATTTTTTAGGCACATGACCGGCACAATGATGAATATTTCATCACTGTAAGCCTTTCGATAAATTCATCCCACAAGTAAAATTATTAGTCATTATCTCTATATTCTCAAAATACCATTCCTTAATAAATACAAAGAAAATACATCAGATTTTCTTAATTAAAAATAATGGATCCTCAATACAAAATACATTATCATACTGAAATACAAGCCAAATATTAATCCCTGACCTAGATGTCCTAGGCGGTTACAGAGCAACATAATCTATAACAAAAGAAGGGCCTACCCGACAGCGGGAAGGTCCAAAGTAATCTACTCTTCTAGCGGATGTTCTTCGGTGGCAACCTGATCTGAACAAAAAATTTGTACAGAGAGTGTGAGCTTTTAAACTTAGTGAGCAAATCGGCCTTGCGTTAATAAAATTCAAATACATCACCAGTCATGCAAGCATATCCGAAGGCTCAAGCTCAACCAATAGACATAGTTAGAAATTACATACAAGAAGACAAAAATTCATCCAATTCAACAAACGTTACTAGTACTCATCAATAGCAATATATCCCGGAGAGTGCACATAGGCCAGCTCACCAATTCTGTATATTTCCGCCATGACGCACAACCTCATCCTCTTAGCTAGGGCGCCTCACGGATCTATTACCGATCCGGGCTATATCCCTACTGAGGGAATCATTGTTTCCACACTCGTTGGTCAAGACACCCTTTAAACCGGGTTTTCCGCCTTGCCGTGAGAGGGGGTACTATACCGCTCAATCACAATCAATAGTACAGTATTTCATATCATAATCAGAAGCACAATATAATATTCATCCTTATAACAGGTATAGTATATAATTATATGATTCAAATTTCACATCATCATGAGATACTTGCTTCGTCTTATCCATACTTCTGGATTAATTATCTCATTAGATTCGTCATTCTGAATCCAATTTTCCCCTATGAATCTTAGGAGTGTCTTACGACATACTTTTTATCACCAGTAATGCTAAAACTCTATTAAAACGGGGTCGTTCCACTCACCTGGATTCCGTACGAGTATCACTTCTTTAAGTCGTTACGGACAAGAGTACACAGATGAATTTCAGTGTTATGCTACGGAGATTTTCATGAAAGATTAGAGAAAATACGTTAAGATTGTTTTCGTACAGATACTGTTCATACGTACGATTACTATTCATATGGTTACTATTCATATGGTTACTATTCATACGTACGGGTACTATTTATACCGGAAATACAGAATAAAATCTGTAAAAGAGTACACCAGGTAAGTTCCCACGACAGAGTGGAGGGTCACACTGGACATACTTAAAAACCAGGTCTTTACTTAGCTAGAACTTTCCTAGACATGTATTCTCCACAGATTATATTCTATTCGGTAATCAGAGAATCAAAATAACAGCTAACGACAGTTTTTCTGATGTGGAAGATCGGCCAAAGCCGCAACCACAGAGCATACTTAAGAAAATAACTTCTAAAATTTGAAAGACATAGAAAGGGCATAGTATCCTTACCTAAGCAAAAAAAGAAAAGCCCAAAATCTTAGAGGCCTAGCATCGGAGCAAGAGAAACTTAAGGAGAGAAGAAGAGAAGTTGAAGGTGTGAGTTTAGAAGTGAAATGGAAGGCCTATTTATAGCAAAATTCAAGGATATTATTTGACACTATACACTAATAAAATATTCAATTTACTATTTATGAAAATGATATTTCTAATAATGCAGTTATTGTGCACCTTACGATAAAAATTTTTTCTTTTATTTACTATTGAAAACTTAAAGGGAAAACTATCCTTTCACCTTAAACCTTTAAGTTTTTTTTCAATTCAGTCCTTTCAATTTAGTCCCTGAGGTTATTTTTACACATAAAACGTCATTTTCTCCTACAAACTTCTTTCTAGTTTTCTCTTATAACCAAACCACATCTAGTATTTGACATTTTGATTGTATAAATAAACAGTACCATATATGTAAATAGTATTATATGGGTGAATAGTACCGTATACTGAAATAGTAACAGTAGTTTGAAAACACGCATTTATATTTTATTTTTCATGGGTATTACGCATTATAACTTAAAATTAAATTATATGGCTTTCCTAAAAAGAAAAATTAGATTATGTGGCAAAAAATAAATGGCAGTGGTAGTTAATGAGTGTTCATTGCTGTATGAGCACTACAAATGCGCTCCTCTAAAATTGATCTTTAGCTATAAAGGCTCTATTCGGCAAAAATTAGTTGATAATTTAGTTAAAAACTTATAAGTTAATTTTTAGTTGATAATTTATACCTGAAAGTTAAAAGCTTATAATCTAACTTATTGAATTAGAAATGTTTAATAAAAATACTTGTTGAAATAGTTGAAAAATATAAAATGACGTAAAAGGATATATATTTTATAATTCCAAAATAATACAAATAAATAATTTTTTTTGTTTTTAATTAAATTAATTTAAATTATTATATATATATATACACATAATATTTTATTATATCTTTATATATCATATATATATATATATATATATGACATTTGAGTATAGTGGATCTCTAAAAAAGTCACAAGGGTAAAATAAAAATAAAATATCAAAAGTTATAAGCTATTAAAAATAACATATCAAAATAAACTATAAGTTACTAAAATAAATTTATTTATTAAAATTAAATAAGTTATAAGCTAATTTATAATGCTAGCCGAACACAGCCAAATTTTCTTAATTTTGTTCATCTTATTGAGCAATTCGGAAGTATTACTATTACTCACCACCCAACCAATGTGCTTAATGGGGACATTAGAAGGCTGTTAGATAAAAATCCAGCCTTTTGGATATCCTACATGTTAACCCCATTGCTTTGTTGGAATTAATTTTGATGGTAACAAATCTATTAATTATATATATATATATATAATTTATATATCAAAATTTTGTAATTTAGAATATATATACTCATATCATATGAATATAATTTAGAAACGGATATCAAATACTCTATTGACTCATTCATATGTACAGATATATGGCACTTGATACCAACATTTATATTCATTGAATATCATATGAATATTTATTTTTTGTTGTCGATACCCAATTTGATATTTGATATCTGATGGATATATATTTTTTCAAATAAATATCATCAAATATCCAAAAATATCCATGACCATTGCCAACTTTAGTCATGCCCCCAAAGCTCCAATTTTCCAATTTCTCCAAATTGGGGGATTATGGATGGGTTGATTTTTTCAAAGTATTATTTCATTTCATCTTTTAACCTTATGTATTCTTCTTCTTCTTCTTTTCTTTCTTTTGACAAGTTTCGAACTCAAACTTTTGCTAGTGACTGGTGTTGTTTCCATTAAGCCCTGAATTACACTTGCTTTCGATGCAGTGACCAACATGGAAAACAACATCAACTGGTTCTCTTTTGCCTTAATAACAAGACAATTGGTGTTTAACCTCTAATTTATTAGTTAATTTTTGCTGATGAAATATTTACATAGAAAACTTATAATAATATTGAATTGAGAATTTATATAAATTTTAGAATAAAAATTTTAATAGGTATAATTAAACATTTCACCCCTGTAATTTAATTACTTAATTATCAAATTTTTAAAAAATTATCTTTCAGTTGAGTCCCTATATACTAGTGTTTTAAAAATTGGACTGGTTATTAAACTGGAAAGGTGAGCAGTTTACGGTTTAGTAGTCATACCGTGGTCGAACAGGTTAAATTAAAATATATTAAAAATATTTTTTATTATATTTTTATGATAATTAAATCAATAAATTGTAAATTTAAAATTACAAATAATTTTTTTAAATTTTTTATTGTTATTTTATTATAAAATTTTTTGTTTATGTTCTTCAATTTTTCTTGATTTAAAAATATTTTAAATCAAATAATTATATAAATATAATTTTTTCTTATCTACTAATCTATTAGTAATAATATACTTACTTTTTCTTAAGTCATATGTTTTTTCCATAAGGTCACTAACTCCATATGGTTTTTAGCTTGGAATAATTTTAGCATACTATATATATAATGTTTTGCCCTTAATTAGCAAAAGGAAGTAGTGGCAGGATGGCAGCACACACACTGCAACCACACAAACGTGCTTTGATTCCCACTAAAACATATTTTGGCAGATTATTGACACGAACTGATTTAATAATAGACTAGTTTATGTAAAACTTGCCTGGTCAAACTTGATTTTGACTAGATTTGATCAATTCTTTAAAAGATTGATTTTTTATTAGATTTAAACTAGTTGATCCTATCCGATTCTGTAATCAATAGTATACATTGAAGCAGTATTAAATCTGGCTCTAGTGTAAATAATCGTCATGATATTATGTAGTGTCAATCCGTTAAACCCAAAGATATATAGGGTTGGGCTCAGAAATATTTTGTTTTAGAGTTGTTTTTGGGCCCTATGGGCCAGTTTGTTAAATCCTAAAGAAAGATATGTTAGGCCTTAGGACCAAATAGAATCAGGCAAGATTGCAATTGTAGCAATTTTTTTTTTTCATTTATCTAATCTTAAATAAATGGATCCTTAATAATTAACTGCCATTTTCTCTTTATCTATTTACCTTTCTTTGCAATTTTTCTTCTACGTTTGAACTTTTTTATTTGTCTTGATTATTTCTTTCTAGGAGGTTTAAAAGTTTTAATGTTAGATTAATGCTTTTATTTATTATTTTAAATATTTGATATGATGACTTTCAAAACAATTAGACAAATTTTTTATTTATGGTTGATTTGAATGCTTGAATTGTCTATCGTTGAAATCTTAAAGACAAATATTCTTTTCGTTCATATGATTATGTTGAATACTCTGTGAGTTAATTCATAATGCTATATTTAACCAAAAGAAGTAAAATAACAATTTTAATTTAAAAAGAAAAAAAAAAACTTAGCCTTCAAGGTTGGCCTTAAGTCAATATGCTCAAACTAGGCTAATTAAAAAATTCTAATCCATTTATACTTAAATAGAACTTTATCTAATATGGCCCTAATAAATTAAAACTTAATATGATTAAAGTTGAATCGAGCTAGCCTCAATCCGTATCTACAAATAGCAAATACCATGGTAACAAACAAACATCTCACTTGGCACCATATAACTTTCTCTTCTTTAGAATTCGTTCTTGTAATTTTAATGAATTTTTAATTTAGTCTTTATATTTTATTATTTTACAATCGAACTCTTTAAGTTTCAAACCGTGTTAAATTTCGTCCCTATTGTTACCATATGCATTGGATCTCTTTCAATTCTCAATTCTAGCAATTGTGTATTAGCTCCTTAGCTGTGTCTTTTCAACATTGTAATGACAATCTCACCTTATCTTCTTTACAATTACAAATTATCAGCTACTTTTACAAAAGGCAAAAGAACTATTTTCATTTTCAAAGTTTAAGGCTCAGTTTTATCCTAGAAGTTTTTTGGTCTAGAAGTTTTTTGGTGCTAATTTCATTTAACATATTTCTAATTGATATTGATTTCATCCCTAAATCTAACTAGATCTAAATTGTTAAACTTTATCATATATATTAGCACCAACTCATCTAACTAAACATTCATAAGTTTTAAATGTGTCCCTTAAGTTTTTTTTAATAGTTTTAACTTTGTCTAATAAGTTGCATAAAAATTTCAAAATCTTTCATGATGTTTCTTGAAAGTCATGTAAAGAATTGGAGTATCTTTTCGACCAAATTAATAAAAGAATACTTGCATTTCAATCTATTGCATCACTTTGGACCCATTTGATACATAGTACTGCTAAAAAAAGGAAATGAAAGGAAAGATGAAAAGGAAAATGAAAAAAAAAAATGAAAGGAAAGATAGAAAAAATGTTTAGTATGTGATAAAAAAATATAAAAAATATAAAAAGATGTGTTTGATATGTATATTTTTGAAGAAAAAAAAAAGTAAGGAATATAATAGATAATTACTAAAATACCCCTAATTTTAAAATTATTTTTTATAATAAAAAATAAAAAAATCATTCTTCCTCTTTCTCTCCCCCAAAGTTTCATCCCTCTCTCATCTTCATCAATTTTTATGCCCTCCCTCCTCTCATTGTCTCTCTCTCTCTCTCTCTCTCTCTCTCATTTTCTCGTCTTCTGATCTTAGATCTCTCTCAAATGGCCTCCATCGCCGGAACCAGGATGTCCATGACCTCTGTTTCCAGTTCATTCTAGCACAGACTAGTGGTGATCCTTCTCTTCCTCCATCTCGATTTCTCACGATTTGGTCACCGAAATCAATGAACAGAGAAGACGAAGGTCGATGGCAATTCAGACATTTCACCCAATTTGTCGTTGAAAAAACTAGTTTTCCATTACTATCTTGAAGGAAATTTTTTAGGAAGAACAGTAGTAAATTCCTGACCGGTTTTCCAACCTTTTTTTTCTGGCATCATTGTGCTTCTCCTCTACCAAGCACGAAATCGTCCAATTTTTCTATCACTAGCTTCCGTTTTCCATTGTGTGTCACTGTAGAGAATTCCTACCAAACGTGCTCAAATATTCTTATGTAGAGAAACCAAAACTTTTCCTCTTAAATGTGGGTGATGTGTGACTTATTGTGAAACAAAAAGCTTCTCCTATTGCTTCTTGGATTCTTCTCTCGTTTCTTCTTTTTGGTCTCTAGTAGTTTGGTTTGTTCCTACTCAATGAAAAGACGAATAATAATTAATAATTACATCAACTAATATATATATTGAGTCCAAAAAAATTCAAAATTAAGTAAAAATATACTTATATGATTGTAAAATGATGACTTGCTTCTTTAGCTTTCACACCCATTTCTTTTCTTCAAATAAAAAATAAAACATTAAATTATTTTTTTCAATTTTGAAAGGTAATACGATTAATATTAATATATTTCAGATATTAATGTTTTAAACTACATAATTATATTATACTTTTTCATGATCATTAAGAGTTATATTATTTCAAATATTTATTAAATAATGCATTAAAATTAATTTCAGTTATGTTCATATATATATATATATATATATATATATATATATATATATATTATTTATTTTTTAGTTCAATCAGCAATTTGATGACTTAACGATTAGCTATTAGACCAACTACAGTCATTACCAGGTCACTAACTAGTCCAAAGCCAAATACTACAAAATTTTAGATATAAAAATGATATAATTGTTTATAATAAAATAGTTAGTATTATAGGCATAACACTAATTAATAGCAAAATAACAAATAAAATAAATGTTGTGCAACTGATGGCATAAAAATTAAATTTCAATATAGGAACACTATTATAAACATTTTTTCATATAATTGTCTCAGTCTTCAATAATATCTGCAGTGCCAACAGAGTTTATTTTCTACATGATCTCTTATATATTGCCTAAGTTCAATTGCAAAGTTAGAGTTGGTGGATCATTCATATATATATATATATATATATATATATATGAAATATATAATATATACATATATTCTCTAATTTTCATGCCTTGTTTTATTTTTTTTTCTTTTCAAAATAATTGCATTCTAATTTCATGTAATAAGAAGCTAGAATCTTGAAATGTAACACAACATAAGCACAGCATAACATGAATTTCATTTAATGACTCTCAAGAAATATTAAGAAAAACTTATGGGATGAAGTTGAAACTCTTAAGAAATTTAAGGGGTACTTGAAAATATTGGTTGTTTAATTGGATAAGTTAGTGTTAATATGTATGATGAAGAAGTTTATGTTAGTATTTTTCCTCAACAATTTCAATACAGTTTAGTTTAAGGATGAAATTGTCACTAATTAAAAATAAGTGACACAAAATTAACTAAAAATGAAATTGAAACTTAAAATTAAGTTTTAAAAATGAAAGTAATACATCTGTTTTTAAAAAATAGAAAAATCCATGAAAGAGAAAGTGCATGTTCTCTAAAATTGTGCTTAGAAGTCATATCATTCATTAGTGCTTAGAAACTAGCACATAGAATATATTTGACAAAATTAACTGATAGATTAACTGAAAGTTTATAAGTTAATTTTTAATTGAAAGTTAAAAGTTTATAAATTAACTTATTGAATTAGAAGTGTTTGATAAAAATAATTTTTGAAGTAAATAAAAAATATAAAATGACATAAAAGTGTTTGTATTATTTTATAATTCTAATATAATATAAAATAAATATTTTTATTTTTATTTTTTAATTAAATTAATTTAAATTATTATATATATAAAATTAACTAATATATATTATTATATCATATATATATTATACTTACGTATATATACTTACACTTACTGTTGAAAAAGTGTAATATATACTTGCATATTAAATACATCACATTTTTTATCTTTAATATATATATATATATATATATATATTTGTTTAAAATAAATTTAATTAAAGATAAAAAATTTAAATAAAAATAAAAATTATTCACAATAAAAATATTTTAGAGATTTAGATTATAAATAAAATAAAATGATATAATGGGTATTTAGATAAAATAATATAGGTAAAACAAGAAAAAAAGTACAGAAGTTATAAGATATAAACTATAAACTATAAAAAATAGCGTTTGAAAATAAACTATAAACTATTGAAATAAACTCATTTACCAAACACTTCTAACAAATTTATAAACTAGTCAAATAAGTTATAAGCTCATGTTTTTGCCTTGCCAAACATACCCATAAGTATATCAGAAAATCCCATAGAAAAGTTGAAATTAAAAAAAAAAGATAGAAAAGGACAGGAAACGGAGAATTAAACAAAATAGAAGTAAATTAAAGAAGAGTCATAGCTGGAACACATTATTTAAAGCAATATAATTAAGGTTCGCATTTAAAGGAGGCACTACTTGATATATCTAATTCAGTGATGAAGTAGGAAGAACTATATTAATGTGTAATTATTCCAAATTTGTATTCTCTTCCGCTCTAATTTCAATTTATACTAGAACTATCTAATTTTAATTAAATTATTAAGGTTATAAATTCCTGAACAAGTTTTTTTCTTCTCTCTCCCTAAACTCCGAATACTTTATATAGGTAGACCCAACAACATGTTACTTTCGTATAATAAGGCCTAATCACAATCTATTATTTCATTTTTAAATTTAGGGCCATAAATTGAAAATACGTATCACTTCTCTCTAAATTACTCTTCTAATAAGAAACCATTATAAAGTTTTATTGGGGCATTTATTACTTCTTGTTTTATATTTATATAAAGTGGATCCTAAAATGGAGCGTTTAACTTTTATAAGACTTCTACGTTGAATTCCTTTCATAGTTCATTTAATTTTCATTATTGGAACGGATTAATGAGCCCAAATCAAAAATGAAATTGTAACCCCCCTTATAACCGGGGATTTAAATCTTTTTCTAAGTGGATATAATATAAAAAATTCTGTGAAGAGAATGATGGATGCAAATGTGGGGTTTGTGTATTTTACAAAAAAAAAATAAAAAAAATAAAAAAGGAGATACCGAAGTTTCATCGCATAGACTTGATCATGAGTTAAAAAATCTACCTAGCGCGATAAACTTGCTTGAAAAAAAATTGAAAATAGATTGAAAAATATAAGCCAAATTTGTCTTTTAAAAATCCATTTTCAAAAAGCTAGAGAAAATATGCCAAGTTTGGACCATTTTCGGCCCAAATTATATATTAATTTACATATATGATATAAATTATATATTATAGTATTTAGAATATTCTGTATAGTAATATGAAAATATATCATTTATATAGATGATATCTTTTATTTTTTTATTAATATATAATATAAAATTTATATATGATTTAGATACTTGACTTGATGCTTCATTAATTGCTTTTCATGTATTCATTCATATAATATGTAGTATTATACCAATATGCATTACTAATGAATTTATGAGTTATGTTATATACAAAGAATTATGATGCATTTGTATAATTATTATAATTTAAGTTCTTCTATAATTTATATTAAATTTAAGTGAATGAGCATTCACTTTTAATTATTTTTTTTTAAATTTATCACACCTCTACAAAATAACATTTTTGATTGTATAACATTTTAAAGCCCCTAATTTTTTTAAAAAATATATAAGACAAAAATTAACACATAAGAATATGGACCCATTTTTCATTTCAGTCCGTATCTGATAACTCACATTTTGTTAGTTATCAAATTAAAAAAAAAATTGAGCCCCCTTTTTGGCTAGCTTAGCCTATTATCACCTCTAGTTTCACCTACGCTTTAAGGAAGCCATATCCTTTGATGAATGCTGGCGTTCAGAAAGTTGTTTTGACTTGTCATCGCTATTTGATTCGAGGCAGGACACATGGAGCCATATAAGTTCTACTCTAACTTCCCAGAATCACTTTAAAGAAGTCATATCTTCTATTGAACACTAGCGTCTAACATGTTGCTTGACTTCTCATTACCATTTGATTGGAGGCAAGACATGTGGAGCCATGTAAGCCACACTCTAACTTCCCAGAATTGAATAATACTTGGTGCAAATGCCCAATAGAAAAGTTCAAACCCGCTTTAACCTGCTGTACATATTAACTTGTTGTATCACTCATAAAGAGCTAAGATGGGTGCTGGCTTGCGCGCGTCCATCCTAGATCAAGCCTATTGCAAATTTATCATTTTTTCTCCTCTATGTGATTAGACTGAGTAAATTGGACTCTCACCTTTTACTTAAATTATTTTTATTTATTAAATTATCAATATTTAAAAAACTACTAGACTTCAATTAATTTAGTTCAACCCAATTAAGTCAAAGTATATAGGTGTAAAGTTATTTTAATATTAATTTTTTCTATTTACAAATTTAAATTCGAATGTTTAATTAAAAGAAATAAATATTGAATCACTTAAACTAATCAATATTAGTAAGATAGTCAAAATATTACAATCACGGTTTCAAATATGGTATTTTGAATTAATATAATGAATTTATTTTATTTTTTTATCATTATCTATCTTCTGACATTGACACTCATTTTAAGATTTCAGATTACAGTATTCTTATCCATTAATAAGTTACAGTAAACACTCACCAAACTCCACTATAAATAACGTCATTGACTCATTGTTATAAAGCAAAGCCTCATAGGCTCATACCATTTCCCAGAGATATATCTTTCAACAAGAAAATGAAGAATGTGTATGTATGTGTGACTGCAATAACCCTAGGCGTACTGGTAACGTCGTTGAGTGCGATCCAAACCAACGAAATATCATGTAATGATGCAGTGAGCTACTTGCTCCCATGCGAACCTTTTCTGGTGGGAAGTGAACAATATCCCACCGCTGGATGCTGCACAGCTGTCAACCTCCTGTTTCAGATGGCTGATACGACTCAAAATCGAAGGGATCTGTGTGAGTGTCTTCAAAAAGTGGCTCCGCAAATTGGCGTGAAGCCCGAGAGAGCTAAGGCACTCCCTGGGTTCTGTGAGATCAGGCTTCCTTTCCCTGTGGATCCAAATGTTGACTGCAAAACGTAAGTCCTTTTACCCTCTATTTATCGGATACAGGTTTTCTATTTATCAGATGCGTATTTGGTGTACAAAAATCGTTTAATTGGTGTAGATTTCGTGTGAAGTCTACATCAATCGATGGCTCTCATTTGTTAAATATGATGTTTAACGAACAAAAAAACTTGTGCGCATCTATATCTCTCAACTAATTTTAAGTTCAAGGTGCATTTTCAATTTAATTTTTAAAACATTATTAGTTAATTTAATTTAATTTTTAAAATTATTTTAATTTAATTATTTTGTTTGTTAAAATAATATTTGACAATAAAAAATTTTAAATTTATCAATAATAAATTTTATAATTTAATAACAAAAATAATTAAACTGAAACATATTTATTTGTGCGCGCATGTACTCCCCTATGTGAATGGGGTCCGAATCCTTTGTTAGTATTTTTGATTATTCAGTTTTTAGCAACGATTTTTATTGTTGTTAACACAAAACTGTTGTTGAAAGTTTTTAACAACAGTAAAAATTGTTGTTAAAAACTGAGCAGTCTTTTGTTCAAATTTTCTTCAAACAGAGAATCCGCACACATGTGAATGTGGGTGTGTTATTCATTTGATATATATATATATATATATATATATATATATATATATCAGTGTCTGAGCACGCGTGTGTTTGTGTGCGCATGCATGTGTGTCACTCACTATATTAGGATGTTTAAAATATCTAAATTTTAAGAATACTCTTAATTTGCTCACTTGGATTTAGGTATAGAGAGAAAAAAAAATTGTATGAATTTCGGACTTTCTTTCTGCATCGTTTAGTAGTGTGATAGTGAACCTGCTTTAGACTCGAAGTATGTGCGTGTACACTGTACACATGCAAAATTTAAAGAAAAAAAAAAAGGTGTCGTGAGGCATTTTGTTTGTTATGAAATATATTTATAATTGTTTTTTTAAAATGTTATATTGATATTTTTTATAAATAAGTTTAAACTTGATAAGAACTTATTCATTTTGAGATATTTTGGATAAATTGGCAAGTTTGAAAATGTTCGATGAACATTAAGATTAAGCACCTTAATTTATGTTAATGAAAAAATTTTGAGATTTGATAGCAAAATATTTGATGGTTTAAAAAAGATTAAATTAAAATAATAATTTTTTAAGAACTAAATTAAAACAGTATTAATTCTTAGAGAATAGATTAATAAAATTATAATATTTTAATGACGAAACAAATAATTATTCTTATATATATATATATATAAGTTCAGGAATAGATCACATAATTTGCTCAAGGTTAACATTTTTGTAAATTTTGAAAGACGAGACCAAGTTTAATTATTTCTTTCATAAACCTTGTTTGTTAAATTTTGGATGATAACTAATTAATTAACAATGTGTATATTAATTCTGATTTTTTTTAATATTATGATTTCAGGATTCCGTAATGTGACTAGATCCCTGGACCATAGATGTATCAGAGATATATAGAATATAATTAATAATATATATAAGTGCAAATTTATGTATTTGTAGCTTATCCATGTGATGTATGTATTGCAAAATTGGGATATGAAAATTAAGAATTTGTTTGGTTTGAATATTTTTTATTTTTATTTTTATTGAAAATAAAAAATATGTTTAAAAATATGTTTGGTTTAGTTTAATGAAAAAATTTTTTGAAACTATTTCTTAAAATATACTTAAATCTAAAAATATTAAAAATATATTTTTAATATTTTACAAAATACATTTCAAGAAATAAAATATTAAAAATAAAAATAAAAAAAATTTTACAAACCAAACAAATCTTTAAGTATTTTTTGTTATAAGGTAAATCAATAGCTATCTGAGCCATTTTTTTTTTCTTTCTGAATCCCTATAAAATATCAAAGGCCAAAGAATCTCGATCAATTGGGGAAGACATCTAGTTTATTTTTACTTAAGTTGGCTATAAATCTTTATACATACAAAGCAAAAGACTCTAACAAGAGAGCCGGTCTTTGAACTCTCTCTCTCTCTCTCTCTCTCTCTCTCTCTCTCTCTCTCTCTCTCTCTCTCTCTCTCTCTCTCTCTCTCTCTCTCTCTCTCTCTCTCTCTCTCTCTCTCTCTCTCTCTCTCTCTCTCTCTCTCTCTCTCCCATTGCCATTTTCTTTAAGAGAATTTAGATTTCTTTTTGTTTGACCAAATAAAATTATTGAATCAGTTCTAATAAATATTATTCATGTAAGTCTCATTTAATGAAAATACAATTAGAAAACTTGTTTGGCCAAATAAAAAATCTATACGCCTTTAAAACAAGAAACACCTACTTCCTCAAAAGGTTATTCATAAATCATGAGATTGTTATATAACATAGGAACATATAAGAAGCCAAAGTGTGTGCTACTTTTTTTTTTTCTTCTATTTCTTCCCTATTATATCTTGTACAAGACTATGCATCAACCATTCCCAATTCGAAGATCCTATTAAATAGTTTGATTACATGGCAGCGGTGTAATTATTCTGGCATTAAATTGTAAACTTACTTACAAAACTACATGACACATTGAATTTTAGTGAAAATCACTAAAACAGGATGATTAACTTTTTAATTATTTATCATAATTTTTTTTTCATATCTTCTCATGAGTACATTGCTTTATAAATTTGTCCTCGTTCAAGTGATTCTTTTATTATTTTTCTTGAATTTCTTTTCTTTATGGCCAAGCAGGTAATTACATATATAGCATTGTCCTTGGAAGGCTGGCATATAACCTAGAAATAAAATGACAATAAGTTTGAGTGAAATTAATTACAGTTAGCATAATTATTTATCTAATTAATTTTGTCACAAACATTATAATTGACTATTACAAATTTCAGATGTGGCTAATCTTGCCAATATAATCAAAAAATGAAGTTTAAATTCAAAGGAAAATGGCCGGAATATCACCCTTAACTCACTGTTGCATGATTTGGACCTCGTTCTTTCATTCAACCCGAAGTGAAAATTTCTACTCCTCAAGTCATCTCGTAGTCCTCACGAAACTACTAAGTAAAAATGAATTTGGTGTTTGTCTTATAAGGATAAATATTGTGTTTGTTCTTATATGGATCATTAGATTTCATATCTAATTGAATCTTCGAATGCCACAATTTTTATATAATTACTCATTTCTTTTTATATTTTACATCAAAGGCAGAACCTTAAAGATTCCCACTTTTCAAAATAGTCCTCATAAACTCATATAAAAATTTCAAGGTGGTCCTTGAATGTAACATCGACTATGCTACAACTCTCGTAAAATTTCAAATATTATCCTAATATTCTGTCATACTTACCTTAATATAATTCTTTAATCCCTTGTGCATGAGTCAAAGTTTTCTCTTAAGTCCGGAAATTTCAATTTGGTCCCTACAATTTCTCAATTTCAGCTTAAGGGTTCACTGAAGGCTCCCACGTAGCCTTTGGGGTGTGACAAAACCTAGATGAACTGCAATTACTTTTTCAGATAATTAAAAGAAAAGGCAAACAATTTTTATTTTCATTTTTGGAAATTTAAAACACAGAACTTTCTTTGACTGGTATTGGGTAAAACTTGAGGAGATGGACAATCTCACGTGGCCCTCCGGTCGACTCTCTAAATGCTTGGGGTAACATAAAGTCATGCACAACAACACTAAGACAAAATAATTAATTTACAAAATTTATTTTATTTAGCATTTTTGAAAACTAAAACACAAAGATCCGCTTTGACTAACATTGAGTGAAACTTGAGGAGACAAGTGATTTTATATGGCCCCATCGGTCATCTCTCTAAATGTTTGAGGTGACAAAGTCACATGACTATTCTAAACAAGGTTCGAATAATTTATGAATCTCTTTCCTTTTCAATTATTTTATTTATTTATATATTATTTTTATTCTTTTATATTTTGTAGTTCTTTTAAACCAAGAATATTTTAGAAAATTATACTATGATCACCTTGACGAGGGAGATTAACCAGTAACACACGCAATATTTACACAGATAGAAACCAAAACAAAATTGAAACTAAAAGATACAATTAAAAGGGACTAAAACTCAAAAAGTAAAATAGAAGAAATTTAAATACAATATTCAAACAATAGATTCAACATACTGGGGGCGAAAGAAACATATTAAGCTCAACACACAAGGAAGAACGAGAGAGTTAACTACAAGTAACACAGGGACAAAAGTGAAAGCAGAATAAGGACAAAATGCAAAAATCAGAAATATGAAATATCATTGGGCCATCATATAATTGCAAGAAAAGAGAGGGCTCAAAACCATAAACTTTCCCTTGAACCAAAATAAAATCTCACTAGAAAAATTCAGCTCTCTCTTCCTGACGAGGGTCACGCTATCTCTCTCTTCCCTTCGACCCTGTCTCCGTTTCTCTTTTCTCATTTTACTGTTCTCGGGTTCTGTCTCTCGCTCTCATCTGTCGCTGGGCCTCTCTCTGTTGCCCGTTCCTTCTCTCGGGTTCTCTGTGCCTCCCTCGCTCTCTGGCTTGCTCTCATCTCCTCTTGCTCTGTTTTACAGCCAGAAAACAGAGTAGATGGCGTCACCCGTCTCTATGCTCTCTACCTCGTTCTCTCTGGTTCTGTCCCACGCTCTATGCTCTCTTTATGTAACACAAGCCTTATGAAGAAGCAAATATGTTTGGGACCTCTAATCTTCCACACTTGGTTCCATAGGAACTCGGACTTAAGGAGTCCTTCTTTTATAATGATACAGTTATAACTTGATGTTGAGCAGTGTACTTTCTTGAGATCTCCTTACCCCAAACAATATCATTGAAAACCCCTTAGTTGGGTAGGGAAATGCTCATGATCTGTCTTATAATCAAAATTGGTCGGATCTTGGCTATTCTAGCAGTGTTCCAAGCTTCCTCTATACACAAATTGAAATGTTTCAAAACTTCTACCACTCAGCTTCCATAGCATAGTGGTAGTGCGTTCGCTTCGTAAGCGAAAGGTCGCGAGTTCGATCCTCGCTGGGAGCTTTTATCCTATGGAAATATTCGATAAAATTAGAATTATCTTATTGTTGCCGTACTTGGCATGGAACAAGATAAGCACGATGCTTGTCCCTCTTCTATTGGTAACTCGACCCGGCTTCCCCCTTTCTTCCTCTACGCTGTCATTGTCTTTGGCTTCCCTTCCTTTTCTTCGACGACAAGTGACTAGAGAGAACACAAAAGCTTAGTCTGTGTCGTCTGTCAGCTTCTTTGTCTCCCTCTACATAGTCTGTCGACTTCTTCCTCTCTGGCTTCCCTTCCATTTCTTCTTTCTGTTAGATAGAGACAAAGAGTGAGGAAGAGAGTGTGAGACTGACATAGAGACCAAGAGGGAGAGAGAGCTCATGAACTAAGAGAGAAAGAGAATAGGAAGGAAGCGGGAGGAAAAGAAAAAACATAAAAAAAAAATAATAGGAGAGCGGAAGAACTTGACGGATGATGCAGACTGAGCTTTCATGTTCTCTTTGGTCACCTGCCGTCAAAGAAAGGGAGGGGAAGCCAGAGACAACACATAGGAAGAAAGGGGGAAGTTGGGTTGAGTCGCCAACAATTGTGGGATAGAGCATGGAGCAAATGGGCAAGACACGTGTTGATCGTTGATTGGAGGAAGATACTGAAATGAAACAAAAAAAAAAGGTGCAAACATGGCTATTGGTCCTGGCCGTCTGATTCAAAGATTGGATGGCTAGGAGTGCTTGTCCCTTAAGGACAAATATCTGATCTCGTTCTACATAGCACCTATAAAATTAAAATTTTCAATATACTTTCTTAATACTAAAAAAAAAATCAATACAATGCTTTTTATAGATAGACAAATAAATAAATTTTATTTAAATTTTAAGATCTAACTCATCTACAATTGAAAATGGCTTTTTCCATGAAAAAATAATTAGGTGGCAAAAATGAATGACTTCAGCTCTGTTTGGCAAAATTAGCTGATTAGCTACCTGAAAGCTTAAAAATTGTATGAAAGCTTTTAACTGAGAGCTGAAAGCTTATAAACTAGTTTATTAAATCAGAAGTGTTTGTTAAAAGTAATTATTGAAGCAGCTGAAAAGTGTAAAATAACATAAAAGGGTAAACATTTTATGATCTCAAAATAATACAAAATAAATATATCATTTTTTTGTTTTTTAATTAAATTAATTTAAATTATTTTATATGTATATATATAAAATTGAGAGAGGAATGCAAATAAACATATTACTTTTCTTAATTAAATTAATTTAAGTTATTATATATATATATATAATTAATTAAATATATGTGTATATATATTATATAAATATGTTATATATATAATATTTATTTATATTTTGTTATATATTTATACATTTTTATTATATATATAATGTATGCGAAATAAGAGTGTAATGAGTATTTTTATAAAATAATAATATTAACAAAGAAAGAAAAATATAAAAGTTATAAGCAACTAAAAGTAGTATATCAAAATAAACTATAAGTTACTAAATAAATTCGTTTACCAAACACTTCTAACGAATTATAAGCTAGTCAAATAAGTTATAAGATAGCTTAAATGATTTGTCGAATACAAACTTTAATATTGAATGTTTAATATTACATGAATATTGAAAATTAACTCCTTTGAAATTGATTTTGTGATAGATTCTCTTGAAATTGTTGATCTCATTAAGCATGAAAATATTATCACTATCTAGAGATGGCTGAGTTCGCTTAATCCACTCTGAAGGAGGGTTGGGTTTCTAAAATACTAACCCATATAAATTCAGGCTTAACTGGCCTGGCTTGCATAACCCGCGGGTTATCCGGGTTCAACCCGTACAACCCGCGAGCTGGCCCGTATAACCTGTGTACAATATATATATAAAATTAAAAAATACATATCGTATATACTATATATGCTAAACAGACACAAATGAGAGATTAGATCAGACCATGACCCTAAGTTCGTTGTTTGAGGATCTGTCGTTCTTTGTCTCTGGCTCTCTGTGGTTGTCCTCCTTCGTCTCTGTTGGCTGCTACCATGTGTCCTCCCGTGTCTATGTCGTTCTTCCTCTCTGGCTATTGTTGCCAATCATCCACGCTGCTGCCCTTCATCGTCTCTGTTGCTGTGCATCCCTTTCACTCTTCAGTCTTCCGTCTCTGTTGTTATGTCGTTTCTCCACTGTTGATGTTCATCGTCTCTAACTCTACTGCTGACTGCTGTGAATCCCTTTCAATCCTTTGTCTTTGCTGCTGATCGATGTTGACGATTCCGATGTGGTCACCTCCGAGCACATCTTGTCGCCTAGCTCAGTCTCTAGACGCTTCAGAGCTTCAATGGCTTTCGTCACAATGCTTTTAATTTTTAACAAAGACAAGAGAGAGGATCAAAGGAGGAAGAGAGCCAGAAAGGAGAAAGCGAGAGAGCCATAAAGGAGAAAGCCAGAGAAAACAAAGCGAATATTGAATGGAAATTGGAAATAGAGCAATAAAAATTAAAAACCAATGAAATATAAAGGCTGAATTTAAAAAAAAAAAAAAGGCTGCGAGCTAGGGGCTGGCCCGTTAAACCCGCCAGCCCATACATAAGTGAGCCAGGTTTCACAATTTCTAGCTTATTTATAAACGGGCTAGCCCGGCCCGACTCGCTTATATTTCAACTTGTGGTAGGCCAACTCGAACCAGGCTCGCTGGCCCGTTTTGATAGCTCACACAATCCACCTAATGTACTTACACACATTAGGATGTTCTCCAAGTAAAATATATCCAATAATTATGATTAAATCAGAAATTGATAACCAATAAATAGAATATTTCGCATGCTAACCAAATATATAGATGATAAATTAACTCGAGTGAAAATTTTCTCCATATAACAAATTGCCAAACATGCAGTAAAACAAAGATTATAATATTTTAGAAATTACTGAGATAGAATTGTGAAATAATTACGCTGCAACTAACATTTAAAAGTGCTAAATCAAGGATAAATATAAGAAAAATTTCTTCTTTATTTAACTTTATATTATCTTACCATCGAATTTGTAGCTGAAGTAATATTAAATTTGGTACAACATAGGCAAGAGTTCAAGCCACTTCCTCATCAAAAAAAAAAGTTTACATTATCTTTTCAGTTAAGATAGAAAACAATTTAAGTAAAAACAAAACTAGAGTTGTCTTTAATTTATTGTAGAATCCAAAGCAAAATATCTCCAAAGGGTAAATTAGTAAATTTACCTATATCTATATTTTTATTATTTTTTTAATAAAGGTCTCAAACCCATGACTCCTGATTCACAAATCCAAGTCTCACACCACTTAAATATACTTCATTAAAACACACACACACACACACACACACATATGGAAAAGGAAGGATGAGATCTATACTACCAAAGGAAAAAAAAAACATAGTGGTGGTTTTTTCAGTAGCAATTTAGGAACCACTACTAAACCAGGTGCTAAGAGATGTTTGGTAGCAATTCCTAATAATTGGGAAAGTAATCGTCACTAAATATACTTAGTGGTGGTTATGATGGTGCTTAAACCACCACTAAACCTGCATCCATGGCGAGAAAAATGAAGGTTTACTAAGGGTTTTTAAAAAATGGCACTAAATTAAATTTAGCGGTGGTTTGTGTACCAACCGCTGCTAACAATTTGTGAATATTTAGTAGCAATTTTGTAAAGCTACCATATATGTGCATTTGACAACAATTTAAACTAAAACAACCAAATCTTTTTTGACAGTGGTTTGAAATGCTACTAAATTTCCAGATACATCAATAGTCATTTATTGTTTTCCATCCTCCATTCGAACATTCTACAAACTTGTATATTGGTCATAGCAATATTCCCACAACAGTTATTATAAACTTGTTAATAAAACTTGCTAATAATAACTTTTTCATTTATATAAAGTTATAATAGTTTGAAGCACTACAAGAAAAACCTAAATTAGATACAAAAAATGCCACAATCAGAAATAGAATATGAGATGAATCTTTCTGTCCATGAAAAATCCATCCTTTCTATCTCTAATATTTAATTTAGGTTAATTTTAAATTTTTTTCTTGGTTTTAATTAGAGATGAAATTATTCATGTTATATTCGTCTCTAATCTAAATTTTATATTATAAAAATTTGCTTCAGCTTGAGACGAATTGTGAGTGTCTCAAAGTTCGTATCAAGTTGTTTGAAATCTGAGGAAAATTTTCACATTTTGAAAAATCTATAGGAGTTTTTTTTTGTTAAATTTGAAAATGAAGGGTATAAAATATATAATTTCCTAAATTGAAAGACATTTTTCAACCCTATCATATTAATATAATAGAATAAAACAACGAAGTTTGTCACAATTTATGCACCATCTCATTCGTTAATTCCTAGACTTAAGCCTTTATCATACAGTCACATTACTATTATAGTTTGTTTGTAATGCATGCGGATTAGCTCCTATGTCTGGAGCATCTAGCTTGACTTTAACCACAGTTTTAACTGTGACATTTTTTAGCTACGGTTAAAATTGTGGATAAAATCGAATGTAACCACAATTAAAATCGTAGTTAAAGTCGAGCTGGATGCTCTAGCTCATTAGAGCTAATCCCAATCCATTTATAATGTATTCAATGCTTAGTTGAAACTTGAAATCCTTTAATGCGTCTTGATAACTTGCACAAATGAACTGATTCAACAAAGTATGTTAATGTATTGTGTCTTTACATTCTTTCACTTAAAAATGAGTTTGTGAAAAGTACTTAGTGTCTTTGGGTTTGAAATTTAAATATTTGATCATGTTTTATAAACTCGGTTAGTCAAATTCCTACTCATTATAAGAGCATAACGTAGTATCATTATATATTATTTATTATAATTTCCTGTACACAAATAGGAAGAACACTATGAGGTGTTTATATGATTAGTTCTTCTTCACTTATCTGTAATACCCGTTAATTTCAAAATATAATTCGCTTAAGAGTATTTTAGAATTCTACAACGTTACTTTAGTTATTTATTTTGGTCATTTTTAATTTTCATATTTAATTGTTCTCTTTGAATATTATTTATGAAAATTGAGTTAAATGACTGGACTAAATATTTGCACAATGAGGGATATATTCTAAGACTGGTGAAATTCATGGAAAAGTGGTTGCAGAATGGTCAATTAATCCATTTATTGTAAATTGACTGGATGGGTTTGGATGTTGGGTTATGGATACCCATGAGTTATTGAATAACCCATTAGAAATATTTAATATAAAGTTTCAATAGTAACCTCATTTTTTTTCACTCAGCCGAAGGAAGCAGAAAAGATTTCTTTCTCAGTTCTTCATTTTCTTCTCAAATCCTTTCCTTGATCTTCAGAAGTTCGATTATTTGTTCGGTTCAAAAGCTTTGTAAGGATCAAAGGTAAGCTTTAATCCGATTATTTTCCTTAAATTTCAGTTTATGTAGAAGATCAGAGGAGGTTTTGTTCTTGAAGATTTTGATGATAATTCATGAATCTCAGTTGTTTTAGAAGTTATATTTGAGTTGTAATCAGTTAAAGGAGTTGAAATTCTGGTTTTGAAACAAGAAAGGGAAAGGATGAAATTGTTAGAATTTCTGCAAAAGCCGAGTTACTGTAGCGACCAGGGATTTCGAAACAAAATCTGGAAAATTTTCTTCGGGTTACTGTAGCAGTACTGTAGTGTCGGCAGTCAACGGTACTGTAGCAGTCAACGTTACTGTAGCGAACCGGTACTGTAGTGAACCGTTACTGTAGCGAACCGACACTGTAGCGAACCGACACTGTAGCAAACCGTACTGTAGCAGTCAGAAAATTTTACGTATTTTCGTGATTTTGTTTCCTTTCTTATGATTCCTTGTAATATATTTTACTAGGAAATTTTCCTACACAAATTCTAGTGTGGAACAAGGTAAACTTGGACAAACATCAAGGTGAGTGAATAACCTTGCTCAGCTAATTTGATATTACTAGTCAAAGTACAATATAAGTCCCATTTACAATATTATTTGGATAATAAGCAATTAATTTTTCATATGGGAGTATATGATGATCAGTAGAAATAAGAGTATGAAGAAACTATTTATTTCATGACAATTGTACTATGTGATGAATTCTCACTATTTTATTAATGAGTAAAGATCTACGGGATCTAATACACGAGTGTGAAAGGGTTAAAGTCTCATACTACTCGGTGTATATCTAAGAAATCTTATACACGAGTGTGAAAGGGTTAAAGTCTCATACTACTCAGTGCATATCTATGAAATCTATACACGAGTTGAAAGGGTTAAAGTCCCATACTACTCGGTGTATACCTATGAAATCTTATTCATGAGTTTGAAAGGGTTAGAGTCCCATACTACTCGATGTATAAGACAATTAATTATATGAGTAAATGTGGTATTTGTACTTTTGATATTTTATATAGTACAGTTATTTACTTACTGAGTTTTTAAATAAACTCACACTCCCTATGATTATTTTTTTTTCAGATACAGAAAACAGAGAAGAAGAGAATCTGTTTGAAGATTAGAAGCCCCTTGGGATTATTCTCTATTTCTGTCTGGTGGGACACCAGTACTTATTAATGTGGATATTAGAAACGCTCTGTACTTTTTATAGGTCTCCTAGGCTTGCGATGAGATAGAAATATCAGACTATGTATGTCTATATTTGCTTATCAGATGAATATAATTCTGTAGTGTGGAATGAATGATTAAGGTTGAATGTAAAACCTTACAGAATATATGTATATAACGTATGTTTGAGAATTATATCAAATGAGTAGTATCTTTTCACATACTCAATTTTTGAGATGTGACATTATCAGTCTCTCTAAGTTAAACTACATTTCTTCCATAAATTTAATTTTACATGTCTGCTAAATGTTTAAGGTAAGTAACTTTCATTGGAAATTATTTTCTTTTTATAATATTTTAAACACAATTTGTACGACTCTATTTAGAATTCCATAATCAAATTTATATCTAGCCCAAAAATATTTATATTACTTTATTTTTTTGTAATAATTATATTTATAAGTTTATCATTTATTAAAATTACACATATTTCCTTTCTATTTTTGAAACTTAACAATCGCTTTCATATAATTATAAATATATTATACTTTATTATAATTTATATTTTTGTCCAAAGAAATTTGTTGCAATATGTTTTTAATGTAAGGTAACGTAAATTCTACTTGTTTTACTAAAACACTTTTTATAAACTTAAAAAAAAAAATCAATTTTTGCATGTTGTGGTAGTTTTTTTTCCTTTTTCCTGTTAATTTGTCATAAGATTTGTATTCTATATTTTGGTCAATGAATAGTATTTTGGTAAAAAAAAATGTAATACTATATGTTAGCAAACATAAAAAAATAAATTAAATTATAAATTTAATCCCTATAGTTTCACCAAAATTGTAAATAAGTCTTTATAGTTTATTTTGATGTAAATTGGTCATTTTAACTTCTCAATCTTTTGAAATTGATCTATCACGCCCTAAAAACCCAACACGTGACTAACGCAGACGGTGTCTAACCCACACCAGCACAAGCCTAACTTTCCCTCAACCCACTGATTCATATAAATTTAAACAAAAGGAATCCTTTATGCAAATAGTTAAATTTACACAAGTTAAACAATTCACTTCTCATAAACACATCTATAAGATGGGATTCATTTTTCATAAAATCTCAAAATTCACAAGTTACACATGACTGTTACATTTCCAATATTACCATACACTCTACAACCATCCACCTAACATAACAGAACATAACCTACCCGATTACAAATTTTTTTTAGAATTCTTACAAGAAAACATAAACTATACATTACCATATCTCGAACAAGTGGGGAGGTATCCTCGACATACATGTCCTTGAATGGTAGGCTCTTCTTTATCTGAAACTGTGAGAGGATGAGTCTTGTCCTCATGACTCACCATAAACAGCCTAGCCTAACAAAAGTATACAATAATGCATGCCAACATAAATGCAATTAAAAGTATAAGTGCATACATAAAACATAATCATGAGTAAGTGAATTTCATTGTATCAGAATGAAAGAAGTAATATGACAGGTCCAAATCTCCATATAAATAATTCTACATCATTCGTCTCATAAATCCAAAATCCAAGCTCATCACATAAATACATATCCGCATACACAATACCAACACACACCCGAGGCTAAGGTCCACGACATAACGCCAACCACATATCAATGAAATCAAGTCATTAACCACAGGAAACACAATATATATATATATAATATCATAATATTATTTTAAACGTTGCCTCATGGGCATCCGCATTAGTTTATCATCATAAATTATAGATAAGAGGGTCACACAGGCTTCCTTTAATATTTTCATAGATCATAATAGAGGGAGCGCCACACACGCTTTCTTTAATATCTTCATATACAGTAGCAGAGAGGTCACATAGGCTTCTTGCTAGGTTTTCAATTATTACTATATATGCGTAGGTCACAATCTGAGAGGGTCACACAGGCTTCTCAATCCTTTCCCCTGTTCCCATGGTAGGAAGGGCCATACATAGGCTTTCCACATTAGATACTTAATCATAGTGTGTGAGAGCTATGAGGCTCTTCGTACTATTGCTAGTCCATCATTACTCGGAGAGCCACTTAGGCAATCCTTGTAGATGCTACGCTCATACAATCCAATTTAGTTAATAAGTAGTATATATAGAAGGAACGTCACTCGTATACTGGAAATATAATATTCAATTCTAACATAACAACGAATCATTCATCCACATTATGCAACCCATAATACATTACTTAATAACAATGTAAAGCATGATACATCATTCATTTGATTGTTTTAAATAAATAGTCACAATAATAATAAAACAATTCTTTCATTTAGGGTATCATGTCTCAAAAGAGGCCAACCCTTTCACACCTCTATATTTTCCATGAGGGGCCAACCTACCTTGTACCATTATATTTTGTAAGAGGGGCCCACGCACCTCACACCATGTTTCTACAAACATACATGTATACCAATATTGCTCCATCAAGAAAATACAAGGTTATAATGTAGTTACATCTGAACATAGATGTATAATCACACAAGTGGGTATCTTCATGTTTCATAAGAACTCCAAATACTATTTGGTCATGGGATACTTGTCGTAGGTTCCCATGACTCCCATAATGCATTTATCGCACCTTCGTGATGCTATGTGCATTTCCCTTTGTATATTCATACATTCTCAACTAGGTGCCAACTATGCATAAGCAAGCTATGTGCAATCCATTATACAAACTCATAGAGTTTACTAATGATTCAAAAATATACAACTCAAGTCAACAATCACACACAAGTTCAATTCCTTATCTGGTCATGTAGAGATCTAATTATAACAACCATCTTATCAAATAATAACATGTTGTCATAATATAAACATGCTCAAAAAATGGTTTCTTTGAAAAGAACACAAATAAGGCTAGAAACCTCACATCAACTCCAAGCTAGCTAATCATCCTCAAAAGATATGAAAGGTGCCTTAAAGAGTCCATCCCTATAAGTTAACCATGTAAAAATATGTCAAGGTCACAAAATAGGAAACTCCTTATCACTAATTCTAATATTTGATCACCATTTTGGTCATAACTCCTAAACGATGAAGAATTTTTTAATTGAATCTTGTTTCATTAGAAACTAGACTCAAATAGCTTTCTAAAGATATAAAATTTACTAAACATGGAGTTCAGATGAGAAAGTTATGATCATTTGAAAATTAAACCAGAAAGCAGCTAAAGTTCTGCCTCCCACCACTGCAGCGATGAATTGCAGAACCAGACCCCTGTTTTCGCGAAAACATCCCCAAACTTATTTTCTTTCAATTCTTACTCAATTTTCCACCAAAATCAATGATTCTTTCCATGGTTTTGTACTAGAAATGATTAGAACAAATACATATTCAAATCCTAGATTATATCCAAGAATCACACCCAAATTCATGAAAGTCCCCTCCTAGAACACTAACTTTTCATATTCTTCTGTCATACACCTCCTACCCACAATTTCCTTGTTTTAATCTATAGTTTCTACAAATTTCTTGCTCCAATTTGTTAATCAAACATCTAAGGGTTCTAGATCATTAATCCAACTTAAAACTCCCAGGAACATATATTCTTATCCCCACCATTCACACCCATGAAAATATTGGATAGAATAAGAATGAGAGGAAGGTTTACCTTGTTTCCTCATCCTTTTAGTGATGATTGGTTGCCGGAATCTCAAACTTTTGCCAGAGATCAGTGGTCGGAGGATTAGGTTAAGCTCTTGGGTGAAGGAGATGGAAAAAGTGAGAGCTAAGGCCTTGAGAAGGTGGATCAGCATGAGAGAGGGAAGAATGAGCTGAAATGTGTGTGTATGTTCCCTATATACATATATGTAAAAACATTCGCTTCTAAAGAAAATTCCCGAATTGCCTTTTTTGCTTAAGCTTCGGTAAAATAAGTGGTCACAATCTTGCAATTTTTCGATTCAAGTATTTTACAATAAACACGAGATACTATACAATTCCAAGCCCAATTTTCTCAATTCTCAACACACCATTATCCTTATTTCCTTATTTATTAAAAAGTGACACATAAATATTTTTATTTCACCCTAGTCCCTCCATGATCTCATTATCCATCTGCCTCTCTCGTATTATACATACACCACCTATCCTTGGCCACTTGTCACCTCACATGCCGCACTCTCTACCATAAATTTCCTTTCTTACAAATAAAAATTTTTCCTACGTCAAAATATTCATCCAAAAAACCAAAAACACTAATACCCAAGGGCCTCAAGTATCATGGTCCCTGCCGATAGAAAAATTATATCATTAATTTTTGCTAACATGACAACTGATGTGTGCACAAAGCGTGAAGATCAGAGGAGAACGAAAGCAGATTTGGACAATGATGTCAATTTTGTTGAGTTTGTTACGGCTAAGAACACCAAATGTAATTGAGTTCATGAATCGTAAATTGGGCATGCTTATTTAGACAAAATTAATTACTTGGCTTGTTAATATGTCCATGAAAAACACAAATTAGCAGCCACGTTAGCAAAGACTAATGACAAACTAATGTTTTCTAACGACATGGGCCAATTTTAAAGGATTGAGAAACTATAAGGATTAATTTACATCAAAACAAAATATAATGACTGATTTACAATTTTGGTGAAATTATAAAGCTTAAATTTATAATTTAACCAAGAAAATATATTGTAACATATTCTTATGAATAAAAAATATATAATTAAACTAAAGTATAGTAATTTTATAATTACAAGAAGGGGGGATATACATTTTGAAATTAATTGGGAAGTACATGTAATTTTATAAACATAAGAAAAAAAAAAGAGAAGTGTAATTTGTTCTAAACAATATTGTATTGTACCCCACGTCCTAGATTTAGCCAAAAATAAATCAATGAGAAGCCGGCTCGCGCCTCCTCAAGAGCAGTTCTTAGTTCTTTGTTCTTACCTTCAATTCCTTCATACGTTGTTACGAAACCATTGTTCAGTTGTCTTGATAACACCGACTGTTTGGTTGACTAGAAAATCGAAATATGGACAGGAAAAAGATCGGCCAGAGATTTCAAGGTAAGGTAGCGATTGTTACGGCTTCCACCCAGGGAATCGGTTTTGCTATAGCCCAGAGGCTTGGTCTGGAGGGTGCGTCTGTTGTGATCTCTTCTCGAAAACAGGTTCATCACTTACCTTTTATTCTTAATTACCCAGTCTTCTTCTTTTATAAATTTTTTTTTTCAAAAAATCTTCCAGAAAAAAGTTTAGCTTCCAATTACTCTGGTTCGTCGCTCTCATCCCTGTGTGTACTTTGCCAAATGCTATATGGAGGATAAAATGGGGAAAAAAAGATCTCTTGCTTTATGAGTTAGGGGAATTGTCAGCTCAGTGGTAATGTTTTGGATTAATAAGATGGTGATCTTAGGTTTGGATGGGTCCTGCAAGACTAAAAGTGATGTCAATTGCTCTTATGTTAACCTCAATTGGGGAAATTGCAATGAAATCCCTATACGTCATGTATTATCTAGTAATTGGTATAGAAGCGTAAAGGTTTCTTTATTGTTGGTGAAGGGTTTTGATGCTCTCAAGTTCACAAAATTTAGACCCTGAATTTTAGAAAGAGATAGACACAAAGTGTGTCGACCAAACTAAGTAGGATCCATCTCTCGAGCGGGTCCTGCACACTTTGTGTCTCTCTCAGGCACACTCAGTTTCGGTGAGATTTGAGATTATCCATATTCAATGGTGACAAAAGCCAATCTCTTTTATTGTCTTTACACTTTTTACAATCATCAAACATATCATATGATACTTATACAGTGATGTCCATTGCTGAGATATATATCTCTTTTTGGTTTAATCACCATAGAAAAATGTTGATGAGGCCGCTGAGAAACTCAGAGCTCAAGGAATTGACGTATTAGCTGTTGTTTGCCATGTCTCAAATGCGCAACAGAGGAAAAATTTGATTGACAAAACTGTCCAGGTGATTATTTTATCAGTAGTTAACTGAGGAACTATGAAATTTACTCATTGAGAAATTATCCTGTCAAATAGAAGTCTCAAATTGATCTCAGTTCTGCTTGTCTAAAGTTCAGCTAATATTTTTCATTGATCAATTCACTGTAATTATATATGCTACTATGTTACTGGAATCTAAGCACTGACCAATCATATTTTATATAAGTTTTAATCTAATCAGATTCGCCATTGTATTTATTCCTAATTATTGGACCATGTTGTAGTTGGGCTTTAAGTTTTCCTCCATGATGCTTTTTATAATTCCTCTTTGCTATTTCTTTATCCGGAGGTTGGACCAACACTTGAGCCAGGTCTCTCTGAGTGAATTTGTTTTTGTAATCTTTTATAGTCAATCATCGCAAATGCTTTTATCCTGTTCTAAGATGTGGTTAAACATTCTGATTTGTTACAGAAGTATGGAAAGATAGATGTTGTTGTCTCAAATGCTGCTACAAATCCTTCAGTCGATACCTTGTTGCAAACCCAAGATTCTATCCTTGACAAGCAGTGGGAAATAAATGTCAAAGCCACTATACTTCTTCTGAAGGTAATGCAAGTAATGGAGGGCCGAAAGAAAGAAAAAGAAAGAATGTATTATCTACTTTAGTATATTCCCTTTTTGCCACCATTTTTGTTATTTTTACAATGTACTGTGTTTTAACCGCCTTACAAATTTATACAGGATGCAGCTGCTCACTTACAGAAGGGTTCTTCTGTCATTATCATTTCCTCTATTGCTGGTTATAACCCACCAGCTGCAATGGCTATGTATGGAGTGACCAAAACAGCTCTTTTCGGACTTGCCAAAGTTAGTACTTGCATTTTCCTCTTCAAAGTCTTCGTAAACTTTGAGTCTCTTTTTATATGCTAATTTTTCTTGATTCCTTGCTTAGGCTCTGGCATCTGAAATGGCCCCAGACACTCGTGTTAACTGTGTTGCTCCCGGTTTTGTGCCGACTCATTTTGCTTCATTCCTTACTAATAATGATGCTATAGTGAGTTTCTTCCTATCCCAAATAGTTATTTCCTCTAAATTCCGAGCTGGCTCACTGGATCTGTGTCATTTGATGGGAATTTCTGTGTGCCACTGCAGAGAAAGGAGCTTGAAGACAAGACAATGCTTAAAAGGCTTGGTACAACTGAAGACATGGCTGCTGCCGCTGCTTTTTTGGCATCTGATGATGCATCCTACATAACAGGAGAAACCCTAGTGGTTGCTGGAGGAATGCCCTCCAAGCTTTAGTTCCCATGCCTTGTTGTAATGCTCCACTGTGGTTGGGTTAGTTAGTTCAAACCTGTTCTCTCTTACACATATCATGTTTTTTTGTAACTGCAGTCTTCTGGCATAATAAATATATAGCAGATTCTTAGGGGAACTTTTATTGTAAAGATTTTAAATTTACCAGAAGTAAATAATTGCCTCGGAAGTTCAGTCCGTGGAGTTAATAAGTATAAGAAGATGGGAAAGCTGAGATTTCACGAGTGAATGTAGATTTTGTTAAATGTAAGTCTACGGAGAGCTTAACTTCAAAAGAAGTTGAATTTTTTTTAACTGTTGGATCACTTTGAGATTTTTGTAAAATAATTTTTTAATTGTTATACACATAAATCTTAAGATAATTTAATGTTGATTTAATAGTAGAAAAACTCAATATCTTTAGAGGCTGAGTTCTCCATAAACTTTCCTTTATGTTTATCCAAATTTATGTTAAACTAAATGTCAAGGAAAACTGAATAACTTACAGCAAATATGGGATTCTTTGCCTCCTACATTTAGTTTTGGAGGAAATTTTTTGAAATCTTCGTACCAAACAAAACCTTGGAGTCAATCTTAACCCTGTCAATCTACGTTGATAAGATACCCTAAAGGAGCAAAGTTGTTTAAGTTGACAGTAGGGCCTTTTATTTATATAAAAATGTTTAATGCTCTTTCTCCATGGATGCTGTCTTATACACAGAACAAGAATGAGCAGAGGAGAAGACCGGAGTCAATTCAATGGACAAGACTTGTATGCTGATCTTTATATCTTTGTTATCAAGTTTTTCTATTAAAAATAAGGCATGTATAAAAAATTTCTTACAAGACCAATCATGCAATGCTAATTTCTTTTTTAAAAAATATATAGTTATTTTTTAAAGATTATAAATCTATTCTATCTTGATTGAAAAACAATATACTTGTCATGTTCTAATTGGAAATTCTTATAGAAAAAATATAAAGAACTGTAAAAAAAAAAAATTTCCCCAAGTTTTTATGACTTATTCATTCGAATCCAGCGAGAATGAGTAGATTTGTTAAATGCACAAAGAAAAGGCGAACTGTATTAATTGCTATGGTCCATTTAGAATTTATTTTAACCCCACTCGTCTAACCATACTTGTATTTCTTTAATACTTCCCATTGTACCTTTAATACTGATCAACATATTTTATTTTTTCTTTTAATACTTCTAATATTCAAAAAAGAAGACGTTCGTGTCAAAGGCTTCTGAGTACTTACTTTATCGTGCCATCCATGCATGCTGGAGTATTCTATGTCCATTGGAATGAGGTCATTTTTGAGCAAGCAGAGATCAATCCCTTCAAAGTTCAGTCATGCAATACCTGCAGAAATCTACTATCACTGGGCTCTGTACTCAGCTGATTCCTTCAAACAAGGGCCCTAGAATTCTTCTTCAAAATCTTCATCAATCGACATTTTTTTTATAGGACAGACTATTAGATGTTATTGGAACAAGAGCAACTAAACAAAAGTAACGAAAAAAGCCAAGAGCTTCAGTTTCAAATGACAATTCTCTTGAACATAAGTTGTAGAAATTATTGATAGTTGACGGTCACGTCTCTTTTTTATTTTTTTTATCAGACCTTATTCCTTCTTTGTAATAAAAAAAAAGAAAAAAGAAAAATCTGAGTTTTCAATTATAGGCAGTATTCTTGTTTGATCAATTAAAATCACTACTCATTCAAGCTATTGTAATTCAACGCTTCAACTTTATTAGTGTTGCGCTACAATAAAAAAATGTAGGTCTTCATAGTAGCATAGAAGTTATTATTAATAAGGGAAATTCTATGGGACTCCCACCTCAATTTTTTCGAGGGGTGTGTTATAGTAAAAAAAAAAAAAAGACCAAAACAAAACAATGCGAGAGAGAAACACAAATGAATTTGACCTCTATAGAAGTTGAGCTCTCCATAACACAACTCTATTAATAATTTTTCTTTTAGGAAGGCATTTGTTGTGACTCTTTTCTGTCTCAGATGAATCAAAAAGAAAATTGTTAAGAAAAAAAGTTTATGTATAATTTTTTACCCTAGACAGAATATGATAGAATTAATTGAGAACTTAAATGGTATTAAAAAGTATATACCTCTAAGTAGAAAAAGAGATATCACATAAGAATGTATTCATGTCACTTTTTAGTCTTAAATAAGCTTATTTAATCGTATTTCAAATCTGTTTACCAAATAACAAGTGACCACACATGAATTTATGAAAAATAATGAATTAATTCTCAATGTGGACATTTTTTTTTCTTTTTGCATTTGGTAAGCATTATGTATAGTATATTGATGGAATCCGGAATTTCTTCTTTCATTTATTTTTGTACAGCACTTTTCATCCTTTAAGCAATGAAAAAGTGCATCCGAAAATGGAAAGGATGTTGAACTTCTGAAATTATCCTTATCCATGTATCTGCAATTTCCTTTTTACCCTTTGGTTTGTGCACCGCTGACCAGAAAATTCAAAATCGCTTATGAGTTGTCAAAATAAAGAGTCGACAGTGTCCATCAAGGTTCACCATTGCAAATCTTCACTCTACTACTCAAGAAAGAGAGATAGTGAGGGAGAGGAAGAGAAAGAGAGAAGCAGAGATGAAAGAGTCGGTTGCAGTGAATGAGAAATTGAAGGCGCAAAAGACAGAAGGCGGCATCTACAGGAATGTTCTCCGGTCGACTTGCACGCAATCGAGGCTGACAACCAGGCGGTTGGCCTCAACCGACTGCTGTCAACCGACTAACCGCCTGGCAGCAAGTCGATCGACAGGCTTGCAGCAGCCAGTCGACCGATTGACAGGATGCATGAATTCTCATAGGGATAATTTAGTAATTTCGTTATAATTTTTCATTTCTTTGTTCTTAAAAAATACATACCAAATACAAAAAATATTCCATTCCTACTCTATTTTCTATCTCATACCAAACATATTTTTTTTTCATTCTCTTTTCCCTATTTCATTCTCCTTTTTTTTCCATTTTCTTATTTCCTTTTCATTCCTAATCTTTTTTGGATACCAAACGGTCCTAAGTTTTAGATTCAAAATATAGAATACATGTATTAAAATTTTTCCTAGATCCCTATAGTGTTATGTTCATCAAAAAAATTTATTCGATATGTATTTTTATGGCTAAATTGCAAAATTCCCTAAATTTAGGAGTTTGTGTATTTTCCTCCTCTCAACTTTCAAACTCAACAAAGAATTCTCTCAAATTTTTAAAAATGTATAAATCACTTATTCCGTTATTAAGTCCATTAAGTTAATTGTTAGTCAATATACACATCAACATATTTAGTCTACTTGTGCAAAATATGGTCTAGTTGACAGCAAACTAAGATAGACACATATCTTTTTTTCTTTTTTGAAAAAAATATTTTAAAATAATAAAAACATTTGTCAAAATAAACAAAATGAAATAAATATGAAAATAAAAAAAAATCTCCAAATCATATTCCTTCTTTGTTCTTCATTCAAATTAGATAATCGATCCATAAAACTTTGGGAGTGAATTTGCTCTTGTTCCCAATGGAATAAACACATCCTATTCCGACAACCAAAATCATCGATTTCAATATCGATAGCTTTAATTTTTTTTTTGGACCTTTTTTCTTCTTCTTTTTTAGTTTTAATTTTTTTAAAAAAAATCTTGGACTGTCGATCGAAACAAAAAGCTCATGTTCCCTTGGAAATATGAGAAAATCCGCTTCATAAAACTTTAAGGCCTATTTAATTTGGGTATTTCTTGTTTCTATTTTTACTGAAAATAGAAAATGAACTTGAAAATATGTTTGATTGAGTTTAATAACGATGTTTTCTTGAAAATATTTTTTAACATAGGCTAAAATCTGAAAACACCAAAAAAAATATTTTCAATATTTCAAGAAATGAAGACTGAAAATAAAAATAAAAAAGATTTTCACAAATCAAATAAATTCTTATAGTTCACAGTGCAAAGTAGAAATGGAAAGGAAAAGAGAGTAGAAGATGGAGATATGATTTGGCGATTTTTTTTTTCTGATTTACTTCTTTTTTGTTTATTTGACAATTGTTTTAAATTATTAAAGTATTTTTCAAAAAAAAAAAGAAGATATGTAACTATCCTAATCAGCAGCCAGTTGGATCATATTTGGCACAAGTAAACTGAATGTGCTGATATGATCGTCCTTTGACTACCAATCAATTTAACATATTTACTAACAAAAAGTGATTTGCTTGTTCTTAGAAGTTTAAGAGACTCCTTTGTCTTGAAGGAGATAAAAATACACAATCCCTTGAGTTCAGAATAATTTTGCGCATTTTAACTTATTCTTATCAAACAACCTAACAAAATGCCTTGTAAAAAAAACTCCACCTAAATTTGTTCCCAACGTGTTCTATTAGCAAATTTTAGAACAGAATAAGAAGCAAGTAACAAACACAGAAGATGAATGCTCATGGTAAAAATAACCTGAGCCAAGATTTTCACATTATCGTGGTAGCATACTACTGACTTTGAGAACTTCCAATTTTTACAAATAATGTATGGGATGCGGCAGAATACGTTCGCAACAATATCAATCTTAACAAAACAATTAAATATTACGCAACAAAAACTCCTTTGTAGCGAGAATCAACTGAAACAAAAGAAAACAATTATATCTAAGCCCCGTGGGGCTCCCTCTGCCTATGTACATGATAAAATCAAAGTAAAATGAACTTGTGTGGCGTGGTTTCAAGCTTCCTGAATTCAGCCTTGATAGATCTCCATAAGTATCTTCATATCATATTAATCATAATCATATGATGATTATTTTGGCAATCTTAAGTAATCTGCTTTGCATTTGCTTTCTGGAAGGGAAAACCGCTGATTTTGTAGCTCGTGTAGGATTTCATTATCAGTTTCTGCCATTCCAATACCTTGTGACCGTGTTATCTGTGCCAGAAGACATGGAAGAGGAGGTCTAGACAGGAATTACATCAGCATTTTGATTATCCTCACATAACAAAATAAGGCCTTCCACATAAATTGGCAGAAGGCAGTGAATCCATTGACAAGCTGTCGAGACTGGCTCTGTGGAGGGAACAATCATGATCACGTTATCGTGTCGCCGGACAACTCCCATCACACTTACAGTGCTCCCTTCTTTGATGTACCTGGAATTCCCCCACATTTACCTTTAAGTACTAAAGGTGACTAGTATTAAGAAAAAATATCAATGTAATTTGAATAATGCACAAGGAACCCGGGAAAAAAATGCTATTTATGAGGAAATTAGATTTCAGAAGCGTAATGCGGTTCTTACCCCTCCTTGAGGCGCATTATACGGTCATCGCTAGAGAGTTTACGGTCTGCAAGCCATCCTAAGAAATTTTGAGACAACTCCTTGTTTTCCTTGTTTACATCAACTATGTTACCTGGTTTCACCAAGGGAACAATCTTAGCACCATAGCCTGCTTTCACTAATGCTCTTAACCCAGATTGGAAGTCTGATATATAAAAGTCTGCCGCATATTTCTGCCCACAATAAACAGATGAATTGCTAACAACTTAGAAAGATAAACACATATTTACAAAATGATACGTCTACTGATTCATTTAACTAAAAAGTGCAAAGAAATAATATTCATGGCAGAAGTAAAGTGTATTAAAATTATAATAATCTTAAGCAGGTGAAGACACTTGAAATGACATAAAAGGTTGCATCTTGACAAAATGATGATTTTACCTTTCCTATGGTTCTTAGTGCTAATTATTTGATTTCTTCATATATCTAACTGACCAGCCCAAAAAATGTTTTAATTCTCTACTACTAAGATAATAGTTAAATTAGACTAAAGTAGAAAACAAATACGTTAAGTCGCTTTGCATAATTTGGCAAGGACAAAAACTCGACTATGTTAACTCATGAGTGGACAGACACCATTTGAGACTTGCCTTAGGATATGTTTAGTCCATCGCTTTGCTGGAACAGATTAGCAAGAACTACAATCAAATTGTCAAAGCAATAGGAGTAAATTATTATAAACTAAATTTACATTGTTAGCTGTTTAATAAACTGGTGCAAGGGCATAAAAGCCACAGAAACCAATATGTAGCCTTGCTGTTAAAACAGGTCAGCCTAAATTATTTCTCCAGACATTGGACGCTGCCCTGAACTGCAAATTCTACTTAATTTTGTCAAGCTTTGTGACTATATCATACTTATTACTTCAACATCTTATTATTATACCTTTAATTTTGTTAAGGTCTTTACCTGTATCTTTCCTACAATTAATTCATATTCCTTCAGCGTATGATAACTGTGCATTTAAACTACTGAATGTCAGTGTAGTCAGGTTTTCATGTGTTTGCATAATTTCTCTCTTCTATCATCATGCATTTGATCCCAAATCAATCAGATAATTAGTTCAACAAACTAACCTCGGAATATCTAGAACCCCAGGAGAAGCAACGGTGATTAGGATTTGCTGGTTTACCACCACATCCTTTATATTCACATAATTCTGTTGAAACATATACGCATCTAGGTACTCTTTGGTAAGATGATTCCAAAGGAATACTGCCACAGGTTACAACCTACAGAAAGAGACCAGATACATTATTGATCTGATAAAGATATAGGCATACCAGATTATTGGCCTCCTTCCAACACCATAAGAAATTCCTTTTATATACCGAAGTTGTTCCAAAATTATGACGATGAAGACAACTCTATCAAAGAACTTATAAAGCAATTTCAAGGTTTTAGTGAACAATAAACATTCAGTCAACTAACATGCTATAATACAATACATTCATTTCAATCTGTGACATGATCATATTTACACAAAACCATCCTGTTAAATGCATTACAAAGGAACCAAGCACCAAGAGTATGTGGTGAGCCTGCTCAGTGAATATGTATTACCAAGAATATAGTAACCTAATAAAACTAATAAATCCCCATTGTCCAGCAGATATTTTTCTGTACAGCCTACTAAAGGCGTTGAAGTAATTAGGCCATTAAAGTATTGTCAAAGCCTTACATTGGACAAAAAGATAAATAAAGGGTAGTGTCAGTGAAGCAAAACAACCGGCTTAAATGGGTAAATTCTATGAGTCCACTTAAAAGCGTAAGTTCCTTAAACACCGCAATGCATTAGGAAATACTGAAATAGGAAGCAAAAAGAAAATATGAAGATTCAATTTCATACATTATGGTGGGCAAAATTTCATTAATTTTTTGGACCAATGGTACAAAATGCAACTTATACAGATATACCCTTTTTGGCGTTCTTTTAGCCACGTTAAGCATTTATATCTAAAGAAAAATTTAACAATTTACAAGTTGAATTATTGAGTGCCCAGTTACCACGGCCGACAACACAGTATTCCATACATGGGACAATCACAAAAGTGAGAGTCGCAATCACAAACAGCAACTCCTTTCGTCATTTACAATCAAATCCATACCTAACCAATATTTCTCATAAAAAATAAACTCAAAAAATAAAAAAGGGGCCATGAGTATAAATAATGGCAAACTCGACACAGCAATTTGGCAGCTACAAAATAAAATCCATGACTTGTAAAAGTTCAACCAGTTACGATTACCATTCTCAAGCATTAACGATTCACCGTCAGAAGAAAAAACAAAACCGTCAACTAAAATTAAACCATGGAGATTATGCCCAAAAAAATGGAAATATAATATGATCTCGGAAGCTCGCACGCATAGGATACAGGACGCGAAAGGATTTATAATTAATTTGAAGTGTTTTGTGCTACATCCAATAGGAAGTATTTAAAAAGGAGACATTACCCCAGTGACCTTGACGAACTGTCCATCAATGGCGCCTCTGAGCTCAGCATCAGGATAGCTTTTCACAAGCCGTAAAATACCTCTTCTTTTGCAAGCGCAGTTCCAAATAATCAAAATCACTACAGGAACAATAAGTGTCACCAGAGCCACCAGAAGCACTGCTTTCTTCACTGCCACCATCAGAAATACTCCAACTAGCAAACCAATTGCGACCACCACCAACAACACCCACACCACAGCCTTCGACACTCTGAACCTAACTTTCACTTCCTCCTCCTTCAAACTCGTCACACCAGCGCCGTACACCGCCTTCCCCATTGAACCCGTCGGCTCCGGCTGACCCGACCTGATTGGGCAGGATCCTAATGGACCCGACGTGATGAGCCCTGTGGGCTGCAGGGGCATCGGCCCGGACGATGACTTCTTAAGCATCGGACCCGACCCACTGCGCCGTCCTGTTGCACCAGAATTGGGTCCGGATCGCAGTGACCCACTACTGTGCTGAGATTTAGACGAGGAAGGCAGATTCGAGGATAGATCAGCTACTGGAATATCGAACATTTTGCCAAGCTCGCCGGATTTCTTGATGTCGCCGCCAGTGTAAGGGACGGCGCGTGACGCCATTGTGGGCGCGTGACGGTCCTTCAGCTGCTCCGGTCGACCTGAGACGTATAGCCCGCTGCTGAGCTGATGCGAAGGGATGCGAGTCCCCATTGTAGTGGCAGTGCAGAGCGCAGAGAATGCTGAGCTTCTTCTCTTATATATGGTGTCTTTGTTCAGAGAATGTGTGTGCTGTGTGCGTTTGTTTGTTCCGTGTCAGTGTGTGTATGTGAGTGAGAGAGAGAGAAAAGAGCGGTGATGGTAGTCGAATGCAAGGGGTGAGAAGCTAAGAGGTTTTAATGGGATGGCAGAAATGGGGCCGAGCTTTGTCATAATGCCACTTGTATCCTTTCACCAATGACTCTTTAAATTGCAAGCAAATTTTTAAAAAATCATAAAAATATAAGATTAGACTTATTAAAAATTAATCATATAATTTTATTTAAAATAAAAAATTAATTTAAATTATTAAGTAATATCATCTAACATCTAGATCTAGTCTTAAACTTTGGAGAGGATCGGCTTTGGGAATTACTATGTTTCATTTGCTACATTGATGGGAAGTTACAACACTTGGGGCTAAATTTATGGAAAAAAATTCAAAAATAAGTAATTTATTTTTTAAAAATAAATAATTAAGTTTTTAAGCATAAATGATTGATTTGGCCCTTAAAAATTATAGTTACCTTAATTTAATTTTAAAAAAAATTAAATATCTCAATTTAATTCTAAATATTTATATTTATTTTAATTTAATTTTTGTATTTATCAAAGTTAAAGTGACTTTTAAAGATAAAAAGAATATGAAATTTGGAAACAATAAATATAATCTTTTAATAACTAATTAAAGTGCTTCAAATATATATTATTTATTTGTTAGTCCTGAAAATGTGTATATATATTTTATTTATTTTTCTTATTTTTATTAACAGGAAATTTGAGAATATATAGCAAAGTATAAAATTTTAAGTAATGTTTATATATTTAAAAAAATTACAAACTAAATATTTATGAGATATATTTTATTACTTTTAATAAATAGAAATATTTTTTCTTTATTTCATTGTATTTTTGTTGAATAATGTTTGATCTCGCTAATGTTACCTTTTTAGCCGTTTAACTTTAAATTGAGATCTCCTATATGTTCTTTCTGTTTTTAAAAATTTTCTGTTATTGCTAATTAGCAATTTTCCATGCATTCAGGGAAAATTTCGAAGTCCCCAAATATGGTTATATATTGTGGTTAGTGCGTCCCAATAAAGATATTCATTCTTTTAACATTTACAGAAAAAACATCAATCAATCTGTATACACTATATAATTCGCAGATTCTCCCTACAAATAGATTATTGCTATAAATTCCTAAAATAAAATCAAAAGTTAGCTCGTTTTCGCTTTTATTCTTTAAATCAGCAATGTCCATCACAAATTAAAAATAATAATTTCCTTCCAAATATTAACATCTCTGCTGTGAAGTCATGACTCATGATTCATCATAATTTCTTAAAATTAATTTGATATTTATTTCTATATATATATATATTTACACACACACACGCACACATTTCATAGGCCACCGTTTCAATTTTTTAAAAAGGAAATTAGCGTGATTTACTTATGTTGTAATGTAAATTTTTAGTGGATTTTTCTTTTTACTTTTTCATGTTTTGAGTAATTACTAATTATTAATGAGTCATATGAAAATAAATAAATTTTATGATACATATTAAGATATAATGTACATTTATTGGCCAATGTGTTGTAACTAAATTAGTGTCAACACATTAGTATTATAAGTCATGAAATTCAACAAATGGGGTTGAGTCTAATGGATAGGGCTAATCTTTTATAAGGTGATAAATCTAAGTTTAAATTTTTGCTAGCATAACATTAAACATTTAAAAAAGAATTAAAGAACCTTTTTAATTTTAAAAGGTAAATTAGCATTCTAATAATAGTTTTTTTTGTACCATGTAGTACTACACGATTCAGGAATTCAGACTCAGTGACGTGATTGTCCAATAACGTAGAATTAAATTTGAAAAGAGTTATTCATTCTTCTACAAATTCAAATATTTTATACTATTAGAATTATTACTCTAAAGAACACAGTAGTAGCTTGCAACAAGGGTATTTACAAAGGAATAAAAATCTTTTCACAGAAATTTTTTTTTTATCTCACTATAATGTTTTTGTTTAAACTTGCAATGACAACGTGAAATACATCCAAAACCCGCCACAAGTAGCTATGTGGATTCTAGGAGGAGGAAATTTCCAATTACAAAGAAATTATACAAAGCTATGAGACTTTATATCACTATGCAGTCACGTCACTATGCAGTCACGTCACTAAATCCGAATTCATATTTCAGTATTAATTATATTAATATTTTGTCACGTAATTTATTGTATTTTTTTATAGTGTTCAGGGAATTGGATTGAACTGGTCATTTTAACTAAAAAATCAATGAACTAGTCAAGCATCCAATTTGGTTTGGATTAGTAAACTGATAAAAATCAATCGAATCTCAAATTAGTAAAAACCTGTAAAACCAATTCATTTTTTGAATTTTTATTGAATATTATTATATATTTTTAATAAATATCCAAAAATTTAATCTATTAGAAGAAGATCTATAAATATATGTTTATAACATGCTTAGAATATTTTAATATTATATATTATATATTATATATTTTAATATTTGTAACATATACATTAATTATATATTTTAATATTTTAATATATTTTAAGTACTTCTGTTTTGACCACGGTTTGACTATAATCGGACCATTGACATTTGAATGGGTGCCTCGACCGGTTTGATGGTCGGTTCAATTTTTTTGAACCTCCTTTTTTTTTTAATAAAATTTACATAATGTCATTTTAAATTATGAAGGAGTTGAATTATAAATTTTAGGAGAAAATTATTTACTTCTAAAATATGAATGGAGGTAAATTTTTCAATACTGTCCAACTATAATAAATATTTCTCTAACAATACCATTTGTCCATTTCAAATATCACTTAAATACCATCAAAGATATTTATTGAAATTAATATTGGTTAGTACATGTGGTTCAACTTTTATTCCTTTTAGATAAGGTTTCATATTTAAGTATTGTAAATAAAAAAATTAATATTAAAATAACTTTATATTTGCATGATTTAATTCAATTTAAATCAGATTAGTGATTTTCAAAAAAAAAAGAAGAAGGAGAAGAAGAAGATATCTATTGAATGCAATAAGAAAAAAAAAAGAAATGATTGTCACTCAATTAAGAAATTAAATGATTAAATTGAAAAGATAATAAATTAATTACAAGGTTAGAGTGATGATGCAACGCGCAGGGAGCAAATTTCATGGCTAATGTGGTTTGAACAATTGACTCTTGAAATATATAATTTTTTACAAGAGAGAGTTATTATAGTATATTTTTTAACATTTAATAATCTAATGGTACATGTTTTTTCATTAAAATACTTTTTATTAACCTTAAAAACGTTAATTTTATTTTTTTATTGTTAATCTAGAAATAGGATGTCACAGTAAAATAAATGTTCAATATGTACTTAGTTAATGATAATATTTTAATAAAAATATGATATTAAATTACTAAATAAAAAAGATAATAACAAATCTCTCTAAATAAGAAATATTTCTAAGTGTAACAGCTTTATAGTTATACAAAAATAATGTACATTCTAAAATTATAAAGAAGAAAAGTGTAACTTTAAAAATTTATTATAAAGCGGAGGAGGCTGTTAACGGTAAAGCGGTTATTGGTTGATTGGTTAGTTTACATCTTTAATTTTTGGCGGTAAACTATTGTTAGGCGTTGCTATTTGGATCATTGGTCCTGCGACGCTGCGGTGGCACGTGGAAGGGTAAAATGGTAAATCTAAGTTGAATAGACGTCGGTGCAGATACAGACAGGGACCAAGTTATAAAGGGGTCGGGTCCCCTTACTAATTTCTATTCGTTGTCATCCTTCTAATTTTTGAAGCTTCCATCAACCTTCCACTTCGCGGAACAAAATCAAAAGTAAAAGGAATTATATTTATTTTGGTACATTTAGATTTTAAGTAGAATTGGTTTTCACTTCTCAAAATTAATTTTGGATAAATTTAAATTTATATGAACGTAATTTATGTTTAAAAATTATTATCAAAAAAATAATTTTAAAAAATAAACTTTATTTAGATATTGTTTAACAAAAATATTTTTGAATATGTAATTACTAAAAAGTGTATGAATTTTATATTGTGTTATTTCAATTGAACTAAGGACTATCTTGCAAAGTGTAAATTTTTAACATCGTGGTTGAAATTTAATTTTTCTAATTGGACTAAGGACTATTTTGCAAAGTATAAATTTTTAAGGATTTAGTGAGAAAATTAGGTAAATATTAAAAAAAAAAAAGAACTCAAGTGAACAAGAAATTTTGGAGGAAGGAGCTTAGAGAAATTTAAGCTAAGGAACTAAGAATTAGATTGGTAAAGTAGAAAACATGTGTCATCCCATTTTTCTACCAGCTCAATGCAAAGGCTCCAGAAGAATGCATTAAGAATTAGATTGGTGAAGTAAATACATTCTCCTCAGTTCATTTAGCTTCATCTCATTCTCTCAATGTCGTCTTCGTTCGTTGATGGCTCTTGGTGATCAAAAGTGCTATCAGAACGGTGGTTCATGGTGGCAATAGGTGATAATCGGTTGTCTTCTTCCTCTATGTTTCTTGTCTTTATGCTCTCATCTATGTTTTCGTCTCTCATCTCGACAAAAAACAAAGATGAAGAAACAAAGATGACAGAAAAATGGAAGACAGTTTGGAAGGGTATAACAGGAAAAAAGAACAAGACAAGTTACAGTGGGATAATCAATTAAGGAAGAAGCTACGGTGAACCCAAAGTTAGTGAAACCTTGGTTTTGGTTGAGAATCGATTATACTTGAAGAAAGCCAACACAGATCCAAACTTTCACATTATCCTACAAAGAGCATGTTTGGCTTCACGTTCGGCTGCATTAAACGTGCGTTGGTGAGGGTAGATGAGCGTTTGCACAGAAATAGCATATGTTTGGTTCGGTGTTCAGGGAGGAAGCCATAATTGATTCTAAAAGCATAATCATGTTTGAAGGAAAGCAGCATTCTGGAGCTTATGCCAATAATCGATTGTGTCTCATACCACTTTTCTTCTAAATGCCCTCTGTTGGCATTTATCATGTGTTAGCATTTACCGTGGTTTATACCCGAATGGATGGAAGCAACCAACAACCTGAACTTTATATTTTTGCTATCCATTACTCACACAAGTGACTGGAACCAGCTTGGAGAAGCAACTCGGCGACTTGAGAGATTTTTCCTTTGAGCTATGAGTTTCCAAAGCCGGTGGGGCGTTCGTGCTGTGCCTTCCTCCAAGCTTCCGAGTCTCCTCCTCTGGTATGTGCTCTCCTCGGGTATACTTGTTATGCTCTATTTTTATTTTGGTCCCTGCGTTCCACGTTGCCGTCGCTGGAGAGATGCGCCTGGCCCCGGGACCTTTTCTGGCGTCATGCGTGTTCTCCAGCGTCAGTTCTGGTATGCATTTTGCCTTTGCCATGTTCTGGGTTTGCCGAGAGTGAGGGATTATGTTACTGTACCTCCATTGCAGAACGCTGAAGCCGTGGAGCAATGTGGTCTGTCATGCCTTTTTTTTAATTAATATATATTTAGTTAATAATTTTAGTTACTATATAATTAGTCAATAATTAATTAGTTAATGACCAATTAGTTAATATATATTAATATATAATTATTTAATGACCAATTAATTAATATATAATTAATTAATATATAATTAATTAATATGTAATTAGTTAGTGACCACTTAGTTAATATAATTAACAATTTTGATTCATATATATATATATATTTAGTTAATAATTTTAGTTACTCTATAATTAGTCAATAATTAATTAGTTAACATATAATTAGTTAATGACCAATTAGTTAATATAAAATTAGTTAATATATAATTAATTAATATATAATTATTTAATGACCAATTAATTAATATATAATTAGTTAATATATAATTAATTAATATGTAATTAGTTAGTGACCACTTAGTTAATATAATTAACAATTTTGATTAATATATATTTAGTTAATAATTTTAGTTACTCTATAATTAGTCAATAATTAATTAGTTAACATATAATTAGTTAATGACCAATTAGTTAATATAAAATTAGTTAATATATAATTATTTAATGACCAATTAGTTAATATATAATTAGTTAATATATAATTAATTAATATGTAATTAGTTAGTGACCACTTAGTTAATATAATTAACAATTTTGAATAATATATATATAGTTAATAATTTTAGTTACTCTATAATTAGTCAATAATTAATTAGTTAACATATAATTAGTTAATATATAATTAATTAATATGTAATTATTTAGTGACCATTTAGTTAATAAATAATTAATATATAATTAATTAATATGTAATTAGTTAGTAACCACTTAGTTAATATAATTAACAATTATTAATAATATATATTTAGTTAATAATTTTAGTTACTCTATAGTTAGTCAATAATTAATTAGTTAACATATAGTTAGTTAATGACCAATTAGTTAATATATAATTAATTAATATGTAATTAGTTAGTGACCACTTAGTTAATATATAATTATTTTGCTTAACTCTAAGAGTAATTACTTAGTTAATGACCACTTAGTTAATATATATATATATATATATATACAATGTTATTTAGACAAAATACATATATTTATCTTAACCTTTAGTAGTTATTAGAAAATGAGTTGACTCTTATGGTTGTATATGTAATTACTAGACATGAGTTCTCAAAAGAAGCAAGCCATTGTAGATTCTACTCCAAGTGATAAAGCAAAGGCTAATTGGGATGCAAAGACAGCTGAATATTTTGTTAGAGCTTGCCTAGAACAGCTGTACAAAGGAGAGCGTAATGGAACTAGTCTTATCAAAAGGGTGTAGAAAAGTGTTTTAGCTAAGTTCAACGACCAAAGTGAAAGGAATTATACTAGATCCCAGTTGAAAAATAAATTTGACAATTTAAGAAAAGAGTGGCAAGCATGGTATAAACTATTTGCATATGAAACCGAACTAGGGTGGGACAATATCAAGAACACCGTTGATGCTCCTGATGAGTGGTGGGAGAAAAAACAATTGGTATGTTTCAAATTAAAAAGGATTAACTTATAGAGTTTTTTTCCCTTAATGTTTGTGTTCTGATGACAAGTTTGAATAATATACAGGAAAATCCTCAGTATGGCAAGTTTAGGCACAAGGGCCTACCATTTGCCCATGAACTAACCTCATTGTTTAAGGACGTGGTGGCCACTTGGGAGTATGCTTGAGCACCATCATCAGGGGTACTGCCTAGTGGGTTTAACGATGATGATGGGTATTTCCCATCTTTGGACAATATTGCAGTGGACTTGGAGGAAGGTTCGGGGGATAGTGAGGAAGATCTCAGTGGTGGAGTAACAACTAAGATGAGAAATATCAACTTAAATACCTCTCAAGGCACTGTAAGCCAGAGTAGTGGGGATAAAAGGAAGAGGGTTAGTTGTAATGAACAAAGAGACAAAGCTAAATTGCCTGCTGCTTATAAGATAGCGGATGCAGTGAGTGTCATGGCAGATACATGTCGCTCACGCCATGCTAACGCCCCTGGTGCCTCTATTGGTGAAGTTATAGCTGAACTTGTCAATATACTTGAAATTGCTAATGATCTAGAACTTTATACCAAATGTATTAATTTACCTATGAGTAAGAAAGCAAGGGAGGCATTTGTGGCATTGAGAAAGGCAAATGCTAATGATCAGTTAGTGGATTGGCTTCGACATACATCATCCAACCCAGAGAATTACCCAAAGGACTAGTTTAGTATTATGTTGGATTCATTAGTTGTTGTGTGTCAAGTTGTATTTTAACATTTATGTCTTTTTATGCCGAGAAATATTCGAATTATGTCATTGGATATCATTTTCTATGAATGTTAATTTTCATGTTGTCTTTTCATGTTGTATTTCATCATTCATAAATTATGTTGTATTTCATGTTGTACATCTATCTAATTTTTATTTTTAATAGGTATAAATGGATGATCATGAAATAGACATGGATGAAATAGCAAGTTATCTCATCGATGACAATGATATGAAAGAATATGTAGCTATAACTGTGCTACTTAGTCAATATGCAACCACTTATTTATGTAAACAACCGTGTAGAACAAGTGAGCAAACTGGTCATGCATGGGTTCTAGAAATAATAAATGGGCATCTTGTTCGTTGCCATGAGATGTTTAGCATGGAGAAACATGTATTCCATAAGTTATGTCTAGAATTAAATGAATGTGGTCTAAAGGGCACCACACGAATGGGAATTCAAGAGATGGTTGCAATGTTTCTACACATGGTTGGTCATGGAGTGGGAAACAAACTGTTACAAGAGAGGTTTCAGCATTCAGGAGAAATTATTAGTAGACATTCATTTGGTCTTAGCTGCTTGCTTGAAATTGTCTTTCAAATATATTAGGCAACAAGATTGTACATTTCGTGAGATCCCGCTAAAAATAAGAAATGATCGACGATACTGGCCATTTTTCAAGGATGTCATAGGAGTTATTGATGGAACTCATGTTCACTGTGTGGTCAGCACTAGTGAGCAACCAAGATTTATCGGAAGAAAAGAAGTTACAAAACAAAATATAATGGCTGCATGTGATTGTGATATGTGTTTCACCTTTGCTTTGCTAGGATGGGAAGGCCCCGCCCATGACGCTCGTGTTTTCCAACATGCTCTGACGACGCCTAAGATGAATTTTCCACACCTACCTCCAGGTATATCATTTATCATGACCGTAAATTGGTATCACTTTTAGATTAGGCATTGTTTGATAATTATTTTATTATTTTTATAGGTAAATATTATTTGGTGGATACTGGCTATCCGACACCAGTTGGATATATCGGTCTGTACAAGTGTGAGCGTTATCACATACCTGATTTTAAACGTTCATTTAGATTTCGAAACAAAAACCAGGTATTTAATTATTACCATTCAAATTTAAGGACCACTATTGAAAGAACTTTTGGAGTATGGAAGAACAGGTTTGCACTTTTGAAAAATATGCCTAAGTTTAAATTTAGAACACAAGTTCAGTTGGTCAGTGCAACAATGGCTATTCAAAATTTTATTAGAAGAAACACTGATACAGATATTGAATTCAACCGTTCAAAAGAAGAAAATGTGCTAGGAGAACAGAATGCTAACAATGATGATTCAGATTTCTTGCGATCCCTAAACCTAACATCTTCATCAGAAATGGATCATATTCGAGCGCTATTCGTGATCAACTTGTGGAACATATACATAATAAATGACAATTATCTGTACTTTATTCAGATCATGTACTTCTATTTAAATTTTAATTTAGTTGCTTACCTAAATTATTTTTTATGTGAGTTTGATGATTTTATTTTGTTTAATTCCAAGATTGATCTTTAAATAATTATTAAAAATAGTTAAAACTAATTTGGATATAAATAAATTCATTTTATTACAACATTCATAAAATTTTAATATTTTAGTGCTAATAGTCAAATGAAATAAAACATTATAAAATTCATACCCTTTTTGGTAATTACACATTCAAAAGTGCTTCTGCTAACCAATATCCAAACAAAATTCATTTTCTAAAATCACTTTTCCGATAACAGTTTTCAAACATAAATCACGTTCATGTAAAATCAATTCTGCTCAAAATCAATTCTACTCAAACTTAGGTTTACCCAACGAGTTTTCAAACACACACAAAATCGCATTAGGACACTATCATCGTGCATTTATTGTCTCCAACACAAATCCAAACACCCCATAAGTTGGACGATTTTCTTTTCCTAAATATACTTTTCTTTTTAATTTTTCAAATTGTCCTTTTGTTTTATTTATTTGAATATTTGGTGGCTAACATCTTTTTCTTTTGTGTGGCACTTATGTCGCCACACATCTAGCGACATTGTAGGCTAAGTTTGTTTATATACTACCGGTTACCTCTTATTATATCATTATTGCCAATCCTTCTTGGAAGGAATTTTTTAAACTTCTCACTCTTTGAAATGAGTTAGCTTGCGAAAAAAAATTCTAAGAATTAGGAGAAATTTTTGTCTATACAAATTGCATATAAGGTAGTTAAGATAACTTAATCAAATTATTTGAATACAATTTTGATTCTTTTTTGGCCCATTGACTAATTAATTTTATGAGCCAAAAATGAGTCTGAGCAAGATAGGGACCCTTCTTTTTTGTGTGTATCAAAATGACACTATATCATATGATGGGCTCATCAAGGTCTTCATTTCAATACAATGCAACCATAGTTGTAAATATTAAATGAGAGACATCTTTAAACACGTAATGAAGGCAATTAATCCATCACAAATTAAAACTTCAACAAGATCAACAAGTTTTCCAGCTGATATACAAATTTCCAAATTGTTTAACTCCTTTTGTGTACAATACACTCTAGTTGAACGATGATCAAGACGTCAAGGTGACAGTTGACTACGACTCACAATTTAGAATAAATTTGTCCTATATGAATTTGTATGCAAAAATAAAACTATTAACGTCGATTTTTTTTTTTGGTTTATTGAAGTAGAGAGTACATATTAGAGGTACAAAGAAAAGGAGGAGGTGGATACAAAAATGTGTTGTAAAAAGTCGTCATTAACATAGCCTGAGTCACGTCTCAAAATTATTTGAATACAATTTTAATTCTTTTTTGGCACATTGACTAATTAATTTTATGAGCCAAAAATGAATATGAGCAAGATAGGGACACTTCTTTTTTGTGTGTATCAGAATGACACTAGATCACATGATGGGCTCATCAAGGTCTTCATTTCAATACAATGCAACCATAGTTGTAAAGATTAAATGAGAGACATCTTTAAACACGTGATGAAGGCAATTAATCCATCACAAATTAAAGCTTCAACAAGATCAACAAGTTTTCCAGCTAATATACAAATTTCAAAATTGTTCAACTCCTTTTGTGTACAATACACTCTAGTTGAACGATGGTTAAGACGTCAAGGTGACAGTTGACTGCGACTCACAATTTAGAATAAATTTGTCCTATACGGATTTGTATGCAAAAATAAAACTATTAACGTCGATTTTTTTTTGGTTTATTGAAGTAGAGAGTACATATTTAGAGGTACAAAGAAAAGGGGGAGGTGGGTACAAAAATGTGTTGTAAAAAGTTGTCATAAATATAGCCTGAGTCACGTCTCAAAAGACACTATCCTTAAAAAAATTATTTTGCGTCTGTAGAACTTCCTCCCATAATTAAATAGGCTTTTTTGGGTGAAACTCAAGTACCAAAGCAGTAGAAAATAAACTTTATAACCCAATGAGAGCAAAGGGTAGAAAAATTGGAGGAGATAAAGATTAGAGAAGTGGTGCCCCTAATATGAAGAAATGACTCTCTTTTTATAGTGAGGAAAAAATGTAATTGTCCAAGTAAAATAAATAGGGAGTTACATTTTTAAATTAATGGTAGTTAAAAGTTATAAATGGGTGGACCGTTATAAATAGGAAATAATAATGGTAATCAAAATATTTAATTGTAATAGTTTCTAATTAAATATTATAAATATTTTAAGAATATTTTCACAATTTTAAATATTCTTTTTGAAATATCTATTTTTTCACAATAATTCACCACATATTTCAAAAAGAAGTTTTGAAAAACCACTAGGTTACACCTATGAATGTAGATGCATCAAGTTTGGTATCTTTTGGACTACGAACTAAACTTAGACAGATAAAACTTAACCCACAAAATTAGTTGTGAAGCAAATAGCTTCTATGAACCAGTAAACTCTTATTGTAGGTTAGAAGTCTTACTAGTCACATCTCACCCTCACAATTTTTGTTGTTAATGTCGTTATGCGCATTTTCGACCCTGTGTATGCCTAGTGTTCATGAGTGGTTTAGAGATTTCGCCAAGATCTCATAGGAGCAGCCCCACTCCACACTCATATAGGCAAGGTTGTCAAATTTGAGAGTTTACCTGAACTCGAAAAGGAAGAGTAAACTCAGAACATAAACTCAACTCGTAAACTAGTAAGAGTTTACATATACATTTCTCTTTAATAGGTTACTATATGTGCATGTGAATGTGTGTGTGTGTGTGTGTGTGTGTGTGTTTATGTTCAAACACAATAAAACTAGAGTAACAAGGAGAGTATTTTAGATTTCTAGTTCCTAAACAAATCTTAAGAACTATATCCATTGGGTATCAACATGCTATAATTAGACATTAGAAGTCATTAATGATATATTAGTATTTTAATCATTGTATATTTAAAGTTAAATTTATTTAAAATAGAATTTAAATGATAGTTATGAATATTTAAATTAAACTTGAAAATTGCAAGTCAACTGATAGCATCCAAAAGTCTATTGCTTCTAACATTTGGTAATTTTTTTGGTCATATCTCATAAATGATAAAGAAATTTTTAATGAAACATATTTCAACTGAAATTAAACTCAAAGATCTTTACAACGATATATCATTTGCTTAAAATAAAGTTCAAATAAAAATTTATGATTGTTTAAAGAAAAATTGAAAACTACAAATTTAACTGCTTCTAACATTTGGTTACTCTTTTGATCATATCTCTTAAACCAAAAAGAGTTATTTAACAACCTTGTTTTGTTTGAAACTACACTCAAATATCTTTCCAATGGTATGTCATTTGCTTAAAAATCAGTCCAAATAAAAAAGTTATGAGTGTCTAAACTGGGCTATCACTGTTCAAACTTGATTGACTCAGTCCAAATCGACGATTTTGATTGATTTCCTAGTTTATGATCGAGTTGACTCGATTTTGGAACTTGGGATCGTGAACTCATGCGAGTTTATGAGGTAATTCACGATTCTAACAACCTTGCATATAGGTAATTTCGTCAATTATATCTGCAATAAATACACCACCCCCAAGGAAGGGCTACGAAAATTATTAAGAACTTTCGCTCAACCTCTTAATCAATGCATTCTAATACTTTCACATTTAATACCATAGGAATGGACTGAAAAATTAGTGCTAGCAAAACTAACAAATGACTTGTTATTACCTATATGAACCTTCTTTATGGGATCTCCAATCATAAAGATTAGGTTACTGCCACTGTTAATTATCAATTGGCTTAAGTCGCATTCCCTTCAGTGTGTGAAGGATTGATTTCTTTCTTACAGACATGTTTAGTCAGAGAATTAGCCAAATTGACTTCATATAATCTATCAATAAATATATTCTTTTTCATTTTTTAGCAGATGCTTAATTATTTTGTGTTTTAAATACAAGTGTCTACTCTTACCATTGAAAGTTTTATTCTTTACAATGACTATGCTTGGCAATCACAATACATAGACACTTATATCATTGGACTCTTATCCAACAGAAAGATTTGCTAAGAAGTTTTCTAACAACTTATTATTATTTTCACCCCAACTACAGAGTACTAAACTCTGATTTTAGAGTGAATATACAATTTTGATTGACTGGTTTCCAAGATATCATCCCACCACCAAGGGTGAGGTTTAATTACTAGTAAATTTGGTCTCATGGAATCTGAGAACTAGTTATCATTATTGTATTCTTCTAATACAATGAGAAATCTACTTTATATAATATCATAATTCATGGTACTTCTCAACTTTTTCGTTAGAATTGTGTGCATATAGATATTTATTTGACACACAACACATAATATGTTAGGCTAAGTGAAGTTCATTTAATGCAACAGATTTACCTATTTTTTCCTTAATTGAGTGTTAAAATTATAAGAGATATTTACTAGTTTGTCATAAAAGTGATCAAACTTTTAAACTCTTTTGAACATAATGTTCTTGTGACAGCAAAATGTTATCATCTTTCTTATGCTTTCAACCGCCAAATTACATTTACTTCACCCATGTCTTTCATATGAACACAATCAAAGCAATATCTAATGTAAAAATTAAACATGTCATACATATACAGACAAACAATAACACACTTATCAAGGCATGAAATTTATATACAACATAATAACTAAGGTTTTAGAATTCATTTCATTTTCCTTCTAGTAATGCAACATATATTTTGCAAAATACCCCCACACTTTTAAATATTTTAAATTTGTAAGAAAAAGGCAGCTCAACTTATTTGTGCTTTAATTTAACACATAATTACCTCATATAAAAACTCATAATTGTTATAGATGGGTATTAAACATATAACATATATCCGCATCTATATTTATCCACCATATAATAATATTTTTCAAGAATATAATTACATACAATTGTTAGACCCCATTGCTTGACAAAGAATATATATATATATATATATATATATATTATATTTTAATGATTAACAAACAAATTAAAATGAAAATATATTCTTATGCTTCTATGTCTATCTTTCAATAATATAAGTACACATAGATCAAGCTAAGTCATCAAGATCAAAAGCAAGAAAAGAGTATATAAGTTATTAGTACCTTAGGTTTTAAAATTTATGGAAAAGTAATGATGGCAAGTTAATAAGGTTTCTAAGCTCATTAAAAATATTTTTAAAAACCTTGTTTTAGTTGAAAAATATTTTTTACAAAAGCTAGTAAAGGATTCTAAGTCTTATAATTATTTTTCTAAGTCTAAAAGTTATTAGTCGACCGATGTATGGACACTAGTCAACTAATTGCTCTCTAGTACTTCTTTTGAGTAAGACTTAAAACCTACCAGTGGACCACTAGTCTTCTAGTAGTCGACTGATACCTCTCCTTGAAATTAAAATTGAAGTTTAGAAGTTACCAATTGACTAATAGGATCCGAAACAATTTTAATTTAGGTAATAGTGAGTTACCAGTCGACCTATTGATCTTGACATTCGACCGGTTGTTCATTAAGAACAATAATTCGACTTTCGTGGTCCTATTAACCAATCGATTGTAGCTGACATAAGCAGTAACGACTAGTTTTTTAACAAATCAATAGATATCTTTTGTAAAACACCTCCAACAGTTATATTTCGACTTTGGCTATAAATATAAGTTATACCTGGTCTAAAACTAAGGAGAAGAGGTTAAAAATTCCTACTATTACTCTGCCAAATTATCTTGCCAATCATTTACATCTCAGTGAGCTTTATTTGTAATATCTACTCTTTGAAGAGAGTATATCATTGTATTCTTCATCTCTTATCCTTATGAGTTGTATTCCTAAGGTGGTTAAAATTCTTTAGAAGTGTGATTGAGTGTATCACTAGTTTGGGTGGTTGAGAAGCTCGGATTCATAAATTCTTTGTAGTTGTTTCAACAAGTACCTGGTTCAAACTTGTTGTGATTTGCAAGCTCCAACCATTTACAATCTTGTTAGTAAAATACTCAAGTGGTTTACTTGAGGACTAGATGTAGGCTTGAAATTAGTGAACCAGTGTAAATCTATTGTGTTCATTCTTTCTTCCCTTACTCCTAAATTGCATATTTATTTACTCTTTAATTCCTTGTGCTCTACATCCATTTGTCTTGCTAGCATATTATTTTTCTAGTTTAAATTTACTGTTTTAAGCATTGTGCACTTCCAAAAAGTAATTTTAACTTCTAACTAAGTTTTGTGAAAATTTTTATAAAATTCAATTTATCCCCTCTTGAGATCCAACCATTTCTATCAATAGTTATTTAGGAACTTTTCAAACTTATTTTTGTGACCAATAACTCAACAACATTGTATCTCTTTGTATAATAGAAGTTTTCTCATATATTAGCATTAGAAAAATGCTAGCTAACTCTAATTTTCATATATGGCATATCATCATCCCAATGAAATGGTTTCCTTAATTTTTAAATTGACACAAAAAATTATATATGGCAATATCCACAAAAAAATTTTGGTTCCAAAATGACATGTATAACTCACAATATTGCTTAGCAATAATACTTTTAGATTAAACATTTTGAATTCTCAAAAATCTAACCTCTATATTGATGTTTATTTCAAGAATTTCACATCTTATTTCACCCAAAAATATTGTTTTGGCACTATAATAACATCACGTGTGATATCACTATTTATATAAAATGAATTTTTCACAAAATTTACAATCAAAATTATCTTTTTGTATGCACACATGCCTTTAGATATTTCATGAAATAGATATAGACATTTTCTCAAAATACTTTTCACAAATTATAATTTGTCACATAGCTTTATAAATCCCACAATAATAGAATTAAAAATTTACACAGAAAATTTTCATTACACTTTATTATAGAATTTAAAATTTTCTACAAAACAATTTTTAGCATTTAATATTAAATACTTGATCATATATAAGCTCGAAGAAAATTCCATATTGTCAATAGTTATTTTTTTTTAGAATTTTATGGAATTACACTATTAAAAATAAAATATTAAATCCATAAAATTTCTATTAAGTGACAATATCATTAACTATTGACCATAAAATATTTTATCAAAAATTTGTATATTTTTATAACAACACTCTTATATCTCTCACTTAATTACTGGAACAATAAAATTAGTTTATAAGTAGTGCACCATATAGGTTCCCAAGGAAGAAAGATGAGTCACAATAGACACATTTAAAAATCAAGCCTTTCTTAGTCAGAACCTTTCCTAGACTTGCACTCATACATTATAACACATCTTTCTAGTAATTGAGTAAACAGAGACAACATTCAAGCCATAAAGAATCATTTGAATTTTTCGATAAGAAGATCAAGAAAAACACTGACTTTGATACTAATTGTTGTTAAAAGAATATCCAAAATGTTAATTTTTTCCCTCTTTTTCCATCAATGAAATTCTCAAAATAGAGAAAAATTGACATAGTTTCCATACCTCATTGTGAAGGAATTGTTGGACTAATTTCTGATCCTAGATCGGTGTAGATACAGATTATAGCATATTAAATAACATGATATAAAAGATGAATTAGAACGTGTACCTGGCATTATCGCGGTATCCATCTCGAACAACAGAACAGAGAAAATTTTTTATAAATTCTGTGAGAGTGGTACTACTCTCTATCTGATAAGTATTCTCTAGGGTTAGACTGATTAATGGGAAGCCAGTCTATTTATTATCAGATGAGAGCAGGGACTTCTCAACAGGCTATGTGATTGGCCTAACCCATCACGGGCCACTCACAATATAAAAGCCCAGTTATAATATTCATATATTAAAGGCTATATATTAGAATAATATAGTTAATATGTTAATGATATTTAATAATTGATTAATGCTAATCCAAAATAGGATATATATATATATATTATTGAAAATTCAACAATTCTCCCACTTGGATAGCAATAGTCAATTATTAAAATGCAACAATCATTAAGGCTAAAATACCAACTATATTTGTAGCACATGTCAAGAAAGATAAGCTTTAACGATACAGAAATAGTATCCGATAGGGAAGTAGATCATACATAGTAAAAGCCCATATTTCATATAAAGAATAATGAATATAGATAAGCATAATTAATTAAGAGAAATATGCAATCCAAGAATAGTCCAAGCATCTGAAAATGCTACAAGAGATATGATAACAAAAGTGACGTCATCTCATACATATCTCATAAGAATAACAATCAAGTAGATGTAAAATTTCAGACTCCCACTAACCCAAAACATCAAAAGACTTAACTAATCCCATATGGGTTACATGATTCTGAAAAGCTTTAACAGTTAAGCCTTTAGTTAGTGGATTCGCTAACATGTTCTCTGTAGCAAGATGCTCAATACGAGTCTGAAACTCCAGAATTTTTTATCTAACAAACAGATATTTGATATCAAAGTGCTTTGATCGAGAAGAGCTTCTGTTGTTTTGAGAGAAATGAACAGCAGCAATGTTGTCGCAATATATCACAAGTGACCTAGAAATGCTTTCAATAATGTGAAAACCAGAGATTAAGTTTTTCAGCCACATGGCTTGAGAAGTAGCCTCATAGCAAGTGACATACTCTGCCTCCATGGTAGAAGTAGCTGTAAGAGTCTATTTAATACTCTTCCAAGAGATAGCTCCTTCTGCCATCATAAAAATAGAGCCGGAAGTAGACTTTCAGTCGTCAGGGCAACCTGTAAAATTAGAATCAGAATAACTAATGACCTGAAGTTGATCAGACTTCTTATAGGTCAACATGTAATCCTTGGTTCCCTGCAAATATCTCATGACCTTCTTCACGGCTTTCCAATGACCCAAACCTGGGTTGCTCAAGTATCTCCCTAAAGAATTAACAGCAAAAGTGATATCGGGACGAGTACAAACTTGAGCATACATTAAACTGCCAACAGCGGAAGCATATGAGACCTTTCTCATTTCAGATATCTCTAAATCATTTTGAGGACATCGAGATTTAGATAGTTTGTCACCTTTCTGAACAGGTGCAGCACATGGGGAGCAAGAATGCATGTTAAACTGCTTGAGGATCTTTTCAATATATCCTCTCTGAGACAATCCAAGAATGCCACGTGATCTATCACGGTAAATCTGGATGCCTAGAACAACTGAAGCATCACCAAGGTCCTTCATATCAAAGTGGCTATTTAACATCAATTTTGTCTCAGTCAAAAGGTTAACACAACTGCTTGCAAGCAAAATATCGTCGACATATAAAACAAGAATTATAAAATTGCTCCCACTAGTCTTCAAATAAATGCACTGATCTGAAGCATTCTACTTGAAGCCAAAAGAAGTGACAACACGATCAAACTTCAAGTACCATTGCCTAGATGCCTGCTTTAGTCCATAAATGGACTTTTTAAGTTTGCAAACCAATTACTCTTTACCTGTTTCAATGAAACCATAAGCCTGAACCATGTAGACATCCTCGGCTAGATCTCCATTCAGAAAGGCTGTCTTCACGTCCATCTGGTGAAGTTCTAAATCAAAGTGAGTTACCAAAGTCATAACAACCCGAAATGCATCTTTCGTAGAAACTGGTGAGAATGTCTCCTTATAATCGATGCCTTTCTTTTGACTATAGCCTTTCACTACTAGTCTAGCTTTATACCTCTCAACTTTTCCATCTGGACTACACTTGGTCTTAAAGACCCATTTGCACCTAATTAGTTTGCAACCATCTGACAATTCTACAAGATCCCAAACACCATTATGAGAAATAGAAGCTAATTCATCATGCATGGCATTCAGCCAATCAGAAGCATGAGAGCTAGAGATAGCCTCCTGGAAAGTGATAGGATCGTCATCATTATGGAGATCAAACTCATGCTCCTGAAGGTACATCACATAATCAACTGGTATAGAAGGCTTGCGTACTCTCTGAGATCTTCTCAATAAAGGTGCTTCTGCAATGTCATTTGGCGGTGCCACTACATCTTGCAGTGCCATTACACCTGTTTCAACAGTATCATCAGTTTCTTGTTCAATAACTGGTGGTGCCACTATATCATGTCCTCCTTGAAGTGTCTGATCATCATCATGAGCGACTGGAACCACAATATTCATGGGAAGTAAAACAAGCATCGCAGGAGCTGTGGTCCAATCTTCTTTGAGAGTGATTGGTCGTGGTGTATGACTCCCACTATCCAAATCATCCTCAAAGAATATCGCTCTGTCAGACTCAATGACTCGCGTAGAATGAGAAGGGCAATAGAATCTGCAACCTCTAGAGCCCACATAGTAGCCGATGAAGAAACCACTAACAGTTTTAAGATCAAGCTTCTTCAATTGAGGATTATAGGGTCTAACCTCTGCTTTACAACCCCACACATGAAAGTGTTTCAAACTCAGCTTCCTTCCACACATCAGTTCGTAGGGAGTTTTCAGTACAGATTTGCTAGGTACCTGATTAAGAATGTACACAACTGTCTTTAAGGCATCTCCCCAAAGAAAAACTAGTAACGATGTATGACTCATCATGCATCTTACCATATCCATGAATGTCCGATTACGTCTCTCTGTAACTCCATTTTGCTCAGGAGTACCAGGCATAGTGTATTGAGCTTCAATCCTACATTCATCGAGAAATTTGGCGAAGGGTCATGGATTTCTCCCAGTCTCACTGTATCTGCTATAATACTCACCTCCTCTGTCGGACCTCACACATTTAATCTTCTTTCTAGTCTTTAATTCAATAGCAACCTTGAAGGATTTGAAGGCATCCAAGGAACTGAATTTTTCTTGGAGGAGATCTATCCAACCAAATCTCGAGAAGTCATCTATGAAGGTAATGAAATACCTATATCCACCCATAGCAGTGGGTGTAATAGGTCCACATATGTCCGTGTGAATCAACTGCAACACATCATCACATCTATTTGCTCCTTTCTTCCTAGTTTTGGCAGTGAGCTTGCCTTTAATGCAATCGATGCAAGTGTCAAAATCAGAGAAATTGAGATCATGAAGAATACCTTCCTTAATCAGTCTTTCAATCCGGGGCCTAGAAATGTGCCCCAAGCGTCTATGCCACAACATAGAAGAACTTTCATTAGTCCTATTACGCTTGTTTCCAATAACAGAGTTAACAGACATATCATTCAAATTCAACATGTAAAGCCCATCACATAATACTCCTGAACCGACATTACTGAATTCAAAAGTGTAGCCATATTTATCCAAAGCTGAAATTGAAATCAAATTCCTTCTCATAGAAGGTACATAAATAGCTTCTTTTAACAATAAAGTATGTCCAGAAGGTAAAAGCAATGTAACTACTCCTATTTCTTCCATGGATACTCTAGCTCCATCTCCCACAATGATATTGGATTCAGCATCACTTGGCTTCCTCAGGCTTGTGAACCCCTGTAAAGAATTCACAAGATAAATGGTTGCACCTGAGTCAAACCACCAAGTATTGGGAGCAACATCAATCATATTTGATTCATAACAAGCCAAAGCTAGGAGTGTACCTTGCTTCTCAAGTTTCCTCTTGAGAGTATAACAGTCATCCACCTTATGGCCATACTTCTTGCAATACTTGCAGTTTCCTTTGAAAAAAATTCTTCTTTGGCTCTAAGTGTTGAGAAACCTTTCCCCCTTTCTTCTTGTCACGTTGAAACCTTCCTTTGTGACCTTTCCTTTTCTCAAACATAGCACCAGAAGAAGAAGCAGCAAACTGAACACTGTGTGCTTTCCCTTTCTTTATGGAATCCTCTTCTTGATAGACAATGGCAATCATTTCATCAATCATCCATTCAGTTTTCTGAGTATTATAGGAGGTCTTCAGAACATCAAACTGAGAAGGGAGTGACTCCAGTACTTGCCAGATCATATAACTCTCACCAAGATCAACCTTGAGAGACTTCAATTTATTAAAATAGTGGACTAACTTCATGATGTGCTCACAAACTCCACTAACACCATCATATTTAGTCTTCTCAATCAGAGAGATATACTGGCCCTTCTGAGCTTTATCAAAAGTGGTGAATTTCTCACCAACGGACTTCAGAAAATCCTTAGCATTCTTGCTCTCTGGAATACTCTGTCTAATAGACTTCTCCATGGTGTATTTCATCACCATGAGACACACCCTATTGGAGTGCTTCCATTTTTCATGAGAAGCCCTTTCAGCAACAGTGGACTCAGTAGTAAGAGCTGGAGGCTCTTCCTCTCTCAAAGCCAAGTCCATATTAGTGATGGCCAAATACAAATCCAGAGATTCTTTCCAGTCCTCAAAATTGGTCCCATTTAGTGTCTTGACAGAAGTCAATTGCATAGGTAGGGAGGTTGGCATTAAAACAACAAAAAAAAACATTTAATATGCATAATGTCATTATGCTATAAGAGAATTAAATGTTTCTATATGCACAGCCAATTAAGCCTGTTAAAGAGAATTTCTTATCTACCTGGTCCCGCCTAAGGGTCCCGAACCAAAATAAACAAGAAATATAATAATACAATGCTTTAGACCTCATATCATTAAACAAACTTTGAATGCCGATAGGGTATTCAAAAATAATTGATAGAGGTATTGATTAACATGTCATTGTATAAGAAATTACATTAATAATAATAATATACCGATAGGATATAATTATTATTAATGCAATGAATTAAACTAATAATAATGATTAAAAAAGAATAAAATAAATAAAATTTTAATCATTTAAATCGAAGATTTTGCATAACTGTGCCCACGATAAGTGAGTTCACAATCATACAAAACAAGAGACAATTATATTCGACAGAATAAATAATGATTAATGAGGGAAAAGAAAAAAAGAAAAGGTAAATAAATAAATAACTGAAAAATAAAATAAAAAGAATAATTTACATATGGACTGAAATTAATTCCATCACCAAAATATTTCAATGGAGAGAGTACGATATACCTAGATATCGTTAATAGAATAAAGAATTATCACAAAAAATTTCAGTCCCAAAATCCGAGAGTACATTAATTAAAATAGCAAAATAGTCTCGGATTAAAGGAAATAAAATACTTAAGGGTCTCAAAAAAATTTCCAAAAAATACCAAAAAATACCAAAATTCAATTATTTAATTTTTCAGAAAAAATTAAAAAAATTTGGGCCCTGGAAGTGGGCCCACGCACCCACACGCGCCTGGCCAGCACGTGGGCTTTGTCTGGGAAGGTCATCTTCCTCACCCGACTGGCCTGTACCGAGTCGCGCGACCTGCGACCGCGACCCAGTTTGTTCTCCCTCATTTGGCCATGAAAATCCAAGATTTTTGAGGGGTTTTGTTCGAAATCCCACATATAATTGAACCCCTCAATCAATTTTTCAAATAAATGGCTATGTTTTGAATCAAAAGTTTCAAAATATAGAGGGCTAAACGGTTTTTAAAAAAACTTCCGATCTCCGAAAAGCGTCAATGAAAGTCCCTCGGTTTTGGATATGTTGTTCAAATAACAGTGTAAAATAGAAACCCCAAAACAATTTCGAAAGATATATGTTGTTTTAAGAGAAATCGAAATCGAAACATTGAGGGAAAACGGAAACGAAAAAAAAAAATTGTTTGAACTCCCTAAAACGTTGTTCATACTGTCTGATTTTCACTTATGTGATTTGCATAAATGTTTGAATGAAAACCCTAAAACAATTTCAAGATTAACCTAATAAATTAGGGCAAAAGAAATTTGTTTTAAAATTAGGGTTTAGGGAATTTTGAAAATCAGAAAAATAGCTAATTAATAGCCATAGTATGTACCTACAACCAGGCTCTGATACCATTGAAGGAATTGTAGGACTAATTTCTGATCCTAAATCGGTGTAGATACAGACTATAGCATATTAAATAACAAGATATAAAAGATGAATTAGAACGTGTACCTGGCATTATCGCGGTATCCATCTCGAACAACAGAACAGAGGAAATTTTTTATGAATTCTGTGAGAGTGGTACTACTCTCTATCTGATAAGTATTTTTTAGGATTAGATTGATTAATGGGAAGCCAATCTATTTATTATCAGATGAGAGCAGGGACTTCTCAACAAGCTATGTGATTGGCCCAACCCATCACGGGCCACTCACAATATAAAAGTCCAGTTATAATATTCATATATTAAAGGCTATATATTAGAATAATATAGTTAATATGTTAATGATATTTAATAATTGATTAATGCTAATTCAAAATAGGATATATATATATATATATATATATATATATATATATATATATATATATATATTATTTAAAATTCAAGTGTATGGATAAGAAATCACTGTTCCAAATCCTCTTCATGAACAACAATTAACTACTCATAGATATCTTAAAATTATTAGAGTTGCATTTTGAAGGTTCTTCCTTATGATTTTATATTGACTTGGTCTCCTCTCAAAACATTCTAATCATGCCAAAAATGTAGTATTATATATAAAAAACGTGAATATATATATATATATATATATATATATATATATATATATATATATATATATATATATATATATATATATATATTGTATGTGTGCTTTCAATTTGCTTTTAATATGTCCGTTGGTCACATTAAAGCAAGGTAACATAATAAACCAATGGTATGATGACAATTAAATATAAGAAACGTACTCCCACACTCGAAAGATTATAAATTGCCACATGAATATATGAATAACAAGGGGCCGACAATTTATACCAATGGGAAAAATCATTAGTCACCATCAAATCTTTTAATTGTGATTCAATATGCCAACGTTTATCACCATATATCGAAGCAAATGTTTAAATAAAAATATTTTAATTTAATATTTTATAATAATATTTTCCAACACAAGTTTCATGCCATATATTATGATATTACCTCTAAGTATTTGAGTTGTTACACTTCACCGGAGTTGTAATTGTGACAGCATTGGTAATTATAATTTTTTTAAGATTGTTATAAAACGTCATCATCAACACAGCCTGAGTCGCGTCTCAAAAGATAGTCTTCAAAAAAATTATTCTGTGTCTGTAAAACTTCCTTCGATGATTAAATAGATCATTTTGGGTGAAACTCAGCTACCAGAATAGCAAAAAATAAACTCTATAATCCAGTATGAGCAGAGAGTAGAAAACTTGGAGGAGGTAAAGATTAAAGAAATGGTGTCCCTAATCTGAAGAAATGACTCCCTTTTTATAGTTAGGAAAAAGTGTAACTATCCAGGTAAAATAAATGGAGAGTTACATTTCTAAAATAATGGTAACTAAAAGTTATAAATGGATGGACTGTTATAAATAAGAAATAATAATGGTAGTCAAAATATTTAATTGTAATAATTTTTAATTAAATATTATAAATATTTTAAAAATATTTTTACAATTTTAAATATTCTTTTTAAAATATCTATTTTTTTCATCAAAATGAATGAAGGAATGTACACGCTTGATTTAGTAGCCTTTTTGTCATTAGGCACGATGAAAGTGAGTTTTAGAGTATCTTTCATTAAAAAACGGATATAGTGTTTGTCTTATAAGAATAGACATTATGTTTGTCTTTATTTAGATTATTAAATTTTAAATTTAACAATTTATATTTTAAATAATAGTTGTAATAGTTTTATTTTTAAAAAAAAGACATTAAAATTTAAACTATTAAATCTAAAATTTAATGATTGAGAAACACCAAATTTATTTTCCTTTCATCTTAAATGACAAAGCTGACGAGCACTATACTATTGCTCAAACAAGAGGTTTTTCCCAACAAGAATGAGCAAGCTGCAAAACTGATCTAATCGACACTGAATTTTGACTGATACGGACATCCCACACTTAGTCAATTTGTACCTACAAATATGCATCCAATTGAAGAGGACGCATATATTGAATTGTCATAGTTTTCGACTCCATGATGGACTAAATATACTATTTTCTTTGCATCCATAACTCTAATTTCTTTAAGTTAGATTCATTATTATTGACCCATAAATAATAGTAATGGCTAACACAGTTTTTACACATTTAGCTCAAACTAATTTATATTAAAATATAATTATATATATAGTCCAAAATTAAAACTTTATTAAGGTCAATATTTTAGGTTATATATAAATATTTGATAGCTCATTAGGTATAATTATAATAACGTATGAGTCCACTGAAAATTACCAACACATAATTTTTTGAAGAGCCTCATTTTTTTTTATAACCATTGGCGAAATAACAACGGACTGAATAAATGCATTAAATTTTTTAGATGGAATTTGTAACAAAATTTATTTTTGTCATTCTGCTACAAATCTATCAAAGTATTTGCGATTAAATTTCTTTGATTAGGACGGGATTTATATTTTGTCCCAATTCTCTATTTTCCTTGTAATCATTCATTCCTAGCAGATTAGCCTTAATTAATATAAGTGCTTATGTTTCCTACTTTGATGTTTCTATTTGATATAGATTATATTAAGGAATTTTTTTCCTTTTGTCCTAATTTCATAATATTTTATTAAATAAATTATTGATTTAGTTTTTAAAAAATAACAACTATTTTAATTTAATTCTTAAAAGATAAAATACTTCGATTTAATTCCAAAAAACTTGTAATGGTCTCCTTATGTTCCTTTTTGTTCTCAAATTATTAAATATGTTGATGTTAAATCTCAATTTTGTCACATCATCAAAATTAAAATGAGCCCATATACAATATTTTAAAAACAAAAATGAGATAAATATACTTTTTTCTACCAAATTAATACTTTATTTTAAACTGAATTGGAGAATTGTAAGGAATCCATTTAGAATTGCTTTTGAATATTTTAAGTTAAATAGCATCGCTTTCATATCTTTCGTCCAAGGAAGGTGTGTGATCTTTTGTTTTCTTTAGCTTATCATGCATACTCCGAATCTTTGGCATTTACTTTTCGCTCACTCTTCCAACAAAGTTTGTATTCTATTCAAAAAGGTTATGGAGTATCTTTTTATTTAAGAAAAATTAATTATTTAGTCCCTATAGTTTGCTCAAATTTTTATTGATCCTTAATTTTTTTTTTCTCAAACCACTATCTATATTTTGCAAATGTATTAGATATAGTCCCTATTGTTTTTTTATTATGATAAATTAGTCAACTTTGTGCTCAGTGGCGTATCCAGGACCCTCGGTCAAGGGGGCAAAATTTTATTTCTAAAATATTGCAAGGGTTAAAATAAAAAATAAATTTTAAAATTTTGGGACTAAAATTTAAATTTTCAAAATATTGTACTTAAAACTATAATTTTAGCCAAAAAGTCAAGGGTTAAAGTAAAAAAATTTAAAATTTGGAGTAAAATATAAATTTTTAAAATATTGTATATAAAACTGTAATTTGAGCTAAAAAATTAAGGGGTCAAAATAAAAAATTTTTAAAATTTAAGTTCAAAATATAAATTTATAAAATATTATACCTACATTATAATTTTAACCAAAATTTTAGGGAGTGCAAGTGCACTCCCTCAACACAATGTGGCTCCGCCACTGTTTGTACTAATTAAGCTAACAACAAATATAGATATTGTGTTTGTCCTTATCTAAACCGTCAGATTTTAAATGTAACAATTCAGATGTCAAGTGGTAGTTTTGATTATTATTTTTTGTCTTTTTTAAAAAAAATATTAAAATATGGACTGTTAGATCTGAAATCTAATGGTTTAGATAAAGATAATTACCGGATCCCAAGTAGCTAATAATGTGTAAATCTAGTATTTAATAAAGTTGAGATGACTCAATTTTTGCCACACAAATACCAGCTCAGCAGCACAAAAGAATTAAAGATTTAGAATCCAAAATCCTAAAAATAAAAGGATGCATGATATTTTTAATTTTATCTTTGTAGGAGAAATTTAACTAATAGTTGATTTTCATTTTACTGTAATTTACAAGTCCTGGGATCATAATTTCCTTCTATGATCCCTTATTTTATCACTTTTTTTCCAAGTGTTTTACCACTATGATAAGATTTATTTTCATCCGCATGGTCTTGAGAAATTTGAATATCCAGCTAATAATTTCTTAGGCTTCAAATGTTTGAATTTCAACGTTTAATATGGTTGTCTCCGTTAAATATTGTTACTACATAAATTTCTCTCGAATGAGTAAGAATATTACTTTTCCTATAATAAATAAAATATTAAAAAATTGTAAGTATAAATATCATTAAAACCCTATTTGATATGTTCTGAACATTGAATTGAATATGTGGATCGAAAACGAGGTATGACTTAAATTGAAGAAAATTAAAGAAGAGTGAAAAAGTGATTTGTTAACTGCCAGATGTAAACTTTCTTAGCTTAATCAACACAAAATGATTATTTTTTTCTTTTATTTAATTACTATATAATATATCTATATAATAGACTAAAACAATTTCACTCTAAGACATTAATTACATAAATGTCATTAAATAACATATAATAAAATTAATAAATGAAAATGAAAAATTAAATGAATAAATTATGTAAATATATAAATGCATTCTAATTAATGACACCACATTAAATTCATTATAAGCAACCCTTTTGAGATATATTATAGGACTCTCTTTTAAATTCTGTGAAGATTACAATATATTAAGTGCAAATTGGTGTGATTGATTCTATAATGCATTCAAATGAATTTGAAAAATTTGTATTCAAATGAATTCAAACCATCCATTTTAAAATTGTGAATTGTTTTAAATTTAATTAATAATTAAATAATTATAATATATTAAATGCAAATTGGTGTTCTTGATTCTATAATTATATTCAAATGAATTTAAAAAATTTGCATTCAAATAAATTTAAACCATCCCTTTTAAAACTGTGAATTGTTGTAAATTTAATTAATGATTTAATAATTAAATAATTACAATATATTAAACGTAAATTGATGTGATTGATTCTATAATTATATTCAAATGAATTTGAAAAATTTGCATTTCATCCCTTTTAAAACTATAAATCATCGTAAATTTTGAATGTTTAGAGTTCGATCTAAAGCTATAATGATTCTATATTTGAAGAGTTTATATCAGTTACCTTTGTGCCTATCTGAAGCTCGATCTCAAGCTAGTATAGTGCATTTCAAGCTTTATGAATGACCGAATGTTGAGTGTCATGTATCAAACTGAGAAGCAGCAATGAAGGAAGATTGGATGGCTCGCGTATTAACTTCAAAGTGGATTTTCCACCACCGACTATAGAGAAGCAGCTCATCTCTATCTCTGTTTTATTTTTACTCAAACTAGATATAATCTTTTTAGTCATGGCAGCCATAAAAGTTTACGAAAACACCTTTTCGACTGCCACCATGTAGGCTACTATTTGCTTTTTTGAGAAACAACTTGAATTCGAGTTTGTTCCCATTAATAAGAAAGAGGTCGAACACAAAAAGGAACTTTTCATTCTCTTAATGTAAGTGTTAGAGCAATTCATGGATTGCTTGTCTCTGAGTTTTAGTTCAATTAACTTTCGTTTCTTTTGATGCAGACATTCGTTCAAGTTTCAACTTTTGAAGATGGAGATCTAAAGCTATTCAGAAAGTACAAAGTATACATCTCGAACAAGCACACTAAAAAATTACTTATCAAAACAATTTCAATACACAGAATCAAGAACAATCATGCAATATATCGTCCATGAGTATGTTGAAAGAGGGACCCAACTAATAAGCAGAGAGTCAAATAAGATGATGATTATAAGAGAAAGGTAAACTCCTTGAATCCAGTTTTTTTTCCTTTTTAATTTTTTTGTTTTTTTATTTAATAGAGTTCTTTTATTTGAATCCACTTTACATCTTGAAGTCAATCAAATTTTACGCGTTCTTTATTTTTCATTTTATCTCTAATGTTGTAGAACCCTGAGATATGAACTGAATTTCTGAAGAATGGTAATCCTGTTAAATTTAAACAAGGTCAGGAAATAGCCATATTAATTGACTATAGTATAAAGATAGATAAGAATACAATCTATATGAGCTATAAAAAGTTGCTTGAGGATGTGCTTGATAGTGTAATATTATGCTTAGATAGAACTATCTTATTTACGGTCTTATCATATGATAAAAAATTGGGTTTGGTTTGATGCCGCTATGAGAACTTTACAATTCTTGGCTAGAGAAAGAATGTTAATATTCTTGGAGTGATAGTGGATCTCCTCACACTAACAGAAAAAGACAAGAAAGATATCTTGAAATGGGAAGTTCCTAACAAAGTTGACATGATTGCTCTTTCTTTTATTTGAAAAGGTTTAGACTTGGTGGAAGTTCAGAAACTGCTGGGATACCATGCAAAGAACATTCTTCTCATATCAAAGATATGATATTTTTTCATAATATAACGTGACCAGTTATTATCATAAATTTTTTTATTAAAATTTATAATTTATATCAGAATATTTATGTTTAAAAAATATATGTCATAACTCATAAGTCCTATAAGTTTCATAAGTTTCACAAATTTATAAATTATAGTATTATTATCAGAATATATTATGTAAATTCCAATGTATTTAATATATTATGTAAGTTATTGTTAAAGTAAATAGTAAAATATATTTTTATCAGAATATATTATCATAATTATTAATTAGTGTAATTAGTGAAATTAATAATTACTAAATTCCATTATTTTATTTGATTTGAATTGATTTGAATGAATAAATTAGGTAAATTAATAAATTTGATAAATTTGATAAATTAATGACATCACATAATATTAATTATTTGATTTGAATTGATTTAAATGATTTGAATTGAAATTCAAAAACAATTACCTTTATTATTTGACCATTATAAGATAATTAATGATATCACATTAAATGAATTATTTGATTTGAATTGAAATTAAAAAATAATTACTTTTATTATTTGATTTGAATTAATTTGAATTGAAATATATAGATAATAAATTGTTGAAATATACATACATGAGGATCAAGACATACATCTTATTATTTTATTCCATTTAATGACTTTTTATTGATTACACATACATCTTATTATTTAATTGTATTTAATGACTTATTCTACATACTAATATAATGTGGTCGTTTATTATCATAAATTTTTATTAAAATTTATAATTTATATTTGTATAAATAATCAAAATTTATATCAGAATATTTACATTTAAAAAGTATATGTCATAACTCATAAGTCTTATACGTTTTATAAGTTTCACACATTTATAAATTATAGTATTATTATTAGAATATATTATGTGGTTTATTATTAAAATAACAAAATATATTTTTATTAGAATATATTATTATAATTATTAATAAGTGAAATTAATAATTAGTGAATTTTTCTATTTTATTTAATTTGAATTGATTTGAATGAATAAATAAATTAGATAAATTAATAAATTTGATAAATTAATGATATCACGTAATATTAATTATTTGATTTGAATTGATTTAAATGATTTGAATTGAAAATAAAAAAAATAATTACTTTTATTTTTTGATTACTATAGTGTCTTAGAGGATTTTTTATTAGGTAAATAAATTTAATTATGGAATGAATATGTGAATTAAAAAATTTTCTTTATTTGACTTTATTTTGGTTTCTTTTTAAAATAGTTCTTAATTTAATAGAAATCAAAGTTTGAGATATGATTTTTTAAATTATTATCCCTTGACTAGAGAAAGTGATAAAAATCAAATTCTTAAAAAATGAAATCTGAGGCCTAGAGATTCAGTGCAAATATAGCAGCAACCTTCAATATTTTTCTTCTATGAAGCCAATTAAAAAAAATGCATTCAATAGTAAAGATGAAATCAATATTTAATCAATCATTAATCTGTGCAACAAATAATTTATAACAAATAACAAATAATTCGTAAATTAAAAAATTAATTAATTTACTTTTTTTATTCATTTAAATTTATTCTATTAAATAAATAAATTAATTTAAATCAAATTTAAAATATGTAAAATAAATTTGACTATAAAACTAATAAATCAATATCAAATATTTAGTTATTTAAATTTTAAAAGTATATGTCATAGTTCATAAGTTTTATATAAATTAATTATAATTATTATTATTTTTATAAATTATAAAAATTTTTAGAATTATAAATTAACCGTACATGATCCGCAATACCAGTTATAATTATAAAAATAATCAAATCTTAATTAATGCCCTAATGGTGACAGGCGCACCTCAATGTAATCAGTTGCGTGAAGACATATAAGCAATTGTACATCAACAAATTCATAAATTGGTGCGTCTGTTTTTTTTTTTTTTCTGGACATGACAAATTGACGTGTCTATTCGTTTGGGCTAGAAGCCCAAATTTTTCAACCCTAATTTTTTTTCAAGTAAATTATACTTTCCTCTTCTTAAAATTATATGGTCTTTCTTGCTTTAAAATATGCACTCTCCTCCTTAATTTGTAACTATTAAATACTATAAACTGTAGTCCAATTTTATATTTTCAATCCAAAAAGATACAATATTATATATTCTCTGACATCCGATAACCACGTATATTTTGACTAAAATACCTTTTAATAACCTAAAAATATCAAGTTTTACATATTTTGATACCCTTTTTTTAATATTAATCTAGAACAAGATATCATAAGTATTATATTTTCTAGTAAAAAAAATGTAATATATACTTACGTTATAGAATCGGACTAAAGTATAGTGAATTCATTATTACGAAGGATGAGAGTATATATTTTAAAAATAGAAAAGAAAAAAAACGTAATTATAAAAAAATTATAAGGGAGCAGAATGTTATTTATTCTTTTTTCCCCCTTAATTCAGCTCTTTTATAAATACTATTTATTGATCAAAATGGACCAAATTTTATGACCCAGCTTGTTAAACCAAAACTAGGAAAAAAAACTGCACTAAATCCATCACAGAAAACAACATCAGTAAATTTTTTGTAACAACAAATTTACTTCTGTCACTAATTTGTGGCAGAAACAATATTTTAATGATGGACTTTTTGTTATTAACCTGCCAGGACAAGTGGGTAGTTATTAATATTTTCATTAGTGTCTGTGGTTTGTCTCAAACCCGTGACGTTCATGTTGTTATCAATGTTCCTTGGTATTGATCCAATTGAAATCCATGAGCTCTATTAGTAAAGTAATATATATTGTAAAATATTAATCCAACAAATTTGGTGATTTAGTGAAATATTTGTGATAGAGTTCCGTCATAAATTTGTGAAAGAAAAACTTTTCGCCATAAATTCATTACAAAATTAGAAAATCAGTGATAAATTTTTGTGACAAAAATATTTGTCACTAAATTAGTAACAAAATTTGGTGACAAACAAAATCCATTGCTAAATTGTGAAAATTAATGACAAATTTTAGTGACAGACCAATTCCGTCTCTAAATCTCACGTTTTATGACAGAGTTTAATAATAGAGATCTGCCACTAATTTTATCGGTCACTAAATTTTGTCTCAAGTGACAGAATTAGTAACAAATTTCTATCTTTCACTAATTGTTTTGTTTTCTAAATGTAATCATTTTTAAATATCACTTTAAAAAGAACCAAACAATAATAGAGATTAATATATAACCAAACAATAATAGAGATTAATATATATTTTTTAACAATAAAAAATGATTCCGAGTTAAAATAATTTAATTTAAAATTAAATTTTATTTATTTTAAAGTGTAAATGTAAAAATGAATTATTTAAAGAAAAAAGAATTAGTAGCTATTTTTTATATTTTTTCTATTAGGTTTTCTATTCAAATCAAGTTAAACATATAATCTTTAAAAGTAATTTTATATTTCAAATAGCCCGATATTGCTTGATTAATTTTTTTAACAATTACTGGTTATAGATAAAGATATCAAAATGGATCAAATTTTATGACTTAGCTTGTTAAACATTTTTAAATATCCCTTTAAAAAGAATTAAAACAATTTAATTTGAAGTTAAATTTTTTTATTTCAAAAGTTCAAACGTAAGAATGAATCATTTAAAGGAGAAAAATTGACTTCACTTTTTACATTTTTGTTTTTTGATTTTTTAATGAAAGATAACGTATAATTTTTAAAAATAATTGTATATTTCAAACGTTTTAGTATTATGTTATTGGTTCTTTTAAAGATTTTTTTTAACATATTTTTTTATAGTAATATTTTAAAAATAGTATTTGCCATTGAATAAAAAATATTTTAAAATATTTTATATGTATATATATAATATCTTATAATTATTAAATTAATAAATTATAAGAATAAAATTACAAATAATTTATTTTTGAAACCTTGATTGGGATCTCTAATATATATATATATATATATATGTGTGTGTGTGTGTGTGTGTGTGTGTATAAGATTGTAAAATTTATTGTTAATATTATTAAATCTTTTTATAATTTAAAATATTTTACATTTAATAATATATTCACATGTTTTGAGGGAGTTAATTTGTTATTAAATATAACACATTCCATGTGAAGAAGCATTTGGAGCCGTGATGGTTAGCAGCGTCCTTTAGCATTTGCATCTACCTCCATGTAAGTGAAATTAAATTTACTATTTGTGTCTTTGTAAATTATTGAATTTGAGATCTAACAGCTCAAATTTTAAATGGTGATTTTTTTTATTTAAAAAAATATTAAAATTTAGACTGTTGGATTTCAACGATGTACAGAGAGACAAACATGATGCAACAAATCTAATTTCTAAGTAAAATTGAGTCCATCTCTTAGTTTTGAGAGGAAACACCTTAAAAGTAAAGAGCCAGTTTAAAGCTGAACCGATTTATATGCCAACTAGTTGATTAAACTAAATTTTTAATTAGGTTTAATTAATTCTTTTATTTAGGATTTACAGTTTATAGTTTAGGATTTAAGATTTAAAATTTTTGTATCTTTGGAACCAGATTAGATTGCCGACCCTACAAATCTAATTGTTATTATAATATTTCATTGCACTCTGTCTTCTTCAGGGCGTCTTTCTTCTCATGATTTTTCTATTTTTGCAACAAAGATAACGAAGAAAGAAGATGTCAAGTTTAAGAAAATGACCAAATTCCACATCAAATAGCAATCTCATCCCCACCATAAAGAACCAAAGCATATAGTGTCATATAATACATCGTTACTTTTGGACCCATCAATTGAGGAGGGCCTCATTTTGTGACTCTAAAAGAAGCTTTGGACAATGAAGTGGAGGGTTTTGTTTAAAGTATTATGCTCTTCTTTCATCTTTTTTTTATCTTTCATGGTTTCTTTCAATTGTACACTTCTAATTGTTTTTCTCCACACAGTAGCCTTTAATCTTATTCTAGTTTATTACACTTCCCTTTCTTGTAAATTCTTAAATATTATATATTCTTCCTCTCTATTTTTAAAATATACACTTCTTGTTCAGAAAAAAAGTTTGTTACAGTCTAATTGTTTTTTATGCTTGCTAGCCTAATACTATTTTTTTAAACTAAAATACTATTCATGAACCTAAATACAAATTAGGTGCCTTTTTTACTAGAAAATATAATACTTGTGAGTCTGTGACATCTTATTTTAGATTAATAGCAAAAACTATTACCACAATATGTAAAAATTAATTTTTTTTAGATTCATAGACTACCCAACATGAAAAAACATATTGAAATGGATTTCTCTAAACATAAAAAAGGACTAAAATGTAATATATTTATCGTTACAAAAAAGGAGGAGTGTATATTTTAAAATAGAGAGAAGAGATTTGTAATTTTAAAAAATTTACCAAGGAAGGGAGAATAATTTATTCCTTTTCTTTTAAAGCTCTGGTTCTAAACTAAGAACCTCTACCTTCCACTTAATAAAATCTGAAAATTGAAAATGCTTGAAGAAATCTTATTTTTATTATATCAAATTGTCATTTTTTGGAAATGATTTACAGGTGGATATATTTGGAATAAAGGAGCCTTGTCAATGAATTTGTGCACCCAAATCGTAGTTAGCTCTTCACAATTTTCTAAAAAGAATAGAAACCAATTCTTGGCAATAGAGTTCAACCAAGTCCATTTTTGTACAATGTAGTTGTAGTACCTAAGAAAAAAGTTTGTTCAATTTTTCAGAATATTATATAGAAATCACTTTGATCTGACGGTTATTGACGTACCACTTGTTTAGTTATTTTTTTTCTCTTTTTTTCATTAGTCAAATTATTCTTTTTAATTTTTCACTTATTTTTTTAATTTATTCTTTATAATTTAAAAGTTTCTTGAGTTTATGTTTTAAAAATTTCACACTTAACCCTGATAATTATACTTCTATTAATACATAATTAAATTTTTATTAATGTGATTAACTATGTCTTATATTAACACTTTGAATTTACATGACTTAATAGTGATTGGTTGAAATGATAGCAAATTATTTAATTTTTATAGATACTAATTTGGTTGAACTCTATTTTTTACACTCAATAATTTTAAGGCAAAATAATACTTTATATCCCTAAAGTTTACATCAAGTTTTATCTATGTCCCAAAGGTTTTTTTGACTAAGTTATATCCCACATATTTTAATTTTTGTCATATATATTATTTTTTGTAACTCCGTCAGTCAACTTAATGGAATGCTGACTGGACTGCCATGTGGTAAAAAAGTACATGTCACGTGGACTCCAGAAGAAAAAACAGGTGTTTTTTTAAAAGTTTCAGTTTATTCACTTAGGTCCTTAGTCAAAATTTGTTTTGTCTAATTTTTTTATAAACTAATTTTTTACTTCGTATAGGTCTCTAATTTAAGAATCTATTTTTTTATCTTTGTCAAAATATCCCCTACAAACTTTTTAATTTGTTCACTTTAGTCCTTGTTCTTCACTTTCATGCTCTTTTCTTACAATTTAGTCATTCAAATCAGTCAATAATTTTATTTTTAGTCATAATATAATTAAATCTATCATTTCCACCCAAAAATAACTCAAGAAATGAATTAAAATTCAAAGTTTTAAAAGTTGCATAAAATTCAAAGTTTTAAATGGATTAAATTTCATTTTTGAATTTTAATTCATTTATTGAGTTGTTTTTAGTGTAAATGATATATTTAATCATATTATGACTAAAAATGAAATTATGGACTAATTTGGAGGACCAAACTGTGAGAAAAAAATGAAAGTGAAGAACATGGACTAAAGTGAACAAAATGAAAAGTTTGTAGGGATGATTTTGAAAAAGATAAAAATATATTCTTAAACTAGGGATCTAGATGAAGTAGAATATGAGTTTATATAAAAAATTGGACAAAAGAAAAATTTTGACTAGAGATCTAAGTAAACAAAACCTAAGTGAATAAACTAAAACTTTTAAAAAAACTATTTTTTTTGAAGTCCACGTGAAAGCCACGTGGTAGGTTTTTGTTTTGTCATTGGTAACCCAGTCAACATTCCATTTAGTTGATTGATAGAGTTATAAAAAAAAGATATATATGACAAAAATTGAAACATGTATGACATAACTGAGCCAAAAAAAAAAACTTTGGGATATAGATGTAATTTGGTGTAAATCTTAGTAACATAAAATACTCTTTTACCTAAATTTAAAAAGAATTAGTTTTCTATTCCTAAATTTAAAAAGAATGAGTCTTCTATCCTATGAGGTGAGTGACTCTCTTGGTAAAAATAAAAAATTATAATTCAGACATTGAATTTGATTCCAATTTTACTCTTCTATTTTAAAACTTTTCCACACTTTAAAATCAAATTAAAAGTGTTTGACAAACAAAAAACGTTTCTTCTACATTTTGGTGGTGAAAAAAGTAAAGTGAAGTTGAAATCTCAACCATCCGATTATTAAATAGATAATTAAAAAAATATATATGAAATTAGAGACATCTTTTATTTTATTTTATTTTTTATTTTTATTCATTTAATCATAAACGTCCATTTGATGATTGAACATTTAAAATTTTAACTTTATTTTACACTTCTCACTATCAAATATACAAGAGTCATTTTCTAATGAACACCTTACTTTTCTTATATAAAATGTAATTTTTTTTTTAATCTTATCGGTATCTGCATTATTCGAGTGATATGAAATAAAGTATCATTGTGAAGTTGTGCACACGGAATGTTAGTTCTTTAAAATTTTCTAAAGAGGATAGAATCCAATACTTGGCACTCAAAATGCATCTTTTGAGATACTATGCCTTTTGTACCATCTAGTACTTTAGGGTTGTTCAAATTTTCCAAATAATATGTAAAAATGACTTTGATCAAACGGGGTTTGAAATTGCCACTTGTCTTTTTCTTTTTTTTCCTTCTCCTTTCTCTTTTGATTTAATTACTTTTTTAGTTTACACAGATTTACTTAATTTTCGATACGATTATTATAATTCAAAAGTATATAAAAAAATTAATTTAGCTTTGATCGTTCAATTTCTATCAAAATATCATTAAATTTTATGTATGTGACGAATTATTTATTATATATATCTGTGTTTATTTTTAGAGACAAGCAGCATACTTATATCTTTATAGATTATTAGATTTAAAATTTAACGATTCATATTTTAAATGAGGATTTTTTTTTAAAAAAAATACTAAAATCTAAGTCATTAGATATCAAATTCAATAATTTACAGAAACAAGTATGATTCTTATCTTTGAAAAAAACAACAAATCTACTCTCATATATATATATATATATATATATATATATATATATATATATATATATATATATATATATATATATATTGTTGAAACTGCTAAGATTTCAAAATTCATTAGATTCCAATTCATCTAACTTAAGCTAAATCGTACTACAAGAGCGTAAAACTCTCTTAGTTTTAATTTTTTTTAATTTATAGAATTCAAACTCAAACTCTTGCGGAAGATGAATAAGTTTTGACTAATATTAATTAATTCCAATAGTTCAACACTTGTTTTTTTAAATAAAATCTTAAATTTAAATATTATAAATTAAAAAAATTAATGTTATAAGAGTCTTTTAACATATATATATATATATATATATATATATATATATATATATAAAATAAGGCCAAAGGCCTGACAGAGCTAGAAAATATTGATAGTCAAAATAACAAAGGATCTAAAAGAAAATTTTTATCAAAAAGCCAAATACAATAAAGTCTTAAATTTAAATATTATAAATAAAAAAAATTAGCGTTACAAGTGTAATATATATATATATATATAATTTGACTAAATTAATTAAAATTCAATAAATTTTTAAATGCTAATAGTGAAAGTAAAAAAAAAAAGCAAAAAGGGTGTTGAAATAGTTGAAACAACGTGTCAGCTATATTAATTGACTTTGTTGAATTGACATAAACCATAATTGGCTGTAACAGTAAAGTTTAACTAACGTGTCAACAAAAGTTTAATAGTAAGAAAATTAAAAAAATTTAAATTTAAAAATTTAGTTAAAAAGTGAATAGAATTATAAAGATTAAGGGGATATTTTTTATTAGAAGGTCCCGGTGTAAATACATATTTAAATTTTAGATACTATTTTTAAATTTAAATAATAAATAATTAAGATGATTTATTATTTTATCATTTGTATGCATTAAATACATATATATTTAAATTCAATAAGGTACATTTAAAACCAATAGTTACTTAATATTAAAATACAAATCTCCTTAATATAAATCAAATTGAAATACTGGTTGAGTAAAAATAAATACCCTCTAAAATCATTATGTGAATTTTGTTTGGGGTCATTTTCTTGTGCTCTTAAGTGCCGCTTGTACTCTACGACTTTCCCTGGTCCCAACAATGTGGCGTTGCAGTTAAAGGATTGGATAGATCCAAAGCGTGAGTGAGTAGACTGCAAATTGTAATTGGATGAGCAAAGACGCGAAGCTCTCATTCTGCAAAAGATTGTGGCCACTTCTGGCATTGATTGGCAAAGCCATAAAGAAATCGCTATAATCACTCAACTTTTGAACCAAAGCACTCACGAGACACCCCTGAACCTTCTTCCTTTGAATTCATCTTTACGCTGCCAAACGATCTTATCCTCCTGATTCATCCTATGAGCAAAAGCCGTGAAAACTCCCTCTTCTTCTTCGTTCTTTACTCTCTGAGCAATTCGCAGTTTGCATCAAATTTCCCTGTCATTTGGTTCCTCTGCGTTTCGTGTCTCCGATTCTTGTGCATACCAAATATAATTTGTTCGACGTGGAGAACCGTCGTCGTTTTGGCTCTTCTTTGAACTCATAAACAAATTGAATTTGATAGTTTCATGAAAGAAAACACTCATGTTTCGGAATCAGTTTATGCACTTTCTGAAATCGATTCACACATTCAGAAGGAAAATTCGAATTCCTTTTGACTGTTTGTTTTGATAAGTGTCACTATTTGTAACTCCAGCTTCAATGGCGAGTTCGTGTTTCCACCCGCTTCGGCTATGGAGGTCGAAGAGGAAACCATTGCCAGTCTCTTCTTCTTCTTCATCCAAGAGGCAGTTAGATTGTGATGCGGAGAACATGGAACGGAAGAGATTTGACAGCTTGGACTCGTGGTCGATGATTTTGGAGTCTGAGAATGTTGAGACATGGGAGGCCTCGAAGGAGGATCAGGAAGAATGGACTGCGGATCTTTCGCAGCTTTTTATCGGAAACAAGTTCGCCTCCGGAGCTCACAGTCGGATTTACCGTGGAATTTACAGGCAGAGAGCGGTGGCTGTGAAAATGGTCAGGATTCCGACCCAGAATGAGGACAAAAGAACTTTACTAGAGCAGCAATTTAAATCCGAAGTGGCTTTGCTTTCGCGTCTCTTTCATCTCAATATAGTGCAGGTAAGTCGTTTCTCTCCACATGGAGTTTGTTTACTTTTTTCTTTTGGTTTATTGATATAAACAGCTATTACAATTATAGTATGTCAGCATGTCTATACCTGGTTTTATGAAAAACAAAGTTAGGAATAATACACTTCATTGTAGAATACATGGATCTACAAGTATTCCCATTAATAAAATCTTCCCAAGCATGAAAAGACGCAAGGGTTATACGCATCTCTTGGACCAACGCTTGAAATTCAGTCTGAGGATTTATATATGGTGATAAACTCTTGATATATCTTACTTTTGGAAAACTGATACACAAACAGATTTGTTGATTGTACGAAGCTCTAACAAACATGTCTGAAAGTGGTGAATAAGATAACATTCTCTCTGATGCCCACGAATCCAACCACTGCTTGAATAGAAAACCAAGAAAAGTAGAGATTGAAGAAGTTACACATAATCCAAGATGGCAAACCTTCCTTTTGATGGATTTTTTTTTTTTCCCCGAGGGGAAGGGAAGTGGGAAGAAATTTAACGAGTTATAGAGCTTTAATTTGAAAAATTGTTATGGTCGAGGTCGAGGAGTAGAGTTACAGTGCTGTTTGCATGTCAAATGACAATTCGAAAGAGTGGCAGAGAGAAACATATGAAGTCTAATTATAAATAAATTGCTGTCAAATACTGAGTTTTCGTTCTGATTGTCATATCTTGGGAGATTCAATATGAGCAGCGACATGATCTTATCTTTGTAGGTCTTAATACTTTGTCAACTATAACACCTCATCATTTTTTTCGTAATTCTAAGGGAAGGCCTTACATTTCTCTGTGGTCATACATTTCATATTATTTTTAGCTCAAGGTTGTTTCTCATGAATTTTATATAGATAGGCGAGTAAGGTGTGATCTCTGATGTTTAATTGACTCTTAATTTTACAGTTTATTGCAGCTTGTAAAAAACCGCCGGTGTACTGTATTATAACAGAATACATGTCACAAGGAACTCTAAGGATGTATCTGAACAAGAAAGAGCCATACTCCCTTTCAATAGAAACTATATTAAGGTTGGCTCTTGACATATCTAGGGGTATGAAGTACCTTCATTCACAAGGTGTGATTCACAGAGACCTAAAGTCAAATAACTTGCTTCTCAATGACGAGATGAGGGTTAAGGTGGCAGATTTTGGCACATCATGTCTTGAAACTCGATGCCGTGAAACCAAAGGAAACATGGGAACGTATCGGTGGATGGCGCCAGAGATGATCAAGGAAAAAGCCTATACTCGAAAAGTTGATGTGTATAGTTTTGGAATTGTGCTTTGGGAACTCACAACTTCATTACTACCCTTCCAAGGAATGACCCCCGTGCAAGCTGCTTTTGCTGTGGCTGAGAAGGTGAGATCACTTTGTCCTGACTCTGTATTTTGTATTATACAAGCTTCACTTATCAACTAGGCAATTCTCTTTTTATCCTTAAAGCTTTTTACCCCCTCGCTTCTTGATTTCAACTAACTTGAAATAGCATTCGTCCTGCAAAAGGCACAACTAAGCATATAGCTGTATCTTTAAGAACCATATCCCTATCAATTCCTTAGGCTCTTAAAATATATACCCTGCTAAGAAGCACGAGTTTAGGGATTGTAGATGTGTGCTATTTTGATATTTACATCCCATATTATAATTGGTATCTCTTAGTATTTGATGTCATCTCCAGCGTAATAGTCTAGTTGACCGAATTCCAAAGTGAAGCTTTTCTCTAGCTAGGTGATCTATTTTCTTGGTTAATATGCATAAATTCTTTTCAACTTAGATTTTATGTAATTTAGTATTTATCCATCAAATTTAAAACTTGGCTATTGGTCCCTATACTTACAAATTCGTGCAACTTGACTCTTTCGATCTATCCCAAAACCTTATGGAGCCTAACTAAATATTCGGATTCTTCATAGTTTTGTACTGATCCAAGTTCAACGAAAGCAGATTGAGTGCTTATTTGTGTGCTTTCTGTCTTTGTATACGATGAAATTAGAAGGAGTTGGTGTTTATTCTTTTTTATTTTTTCAGGAGGAGGTATTTTTATTCACTGGGCAATGCTTAGATGTCACATTAGCTATTCAGAAAAAACGTGGCATGATATAAGTTTTCCGTAGATCTATCAATGGAAGGGTCAATTTGCAAGAATTTATAAGTTTAGCAAGCCAATGTTCAAGTTTCAAAGTCGCACAAATAAATTAAGCCCATAATTTGAACGGGGTTTTATGCAATTTAAACTAATTTCTTCTTAGCTTCAGTGCAACAAATACCACTGCAAAATTCTTGGAGTCCTACGTAGCAAAAAAGTTCAATTTTCGACTTTGCTAAGCTAAGTAGGCTAATCTGGCGCGTTGCTGAATGTTTTCATCAATTATTTGCTAATATATAACTTAAAATACGAAGAAAAATGTGAGAGGGAAAAAAAAAACTGCAACCTAGTATTAGGTTTTTCACAATGTTTTTTAAAGAATAAAAATGAAAACCACTAGCATGACTTGCTCTGTCATCCTGGTTATAATTTAGAACTAATCATCAGAAAACAGAGCAAATTTCATAATCTATAAACGACTGTAGTCGATTATGTTGCATTCACTTTAGCCTGAGGTTTTTATTAAACACTTGAGAGCTTGAACCATTAAAGGCAAGAAAACCTGGAATTATTTTAGCTCTGCGAGCTAGGTTTTGGTTTATATGTCTGACTGAAATGCAGAAAGGCCATGAGAAATAATACTAATTTCTTTAAGCTGTACATGGATAGACCTTGGACGTTTTCCCTCCCTAACTTGTACTCATGATAAAAAATGGTTAAAAAATTGTACTAGTGAGTGTATAAAACTGATCTAAAAGAATAATTAGAGAAACTTTATGTATAATTATTGTTTCATTTTATGAACTCGGCCTACGTTTTATTGTCGGTCCCAACGGGATTTTCTGGTAAATGAGATACTTAAAGAGTTGGTCATTGATAGAGCTCAATGGTATCGTGTGATTCATATAGCCAACCTCACCTTAGGATAAGGCTTTGTTATTGTTGTTGTTGTTGTATTATTTTATTTTATAGATAAAAATATATTATGTGAACATTTCGTTTTCAAGTCACATTACAACAATTACAAGAAATACCTAGTTATATACTGTATTGTTTGGTTTTATAATAAGTCAAAATCAATGTTATAGTTGATTTAACCATAATAATCAAGATCGAGATCTTGATAATAAAATTGATTAAGATTATGATTTTATAACTACTTTGCTTGCAAGATTGTATGAAAGATCACAATGTGTCAGGATCGTATGAGATCGTAATCTTGATCGTATCGTGTGATCCTAACAATCTCGTCTACATTGAAACTTTTTTAACGTAAAATTGGTGCATTAAAACTATGAAATCTTTGCACCTCCCTCTCGTTTTCACTATGTGTTTTGACTTTAAGCATCATTCTTCGCATTTTGTTATACTTTTTTGATAATTTTTCTATCACAGCAAGTGCTCTAGTTCACTTGTGTACATGTTATAGTGTTGCATCGTCTCTTCACTGTTCTAGCTCAATTGATGTTGTGTCTTCACCAATGGTATGGGTTGCTACTGAGTTTGAATAAGTTGGTTTGATTATTGCTGGTTTCAAGCTTCGTGTATGATATGGTTGTGTGTGAAACTGTAAATGTTAGATTTAGGCTTTTCTAGGTTTATTTGATTTTTTTTTTGTATGGTAATGCTGATAACCCTTATTAGTAATTTTATCTTTGACTTAGATGTCATTGAAAGTGTTAAGATATTCTAAAAAATATTAATATGTATAAATGTTTGAACTTTAACGCAAAAGATACTTACGGCATAATTTTGTTTCAAAAGAATAGGATATATGTACTTACTAAATTTATATATAATTTTGTGTTCAATCTTTGCAATGGTTTATGTACGAAATTTTTATGATTTTTACGTGTTTGTGTATGAGATGTTGTCACTTCTATAATATATGACATATTTTATAGAAGTATGTTGAAATTTGAATAAGTTTATACTTAATTAAGAAATTTACTGAAATATATAATTTTTTTATATTTATTTATAAAAATAAATGAGATCTTACGATATTTAATTCAATCTATCTTATGTCTTTTTTGATCTTGGACAAAATCTCAATTTTAATTACATGGATTTAACTATAGATTCAATTGCTTTGAACAGAATGAGAGGCCTCCGTTGCCGTCTAGCTGTCAGCCGGCGCTTGCACAACTAATAAGGCGGTGCTGGGTAGCAAACCCTTCAAAGCGGCCAGATTTCAGTGACATTGTGTGTACTTTGGAGAAGTATGATGAATGTGTAAAAGAAGGTGTACCTCTTCCTCATTATGCAGCCCTAGTCACCAAAAATGTCATTGTCGAACGATTGAAAGGTTGTGTGCCGTTGAGTTCCTCTATATCCGTACATGCCTAATTTAAACGACAAGGTATTATTGTCGTTAATTACTTATCGTCCATATGCGTGAATATATGTTAATATAGTCCATTAGTCCATTAGTTTATGTACATTGATATTACCAATCGTATTTATGTAAATTCACTTTAAAAAAATTTTCCGTTTTCCGTTTTTCTTTTATTTTTTAATCTTTTTCTTTTCAATGGAATTTGTTTTGAACCAAAATAACACTGATGTAGTATCTTTGTCATGCTCCAAAATTGAGCATGTAATCAACCGAGGATGAGAATCCTCTCATCTCTATAAGCCCAACACTCAATGCCTCCATACAATGTACATCAAGTTGACAATTAACATTTCACAATTTCAATATATTTTTTTAAACATACATATATAAGCATAGGGACCGTTTGGTATCTAAGAAAGAGTAAGAATTGAAAGAAAATAGTAAAATGAAAAGGAAGAGAGAATAGAAAAATGAGAAGGAAAAAGAAAAAAGACTTGTTTAGTATGCATTGGAAAAGAAAGAAAAAAAATAAGATTATTATATTTTTTTAAAGATAATAAAAAATAAATATAAAAGTAATTTACTATTTTGCTCTTAAACCTTCAGCAGGATCGGTCGACTGGCTGGCATGGCTTAACATCGCCGGTCGACCGACTGCCACGCTTTATCGCAGCCGGTCGACTGACTGCCATGGCCTGGTAGTAGCCGGCTGCCAGGCAACTGCCATGACTGTCAGGCGCCTGGCAGTCGTTGGTTGGGCCGCTGCCAAGCGCCTGACAGTTGCCCGACCAGCCAGCGACTGCGTCTGGTAGCCTCCGGTATCAAAAGCCAAGCAGGATGAGTGACGCGCAACTGAAATTTGAATGAATTGACAAATAAGGATTTTTACTTTACTTTCCATCAAAATGACTGATTTTCCATCCACAATGCGATGGAAGATAAAAAGTGTATTTTGAAGAAAAAGTGAAATCTGACTTCCGTTTCCAATTGATACAGTATGACATACTAAATAACGAAAAAATGCTACAGTGTTGGAAAGACGCTTTCCTTTTGCGCTTCCGCGAGCATACCAAACAGCCCCATATTGTTACATATGTTTATCAATGACTAAGTCATTTTATTGATTAGGAAATTCAAGCTTTCCACAAAATGTCACATTCATACATGAACAACGATCTACATATATAATCAGAGAGCTCAGCCTTCAATATTCACTTTATGAACAATAAATGATATCCAAGATACTCCTACTAGATTACACAACGACTTCTAGATTAATTGTATTATATGAATGCTATATACTCATATGAGAATCTCCTAAATCGAACAGGGTTACTTGATATCCACTTCTATATCTATTCTTGCTACCAAACTCCCCCTTTATGCTTATTTGAAAATATTATAAAAGAAAATAATGAGTGATACACTAATAACTTTAAAAACATATTATTAAAATGTAAAACTACTTTAAAGACATATTATTAAAATGTAAAACTACACAATATACGGGGAAAACTTAATACAAGTAAGTAGGAGCTCAAATCATGGTAATCTAGTTTATTCACAAATTCCTTTCATATTCAACCATGGTGCTTCACGTGTGTATGTGTGTGAGTAGACATATAAGTGTATAAGTATTAACTAGCTAACACTAGTATCATCTTTATATTCATACAATTCCACGCTAAATAAGAAAGAATTCTTAAGTCAAGATAATTTACACCATCCACAATAACCATAATCATGAACTCAACAATTTAATCATAACAGTAAGGTGCTTGAGAATATGAACATATATATTAAGTAGCCTTTGCTTAAGATAGTTCTCTTGACCACGAATGCCATCCAAGATCAGAGAAATTTTAGTATTTTCAAAATGGTTTGGGGTTAAAGTGAGAATCAAATTTTGAAATTAAGCCATTTGAAATTCCAATGTCTTTTGGGGACCAATATAAAAAATGATTTAAAAAACTTGGCAAATATGAAATTTTGAAAATGGTTGGAATTAAATTAAAATAATGTTTCTAAAGTATGCAACCTAAAAAAAAATTTAAGCCAAAAGTCAAAAAAAAAAAAAGCAGAAGAAAAGCAGATAAAGCTTGAGGCCTAAGGCAAATAATGTGCGTTAAATGACTGAGATCATGTGACAATTTTGATCCCTAGCATGATAAATGCTTTTATTTTACTTCCTCATTAGTGTTAAAAACGTTGTTCTTGACTATTCTTGCTAAGGGGACGAGTGAACGGGGAAGCAATTTTAAAGAAATGGATTTTAATAAATAACAACAACAACAACAAAGCCTTATCCCACTAAAATGGATTTTAATAAACATTCCGAAAAAAACCTTGAGATTTGATCTTGGAATGGATTTTAATGAAAAACCTTGAGATTTAATTATGATGAAATTCTAAAAATCTTGAGATATAATTTTGAAAAGGAGTTAATTTAAATAATATTAAGGTTTGGGTTCAAAATAAAAATATATGAAAATTGAAATAGATAAAAATAGTGTCTGAAAGGATCAAATTAATTTTTTTTCCTTTCCCATATATGGCCAAAATAATTATAATAATTAGTTTTTTAACTAATTAATTGAATTTGAAAAAAGAGAAGAAGAAAAAGATAGGGCACAAAAGTGATTGAACTCTCCTCTTTTAAAATTAAAAAAAAAAATTAAAAAAGAAAGAAGAAGGAAGCATTCACGTAATATTGAAAGAGGTCCCTTTTTTCCCCACTGGTTATCATTTTGCCTTATTTGTGCACTTCATCTGCATTTTTCTGACCTAGCCCCTCTCCTCAGATTTAGATTGAGTGATATAGTTTTTTCAACGTCATAGTGGCATTGAATCTGATTCGTCAAATCAGAGAATATAGACGATTCAGATTGGTCTTCGTTTATGAAAAAAAAAAAGTTTTCGCCAATTTAAGTCATCTATATACTTTGATATGACAGCTCAAATTCAATGTTACGGTGACGTTGAAAAAACTATCACTGGATCCAAATGCCACAGAATAGGAGAGGCCATATTTTTAAAGACAAAGTCTTTGTGAAGTACTACCTCTCAAAAGAAAGAAAAGATAGAGCCAACAACTCCTAAAAACAAAATTGGAGATGACACTTCTTGAAAGAAATCCAAGCGAAGATGACATTTCCTCAAGGGACATACAAAGTAGAGACAATGTCTCCAAAAAGAAAATCCAAGTGAAGACAATGTCTCCTCAAGGAACACACATAGTGGAGATAGTTGTCTCTTAATAGAAAACCCAAGTGGAGACAATGTCTCCTCGACAGACACAATATCACGTCCCAAATGACATGTAACTGGTACGGTGAGTGAGATTAACCTCACCTCCATAAGACTCATCCCCCTACTCAAAACCTCAAGAGATGATGGCCTCTATGAATATTTTATCATAACATGTGAGAGGTCACTAAATCGCTCTTGATCAAAGAGATAACCATTATTTTCACCACTTGTAAATGCCCAACTCCTAGTGTAGAACTCTCCTATGTCTAATCCCTATAAATGAAAATCCCACAAACACTAGTCATTTTTGCCCACTAGGTCTATGCATGACACATTACAAAATTTTGGCAAAAATCATAGTCAACAAACTTAGACCTCATCTAGATATTCTTGTTTCTTCTCTTCGAGGAGCCTCCATGAAAGGAAGAAATACAACAGACCTCTTCTTTCTAGCACAAGAATGCATGCACTCGATGAATAACATGAAGAGGAAAAGGGATGGATGATCCTTAAGACAGATATTAGAAAAGCCTTTGACTCCATTTCTTGGAGTTTTATATCCAACATTCTATGTTCTTTTAACATTCCCGAGCAATGGATAGAGCTTATTGACTCATGTTTCCATTCTATGGAACATGTTCCTATTATAAATGGAAGTAAAACTATGTCCTTCAAGCCCACCAGAGGAATCAGACAAGGAGATCCTTTATCACCCTACCTCTTTATCTTAGCTATGGAGTACCTTTCAACTCAAATACTAGAGGTTGTTTCCTCAAATGTCTGGAAACCCTTTAAACTCAAAACTCATAATCTTAAAATCTCGCACCTCCTTTTTGCGGACAGCATTGTCCTCTTTGCTTAAGCCGATAATAAAACAATCCAAATGATCAAAACTATACTTCAACACTTTTGCAATACTAGTGGAGTGAACATGAATCTTGAAAAATCAAAACTTTGGCTTTCTCCAAACCTAGAAGAGGCCAAAAAAGATAGCTTCTCCAACTTCTTACAAATTTGTCATTCTCATCATCTAGACACCTATCTAGGTTATACTCTCTAGCCAAACAACGAAGTAAGTGACTTCTACACGATCATAAATAAGATTAATAAAAAACTTCAAGGTTAGAAAAGAAACTTCCTTTCCTTTGCTGGTAGGGCCCAATTGATAACTGTCAGTTTTCCAGAGAGAAAAATATGCCCTTAATTATTCAAATCTGTACAACCAGACTTCCTATATGTACATTGTGTAAGATTCTAAAGAGAAAGACATAATTATGAGACAGAAAAATATCCACTCTGTAGACAACTATAAAGAAGAGAATAACATGTAAAGTTGCAGACAACACCATGCTGGATTAGGTGGATTAGGTGGGAGAATATTGGAAAAGCTGAAGAATATTTCAACACTCCCCCTCAAGCTGGTAAATGGATGGTTTCCATACCCAGCTTGCATATAATATTCTGGAAGTTTGAGCTATTCAATCCTTTGGTTAGAATATCAGCAAGTTGGTCATGTGTAGAGACATATGGTGTACAAATCAGTCCACTTTCCAATTTTTCTTTGATGAAATGCCTATCCACTTCAATATGTTTTGTGCGGTCATGTTGTACTGGATTATGGGCTATGTTGATGGCTGATTTGTTGTCGCAATAGAGTCTCATAGGGCCATCCAACTTTATCTTTAAGTCTTGAAGAATAATCTTTAACCAGAGTAGTTCACATACACCGTGAGCCATTGCCCTAAATTCAGCTTTTGCACTTGAACGGACTACTACGCTTTGTTTTTTACTCTTCCATGTCACAAGATTCCCACCAAGGAACGTACAATACCCTGATGTTGATCTTCTATCAATAATTGATCCAGCATAGTCAGCATCAGTATATGCTTCAAGTATTAAACCTCTATTTCTTCTAAACAAGATACCTTTTCCAAGCGTTCCTTTAAGATAATGTAATATTCTATGAGCAGCCTGTAGATGAGTTTCCCTTGGGTCATGCATGAATTGGCTGATCATACTCATAGCATATGATATGTCTGGTCGAGTGTGAGATAGGTAAATAAGCCTTCCTACCAAGCGTTGATATGATTCTCTGTCAACAGGGATGTCATCCTCAGCCTTTTCAAGTCTAAAGTTAGAATCTATTGGAGTGCTTGCTGGCTTGCATGCTGTTTTACCTGTTTCCTTGAGGAGATCTGTAGTATATTTTTGTTGACAGATAAAAATTCCTTTCTTAGAATGAGCCACTTCTATTCCAAGAAAGTACTTCAGTCTTCCCAACGCTTTGATCTCAAACTCCTTAGCTAGACATTGACCCATGGCCTGTTGTTCCTTTTTATCATTTTCAGTTACTATTATATCATCAACATATACCAATAAGGCTGTGACTCCCCCTGAAGAAGAGTGTTTGATGAATAAAGTATGATCACCTTGGCTCTGTTTAAACCCCATAGTTATCATAACTTTTGTGAAACGCCTAAACCAAGCACGTGGAGATTGTTTAAGGCCATATAATGCCTTTTTCAATTTGCATACAATATTTGTAGCCAAATTCTTTCCATATCCTAGTGGAATCTCCATGTAAATTTCTTCTTCTAGCTCTCCATGTAGAAAGGCATTCTTGACATCAAATTGCTGCAATTCCTAACCAAAATTAGCTGCAATTGATAATAATACTCTAACACCGTTCATTTTTGCTACTAGAGCAAAAGTTTCTTGATAGTCAATTCCATAGGTTTGGGTATAACCTTTGGCTACCAACTTGGCCTTATATCTCTCAATTGATCCATCAGCTCTATACTTCACAGCATACACCCATTTGCATCCTACTGGTTTTTTTCTAGTAGGTAATTTCACTAATTCCCAAGTTTTATTCTTCTCCAAAGCTTCCATTTCTACATTCATAGCTTGTTTCCATTTTTTATTAGATAAAGCCTCGGATAAACTTTTAGGAATGGTGATAGCATTTAAGCTTGTCAAAAAAGCTTTGAAAGATGGTGAGTAGTTATCAAAGGATAAAAATTGTGCAAGGGGGTATAAATGTTGTTTTGTACTTTTTCTGGTTCCTTTTCTAAGAGCAATGGGTAAATGAAGATCCTGGTCACTATTCTCAAAAATCTCATTTTTATTTTGTAATTGATGGTTAGAGATCATTACCTCATTTGAAGGATTTGAGTTGGATTCTTGGACATGCATAGGTTCTGAAATGACCATTTTCTTCCTTGTATACACCTTGCCTTTGCCAAATCTTACTTCCTCAGGAGCAGGGTTCAAAATATCCTCTTCTTTAGGCCTAGATTCTTGGACATTGGACATGGGTTCAGTTACTATTTCAGATTCAGTTTCATGGTTATCATCCTGTGTTTCATATCTGAACATGGATTCAGCCACTGTTTCTATTGTTTCTGTGGGTAAAGGTTTAGACCCTGTCAAGGGAATTGATGAAAAATCAAGGAGGCACCCATTTTCTTCGCACCCATGTTCTTCCTCAGGTGTATTCCCCCTTTGAAGATAAGGAGTAGCAAAATATGAATCTTGCTCATTAAAAGTGACGTCAACTGAGACATAGATTTTCTTTGTGGGTGGATGATAGCATTTATACCCTTTTGAGTTGATGAATACCCTACAAAAACACATTTTAGAGCCCTCGGGTCTAATTTTCCTCTATTTTGATGATGGATATGAACAAAAGACACACACCCAAAAATTCTAAGGATGAGATTGTTTGTAGTTTTCAGATTCGGGTAGAAAGTTGAAAGGATGTTCATTGGACTTTTGAGACCCAAACCTCTAGAAGGTAAACGATTTACTAGGTATGTCGCTGTAAGAACAGCTTCTCCCCAAAAAATTTTAGGCACATTCTTTTGAAATAACATTGACCGAGTTTGTTCAAGAAGATGACCATTTTTCCTCTCAGCCACTCCATTTTGTTGTGGTGTATAAACACATGATGACTCGTGTATAATTCCCTTCTTTTCAAAAAACGAGTTAAGAATCTGATTGAAATAATCCCTAGCATTATCAGACCTAAGTCTTTTGATATTAACCCCAAATTGGTTTTTTTATCATAGAATAAAATTTGGGAAAAACATAGCTGACATCAGATTTTTGTTTGAGCAAGTATATCCATGTAACTCGGGTGCAATCATCAATAAAAGTAACAAACCATTTTGCCCCTGAAACATTAGAAGCAGTAGCTGGTCCCCAAATGTCACTATGAACAAGGTAGAATGGAACAAGGCTCCTTTTATTGCTAATTGGAAAAGGTACACGTTTATGTTTGGCAAATTCACACACTTCACAATGAAGATTTTCAACATCTAAATCCTTGAATAATGAAGGAAACAAAGTTTTAATAATTGAAAAAGATGGATGTCCAAGACGGTAATGATGAAGAAAAATTCTTTCTTTATTGGATGTGGCAAACTGTGAAACAAAAGTAAAAGGCATCTTGCTCTTAGCTGTATTTGACGTCTCAAGGTAGTAGAGGCCATTCCATTCCCTAGCATGTCCAATCATCTTCCCTTTGTCCTGAAATTCACAATAATTTTTATGAAAAACCATATTACAATCTAAATCTTCAATGAGTTTTTTAATAGAGACCAGATTTGTGGTTAATTTAGGAACATGTAGGACATTTTTTAAAATAATAGTTGGGCTAATTTTGATATCACCTTGTCCTGCCACAGTGGTCAAAGACCCATCAGCGATAGCTATTTTCTTGTTACTGGGACATGGGGAATAAGTTGAGAAAAGTTTAAATGAATGAGTCATATGGTTGGTTGCTCCTGAATCCATGATCCAAGAGTTGGAAAAAATAATATCTGAGGCATTTAATCCAATAGAGAATGGAAACTTACCGGAATAAGCCATGGAGCATGTACCTGAGAGTCCTTCTTGTTTTTCCATGTTGTTGATAAAAGCCTTTATCCTCTCAATCTCTTCTTGATTAAGGTTGTTCTGCTCTTGTGATGTTACAACAACATGTGCTTGGTTTCTATTTCGTTGTTGCCCTCCTTTTTGACCCCATTCTTTACTTGGTGGTTTTTCATGAAGTTTCCAGCATTTTTCTCGTGTATGACGAGACTTTTTGCAGTATGTACACCATAACTCATCCCGATTCTGATTTTTCTGTTGGCCACTTTTTTCCCTTTCGAGACTTGCAACCCTCTCTTGATTTGTAGTTGATTTAGCCACCATAGCAGAGCTATCAGTGACTTTAGGTTCAAGCATCAGCCCTCTCCTGCTTTCTTCACTTCGAATCAGGGCAATTACTTCATTAAAACATAGAACTTCTGATTTCCCTAGAATTTGGACTCTAACTTGGTCAAATTCTGGGTTGGGTCCCACCAAAAAATCATACACTCTGTCTTGTTCAATATACTCTTTTAGAATAACAGGATCCTCAGGACATTTAGTTTTTATGACTCTATAATGATCTAGTTCCTGCCATAAAGATTTTAATTGATTTGCATATTCAGTAACAGTCTTGTTACCTTGTTTTGCAGCCATAGTTTTCACTTTTACTTTATATACTTGGGCAGCATCTCTAGCTTTGGAATATGTTTGTTGAATTGCTTCCCATATATCTTTGGCAGTAGCTAGAAACATACAGGTGTCGCTGATCTCAGTTGTCATAGAGCTCCATAACCATGCCATAATCATGGAGTCTTCCTCATCCCATGCTTCAAACTTAGGATCTTCAGGTTTAGGACCCATACTTGTGAGATGTTTGATTTTTCCTTTTCCTTTTAGTACTGTACGTATAAGTTGAGACCACTTGAGGTAATTCTTCCCATCCAATCTATAGGAAGCAAGAATATTTGGTAATTCCCATGTACGGGTAATCTCCTCAGGTTGTATTTTAACCTCAGTTTGTTCAACCCCAGACATAGCTAAAGGAAATAACTATAGTGGGTATTTAAAATTTGGTGAGATTAAAAGGAGATGGCAGTGAAGGCCACTCAAAGTTGACAATTAAGGTCAATAAATAAGCTAGCTTAGTAAAAAAAAATGGCAATTAAGGCTAAGAAGGAGCTAATTCAGTAATCGCAATGAAGTTCACTTAAAAATGGCAATTAAGGCCAAAAATCACTCCTTTCACAACCAGAGACCACTACACAGGCGTTAACAGGTAAGTATTAGAAATACAAAAAAAATGCTCTAATACCCAAACTGACACCAGGGATGTGCCGGAAACAGGGAGTCGACGCCGGAGGTACGAACACGAACCTGAACGACGGTCACATGCGCCGGCGCGTGAGTTTCACGTGAAAGATGGAGGTGCGCGTGAGGCTCACGCGCGCCGAAATGGGCTGCCGGACTTCGGGGACGGGCCGGAATTGAGGATGGGAGACTTCCTAAGGGGGCGGTGAGATGCCAAACTCACTTTTACAGATCACTCAAGATTTAATGGATCCAACTTAGGCTTTGATACCATGTCAGTTTTCCAGAGAGAAAAATATGCCCTTAATTATTCAAATCTGTACAACCAGACTTCCTATATGTACATTGTGTAAGATTATAAAGAGAAAGACATAATTATGAGACAAAAAAATATACACTCTGTAGACAACTATAAAGAAGAGAATAACATGTAAAGTTGCAGACAACACCATGCTGGATTAGGTGGGAGAACATGCTGGATTAGGTGGGAGAATATTGGAAAAGCTGAAGAATATTTCAACAATAACAACTACAACAAATTCTATCCTCTGCTACTTTATGAGTCTTTGAGCTCCCTAAAAAGAACAATGATAATATAGACAAAATAAATAGACTTTCTTTGGAAAAATCTAGCAATAACTCTAAACTTTGCTACATCAGTTGGAACAAAATCACTAAACCCAAAAAAAAAAGGGTGAACTACGCATTAAACAATTCCGACCTACTGAATGCAGCCTACAAGACAAAATTAAAATGGAAATGAAAACTAAACACCATAAACCCTAGGTTAGCCTCTTCTGCCACAAATATAAACATATATCCCCTTATAATGGCCCGGGGGGGGGGGGGGGAAGGGCTTCCTATACTTATAAAAGCATTTTTAAAGACTCCAATATCTATGAAAACTGCACCAGCTACATAATAAGTAATGGACGGTCCAAACCTATGGCTTGACCCCTTGATAAACAATCGGCCTTTTAGACAGCAAATTCAAGGCCCCCTCCCAAACCTGCATGAAGAAAATACAATATCCTCCATAATTACATAAACAAATGGAACAACCTACTAGAGCGTAGACAGACTTCCTTTTGTCCTACCTAAACTACAAGATCAAATTGTTGCCATCGTCCTACCAAATAGCTTAACCACCGCAGATGACCTACCCTTCTAGAACCAATCTCAAGAAGGAACCTTTACTATTAATTCTACATACAACTGCCTTATAAAAAAAATAAAAAATATAAACCTAAACTGGATTTGGCAAACTCTAAGCCAGCCAAGGGAGAAAATTTTTATATGGAAATGCTACCTCAATGGACTACTCTGCCAAACTTACACACCTAAAAATCATTGATTCACCAAATTGTCCTCTTTGCGCCTCTTTAGAGGAAAACATTCTAGACATCCTTAGGGATTGTCATGTGGTCAAAAGAATCTGGGTTCTTTTACTTGCCCACCCAACTTCTACAATGGTGACTTACTCACTTGGCTAGAACAAAATGCAAAAAACCACACTGGAAATATATACAACATTCATAGGAGCACTATCTTTCTTACCATAGTTTCTACTATTTGGAAAGCCAGAAACCACAAAATTTTAAAAAATCAACCTTTCCAGTCAAAGACGATATCAAAACTAGCTAAACAGAGGGCAACTAAATTCTGGTTTACTCATGAACAACCAAAGATCACCACCTTTCAAACCCAAAAAAAAAAAGGGCAACTCTTCTTGGAAAAAACCTCCAAATTCTTGGGTGAAACTTAATGTAGATGGATCAATGAGAAAATCTCTCTTGGGAGCAAGAGGATGCATCCGCAATGAGCATGGCCACTGGTCTACTGGTTTTCCTATGTTCATAGGCTGACGCAGTGCTTTGCAGGCTAAACTTTGGGCAATTTTATTTGGTCTCAAGACAGTTACATCCCTTAATCTCTCAATGCTTGAAATAAAATCAGATTCCTAGACAATAATAAATTTAATATTGCACAAGAGTATTCACACTCACCCACTTCACTCTCTAATCATGAATTGCAGGTTCCTACTCTCTACTTTTTCTAGTAGCAATCTCTGTTGGGTAAATAAGAGCAACAACTTTTGTGCAGACAAGCTAGCGAAAGCAAGAAGGCTTCATTGATTCCCTCTCACCACCTATAACACTTGCCCCGAATATGCCATAGCCACTTATCAAGAAGACATGAGATAAAATGAAATTACCACTTACAAATAGCTCAGTTGTTGTCTCCTTTGCTGTCTCCACTATCTTCAGTATTTACCAGGTGTTTTATCATCGTGTTTTTTCATCTTGTGTACTTAAACCCTTGTCTTAACTCTATAAATCTCTATGTCCCTTGCATATGTTTTCACTTTTGAACATACTTGTTAATAATCTATAATCAGTTCGCGGGAAGACCAAACTGCAAACTCTATTTTTCCACTACTATCATTTAATGAATTTCACCTTTTCACCCAGAAAAAGAAAAATTTAGAAAGGAGACATGTATAGTTCCATAAATGCTTGCAATCAGATTTTTCAATAAAGACATAACATTAAGAAATTTCTTTTGGAAACACTCGGTCCTTTGATGCTAAGCTGGAAAAATCATTCACTAGTCATGTTTTTATTTTGAAACCTGATAGCTAACACTTGAAAACTATTTGTAACCTTTGTCTATTCAGAAATCCCTAAATGAATTCCCAACTATGAGCTGAGTGGGTGACTAAGACTCCAATGAGGTACTAAAGCTGCATAGCTCTCAGACTGCTACATGATACTAATCAATTATCTGTTTCATTCCATCCAACTGTGATATAACAAATTCAAGTTTCTTGAAACAAATCTCTTTAGCTATTCTTTGAACCATAGTCGCACTGCTCAAATGGACGATACTCACAAGCACTTTTGATTTCATATCGCATCGCCACTTGGATGTCCTAAGATTTTGAGAAGAAAATATTAGTAAAAATATTTGCACAATGCAGCTTCCAACTAAAAAAGAAAGCTTCCAAAAATAAAAGGGAATTGAAACTTATATCAAAATTTGTTATAATGAAACAAAACCAGAGCAGAGTCCATTAGTTTTACGTTTAAAATTACATATCCACAAATTAATTCCAAATTGCTACATTTGTCTAGTGAATTCCCTCCTTTTTCAAATGGAAAGAACAAAATTTCATGGTTGGGAGTTGGCTTATCTCAGTTTTTGACAGAACATTGAATATAAACTCAATGAGAGAACGAATAGGCAAAAAGTTTGAAGATACTATTTATGATGCTTATGAAGAGGATGATCACCAATTCAAGAATTCAAAATTCGATATTCAGCCCAGAGAAATTGTAGTTTTCACTTTTTAGCATTATAATACTGTTAGACCAACATGTTTTTTGTAATTGACATATATTTTTAGCCTTGTAGAAGTCAACTAGTGCAATCCTCTGCATTCATCTTCATATTTAGTTAATTTTTAGCATGGGAGGTTTTTAATGAATAATGCTGCAGTATTACGGCATGCGTAACTGTGAAACAGTTTTATGGAGGAAGGAAGGAGTCGGGTTTGAACAAATACACTGACCATCACATTGTCTTAACGCAGACTTAAATACATTTTTGGTCCTTATAATTTTATAGAAGTTTCAATTTGGTTCAGTTCAAAAGAATGCAGTGTTGCTCTCCTTTCTTTCTAATGATCCAATTTTGCCCCTCTATCACATTTTTATCCAAAATTTAACAATTTACTGACTTGGACACTAAATCTTGATTAATTGCATAAATTCAAGGTAGTGGTTTTGGACAACATCTTTCCTAGGACCTGTAGAGCTCGCAAGCTCATCCGTGACTCCTCCTGCAAGCTTTAAAACCTTGACAATTCTATACATATGACGAATTATATATAAAAATCACAAATTCAGAACAAACTGAGAATTTATCACTCCATTTATGTTCTATATGATTTGAAATATCACCGTTTCCACATTCTGAAGTCTCTGTAATTAAGTTGCCTGGCCTTGTGAATCCATTGATATTACTCGTTTGAGCTCTCATTAAGATCTGAGAAATCAAACAACCAGTAACAAGACTTAATACCACGTAACCCCTAAGGGCTGATCCAGTGGTTAGAGACATGCTTCCCCTATTACGATAATGGTTTACTCCTAAATGCACCAAACTGATATGGTAGTTTGTCCGCCTGAGGAGTACCATTGTCTCAGTTGATGTAAGAGTTGGACAATGATGAACAAGAAGGTCTCCTTTGACAGAGATTGAATAACAATATGCTGAGAAGGAAAGCTATGCAGAACAGAAGAATGAAAAAGAAAAATGTGATTATCATTAAAGTAAAGAATTGGTCCATCATTTTTCTTCTCTTTTTCTTGAATAACTGCTGCAGCCTGTAGCTATGTATACAACTGCTGGTATACCAAATGGGAATATTCCAGGTTACTTTATACAATTTATGTCCAATAAAACATCGAACAATTTGCTTGTTTTCAATATCATTCTTGATTCTTCCCAATACTAATTACTGGAGCCTTAAATACATGATTCTAATCATTAAATATGCATCCAACGGATAAAATCTTTTCTTTAGTTTTTTGTTTTTTAATTTAAAGTTAGATTAATCATTATATTTAATAATAGTTAAATCAGATCTAATAAAATTTTAAAAAAATAACAAAAAAAATAAAGAGATCCAGGCAGTTGGGTGTCATCCAACAAGCAGAGTCATGTGCTTCCACAGTAATGGGCAGGAGCCAATCCTCATTTGATTCTTCCCTGCTCAATGCTCTGGAAAAAGAATAGAGTCCTCGGATTTAACAAGAAATGTCTACTTCAAATATACGCATCATTTCCAGATGCATTCCATTAGTTCTTTCAATTTCAAAGAATTTAAAAATTCCAATGAAATTTAAAATTTTTAAAAAAATGTAGGCACCGTTAGACGCAAGCTGCTGAAGAATCAAGGCAGATTGCACGGAAGGTGACCGTTTTGAAAAGCTATTGATGTAAGAGAAGGGTCTCTGAAAAAGCCAAATCAAATGCCATTTCCCTCTTCTCCCCTTCTCATCAAGGAAAAAAAAATCATGAAAAAGGGTGAATCACAAGATTAAATGAAGAAAAGAAAAGAAAGTAAAAGATAAAACGATAAGAAATGTTAGAAGCTCGGTAAGCAGATTTGTTGACGGAAACCCAAGAAAGATCTCTCAACAACCGGCCAGTTAGCTTCTTAGATCTGTGGGCTACAGCAGCTACGGCATCAAGAACAAGGGCACTGAATACTCAAATTCCTCCCTTCCCTTGGTACATGTAGCCAATATCACACAAGAAGACCGAAAGATTCAATTACCAAAAATAAAAATCAGAAAGATTCATGATTTTCAGAGAGAATGAGCATACTATGAGATCCTGGCGGCGCGTGGCCAGTCCCGGAGCCCTAAACCTAGCAAGACCAAGGATCCTGTGACTGACCTAATAACTTGCCTCCGTATATATACTCGCAGATGCGTCCAAAGAAAGATCACGGCCGTTCATCACTCACACTTAACTTCTAATTCCTCTCTCTCTAACTTAATTACTTGTGCCAATATGTTTGTCTTTGAAAATAAGTAAGAGATCCAATCTCCAATTTGGTTTAGAGCTAGGGCTAACACATAGCTCCCAATCGTTTGATTTTAATTTGGTGGGTATTGGGATGTGTATTGAGTTTTAATTAAATAAATTATTTTAATATTTAATAATTTTTTTTATTTTTATAAGACACAATGAGTTTAAAAATTGAAAAAAAAAAATATTTACAATTGATCATATCCTTACAATTAGGTTTTTAATTAAAATATTATAAATGTATAGTTCTTCCATACTCATCTAATGAGATAAGACTTTATTGTTATTATATAACTCTTCAATAAAAATATGATAAGTGTATAATTTTTAAAAAATAATTGTATATTTTTTGTAACTCAATATTATATGATTGATTTTCAAGAAACTTTTTACAGATATTTTATTTTTAACAAAGAACATAATGACAAATATGTAAAAAAAAATATGTATAAGTCTTGTTCTTAATAATTATTCTCACTTAGCATATTGCAAATTAAGTAGAATTCAGTTAGTGCAATTCTACATTTTTTTATATTTATTAGAGTTTAATTGTTATTTTATTTTTTTATCTTGTTACTAAAAATATAACGTGTAAAAAGTTCCTTCAAAATCATGTAATATTGAGTAGTAAAAAGTATACAATTATTTTTTAAAGATCATACACTTATCGTGTTATAATTGGAGAATTATACATTTATCATATTTTAATTAAAAACTTAAACGTAAAGATATAATGAACTCTAAATAAGTTTTTTTAATTTTTAGATTCATTTTATCTTATAAAAAATAAAAAATTATTTAATATTAAAATAATTTATTTAACTAAAACTCAACACACATCCCAATACCCACCAAATTGAAATCTCACGATTGGAAGCTCAACCTCTAAGATTTAGGGTTTAAGTTTTAGAGATTGTTGACAATTTTTTTTAGATTAAAATGTCTAAATATAAATACTTATTAATATATTATTTTTAATTAAGAATATTTACTTTTTCAACATATGTAGACATTAAATACACTTTAGCAAAAGTTGTTTTTCTCAATATTTATATCTATTATATATATCAAAATGGAATTAAAGGGATGTTTGTTTGCACTTACTAGGGATATGAATATGATTTGTTGAGATTTTAGATCATTAATTATTTTTTTTATTTTGAATAAGATTTTAATATATATGAATAAATCTTAATAAATTAATAAGTCTAAAAACTATCAAATCAACTCTTAAGTCCCGCATTGATTTCTTTGAATATTAAAAAAAATAAGAAGATTTAAATTTGCATTATGTTGAATGAGTTTAAATTATAAAAAAAATAATAACAATAATAACAAAATTTATAATACCATATAATATTAAAAATAATAATTAATAAAAATTTTTAGTTGCTAATTTATTTGGAAATTATTTGAATATAATTCTTTTATAAGTTATATATATCCAAATATTGAAAAAATAAAAAATTTTAATTATTCCATTCAAATTCAAAAATAATATCTTAATAATGATATATGTATTTTGATTCAGACATCTTAATTAATCTTAAGAAAAATAAATGGCTTGTAAGACTTTTCATGAGATTTTAATTAATATGATGTATTTAGAAGACTTAAAAAATGTATTTAATATATTGAAATCTAAATAAATCATATTCAAACATATAGCCACCGAAAATCAATTTTATATTCAAACATATAGCCACCGAAAATCAATTTTCTTTTAGCCTAGGGACTTTTATTGCTCTTTTTTTTTTATTTCGGGTATATTGATTTGGACAAATCAGAAGCTTGGGTTAAATTTTGTATTTTTAGATACAAACATAGGGATCGTTTACTTCTTTTTTTTTTTTTAACTTTCATGCAATTTATTTAGAGTACTCATTTTCATTTTTTGATTTTCGATGTTAATTTTTTATTTTTTTGACTTTTAACTAAAAATAATTAAGCTAAAAAGAAATCATATTATATCATTATTATTTCTTATATTTTTTAAATTATAAACTACTTTAATACAAATTATTTTTATTGCCATATTTTTTTTTATGTCTTACTTATTTCTTTATTTGTTTCTATTTTACAATTCTTAAATTTTAAACATTATAAATCTTAACAATATATTTGGACAAATACAATATCACATCCCTTTCAAGAAGTGTGACTGGCATGGTATAGGAACAATGGCGGAGCCACATATAGTTGAGAGGGTGCAGTTTTTACAAATTTTCATGTATAATTTTTTTTATTCATTTTGTCCCCTCTTTTTTTTTGAACCCCCTTAATATTTTTTTGAATCCCCTTCAATAATTTAGTCCCTCTCTGTTACTCACAGTCAAGAGACCCCCACTCAGTGGCAGAGCTACATGTAGTTGAGAGGGTGCAAGAATTTTACAAATTTGCATGTAAATTTTTTTTTAATTTTGCCCCTTCTCCTTTTTTTTTTCTTGAGCCCCTTAATGTTTTTTGAACCCCCTTCAGTGACTCAATCCTTTTTTGCTGCTCATAGTCACGAGACGCCCACTAGAGTCACCAATTTTTTTCTTGATGATGGTTAATTTTTTATTCCATTGTTAGGGACCTTTTTGTAAAAGCTTAAAATTTGAGATTTTTGTATATAGGTCTAATTCTATCAAATTAGATGATTGATTATGTAATTAGGATCATGAGTAACATATTTGTGAAGTCAATTTCATGAAATTTTTTCTTAATATTGGTTAATTTCTCATTTCATTGTTAGGAACCTCTTTGTAAAAGCTTGACATTTGGGATTTTTGTACATAGGTCTAATTCTATCAAATTGGTTAATTGATTATACAATTAAGATCAGGAGTAACATATTTGTGAAGTCAATTTCATGAATTTTTTTTTTGATAATGGTTAATTTCTCATTCCATTATTAGGTACCTCATTGTAAAAGCTTGAAATTTAGAGTTTTTGTACATAGGTCTAATTCTATCAAATTGGTTGATTGATTATATAATTAAGATTTAGAAGAAAAAAGATTTTTTTGTAATGAAATATTTTTCGAGATCCTCTCAGCCAAAATGCTCTATTTTACTTCTCTTTCTAGCTCTCGGTCACTGCACTACAATCATCAAAATCATTTCTAGTCTCTAACTTGTTCCTATCTCAGCCCAAAAATCTGATTGAGAAGAGGATATTTCACTCTTTCAATCACATGCACAAAGAGAGAAAGGAAGAATCTTGAGCATAGCAATTTCATTCTGTAAATGTTGCAACTCCCTTTCGCCATTGTGAGCCACCATTCTGACATCTTACTCGAAGACAGAGAACCCACATGTAGACGACGGTGACATCGAGAAGACAATAGACCTGGGACTGATTGGAGAGCATATTATGCTAAAGTTTTATGGGGTTTTCGTAACTGTGTCAGTGGAGAATAGAAAATGACATGTGTTCCTCACTCAGCTACATCTGACTTGTGGGTTGCATGAGCTTAGGAACCAAGTTGATCTAAAGAAAAACATAGATTAGGGTCTCTGCAATACTGCTAAATATTGATGCACCAGCCATTACAACGGAGCTAAGTAATAGATACAGCAGAACCACTGCTACAATGGCACGAACTGCCACTGCAGCGATGCCAAGCAGTGGCTTCTAGGCAGCCACTACTGCAGCGATAGTAAACAAAGACAAACCTTTGTTTTTTGAATCTCCCAATCGCAATAGTGGATTCCACCATTGCAACAGAGGCTCTTAGTAATCTTCAACATATGTATGACCTTTTTATCCTCTCCTTTTCAATGTTTGCCCCTAGAATTCCCTAAGATTCAATAAGTTTCTTTTATAGAAGTTAGATTAGGAATCAAGTAAAGCATTTATGTCCCAGTCCAAGTGAGTATCAAATTTGTGGTATATTAATGTGTTTTGAAATTAAATTATTTGAAATAAACTTTCTACCATTTCATTTTTAATGCATGAATTTAATCTTATGAATAGAGTTTTTTACTCCACTACATCTGGTTTATGTAAAATTCCATTTGCAATGTTGCTTTATTTCCAAACTTGTGATTTATAAATTGCACTTTGTTTGAATCCACTATGACAAGTTTTATGAAAAGATTCTTTTCAAGAGTAGTTTATGTGACAATTGTTTTACTTAGGAGCTTATGTATATGTTTTAAGTATCTTCCCTAAATAGTGTTATGATACGTGTTTACTTGAGATGTACATGACATGTTTGAGATATGGAAAGATCTCTTGAGATGTAACGAATCAATGTGGTGGAACCCTTTTTGGAATGGTGACGCTATAGCAATACTATAGTTAATGGTGTGCCTTGGTTTAAACCTCAATTAGCAGAGGTTTGGTGATGCTAGCCCCACGATCAGGGCCACACACGAGAGGGAGTTCTCGGTTTAGTTAGGTATTGGATGTAAGGGTCACGTCAGGTGATCGGATAAGGATTGTGGAGATACAACAAAGAGGCGAGGGGAATGGTTTAGGTGGATATTAGAGTTTCTATTAGAGGTTCCTCTGGAGATTTCCTTACCTTATGCTTTTACACTATATTTATCCTTTAGAACTATGTGTTTCAACTTGTGTTTGAAGCTTATAGTAAATCTTCTTCCATGCATTTATTATTTATTTATTTTATTTTAGGCTTCAATTGTATTTTACATTATTACAGATTAGTTGCGCATTGAGCTTGTCGCTCACCCCATTTTTCTCCTCTTTTTCCCATAGATAGTAAGTCGGATTCTGAGAATCTTCTAATAGAGTAGCTACTGCGTTCCAGTGAGAGCCCATCTTGTTTCTTGGCTTGGTGTAGTTTTGGAGAACTCCTATGATTTTTATTTGACTTCTACTATGGCTTGTAGTCCTATGGGCAAGTCACACACCTGTTATCATGTTCTAATTTAGGACATGTGAGTAACTCTATAAACTCAAAAGTATACTTCTATGGTATCCCATAAAATCTCTGATCAGTACTAATGCATAACATAATTTTTCAGGAAAGATATTTTTACATATATACATATAAAAAAGTTTAACATAGTGAAACAGTAAACACAAGCCAAATATCATACAATATTATACAATTTTCTAAGCCTAGATGACCTATAGAGATTACAGAGCATTCCTAAACTTTTGGATTCATAAGCCATCCAGATAACATGGAAAGTATCCTCATGGAATACTATTTTTCCTGCAGATTTCCTTTGTTCTCATCCATTGTATCTAAAAAAAATGATCATAGAGAGTGAGTTCATCAAAACTCAGTGACTAAATGACTATGCAATAATAAATATATCACAAGTACAAATACCATAATCATAATTACAATAAGAACAGTTATTTTCATATTCGAGGTTTCTATACCTCTGTATTTTATGTTCAGAAATTCAGTTTCTATTGTATTTATATTTTCAATCATTACATGCATTAGTATCTTGGGAGATCAAACCTTTAACCATTCCATGTGTAGAATTCCATGCATTGGTATCTTGGGAAATCAAGCCCTCAACCATTCTATGTGTATAATTTCATGCATTGGTATCTTGGGTCAAGCCCTCAACCATTCCATGTGTATTATATACTCAATCATAATTTTCATCAATATAATCTTAAATCAAACAATAAATTTCATTATCTGGCAATTATCATTAAATATAGAATTTAATTGCGATATGCGGTGAGATTTATATTGTACTTGGAATAAAAGTAAACAAAGTCGGTTAGCAAGGTCATCCACTCACATAGATTCTATATCCAAGTCACTTTTCCGAGTTGCTACAGAGAAGAGTACGTAGCTGGATTTCAGATTTCGCTACGGAGATTTTTATGAAGATAAGATATAGAAAGTCAGGGTTATTTTTGTACTAAAATACTATTTATACATATACGTACAGTTACTATTCATACGTATAGTTACTATTCATACTAGAAATAGAGAATACAATCTGTAAAAGAGTACATCAGGTAAGTTATCAAGAAAGAGTGAAAAGTCGCAATGGACACACTTAAGAACCAGGTCTTTCCTTAGTCAGAACTTTCCTAGATATGTATTCTTCACAGTTTACATTCTATTTTGATAATCAGAGAATCAAAATAACATATAGGTAGCTAAGGACAATTTTTCTGATGTGGAAGATCAGCCAAAACCGCAACCACAGAGCATACTTAAGAAAATAACTTCTAAAATCTGAAAGACATAGAAAATGACATAGTATCCTTAACTTGGATCTAGACCAAGGAAGAAAGACCTAGAATTTCAGAACCCTAACGTCGGAGCAAGATAAGTTTTGAGAAGAGGAGAGAAGAGAAACTGAAGGTGTGAGTTTAGAAGTGAAATGGAAGGACCCATTTATAGGAAAAGTCAGGGTACTATACGTTAATAAAATATTCATTTTACTATGCTCTTTAATTATTTAGTTTACTATACACTTTAATAATTTAGTTTACTATACGTTTTAATAATTTAGTTTACTATGCGCTTTAATAATTCAATTTACTATGCGCTTTAATAATTCAGTTTGGCATTATGCATTTTACCGTGCAATCACGAGGTGGCTGAGTTAATTTTCTCCCAGTTTCTTTCAGATTCCACTTATGCTTAAGCCATATTTTATCCATCATATCTCACAATTTATGCAATCTATAAATGAAAATCTGCATTTTCAACAATATGCATAAACAAGCATACAAAAATTAAATAGATAGAAAAATTATTTTCTCCAAAATAAATTTATCGTAATTCTTGAATACTTATAACTTAAAAATATAACGGGTATTACACCTGTCATTTGTGTATGTCTGTATTGAGCTACAGTTAGACAAGTTGTATCATAAAATCAATTAATGTTTTGTATCTAGGCATACAATTTTAGTTATATATATATATATATATAAAGTAAGTTTTTTTAACCATGTTTTGGTTTTAATGATAGTTTTATGCTCATCTGTCAAGAATAAGGCTTTCGGTAAGGGAGTAGACCTATTTCATGCTGGTTATGCCCCCTGATGTGATTTGACAAAATTGGTATCAAAGCCTAGATTTCCCCATGGATTATAGAGCTGAGTGTTCTTTGGTGGGATCTCATCTATTGTTATGAACCCGAGCATAACTATAGGAGAGACATCATTGAACGCCTCGTAGGAACTGTTAACCATATTATCTTTCAAGTCTTTTCCATGCTAATAGGTGTGTTTGTGAATGTTGCATATTGAGCAATGAAATGTGTATTCTCCCTAAATTTTTGAAAAGTTACGATTACATATATCTCTTATGATTAGAGGTGTCAAGGTGGGCTAGCCCGACTTGGTCGGACTAGCAGGCCGAAGAAAAGTGGGCCGGGCTAAAATGGGCTACACATCTTAGGGTTCGACCTTCTTTTGGCAGTCTAAACGGGCCAACCTACTAGCCCACTTTTTTTTGGTGAATTGTAATTTTGTTTTTGAGTTTATTGCATGATTTTCTAACTAAAAGTGCAAATTGTAATTTTTTATATTATTAATTTTGCATTTTTTTTGAATGAAATTATAAGAAATTTGAATGCTTATTTCCTTTTATTTTTTTTCTATTATTATCCATCAATTTTTTCCTGAATTAAGATGATCCCTTAATGTTAATTTATTGAACTAGTACACCTTTTTCATCTAAATCAAATCTCAAATATTAATGTGATAGCCACCAATCATATTCACATGACACATAAAAAAAAGCTCAAATATTGATGTGCTAGTCACTAAGTATTAATTTTTATTTTTAAAAAAACGGTTCGTGGGTTAGCCTGCCTAACCCGCAGGTTAGGTGGGCTAAGCCTAAAAAACCTGGTACAAAATGGGCCTTCTTTTTGAAAACCCGGCCTACTTAAAAAGCGGGTTTGGCTCGTTTTGACAGCTCTACTTATGATGTTATGAATGTATGCTTGTGAATAAACTAGTGTGGTCAAAGCTTAGGCTTATGGTGGTGAAATGGAATTCACCTTTCGTATCAATCATGTGCTCAGTTTTGGAACGTGACACATTGGGTTGCAGGATTAGCACTTAATATTGGCACATGTTCTGTCTTACAAGTCAAAATCAGAGGCATGCTAGAAGGTGTCAAGTTTGCCAAGAAGATGGATTTTAATTTCATCTTATTGGAGTGTGATTCAAAGTCCGTGGTTGAAAGCTTAAGCAAAGGTGGGATCTGCAAAGATAAAATTGTGGGCCTTTTTGAATCCCTACTCTCCAAGCTATAGACCAACTATATTGCTCAAATGGTGCATGTGTAGAGGCAGGCGAATGCCAATGCTAACAAGCTTGTAAACTACAACTTGAGTTTAGGGATGAATTTGGAAGTTTTCTAAGATCCTTTGCTTAGCATCTTGTAGAACATTGAGCCTTGGACTTTCTTCAATTCCCTACAAAACTTAACATTGAAAATTGAAGGAGATTTTTTTGGATATATTGTTTACATGTTTGTCATCAAAATTTTCTTTGAACATGTATTGGGGTCAACATAAAATACTTCTTGGTGATTAAAGTCACAAGGAGTAAGAAAGATATCTTTCTATCTTAGAGAAAGTATGTTCTTAACTTGTTGAAAATAACAAAAAAAAAATTGAAAGTAAAGCCTTGTAGTGCATCGATGACTCCTAATTTACAATTTGCAGAAAATGATAGTGAGCTGTTTGGAGATCCTGAGAAGTATCGGAGATTAGTCAAGAAATTGAATTACCTTACGTTGACTAGTCCAAACATTGCATACTCTGTTAGTATTATGAGAAAATTCATGTCCTCCTTGACAATCAATCATTAGTTGGCTTTATAACAAATTATATGCTACTTAAAAAAAGATCAAGGGCGCGGGCTACTATATGGAAACTATGGGCACACCAATATTGAATGTCTTTCTAATGCATACTAGGTTGGTTCCAAGGCTAATAAAAGGTCCACTTAAAGGCATTGTGTTATTGTTTCTTTTTTTTTTTGGTGGGGGGGGGGGGGAATTTGGTATCTTGGAGAAGAAGAAGAACGTTGTATCTTAATCTAGTGTGAACTCAGAGTATAGAGCTATGGCACAGTCATTATATGAAATTGAATGGATACATCAACTACTAATTGAAGTTGGCTTTAAGATTGATTGTCACTTTGCTTGTGAGAAGATCCCATAAAACTTCATCTCCACAAGTTATGTTAGAACGAGAGATTTACTTGGACATATTTTCACCAAAGCTTTGAATGGAGCCCGAATTGATTATATTTATAACAAGTTGAGCATGATTAATATCTATATTCTAGCTTGAAGGGGAGTGTTGTAAATAAGGAAAGATTTATTGTTGAAGATAAGGAAAGATTATGTATATATTCTTATATAGAATAGGAATGATTAATGCTTGATCATAGAGATGAGATTAGCATTATCATAGAGATTAAATTAATTATAGGGATTTGCCCAATTTCAATTTATTTCCTTTTCTAGAGGCATACAATGTATATAGATAAGGGTTTCTCTTATGAATAAAACAATAAAGTATTATAATACAAAAATATTTTACACAAGTTTTAAAATAGCTCAACCTTTTAAAAAGTCAAACTTTTCATAATCTTACTATAAATTTAAGTTCAATAGTTAAAAATATGTGCTTTACCATATTAAAGTAGTTATTTCAATCCTCTTTTCTAGCAATAACAATAATTAAATAAAATTATAAATTATTGATAATCTACGCCTGAACATCTTTCTTGTCATCCACTAATTAAACTTGTAACTCAATTAGTATAGAATTAAGTATTATTAATTTAGGGATCAAGGTTGAAACCCTCTTATAGTAAAAAAGAAAAAAAAATAGCAAGTAATCTTTTGCCCAGTCTCCTCAAAAGCTTATACATGTGGGCTCTTGAAATGCTATTTTCACACACTACAAGAACAAGATTACAAATTTGAACCATGTTTCTTTCTTTTAAACTTTTCCTTAGATATCGCTGCACTATAAAAATATCTCTCTTTATATTGCAATCCCTTGTTTTATTATTAGGAAGAAAACTTAGATGTAATTATTTATATTTTTATTATTAAGTTCTCTAATTAAAATAGTACAAGTATATGATTTAGAATACGACAAATATTGTATGGTCATAAAAAATATTTTTATAATTTAATATTGCATGATTAGTTTATTAAAAAATTTTCTTCATATATTCAAATTTTAATGAAAAACTTGATACTAAATATATAAGAAATTATATATAAGTTTTTTTTATTGATTATTAATTTATCACATTACAAAATATCTCCTCGCATTATTAAATTTGCTATACAATTATTATATTAGCTGAAAAACTACATTAGTACTCTCCAAATTAATTAAATAATGCGTGAATGTTAATATATATATATATATATATATATATATATTTAAAATGAGATAAAAGTTTGGATGTACAGGCACAAAAATTCTCATGTTTAGATATAATTTATCATATGTTGGATATATTAGTTCACTTATACTTTACATCCAAATGACTTGAGGCTGAATAAATCCAAACTATTTTAATTCATTTCAAGGAAAGGATCAAACGCATCTTGCTCCATTTTTACCATTGACATATAATGCATGCCCAATTTTTAGTATATACAAACTCACGTCATTGGGGAACTAAATTAAAGTTTTTTCACTTAAAGCTAATTTATAGGAAGTTAGATTTAATGGAATGAAACAAAAAATTATAAAAAGTAAAATTTAACCTGTTTTAAGTTTGAAATTAAATTCCATTTTTACTTTAATTTTATGTTTTATAAATTAAATTCTATATTTATTGTAACTTTATTGTAACTTTATATATTTTAAAAATAAATTCCATTTTACTGTAATTTTATATTTTTATAAATTAAATTCTAAATTTATTGTAACTTTATTTTAATTTTATATTTTTCTAAATTAAATTCAATTTTTACTGTAATTTTATTGTAATTTTATATTTTTATAAATTAAAATCTATTTGTACTATAATTTTATTGTAATTTTAGATTTTTTATAAAATAATTTTTATATTTACTGTAATTTTATAATTTTATAAATGAAATTCTATATTTATTGTAATTTAATAAAAAATATATTCTAGACTGTTTGATCGTATGAAGAGAAGTATTGATTGATCAATTGACCAAATTTGACAATTTTTTATGTCTCTTTACATTTTGACCCGTGGGTGCAATCCAAATTGTTAAATGTGTTGACCGTTGATCGAGATTAGACGAATGAAGATTAATCGTGTAATTTTTTAAAAAATAATTATAGTAACACGAGACATCCAACCACCGTAAAGGAATAGGAGGCAAGTGTGCTTGAAAATCCCTCTTCTCATTTCAACCAAATGAGTCTAGTATTGGATCCGGCTAAAATTGATTTATTAATTGAATTAATTGAATATAAAGTGTGCAAGATTAATTAAATTGATTTGGTTTTAAGATATGTATACATCAAATGCAAATGAACTAACTAATTAAATTTTTTTATATATACACAGACACAGACACATGTATATGTGTGTGTGTGAATTATTTGATGAATTTTATTTTTGATGTGAATCTTGACTTATTTGTGGTTTGATTAATTTTAAAATTATGTTTAAATGTTTTTTATGAGAAGTTTATTGATGACAATATTTATTTTCATTGTATAGATTAAATAAATATTTAATCTTGAAAAATGATTTTTTAAAAATTAAAAACAACAATCTAAACCACTGGTAATGTTGGCAATGGATTTTTTTTTCCTCCAACCATTATATGAAAATTTAGCATACTATAACTAATCTGGTTTCAATTAAATCGGATCACAAAAATATAAAGTTCTCTCAATATTAATTTTTTCTAAAACTCAAATTCGAATCTTTAATTTAAAAAAATAATTGTCAAATCTGATGGTAATAGGTTGGTTTGTTTATGACTAATTCTATTGCCAGAACATGAGATCGGTATTAGTATAAATGAGATGATATTTTCAATCAGCCAATTAAATCCGTTAATTGAGATAACTATATTGATGAAAACTTTATTGGAACATGTACATTATTTATGTGTATATTTATTGACGAGAGACCACCAAATAGCAAATCAAAAATTTTTAGAAGTCAAATTCTGTAATTTTAGAAATGAAGATATGTACATTATTTATGTGTATATGATAACTATCAAACTTTTATATCAATGTCACACAAACTTGTTTGAAATTTGTACTTAATTATCAAAGTTATCAATATCGTGATCTTAGACACAAAATTAATTAAGATTGTGATCTTGTCTTTTCTTGCAAGATTACACATAAGATTAAAATCTCAATCTCATGTGATTTTGATTATGAAATCGTAGAATCGTGTGGTCATAATTACACTAAATTTTATTTTGTAAAGCCTAAAAACGATTTGTTCAGCATAAAAACTCACATTCCCCTATCCTTTTCACATTGTTCTTCGATTACTAACCCAACAACGTCGGGTTATTCGTGGCTTCATACTTCACTCTATTGATTTTAAGGTATTTTTTATATTACTTAAATTTAAATGTTGCTATTGTTTTTCTCTCTAATTGATCTTTCTTTACTTTTGTTAGGCTTGTTTCACCAAGGAACAAGGTTCAAATATCATATTTGGGAGATTGGACTTATTAGTTATTTACTAATTAGTTTATGCTTATTTTCCTTCTAGTGGTTTGACTTTAAAATTAGGTTGACGTTATTTTTGTGAATTATTTGATGAACAAGTGTATTATAGTGGGTATATTACTTGACTTTGAGTGAGATGTTTTTATGAATTGTTTGATTAATGAACAAGTATTTTATTTCCCTTTCCTCCCAATGATTGTAACCCTTTAGGTGAATTTTTTTTTCCTAGGCGTATATTGGCTACTATGTAATTATGATTTTGTTGTTAGTTGCTATATAATTGTAGTTCTGTTGTTGGCGTCTTCGCCTCATGCTTTAATCAAAAAGAAAAAAAAAATGTTGTGGCTTATGTTATGAGTTACTTGAATTAGAGAAAGATACTGTGTCTTGTTATGAATTTTTATAATGAACAATTGTGAAATGTTCCCAAAAAAAAAAAGATAAATTGGGCTCAAAAAAATAAAGTTCAAATATAAGTCCAAACTACCTAAATTGCCTGAACCGACAATTTTATTGTTTGGTTTGGTTTTATTCATAAAATAAAACCAAATTAACAACCAAATGCTTGGACATTTCTTCAAGCTAAAGTCGGCGATTTTGTTATGTACTTGAAATCGTCCAAACCAATTGTTGGACACTCATAGTTCTATTGCTGCTATAGTGTTGTACTATTCCTGTGTATTTTAGTCTTAAATATAGTCTCCAAAACCAGTTTTTTGTGCTATTTTGTTTGATTTTATTGTTCTGCTGTAGAACATATATACCTCGTCTCTGTACTTATCAACGGCTTTGGGCGATGAGAGTACCATGGATATGCTTCTGCTGTCCTCGCCATTGACCCTTCATTTTCGCTCGCTGCAAATAGGTCTTGGTTATCCAAAAAATGTCAAGTTCTGTCTCTACGAAATGAAGATGAGTCCTTGACTTTTCATCTATTTTTTTAATTAAAAAATTAGAACGCAAAAGGAGATGAAGGGGACTAATAGTGTTAGTGTGTGTGAGTGAATTGTATAGATGATACGTCAAAAAATTACACGTCAAATTTTAAATGGAGAATTTGATGACAGAGATGAAAGAAATTGTTCATAAGTTTTTCTCCTTCTCCGATTTGTTGAATTCGGATTACCTCTGATGATAGAGTTATGGCAGTCTTCTCCATAATTTTTGACGTAAAAAAATGTTAAGAGGTAACAATAGTGTACAAAATTTTAAATAGTATACGAATATTTAAGCCTAATTGTCACATTTGAAAAATAATTTTAAATTGTAAGTAGGCCAAGCCTGTCTTTTGGGCATCTCTTCACTTAGAAAGATAATTTTGTTATTTTAAGTATATTTTTATTGTAAATATATCTAATTGAAAAATTGACATTAATGTGTACCAAAAAAAAAGACTAAATTAATATTTATTATTAATAATTTAGAAAGTATTAAATTTAAAAAAAATTAAAATTAAAATTAATTAAAAAATATAATACAACATTAACACAATAAAATTTCAAAACAAAATTGAAACGTCAAATTTAAAGACGAAGATACTACTTTTACCAAACTTCAAGTTTAGGACCAACTTGCGTTCATTCAAGTTATAACTCAATATATCGAAGTATATTTGAGTAAAGTATTAGAATGACAGAATTAAGTTGGTAAATTAAATCAATTCACAAGTTGATTATGAAAAGACAAATAATAAAAACAAATATTTACTTTTTGATTCAATCAGTTTGCCAATGTGTTCACAATTTACAAACTTGTTCTCCACTTGCTCTTCTAGACTCCAGAAAATAGAAAGCAATTCTAAAAATTGTTAAAAATAAATAAATAAATCAATTGTACCACAGATTTCCTTTTGTTTTTTGTTTTTTGGTAAAAGTCAGACTGAATCTCCCCTTAAATTTGACTACACAACAAGCAACGATGAATTACCAATACCTCAATATTCTTCAAATACTAAGTTTCATCAATTTCTTATGGCAAACATATATTTTATGTTCTTAATGTTTACACTAATTTTTATTTATATCTTTAATTTTTTTTTTGTCAAATATATTCTACATGTTTTTTTTTTTACAAATATACTTTTTTTAACATCATCAAAAAAATTAACAAAAAATACTGATTGAATCTGCCACATCACTTGCAACTTGAACCCATCACTTGAGATTACAAAAAAAAAAAAAAAAATACATCCTCTCTCTCTCCTCGATCTTGTTCTCCATGAAGTTCATGGGATCCTTCTCTAGCTTCACCTTCTCTAGCAGATTGATGCCTCCCCTGTACTCCTCCTTCAACACCCAGCACCCCTCCCTCTCCTCCACTTGCGACTCCAAAGAAGCCATTAAAACAGAGCAAGAGGAGAAGCTTGAGGATGTGAAGATGTTGGAGATGGAGTGAGCAAAAAGTGCAAAAAAGAAAAGAGAGAGCACCAAAATGGTATTGAAAGAGTCAATACACAAAATCAAAGAGAGAATGAATGAGAGTTGTTAGGGTTGAAAGTTAGTCAGTCTTCCCTTAATTTTTCAAAATGCTAATCTTCAATTTGAAGACAAGAGAAAGGGACTGAGATTAGAGGGATCGCGGGTGCCTCCTTAGCAGAAGCGCTAAAGAGGCACGGTAGCGTCCCACAACCGTCGATCGGCTGTGGATCTCACCCGGACAGGTGGGCCCCATAGCCAATCGATGGCTTTGGAGCGCTAAGAACCCTCCTACAAGGGAAGGTCCCCGCATCCGAGATTAGAGAGGCTGAGAGAGACAGGGAAATGGATTTTTCTTCTCTTTTTTTTAATTATTATTAAGGGATATTTTTGTAATTTTAAATTATGAGTCCACATGACAAGTGACGTAACATGATATTTGTCACGTGACAACCCAATCAATATTTTCCGTTAGTTTATTTGACGGTGTTAAAAAAAACATTTACAAAAAAATAAACTTGAGACATTTGACGAAAAAATAAAACATTATAGGCATAAATATAAAGAAAAATTAGTGTAATCGTTAGAGACCTAAAATAAACTTTTGTCATTTCCTATCTTTAAAGCCAAGTAAGACACCATCCAAACATAACTCAATGTGCCTCATGCTGTAGCTGTCCCAATGAACAAAGACCAAGGTATCATATTGAGACTGTATAGGCCATAATGTTCAGACATCAGGCTATCAAAATAACTAAATCTAGAAAGGAGACATATATAAAGTTCCATAAATGCTTGCCATCAGATTTTTCAACAAAGACATGACATTAAGAAATTTCTTTTGGAAACATTCACTAGCCATATTTCTATTGAGAAACCTAACAGCAAACACTTCAAAACTATATGTAACATTTGTCTATTCAGAAACCCCTAAACTAGGAGTTGAGTGGGTGACTAAGACTCCAATGGCGTACTAAAGCTACGTAGCTCTCACACTGCTGCATGATACTCATCAATTGTCTGTTTCATTCCATCCAACTGTGATATAACATATTCCAGTTTCTTGAAACAAATCTCATTAGCTATTCTTGAACCATAGTCGCACTTCTCAAATGGACGATACTCACAAGCACTTTTGATTTCATCTCGCAATGCCACTTGGATGTCCTAAAAGATTTTGAGAAGAAAATATAAGTAAAAATATTTGCACAATGCAGCCTCCAACCAAAAAAGAAAGTTCACAAAAAATAAAAGGGAATTGAAATTTATATCAAAATGTTATAATGACCCGAAACCAGAGAAGAGTCCATTCGTTTTACGTTCAAAATTTCATCTCCACAAATTAATTCGTCCTTTCTCAAATGGAAAGAACAAACTTTCATGGTTGGGAGTTGGCTTATCTCAATCTGTGACAGAACACTGAATATAAACTAAATGAGAGAATGAATAGGCAATAAGTTGAAGAGCTGCTATGGCAGTTGAGTGCTGAAGGCAATAGTCCGATCTCATGGTTGTTGAACTAAGATAGAAAAGATATTATTCATGATGCTTATGAAGAGGATGATCACAGATTCAAGAATTCAAAATTCAGCATTGAGCCCAGAGAAATTATAGTTTTTACTTTTTAGCATTATAATGTTAGACCAACATTTTTTTTAATACTTTTAGACTTCTAGAAGACAACTAGTCTTATGCAATCCTCTGCATTCATCTTCATATTTAGTTAATTTTTAACATGGGAGGATTTTAATGAGTAACGCTGCAGTATTACAGCATGCGTAAGTGTGAAACAGTTTAACGGAGGAAGGAGTCGGGTTTGAACAAATATTATCACCATCACATTATCTTAACATAGGCTTCAATACCTTTTTGGTCCTTATAGTTTTATAAAAGTCTCAATTTGGTCCCTTTAGTTCAAAAGAATGCAGTGTTGCTCTCTCTCTCTCTCTCTCTCTCTCTTTTTTTTTTTTTATTTATCCAATTTTGCCTCTCTGCCACATCTTTATCCAAAATTTAACAGTTTACTGACTTGGACACTAAATCTGGGTTTAACAATACAACGTAAATAAAAAATGTCTTTTAATTTATAAAAACTATTAAATATGACATTAAATTTTAAATAGATAATATGACAGAGAGGCAAAATTGAATCATTTTAGGAAATTGGAGGACAACATTGTCTATTTTTGAACTACAGGGACTGAATTGAAACTTATAAAAATAGAGGGACCAAGTGTTTATGCCCTAATTTTCATTCATAGACAAATAAAAAGAATTGTATTTCCAAGCATAGAGAAGTACCTTGATTAATTGCATGAATTCAAGGCAGTGGTTTTGGACCACATCTTTCCTAGGACCTGTAGAGCTTGCAAGCTCATCCATGACTCCTCCTGCAAGCTCCAAAACCTTGACAATTCTCTACATATGGCAAAATATATATATATATAAATCACAAATTCAGAACAAACTGTGCGAATTTATCACTCGTTGATGTTCAATATGATTTGAAATATCACCTTTTCCACATTCTGAAGTCTCTGTAATGAAGTTGTCTGGCCTTGTGAATCCATTAATACTACTCCTTTGAGCTCTCACTGAGATCTGAGAAATCAAACAACAATCAGCAACAAGACTTAATGCCACATAACCCCAAAGGGTTGATCCAATGGTTAAAGAGACACGCTCCCTATCTTGACATGGATTCAAACCTTGGGCTGAGCACCTATAATGGTTTACTCCTAAATGCACCAAATTGATATGGCAGTTTGTCCTTAAGATAGCCTGAAGAGTAAGATAGTCTCAGTTAATGTAATGATACCCTTACTGCATCCCGCAGAAAAAAGAAAAAAGAAAAAAAAGACTTAATAACACATCAATTGGCAGCCTTAAAAACTTTGGGGCCACATCAACTGGTCAGCGTCTCCGAGAGTGCAGACATACTCTTTGATGCACAGAAAATTACTCACAAATCAAGTTGATGAACAAAAGGTCTTCTTTGACAGATATTGAATAACAATATGCTGAGGAGGAAAGTCAGGCAGAACTGAAGAATAGAAATTAAAAAAAAAAAATGTGATTATCATTATAAACATGCACAGAAAATTACTCGCAAATCAAGTTGATGAACAAAAGGTCTCCTTTGACAGAGATTGAATAACAATATGCTGTGGATGAAAGTCATGCAGAAAAGAAGAAAAGAAATGAAAATCCAAATGTGATTATCATTATAAAGTAAAGAATTGGTCCATTATTTCTCTTCTTTTTTTCTTGAGTAACTGCTGCAGCCTGTAAGCTATATATGCAACTGCTGGTATACCAAAGGGGAATATTCCAAGTTTCTTAATAAAATTTATGTCCAGTAATATACAACCAATTTGCTTGTTTTCAATTTCATTCTTCATTCTTCCCTGCTCAATGCTCTGGATTCTGGAAAAAGAATAGAGTCCACAAATTTAACAAGAAATGTCCACTTCAAATATGTGTATCATTTGCAGATGCATCTCATTAGTTCTTCAATTTCAAAGAATTTAACAATTTCAATGACATTTAAAATTACAACAACAACAACAACAAAGCCTTCGGCTACATGGATCGCACGACGCCATTGAACTCTATCAATGACCAAGTCATTAGATGACATTTAAAATTATAAAAAAAAAAAATGTGCTGAAGAATCAAGGCATATTGCATGGAAGGTGACCCTTTTGAAAAGCTATTGATGTAAGAGAAGGGTCTCTGAAAAAGCCAAATCAAATGCCATTTCCCTCTTCTCCCCTTCTCATAAACAGGTAAAAAAAAAAAAAATTATTTCATAAGAAAGGGTAAATCACAAGATTAAATGAAGACAAGAAAAGAAAAGAAAAAAGAGGAGAAATATGAGAAGCTAGGTAAGCAGATTTGTTGACTGAAACTGAAGATCTCTCAACAACCAGTTAGCTACTTAGATCTGTGGGTTACAGCAGCTATGGCACTTCAAGAACAAAGGCACTGAATACTCAAATTCCTCCCTTCCCTTGGTTGACGTAGCCCTCTCATCACACAACAAAAGCCCATAGATTCAATTACCAAAAATCAAAATCAGAAAGTGAAGCTGTTTATGATTGAGAGAGAATAAGCATGCAATGAGATTTGGCAGCGAGTGAAGAGGAACAAAGATACGTCTACCAGGATCCCTAAACCTAGCAAGACCAACGATTCTGTGGCTGACCTAATAACTTGCCTCCGTATATATATTCTCAGTACTCATAGATGTGTCCAAAGGAAAGATCATGGCCGTCCATCACTCACATTTAACCTCGAATTTCACCTCCCTCCCTCCCTCCCTCCCTTTAGGGAAATTTTGAAGTGATTGGGAAATTGAAACATGTTATTTGATTCATATCGCATTTTTGTTTCATTATATTTTGCCAATCTTTTAGTGCAGGAGCTTCTAGCCCAAATCTGTTACCTCATAAAGTTTCCTTCTTGCCTTTTACCCTTTCTTGCTATTTTGATTCCTTTTGATAGCAAACAGGGAACTTCAACTGCCCCAAAGAACCAGTTAGGGTTGTGTATGCATAATGTTCAACTAGCACTAAGACTTCTCCTCAAGGTATTTTGTTTGGGCTTCGTTCAGAATATTTCCTACTATCCTCTTAGGGGTTCCTGCTTCTTTAAAAGTTTCATTTTCAAAATCCATGAACTATCAGTTACTTTGCATTTGGTACCATGTTGTGGGTAATTAAATTGTTCTATTAATGATTTAAACACATCCAATCAGACATAATATTAATATTAAGGACATTTTCTATTCAGTAACAAAGGCCATGATATTCTTCTTCAATACTCAAATGTATTATTTAGATTTCATAAATTCATTGACACATCATACAAAAAGTTGAACAAACGTTGTTAATTGTTAGCTACAATGGACATTTTAACAATAATACCATTCCTTCTTAGAAAATTAACAATATCCTACTTTACAAATCCAATAACTTGATGAGCACACCATAAATTTGTTTTTGTTATACGACAACATTCTTATTAAGGATTCAACTAAATCAATCACGTCACATAGTCACACATATATCATTAAGAAGATAAACTTTTTGAACAATAGTACAACATATCACCATAAAATCTGACATGTCCAAATGAAATAGTTTATAATAAAAGATTAATATTGATAAAAAGTGCAGTCTAGAATAATATGATATAGCATCGCAGTCTTGTCTTTGCAGGTTTAGTAGGAAGTTGAATTCACTCATGGAAGCACAGCATGCATGAAACAGTAAAATAATGTTCTGCTCATATTGAATCTTCCACAAACACTAACTAGTGGGCTACTTTTAATCAAGCATAAGTGTATTATAAATTATTCATGACCTTGATAAGATGAAAATTCTTACTTGATTATCTTTGTCAAAAATTAATTTAATAAAATAAATTTTTCTTATTATTATTTAGTTTAATATATTCATAATATCATCATATGGTTGACAGATCCAAACAACACTTTGAAGAGAAAGGTCGGGACAAAGATAAATTCAATCAAAAGTTTCAGTATATTCACTGTACAATTTAAAATGCAAATAGATATGATTTCAATGACAATCTCAATAAAAGAGTTACAATCAGTAGAAGTTACTGGATAGTGATTTAGTGTGTATATAGTTACTTTTGTCTAATTCAAATTCAAAACAGAGATAACAGGAATTCATAAAATTAACAAATTGACTTCAAATCTGAAATCCAGGACCATATTTGCACTAGAAATGAGACCTATTTGAAAATAAAGTGGCCACATGAATAGCGCCAAACTCACCCTAAAATCTTTAAGCGAGTATTCCAGAACCTCATATATCAAATTGACTTTGAATGGAGAACTACCAACTCAGAACATTTTAAACCATCTCTTCTATCGTTTGGCAATGGTGTATTCATAGAAAAGCAGACAAACAGGGAAAAAATCGAAAGATAAGCAAAATTATGTGGAACAAATAAATATAACAGAGACCAGATCCCAATCTAAGATATCCACTCGGCACTACATCATTTCTTTGTTCATTCATTCCTAAAAGCGTCACTGCTCATTCAAATTTTTCCAACAATATCAATTGCAATTCGAAAGCATCTGGATTATCAAAAGAAGAGAACAAATAAATTTCACCTACCTCAATATGAAGAGAGGGATTTACAGTATCGCGATGCTTTCTGAACCCGAAACGTCAAATCTGTGCTCCCACCAGATGCTTCTATCCACTGCTCTCTCTCCAATCGTCTCACTCCCTCTTCGAAATTCTCTCTCTCCTGTTGTTATTTTTCTTCTCAGCCTCTCCTTTGCTCTCTGGTTCTCCCTCAAACCCGTGCTCTTTTCTCTAAAATCCTCACGTCCGAGCCCTCTCTCCCTGCTGCCTTCAAACGCTCACCAGCTCCTCCTCTCCGACTCTCTCAAAACCTCTCGCTGCTGTGTGGAACGCAGCGCCAGACCAGCGTTTAAAGCATTGCTTCCAAAACGCAGCACAGTGCTGCGTTTTCTTGCAGTTATCCTTTTTTTTTTTAATTATTTTTTAGGGAGGCCATGGATCCCCCGACCGGGTTTGGGCTAAGGTCAGGGCTATCACACAATATAGACCTTGAGTGGTCTAAAAGTGATTGGTAACAACTTTTTTCTTTTTTTTTTAAAAAAATACTTTTTTTTTTAAGATTGAAATGTATAAACAGGAATTCATATATGATTATTAAGATATTATTTTTAAATTTAAATACTAAATAATTAAAAAAATATTTATTTTTTAACATATGTATACATTAAATGTACCTTAGTAAAAGTTTTTTCAATATCTATATGTATTAAATATATCATAATGGAATTAAGAGAGTGTTTGTTTGTATTTAATGAAAATTTGAATCTAATTCGTTGAAATTTCAAATCATTTAGTGTTTTTTATTTTTAATAAAATCTTAATAAATTAAATCTTCTAACAAGTCTAAAAACTATTCAATTATAATATTGAATCTCATGTTACTTTATTTGAATACTAAAAGAAAGTTTTTGAGAAGATTTAAAGTTGAATGTAAGAAATTGATAATCTTATAACTATTATATAAGGATGAAATTTTATGTATAGTAAATCATATTATTATTTGTATAAAATAATTTTAAATTATAGAAAAATAAAAACAATAATAACAAAATTGATAATAACATATAATACTAAATATAATAATTAATAATAATTTATTGGAAATTGTATAATATTGAATGAGTTGGTTGCATTACGTGATTGTGATGCATCTCCATTATTGGAAATTGTATATGAAGCCCTAAGGGAATATATCCATGATATTGTTTATATTGAAATTGTTTTATAGCACAATTATATGCTACACACTCTATAGTTTGACAATTTTAGATTCGATTGCTGACGAGAAGTAACGGTACTTCGTAGTTGGCCTTCCTGATCACTTGGGTTGGTCTTGTCGAGATTTTGGTCAAGGTGTCCTAGTTTGCTCTATAACCTCGTAGGTCACATAGAGATGGATGTGTATTTTGTAAATGCAATATTGAATATTGATACATTTGATATTTGTTGTAAAATTGATATTCTTCGATATTCCATCCCCTTTTTGTGTTAAAGAAATAGTTTAGAATATAGTGACTTATTAATGAATGTATGCATGTTTTGTAAATGAGTTGTATGCTAGTTATGTGGTTGATTTGTGTTAGGTTTACAGTATATGGGAGGGTGTCCCTACTTACTGTGTTGATCAAGTGCCCGAGTTTTGGAGCTTGGCATCTTGGGCCTGCTTTTCAATGATTACTTTGGGGCTTTTAAACCCAGAAATGTAATAGTCTGATTCTCTAGATTCTTTTGGGGCCTAGCCCACTTGTTTGATTAAAAAAAAAACTGAATTGAAAAGAGATTAGCTGGGTGGAAAAGTAAACTCCTATCTCAAGCTAGAAGGTTTACATTGATTAAGTTAGTAACTCAATATTTACCAATGCATGTATGTTCAACTTTCAACTACCTAAGTAATATGCTTCTCATATTGACAAATTAAACACTATTTTTTTTTCTTTTGTTGTGTTTTTTTTTTGGGCCAGGGGGGTGGGTTAAGGAAAGGTTCTGACAAACCTAGAATGCACTTAATTAATAAAAATGTTCTACAAGCCCCTGAAGGTGTGGGTAGATTAGGAAGTAGAAAAACTTCGGTTTTAAATAAAGCTCTTCTCTGTAAGCAAATCTGGAGGTTCATTGAATATCGTGATGTACTAGCTAGTAGATGGGTTCGAAATAAGTATGTCAAGGATGAGACAAATTGGGTACTCAGAAAAATCTTCCTAACCTTCCTTTTCTTTAAGGAGTATTGTTAATAATCAAGAGTTAATTGTTAACAGATTAAAATGGTCAATCGGGATTGTTACATCTATCAAGATTTCTATTTTATTTTGGTACCGACCACTATGTTCTTATCAACATCTTATGACTGTGCAGAAACTTATAAATGGTGCTAGCAAGTCATGGGATTTGAATATTCTATAAAGTCTGTGTGGACATTGTATTTTGTCCGCGTCAAATTCTAAGAAATTTTAGAAAAAAAAAATGAAAATAGTTTTTCTTTAAAAAAAAAGGAGAAAAAATGGCTAATTTTGAGAGTTCTAAAGGCCCCGTAGCCCAAAACTAAAAATGTTTTCTAGAGTGATCAATCTAAAAACTCTTAAAATTTTTGGAGTTAAATTTCAATGATTCTGAAAAGGATCCCAAATTTTTGAAAGCAACATTTAAGAAAAGGTTTTAGATGAAAATTCCCAAAAAAAGAAATGAGATTTAATTTTGGAATGGATTTTAATGAAAATCTTGTGGTATAATTTTGAAATGGTTTTAAATGTAAATTCTGAAAATCTCGAGATTTAATTTTGAAGTGGTTTTCATGAAAGTTTAAAAAATCTTGAGCTTTGATTTTGAAATGGAATTCTCAGAATTTTGGGATTGGATTTTGAAAGGGCCTAGTTCAAAAACCCTTGAACTAGTTACGGGTGGGTTACTTTGTAAATTCCCCAAGATTGGTTTTAAATGAGATATTAAAATGTTTTGGAATAGTGGGCCTTTTTGCAACATCTAAAACTTTGGGAGCTTAAAATGCAAAAGTGGAGGTGTGAAGGGACTGATCTGAAAGGAAATCCTTAAAAGGAAGGCCTAAAGTGAATAAAAACCAAAAATAATTAAAAAGTCAAATAAAAAAAAGAGGAAGTGAAATTCCACTTCCTAATGTTGTTATGTTATGTCCACTGAGCCTTCCTTCAATCCGTACTACGACGTACATAAAGACAAGTAGGATGCTGAAGACAAGCAATAGATTTGTTTTCAGAGAAAAGAGGCATGACTATAACAGAGCAAGCTGGAAAAAAGAAAAAAGAGCCCACGAGAGAGGGAGAGAGAGCGAGAGACAAGGAAGAGAAAATGAGAGATGGTGAGAAGGAGAGATAGATTGTGAATAGAAGAGAGAGCCATTTGAGGCCGAACAACAAGGGAAAAGTGAGAAACAGAGAGAAACAAAGAGAAAGAGGAAGACAAAACATAAAAGATTAAGAAAACGAGAGTGTAGAGAGATCGCTCAAGAATGAGAGAGAGCTAGAGATGAAAGGAAGTGAAGGAAGAACAAGAGAAAGAGAGTTTGAGGAAAAAGAAGGAAGGAAGATGATGAGAGGTGAGGTCCTGGTCATGTGGAGTTAGTTAATTGTGTTTCGGTCCATGAAAATATTACAAGATTGAACCCAAATTTCTATCTAAATTATATGTTAGCCAATGCTCATTTTTGTTCTTTCATTTTGTTCCAATGGTTTATATTCAACTTATTCCCTTTGCTTTGCTTTGATTTTTCAGTCTAGTCTCAAATTAATCCTTTTTGCATGTTAGTCCTTGTCTTATATTTGTTTCTTGATCATTGTTTTTTTTTTGGTTATTTTATTTGATGTGAAAAAACAATATATTAAGAACTAAATTAAACTATTGAGGAAGCAAAATAATAATAATGATGACAACAACAACAACACAATAATTTTCTAAAACATTTAATGAAAAAAGAAAAAAAAGGGTACTAAATTAGAAAAATATATAATAAAGTTTACATTTTTGTTTAGAGTTGTCATGAGAGACCTTAAGTCCCCACAAACCCATAGGCGGTCAACTAGTGAGTCATGAGGGAGCTTTAGTCTCTACATGTCATGACCCAACTTCAAGGCACATGATCAGCATGAAGCCTAGGGAGATACTCTCCCAAGACCCGTAAGCCTAACTTTAATCACAATCCAAAACCTCAAATCATGCATATAACTTGAAGGAATGAAATGCAATCATTTGAAAATCGTTTAACAGTTATTTTCAAATGTTTTCTCATCAATGTGAATACATACATCTTACGGTAACTTTACAACCAATCCCAAGACCTAGGCGACCTATACGATCATAGAGCATTCTAAACTAAAACTTAATAAAGTACCAACTGTGCTGACCTTTCCTATAGAAGGTCGTCTTGGAGAGTCCCACTTCTCTAACAGATGTTCTTTCTCTTTTGCAAGATCTGAAAATGTTAATCATAGAAAGTGTGAATTTGGAGAACTCAGTAAGTAGATAACGTTACGCAAGCACTGCAAAACACATCATGCAACAAGCATCAGTGTCTGCGCACATACATGAATTTCATAAGGTATATAAGGAAACTCCAAGGCGTTATCCCAACACATACACACGTGTACTGTCCAAAACTAATGTCACAATCAAGTAGACTCGACCGTATGGGTCTATATTCTCATTGTTAGTCCCCTTAGAAACTTCTCACTACACATTTACAAGGTTCCACAGTCACACAACACAACCAAATTATTCTACATCCCAAGCAAGAGGAAGTCACACCTGTATAAGTTGTCCATTGGTAGAGTATTATAGCCTACCTTGGCTTTTTCATCCCTGACTGAATCAGGTGTCATCATGTTGCCTCTCAAGAGGATAATGTAGCCTACCTCGGCTTTCTCACAATAACCTAACATTGTCCCTTGGGGAAGATAACATAGCCTACCTTAGTTTCCTCAACCCCAGGCCTAATCACAGTGTCATCATGTTGCCCCTCAAGAGGATAATAAAGCCTACATCAGCTTCCTCACCTCGAGCTCCTCACAATGACATAACATTCACAATCACAATACAAGAAGTGCATGATTCAAGTCATATATCCCATAAATCTTAAGCATATATTATCCCCCTTTCATGCAAATGAAACCTACAAACCATCATACGGATATCATAACTACAATACTTGGGTCTCGAAGGACCTCCCATAAGCATGTCTACATGATATAAGAGATGCATGCCTTAGCATAACATGGTTAATGTATTCCCACTCATACAATTAACACATTACTATATATAAATAATCATTCTCCAGTTCTTCTTTTTTAGCAACATAATACCTATGTTGTTTTTGTACATTCATACTTTCATCTCTATTTCTGAGTGTTATTTACCCGTGACCAAGGATGGCAACTAGGCAGGGCGGGGCCAATCCCATCCCTGCCCTCAGTCCTCACCTGTCTCTGCCTTTGATCCCCGTCGGGGAGAAGAAATCCTCCAATCCCTGTTCCCCACCTCCTCACAAGGTTATTAAAAAAAACTTGAAAATGTTAGAAAAAGAAAAAGAAAAAAATCAATAATACATAATATATATATATATATATATATATATATATATCTGAGCAAGACTCACATAAGGAGGAAGGAAGCAAAGTATGCATCAGACGATGATCGACAGTAACTGAACAAGCAAACAACAGTGTACCTGAAACTAAACAAGCAGACAATGATGATGTGAGAGAGAAGAGAACACAACCAAACGATGGCCGACGGGACTCGCGGGAGGAAGCAAATCATGATGGGACTTAGGACTTGGAAAATTTGAGGGAGGAATTAGGGATTAGGGTTTTGTTATTTACTAAATTAATTTAAATTATTTTATTGTTGATTTAGTACCTAAGAGCGATCGGTGACAACGACAGAGGAGAGCATCTTAAAGTTTGAAATTGAAGTAAAGATGATGACAACAACGAGCAGAGCAAAGAGATGACGATGAGAGGAGGATAAAGAGACAAAAGCATGATTGAAGGGAGAATGAAGAATGAAGAGAGAGACGAGAACATGACTGAATTAGTCAAGGGATTTTAGATTAAGAACTGGGATTAGGGTTAGGGATTTTAGATTTTTTTTATTAAATTAGTTTAACTTTTTTTTAATTTTGAAACGTTTTAAATATCCCTTATATATAAGGGTATTTTAGTAATTTCTTATAGGGTTAGGGATTTTAGATTTTTTTTTATTAAATTAGTTTAACTTTTTCTTAATTGTGAAACATTTTAAATATCCCTTATATATATAAGGATGTTTTAGTAATTTCTTATGAAATTACTAAAATGCCCTTTGGGGATGGAGACCATGCAGGGCAGGGAGTGTGATCCTTGTCCCCGCCCTTGAAATCTTAACAAGGGGAACTTTCCCCTATCCCCATAGGGGAAAATTCCCCGCCGACAGTGCCTCAGATATGGGGAATGCGTGTATCCCCATATTCGGGGCCCCATTGCCATGCCTACCTGTGACGCTGGCCCTCCTTTATGCGTTTAACCCCTACTTTCCTATCCAAACACTAAACATCCATGTTGTTAGTTATAACAGTGCCTATATCTGGTAGTTTATTCAATTAATTCACTACTACACCTTGTTCTATTGTTATGCATAACCTTTTTCTGTGAAGTTTTATGTTATAAATACACTTTTAATCAATTCAACAATTCATACACACTCAATAGTCGAGCACCCTACTTTAGTGGGCTCTTTAACAATCAACCATAAGCTGAATATACTCCCGATATGTGTCCAGCATATGGATTTATATCATGTAGGCATGTACATGATATTTTAGGTTACTTATCCTATCTGCATATATTAAACTAGGCATTCTCAACATTTTCAAGATGATATTTTCCCATATTACCTTTGGAGCCTTACCTATCCTCATGCATCATGCACCCAATATATTGTAATAATGATTTCACCATAATTTAAAGTAGGGTTAACTATTTAGCTTAACTCCAAGCTAAAATTACCATATTCTTTTGTCTTGATCAAGGATTTAATGATCCTAGATGATTGGAGAAGCATTCCTATTGATTCCACCAAGAAAATAGTGCAAAAGATATCACAATCTTAAAACAAAAAAAAAATGCTTACTATTGTTTCTAATATTTAGTCACTCTTTTGGTCATATCTCCTAATTAGTAAATAATTTTTAAATGAAACTTCTCTCATTTGAAACTAGAGTCAAAAGAGTTGTCTAGTGATATATAATTTGCTAAAATCAAAGTTCAAATGAAAAAGTGATAACCATTTGAAATAGACTTGAAAACTCACACTAGACTCACCCTTCTGGCACACCAGCGTTGAGCGTTGGCATTTGCACCAGCACATAAAAAGTGCCCTGTTTTTGCCTCTAATTCTCCTCCTTTCCACTCTAAAATACCCAAGCTTCATTCTTAGTAATCTAGGTCATCAAAAGCAAGTTTTCCCTCAACTAATAGTACCTTAAAACATCAAACACAAGTTAGGTTCAAGATCAAAACCAATTTTTTTCCCATTTTACTAATTTTCGTTTAAAGCCCAACAAGTGCAAATTTCATCTTGAAAAATCAAGTTTTATGTCAATCTAACCTCCTAAATTACAAAGAATGAAGGGAAAGAAATTTTGGGAGCTAAGAGCTCAAGTTTGGAAGCATCAAACATCTCTAAATCATCCAAAACATCTCAGATTTAAAGGCTAGGGTTTATACTTCGAAAATGGGCAAAATGATAAAGTTTCAACCCTTACCTCAGCTTTTGGACTCCTCAACATGAAGAATGGGATTTTGTGGTCAGTATCTTACTGGAGTTGGTGATGGAGGGACCTTTAGAACTCTACTATGACACGAGGAAAGGAGAGACACAAATGGGAAATGAGAGAGACGAAGAGAATGATATGAGGCACGAGTGGAGTGCTGACTAAGTGTGGGGGAGGGTTTTTAATTTCTCTTTTGATCATTTAACCCTTCAACTTTAAGCACAAGCCTCTATAGTTCAAGGACAATAATGGAACTTCATAAAAAGCATTTTATCTGACTCCCAAACCCAACACATTTGGGTCATCCTACTCCCATCTAGCTCATCACACCAAAATTACCTCAAAGCTTCCACTTTCCATTTTAACATTCAGAAACGTAGTCTCATAAATTAATTCATTTTAGTCCCTCTCAAGGACCCATTTGAAATAACTGTTCGTCTTTCACCCCTCTTATGGTACCAACTGCACAACCTACCCTCTCACTAAGTCAAATCCTCTCAAGGATCCTTAATTATCCCTATTACACGGGTTCACTTAACATTTTCCTTCCTTTCTCTTTGGTCCATTACTTGTTCTCACACATAGTTTTCTCTTATCCTTGTCAGACAACAACATCGCGTAGCTTTGCATGCCTTTACTTGACATGGACTTGCTTGGCCGCGTATATAATCTAAACATACACTTATCTTTTAGAACCTCCAACTTTCTCTCAAGTACTTATAAATCAAAGACAATTCACACATGTAAGATTACACCCTCACATTGACTTTGTAATACCTGTGGCATTATATTATAGACTCAGCAACGAGAAGGTTATATTGGTAATTTCATAGATATGTAAGATTTGAAAATCTGAAAATTCAAAGATGTTGTTATTGCATTGCCAAAATGTTTATTAAAAGAAAAACCTAAAAATGATGTCCTTTTCGTTCACTCAAACAAAAACAAATCAAAAAATATATTTGCATTTTAATTTCTTCTCCAAAATAAATTCAAAAAGCCAAAACATTTGTATTTTAAATTGTCCAAAACAATTTCAAAAAACTAAAAAAAAAGTTCCTTTTAATTCCCTTAAAAAGTTAATTTTAAGATTTAAAATTGTTTTCTCATTCCCAAAATAATTTCAAAAACTAAAAATATTTTCTCTTTTAATTTTCCCTTTTTTTCTAAAAGAATTCAAAATTCAAAATTTGTTCTTTTAATTTAATTTTCAAAATCTAAAAAAAAATTAAATTAAAGATATTATCCTTTTAACTTCCTTTTCAAAATACTTTAAAAAAAATCTAAGAAATATCTTCTTTCCAACCTTTCCATACTAACTCCCAAAGCTTAAAAATTTCCCTTTATTTTTCTTTTCATCATATCCAAAACTCCAAAATGTCTTCTTCATTTTCCTTTTTCATGATTAAAAAAATCGAAACTTGGTATTTCTGCATTTTGAACTACGTTGACTTTGATCTGTCCATTGGGTACATAAGACCCTAGGCATAAATCTTAGGTCAAGTATGTTTTTGAACTATGTGGACTCTAATCTCAGTTAATGGGTATGTAGGATTACACACAAATCCTAGGTCAAGTCCGCCTTTTGTAAATTTTTTTGTTTGCTTTCTCTTATTTGTTTTTGTGATCGAAAAGGTAATTAAGATAATCCCAAGACCATGTCTCAATTTTGTGCAATTAGCTTTGGGTAACCGCTCTTAAGAATAGGAGTTGTGGAGTGCCTAACACTTTCCCCATATACAATTAGATTCCTAAACCATTTTTTGTTTTTGTAGACTGGGCTTTATCTTTCTAAATATGGGTTTTCCAAAATTTTTCCTTAAAATTCAAATTTTGATGGCGATTTCTAAAATTTGATATTTATTTTTTTGAAAACTGGATTTTTATTTTTTGAAGTGTTGGCCATTCATATTTCAAGTGTGACAGTTTTTATTCATCTTCAATAAAGTTTGTATTCTAGATCTCATCAAGTTGATCAAATTAGTACTTTCCCTTTTTCTATTTGTAATGTGAAGGATAAATTGTTATGGATGGGTGTAGATACAGAGGAGTATTCTGTATTCAGTATCCAAAGGTTATTCAATTTTTTGGCAAGATCAACTCACTAGTATGCCAAATCACTCACTGATATCTTGGGATTTATTTTGGAATTTAAGACCCCCTTTTATGTGGAAATTAAGACAACATGCAATACCATCTCTTGATATTCTTCAATACCATCATGTAGGCAATGGTGTTATATGTCTGTTTTGTCACAATTAGAGGGAAACTGTCAACCATATTTTCTTACAATGTGATTTTGCTAGTTGCTTTTGGTTTGGTTCTACATTATCTTTTCGGTCAAATTGTCTTGTACTTAATTGGGTTACATATTGGCTAGATAAATGGTTTAATCTTTGGAAAACTAATCAAAAAGGGAAGTAAAGCATGGTTTTGCTTATTATATTGATTTTGGAAAATAAATGGTTATCTAGGAACCAAATACTAATGGAAGGTAAGCAAGTGCATCCCATTCAAGTCCTGCATTAGATTTATTTTCAATGGGAAGAACGTTTAAAGCTGCAAGGGAATATTAATGAAACTTCAATTACTCAACATAAGTTATTTGGTAGTTCTAGACAAACAACGTCGATTGTCTATTTGTAGGAAATTTTTTCTTCAACTTGGATCTTGTTGGACTATAGAAGATTCAAGGACAAAAGAGTGGTTATTTCTTTTTTTTTTTTTGGTTACAAAGGAGGCACAAGACCTGGAGAAAGAGGAGTAGGAAAGGGGTTCGGAGGGATTGAATCTCCAACCATCAAAACCACTAGAAGCTTCAGGAAAAGTGCCACTTGAGTTAATGTTCTTGAAAGCTTAACAAACAAGCAATGTATCTATTTGCAGGACATTTTTTCTTCAACTTGGATCTTGTTAGACTATCAAAGATTCAAGGACAGAGAGGTAGTTATTGTCTTAATTTTTATTTTTTTGGTCACAAAAGAGGCACAATACCTGGGAAAAAAGGAGTAGGAAAGGGGTGTGGGAGGGATTGAATCTCCAACCATTAAAACCACTTGAAGCTTTATACCCAGGAGAAGTGCCACTTGAGTTAAGGTTCTTAGAAGCTCAACATAAGTTATCTGGTCATTCTAGACAAGTAATGGCGGCTGTTTATTTACAGGACATTTTTTCTTCCACTGGGATCTTGTTGGACTATCAAAGATTCAAGGACATAGGGGTGGTTATTGTCTTATTATTATTATTATTTTTGGTTACAAAGAGGCACAAGACCTGGGAAATGGGGAGTAAGAAAGAGGTGTGGTGGGGATTGAATCTCCAACCATCAAAACCATTATTATCTTAATTTTTACTAATAGTTCTCTCACTGGTTTGCAAGCTCTCCTACTCTCCAAAGTATTTTGATAAAATAAGGATTGAACTAGAAGCTATTCGAGGTTTGTTATTGAAAGCTAATCAATTACAACTTACATCAGGCTTGGCATCTCTTTGAGATCAATGGTGAATTTGCTGAATTGTAGAAATAAAAAGTCTGGGTTTATTTATCTCGTTCCTTTGATTAGTGATGTGCTCAAACTTAATGGCGCAACTCAATTGTAACACTTTTAGGCAAATTGATATAGAAGTTGGATCTTATTTGTACAACGTACTACTTCAATTTGTTCCCCTTCCCCCTAGGCTTAGCTACTTCAGTTATCCAATTCAAATGCATATTTCTTGACCTCTTCTTTATAAGTTTATTAAAAAAACAAAGTTCGGCTTTTATAGTTGTAGTTCATGACTCATTTTACACACACACACACACACATATATATATATATATATATGTTATTTTAATTAGAACTCCAACTATATAATTTGTTTTTTGGATTTTTAATTAGTATCAAGAAAAACAGCTATTGCATGTATAATATATATATATATATATATATATATATATAATCATTTTATTACAAAATTGTACAAAATTAGAGAGCGAAACTACCCTGGTAAGTCCTTCAATATTCTTTTGCTAAGGCTATTTGCCATGGATTAGCTACCATTTAGCTAGGGAATTGGTTGTTATTTTATAAGAAATTAGTGTAAGACATGCTCACTCACTAAACAAATGGCAAGGGTCCCTCACTAATCCATCCTTAGGTTTCTTGCTATTCCATCGCTATTTTTTATACGAACCATTTGTTTTTTCTAAAATTCTCTTTTATCAACCTGTATACAAAATTATATAACTAGCAATACCAATAGCCAAAAGAACCAATTTTTTTTTTAAAATGCATAAAGATGTTTCATTAATAGCCAAAAAAATGTTTGCAAAATATCCCTAAGCTAGATCTAACCTTTACTCTACTACCCCTAATCCCTAGCCAAGTCCTCATCATTGTTCTATTGGTCCTCTTCCACTCTCAACTAGGCATGGAAAGAATCAACTGACACTGAGGTCGCAAGTAGAAACATTGATAGATCGGATGTTAGCACTGGCAACAAGGTACTATTCGTGAACTCAAACAACTGTTGGGAAACCTTGGTCCTAATTTATCTACTAGGAGAGGTCAACCTTGAATTGCTAATTGAGGTTCTCCTAGGGCTAGACTTGATCTGATATGTCATTCACCTTTGTAGCACTCAGTCCTACTGGTTAACAAGGCAGGGTTAAAATATACTTGAAGCCCCTATAGTTTCACCTAAGAGTGATTTTAGTCCCTATAGTTTCAAAACTCATGAATTTAGTCTAGAGACCAAATTATGAGTAACCTCAAGACCAAATTCATAAGTTTTGAAACTATAGGAACTAAAATCACTTTTAGGTAAAACTATAGGAACTTCAAGTATATTTTAACCATAAGGCAAATTGGGTGCTCAAAAACAACCCTTCCCCTAGACTATGGATGTGGCCCTTTAGGTTTGATCTGGAGGCCTACCACCAAACATCTTGGTCAAACTCCCAATACACTGCTAGATCATCCTAATACTTCTTAGCCAACATGTCTAACTACTCCAGAAGGAAAGGGAAACTTAATTAGCACAAGAAGTACTTCAAATGTGAAATTAAAAGTGAAATCTTACTAAGAATTGCTGGTGCTACTCACTAACCACCTAGTCTATCTTCTTGGATTGATAGCTTCGATTATAAACCTCTTAAAAGGTGACCAACTACTGAAGCTTCATTTCTTGCACTAAATGTGACTAGATTTATTATGATAGTAATTAAATGCAAATAAAATAAGAAACTTTACCATTTGCTTCTTGTCGGCCACAAAGCTTCTAGATCTGCTCATATATTTGTCTATTTCCAGTTGTGACGCATGGCTCCTCTTTGCTGAAGAGGACGCATTTTGCCACTAAAGAGATGACCACTTCTCCACTAAGTCAATCCAGACGTCAGCGTGCATCCTTGGAGGACTACATTCTTGATAATCCATTTTGGTGTCACCATTTGTTTGCTGTCTAAGTACTTGCGTCCCATTGTCTTCTCCCAAACCCATTTAGCAAGCTCTCATACTCTCATTTTTGCGTTAGTTTCAAAACAATACATGGCTTGACAATTATGCACAAACAAATGTTGAATTAATAAAATTTAATTTCTATACATTTTTTGAAAACTTATGTACCTTGAAGTCCTTCATGATAGCTTCCTTCATGTCCTAGTCGTATTCCTTCCTTGTAGAGGTTGCACTCTATTAGAGCGATTACCTTGTGCATAATGTGTGTTGAGTGTTGACCATAAGAGGCTCAAATTGATTCCTACATGCAAATGGACAAATAGTCAAAATAAACATTAAAAACCAAATCATGTTATTTACTCACATTATATATTGGGGCTAATCCAAATGAGGATATAGGCAAGTCATCTGATTGATTGCATGGAACCTACTACCAATAAATACAAATTTAAAAAACATGAAAGCAAACATTACATAATCTATTTAGCAAACAAAAATTCTTGGCATTTCATGGGGATTCAAAGATAGATATAAAGGTGGGGTACTCATGAAAAGAACCCACGCTCTCTCCTTGGTCCACAACCAGCTTGAATCCTTTTAACATAGAGGAAATTACATCCTTCTAATGTAAAGTACTATAAGCCGTTTGGTTTGTTCTATTGTTGGATACTTGACACATGGCTGAGAGAGAATGAAAGAAGAGAGCACCGAGAGAGGAAAAAAGTGAGCGAGTAGACTTCTATTTGTGGTGGTCAGAGAGGTTCAAAAGGACCAAATTGAAAATACTAAAAAGTGGACCTAATTGAGAGTGAGAAAGAAAGAAAGACGAGAGCACTGAGAGACAGAGTAAGACAGCAGAGAGAGAAAACAAACAGAAGAGGGCAAGAAAGGATGTGAGCTTGAGAATAGAGATTTTCAAAATTGAGAGAGAGGTAGTTATAGAGGGAGTTCAAGGGAGAAAGAGCCATCAAGTTAGAAAGCTTGAAGGAGAAAAAGAAAGAAAAAAGAGAAGAGAAAAGGAAGATAGGAAGAGAAAGAAAAAAGAAAGGAAGAACATGCAAGAAAAAACACAAAAATAAAGGTTGATTAATTAAGCTCCAAAATTCCAAAAATGGAGTTCATACTTCTAGGGTAAATTACAAATTTGTGCCCAACTTTTTTGATAAATTTCCCTTGGACCTAGATTTGAAACTTTTATTTCATTTTGATCTTTGTTTTATTTCAATTTAACCCCATTATGTTTTATTGCATTTTTAGTTTAACCCTTAGTTTTGGTTGATGTAATACATGATTTGCACCCCTAGATATAAGTTTTTTTTTTGGAATTGTCTACTTTTTGTTATTTGCAATTTGATCCTTTTGTGCCTCTTTGACCACAATAACCAGAAGTTTGCTCACTCACTCTTTCTCTTTCATGCTCTCTTCTCTCTTTTTCTCTCCACCACATGTCATGCATCCAATGACAGAACAAATCAAATGGCTCATAGTACTTCATGTCAGAGGGATGTAATTTCCTACATGTTAAAGGATCCGGGGTCACCCACGACCCCTTCATAGTGACATCCCTAATTGTATGTTTTAAAAAATAAACTAAGTGGTCACCCACTACCCCTTCATAGTGACATCCCTAATTGTATGTTTTAAAAAATAAACTAAGTTTCAAATAATTCTACCAAAATTTCAACAGAGTTTTCCCTAAAATAAGACTAATTTAGAAACAATCCAACTTTTGGCAAAACAAACTACTATATATAATTAAGCCTAAAATAAATAAACAATCTAAACGGGGCTAATTACATGAGAAAGCAAAAGAAGCAACAATCTTTTTTCATTTTTGTCATTCATCATATCATAATTTTCTCTTCTTTCTCAAAGACCCATGTATAGGGTCTCAAACAATGCATAGAAGACAACTATTGAGTCCTATAATCTTATTGTGACTTAAGCATATATAAAACTTTCTAGTAGAACTTGCTTTTAATGGTTAATACTTTTAATATCCTGTGATCAAAAATAAGATTTTTTTATTAAGTATTAATCCCTTTGAGCAATTAAGCTTTTTAATCATTGCTATCACTTTGAGATTTGTATAAAATATTTTATATATATATATATATATATAATCTATATAGAATTCAAATGATAACATTTGCAAAACACGATATTACAGTATCAAAAATACTATACACGAGCCATATAGGCCAACATTTAGTGAGAAAATTCAATTGACAAGTAAATGACAATGGAAATAACATGTTAAACTCTCTGGAAACTATCCCTAATGTATTTGTATCTTTTTATATTATATATAATGCAATAAAACATTAAAAAAAAGTGTCAAGTCTTGTACACTACTTTTATATATTATTATAAATTTTATAGCTTTATATTTTTTTTATTTCTTCTCTACTGTACTTAAATTTTTCACCTCTAAAATTTAATAATTTTTATCAATTTTTACATGCAAAAAATATGACTATTTTTAAAAATTGCAAATAATTTACTACAAATTCCAAAAAAATAAGACGACAAAATCCCAAAAAACAAAATTCAACTCCATAACAATCAACTAACCTCACTGGAATCCAAAAAATAAAGCCAAAAATCGCGATCCACCGAAGCCAAATGTCCCCTATAATCAACAATAGGAGAACTTGCAAAATCTTCAGTTGAAACTACCCAAATGTTGAAATCAATTCCTCAATGTGTTTGTTGGTGTCTGGCCAAAACCCCATAGAAAATGACCAAAACGGTGCTTCAACGATGGCTGGTGACGACGAATGTGAAGGGCCCTTGTTATGACCAAGCCAATATTCAAAATTTTAGCCAACCCAAAATTTTAGACCATATATGACCACGCGCCAATATTCAAAATTTAAATGTTAAATTTATTATCAAGGGATTAAAGTTTAAACCATTAGTTTGACATGTATCAGTAGTTTTTTAATATTAATAAGTAGTTAATGTATCGAAAATGTTCTTTTAAGTGTGGTTATAATTTAATTTTCCTTTGCATAAATATAATTATCCTATGATAAAGTATGACTATTTAGATGAGAAATGAAAAAGAAAAAGAAACAAATGACACATGATGTAATTACTTAGTTTTAAATTCTCAATAAATAACTACTTATGTGATTATTTAATCATGATAAGAAAATATTAACACAGTTTAATTAATCTTTTGGTTTCTATAGTTTACCTTTTTCAACTGAGTCCCTATTATTTTTTTCAATTAGGTCCTATAATTACTAAACATTTGCAATGTGATCCTTGTCATGAAATTAAAAGTCAAAATTTGAATGAGTATCATAAAGCAAATAGTCATTAGTCAAGGCTTAAAATGAAAACATAGAAAGCGGAGTCTACCCATAATTTTAGCCAACCCAAAAAACTCTACGGACTAATTTGAAAACAAAGTAAAAATATGCAGTCAAAAACTAATTACATAGGGCTAAAAGTAAAAGGAACAAATAAGTTTGGGGTTGAAGTGCATTTTTTGAAAAAAAAGTGGGGCTAAGAGTGTAGTTTTTGTGGGCAAAAAATTACAATTTTTTCCAAAACTCCATTTTGGCTCTTTATTTGGTTCTTTCTTCCTCTATTTTCTTTTCTATTTCTCTCTCTCTCTCTCTCAATTGAAAAAATTAATACCAACGCAAAAGCAAGTGCAACTTGCTTCAGTTTAGGGTTTGCATTGAAAAATCAATTTTGCAAATGCGTCCAATGCACAACCAAACAAAAGATTTCATCCAAAAACTAGTTCCAACTTGCTAAACATGGGTTTGGCTATATGTTAGCTCTGCACAACTCAAAGCCAAACATGCACTTATTTATGAATTCAGGTGTTGTACTCGAAGCTTTAGAACGCACATGTATATAAGATTAAAAAGGTGTGAATTTGAATATATAATTTCTAAATTTAATGCTAAATAATTAAGATTGTTTGTTTTTTAAATATGTATATGCATTAATTAAATACATGTTGATAAAATATGAATCCAAGGTAATTAGTGTCTGAAAATTTTTAAACTTTTCATGAGATCTAATTTAATAAGATATAATTAGAGCTATTAAACATTTAATCAAAATAAAAAAAATGGTATGAAATTAGACAAATTAAATTCAGACTCTCGTTAAATATAAACAAAAGTCACTTAAGAGATTCAAACAATGTTTGGATCTTCAATAATTTTTTACCAAAACTACAAAGTTCAATTTATAAATTTAGACCATTCGTTCAGAACCAAAAGGTCCAGATTGAATGACACCTTTTTTTGTTTTTAATTTTTTTTTAATTTGAACATTCCAATCTAAAATAAATTATTCAGATTTATAAATTATACTGGACTCTCCAATTCAATTTAGAATTGCAGGACATCCAGGTTCCTACATTTTGCTTACTTTCCCTATTAGATGCTTTCCAAAAAGCTCTTACCAACTTTAAAGGGGACATAATGATAACCATAAATGATGAAGCTACCCAACCATCCTATCCCTGGATAACTTGCATTAATATTATCATAGAATGATAGAATCCCTCTTTGTTGCTCCTCCTCTTCTTCTTTGCAGCCTTATTGCCTTACTCTTGGACAACAGTCACAAAAGGGAAAATAAGAGCAATAAAAGATGATGCAAGATATGTGCTAGCTATGGCCTATTAGAAATGATGTAGATTGGATAGGCTTTGAAGTATGATAAATCATATTTTTTAAAGAGTTTATGTCTGAATATTAGAGAATTATAAATAAAATCTTCTAAGATGCAGATTAAATAGGCTTTGAAGTGTGATAAATCACATTTTTTAATGAGTTTATATCTGTATATTGGAGAATTTACAGACAAACTCTTTTAAGATATTTTTTAAAGAGTTTATATCTATATATTAGAGAATTACAAACAAACTCTTCTAAGATACAACAAAGTCCTTTTGAATGTTATTATGGATATTGATATATTTATCTAGCATAATTATGTGCAAAATCTGAAAGGATATATATAGATGTAACATCCTTACAAAATAATCACCCGTAAAGTTGGGACAATAAGAGTTTAGGGAACTAGCATGAAAGGAACCCTAGGAAGTGTGAAAGTGTCACGTCCCAAAATCTAAGCACGTGACCGGCACGGAAAGTGAATTTCATTTCACCTCCGTAAGCCTATTTTTTTTTTCTCTTAAGCATCATACCATTCTTTTTCATACAACCAAACCGAGTTCTCTACACAAACTACAATGATTCACATTACATCACTGAATGAACCTACCCGATTACAGAGATTTCTAGATTTATACAACTTAGAATAAGACTTAACTATTATACCTTTATCCTGAACAAATGAAAAGGTAATCATGGACTAAGGATCCATAATTCCTTGTTCCGATATTTACCTTCAGCTGTCAACTCTGAAAAAAAATATCAATAAGAGGGGTATGAGCAAACCACGTGCCCAGTGAGTAGATAACACAACACTATGACAAAAAAAATATCATGCATCATAATGATAACATGCAGCAATCATACGTAAATCGATCATCATATGATATAATATTATTCATAATACTTCACAATAATATCTAAGTAAATCAAATACATTTCAACATAATTCAAAATTCACAACAGCAATCGATGAAATCAATTTCACACACATTTCCCGTACCAACCGGGTCGTCCAGAATACCTCTGGATCGTTGCCCGCAGCCCCTGCCGCATCCACCCTTATCGCTCCATTTATAATCTCCACCCTTATAACTTCACATAAATTTCTCCATGGGATGCACCACCATGCATTTCCTTTCCAGTCAAACACAATCACAATCACATATAAAAACATCCTCAATCATAATCTTGAGCCACAACATAATCAATGTGGTTCCAGCAACATAACATGTATACAACATAACCCATAATATAGAACAATTATTCAACAATAACATACTTCAACTATCCGCATATGAATGAACTCAACAATCAGAGTATGATACATTTCAACTCAGTTCACATGCCATTCACAATCCATCATATAACCTCAATTCATGAGAAAATAAGAAAATATAATTATATACATCACCTGGCACGTTCCACAATTGTTTATGTCTCATCATCCCACATCATTCTCTTCAAACTTGGATATTCAACATATTTTCACTATGATGCAAAAAGTCAATAACAAAGATATTTAATCATAGCAAGTATTAACCCACTCACCTGGATTTCATACTCTCAGCACTCCCACCTTGCACTTGACCATTCCTATTGTAACCAAATAAAAACTATCAGGGTTACGAAATAGAGAAATTTCCTACCACTACTCTCGACCTTCATCCACTTCTCAAATCATAACTCCTAACTGGTAATGAATATCCAAATGAAACTTATACCATTGGAAACTATACTCAAAGAGCTTTTCAACGATATATATAAAAAAAAACTGATGCTACAGTAACGGTCAACGCAGCTACAGTAACGTTGACCGAGTCAATACTACAGTAACGTTGACCAAGTCAACGCTACAGTAACGAGAAAATCTGGAAAAATTTTCTCGGTGAACAGTAATTCTGGGAAAAATTTTCGATGTTCTTCGTGTTCTTCATCCAAAAATCCAAAAATCATATCTAAAACAACATTTCTTTTGATTTCTTCCATGGGTTTTCATCCTTAATGTCTAAGGAGTGTTTTAACACCAAAACTCCCAATTTCTACCAACAATCCAAGCTCAAATCTCAAATTTTCATCAAGAACACTAACTTTTTTCAAATATCCAAATTCTACGAATTTCTCCTAGTTTTCTCCAAATTTCTTGTTCTAATAACATCATAAACCACCTAGGAATGTTTTAGATTAACATCCACACTTAAATTCATCCATTAAAATATTCTACAAAAATTTTGCAAAAATGATAACCAAGGATTTGATCTTGTAATAAGAGGAAGAAGAAGAAGAACATCAACTTACCAATCATTCTAACTTTCATAGCTTCCTTCCCAAAGCAAAAATTGCATGAATGATTGATGAAGAAATTTTTTTGCAAGCATAATCGAGAGAGAGAGAAAGTGAAGCTACGGGAGGGAGAATGAGAAAAAGAAAAGAATAAGGAGAAGTGTATACGCGTGGGCCCAACCAATTTCTTTTTCGATAAAATCACTCATAGCCACCTTAGCTTATAAGATTTGTTCACTTTAATCCCTCTCGATGTCTCAAATATCACTTTAACCTCGAATCAATCATCTCTTCGGTACCGGACTCATAATTCATTCTCATAAGCTTTATTCTTCCTCTCAAGTTCCTATTTGGTCATTTCTCAAAAGTAATCCATATTTTCTTTTCTTTTCACTTTAGTCCTTGAGAATTTGTAAAAATTTCCTAAATTAAAAATTAAAATTTCTATTCCCAGATTTTCTTCACTAATTCAAAAAGCAAATTTTCCACGTAATTAAATTTTTCACTAAACTTCAAAATAGGCTTTAAATATTCATATAAATTCTTGGGATATTACAGAAAGTATGAAGGAAATCTTTAGAAAATATTAAGATGAATCTAAAATAGAGAAAAACTGAAACAAAGTGTAAGCAGTCGACCGCTTGAGGGAGACTAGTCAACTGTTGGCCTATAAACTAGAGTATGGCTGCAAGAAGGTGAATCAAAATGATGTAAAATGACCTTTTTACCCTTAGGTACACTAAAACATGTAGGTTGCTACCTCAAGGAAAGGTAAAATTTTAGGTGGCTTGAGTGTGTATAAACAAGGAGAGGTGAGATAAAATCATATCAACAAAAAAAGTAAGTACTAGATGAGAGAAAGTACAGAGGGAGCGGGACCACGAGTCTGCAACCAATATTTAGGTGGAACCTGAGAGTTTTAGATTGAGGAAGCTTGAAGGTAAGTTGAGGAACCTAGAATTCATCTTAATATCTATTCTTCTAAGTCAAAAGTTGATAAAGGTATGTGTTATCAGTTTGAACTAGAAGAGAGGGAGTTAGCATAAGTTAAAAAGACTAGTAAGGGGAGAACCAAGTAATCATAAGCTTGATTATCAATCAAAGGTAGCTAGTGCTATCATAAAAGCATGTTATTATGTTGTTTTCTAATGTGAAATTATTCAATGGATATGTGTTCTTGATTTTTCTTGTTTAAGGCTATGGGATAAATTTGACATGGTTGAGCTAGGAAGTTGTATTCCATGGTTATGCCTCTTTGAGCTTGGAAGTTTTACTTCCTTGGTATATTGAGTTTGTGATGTTTCCCATGGTTGAGGCTTCAGCTTGGACTAAAGGTACTGCAATTTCTTTTTTTCTATGGTTATTGTGTGATCATCAATGTATCATATTCATCAATTTAGCTTCCCAAATTTCACTAAGTATTGATGACAAGAATGTAGTCTAAAACTTGAATTTATGATATATGAAAAACTTTCATATTCATGGAAATATCTATTTAATGAACATGCTTTTATGCTAAAAATGATATTTCTTTATGTTTTGTTAAATTGCTAGCTATTGGGATGCATATCTGACTGTTTTCTCTTGATAAACTAACCATTTCAAGGGCTAGGAAGGCAAAAGGGAGTGAGTCAAGTAGTTGAAGTTAATAGCTATTAGGAGAATGTTTTATTGGCCAATTTGTGATTTGTATGTGAAAATGTACAAGAACATGCTAGATTGTTGAAGTATTTATGAGACATATGTATAAAGTGGCTAGGATGTGTTTGTAATGAAAAGATTATAGAATTCTATTTAGTGTAATACATCATGAAAGTGGCTAACACTAACTAATGGTATCTTGTAGTTGTGTAGATGTCAAAAAGCCATTATTGCATATGGAATGTCCAAATATGTAATTAGTGATTGAACTATGAAGGAAGTGATGCAAAAAGCAAAACAGAGGGCTAGAAATTGACTTACAGCAAGCTTCTAGTCGACTACAAAGAAAATTGGTTGGCAATACCAACCAGTCGACCAGTACCCTATTGCCGGTCACCTGGTCAATCTCTGGACAACAAAATAATCTGAGACAGTGAGCAACCAGTCGAACAGGAGGAACTAGCTAGTTGATTGATTGGCCTCTATCCAACAACATGAAGTTTATGAAATGGTTTGCTTTTCATCCCACTTGATCTTTTACCCATGAGTTATAGACTACAAGAGCACTTATCTTAAACATGGACTTCAGCCCAATAGAATCTAATTCTTGAGAAATGAGTTATGAAGCTCAAATCATTTTTTAAAAGAGATTAGAAAGACACGCTTAGAGGCATGACTGACTCAAGTAAAGCCAATCAAGGAGTAAACATTCATCTGTTTGGTACCTAAGCTAAAGTAAAAGTAGCTCTTAGGAGAGTTGTTACAATATGTCTCAACAATTATATCTATTTAATTTTCAAAAAACATATCAGTTAAACAATTATATCTTTTCAATTTCCAATAGATACATTAATTTAACAACTATGTATATTCAATTTCTATCAGATGTGTCAGCTTATATTTTAAATCTAAATCAAACAACATAACCGTTGAAATTTTAAAATAATTAAATTTCAACCAATATATTGATTTGAATTGTTCAAAATATATAAACTCAACTAACACATCTTTTGAACCAACACATTAGTTCAAAATAAAATTGATTAGGCAAAACTTTAATTCTACATAATATTACAAACTACACAATAATACCCCACTAGATTGCAATATTATTACATAATATCATATATAATAGAAAGTATTTTACAATGATTTGAACTTCTTAATAGTGTAAGTATTTTAAAGTTTTGACAAAATCAGTGATATCCTGATATTTGAACCATAACTCCTTATGTCGAGATTGAAAGTATCACACATGATATTATCAAATTGCTAATATGTTCTAGTAATCTTGCTCTATAATTTTTATGGCCATGTGCTCATCTTGGTTTTATGAATATTTACAAAACCAATCCTCTAAATCTTGCTTGAAGTGGCACCACTTCAATATTCATACAGGTGGTATTGTTAATATGTTCCTGCTACTTCAAATATTTAACAATTTCATTAAAACTTTTGTCAACCTCTCTCTTTATTAGTATGCATTATGAAGCTTTGTTGGCATATCCACTTCACTTTAGACATTAAAGAAATTTCTTAACTTCTCTTATGACAATTATGCAATACACTTTTAGAATGAGGTTTTGAATCTAGAGTTTGATGCCTTAGTCAACACTAAGTAACTTGTTATTACACATTAAACTTTTATTGTTAGATCTATATTAACTCAAAGTTGGATTTCTATTATTAATGTTATATTTTTTATGGTTTTAGTCTCATTCCTTCACAAGTTTGTTGTACTATATCACTAGACAGTGATTTGGTCAATGAATCAACCAAATTCTATTTGACCTTATGTGGACAGTTGTCATCATTCCATTTGTGACCAATTCCCTTATATAAGCATGTCTTAAGCTTATATGTCTTGATTTTTCATTATAAATTTTATCATGACCTATACATTGTAGCTTCATTATCACAAAATACAAAAAAGACTGACATAGTGTTGTAGCTACAACTTTGTCTAATAAACATGTTTATCAACCATTCTGTTTCTTTTCCAACAGCTGCTAAAACCTATGAATTCATATTTTATTGTGAAATGAGAAATGCAAGTTTGCTTCTTAAATGCCAACTAATGACACATCCACTCAAGGTGAATATCTAACCAAATTTGGATTTATTATTGTTAATACTTATGATCCAACTTATGTTAGAGTAAAATTTTTAATACAATAGAAAAAACACTATAGTAAATTTCAAAAGTGGTTTGTTCTTTTCAAAGAACCTAGCACTCTAAAAATTATTTTCCAATGTTCAATATTTGGATTACTTGTAAATCTTGAAAAGTAAATGCAATATCGGGTCTAGTACAGATGCATTGCATACATTATACTACTTATTGCACTTGCATATTCTAATAGAACTATCATTCTTTCAGAATTCTTAGTCAACTTGATTTTGGAATCATATAGAGTATTTTCAGTTAACTTGACATTGGAATCATAAGGAGTATTGAATTCCTTTGTTCTCAAATGTTTAAATTTATCAAGCACTTTAACTATGTAATATGACAATGTCAAAGTCACTCTTTTGATATCTCTATGAATTTTTATTCCTAAGATAATATTGTCATTCAAATTTTTTTCATTTTAAAGATTGAAGTCAAATACTTCTTAGTTTTAGAAATATCAAACATATTTGTTTCAAATATTAATATATCATCAACATATAGACAGGCAAATAATGATACCATATTCACTAGATTCATTTGATAGTATGACAACATCAAATCTCTCATATCATTGCTTCAGTGCTTATTTCAAACCATAAAAAAAAATTTAAAGATCCAATTGTTATTGGCCAGAATCAAGTTCGTTTCATCATTTATAACCTCTTTCCAAAATACTATATCTTTAAAAGACATAGTTGCTTTTCAACAATTAACACGTGTGTGTGTGTGTGTGTGTGTGTGTGTGTGTGTGTGTGTGTGTGTGTGTGTGTGTGTGTGTGTGTGTGTGTGTGTGTGTGTGTGTGTGTGTGTGTGTGTGTGTGTGTGTGTGTGTGTGTGTGTGTGTGTGTGTGTGTGTGTGTGTGTGTAAACTTTTGGCTTATTTTAATTTGTTGATTAGCATCATTATTTCTTTTATTGTTAGAAATGCTACAACGTGACGATCTATATGCAACAACATTGTTTTGGTTTTGGTTTTTTTTTTTAAACAACATTTGTAGAATCATGCAAAAATTTATTTTTAATAAATTCAAAATGTATAGATTCTATAATTATATTTGATTATAAATAGAAAAAACATATATGTTGTTTGAAGGTAGTGCATATCTTACAAAAACATTTTTGATATCTTTAAGTCATAATTTTGTTCTTTGATGATCAAGAACTCTAAAATATGAAACAAACCCCTACAGTTTGAAATAATTTAAAATTGATTTTCTATTATTCCAAATTTCATAAGGTAATGTTTTCATACTCTTTGAAAGCGTTCTATAAGTGTATGACACACAATCAATAGTGTTTTATCTTGCAACTTATGTGACAAATATGTATATAATAAGATAGAGTATGAGGGGAACTTCTCTCATGTATTAAACCATATTCTTCATAGAATTTATCAAATTCAATAAGAAAAATCTTTTACATTTATCACTACAAAAGAATATTATTTTCCTATTCTTTTGATTTCTATGATTAATTTATATCCTTAAATTTCTAAAAAGACTTCATCTTTGATTCTTAGTAGATAGACAAATATGAATCTAGAGTAATCATCAATAAATGTAACAAGAAATCGTTTACTAGATTTTTTTCTTTCTTGGATAGCGCTTTATACCATATTTATTTTCTCATCCTTCTCAGTCTTTTTAACAAATGAAATTGGTTCCATCACTCAAAATGATTCAATTTAAAAAATTCTTTCGAATTCTCCAAAACAACAATTAAACTCTTTAAAAATGTTACAAATAATATATATTTGATAAGCTTGGAAGCATGATAAATTATTTTCTTTAAAGAGTTTATGTCTATATAGTATTGGAAAATCACAAGCAATCTCTTCTAAGATACAACCCAGCCCTTTGGGTCTTATTTTGAATATTTATCTATTCCTCTAGCATATTTGTATGTAAAATCTGAAAGGATATATACAAGTCTCAACAATTATGTCTATTAAATTTTTAAGAAACACATCAGTTAAATAGTTGTGTCTTTATAATTTTTAATGGACACATTAGTTTAAACAATTATATTTATTCAATTTCTAATAGATGTATCAATTTATATTTTAAATCTAAATCAAACAATATAACCGATGAAATTTTAAAATAATTAAAATTTAATTAACACATCGATTTGAATTATTCAAAATATATAAACTTAACCAACATATCATTTTGAACTAACACATTAATTTTAAATAAAATTAATTAGACAAAATTTTAATTCTATATAATATTACAAATTATACAATATGACGAACAAAAATAGTCACGTGCTATCAATAAGGGTAAGTCTGAGACCGACGTAGATAGGGATTGAGACAAGTGGGGCTGAGACGAATACTGATCAATGATCATCTATGCAACAGTACTTACCTCAACATAAAACAAATGACCAAGAAATTTAATGATAAGGATTATATTGTAAATGTGTAGTAACTATGGGGACCAAAAGATTGATTTTACCTAGTGACACAAAGAAATCTTTATTTTCAAAAATTTCGTAAATTTTTACATTAATTATAATATATAAATATTAGGATAAGTTACACTTTTCTTTTTTGTGTAACTATGAAAATGTTACACTTTAATTCAATCATATATTTCTATTTTAAAAAGCCTATTGCAATCTTTTTTTTTAATATTTGCTAACCTATTATCAAATTTTGTTTTGATTAAAATTCTATCTAGTAGCCTAAGTACATATTGGGAGTCTTTTTTACAAAAATAAAAAATAAAATAAAATACTCGTAACATTTTATTGTAGATTAACAACAAAAAGTTACCACAACTTATAAAAATTAATGTTTTTAGATTAATATAATGTACTTTAGTCAAAAGATATAAAACATTAGATTACTAAACGTTAAAAATATATTCTAATGAATCTCTCCGGATAGAAAATATAAAATTAGACTAAAATATAGTGTATTTTATAATTATAAGAAAGGAAAATATATGGTTTAAAAGTAAAGGACAAAGATGCAATTTTAGAAAACTTACATGGGAAGAAGTACAATTTACTCTAAATATTAACTACACCACACCATACAACTATTATGAATATGGTCATTATTTCCTTTTTTTTAATTTTGGCAAAAGTATTCTTTATGTCCCTAATATTTATACCAGGTTTCAATTTCGTCCCTAACCTTTTTTTTACGTCAATTATGTCCTACATGTTTCATTTTTATTTCAAATATACCCTTTTGACTAACGTTGTTTAAAATACTGGTAGAAAATGCTAATTGGGCAATTCACGTGATACATATTAGGTTCCGTGTCATTTGCTACATGGATGCAAACTTGAATTTCCATATTAGAAGAATCCCTAGCCCTCTCCCTCTTTTGCACATGACCATGGCAGCACACGAAGAGATCGAAGGAGGCATTTTCTGGCAAGAATCAAGAGAAGAATGACGACCATAGGGTAGATGAAGTGCAGCAGTCCACATTGGTTCAGGTTCCCGCCTCTCACTCAATATCCAGTTCTGACTCTCTCTCTCTCTCACTCTCACATTGCCTTTGCTTCGTGTACCTCTCACTCAACTTCACATTCTCTCTCTGTGCTTTCTCAAGTGTTTCCATGTGCTATTCGTTATAGGTGTGGAGAAACACTGGTGAAGAAGAATGGAGAGTGGGTGCTCTACTTTAGCTAGCCAAGAACAAAGGTGGTAGAGAGGTGACGATTGCAACAACGAAAGGGGATGAACGAGTAAAGGTCAAGAGGTAGGTAAAATATACTATGTTTTCTTGAGTTATCTCTCTCCTCTCAGGTCTCTCTTTCTCTTTCTCTTTCTCTTTCTCTTACGTTTCTCTATCTCAACTTCATTCACTCAGGTGCTCTACTTTTGGGATTGGAAAATAGAGGTTACGATGATTTTCTCGGCTCTCTCTACCTTTATTTCTCTCTCTCAGTTTTTAGCTCTATCTCTCACTCTTTGTCACATTCTCTCTTCCTTTGTTTATACTTCTCGGTGCTCTATTTCACAACCGCTAAAACAAATACACAACGAGATCTCTTTGATAGTGTGGGTGTGTGCGTTGGGCTGTGAGAGAGAGATACTAAGATGGAATGGGTGGTGTTGCAAGGGTGGCTAAGAGATGCAGTGAAGTGTGCTAGCTGTGTGGAAGAAAACCGAGGGTGATGAAGAGTGGAGAATATGGGTCATGAGTCTATGAAGTTGAGAGTGCAAGAGAAGGTGTGGGTGATTCTCTATGTGTGGCGAAGAAGGGTCATGAGTCTATGAAGTTGAGAGTGCAAGAGAAGGTGTGGGTGATTCTCTATGTGTGGCGAAGAAAGCTAAGGGGATGGAAGCTGTAGGGGAGATCTAGAGAGTATGGTGGATGGGTTAGAGAGTTGTGTGTGGGCCGAGGAAAAAAGGGACCAAGGTTGTGAAGGTGAATAACCCGTGGGAGGCTTGGTTTCTTCTCACGTGAACAGGGTGTGCGAGAGAAATGAGGGTATTTTTGAAAATGATGTATACATTAATGTTATTTTTAGAATTTTAGGTTTGCGTCTACATGACAAATAATATGGAGTTATATGCCACATGGATTGCTAGTTAATATTTTTTATTAGTATTTTAAACGACGTTAATAAAAATAGTATATTTAAAATAAAAAATATATAATATATAACTAACATAAAAATAATATTAAAAACAAAATTAAAATTTAATGTATATAGAGATATAAAAAGTTATCTTTTATTTTTTATTACTTTTTATAAAGAAAACAAAGGCATGAATATGATCATCAAAGCGGTTGCTGATTGAGTTGGCAAAGTCAGTTCTGACAACGACATGGGCGTGACTTCCGCTTTTACCATGTTGCACAAGTTGAGATAAGAGTGTTATTATCTACAATCGATAACTATTTTTTACGGAATTTTTTTTGGTATCTAGAGTATAACTTGAATTTTTAGTTCGATCCCTTACATAATATTTATTTGAATTTGAATCTTCAATTATTAAAATACTCACAATGTTATTGGTAAAACATATTTCAATTTTATTTGCCAACTATATCACCTAAGCTTGATTTGCCATTTAATATCTAAGTAAGTAAATTGTTAAATTTTGTTATAATTTCGGTTGAATCTTTGAAGGATAACATCACAAATTGTCGGGATTAAGTAATTAAATTAAAAGAGACTTTGTAAACAAAAATAAAGATTCCAGATATTTATCAGATATAAAAAAAAAATCAATAAATTTGATCCAAGCTCAGCCACCATGGGCCTTGATGGACCCAGTCTAGTGACAGTAAGATTAAAAATGGATGATGACGTAACCAGCTTCCTGCAAAAAATAAAATAGAGCAAAAATACAAAGTGATTTTTAAAAAATAAATATTTTTATTGTTTAATTCTTAATTTTTAAAGTATTAAATGATTTAATTCTTATAAATTATGAATTTAATGTGATTTAATTTTTTTAGGGTTAAATCATATATTTACTTATTCTTTCAAAAATAATGATATATAGTGACTTTATAAATCATAGTTATTGGACCTGGCCCGTCCAATGAGATGGCAGGCTTTCGGGTTGTCGAGTCATTAGTTTAACTGTTAGGTCATCAGGTCAATTGTTGATCTAGGTAAATAAATTAAAAAATTAAAAAAAAAAATATATATATATATAGTTATATTTGTTTACAAATAAATTTAAAACTAAGCAAAATAAATAATTTATATACAAATTTCACACTTTAAAGTCTTAAAATCGTAGTCATTAATTATAAATAATTAAAATAAAAATATTCATAAATAATTTTTTGTCATAAAATTAAAAATAATTTTTTAAAAATATTTTATTTTTATTTTTTAAATTAGATGGTTATATAGAATTTTCTGTTTATACTCTTCAATTTTTCTTGATTTAATTTTTTTAATCAAACAATTATATAAATATAATTTTTTTCTTATCTCTCAATTCATTCGTAATAATATACTTATTTTCTGTTAAATTAAATGTCTTTTCCATTTTAGTTTTTGTCATCTTGCCATATGCACATTTTAGTTTTTGGGTTATAATAATTTTAGCACATTATATATATAATGTTTCACCCATATAAATTAAGAAGAAGTTGATAGCAAGATAGTAAGACACATAACTTATAGGTGGAAGGATAGAGTTTGATTCTTAATAAGTGTACTTTTTTTCTAAATGTTCATACAAATTTAAATATTACAACCAAAAAAAAAAGAGGTTCAGGTCAAAGCCTGGGTCAGCCTTGAACAGACTGGGTCACTCAGGTCTACCCCGAGTCAATTGCAAAATGACTAACCCGAACAAGCTTCAGCCCTAGATCGTGGGGTCCTAAGCCGACCCATTGGGTCAGTTCGGGTCCAATAACTATGTTATAAACATGATATAACTTTTAAAGATTAAATTGTTCAGAAAAATACAACAAAAAATTGCAAGAACACTGCAAAAAAAAAAATAGTTTTTCCTTTTTATTTCAAAAACTGAAAAAGGCCAATGTTTTCTTTTTTAGAAGGCAAAAAGATACTTCATGTCCCTAATGTTTACCTCAATTTTCATTTATACCCCTAAAATTTTTTTGATCGATTATGTCTCTTATGTTTCATTTTTTATCATATATGCTCAAAAATGACAAAAATATCATTCATCCCTCCTTCTTCTCTCTCTATCCTCTCTCTCCTCATGAAAACTTTTCTATTTATTCACCTAGTGTCACGACCCATATCCAGGCTAGGAGTTTTATCACTCCTGAAACCGAAATTGTGACCAACGAGAACAGAACGTTACCAATACCACTGAAAGCCTAGATCATTCTCTTATCTAACCTAGGTGGCTTATCTGATTACAGAGCATGTTAGAGAAATAATTATCTTACCTCGAATAATGGGGAGACATCCTCTAACCGCGAGCCCTCAGTCTAACTGTAATACCCGTTAATTTCAGAATATAATTCGCTTAAGAGTATTTTAGAATTCTACAACGTTACTTTAGTTATTTATTTTGGTCATTTTTAATTTTCATATTTAATTGTTCTCTTTGAATATTATTTATGAAAATTGAGTTAAATGACTGGACTAAATATTTGCACAATGAGGGATATATTCTAAGAATGGTGAAATTCATGGAAAAGTGGTTTCAGAATGGTCAATTAGTCCATTTATTGTAAATTGACTGGATGGGTTTGGATGTTGGGTTATGGATACCCATGGGTTATTGAATAACCCATTAGAAATATTTAATATAAAGTTTCAATAGTACCCCCTCATTTTTCTTCACGCAACTGAAACTGATATTCGTTTTCTCTCTCCTTTCTTCATCCTCTTCTCAAATCCTTTCCTTGATCTTCAGAAGTTCGATTATTTGTTCGGTTCAAAAGCTTTGTAAGGATCAAAGGTAAGCTTTAATCCGATTATTTTCCTTAAATTTCAGTTTATGTAGAAGATCAGAGGAGGTTTTGTTCTTGAAGATTTTAATGATAATTCATGAATCTCAGTTGTTTTAGAAGTTATATTTGAGTTATAATCGGTTAAAAGAGTTGAAATTCTGGTTTTGAAACAAGAAAGGAAAGGATGAAATTGTTAGAAATTCTGCAAAACCGAGTTACTGTAGCGACCAGAAATTTCGGAAAATTTTCTTCGGGGTACTGTAGCAGTACTGTAGTGTCGGCAATCAACGTACTGTAGCAGTCAACGTTACTGTAGCGAACCGGCACTGTAGCGAACCGACACTGTAGCAAACCGTACTGTAGCAACCCATTACTGTAGCAGTCAGAAAATTTTACGTATTTTCGTGATTTTGTTTCCTTTCTTATGATTCCTTGTAATATATTTTACTAGGAAATTTTCCTACACAAATTCTAGTGTGGAACAAGGTAAACTTGGACAAACATCAAGGTGAGTGAATAACCTTGCTCAGCTAAATTGATATTACTAGTCAAAGTACAATATAAGTCCCATTTACAATATTATTTGGATAATAAGCAATTAATTTTTCATATGAGAGTATATGATGATCAGTAGAAATAAGAGTATGAAGAAATTATTTATTTCATGACAATTGTACTATGTGATGAATTCTCACTATTTTATTAATGAGTAAAGATCTACGGGATCTAATACACGAGTTTGAAAGGGTTAAAGTCCCATACTACTCAGTGCATATCTATGAAACCTATACACGAGTTGAAAGGGTTAAAGTCCCATACTACTCGGCGTATACCTATGAGATCTTATTCACGAGTTTGAAATGGTTAGAGTCCCATACTACTCGGTGTATATCTATGAAATCTTATTCATGAGTTTGAAAGGGTTAGAGTCCCATACTACTCGATGTATAAGACAATTAATTATATGAGTAAATGTGGTATTTGTACTTTTGATATTTTATATAGTACAGTTATTTACTTACTGAGTTTTTAAATAAACTCACACTCCCTATGATTTTTTTTTCAGATACAGAAAATAAAGAACAAGAGTATCCGTTTGAAGATTAGAAGCCCCTTGGGACTATTCTCTATTTCTGTCTGGTGGGACACCAGTACTTATTAATGTGGATATTAGAAACGCTCTGTACTTTCTATAGGTCTCCTAGGCTTGCGATGAGATAGAAATATCAGACTATGTATGTCTATATTTGCTTATCAGATGAATATAATTCTGTAGTGTGGAATGAATGATTAAGGTTGAATGTAAAACCTTACAGAATATATGTATATAACGTATGTTTGAGAATTATATCAAATGAGTAGTATCTTTTCACATGCTCAATTTTTGGGATGTGACACTAACTGTCCTTCTATACCTACAATTGTGAGGGAGTGAGTTTAAACTATGGACTCACCTATGCTAACCCTACTCTACACAGATATGTAATACATATATATGTATAAATACACTCAAAAATTCATCCTGTGTGATACCAAGTTCCCTGAAGACATGCATACAGTATCATGTCTCTGGCTCTCATAGAGCATACTCTAGATACCACCACACATCACCTCATGTCGTCTACCTTGCAATCATATACATACACACACATACAAACACACAGTAAATGCACAAATCCCTCCTCTTGGGTCTATGTTTCCAAGAGGCCACATTTGCAATCATATACATATACACACATACAAACACATGTTAAATTCACAAATCCTTCCTCTTGGGTCTACGTTTCCAAGAGGCCACATTTCCAGAGCTTCATCAACGTGGTCTACGTTCCTACAAATTATCACTCAAGAAATCTTGCCACGTGAGTCTACATTCCACATACTAAATATTCCCATAAGGATTTTCATTACATGAGTATGCATCTTCATATTTTGGTTCTCAAGGCTTCATTGACATGGGTCTGCATTCCCATGGATTTGTCGTCGAGATATTTTTCCCACCATGGATCTACATCTCTATGAACCATCCCATGAGTCTACGACTTCACAATTAACTCCCCGCCTGCAAGGCTACATTTTCAAGAATATCTTATTGAGTCTAAATCTCAATACTCATCTTTCCCAGACTATTTTCACTCAACAGGTTTATGCTAGAGGTCTATATTCCTCTAGAGTTATTATTTCCGAGGTTCATCCATAAGGATTTAGTCGTCCTAGGACATACTACTCAGTTTTCACTCCCCGTGGGTCTATATCCCCAAATAACCCCCTTTCTTGCATGCAGTTCGTATATATACCATACATATATTCACATCACAATACATACAACAGTCAATTTACCATTCCTAAATACATCTCACCACATTATTCCCCAATTTCACAAGAAATTGGATATTCCCAATTTCAATAAGAAATTCCACAAACAATCCCTAATTCACCAGAAAATTCCATATTCTAATTAAAACCACTAACTATGGAAACCATCCACTCACACAAAGCAATACAAGTAAGCCCAACCCCCTTTGTGCTAGATGCTACTACGTCCCTTACCTAAGTACATATTATAATATGTATTGGCATTTTACTTGGAACATTATATGAAAATTAGTATTACTCGTACCATTCCCACTTGCACCCTAGGATTCCCCTCCTTTTATAATATGTACGCTAGACATATTATAAACCAAAGATGTAGATGTATACACACAAATAAATAGAATTACTAGATGTATACATTCCCCAAAATTTATAGTTGGCATACAAGTGAAGTGGTAATGCTCATACCATCCCCAATCCCACCATGCACAACACACATAATATATTTAATAATTAAATGTATACAAAACTATTTAGGAAAATAAATCCTAAAATATAAATAAACATGCATACATGTATATACTCATACAGAGAAGAGCTAGATCCATCACCTGGATTCTACCCCGGCCATTACATCCCAAAAATGTGGAAGATGTACTAAAGAAGTCATCCTTATTAAGTAACCATGTAAAAACATGTCAATGTTACAAAATAGAGAAATTATCTACCACTAATCCTGACCTTTACTCACTTATTTGGTCATAATTGTTAATTGATAAGTAATTTCCAAATGAAACTTATACCATTGGAAACTAAATTTAAACAGTTTTCCAAATATATAAAGTTTGCTAAAAATCTAGTCTTGATGAAAGAGTTATTGTCGTTTAAAGAAAGACCCAACTAAACATTACAGTCTAACATCAGCATGACATTAGCACGCTTGGCGTCTGGGCGCCACGCACATTTGGTGCCTAGGTGTCACTGTCTTCTTCCCCAATCCCCTCTGAAGTTTAGCGCTTGGGAGCCACGATCAGGACCCAAGCAATTTCCTCTCGGTTTTGGCTCATGATTTCTTTTATGAGTTTTTATCCTTTGTGTCTAAGGAACATTTAAACACTAAACCCCCTAATTTTCACCAGCAATCCAATCCCCAATCATCAAATCTACCCCAAAGCCCTAAAACTCAAAAATAGGGAAAAGTTCAGAAAATCGAAATTCCTACCTCTATTCCTTGCTTTCCCGAAGTTGTTTGATTTGTAGAGACTCACCCCATCACCAGAGAACTGTTTCTCGGGGCTTAGGTGGTGGTTTTGGATGGAGATGCTAGAGAGAAAGAGAGAAGAGAGAGTGCGGAGAGGGAGAGGAAATGAGAGAAATGAGAAAAAAGAGGTAGGACCACTTATATATACCTCAACAGTAAAATTACTACTTTACTTCCGAGTCAACCCCTAGTCAACTTCAATAGTGGCAAATCTATAATTTTTTCAATTTGGGTATTTCTCATATTTTGGGTACCACCCTAGTTCTTTATTTCATTTTACTCCCTCTCTGGACTCTAGATATTTAGCTCCCTCAACGTCTTATGACTACTCTCTTTTAATTCCCCATTCCCTAACACTATCTCCATTTTCGAGATGCTTCCGTCACCTTACTTTCCATGGCACATAACCAGAAAAAATTTTCCCTCGTACTCCCCTTATTCTTTTAAAATAAAAAAAATTAATACCCAAAAATCACAGGTATTACACCTAGATCCCTAGCTAAGATTTTTACTTTTGTCTTTTACATGATTTAAGATCATATTAAACTTTATCTAGGTCTCTTGTTCCAAAATATATTTTGTTTTAAATTTAAATCGATCTTTATAAACTTTTAAATTTATTTAGTTTAATCCCTGTCATGCACTAACCACATCCATCTCTTAGTTTTGTTTTCCAAACCAGTCCAGAACTTCATCCTAGGTTTTTTATGACATTTTCAGTCATTTTTGTCTTAGAGAAAGGCAAAATCATGAATTAAAATTGAGTTTTTATCATGAATTAAAATTGAGTTTTTGTCTTCCAAACCACTCATGTTCTTGAAAATCGAAAACAAAGCAGGAACATGAGTGAGTTTTCTTTCTATTCCTTCATCTTTTACATGGTTAGTAAAAAGTGATTGTGCGTCTGTAGTGCGCCACGCATGACAAGTTACAGCTTCAATTGGAAACAAAACGAGTAATGAGGATATATGTTATGTAAGGTCCTATGTATAAAGCCACATTCTTTATCGTCACAAATTAACGCAGCCACTAGCACCATGGAAGGTATAAAATCTAAGAATCCTTGTATTGCTTGATTAAAAGAGATATTTGTAGAGTTGGATTGGTAGAAAACTTAAAGTAGAGCAAGAACATGACTACATGAGTGAGTTTTCTTTCCATTCATTCATCTTTTACATGGTAGAATTAATTGAATACACCTAGCTTAAGTTAATTCAAAACTTGGGGCTAAGTAGAAGACTAAACCAGAGGAAAAAAAAACCAGAAAAATACCAAAACAGAGCCAAAATGAAGAGAAAAAAAGGTGGAACCTTGAAAATTTACAAAAACTCAGTTTTAATTCATGGTATGTCTTTCTCTAAAATGAAAATGATCGAAAATGTCCTAAAAACATCTAAGATAAAGTTTTGGAATGATTTGGAAAGCAAAACTGAGAGATGGACATGACACATGCATGACAAAGACTATACTGAATAAATTCAAAAGTTTACAGGAATAGATTTAAATTCAAAACAAAATATATTTTAGGACAAAATATCTAAATGAACTTAAATTTGATCTTAAATCATACAAAAGACTAAAGAAAAAATATTAACTAAGACCTAAGTAAATAAATAAAAAATTTTAATAATGAGAGAGAGGACAAACGAAGAAATAAAGAATATTTTTATTATTTTTAGACATATAATAAAAAATAAAATAAAAAAATATAATTTATCAAAAAAATTTTATAAATATAAATAAAAATTGAATTAAACATTAACACCAATATCAGAGACACCGGTCATTATTTGATATTTTTAAAGTGACAAAAAGAAAGAAAAAAAGAAAAAGCGGAACGAAGCAGCGCGTCCCCTGACAATGGCTAATATGCCGAAAAGAGGTTCTCCGCCCCTGGCCTCTGTTATCCTTCTCATCTGACCGAATATCAAAGAGAGAATAGGAGAAAGAAAGAGGCCATCCAAAGCGGAATGAGATCTACTTCACCAAAATCGCTATGTTTTTCTTGATTAATCTGCTCTTGTACGTTTTTTCTTTTTCTTTTTTCCTTTATTTTGATTTTACAGTTTTTTTTGTTGATCCTGCGGTTAAGTTTTCTAATTTCTCGACGATGTGATTAATGAGAAACGAAACGTTTCAGATTGGATCGTTTTCCGAAAACTTTGGTCGAATTCAGCTGGTGTATGATAAATTTAATTTTTCATTGATTGTTTACTTTTCTTTAACTGTGTGTTTGTTTTATTCAACTGATTAGATCTGTTTATTCCTAACTTGGTGAATACGGAATTATTCAGTCTATAATATTCAAACACACTTTACATGTTTAATGAGTAATGCTTATTATTTAATGGGAAAGAGAGTATTTAAGCAATCAAGCCGCTGTTGTGGTTATCGATGGTAGATGCGTGGTTGTTATCGCGTATTAGACATTGCTGAATCCATGGCGATTTTTATTTTTTATTTTTATGGACGCGGCTATGTTCTTAACATTGCACTCCGTTTGCTAATATGTTTTCCTTTTAAATTCGAAGCATTGTTTGTTGTCAGGGTTACATAGTTGTGTTTTCTCATGGGTGCGTGTTTAAACTACTTGCAAATCACATGAAAGAAAACAGTTTGAATATGTCGTAAGGTACGGAAGTTTAGACTATATCCACAATGTGGTAACTATTTTCAAGTTTCTGTTGTGAGAAGTTTCGTGGTTACTCGCTTTTTATCAGCACTGTTTTTGTTAGAAGTTATTAATGAATCAAATGTGAACCTTTACAGGTTCCCCATTACTTTGGGGTAGCAATGCTCTGTATTGTTTACATGTTACGTTGTCTTGATATGCTATGTAATTGTATATCATATTCTTGCGTTCCATCCCCGTTAATAACTTCTAGAATAGAAGATTTTTGACTTGATTCCTCTTGCTACATGATTTTGCAGGAGTTCTTGAAGGCTTAGCTTATTAATCCGGCTATTTGAATCATCAGTCTTTAGAGGAGAATGGCAGAGACAATATCTAGCTTCTGGGGTCCAGTCACATCCACTATAGAGTGTTGTGAAAAAAATTATGCATATTCATCTTATATTGCTGAGTTTTATAACACAATATCCAACATTCCGAGCATCCTTTTGGCACTCATTGGTCTTATAAATGCATTAAAACAACGGTTTGAGAAAAGATTTAGTGTTCTTCATGTATCAAATATGGCACTTGCCATTGGAAGCATGTTGTACCATGCCACGCTGCAACGTGTGTAAGTATTGATCTCCATCATTGATTTCAACGAATTAAATATATTGATGTTTGATTATTTGGTAGATTTTATATAATTGAGTTTGCAGTATTAAAAATAAGTTTGGCATGTTAGTAGGGTTATTTTTGGCATACTTGAAGAAACTCGGACTTCAGATTTTTGGAAGGGAATATCTTCCCCTATGTACAAGTTGCTATGGGAAATTCTTGAATCACAAGTGTTAAATGATCCTTTTGTTCCATTATGTAGCCTCACATCCAGGGTCTTTTAGACATGGATTCTGGCTCATTTCATCATCTGTTTTATGTCATATTTATCAACAATTAGTGTCAATTTTTCTTGCCTCGCCAAGATCAAATTTTTTGCCGCTTTATCTCAGTCATGCACATGCATGTGCTTTTATATATTCATTTCATTACATATGTTGGAGTACATTTTACCTTTCTTTTGTTGCTTGAAAGGGGTATAAATTTCAATAGGATTGCAAGGGAAGATAAATGTGAAATTGTGGCTGTAGCATAACTAAATAATTTTTTTGGGTATGAGACATTTTGGGACTAACGAGCAGTTTACGAAGATAGTTTTCATGGTTGGGTTGGAAGGTGCTCTATATGCTTATGGGATTGATCAAACCCCTTTTTAAGCTAGCGGTGATAGAGTGGGTGCCTTTTTATTGCCAAATTTACTTATATAGGATCTAAAGAATGTTACTTGTGCATAAAAACATATGACTGCACCCTATATCTCTTTTTTTTATTTGGATGACTATTTATTCTTAAGATTTTTCACTTTAATTTAGGCAACAGACGAGTGATGAAACTCCTATGGTATGGGAGATGCTGCTGTACATGTACATACTCTACTCACCAGATTGGCATTACCGAAGTACAATGCCCATCTTCCTGTTCCTGTATGGTGCTGTTTTTGCCATTTTCCATTCGATGCTCCAATTTAGTATTGGCTTCAAAGTGCATTATATCATTCTGTGTCTCCTATGCGTTCCGAGGGCATACAAATATTACATTTTCACTCAAGATGCATCTGCGAAGTGGCTTGCAAAGCTTTTCGTAGCTACACTTGTATTAGGCAGTCTGTTTTGGTTAAGCGATCGTTTTTACTGCCAGGAGATATCTAGTTGGCCTATTAACCCTCAGGGTCATGCTTTGTGGCATGTCTTCATGGGTTTCAGTTCCTACTCTGCAAACACATTCTTGATGTTTTGCCGTGCTCAACAGCGTGGGTGGTCTCCAAAAGTTGTTCATTTAATGGGTGTTTTACCCTATGTGAAAATTGAGAAACCAAAAACCCAGTGAGAGAAATTGAAACAAGTTAACGAAAGCTTTTGTCGTGATACTTTTTGGCAGGGTAACTTGTTAGGGAAACAATCTGTTCTTTTCTCACCCGTTTTTTTTTTTTTTTTTCAGTTGTTTTAGATTGGCTTAAATTATTTTTGATTATTTACATATTTTGTCGTAGAAGTAGCCAATGTACCATATTTTTGCCATCATATATGGATATTTTCTTAGCTTTGATACTGTTATGACAACCAAAATTATTGTTATGCAGTACTGGTTGTTATTGAATTCAGTTGAATTAGCCAATCTGACATTGTGCTTGTGACATCTTGTGTAACCCTATTTGAATTTACGTTAGCTATTTTACTGCAACCTTTTTGGGTGGTATCCTTGAATTTCAGAGTTTGGTGTTGCTTTTTCACTTGGGGGTTTTTTCCTTCAGAATATCAGTTGTAATGTTTGATGAAATTATGCATCTGTGGCTTTTGGGTTTTGGCTAAATCTACTTTGGTTTATGAGGCTTTTGAAAGCTAACTGAATTATTAGGTTTTATGCGAGTTGAATTGAAGGTTATATTCTAATAATAGCTCTCCTTCTAGTTATAATTTTGGCGTACAAACTTTGAAATACTACATTTTATCTTCTTAAACTATTAAAAAATTAAACCATTACATATTAGTTAAATTTAAAATCAATTTTTAGAAGTCACCTAATTGTTACTTGATGCCTTAAGCAAAGGGGAGAGAGTTCAGAAAGATGATTGATATAAGCTTATCATTGGACAATCATGTATTTTAATTCATCTTTAATACTTTGATAGTTTATGGAATTAAATATTATATTTTAAATAGAAAGCTAAGCATAATCTCATAAGTTTTAGTCTAATTATAATTTTAATTTTTGAAATTTAAAACATAATACTTTTGTCACATGTTAATTAAAATTTTTATCTATAAATAAATAATTTGTAATGTGATAGCATATGCTTTAGTTATCATCTCGGATTTTTTTTCCCTCCTTATAACTTAAATTTGTATTTCTCTCAAAATCATGTAGTTTTTTATATGTTAAATTTAATTAATATTGCAACTTTTCACTTTACTTTTTAGTAGTTTAGGGGACAAAGTGTTATATTTTAAATTTTAAGAATTAAAATTGCAATTAGGTTATAGTTTCAGGAGCGTTATGTATAATTTCCTCTACTTTATGTATCAAAATTTTAATTAAGTTATAATTTAGAAATGTTAATCGTAGTTTCTCCTCATAATAATTTCTTAATAAACTCTTGTAGGAAGTCATCGGAGCTAAATTATCTCCGCTATTTTTAAAGTCAACCAAAAACAAAAAGAAAAAAAGGAAGCTTTTGTAGTTTTCTTGAAAGGGAGAAATACAAAACAAGAAGTTTTGAATTAAGGTTACATGCTGTCCAGATGGAAGTTCCCACATGCGATTAGACGGAGAATTATATATATATATATAAATAAGAGTAATCATATGGTGTCCGATCACTAAATCACAAGTGATAACTAATCTGAATTCGAACTAAGTAGGACTACAAAGAATAGTAAAACCCTACTTATCAAATTTTAACATAATTATATTCTTAAAAATTCAAACCTAAAATCCCTAATTAAATTAAAATAACTCTTTTATCAATTAACTATGCATTTGGTGGTGATTTTTCCTTTGCTCTTGATATAACCTAACATTGATAATAATTCTTAACAAACGAGGTATCATCCAATTGGAATATCTAAGACCAATGATATACATAGGCACATTTTAGGGATAGTAAAATTGACATGTTCTCACCCTTCAAGAAAAAGTTGGTATCTCTCTTGGCAATCTTTACTTTTCGAAGCTATCATCTACTCAAAGAATCTCTCTCTCTCTCTCTCTCTCTCTCTCTCTCTCTCTCTCTCTCTCTCTCACATAAATAACACTAAATTAATATAAATAATAAGTTTATAAAGTGCTCAAACTTTTTTGAGAAGTTAAATTTTTTATTGTTAAATCATATCGAAATTTGTATAAAAATATTTTTTTATTTTTATATTTTATAACGTTATATTTATTAAATATAATCAATTTAGATTAAAAAACCTTTTTAAATTTTTAAAAATAAGTATAGAATTTTTAAATTTAAATATAATATAGTTAATTTAAAAGAAAAAATAAAAAATTAAATTTATTGATTATTAAAAACATTAGAGAAGTAATGTCTGATATGTATAAATTATATTTTAATAAAAATTATTAAATTTTTCAATTAAAAAATTAATATTATATTATTTAAATATAATTTAAAAAAATAGTTTGCGGACCACAGCGAGTGGGCTTAGACATTGAAAAGTGACCCATTTATAAACGACTTGTGATAAGCCTGTCCTAAATGGGCTGGATTGACCCGTTTAACTGTACTAAGTTGTTTTGTTTAACCCGTGAAAAAATAAAGGCAGACTTGAATTTTTAAACCTATATAACAAAAGGCCAGGCCAACCTAGCCTTAATAATGTTAAGGCCTAATAAGGTCCTCTTTTATTTATTTTTTTTTTACAAAGGAAGTATTAGTTTCTTATTTTCTAATAATATTGCAATGAAGCTCTCTAGTTATTGGACAATTTTTTTTCTTGATAATGTAGGGTTTCAATTTTATAAAGGTGATATTGACTATCAACATTTGGCTTCTTTGTTAAACTAACAATATGTTAGATAATGAGGAGGGAAGAGGTAATGTAAGAGGAGAGAGAGCGAAAAGAAAGGAGAAATAGTGAGAAATTGTTCAAATTACTCTCCTAAAAAGTATTTAAGCTCTCTCTTTTTTTAAAAAAAAATTGGAGTATTTTAGTAAAATACTCCATTTTTATTCCCTTTCCCTTTCCCCTCTCACTTTCATTTTTCCTTTTTAAGTACCAAACTCCCCTTAAGAATAAAACCACTTTCTTTTGTGATTTGTGCATATGTTAAAGCCTCCTCTTTTTCAACATAATTTATTTGGAATGAGTAATGTTTATAGGTTAGGAACTTTAATTGTAAGAGTTTAATAAATATGATCTCTTAATTGGATTTGACATGTTAATTACTTATTTGATACACTAGGGATGAGAACCATAGCAGGGACCTGAAAAACAACACATTTAGGAACCACCTAGCTCACTAGGGATGGCACCATAGTAGGGACCTGAAAATCCATATATTTAAGGAACCAACTAAGGTGAAGTTCCATAACTGATGAGTCCTCTATTTTGGTTAATTTTGTTTGCTTCTTTAGGGCTTTTTCCTCTCCTTGATTCTATTTTTGTTAGCTTTTTGCTTGCTTTGTCCTTTATTTTGGCTTTCCTCTTTGTACATAGTTGCTGCTTTGCTTTATCTTATTTTAGTCTCTTTCCTTGCCTTTTTATGCTTTTTGTTGTACATTCTAGTAGGCTTTCCATTCTGGTCTGGAACATGGAGAATCTGAAGTTCTGCTGCTCATCTGATGGCTGGTGCCTAGGCGCCACGCAGGGCGCCTGGAGGCGCCAGCCCCTCAACTCTCTGCCAAAGAGTCAGAACGTGGCGCCCAGGCGCCACTCCTTGTTTCCAGCTATTTTGGGCTAGCGCCTAGGCGCCACCCAGGGCGCCCAGGCGCCAGCCCCATTTCCTCTTTGTTTTTGCTTGGCGCCTAGGCGCCCCGGTTCTGCACCTGCGAGCTTTCTTGTATATATTGCTCTTTTGCAGATGTTTTGTGGATCTTTTGGTTGGAGGGCAAGGGAGCTCTGCTAGGGCAAGGATGCAGGAGCTGGGAGACCTCTTCTCTACTGAGTTTGAAGCTTCTCTTCCTTTTTCTCCTTCCTCTTGATCATATTTTGTTGTGTATTTGTTATGTATTTCTTCCTCTTGTGATAAACTCTAGGGTTAGGGGATTGATGTATATTGACTTCCTATGAAGCTTTGTTGTTGGATGCTTAAATACAATTGCTTTTCTGATTATTGGAGTAGTTGTTATTGGTTTAACTGGTTTTAGGTGATTGTGATCATTTCACTTAGATGCATTTGGGGTTTGTATTAATGTTAGACATAGCTTGATATAAACATGCCCTTGTAACTTCTACCGTGAATCGGGTTAGTCTAGACATAGATAATCTTGTTTGCGTGGTCATATGAGTTCTTGAACTTAAACTCCGAACCAATTAATTGGACTAAGACATTAGCTAATTATTTTGGCTAGGAAGATTTGCTCACCAAGACATTGGGTTCAAATATTTTCATGAACTCGACCAACATTAAATGGAATCTGTGAATGTTTCTAAGCATCCTTTAACGATTCAAAGATTGGTTTGTCTATGAATTAATCGGATTAGGAGTTAAGAAAGTCAATCCCCTACCCGTTGTGTTTTGGCGTAGTTCTTCGTTTGGTGTTTAGTTAATTCCTTGTTGTTAGTTTAGTTTATTTTCGATTTATCTTTACATTTTTCCTTTGTCCAAATATAACTTGATCTAGTGAAATTGGTAATTGTTAAAGTCAATCCCTGAGGACGATAACTTATTCTCATCACTTTACTACTTGTGCGACCCGATACACTTGTCGGGAAATAGCGCATCAATAACCAAGATCATGAAACAAAAATCAAGATACATATGTAGAAGATATATCTCAAGAACTTGTTATGTGGCTTCACCAAAACAAGACTTTGAAAATTCCTGTCATTATAAATCCAAGATCTTATTATGTATGGGAAGTCATATTCCCTAATATGTTGGCATAAGAAGGCTTAGAACTAAAAACTAATACATTGTATTACCAAGAAGAAATACACCATTAAGCATGCAGCAGGAGGTAAGCTCAGAAAACCAGATATGCTTGGGACACAACAACCCCTTCTTTGGACAATAATAGTCACTTTGCATTTTAAATTCTTGGAGCTATCTCAATACTCAATGATCAAGGGTAGCTTTCTATAATTGAACCATTTCATACCCAAAATTTTGGATCAATGGATAAATATGTTTCTAGTGCACATGGTCCTTATAAAAGTCAAGTGGATATCCATATCTCCATTAACTCTTAGCAAATAGCTTAAGAACATATTTTAGGAAGAAGAGATAAAACTAAGAAAGCCATGGAGAAGGAAATGTAAACTCAGTCTGAGAGTGAGACACTGGTTGCGAGGATCGAAGAGAGCCAAGGAAGGTGCAAAAAATAATGTCATGGTTGACAATTATATGAGAATCAAAGAGTTCAGGATGGAGTCAATGGTATGAAAGGGAAATCTATTGGTCATAAACAAATGGCTTACCAACTAGTGGTAGAATAAGTTTCAAAAAGTGAAGGAAAACACAGTGTCTTAACTAGACAAATAGAAGCAATTTAGACGAATTGTAGAGACTCCTTGGCACCTGATCACTTAGTTGACAATACTACCCTCGAATGATGACTTCAATTTGCTTGGGACATTTTCCCCTTCGTAATATTTTCTTTTCATTGTAACTAACATTTACCGTACATTTTTATTGTACAATGTATTAACATTTTCTTTCTTGAATTGTTCTAGTAAAATTATTTTCCATCATATCGATTACTATAGTTGTTGAACTGACTAAAAATTTGTTCTTCCCAATTTCTATTTTATTTTGATTTCATAAAAAAAATTGATTTACCTTTCTGAGACGGAATCAAAAACAAAAAATTTGTCTCAATCATCAAAATTTGAGATGCACTCTTGAAATGTAAATTCCATTTCAAATCAAAAATGGAAAATTTGTCTCAATTCCGTCCAAATTTTTTAGACATATTTCGATACAAAATTTAGCCAACTCCTTTCTTTTATCTTTTTTTTTTAATTTTGCAATGGATTTTGAAATCTAACACAGAAAGCTATCTATCTTAGATCAAAGACAAAGACAATTTTTTTTTTCTATCCCAAATATCAACAACGATCATTTTTGAGATGGTGGCATTTCCATCTCAAATTTCATCTCTAACTTCTTTTAGAAGAATTTTCTATTTACCTAGGACAGATTTTTTTTGTCTCAAATATCTAATTTTTTTGTAGTGTGGTCAACTATAAACATATAAACACAAACTCAAAGCATTTTTTTGGAGCAATAGCAAAGGAATAAGGGCATTTTGATAATTTTGCATACTCCCACACCTATAAACACATAAAACCCTCCTTTTCTCTTCATTTTGGGCCTCTCACACGCTACCGCTCTCCTTCATCCTCTTATTTGTCCAAGTCAATAAGAGAGAGAAAGGAGTTGCTTCCTCCATCATGCACTATTTTTCTGCCACTCCTTCACTGGTTAATGTATCTCTGGCCATCTCTCATGTTTAGGTTAAGGTGACTTTTTTCTTCTTAACCGCATGGATTTTTCTTCTCCTATCACCAACTTCTTTGTTTCTTGTTATGTGAAGTTTGTTTGTGGAGATTGAGGTGCTTGAAAGTTACCCACAACTTAAATCATCAAGATTTACCCCTAAGGTAAAACCCTAAGTTCAACTTATAATTTGGGTTAGAATATGAAAACCTAGGGTTAGGGTTTGTTATTAGAAGTATAAATTTGAGGGGTATGGTTAGGGATCTTAGGGCTTGGAAGTTCATAAGCTAAGTAGAAACTCTTGAGGATGAATTATGAGTCCATGAATTGACATTTGTTATGGAATGTTGTGGTATAGGCCACTTGAGGATAATCCCTTTTGAAGGGATCAAGGTTTGTGGCGTTCTACATGCTTAAACTTGTATTCAGATTTCGATGAGTAAATGACCTTACTATGATCAAGATTTTCTATTCTTTTCCAATTTATTTTTTTTCCTTGGTGATTTTTAACTTATCAACTAGATAATGAAGTTTCCTAATCTCATTTATTTTTTTTAAGTTGAATGTGATTTCCCTATGATTTATACTAATCTCTTCCGTAAAATTTCATTCTTCTTTTCCTCTCCTTATGAAACAAGCATCGTAAGAGTGACCTTGAAATTTTGACCATGTCAAATTATAGTATTTGTCATACCTGAAATGTGACTAGCTGACATTTTTCGAAAAAAAAATGGTATAAAATCAGTTTTCGTAATTGAAAACCAATTTTATTTGGAGTCGACACCAAAATTTTATTTTTTGGGAAAAACTTTGGAAAAGCTTTTAAATTTGACGATTTACGTTTAGAAAAAACTGAATTTGGACGTTGAACCGCATAAGGAAGATGTGAGGCATCCTATACGTCTAATTTAGAAAGTATACAATTATTTTATATGCACCTTAAAATTACCCTTATCAGTCACATAAAAAATGAAGAAAGAAAGACTAAATAAAGATACATACAAAGGCAAACTTGACTAGGCAGTGCCTAGGGCCTACGTACCCAGTGGTTGGGATCAAAGTTTATGTAGTTCGTTATTTGGAAGACATTTTCTTTAAAGAAATATTTAGAAGACTTTTTCTCATAAACATTGTTATACAATCGCATAATGAGTATTTTATCTAATTTTCAAATGATTTAAATTCAATGGATTTATATTTTAAGAAAAAATTTTTCTCATTTGCATTATTATACAATCGCATAGTGAGTATTTCATTAAGAAAATAAGGCAAGATTAGTCTAATAGAGTCTGTCTCTTACCCCATCAAAGATTATTTGATTTTTTATTTATTATCCTACAGTATTAATTAATAATCACGAGCTAGGATAATAAAACTTTGTCTAGAGATAGAGATTAATGCACTATTTCAAAAAAAAATTAATCATTTCTCAACTCATCATTGACAAGATAAAATATTTAAAAATTTGGTGTTACAACAATTAAGAAATCAAATAAAACATATAAAAAGGAATCAACTTAAGAATCACATATATGGACAAGAATTTATATATATATATATATATCGTGTGTTATACATGTCTGGACATAGGTGTTTATGTGTATATAAAATTGTGTGTACTGATAAATAATATATATATTTTATATATATGCCCTATATACCTGTGTTATATATATATACACACACCATGTGTTATACATATCTAGCACAGGTATATAGTATATATATATATATATATATATATATGTAACACATATATATAACTCACGCATATATATAATACACCATTATATATATATATATATATATAATATATAGGCCCATATATATATCATATATATATATATATAATGGTGTTATACAGTATATATATATTATAGGAAACAATTATATGCACTAAAGTATAAACACACACATACATAAATTATCGGACTCGCCCCTATTTTTCGAAGTACATCTCTCCTCCATTTCTCTCTCCTTTCTGGTTCTCTCGCATTCTCAACCCTCTCTCTCTTCGGTCCCTCTCACACTTGATTTACAAGAGATGAAGAAAGGAAACAAAATCTGGAGACAAAATCTGTAAATTTACCTCTGCATCGTCTTCACCTTCTCTCTTCGTTCACATCTCCGCATCGTGTTTCTGCTTCTCTTTCAACGATGCTCTGTTTTTTGTGTCCTCTGGTCTCCTTTCTCAGCTCTGTTTTCTCATGGCACTTCACATTGCGTCGCCTCTGTTTTCCAATGTTTAATTGGTACTTGCGGTTCTGGGTATGCTTTTCTCCAATCTCTGCTCCGTGCTCACATCTTGTCGTGCTCTGTTCTTTTTTTCTTTTTTCTTTTTTTTCCTTTGAGTATGTCTCTCCCTATTTATAATGTGCCTGAGGTAACCGTCTCCCTCCGCACTTGTAAGATATTCAAATGTTGTGCCATAGTATATCCCGAACTGTTCGGAAGTGGGGAGTCATTACTGCATTTGACTCCCTCGCGCTTATCCATTCTGTTTTGGAGATACGCACGACTTCCATGGCATGCGAATGTTGCTGCTGACAGGCACCTTCACCCAGGACGATGTCGCATAATGTTTGGGCTAGTACATATACAGACACATAGGGAACTTTCGTTTGGGCTTTTCTCCTCCCCTTTTTATTTATTTACTTATTTTCTTATCCAAATGGATCAATTTGGAATTAATATACCCTATTTATAAAAACTGTCTTTATTTTTATGTGTTCACAGTATTGAAGGATGGAAGTGTTGAACAATATGGCCATTAAAGTTTGATTTTCATTACATGCTTACATTTCGTTATTGGAATAGAATGGTTATACATAACTCAAAGTGTGATGGACATGATTTACATGATAATCTTCTAAGTTCATGAATGTAAGCATCAGTTGGGGGTCACATGGTCTTTATAATTTCTTATCTCTTTAAAACTTTATTTTTACAACTTATTTGCCTTAATGGTTTCTATATGTTGGAGAAGTCTAGTTTAGAACATAGAGATATAGTTTCTAGTTTAGAACATAGAGATATAGTTTTAGGAACCAGTCCAGTTATTAATCTAAGATGATTTTCGAGTCAACGAGTTATTAATTCAATTGTCAAGTCGGTAGATCAATTGTTGAACTGGAGAATATATATATATATATATATATATATATATATATATATATATATATATATATATATATATATATATATATATATATATATATATATATATATATATATATTTGTACATTCATATGCTCATAAATAAATATCAAAATAAGTAAAACAAATAATTTATATACAAATTTCACAACCAAAATATCTTTAAAAATATATGTTAAAGTAATTTTAGCTCACAAATATCATATTTAATAAATAAATAAATAAATATAATTTTTTATAATTATATTAATAAACTGTGAAAATAAAATTACAAGTAATTTATTTTTTAATATCTAATAGTTATTTAGTTATTTTTAACTTTATATGATATGATAAAATTCGCTATTAACATTGCTCAACTTTTATGATTTAAATTCATTTGAAATAATATAATGATATAATATACATAAAATAAAAAACATTTTATGTTTTAAAATATTATTATTATTATTATTATTATTATTATTATTATTATTATTATTGGCACACTTATATGATAATTATAGCTTACTTCTTTTATGGTTAAAATGTTATTTTTTATCTATGAAATACTAGGTTGAAATCTAAAAATAAATGAATAAATAAACCCACGTCGAACCGAGTCACCGATTCAATAAAAATCCAATCAAGTCAACCGAGTTTTGACGAAGTTAAATATATCTCAGTATGATGAAATGACTCAACCGAATTGGCCTCTAAATCAACCTAACTGAATCGATCCAGATCTAAAAGCTATGCTCAAAAGTTAATAGCCCTTGGGGCACGTTTGGTACCAGAGGCTATAGTGCAACGAAAGATAGAATCCATGGTTTTTTTCATTCAGTCATGTTGGGTTGCCCCAACTACAGTGCGACATAGAGTATCAATGGAGATGCACGCAAGATCATTTCCTTTGTTTCTGTACAGAAAATTTCCATTCGAGATAGGATGGAAATTCGGCTTTTCGAATTGAAAACAATAACTTAATCCCATGGTTTCCAAATTTTCCCGGTCATCCTTGGTCGTGAATGTTGTGCCGCTGATTCATCATGATCTTTACATCTTTAGTTTGTGCTAAAAATCACCCCTAGATCCAAATACCCTTTGATTCTTTAATTTTTCTTTTGGATTCCAAAATTTTAGCTCCTATTAATCATCCGAACCCCAAATTTTTGTTTGAGAAAATATTTTTTCTCATCTTCAATCATAACAAACTAGAACAAGAAAGATATGGAAGATTTCTAAAAGAAAGCACTTCCTCTACCTTACTAATAGCTACTTCTCCAAATGTCATCGTAAGCTCCACAGTGACAGCTCGCATAGAATAGAAAGAGAAGATTACAGTGATGGGAAGCACAGAGGAAGAGAGACAGAACTGAGGAGTTAAAGGTTGAGACAAAGTTGGAGCCTGGAGACTTCTAAAGCTTCTTGATGTTTCATTCTATTATTTATTCAAATTTTATATTATTAACATTGAAGAAACATTCGATATTATTTGTTAAATTTATGATTTAGTTATTAAATTAACAAAAGATAACATAATGAAGATAATTTTTCTTTTTTATTTTTATGAAGGACTATATTGAAAGAAGAGGGACTGTCACGACCCAAATCCGGGAAGATGACCGATGCGGCAGTAGGATCCATACCATCACTGTAAGCCTAAAATCACATATGCTAAGCATACACGGCATAATTACAACAATAAAGTAAACTCTTTCTATCACTAAGTTCACAATATACTTAGGAATTTTATTCACTGTAGAGCGACTCAAAGAAACTAACAAACCCAACATCAAGGTCATCCTAAACTAGAAATAGTTGAGAACTTGGAGACTCTGCTACTCCTTGTATGGAGTTCTACCAACTAAGCAGAACCTAGAAGGGCACAAAGAAAGGGTGAGTATGAAAATACTAAGTGAAAGAATAATTAAACTAAACAGGTTACCACCACGTACCACTTATAGGGATAAGACACGAAATTAATGTCCCATTCATCAACACTAGGCCCAAGTCTCTTCTTACACAACTTGCATAGCTAAGTGAGGAAATCCTACTCTATGTACACAATCATCATTAAGCTATGCATTACAAGAAAATTACAAAATCTACATCATTACATGACTCAGCTACACAAATTTAACACGTGACACCAAGCAATTTAAGATAAGAGATTTTCACAAAAATTGCCATACATGTATGTGTATATATATATATATATATATATATATATATATATATATATATATATATATATATATATATATATATATATAACCATATTTGAACAAGAGTAAAACCAAATATCTCCACATAAAACACACATGGGATAATTAGCCATTTAATTTAGCGCAATTCCAAAGTTGCAATATGTCTACCATTCCAGGACATTTAATTAAATGATGATGTCCACCGTTCCAGAACATTTAATTTAATAATAATTGTCACACTCGAAATGTGACCGGCCGGCGTTTTCTTAGAAAAACAAAAACAATATAAAATCAACTTTCGAAATTGAAAACTAATTTTATTTGGAGCCGCCACCAAAGTTTAATTTGTTAGGAAAAACTTGGAAAAACCTCTAAATTTGACGGTCTACGTTTAGAGAAAATTGAGTTCGGAAGTTGAACCGTATAGGAAAGGTGTTAGGCACCCTATACGTTTGATTTAGGAGGCATACAATTATTTAACATTCATCTCAAAATTACCCTTATAAATCACCAAAGAAAAAAAAGAGAAAGAACAAATAAAATATACAAAGATGGACTTGGCTAGGCAGTCCCTAAGGCCTACGTACCCAACCGTTGGGATCAAAGTCCACGTAGTTCGTAAGTTGGAAGACATTTTCGTAAAGAAATATTTTAAATTTTTAGGATCTATTTTAAAAGAGAGTTTTTTGGAGATATTTTTTTTTGAAGAAATATTTTTGGGTTCTTAGAATTTATTTTAAAAAAGAATATTTTTAGAGATTTCTATTCACAAGCATTGTTATACAATCGTGTCGTGAGTACTGAATGTAAAAAATTTTTCCCACTTGCATTGTTACACAATCGCATAGTGAGTATTTTATTTAGTTTTTAAAGGATTTAAAACTCAACGAATTTTTTTTAAAAAGGTTCTTTCCTACTTGCATTGTTATACAATCGCATAATAGGAATCCAATGGACATCCAGGGGTAGAGATAATGCTACTTCGAAGGAGTCAGTTATTTTCTCAATATTTGAAACTAAATATATTTTCATCATCAAGTTTTTTAAAATTTCTATTTTTTTATTTTATTTTATTTTTTTAAAAATGAGATTGAATTAAACATCCGAATACATACGCACATGTGTATATATATATATACTCACCTGGATGCAATTACATATCCATACGAACAAAATATATTCATTTATATATATATATGTATGACGCAACTACATATCCACATAAACAAAATATATTCATATATATATATATATAGTTATTCATTTATTTATTTGACACATGAACTCATAAGCACCTAGTAGCTCACCAACAAACAATATATATGTATATCAATTCGAATGTGCTTAGTAGTCTGCTTACAATATATATATATATATATATCAATTCATACGCATCCAGTAGCCCACAAACAGCATATGTATATGTCATGCACGCATGTATAACTGTAAATCAAGATCCCCCATAATCTCTCTCCTCTCATCAACCGCCCTCACTATTCCTATTCGTCTCTCTTCGTCAATCTTTCTCTGACTCTTTTATATTCTCCATTTTTCCCCTCTGTATAGCCTCGTCTGAAGCAAAAATGAAGAGAAATATCAATTGAAAATAAAGCCCAAAGATCCTAAACTTACCTCTGTGCCGTTGCTCTGTTTTCAGGACCCAAAACAGAGGTGGAATTACTGTTAGCTTGCCTACGGTTTCATTCCTCTTCCTTGCTCTCGGCTGGTGTCTCAGAACAGGGGTGCGCTGTTGGCTAGTGGGGACTGAGATAACGACGCCAGATCACTCTTTTCCTACTGTAATGAACGTGATAGAGAAGTGCTCTCTCAGTCTCTGTTTCTCTCACTCTTGGCGATGGGTGTGCAGAAAAAAAAAAACCTCCCCTCCCTTTCTCCTGTCTCTCTTATTTATGGCCCAACAGATTCAACGGTTGCTCCTGATTTACAGCAATCATGAACTACCTACGTCGGTGTGTATGGCTATCTCCGCAACGCTTAGTAATCGTTTCGGAAATTTCTCCCTGACTCACCCATACTTATCTTCATTATCTGCTTATCCCTTTCTTTTTTTTATCCATTATTCTTGACAGTTTTTTTTAATTAAGATATTCTATTTATAAAATTACCTTTATTTTCATTTTTTCATTATTATATATTTTTTTAATTTTTGTTTTATCTTAAGAGAATATTATGTGTTCACAATAATGATGTCTACCATTCCAAGATATTTAATTTAATAATAATGATGTTTACCGTTTCAGGACATTTAATTAAATGATGATGTCTACCATTCCAAGACATTTAATTTAATAATGATGATGTCTATCGTTCTCGGAGGCCGTTATAGATGATATAACAAAACTTCGTAAGAAAATATCTCAAGAAATCCATGAAGATCAAATTAGGTCTCAACAGGAGAATAGGTGTTTTACTACCAACCACAAGTTTCATGTTGGACGCAGTACTCATACCGGCAATTATGATCAAGGATTACTCTATCAACCACCATCTACTTCAGAGATACCCTCTGAAACATTTTTCAAATACAAAAGTTCAGTATCCTCCCACGAACTAGTGAATTAGGCAGGATCATTTTGTACAAAATAAGAAATAGTAAGACAATCTTCAAAAATTTCATCGTTTTCATAAATATTAAATACTTATACAAATAAAAACGCGGGAGAGATAAAAAAAATGCAGGGTCGATTGTCTGCTTGGCTAGTCAAACATGGGCTAGTTCATAGATCTTTAGGTTTCGATTACCAAGGAATACAGACTTTACAAATAAAGCCCGATGATTGGCATTCCATTGCTGTCATTTTATATGTATATGGTTACAATTATCTCCATTTCCAATGTGCCTATGATGTAGCACCAGGAGGACTGTTAGCCAATGTGTATCATCTTATGAGAATAGAGTATGGTATAGATCAACCAGAAGAAGTATGCACAAAAATATTTATCCCAAGGAAAAATCCTAGAATTCCCTCTATTTTCTAGGTTTGGAAAAGTGCGGATTTTCAAGAAAGGAAATCTTATGATATGTTGAGAATCTCTTATGATAGTCATCCACGTCTGAAACGTATCTTAATGCCCGAAAGTTGGATAGGATGGCCTTTGCGTAAAGATTATATCGCCCCCAATTTTTATGAAGTACAAGATGCTCATTAAATGATAAAAATAAGAAACTAATCCACACCACTTCTATAACTCCAGATATTCAAGGAATATTTGTACATTCTCTTATAGATCAGACAAAGTAATTGAAGTTAAATCAGCCAGAATAATTGAGGTCTCATTCATATTATTATGGGTGGGCTAAATAAAAAAATGTAGGGATTAAAAAAAATGAGGGTAACGCTTCATTGAGATTCTAAAATTTTTAAGATACTTATTTCGGATGAACCGAGCCAATAGGATGAACTAAAAAAGTTCAGCATCATGAACTTATGTACCGCGCACATCAACATTGAAGGAAATGAATAAAATATGAAAGAAAATACAAAGAAATGAAATGAAAGATGGGGTCAGATTCCATTTGTAATATATCTGAGATGAATTTTGACTAGTCCCACCCCTCAACTTCCCTAGACTAGACTTTTAGGTCTTTCAACCAACTAATTTAACCTTTCGAATATTATTGAAGAAGTATTAACATTCTTTTTGGGAGTGTAGAAATAAAAAAAAAGGAAACAAAACCTAATAATTCTTTTTTTTTTTACATACTTTATATGCATAGAACATACATATATTCTTTACTGATCTAGAAAGAGTATATCTCTAGACACCTAGATGGATAAATATGTATGATGATCTAGACTACTAAGAAATATGTATGTTGACCGATATTCATTTTAACGAATTTGTTGAATAGATACTCATATAAATTAATCATGTGCCAAGAACCAGATTTGAACTGGTGACATGAGGATTTTCAGTCCTCTGCTCTACCGGTTGAGCTATCCCGACCATTCGTGACGCATCATCCTCATTTTAAGAGATTACTTGAGTATATGTCAACTAAATAAAAAGACGAAAAAAAAGAATTATTAGGTTTTATCCGAGCCTTGGAATTTCTTGGATCTTCTAAAATAAGACTTTATAAGTTTCAGTCAGAGTAATGATATGTATTGTTAATCATTCAAATGAGGATTCCTTGCTCAAAGATAAGATGTTCATTTGTACGTTTATCATATAGATAAAATTTTCACGTCTATCATATATCTTCCATTACATATTCCAAACATATTCCACATATTCCAAGACTTGTGATAAGAAAAAGAAAAATTCCACTCAGATCTATTTATGAAAGAATAGAATGAATAAGAAAGAAAACGAATTTGGAACCACTAAAAAAAATAGGATATAGGATAAATAATTAGAGAATTAAACGGGCCTTTTGGGGATAGAGGGACTTGAACCCTCACGATTTCTAAAGTCGACAGATTTTCCTCTTACTATAAATTTCATTGTTGTCGGTATTGACATGTAGAATGAGACTCTATCTTTATTCTCGTCCGATTAATCAGTTCTTCAAAAGATCTATCAGACTATGATGGAGTGAATGATTTGATCAATAAATATTCGATTCTTTCTTCAACTTGGAATCTATTCACATCTTTCATTTATCATATAAATATTAAAAAATAGAGATTTGGGGTATGTCTGGTCTAATCAATTGAAATAGTATTTCAGTACGTATACGTATATATATGTTCATCCTTGATCCTTTCTTTTCTAGAGTTTCGATGGAAGGATTCCTTTACTAACGAAATGAAATGTCTTCAACTCCATTTGTTAGAACAGCTTCCCTTGAGTCTCTACACCTATCCTTTTTTATTCTCCCTTTCTGAACTCTTCTTGGTTTTCAGAAAACAGGATTTGGCTCAGGATTGCCCATTGTTAATTCCAGGGTTTCTCTGAATTTGAAAATTCCCACTTGGTAGGTTTCCATACCAAGGCTCAATCCAATTAAGTCCGTTACGTCTACCAATTTCGCCATATGCCCCTCTTTTTTTCTTTGAAATTAGAATCTCATTAGGATGCTTTTTTCATTTCAATTATGAGAATTATGCTGGAATTGTTGAATTCGTTAGATACTATTTCTATACCGAAAAATGTCTCCTTCTATTTGTATTTGAATTCTTTTCTATTTTCTTTCATCTCTATCTCTATCGGATACCTATATGTGGTCCAATCAGAAAGAATTCTATCATTTATGTATTCGCAATTCAATATACATGGATATATACCATACATATATATTTTATATGCTTCTCCTTCTAGCATTTTTCTCATGCAATTTGGAATACTCGAACGGTCGATCTTTTTTTTTTTTCATCTTAGTTTTAACCTTTCCGAATGAAAACAAGGGAATGTTTCATTATGATCGGAATTGGGCCTTTCCCTTTCTTTCATTTGTTTTTTTTATTCTTATCTTTTTTCCTTAGAGCGGACATACCTCATATAACATAACTAAAGATAATTAAAATGGAAATTTCTTATTTTTTTAATGAAATAAAAAAGAAATCCATTTATTAATTTAGAATAGCTAGACCTAATCAAATGACTATAAATAATCATTCTATTAATTTAGAATTAATTTAGAAAAGAATTCAAGTTATTTCTATTCTATCTAATTATTTATATATCTAACTATTACTAAATATTATAAATAGAAATTAGATATTTATATCGAATTTAGAATTACTTAAAAAATTGACTTTGAAAATCTAATTTTTTAGAATTCTAATGTATAAATCTATACATTATACATTTAATGTATAAGAATATTATAATATAATTATTGTAATCTAATATATCTATTTGATTGAATATAATTAATATATTTTTAAAATATATATTAGATTTGATATAATTAATATTCCATATATTAGAAATCGAATTCTTTTTCATTTTTATTTCATTTTTATTATACCTATTGTATTATTTTATTATAATAGAAAAATATTTTATATTAAAAATGAAATATATTTCAATTTTGAATTCTATTTATATAAATGATGATGTCCACCGTTCCAAGACATTTAATTTAATAATAATGATGTCCATAATTTCAATATATTTAATTTAATAATAATGATGTTTACCGTTTCAGGACATTTAATTAAATGATTATGCCTACTATTCCAAGACATTTAATTTACTAATGATGATGTCTACCGCTCCAAGACATTTAATTAAATGATAATGATGTCCATCATTCCAAGACATTTACATTTAATTTAATAATGATAATGTCTACCATTCCATAATATTTAATTAAATGATAATGTCCACCAGGATATTTAATTAAATGATGATGTTCACCGTTCTAAGACATTTAATTTAATAAGCCACCGATAATATATCACATAAGAGAGAGACCACTAAGGTCAATCCTCGATAATTAATATAATTCCTTCTTAGCAAGCTTTAGGATTATAATGATATGAGTATAGATTCATCATAACCGTCACATATAACCCAACATAGTTAAATGTTACCTCAACACCAATAGAATTTCAATGTAATAAAGAACCGTTCACACACAACTCATACAATTCCTACATGTTCATGTATATCACTACTCACAATCTACAAGATTTCCTCAACCATGGGGAAATCACACACACACACACACACACACACACACACACACACACACACACACACACACACACACACACACACACACACACACACACACACACACACACACACACACACACACACACACACACACACACACACATATACTCATGAAGTTGTCACATGACAATTACTATCCTTACAAATCATGCTCACACAATACACCTATTTAGGTATGTGCTATCCAATCACAACAACATCTAACCATTTTGCCTACTATAGTCATAATGATAAGGAATGTATGCATATCTATTTCAGTATACATACACATATATACATATATCCATATCCAATTGCTTTAGTAAGTAAGTTCCAATAAGAATGAGAGATTATGTGTATGCACATATGCTTCTAGTTGAAGTCTGTAGTTGACACTTCCATATATATGTATATTCACATTTCCCCTTCTTACAACCATTGGAAAGGAAGTATATGCATATACACATCGCTTGGGTTATTCCTATATCGCTTGATATAAATATATGTATATACATATATATATATATATATATGAAATCATGTATACATAGCAACATGTATACTTCATCATAGACAATATATATATTAGCACACATAATTATTTTGTACCTTTCACATCTATTTGATCAACATATACATGTCATCATTCATCAAATAATCATATTCTTTTAAGACAATGCATACTTCCATTTTATAAACACCCATGAGGATTTCAAAACCTTGTACATAAATTATTAAAATTGTAAATGTATTTTGAAGATACATCCAAGGTAAGATAGAGATCCTTCACCTGGATTTGAAGCACTTCTGGCCTCTAAAGAATATCCCAGCGAAGTTTCAAACCATGTCTAAGCCTACGAGATATCAAAGAGAATTTTAAAACTCAGAATCCAAGAGGTGCCATCATGCCTAAACCATGGCGCCCTGGGCGCAGCCTTGGCGCCTAGGTGCCATGGCTTTCCCAAGGCTAAAATTGCTGCCCAGGTAATGGCGTCTCAGGAGCCAACCCCAAACGTTCGGCTAGCTTCTGATCTTTGCATATTTTCATATTTTTATTTCTTTTCACTTTAGTCCCTAGACCCTATCAAAGCGAAAATTTTTCTTGGTCTCAAAATACTCTCTAATAAAATTCCAATAAACTAATATCCGAAAATAGCGGATATTACATGGACTATATTGAAAAAAAAAATTAAGGAACAATATTAAAAAGATGGATAATAACATATATGACACAAATTACAAATTAAAGGGATTATATTGAAAGAAAAAAGGGACTATATTGAAATAAAAAAAGTTAAGGGACAAAAATAATAGTTAAGCCAACATCTTACTAAACATGGATATTTCAATAATTGTCCAATACATTCCTTATTTCTTTTGCCTTTAAAAATATACATATCAAATACATCTTTTTTTTTCCTTTATTTTTTCATTACATATCAAATATATTTTTTTTCATCTTTTCTTTCCTATTTTCTTTTCTCTTTTCCTTTTCATCTTTTTTTTTTTTCAACAGAATTACGTACCAAACGACTCTTGGAGTCCCTAGAAAGAGATTGTAATGGTATTGATTGTTCACACAGGGGACAGCCATAAGATTATAAGAAACGTCCTGATGTGAGTGCCAAGACGTGTGTTATGAGTTGTCACCGTAGGGCCAGCAATACAATATGCCCAAGTGTGACTGATTTACAGAACCAACTTGATACCGCATCGAGTACGATCTTACGTAATGCCCGAGTGTGGACATGAATGATCATTGATCCTCAGTTAGCTTCGTGCTCATGATCTTATTGTTTGGTTATTGCTTTATACTGTCTATAATAATCTTTTATGTCATTCCTTTTACATGCTTGTATATTACTTGAAGATATTTCCTTTTTATGTCTCTTCAAAATTAAATCAAATTATTCAAGTTGAATCAAATTAACTAAAAATTGGCTAAAATAAAAAAAAAAGTCTAAATCAATTTTTAAAATTTACTCAATTCAGTTTCGTTATTTATTTGATTTGATTCAATTAAAATTGAATTAAAATAGACCAATTTTATATATATAAAAAATTATGGATTATATATATATATATATATATAATATTATATTTATATATTTTAGAATTAATTCGGTCTTTTTTTAATTAATTTGATCTCTTTTTTATATTTATATATTTTATTGAAATCAAAAATCACAAATTATTGTAAATAAAATTGTCAAAAATTAAATCAAACCACCCAAATCAAATCACTCAAAACCAAACTAAACCGCCCAAAATTTAAAACTAAATACGTCCATATTTTGCAAAACCAATTACCTCGAGCCTATGAACACCCTTAGAGCATCTTCAATTAGAGTTCTTAAAAATAAGAAATAATTTTTATTGATTTTTACCATTAGAGTTCGCCAGTCATACGTAAAAATAATTTTTATATAAGAACCGGTTCTTAATAAAAAAACTAATAAAAAAATTAAAAAGTAAATATTAAATACATCTGCATTAATAAAGTAATAGAAATTGTTTGTAAAACACATTTGTGAATTTTTAAGAATTACACTATTGAAGTATATAATTACTTAAAATAGTGAAAAATTTGCTCAAAGTCAAAAATAATAATGTGACATGAGACCCACAATAAACAACTCATTAGAATTGCATCATTGGAGATTCCCTTACTTACATCTACCTTCATAACCTTTTATATCTTCTATATATAGAGATTTGTATATTATCTTAAGATGGTTCTTAGCTTCTTGCCACACGTGTCACGTCTATGCGAACCTAGTGTCTATTTGTGCGCTGCTTGTCTCATTACTATATTGTAGTAGAGTACTAGAGTTATTTACTCACTGAATTGATGAGACTCACTCCTCTGTTTCAACATGTTACAAATAGAGGTTTCGAAGTCAGATTCGTCTTTTGTGGCTTAATGTTGATTAGAAGTTGTTGAGAGTTCCTCACTTTGTTTCATGAGGGTGTGTCCATGATGCTATCATGAATAGATTTCTCCACATTCCATAGGCACGGTCCTCAGTTCGCTCCACATACAAACGATTCAAGGGCCGAGCTCTCGTTGCTATGCATGAACTGTGATTTGAAAGTATTAGAAACATGATTTTTATAAACATTTGAACTCCGTAGTATGGTTTTTCCCTTATGTTGAGTTGTATCTAAAATGGTTGCATGAACTCAAAAGTTGGAAAGTGCTAGTATAGGTATCGATTCAAGGCTTACGAAGGCGAATCCCTTTGTTCTACGTGCTAGTTACATCCTTGGGATGTGACAACAATAATCCTTTTGCTAGTTACTCTATCTCAAAACTTACTTTCATACCCAAAATTCTGGATCAATGGATAAATATTTCTAGTGCATAGGACCCTCATAAGAGGAAAGTGTAGAGTATACTCTATATCTCCATTAACTCTTGACAAATAGTTTAAGAACAGATTTTAGGAAGAACCGTCGATAGAAATCTTGTGTATACATTTCCTTGTCCATGACTTTCTAAGTTTTCTTTCTTCTTCTAGAAATTTGTTCTTGAGTTATTTGCTAAGAGTTAATGGAGATATGGAGTATGCTCTGCACTTGCCTCTTTATGAGGATCCTATAAAACAGAAGCATATTTATCCATTGATCCAAAATTTTTGGTATGAAAATATAGAAAACTACACTTGATCATGAAGTCTTGAGATAGCTCTAGAAATCTAAAACGCAAAGGGACTATTGTTGCCCAAAGAAGGGGTTGTTGTGTCCCAAGCATACCTGGTTTTCTGGTCTTACCTCCTACTTCATGCTCATATGGTGTTTTTATTATTGATAATACGGCTTGTCATTTTATAGTTCCTATGCTGTTTTATGTCTGCCTACTGGGGAATATGATTTCCCATCCATAACAAGATCTTGGATTTCATGGCAGGAATTTTCAAGGTCCTACAATGGTGGAAATGGAACCACAAAGCAAGTTCTTGATATGTATCTTTGACATCTATATCTTGATCCTTTTTTAAAGATCTTGCTTATAAAACCTCACCTTAACAAGTTCTTGAAATGTATAGATTTTTATGTCCCATTTCAAGTCCCTGCTATGGTGTCCATCCCTAATGGTATCAAAGCTTGGCTTTTAGGGCTAGACTATGAATCTTTCCAGCTTATATATAAAATCGGCCAACTCAGCTCAACCCTAATAAAGTTAAAGCCAAATAGGATTGTTCGGGTAGACCCATTTTAACAATTTCTATAGGTGTGGATTCTTGCCAAAAGTGCACAGATTTTTGGGTATTGGAAGATGATAAGGCTCATGAAAGCAAAGATGTTGGAAGAAGACAAGATAGGAGTTGTGCATTGAATTTGAGGTACAAGGAGAGGGTCATTTCCAAAGTACCAAGAAAGAGTTTAGGATTTTCACCCTCTCCAGTGATAAAGTTGAAGAAAAGGGGGAAGAAAGACAACAAGAACAAGCTCCCATAAGGATATAGAAGTTTAACACAAACACAGCAGAGTCAAAATGACAGAAAAGATTGATTTCCCTCAGCCTGTGGGGAATTTGGTTCAAACATGGTGGAGGGAGTTTCACATATTAATATTTAAAATTACATGATTTGTCACGCAATAGCTAATGACTGCACTATTTTTTCTAACTTTCTTCTCTCCATAATCTCTTTTGTATCGTTTTTCCAAAATCAAGTAGTCACTTATTGTAATAGCTCAGGAGTAAAAATTGCCATGCTTTGAGTACTAAAATGATAAAGGATCTATATGTAATTTCCTCTATTTCTTATTAGAATTTAAAGAATAAAATATATATTTTATAGTTTAAGTACAAAAACTATAATTAAACAATACTAGAGTTATGTATTTTTTTTTCTGCTTTGTCTAATTATTTATTGAAAATATTTCAATGTGTAGTCCATTATTCCACTTTCCTTTGGTAAATTTAAAATATTTAAATCAATCAATTGATCTTTCTTGATAAATTGTTAAGTATCTTTAATTCAGAGTTTGTCTCTGTTTAATCAGAGTTTATTTCATTTTTCTTTTAGTCTAAAGTTTTTTTTGCTTTGAAAGTTGTTGCATTTGGCGTTATGTTTCAAAGATAGGACAATTAGAGATCTCAACATACACACGGCACCACATGTACAGTACACAATTGAAATTGACCATTAATGGTAAATACTGAAAGATATAAACTAAATTTAACCTGCACAACTCTAGTGATAAACTACAAATATAGAAGTTTCCGCTAAATTAAAATGATGAGTAAAAAAAAAAATTGGTTGGCCAATAATTGACAGCATATAATCATCCATCCCGGGATTGAATAATGACTTTAGTTTTCTGCTCAAGCCGTCAATATGAAGAGATTGAAACTAAGGAACGCAAGCAAGAGCGTGAGATTTAAAGAAAACAAAAATGAAGTTAAATTAATATTTTGGCCTCATAAGACAACTTTATTTAAAGTTTTAAACTGATCCTTTAAGTTTGAAATGCATAAGAATTATTCTTTATTTTGTATTTTGTCCCCTAAATCATTAAATTCAACCTATCAAATTAGCTATTGACTCTATAAATTGGCTTCAATCTATCTAATTAGCTATTGACTCTATAAATTGGCCTATAGCCTCTTCTTCATAATTTTTTTATCAAATTAGTTTGGGTTTCAAACCAGAATTTTCAATAACTGAACAATTAATAATGTCAACAACTATGTGGGATACTCTCAGCATAATTAGACCTCGTTTTACAACGATTGGGTTGATGGATTTGACTATTTAGGACACTTAAGAGACAAACTAAAAGACAAGGGATCATTTTGACACATTTCAAACTGAAGGGACCGATTTGAATCTTGAAACTTGAATCAATGTTCAAAGACCAAAAAACTAATTTAACCAAATATTAATGGTCAAGATATACTATACACATCCTGAAAGCTGCCTGATTCTTCGAATCATATTCACTAAGAAATTAGAACAAGCATGTACAAGATTATCTTTTCCATCTTTCGTTAATGAAATCACAAGGTAAAAATCTAAGACTGCCTTTGAATACCTTCTTGCAACATCTGCCCCAGCCTCATATACAGAGCTCGTTGTTCTTCGAATGATAGGTTCATTAATAGCTGAGGCAAGCAGCAGCAGCAGCATCAATATAATTTTTTTATCCAAATATTAAAATTTAATTTGAGATTCATAATATAATAAGCAAAATACCTGGTCTAAAATCATTTCAACTGAGAAACTTTGCGGCACAACAAATGATTGATGATAAATATATGCAAAAACGGCCATTACCATCTGGGAAAAAAAAAATGAAAAGTCAGATCTCGTTTGACCTATATTAAAATAGGATACTAAATAACTTCAACAGGGTTACATGATGAACCATCCACCGAAGATAGACACACAATCAAACAAAATACCTATTTCACTATGATATGCAGCTATACTAATACACTAGACAATATGCATAACATTCCTGTTTCCCAGACTGGACTAAGGACATACTAATTGAATGTTTCACCTATCATGGCGTTTAGTATATGGGCATTATAATTTTCCTATTGTCTAGAAACCTATTTATAAAAAGTTTGAATATGACATATAATCAGAATACCATTTCTATATTATTTAGAGCATGTACAACACATAAATTTTATTTTTCATATTTTTTCTTTCCAAACATCTTATAAATAGACTCCCAAGGTGAGAAATTAGATTTCCCATCTACCAATTACCAAACAGCAGCTACAGGATTATTGCCAGAATCAAACATCAATGGAGTCTACCTGACAGTCCATTCTGTCGGTAATTCCACCATGTCCCGGAATACTATCACCAAAATCCTGCAAAAGTGAAGCATACAGAGAAAAACATTCAACACCAGCAACATAAATTGATTTTTGCTCATCTGCTGAGTAGCAAGTTCAGACCTTTATTTTAAAAGCTCTTTTAAAACCGCTTGCAAAGAAACCTCCGAAAGGAGCAATAATGGAAGCAAACAAGCCAAGACATAGAGCATGCCATTGAACTGGTAGGATTGATATCTCTTTCCAAGGAAACTGCATGAGATGTTATATTGTCAAGCCATTCAAGGGTTCAACTTTGGCATCTACTGTTTCCAACAGTATCTCTAAATTTTGACCTATCTTTTAGTATAAAGTAGAGATGTATGCTGGGAACAAGGATTTCAAATTCAAGCTAATGGTCAAGTACTCACCCATTGAGGAATAGATCCTGATAAGGCGTAAAACTCAGGCTTAAACAGCGGATCAGGATCACAGTAAAGCCAACCAGTTGATAGATCCTGCATGTTGTTCCCAGGGAGATATGATCATAAGTTACTCGGATGTTGGATGATATCTTAAAAGTTATCAATTAGTTATGGAGAGATACCTTCCGTGGACATGTTAACCACTGAAAACGACTCATGATGTTTGCTAGCTGCATCAGTAGTTTTATATAATGATATCAATATGCAATTCTTAAAAGCTTGATTGCTGTGGAAAAACACATCAAGACGAAATTACATACATAGAGGTGTATCTAGGGGTATTCTTTTTCCCATAATCACACCAACACCAACACAAAAGAATATATATACACACATACATATCATACATACATACACACACACACACATACACGCACAAACGCGTGTGCGCTCACACACACACAGACATATATATATATATATATATATATATATATATATAGAGAGAGAGAGAGAGAGAGAGAGGACAAAACTTAGGTGAAGTTCCTTGGGTTAACATGGAAGATTATAAATTAGTTTAACATAGAAAAGCAGTTCCATCTACAGGTGACACAATGAAAAAATTAATTGTCTCCAGTATTCTTAATATTATTTTGATATAAAAAATAAAAATAAATAAATAAATTGAATATTGAACACCAGATGGAAGAATGTTTTATCAGAAGGGGAACAAAATAAAGGAGTAAAGAATGAGGAAAATTTTATGCAAGCCAGAGACCCATTCAATAAAGATGCCTCATGACCTTTTTCCCAAACATCATCAATGTCAGGAACAACTTAACTGCTGCATCTTCATGACCAAATCAAAAGTCATTCTCACCAGAAATGCAGAGGTGATGGTCGCAATGGATGCCCCAATAAAACCCTCCCACGTTTTCTTAGGAGATAACTTGATCAATGGGGTTCTTCCAAAGAAGAAACCAAAGATATAAGCAGCAATGTCATTAATGGCAATAAGAGTTGCCGGAAGAAGAAACCTGCATGGCGAGTTCATTTGTTAGAGAAAACAAGCAAAGCACAACATCAAGTAATTATTTGTCAATTTCAACAGAAGAAGTCTGGAAGCCACAAAAGAGCACTGGAAGCATAAAGAACAATTTATTAAGGAGAATGAATAGATATAACTCCCCTCAAAGAACCAGCACAAACAAAAGAAAAGAAGAAAATAGAGTTGCGCAAGAGTATGGTAGGGTAATATTAAAAAGATAAATCCTACGCAAAGAATCGAGTAAAAAACAACATGAATTATTCGCTAGCCAAATATAAGCTATCAACTTTAAGCAAATTGTAGAATATATGATATCTCAAATACTTAATAGCTGAAGCTAGAATTCCAGCTTATACGATCAGTAATTCATTTTCAGGTTATGTGTACAATAACTAATACATAATAATTTCTATAGATAGTAACACACTCGTGAAAAGAGAAAAAATTCACATTTTCTTTTGGCAATTACCTATCAAAAAACAGAAAAAATTGACACATGCACACCAATGTGCAACTGGGGCCTAAGACACATTTATGCTCTCTCAAGCTGTGTGCAGGTATATCCAATCAAGTGTGAAGAACTTAAGCCTCTTGATTCAGTATACTAGCAGATTGTTTCTTCAAATTTAAGCTCAAGACATTGGCATTCAAGATAGGGTATCGTTCTTCATACAAAAAAGAGAAGTTTACACTCCACCTAAAAATAGGAACTCAGCCTCCCATCTCATTTGTTTCTTAGCTCACATTGGTACTCCAGCTTATATTTATAAATGCACATAACTCAAAAGGAAAGGTTCTCTAGATTATTTATGACAAAGGATTGCAAAACTGAACTCAAAACCAAGTTCCCTACTTGAAAAGTTGGCAAAAAAATCCTGCTTTATACATAAAAGTTAAAAATGATTCTTCTATGGTTCTCCCTAATGAGAATATATTTATTTGAACATCTTCAAGGGACAGTAGAAATAATTCACTCTTAGATCTATTACCTTGTGTGTTTTTTTCATCCACCTTTTCTATCCTATAACCCAAATTCCACCTCTTAGGTTATGTCGTTATGAGCAATAGCTATTTTTGTCGTTCAGATAACAAGCCTATAAATTACTACTACAACAACAACAGCCTTATCTCACTAGGTGGAGTCGGCTACATAGATCGTCCGACGCCATTGAGCTCTATCAATGACTAACTCTTTAGGGATCTCATTTACCAGAAGATCCCTCTCAATAACCTCTTTAAGTGTCCTTCTTGGTCTTCCTCGACCTTTTTTCACACGGCTCCAAACCATCTGCTCAACTCTCCTTACTGGCGCTTCTAATGGTCTTCTTTGAACATGTCCAAACCGCCTTAAACGGTTTTCAATCATTTTTTCCTCAATAGGTGCCACTCCAATTCTCCCTCGTATACGATTATTACGGATCATATCTCTTTTTGTATGACCACACATCCAACGCAACATCCTCATCTCCGCTACTTCAATTTTATGCTCTTATTGTCCTTTCATCGCCCAACATTCGCTCCCATATAAAATCGCAGGTCTTATAGCAGTACGATAAAACTTTCCTTTGAGCTTATCCGGTACTTTCCGATCACAAACAACTCCTGATGCCATTCTCCACTTTAACCACCCAGCTTGTCAAATACTATGGCATCAAAAACTTGTCAAATAATTATTGGAAAAAAAAAAAAAGAATCAAGATTATTATGCAAGGTAAAGAAAGGCATCAAGATATATCCATCATGAAAAAGACCATCCTCAAAAAATAATAAAGAAAAGTTCTTAACTAGATAGAATGATCATTTTTTCCCTTCAAAGGTCATATTACCAGAAAATTCCTTCAAAAATGTTTGCCACAGTAAAGGCAGACTGCGTAAACACAACAATCAGAATCATGTGCGTCCAAGCATACTGGCTAAATTGATACTTGTACATTTTCTTCTTTAATGTGAGAATGAACCACATAAACCCTGAGACCAATGCAGAAAAGGGAAGAATTGTCAGTATGCACGGAATGGTATAAAATAGTGAAGCAAAACCACAATCCTAAATATCAACTAGCAAGACAATGGTCATGCATCTGGTAGAGATTTTGCACAAGCACATGGAATGAAAATTAATAAACAAAATTGATATGCAAAAATCACCTGCAATGTACAAGGAGTAGCAGATCACCATCTGATACTTTATAAGGCTGCTCACAAGCTTATATAAAACCTTGTCTGAAGTCACTGTGTTAACCAGGCGTTGACTCAGAAGACGTCCATATACAAATAACATTGCAGTGAAGAAGAAATGCCTGAGATAGTTCAAAAATAAATATTGAATAAATAACATTGTATGAAGAATGGAACAACAGGTCATTTAGTAATTAAAAAAAGAATTTCGCTTCTGGCTTTTTGATCACTAGCTTATCTTGACAAGAACAAGTAGCACTGCTATGACTACAAGGAGGACAATCAATTTAAGACTAATACCAATTTAGTAGCCTGAATCCAGGAAGCTGCCTATCTTCATGAGCTCTCCTGAGTAGATTGAAAAGCTCTCTTGCCATAAAGATTTGAATAACAATAACCATGGCAGTAATGTAGATGTGACCCATATAGATGACTAAAGCAAAGCCCCCAATCATCCAAATGGATGAGTATGCACGGATCCACATAGACTTATATTTGTTCTTGCCATCAACAAGCAAATGGCTTCCATTTTCGTTGCCAACATCTGGAATTGCCTGAGAGAAAGATATTATCAAATAAATCACTTTCAAATAGTTTACGGTGACTTTTTCCAGATCTATACTGGTACTAGTTTACCAAATCAGTAAAGTTATGATTACATTGATATTATCTACAGAGATAGCAACATCAACAAGGAACCTAATACCTTTTTTTTTTTTTTTTTGGGTGGAGTGGGGCAGGGGGGAGGGGAAGGCACTAAATTTTTTTTTTTTCTAAAGAAAAAAGCAAAAAGGTTATGATCTTGTTTCCAATAATTGCTTTCCTCAATGAGAATTATTAGATAATTCTTCAAGTTTCACAAAATTCTAGGATTACCCAGAGGTGCAGGTAGAACCTATTTTAACATGAACTGCACTTACATAACTAAATAAATCAGACAGAAATCCAAAAATTAAAACAACTAACCTCATTTGAGCGTTTTCGGTGCCTAACCCGACTAGTGGGAGTTGATGGGGCTTTGGGACTTGTATCCTTCTGCATAGCTCTTCAATCAGATTTTAGCCAATTGGAAGCCAATGAAAAAAGGACAAGTGAAGACAGAAGGTATCAGCCTGCAAAATAGATGACATAATATAGAGTTAGAGTCCCTGGCATATATGAACTCTGAAGCATATTTTGAAACACTATCACATATACTGTGGTAAAGAGGCCTGTTGAATTAGTCAACTTCACAATTCACTAAGCAAAAGAAAAGAAGACAAAAAAGTCAAATCATATGGCATACATGCAAGTAACTAAAACAATTAAACGTTGAGGAGATAAAAAGGAAATCATAACATAAGATCCCAAAATTGAGGTTGGCTTAGTGTATTTTTTCCAACAGACATCTAGATCCTCCACCATACTTTTTCATTCATAGCCATCTTTGTTATTTGCTCATTCCATGGAATCCCGTTCCCCTTCTCCAATCGTCTTTTTCTACACTAGGAGTCTAGGACATCTATACAAACTTCATAAACAGCCAAGGATCTTAATGATTTTCCCTCAATTAACCATTTTGAATTCAATCTTTCATTTGCACAAGTATTTTGATATTTCAGAAGAAGTACAAATATCGATATAAATTTAGTCCAGTTTTCAACAATTAATTGCCATCCACCTAAAAACTGCATCTCTGCTAGACTACTAGTCAATTTACAAACCTCTTTATCCTAAATCATAAGCATGATCTCAAATATAGTAAATGTTTGATATACCTTTTAATTCAAGGACATCCTCAATTGCTGAAAACTTTATGAACTCTTTTGTTTCACGAAACCTGACTCAGCAGACAATGTCCTTCTTCATTTCACATTTTGGTTGAAGATAATAGTAACTAGTAAGTAGTAAAGAGAGAAAAAGGTCAGAAAATCAATGTCATATTGCTGTAAACTCCAACTAAAAAGGCCTATGAAGGTAAACTTTCACTCAGAATACATATTGAAGCTCATATTTATCACCCTATCATATTGGAGTTGATGAAAAAAAATAAAACCATTAGCCTCATCATTGCATTGTTTATTAGTGAAATACAAACCTGGAGGCACAATTGAAAGGAAAATCTTAAAAATATCGCAATAGTGACACAATTTTGCTCTAGACATAACCTAGAGATGCTAATCAAGGATTATATGTTTCACTGTTACAAGAATACAATCAAAAATTGATGACAAACTCCTCTGGGTTGCCTTCAGTTTATCTATGGGTTCCTAATTCTGAATATTACAACAGTTCCGTAAAGCTTGGCCCCTAATCAGAATGACCACTATCAATTAGATAAAGTTACCCTGGCAGAACCCTCTTCCCAGCAATGAATGGACATTTCCAATATACAACCACTCCTGCATTACTCCACGTAATTCAGATTCAGATATATACTTCTATAAAGTCAATATCCATCCAGTCCCTATGCGTCAGTCCTGCCCTTCGTACTAAGTTTCCAAAATAAACAAAGCTCAAGACTTTCCAAGAAACTAACGAGAATAAACCTCTAGTTATACGTCAATTAAATGCGTACGATACAAACAAAGAAGGAATAAAAAGCCTTTTTCACTGACAAATTTTAGAGAAGAAACGACATGGAAAGAAGGAAAGTAGATCCCAATCAGAAACAGTTCTTCCCAGTCAAATCTTAATCAGCGCGGAACAACTTGAACCGTAGAATCAAACAAAGCATAGAAAGTACAGACATGAACATTCACAAAAGAAATATCTTCAACGAAGAAATTGTGAAAGTCCAAAACCTGCTTTCGGTCCTGCTGAGCGAGGAAGCGACACAGAGGAGATGAAGAGACAGAGAGAGCGAAACGAAGAATACGAAGGAGGAGGAAGCGAATACGAACAACAACAGAAGGAGAAGAAGAAGCAAAGCAAAACGGGGACAGCCTACTTCGTTACTGGAATTTTGTTTTTTAAACAGAAAATTGTAATCGAAGACAATAATTAAATAATATATATATATACACACATATAATACTATTTTATTTTTATTTCATCTTATATTAAGGTTGTGTTTGATAAAAATAATTAATAAATTAATTAAAAGTTTAAAAATTAATTTTTAGTTAAAATTAAAAACTATTAAACTAGCTTAATAAATTAGAAGTGTTTGATAAAATAACATAAAATAACATATATTTTATAATCTCAAACTAATATAAATAAACATATTATTTTTTTATTAAATTAATTTAAATCATTATATATAAAATTAAATAAAAATAGACAATAGAAAAAAAAGACAATAGATGATAATAGACGATTATAGACGACGACAAACGGCAAAGAAGATACAAAGAGTTGTAAATAATTTATAAGGGTATAAAGAAAATTTTAATAAAATACTAAGAGTAAAATATGAAGAAAAATATAAAAGTTATATGTTACTCAAAAATATAGTATTTTAAAATAAGTAATGAGCTAATGAAATAAGTTTATTTATCTAATACTTTTAACAAATTTATAAGTTAGTCAAATATATTATAAACTATCCAACTCAATTATAAGTTAGCGTTTTTTCCCGCCTCCAAAAACACATCCTAAAGCATAATTAATTGTCTTCTACAATGGTCTAGAATTTTGAGTCAGAAATTTTAAGTTACAGGTAATGGTATACTGAATTTATTATATTTAGTTATAGAAATAAGTTATAAATAACTAAGCAAATTTGTTGTTATATTTTCGAATAAACTATTAATTCAGTACTTACAATATCAATTTTTTTTAATTCAGTCTTTTAAAAAAAAATTTTAAATATCCCATATACTTTATTTCGATCAAAATGATATTTTCATGAAGTAAAAATAAAATTTGACATGGCCATTAAATGTGTTGAATTTTAAAATAAAGCATTTTTTATATTAAAGCAAGATTTTAGTACGTTAAAATATTTCTAATATTTATTTTACATTTTTTATAAAATAAATGTTGATATAATTATTTTTATTCATATATATTTATTTTTAATTACTTAAAAATGAAGAGAAGTTTTTTTTAACAAAATAGTAGAAAGAGATCTATAACATCAAATTAATACGTCAAGAGTGATATGCTTATCTTGTTCAAATTGGGTAATCTAATAACAACGTTATAAGAAATTGCATATAACTGTTTTTATTTGTTTTTTCAGTAAATTCTTCATTAATTTTATTAATATTTTAATTTTACGTAACTAATTTAATAAAAAAAAAGTCAGTTATTGAACTTTCAAGACTTAAATATAAACAAAAAATAGATAGAAGAACAAAATATACAAATTTCAATACCAGATTTTAATTCAATCCAACTAACACATTTGTGCTTGCGAAACCCCTTTTGTGAAATTTATGAGCAGTTTCCAGCATCTTTAGTAAATTATTTAATTTGGAAACTCCAAAATTGTGGGATCCTACAATAATGCCATATTGCTGTCCTTGGAAACGTAAGGCCCTCGCAACATTCAAAATGTGCCTATGCTTTCTTTTTGCTTTTTCATTTTGCTATGGTGTTCCAATGAATGATGTTTGGAATATAATGCCACGACCATGAATTATTTGGATAAACAAATAAACTTAGTCTCATTGTCAGTACAAATCATTTTTACTTTTTATTGTATTGTTGTTCTACTAAAGCAAAGAAGCTCAGGAGGATTCGTGACACTTCCCTTTTATCAATTAGCAGATAAATCCATGTGGCTCTTGAAAAATCATCCTCAATTGTTAAAAAGTATAAAGCACCACATGAAGACACTTTACTATCAGGTCTCCATAAATCGCAATAGATTAACTCAAAAATATTGCTTGTCTTATGTTTACTTAAGGAAAATTCATCTCTAGTTTGTTTTGCTCTATGACACACTTCACAAACTTTATTTATAGATTCTTTAAAATTATCATTTATATTGGGAACATATTGAGTAACTTTCAAAGAAAGGTGTCCTAATCTTCTATGTCATAGTTCCTATTGATCCACTGCATCCACTTGGAAGGCTTTTGCATCACAAATCCCTTGGAAGTAATAGAGCCCATCCTTTCGTTCCCTCACACCAATCAACATCTTTGAAGTGTGGTCTTGTAAGATACACATATTGTGAGTAAATTGCGTTGTACAATTTTCCTCATCTATTAGTTGAGATACCAAAATTAGATTGCAGGTCAAGGTAGGAACATAGAGGACGTTGCTAAGCTTCAATCCTCCTTCAAGTACCATCAACATTTTGTCCATCTGGTAGTCCAACTGGACATCTGGGCACGTCTCTAAGTTCTTGTAGGATCTCTAAGTTCCCTATCATATGGTGAGAAGCTCTTGTATTAATGATCCATAAACCAATTTTATTCTTACCAGTCATTTTCTCGCTTGCATTGGTTCTATGATTATTTAGCATCCCAAGTAGCGAATGCCCTTGTTCATCATTTAATCCTGTGAGTCCTACTTTTACAGCCACTTGAGCCTTTTCTTGTACTTATGCTTCCTCTTGTGACATGTGCAGCATTGGCTTTCATTGCGCCACCTCTTTCGCATCTAGCATTCCTTCTTGCGGTTCGAGGTCTTTCACCCCACCAATTCTCCATTTCAAAGGATCCTTCTTATGGATGTGTCATTATTTCGTCAATAAATCTCCTCTTTCGTCAAGCACGCAAAGAGGTCAATAGAGCATGTGCCCATTCTTCATAATTCTTCCCTAGTAGCTGTACTTGAGTGATCACGTTTCTTGGATTGTCACTCAAGTTCAGGTTGTATAGGGATGTATTCCCTTTGACAGCTTCCTGTTGAATCAAAGTCATGGCTTTTGTCGTGTATGCTTTAAATCAGACCTTAGTGGTAAGGCTCTGATAGCATGATAATTTTATGATAAAAAAGCTTCCCTTTTTTCATTGATATAAATCAAATATATAAAAGTATTGCAAGCTTTTGTTACTCCTAAAAATCTCCTGACAATCTTCCTAATCAATAATGTTCCTAAAACAATGTTTCCTTAATAGGGTGCTAAAGGTTGTTTGTACTAATGAGCAATATAATAGCTCATAAGGTTCTGTTTAGCTTTTGTTTGCAATTCCATGTCATTATTGTTTCCTACACTACTCTTTTTGTTTAGGTTACTCTTGCTTTGTTTTGTATGATTGTATGAGAGGTATCAGAGACTCAGAGAGCGAATTTTCTATTAATACTTATGAAATTACGGAATAGTTTGAATTTCAATAAGAATTTACAATGAAAGGAATGCTCACACACACACACACAATCTCTCTCTCTCTCTCTCTCTCTCTCTCTCTCTCTCTCTCTCTCTCTCTCTCTCTCTCTCTCTCTCTCTCTCTCTCTCCCCCAAAAATAAAAAGCATGATAACATTAAAATAATAATATATCTTGAAATTTAATCAAAATAAAAATATCTTTGAAATATTCACAAATCACAACTATTTTGAACAAAGGTTTTCAAAAGCCACTGGGTTTTGAAAGAGTCTTCAAAAGCCACTGGCTTTTGAAAGAGTCTTCAAAAGAAGCACTAATATTTTACATAAATTTATAAGTTTTACTGTTAAAAAGTAATATAAACAAGAATCACACCATACAGTGTCAAATATATCATGCATTCTTAGACTTAACAAACTAAGCATTATATTAAAAAAAAAAGGGCAAGAGTATACTTTACGTTCCTAATATTTACTCTTATTTTTATTTATACCCTTCAACCTTCTTTGTGTTATATATGTCATACATGTTTCAAATTTTTACAGATATGTTCTTTTTTTTAACACTATAAACTAGGATATCAGAATTACTGATGTGGCTAAAAGTATTGCCACATTATGTGCCACATAGTTGCCACGTGTTTGCCACATGGCCACACGCTAAAATATGAGCTTTTATTTTTCTAGCAAGAACTTTTTTATTTATTTACTTAGGTTTTTTGTCAACATTTTTCCTTTGTCTTTTGCATGATTTAAGATCATATTTAACTTCATCTAGGTCCACAGATTGTGAATATATTTTTTCTATAATTAAATAAACTCTTGTAAACTTTTCAACTTATTCAATTTAGTCCCTTTCATGCATGTATCAAGTCCAACTCTCAGTTTTGATTTTTAAACCAGTTCAGAACTACATTCTAAATGTTTTTAGGATATTTTTGGTCATTTCCATCCTAAAGCAAGGCAAACAATGAATTAAAAATCGAGTTTTTGAATTATTTAAGCTTGCACGACTATTCATGTTATTCTTGCTCTGTTCTTTTTTTTTTTTCTGGTTTTTAATCTACTTAGCCTCATGATTTTGTTTCTAACTTAGATTAAGACATATTGGATCAACCCCTAATCAAAACTAACCAAAACTTAGACAAAGACAGCTTAATTTTGTAAGTGGAAAAATTTACTTTGTTTTACTGCACCTAAAACAAAGTAAAAACTGAGAGAATGAGAGAGATGTACACCTATTTTTCTAATCCAAAACAATAGGCTACTTTGAGTCATCTAAGTGCAGTCCAAAGTGATCATAAATTAGTGGCATTCTGAGGTTTCTAGACATCCATTTACAGCAGCAAAAAGAGGAACAACAAAGTGTAAAAAAATTTTAGCAAGGAAGCTTAGAAATTCTTCTTTTTGGGTTGCATGTGATTAGATATAATTTATATGTTATAATCCAAGTAAAGAGCTTTAAGGTTAAATAGAAGACCAAAACCAAGAGAAAACATGATTACAACAGAAAAATAGAGGCAAGAAATGATGAGTGTCGTGATAGTTTGAGTTTTTCCAAAACTTCATTTTAATTCATCTTTTGCCTTGCTTTGGGTTGGAAATGATCAAATATATCATAAAAACATTTAAGATGAAATTTTGGATAGGTTTGGAAATCAAAATCATGAGAAAAATACATAACATGCATGACTGGAACTAAAGTGCAAAAACTAAAAAATTTACAATGATTGATTTAATTATAGAACAAAATATATTTACAATCTATGGACCTAGATGAAGGTAAATATGATTTTAAATTATGCAAAAGACAAAAGAAAATTTTTGGACCAAGGACCTAAATGAATAAATAAAAAAGTTCTTGATAGAAAAATAAAAAATTTATATTTTAACATGTGGTCATGTGACAACTACGTGGCACACGACGTGGTAATGCTTTTAGCCACGTCATGTGCCACGTTAACAATTCCGTTAACCTAGTTGACGATATTACAAAAAAGGAATATTTATAAAAATTTAAAATATGTAAAATATATCTAATATAAAAAATAAAGTTGAATTATATAAATAAAAATAGAGATAAACGTTAAGGATGTAAAATATATTTTTGCCCAAAAAAATTAATGGATGATTTGAAGGCTAATTCGTAACTTCACAAGTCCATGGATAGAACTGCAATAACTGGCTGGAAAGAAGTGTGATGTATGAACAAGGAAATTTTGGGCCCATTAACTAAGCCCGGATATATTGCTATATTTCTCGGTGTATGTTATCAAAGTTAGTGGTTCGGCCCATTAACTTGGAGGCTTAAATAAAGCCCATAAAAAACTCGCCAAAACACTGGGGATGGCCATTCTTAGTTTAGCTTACTTAGTTTTGGTACTATTTTATGATACTGTTTTAAATTTATATTTTTTATTTTATAAGTTCAGAATTTTACTTTAATAGTTTATCTTTAAATTTTGTAAAATCTTATGTATTCTTACTTTGATATTATTTTAATGGAAATTATTTTTATTTGTTTAAAAAAAAGTTTAGTATTCAGTTCATACCCCAAAAATAAAAACAAAATTTAAAAAAAAACCGAAGAGATTATTTGTACCACATTCATAGTATTTTTTTTTTAAAAAGCATAATTTGGACTTAGTTTTGAACAAAATTTTAAACTAATTTTAAAAAATGGAGTCGGACCAAAACTTATTTTAAAAATTAACCTAACTTAATATGAATCGGTTTATAAGTTTTTCTATTTTGGAAAACGACAAAACGTAGTGGAAGTCTTAATCTGATATTCTTCTTTCTTTCATATTTAATTCTTTATTAATGAAAAAATTGATTCTCTTTTATTTGTAATTTAATATTTCAAAGCATAACCAATTTGCAAATAAGAATTAGAATATAAAAAATACAGCTAAAATGTAAGATTGCTAGAAAGATGCCACTACTTGTTGAAAACTTTGTGCAAAAAAAATTAGTAGAAAAAATTTAAAAAAGTAAGAAATTTATAACATTTTTAGTTAGCTTTTAGATTAAGAAATGAATAAAAAAATATGCACGTGTAAAACGTAGAGTGCTTGAGAGGATATTATTTTGGACGCACACGAGCAAATACAAGCACGTATATCATTTTTGATTGATGAAGTATAGAACGATGGATATTTATGAGAGCATCGTTATCAGATTACGCCACTAGATTCTTTTCTTTTTCTGTACGATTTTTTTCAATGCCTCTTAAAGTTTGAAAGTGATGTCAATCAGATTAAAAGAATTAAAAAAAAAAAATCGGCATTCTTTTTGGTTTGCCATGGGTTCACACCCACACAAGTGTATGCCTCGAAACATGTTAAATAGAATTACTTTTATTTTAAAAATTAATTTTAGGTAAAACGAAGTTTACATAAATGTAATTTATATTTAAAATTTTTATCAAAAAATGATTTTAAAAAAATAAATTTTGTTTAAATACTGATTAACAAAATTACTTTTAAATGTATAATATTAAAAAATTTATAAATTTTATATTATCTTATTTATTATTTAATTTCACTTATTTTTAAATATGATGGGCATATTTTCTTTTTACTCTCGTACTAATATTTGATTAAAAACTCTAAGGACTAAACTAAAAAATAAAGTTAAAAAAGGGGTCAAAAAGAAATTATATAGAGACCAAGAAAAAGGAACAAACAAATTTTGTTTGAAATGCAATTTTCAAAAAATGTGGATCTCAATAGTGTAAATTTTTTAGGCCAAAAATAGTAATTTTCCCTTAAATTTAAACCCCCATTTTTCGCACTCTAAAAGTTCCATTTTGCTTGATTTTTCCTTCTTCCACTCTCCATTTTTCCCCCTCTTCTTGTAACTCTCTCTCTCTCTCTCTCTCTCTAGGTTGCAATATTGACCCCAAGCTATAAGAGAGCTAGAAACCAATATTATAAAAAGGATGAAATTTTAACTCTATAGCTATAAAAGAGTCATAAACCAATATTATAAATTGACCCCAAGCTATAAGAGAGCTAGAAACCAATATTATAAAAAGGAAGGAATTTTAACTCTATAGCTATAAAAGAGTCATAAACCAATATTATAAAGTTTTGGTGATTGACCCAAGCTATAAAAGCTATAAAAGAGCTGGAAACCAATATTATAAAAAAGATGGAATTTTAACTCTATAGCTATAAAAGAGTCATAAACCAGTTTTGGTGATTGAATCACCAATAGTTGTTGAAGAATAGTGAAAGAGAAATAAGCTCTTGAATATCATTATTGAAAATTCCATGTGTTCATCTCCTAGTATACGCTTCCTTTTTATAGAATAGAAAAAGTATCACAAAACAATTGAAACCCTACCCTGATGTGCACGACAACAAAACCCTAACCCTAAGTGAAATAAAGCCCTAAAACACAAGTTTAATGAAATAGAAGTAGGCTAGGCCAAACAAAAGTAAAAACCCAAACAAACTAAATATTAAAAAGTTACATACTAATCATGCGACTTTGTTAAAAGATTTAAGGATTAACCCATTGTAATTGGCCTTGTTCTAATTGAACTTGAAGAATATTAATAGTCTTGAATCCTTCATGCAAGTCCATCTCATCTGAAGACTTCTCCTCAAATATGCACAATACTAAGCTTTGCATAGCTTCTTCAATCCATTTTCCTGAGCTCTTGTAATGGGGTTGATTGGAACATATAAATCCATTTCGCCAATGCCATGTTCCTTCCTCAATGCCGTGGTACTTCACATCTTCTTATTCTCAATTTTTTATTTCACAAAATTTTTTAATTTAGTCCCTTTTGTAACAAAGTTATCAAAATTAAATTCCCTAACACTACACATCAAATGAGCACAAAGGAAGAAACAATTACATCATGTCCACGTCAACGAGTTAATTTTCAAATCAACACCTTTGTTAAATTATTTAATGATAGTTGAATGAAGGGATCAAATTGAGAACGTTTGGACATGTGAGAGAGCAAATTGAGAATAACAATATGTGAAGGATTACATTGAAAACATTTGAATTTGTGAAGAACTAAATTGAGAGCGGTTGAATTTGTAAGGATATCAAATTGAGAACTTTTGGATATTTGAGAGAGTAAATTGAGAATAAAAATATGTGAAGGACTACATTGAGAATATTTAGATTTGTGATGGACTAAATTGAGAACGGTTGGATCTGCAAGGGTACTAAATTGAGAATAAAATCTATGAGGGCCCAAATTGAAAATATTTGGATATGTGAAGGATCAAATAAAAAAAAAAGAATCTGTGAAAATAAAAATTTAAGAAGGATCAAAATGGAATTTTAGTCATTTGGTAAAATAGAAAATGTGTCAAATCAGTCAATATTGATTTAATCATTGAATTTTCCATACAAATTCTTAATTTACAACTTTTGATAGCATGGAAGGATAAAAATGAAGCAGCAATGGGAGAAGGGCGTTACAGTAACAATGGTGTCAGGGAGGAGCAATAAGGTAAATGTGAATGGCTGGGCGGTCATTAACATACCAATCTGTGTGTTGTTTGGCCATTTTGTAAAATTTGGGATGGAAGTAGGAGGATGTTTAGATTTGTTAAGGATTAAATTGAGAATATAAATTTATGAAAGATTAAATTAAAAATATTTAAATTTGTAAAGAGACTAAATTAAAAATAAAAATTTATAAAAAATTACATTGAAAATATTTAATTTTTTTAAAATTAAATTAAAAATATTTAGATAAGTGAAGACTAAATTAAAAATAAAAATTAACGAAGATAACATCAAATTAGGATTTTAGTCATTTTGTTAGAAGAAAAAGTTTCAAATCAATAAATATTAATTTAAATCATTGAATTTTCTATACAGATTCTTAATGTACAACTTGTAGCATGGAAGGGTAAAAATGGAGCAACGGTGGGCGAAGGGCATTATGGTAATAATAGGGAGGAGCAGTAGATAAATGTGAATGGTTGGGTGGAGGAGAGAGAACCATATGGATTCACCTACCAGTCTCTGCTATTTTACTTGGCCATTCTGTAAAATTTGGGAGAGACGAAGCTACACGGAACCTTTCCTCCTCTTCTCTTAGCCATTCAAAAATATAACAGCACCTTCCTTTTTCTCTTGCTTTTCTTCACTCCCACTCCACATCCACTTCTTCCCCACTCACACTTTCCCTCTCTAACTGCCTAACTGTCTACAGTTTCATTCCCAAGGCACCAGGAAAAGATACTTTACCAATTACCATATATAGAGAGACACAGTTAGAGAGAGAGAGAGAGAGAGAAACAGACCATTAGGTTCTTCTAATCGCTTTTGAGGCCTCGAGAGATGATGAAAATGGCTAACTTCTTCCAAGGCTTACTCGTTGCTCTGGTTATCACGGGAAGCATTGGAGGCAAATGCGTCAAAGCTAAGGTTCGCCATGTCGCCGGAGGAGACCGTGGGTGGGATCCATATACAGACATCGCTTCCTGGGCTTCAGAAAGAGTATTCAGGGTCGGCGACGAGATCTGTGAGTGCTCTCTCTCTCTCTCTCCCTCTTTCTGTCTCTCTCTCTCTCTCTCACCATCGTACTATTCTTAGAGATTTTTAGGCTTTACTCTTCCTTTCTTTTTTTGTAAGTTTTGTAGTTTGGGGACGTGAACTAGAATAGAGATTCACAATAAAGCCGATGGGTCCGTTCCGTTCTTTCATTTTTCCACATAATTTTATTGGCATATTCGAATGCAAGAAATTAAGAAAAAGAGTTCAAAACTTCATTTCGCAACTATTGCATTTTAGCTGAGAAGACCTATCCACTTCCGAGTTGTTTGTTTGTGCTGAAAATTTGGCTCATCCTTGTTGCCTTTTAAACGCCAAAATGAATAGAAATTAGAAAGTAAAGGTCACCAAGCCTGCTTCTGGAGCACAAAAGGAGCCATTAAAATATTTTGCAAAGGCAAACAATACCAGATTTGAGAGGATTAGAATTATTTTTATGTTAATTAGTATTTTTGTTTCTCCTATTCTAATTCATGTCTCACATTAAACTGTGGTCGTGGAATTTTGATTCCGTGCACTGGGATATTTTCTTTGCCTTTTTAAATTATTGATTCAAAAAATTTTAGTTATCTCAATTTAATTATTAAAAAAATTATATGGTTCTTAGAAGATTGTATTTCATTTAATTTGATCTCTTTTTTGTCAAAATAACTTAACTTAGTAATAATGAATTTTGTAAACACTGAAATCGATAATTTATTCTTGCTTTTTCAAGTTTCTGCTTCAAAATGACGACGATATTTTGGTGCTGTGATTGGGCAGGGTTCGCCTACTCCGCGGCGCAGGGTTTAGTGGCTGAGCTTCAGAGCAAGGAAGAATATGTGTCGTGCGATTTGAGCAATCCCATAAAGATGTACACGGACGGCTTGCATATCGTCCCGCTCGAGAGGGAAGGGATCAGGTACTTCGTGAGTAGTGAGCCCGATAGCTGCAAGAACGGCCTCAAGCTCCACGTGGAGGTTCTTCCCAACGCAACCGTCACAAATCCAACTTCAACGTCAACTTCCACTGGTTCAAAAGTTCAGGCTCACGCGCCCTCTATACCTTCGGGCTCGGCCCGTTATGGAGGCCACTCTTTTCTGATGATGATTGCTGTGATGGGCCTTTGTGTTGCTATGGGCCTCGCTCATTGATGCAATTATAAGTTGTTCTAAAATTCTACGCATATACCCCTTTTGGGGAAATTGAGGTTTTTATGTGTAGCAAGTGCTGATGAGACTCGAGGATTTTGTTTCTTGGTTAGTTCTGAATCCTTCTTGGTTATTAAATTTCTGCTAGGTTGTCAAAAGTTACTACTGTTTGGAGACAGAGCTACTGATGAATTGCTCGCTATCCCAATATAATTTGGCTTGTATAATTCGCCCGCGTGACTCGATTGTTTCCTCCTTTTATCGTAGTGTAATGATTTACTAGTTGTTTTTATATTTTCAAGAGCAGCAATTAGTCTGTACAAAATTTCAAAAAATATAAGTGTTAAAGATTGACATCCAAGTTGTTTGCGTTTGGTATGCTGGAACTTCAATTTTCAAAGCATTTGAAAGCTTATTTATAAAATGTTGACATACAGAAGTTTCAAAATTTATGGAATTTTTTAGATACTAAAGAGGTGTCTGTGTATGCCACGGTTAGTTTTTTTTCAGGCTATAATAATAATATAGTTTTTAAAATATACGTTCTTTAATTAATTAGTTCTTAAAAATTCAACTCCACATAAAATCTTTCAATGTTATGAATTTGTTATATAATGCTACGAGTTTTCTTTTCTTCTTCTTCTTCTTCTTCTTTTTCTCTTTTAATGACAAAGAGGCTTGAACTCATATCCCTAATCTATAATATTCCAATCCCCTAACCTCACTGGTAATATTATTGAGTTAATCCTTAAAAAATAAGTAAATATACAATTTAATCTTATAAAATAATTTATTTATAATAAATTTATAACTTATAAAGACTATTCAACATTTAAATTTTAAAAATCAAACAATAAAAACTATTTTTCAAGACCAATTGAATATTTACTCTTTTTTTATAAATAAATTTTGAAATACTTATAAAATTAAAGGAATGGATCATGAACATGTGTGAATGCCTGTATATTATTTGACTTGATATATTGCCAACCGCCACAATATCAAAGCTTTTCATTTAGCCAATATCTCACAATATACTTGATTTGCGGCTGCAAATATCTCAAGATTGTGTTGCATTCAAAATCCCACATTTCCATATCACATATACCAGCGCTTCGTGGACAACTTATACAATACATTCCAAGAGTTACATAACGTACGAAAACAAGGCATTTTCATTTAATTTGGGATGGAAAGGCTGTGGCACAAACACAGGAAACTTGCTAAGGGCAGTCATTAGCTTATAGATAACACAGCATCGCAACTCAAAGATGTGCCCAAAACGAAAGCAAATTGTAAAAGTTGTCTTCTTCTTCCCCTCCCCCTTTTCTCTCACTGTCCTTTAATCCTTTGATTAAAATAAAACTGAAACATAGACTATGAAAAAGAGCCACGGTTTGCTGACCCCAGCAACTCATCCATTTCTTAGCAGCTGCGTCATCTAGCACAAAACATAGTCACCTATCCCTCAAGATAACGTAATTGGTATTATTGGTTTTCTGTATCTTGGAGATTCTCTTCAGTATATCTGCAAAAGCTTTCTTATCCTGCACATAACACAAGCACAAGGTATAATTCCAACCTTGACTGAGCATGGCATAACATGACCTTTAGTTGGCATTATTATAATCCTTATGTTGCCCCAACCTAACTAGAAGAAGGTATCAGTTTAAGAACAAGGCCATGATAGAACAAGGCACTCATAACTCCGACATCCATGATATCAGTGCTAGGTGGCATTCATTATCTTAATCTGACATCAGTCAGTAAAAAAATTGTTCTACAGATACTACAGTAGTGCATGTTGCCTGAACAAAATTTGAAGAATAACATCATTTCTAAAAGCTAAGAACCATATCTACTGTTCCAAAAATGGATCTTCAGCCAAATGTTGACAAAAAAAAAAAAAGGACACGAAAACACAAAAGGAAAGATAAGAAAGGCTTTAAATAAAAAGATAAAAACATTGTCACAACGGAATACACAATGTTACAACAATAACTTAGCAGAAAAAACCAGCTTAAGAGAGGGTAAAGCCAAAAATCTTTGGTGGTGCTTACCTCTGGAGATCTTAGTCTTGCCTTAAACTTAGCTACAAGATCCTGTGTCGTCACTGGAGTCTTTTGCTTTAAAACAGCCCTGATTTCTTCCTCACTGACAGGCCCAGAAGCTGGTGTGGAAGACCCTGCTTTTGCTGATGATGACGATGGCAATGGTGTACCTTTTGGAGGTACATTACTTTTAGAAGTAGGTGCAGTTTCATCTTTGACGGATTGTTTTAATTCCTGCTCAATGGGATAAAGAAGACTTTCACTACCAGTATAGAAACACATTTCTGTTTGGATGGGCTTTTGAAATAGATACTTCGATGAAGAGCTCTCCTCAAGGCTCTTATACAATAGCAGAAGCCATATCACAATCAAATGCATCAATTTCAAAAAAAAAATCATGTTTATTTCATCAAAATGCTTTTCAAATAAGATATTCTCGCTTTTCTGCTTTTTTCTCCCTAGATATTTGATAGCTTCCATTAATAAGCTGAAAACAGCTTAATCAGTTCTACATTTTTAAAACTTTATCCAAGCAGCTAAATAATTTCAAGAGGCACTTCCTTTTTAATTAAAAAAAAAAAATCTCAAGATCAAGCAAGCTCACAAAAACAATGACATACATTTTCTGATTTTATCTTCTTTGATGGTGTACTATTAGATGCTTTTGTATCCTCATTTGCTTTTCTCTTTCCCTTTGCAGACTTTGAAGAAGTTTGAGTTCCCCGAGCAGGTCCAGAAGGTGCAGGTTTTAAAGGGCTGTTGTCAGAAGGTTCTTCCTTTGGTGCATCTTTTTGCTTTGGAGCAAATACAGAAGGAAGGCCATCATCATCATCCACCTAGACAAACAAAACTAACCCATTATTAATAGATGCCAAATGCCTAGGTATAGTTCAACTTCAATCATTTGCAGGATTTTATGGGATTCCACTGAAACCCAGATACTGTTTTTTATTTGGCCACTGAAATCCAACCTATCCACTCAGCCACTTCCCCTTTGAGAGAAGTCACAGGCCCACAGGCCACAGCAAATGCAAAAACAATCTGTAGCTCACTGCAAAGGTTTTGCAGTTTGCACTGAGCTATGCTAATTTTGTTAGTGGCACAAAGTACAATGATAGTGCATCTACAATTTTTTTTTTAAAAAAAAGGTGAAAATGTGAAAAGAGAAAAGAATAGTCCAAGTCCATAGTCCATACTTCATCATCATCATCATCATCATCCTCGGCATCAGATTCATTCACACCACCAACTCGACCAAGTAATTTCTTCAGCTCTTTTCCAGATTTACTCAGACCTCCCTCTTCTTCATTACCTTCATCCTCATCCTCATCATCTTCATCCTGCAATTATAAGTTAAAAAAATAGTTAAAAACTAAGAAAAGTAATAAATAGTAAATACCATATGATGACATCAGAAAAAAATACATAGCACACATCCATAGTCCATACAAATAGCAAACCAAAGAAATCATAAAGTCTAGTACATTCTCCGAGGGGAAAAAAAATCTAGCTTAGTCAATTCCAGAAGTTCTGATGCTGGAGTCACTGTAGTTAAAAAAAAGACTGCTATATTAAAACACTTTTTCAGATAAATTCCTCTTTAAGTTGCTGCTTGTATCATGATCTTTAATTTCTTCCATCTTAATAACTTTCTCCTCAAATTAAAGACTGATTATTGGATCCTGTGCGAATATAGCCTCTGAAGGGTGACAATAAGGGGCAAAAATGCAGTAGCTAGCTACTGTCTTTCAAATTAAATAAAACTTACATCCGAAAAATAGACCAGTATCAATAAATGTCAAAACCAATTATGAGAGTAGCTTAAGGCCTCATTCGTTTTCACTTAAAGAAGGTCTAAATCTAATTTATTCAGACTTTAGACCATTGAGTGCGTTTGTTTTTTATTTTTTTTAAGTGGTTAATAAGTCTAGATACATCTTAATGAATAATATCTTATGATAAGTCTTAATACCATTTAGATGTATTTTAAATTTTAGGTAAAAATGTACTTTACTCCCATAAACTTTGTCTTATATGCACTTTATCCCTTCTAAACTTTAAAACTTAAAAAATAACCCCCTCAACCTTCACAACCTGTGCAAAACAACCCTTTTGTTAAATATTTCATTAACTAGACTAACAATCAATGCTTATTTGTTAAGTTTTAAATTTTTTCATTCAATACAACAACAACAAAGCCTTATCCCATTAGGTGGGGTCGACTACATAGATAACACAATGTCATTGAGCTCTATCAATGACCAACTCTTTAGGTATGTCATTCACTAGAAGATTTCGTTTAATAACTTTTCTAAATGTCCTTCTTGATCTTCCTCGACTTTTTTTCATAAGACTCCATACCATCTTCTCAACTCTCCTTACTAGCGCCTCCATCTGTTTTCTTTGAATATGTCCAAACCACCTTAAAAGATTTTCTACCATTTTTTCCTCAATAGATGCCACTCCAACTCTATTTCGTATATAATCATTACAAATTATATCTCGTCTTGTATGACCATACATACATGTTAACATCCTCATCCACATCCATCATAACATATGTTTAATTACTAAATTATTTGAATATTATTTTTTACTAATAAACTTTTTTATGTGTTTAGATGTTAAAAAAACAAACAGCCTTAATCATTTAATATTTAGATTCAAAGACAATATCTTAATATTTTATATGTGTATTTAGATTCAAACAACTTAATTTTTTTTTAGAAAAATGTCCCCTAGGTATGAAATTAAAATGACTACCATAGAACATTACCTGCACATCAACAAAACATTCAATTTCTCAGTTACTAAGAGGGGCAAATCGGTGGGCTAGGTTGGATAAAAAATGGGTGCGTCATATACCCATTTATGACCAATTTAAAATTTATTTATGGGTTATGGGTTGACCCATGACCCATTTTTAGGTCAAACCCAACCTACCATTAACACATTTTTTAAAAATATTTTATTTAATTCATTTTAATTCTATTTCATAAATAATTACATTTTTATTATTTATATTTTGATAAATAAATAATGCTTACTTGAAATTTAAGATTAAATTGAATCATAGATTTAGTTAGATTCAATTTAGCTTTTTTAGCTTAAGTCTCAACCAAAATGATTAAATTATATAAGAAATTATATTTACAATTTATTTATTTTTAAACATAACATAAATTAACAATATTTGAAAATTATAATTTCCCATTCGTGTGGCATGGATACCATCACATAAATACAATATATCATATAAAACCTTTTACCAAAATGATAAACTAATTTTTTAGAGCTTGGGCAATTGTGAATAAACTATAAAAGTCATGATGTTCAATTATACATATATATATATATACACACACACACATGAATATATATATATATATATATATATATATATATATATATTTACATATATAATATCCTTAATCTTTTTTCTTTTTGTTAGAACCATCACTATTTGAAAATTTATTGGACTCTAACTAATATGATTTAAGCCATATCAGACTACAAAGGTGTGAAGCTCTCCTATTGCTAATTATTTCTATGCACAAGACTCATTTTTTGTATCGTTAACCAAAAGCGCTTTCTACACAAATGATGATCAAATCTTAAATTTTCTTGATTTTGATCAAAATGAAGTTTTGATTAAATTATTTTCTTCATCTTAAAAGTTTCACTTAGTTTTTAATTCAACTTATATAGTTTAAATGTCTATAATTTGTAATTTTAATCAATTTAGTCATTTGTCATTGTATCTTTGTCTATAGGCTAAATGGTGGTGTGATGTAGGAGGGAAGGAGGAAGCTTTGAGTTAAATGGGTAAAATGAGTACCCAACGGTCAACCCATATAAACCCAAAAAATGTGGGTTAAATTTTGACAACAAGCCAAATATGGTTGGGTCAAATGTGGGTCAATAGGTGGTTGGGTTGGGTAGGGTAAATGGGTTTGGGTCATATTTGCCACCCTTATCAGTCATAGAATTATTTAGGGGAACAAACCTGCTTAATTTCAGGAGGAGCAGGAACTTCAGGAGCCAAATCTTCCCTTTCCTCAGGATCATTTCCAACAGCTTCATCATCATCAGTGAAAATTTCTTCATGCTCCCAATCATCACCTATAACAGATGTGTATGTATATTTAGGAGAAAGGGTATGTATATATAAATACAAAAATAAAATGATTAATACAGGAACTGATTAATTGTTTTTCAAATTTCTAATAAGAATATAAACCAAATAGCATATAAACCACATAAATTGTTAACCCATACCCTTCATAAACTAAAAACTATGTTCCTAGTTCAGATTCATGCCAAGTTAAGATTAAATTGTCAAAGAGAATACACAAATGAGACAGTATAGTTATGCAGACCAATCAACTCAATAGTTCTTTCACATGAACACATTGTTAGGGTGCAAGCTAGTACTGATAAGCTGCATCATTTCTATAGTACACCTACCATCTCCATCTAAGGCCTAAATTCATACATCAAAATCTGAATTTATTTCAGCAGTCAATGTGCTTTCACCATTTACTCTCTGAGCTATACCCTACACTGCGCATAGAGATCCACAGCAATGAAGCAATAAAGTAGATCCTCAAAAAGATGTATATATTGCAAATTTAACTTTGTAAAGAAGACAAAGAATGCAGCAGAAAAATTAGTTCCTAACATCTCCAACTTTTTTTTTTTTAACACATTTTAGGCTGAGTAACAGTATATCTGATGTGCCTATTCCTATTAATTATGGAATGAAAAGACATGCAAATTGGTCATATTCATAACTGCAAGAACATACCATAAATAAAAAGAAAACCTTTACTTCCATATTCATAAAAAAGTACAACAAATAAAGCAGATAAAAATACTCACCCTTCTCAATATCATCATCATCTAGATCATGATCCCCTCCCCTGGGACCTTCTTCATCATCATCACCACTTCTTTTGTTAAGTACAAGTCTATTCTTCCTTTCTGCCTCCCCTTCTTCATCCTCCTCCCCCTTATCTGAGACGTGACCTTCATCATCATCATCACCAGTTTTCCTACGTCCTCTCCCTCCACCCACATTGCTCTCCTTGTCATCAAACCTCCCATGTTCACCAAATGCTGCAGGTCCATTACTTGCTGCTTTCATCATCCATCTTTCATAGCCATCTGCAGTTTTCTTTCTGTTCTTCATCTTTTCCTCTGCTTCTTCCAATGTCAGTTGTTTATATTGAGCAACCTTGTTAAAGTTGAACCTAGAAAGACAAACATGCCATATATCACACCTGCCTACATTCTTTAAATGATAATTCAAAAAAAAAATATCATGCAAAAGAAAAATGAGCAGAAAAATTAGGAACTTTCTTGCAAACAAAGTCACCAAAACAATCTTAAACACAACAATCATACCAAGAACCAGCAGGAATGGCAACAAACTCTTTCCTTTCCATCATTAGAAGGTAATAAGTTGCAGATTGTGCACCTTCAAGATGACCTTGATACTGGGACTGACCAGTTTCATCTTCCAATAGCCAAGGCTTGTTCTTGTACTTCTCCTATGTATTGCAATATAAAAGTGAAAAACTGAGCAGTGGGACACTGAAGTTATAACAAACTGTTGCGAGCTACATAAACTCACCCTTTTTCAGCTAATTATTTTGAAAGTTTTCCTTTGGACTCCATTATATTTCATCATGCATAAAGGAAAATGTTCAATCGCAGTTTGCTATCAATTATATACCCAGCTAAGGGGATGAACAGAACCCTTTCTTTGTTGCACATAAAAGTCTCTTTGGCAACTTAAGCTTTGGACTTGACATTACCTTCTGTGAAGACCATGACTGTTCATTAGTAAAACAAAATGATTTATTCAGTCCTAAAGGTTACGAAATTTGCACCAAATATTTCCTTTATGAGAATATGGTGCTTCAATACATTTTAGGACTTAATCAAATACTGGGCAGCCGTCTTAAAGATTAGCACCAAGGAATTAGTCGTTTATATAATATAAGAAAAGCTATATGCCTATGTAAAGTGAGACATTCTTGTATAGACTTACGCTCTGTAATTTAGTCAATACAAATTGGTAGACTTAGCCCTCTAAGTAAGGTAACAGGTAACTTCTGAAATTGCACATGGCTGTTCTTCTTTGAATAAGTTTACAAACCCAAAATTCCTCAAGGTTAGATTCAATACCCGCATAGCATCAGTAAGTTGCCGCCCCTGTAGATCCTTACGCAGAGACCACTTGTTTTCAGCACTTTTCTTCTTTGAAAAATCAGGCAACCCAGTTACAAATCTTCCGATGAAATAGTTTTTGTCATTGCCAGAACTCGCTCGAACATTATATTCTCGGATCAAGCGAGTGACGATGGCGCCACAATCGTAGCATTTGCCCTTGTTCTCGGCCATGGTTTTGCCACAGCTCAAGCACAGAGTCATATGCTTGCAATTGCTTCCGTACAGATCAGTGGATGATCCACATCCACTACATGAGGGCTTCAATTGTAGGTCCATCGACATTTCTATTGCCAACCAACAAAAATTTTTCAAAGCATACAACGAGAGAATTGACCGATTGAGCAAAACAGAATCCTCGGTTACGTAATTATGGACTCCTGATTTTTCTTCTTGGTTGAGAGAATTGAGATGAAATTTTCTGCACCCACTTTCTGACGGTGAATTCCAATGAAGCTGCCACGACGCGGCATGAGGTGCAAGTCCGGTTGATCTAGGAAAAGGAAAGGAAAGGCCGAAATTATTATGCCTGTCTAGTTTTAAAATTTTCTATATTTTATATTTTATATTTTAAAATAATTTCTTTAATTCAGTTCTTAAAATACTATTGTTAAATTATTCACAAAATCAAATATTTTAATTTAACTTTTAAATATTTTTAATAAAAAGGTCTCTATGAAATGTATTTGTGTATTTTTTAATAGAACAATGATATTGTTTTAGGTTGAAAGTATTAAGATAAATCCATATCATTAATTAAGTGTCGTCCTAGCATCGGAATTGGTGTTACAATGAATGATGTTGCACGAACCATATTCTCAGGCACTCTATTACGTTGTTTCGTTGAATGCCTTGCGGTTTAAATTGTAAGGTTGGCCCGAACCAAACGCTTCTAGTTAATTTACATTCTAGGAATACATGGTCAAATGTGTAGTGAAAGATTCCTCATGCATAGTTTTTTTTTTTTAATTAATGTATTTGTTAGGTCTTTGGTGCGATAATCAGTTAATGATTAATATCCAGTTGAAACAGAAAAGATTACGCAGTAATTCAATTAGCTTAAATAAGGAATTTGATAAGGAAAGATCTATTACACAAGACAGTTATAGATGTAAATAATCATTACACGAAGTCAAAGCAACAGAAAATGAATTTGACCGGTGTCATACGTAAAAGGAAAGTTTATGCAATCAATTGCGTCTAAGTAATTACGGGAATCTAAATAAAGGATGTAGCCGTTTTAAAGAAATCAAATACGGATGCTACTTAAAAGGAGTTGACGCATCAAATATTATTACATGCAGCAAATTATGAAATCTTCTGGGTATGATGTAAAATGTCTTCATTCTCTAAGAAGCTTGCTCTTATCTATGGTATTAGGAATTTCATGACTTGAGGAAGGAGGACTCTCCCTGACTGTTCTTCCTCATTTCAGTAGAAGATATATCTTCCTAAGGCTTAACTACTTGTTGATTTGGTGAAGTCAGAGCATTGTCATAATCATCATCAATTTTTCATGGAGTATTCTCAATAGGCGAGTTACTTTCATCAAATACAACATGAAATGATTCTATAACAATATATTTTTATTTATTGAAAACTCTATAGGCCTTGCTATTAGTAGAGTAACTGAAAAATATTCCTTAGTCATATTTTAAGTCAAGTTTCCCAATATTTTCTCTATCATTTAGAATAAAACACTTGCATCCAAAAATGTGAAGTATCCTATATTAGGTTTTCTTCCCTTTTAAAGTTCATAAGAAGTTTTAACTAGACCTGGTTTGATTAAACATCAATTTAGGATGTAACAAGAAGTGCTAACAGCCTCTGCCCAAAGACTTATAGGAAGAGAATTTTCACAGAGAAAAGTATGTGTCATTTCAAGAATGGTGCGATTTTTTCTCTCGGCAACTATATTTTGTTGAGGTGTTTTAAGAGAAAAAAAATTATGTGAAATACCAAAACCATTACAAAAATCAACAAACTCTTTATTTTGAAATTCAGTCTCATTGCCACTACGAATAGATATAATAGATAGATTCTTTTCATTTTGAACCCTAGTAGAAAAACTCTTAAAAGTTTCAAAACATTCTCCCTTATGAGATAAAAAGAACACTCATATATATTTAGAGAAATCATCTACTATTACAAAACCATAGTACTTACCTCCAAGGCTCCTAGTCATGCTAGGGCCAAATAAATCTGTGTAATAGTTCAAGAGGCCTTATTGTTGAAACTTGATTTTTTGATGGAAAAGATGTTTTGGCTTGTTTTTTGTTTTGACATACTTCACAAATGTGATCTTCTTCAAATTTTACTTTGGGCAAACCAACAACAAGATTTTCTTAGATAATTTTGATATGAGCCTCATACTTACATGCCCTAATCTTTTTGTGCCATAACCAGTTCAAGTCTAATCTTTTGTGCCATAACTAATTCAAGTCATTAGTGGTTGAAAGACATTTATATTCCTTATGATGCTAATCTATTACAAGCTTGTAAACATGATCATGACATTGCCCATAAATTAAGACATCATCATAATCCATTTAAAAAATAATGCATTTTGAAGATTCAAAAACAACTTCATAACCTTTGTCACATAGCTGACTAATACTCAAAAGATTATATTTTAATTCATTCACAAAATATACACTATCTATAAATATGTGAGAAGTAATACCAATTCTTCCTAAACTAATATTTTTTCCTTTGATGTTGTCGCCAAAAGTAATATTCCTTATTGCCTTAGCTATGAAGGAGAGGAATTTGCTGAGATTACCAATCATGTTTTTTAAGCATCATGAGTCCAGGAACCAGTGACCTTCCTTTTCTTTTACTTTCGGAGGAACCTGCTAAGAAAAGATGATGATTTAGGTATTCAAAAACTTTTATTTCATGAAGAGGATAAATCCTACTTTTAGTGTTCTTTTGGGAATCCATACTTGCATTGAAACTCTTGAGAATCTTATGGGGAGCCTTTTTTAATTCACTATACTTATTCATAAGATTTTTTTAATCTTATAAAACAAAATCAAATACACTAAGTAGTTTATCATATGTAAAGGGGTTATCTCTTACCTTAGGATCTTTATAGTCAAAGCTGTCTTTTTATTCTTCTTCAGCCACTATACATAAATTTGTTATTTCTAGCTCATTTTCTAAATCTTCTAGCAAGTAATCATCACTCCATGTGGCATTGGTTACCATGGCTTTCTTCTTTTTTTTTTTCCTTTGCGTTGAGGGCATTTTGCTTTATGTGCCTTGGTCTTTGGCATTCATAACAAATTATAGAGTCTTTAGGAGGAATGGAGGATCATACCTTCAGGAATTTTCTCTCTGTCCCTTCTATTTTGTTGCCTTTCTAGTGATTAAAGTCATTTCTTTGTCATCAATAGAAGCATTTTGTGATTTATCTTCCTTAGGAAGATTACTTTCGTTGACCCTTAGAATGATTTCAGGATGCTTCTTTTTGGTTTCTATTTCTTCCTTTAGGAAGGTGCTCTCATATGCAATGTGATTTCCTCTTAGTTGATCAAAGGTTAGTGTTGCAAATTTTGGATTTTTAGTAATGGTAGTTATGTTGGATTTCCATGGAGGAGTCGGACTCATAACTATTTTCTCTACCATATCCTCCTCAGAGTATTGCTTTCCCATGGCGTCAAGATCATTTATTATTTTTCCAAACCTATTGAAGGTTTCTAGTATGGGTTCCCCTTCAAGTTGATAAAAGAGACCAAAATCTTTTGCCAAAGCAGCAAGCCCAGCCCTTCTCACATCTTAAGTTCCTTCATAAGTCAATTCCAATTTTTCCCACATCTCTTTTGTAGTTGAGCAACGAACTAGCCTTTTGAATTCCTCTGAGTTGACTGCACAATACAACATGTTGATAGCTTTGTAGTTGAGTTCATCCAAATTATGATCTTCATTTTTCCATTCTTTTTCTAACTTAGGAACTTCCTTATATCCTTCCTTCTTGGTAGGAACATAAGGTCCTTGTTCTATAACTTTCCAAACCCGTTTATTGGTAGCTTGACTGAATATTTTCATTCTCACCTTCCAATATGAATAGTTAGTCATCAAATGAAAGGTGGTTTGAAGATAGATTGACCTTCTAATGTAGGAGGAATATTCATCTTTAGGATCTTTTCCCAAGGTTGTGAAACTTGTGCAAATCATTATTCAAAAAACCGAATTGGACCGGTTGGTTCGACTTGAAAATTGACCAATCATTTGGTCTGGTTTAGACATTAAAACTAGAGAGTATTCAAATCGGGAAACCGGTCCAAAACTGATAGAACCAGTGAAAACTGACTAGGTGATTAGTTTTTCTCGTTCTTGCTCTTAACCATAGATTAACAAAAAAAAAAAAGCTTTAGCACGACGATGGCAACAACAGTAGAAGAAGAAGAAGTTCAATGACTATTAAAAAAACCATTGCAATGTGGCGATAGCAGCAGCAGCAGAAGAAGAAGAAGAAGAAGAATGACTTCCTTTTTTGGTTTTTCCGGCGAGTTTCCAGCAAGAGAGAGAAATAGAGAGTGAGTGAGTTTGAGAAATAGAAAGAGAAATGGAAGGAAAAATTAGAAAGGACGAAAGAGAGACAAATGATGAGGGAAGATGGAGGGAAGAGATGAAAGTAGGTCTAGTGTTGGATATAGAAGGATGAAAGGGAGAGAAATAATGAAGGAAAAGACAAAAGAGAGAGAAATGATGAGGGAAGATGGAGGGAAGAGATGAAAGTGTCAAGTACTGAAAAACTAAAAAGAGGGAATGGTCGTGTCATGTAAGAATTTTATTTTATATTTATTTTATTGTTTATTTTACTTTTTTAATAATTTAAAAGTTATATATTTGTCTAGTCTAGGAGTTAAAGCTAACATGTAAAGATGTAATGCAAAAAATAGATCTGACATAGCAGAGATGATATGAAAAATAAGGTTAAAATAGAAGGAGTTTAATATTTTTAATTATGTAAAGTATTTTAATATTTTTAATTATATATTTTATTTTTAATATTTTTTAAATATCACCGGTTCGACCACAGTCTGACCATTAACTTTTGAACTGTACTTTCACCTGTTCAATAACCATTCAGATTTTCCAAACCTTGGTGCAAATAGAAACCAATTGCTCTAATACGAGATATTAGAGCAAATATACACAACAAGGAGGTTGAATTGTATATATAATAATTTTTATCTTCTTTTAAAATTTAATTTATCTTGTTTAGGAATATGAATGAAAAGGAATCGAAATTTAGTAAACCATATGAAGGATAGAGAGATTTCACACAAAAAGTTTAAATAGGTTCAAATCTTATCAACTTGGATCTTACATCTTCCTTCCAATGCACAAATGCAAAGGGAGTTTCTTATAAACTCCAAATATACTAAGCTTTACAAGAAAACCTATTCAGAAACAAATTTCTTAAAAATTTCACTTCCTAAAGCTCAAACAGACTTAGACCGGAAGTACTTTCTCAAAAGAATCAAATCACAACTTTTCAACCAAAGGCTCAGCTAACAGCTTTTACAACCCTTTAAAGCAAATCAACAAGTAAAGAATAATAACAATAAATGAACCACTCTCAACCACTTGCAAAGCACTAAGACGCAAGCTCACACAAAGCACTCAGAATTCAATTGTTAATAATTTTCAATAACAATAAATGAACCACTCTCAACTGCTTGCTGAACACTAAGACGCAAGCTCACACAAAGCACTCAGAATTTAATAGAATGCAGTGAGTTGGTGAAGAAAGAATTCTCTCAATAAATTTGTTTTGCTTCAATTGTTAATAATCTTCAATGAGCAACCATAACTTTAAATAGGAGAGTGCAGAAAATAGCCATTGAAGCACTAATGTCTTTCTCATAAATGTAGCAGCCCTCCCTTAATGCATATCTTGTTGAGACAAAGAAGATGCAACATGAAAAAAAAAAAAAAAGAATATGGCATATCAACTACTAGTGTTGGTTCCCAATAGCAGACAAACAAGCATTTTGCTTCCTGACACGTTGACCTTAATCCTCAGAATTTTACATTGTTGTCAAAAGGAGCTTTTCTTAGAAGCTATGTAGGAAAAAAAGGAATTAATTTATTGCTAGGTATAAAATAAAAGTGAGCCAAATAAATTGATCTAGGCTTAAAATAGAGGTTAGATAAAATGGCCCAAAACTAAGTGGGAAACATTATCAAAAATACCATTAAGCCTTAAATATATTTAATGCATTAAGCCCAATTGGCATTAAATATATTTAACTCAACAAAAAGAACAAAGAAGAGCTACACGCTCAATGAGTAAATAACACGACTATACCATTGTAATACCCGTTAATTTCATAATATAATTCGCTTAAGAGTATTTTAGAATTCTACAACGTTACTTTAGTTATTTATTTTGGTCATTTTTAATTTTCATATTTAATTGTTCTCTTTGAATATTATTTATGAAAATTGAGTTAAATGACTGGACTAAATATTTGCACAATGAGGGATATATTCTAAGAATGGTGAAATTCATGGAAAAGTGGTTTCAGAATGGTCAATTAATCCATTTATTGTAAATTGACTGGATGGGTTTGGATGTTGGGTTATGGATACCCATGGGTTATTGAATAACCCATTAGAAATATTTAATATAAAGTTTCAATAGTAACCCTCATTTTTTCACTCAGCCGAAGGAAGCAGAAAAGATTTCTCTCTCAGTTCTTCATTTTCTTCTCAAATCATTTCCTTGATCTTCAGAATTTCTGATTATTTGTTCGGTTCAAAAGTTTTGTAAGGATCAAAGGTAAGCTTTAATCCGATTATTTTCCTTAAATTTCAGTTTATGTAGAAGATCAGAGGAGGTTTTGTTCTTGAAGATTTTGATGATAATTCATGAATCTCAGTTGTTTTAGAAGTTATATTTGAGTTATAATCGGTTAAAAGAGTTGAGATTCTGGTTTTGAATCAAAAGAAAGGAAAGGATGAATTTTTTGAAAGATTTTCTGCAAAATTCGAAGTACTGTAGCAACTGAAAATCTGAAATTTTTCTTTGAGTTACTGTAGCGACCAGAAATTTCGGGAAAAAATCTGGAAAATTTTCTTCGGGTACTGTAGCAGTTACTGTAGTGTCGGTAGTCAACGGTACTGTAGCAGTCAACGTTACTGTAGCGAACCGGCACTGTAGCGAACCGTTACTGTAGCGAACCGTTACTGTAGCAACCCGTTACTGTAGCAGTCAGAAATTTTACGTATTTTCGTGATTTTGTTTCCTTTCTTATGATTCCTTGTAATATATTTTACTAGGAAATTTTCCTACACAAATTCTAGTGTGGAACAAGGTAAACTTGGACAAAAATCAAGGTGAGTGAATAACCTTGCTCAGCTAATTTGATATTACTAGTCAAAGTACAATATAAGTCCCATTTACAATATTATTTGGATAATAAGCAATTAATTTTTCATATGGGAGTATATGATGATCAGTAGAAATAAGAGTATGAAGAAATTATTTATTTCATGACAATTGTATTATGTGATGAATTCTCACTATTTTATTAATGAGTAAAGATCTACGGGATCTAATACACGAGTGTGAAAGGGTTAAAGTCCCATACTACTCGGTGTATATCTAAGAAATCTTATACACGAGTTTGAAAGGGTTAAAGTCCCATACTACTCAGTGCATATCTATGAAACCTATACACGAGTTGAAAGGGTTAGAGTCCCATACTACTCGGCGTATACCTATGAGATCTTATTCACGAGTTTGAAAGGGTTAGAGTCCCATACTACTCGGTGTATATCTATGAAATCTTATTCATGAGTTTGAAAGGGTTAGAGTCCCATACTACTCGATGTATAAGACAATTAATTATATGAGTAAATGTGGTATTTGTACTTTTGATATTTTATATAGTACAGTTATTTACTTACTGAGTTTTTAAATAAACTCACACTCCCTATGATTATTTTTTTCAGATACAAAAAATAAAGAACAAGAGTATCCGTTTGAAGATTAGAAGCCCCTTGGGATTATTCTCTATTTCTGTCTGGTGGGATACCAGTACTTATTAATGTGGACCCTAGAAACGCTCTGTACTTTCTATAGGTCTCCTAGGCTTGCGATGAGATAGAAATATCAGACTATGTATGTCTATATTTGCTTATCAGATGAATATAATTCTGTAGTGTGGAATGAATGATTAAGGTTGAATGTAAAACCTTACAGAATATATGTATATAACGTATGTTTGAGAATTATATCAAATGAGTAGTATCTTTTCACATGCTCAATTTTTGGGATGTGACAAATTTGGTATCAGAGGAAAGGTTTTATAGGTCCCCTATAGAGTACAGAGCAAAGTGATCTTTGTGGGCCCTTCCCTATTGTCATGAGCCGCGGCATGACCATAGGATTAGGTTCCATAAAAGACCTTGTAGAGTATAACGTCATTTTATAGATAATTTTCAGTGGGGCTAGTAAGTGATATTTTGTTTATGTCTGAAAATTATTTGTTATGTGTGTAGATCTGTGACAGATCAATGTCAGAAGGATCTTCTAATAATAATGAGCATATGGGTCCAAGGAGGGCCATAAATCCACCAGTACATGTGCAAGATGATCCTAACCGTAGTGATAGTTTATATGCTCAAAGTACTGAGGACGCAACTAGTGAGCAAGCAAGGAGAGTCGAACCTGTTGCTCACGTTGGCAATGTAACTATTGCACATGTGATTAATTTGATAAATGAACGATTTGACCGATTTGAGGCTGAAATGAGAGGTCGAGCTGCACAAGCTAACCTGCCAGTGGATCCTCCTATTGTTGAAGCTGAAATTGTACCACCATCTCAGTTAGCTGGAGGAGATAACGTAAGGGAGGTAAGAATGTCTGAATTCCAGAAAATGAGGCCTCCTACTTTTCAGGGGAAGATCCCAAAGAGGACCCACAATGTTTCCTTGAAGATTGTGAAGCAATCTGTGATGCTATAGGGTGTTCTCCTACTCAAAAGGTAGAATTCACTTCTTTTCAGTTAAAGGGTAGGGCTGGTAAATGGTGGAAGAACTGGAAGAAAGCTAGAATTCAAGGCACACCGCCAGTTATGTGGACGGAGTTTTACAGATTGGTTATGGAAAGGAGGTCAAAGAATAAAGAAGAATATCGACAAAAGAAGAAAGCTAGATATAGGAGATCTTTTGATCAAAGGGAAGACTCAGGGACTTTGAAACCCTTTACTGCATCACAACATGCTCCAGCCACTCCTACTAAGTCATTTTATTCTACAGCCAGTGTGGCTAAGCCTCGTTCAGAGAGCAGGGGTGGTTTTAGTTCTTCTAGTAGAGGAGGTACTCAAGCTAGAAGGAAGAAACCTCAGTGTCCTGAATGTGGAAAGTTTCACTTCGGAGAATGCAGGTTAAACACTGTTGGTACAGGTTGTTTTAACTGTGGACAAAAAGGACATTTTATAAGGGAGTGCCCTCAGCTCATGACAAGACCAGGTCAAGGATCTACTTTGCCACCTCGACCACAATCTATTACTCAAACACCAACCCCTTCAATAGGGGGTAGTATGGGAAGAGGTTCTGGAAGAGGCCAAGGTGACCGTGGAAAACAAGCTACTGGCAGAGGAAATGCAAGAGTATATGCTCTAACCCGACAGGATGCTCAAACATCCAATGCTATAGTTACAGGTATATTATCTGTTAATACTTTTGCTGCACGTATTTTGTTTGACCCCGGTTTTACTCACTCATATGTGTCACCCTTGTTTGCCAAGAGATTTGCATTTGATTCGATTATTCTTAAAGAACCATTCTTGGTTTCCACACCGATGAGAGAGACTTTGATGGTTAAAACATGTTATCGTTCTTGTAAAATAATCGTTGGAGGCATGGAAACTGAGATAGATCTTATGGTTCTCAATATGTTAGATTTTGATGTGATTTTAGGGATGGATTGGTTATCTTCTTGTCATGCTACTATAAATCGTCGTGACAAAGTTATTTCCTTTAATATGCCGGGGAGGAGTAATTTTGTGTTTCAAGGAGATCGAGGTGATGTACCTTGCAACATGATATCTATGTTAAGTGCCCAGCGTATGTTGCGAAAGGGATGTCAGGGATTTCTAGCTTTTATCAAAGATTTAGAAAAGAAAGAACAGAAGTTAGAAGACATTCATGTGGTTAATGAATTCCCAGATGTGTTCCCAGAAGATTTACCTGGATTACCGCCAGAAAGAGATATTGAGTTCAGTATTGATTTGGTCCCAGACACAAGACCAATTTCTATTCCACCTTATCGTATGGCTCCTGTTGAGCTAAAAGAACTCAAAGAACAATTGGAAGATTTGTTAAACAAAGGGTTCATTCGCCCAAGTTTTTCACCTTGGGGTGCTCCTGTTCTTTTTGTGAAAAAGAAAGATGGTTCTATGAGATTATGTATAGATTATCGTCAGCTGAATAAAGTCACAGTGAAGAATAAGTATCCTTTACCAAGGATAGATGATTTGTTTGATCAGCTTCAAGGAGCAAAATACTTCTCAAAGATTGATCTAAGGTCTGGATATCATCAGTTACGAATTAAGAGTGATGATATACCTAAGACTGCTTTTCGTACACGGTATGGACATTATGAGTTTCTTGTGATGTCTTTTGGATTGACAAATGCACCAGCAGCATTTATGGATTTAATGAACAGAGTGTTCAAATCATTCCTTGATAAGTTTGTAATTGTGTTTATTGATGATATTTTGGTATATTCAAAGAGTCATGAAGAACATACTGAACATTTGAGAATAGTGCTTCAGACTTTGAGAGAGCATCAGTTGTACGCAAAGCTCTCAAAATGTGAATTCTGGATGAGTCATGTAACATTTTTGGGACATGTTATTTCCCAAGAAGGTATTCATGTAGATCCAAGTAAAATTGAAGCAGTAAAACAATGGCCTAGACCAACAACTGTGTCTGAAGTACGTAGTTTTCTTGGCTTAGCAGGGTATTACCGTCGCTTTGTCAAAGATTTCTCTAAGACGGCTCTCCCATTAAATAAGTTAACCCAAAAGAATGTTAAATACATTTGGGATGATTCATGTGAACAAAGTTTCACCCAATTGAAAGAGTGTTTAACTTCTGCACCAGTCTTAATTCTACCATCAGGACCAGGGGGTTACTCTGTATTCTGTGATGCCTCAAAGATAGGCTTAGGGTGTGTGTTGATGCAACATGGTAAAGTCATAGCTTATGGCTCACGTCAGCTTAAAAAGCATGAATTGAATTACCCCACTCATGATTTGGAAATGGCAGCTGTAGTGTTTGCCCTAAAGATATGGAGACATTACTTGTATGGGGAAACTTGTAAAATTTTTACAGCTCACAAAAGCCTTAAGTACATTTTTGAGCAGAGAGATCTCAATCTAAGGCAACGAAGGTGGATGGAACTTCTGAAAGATTATGATTGTACCATCCTTTACCATCCAGGTAAAGCAAATGTAGTGGCTGATGCTCTAAGTCGAAAGTCTATGGGAAGTTTAGCTCACATTGCCACTATAAGGAGGTCTCTAATACATGAACTACAAGAGTTGGAAGCTGATGGAGTATTCTTCGAGATCACTGAGTCAGGTACATTTCTGGCTCATTTAACAGTTAGATCATCCCTTGTAGAAAAAGTAAAAGCAACTTTAGAAAATGACATTGATATGGTCAAAATCAGAGATAAGGCAAGGCAAGGTCTAGCACCAAGTTTCTTGGTAGATGAAGAAGGAGTCTTATGGTTTAATGGGAGACTCTGTGTCCCCAACATTGAATCTTTGAAACATGAAATCTTAATGGAAGCTCATGGTTCGCCCTACGTTGTACATCCTGGTGCTGTGAAAATGTATCAGGACTTGAAACAAGTTTACTGGTGGGAGGGCATGAAGCGAGACGTGACTGACTTTGTAGCTCGATGTTTGACTTGTCAGCAAGTTAAAGCTGAACATCGACGACCATCTGGATTGATGCAAAAACTAGATATTCCCGAATGGAAGTGGGAAATGATCACTATGGATTTTGTAGTAGGTTTACCTCGGTCAACAAAAGGAAATGACTCAATATGGGTCATAGTGGATCGACTTACTAAGTCAGCACATTTTCTTCCTGTTCATACCACTTTCAGTGTAGCAAAACTTGCTCGAATTTATGTTAAAGAGATAGTGAAACTTCATGGTGTACCAATATCCATTATATCAGACCGAGGACCTCAGTTTACTTCTCGGTTCTGGAAAGTCTTTCAAGAGGCTTTGGGTACCAAAGTGAATCTTAGCACAGCATTCCATCCTCAGACTGATGGACAGTCCGAAAGGACAATTTTCAGACTTTAGAGGATATGCTAAGAGCTTGTGTGATGGATTTCAGTGGAAGTTGGGAAGATCATTTGTCTCTTATTGAATTTGCTTATAATAACAGTTACCAAGCCAGTATTCAGATGGCACCTTTTGAGGCTTTGTATGTGAGACGGTGTCGATCTCCTATAGGTTGGTTTGAACTTGGTGAAACCAAAATATTTGGACCTGAGATGATACAGGAAGATATAAATAAAGTTAAACTGATCAGAGAGAAGTTGTTAACTGCTCAGAGTAGACAGAAGTCTTATGCGGACAACCGACGACGTGACCTTGAATTTGCAATAGGTGATATGGTTTTCTTACGAATCTCACCTATGAAAGGAGTAATGAGATTCGGGAAGAAAGGCAAGCTTAGTCCGAGGTATGTTGGCCCATATGAGGTTGTAGACAGAGTGGGTAATGTGGCATATCGCCTAGACCTACCTTCCAACCTAGAGGGAGTTCATCCAATATTTCATGTGTCAATGCTACGGAAGTATCTTCCTGATCCTTCTCATGTCATTCAACCCCAAGAAGTTCATTTTGATGAAACTCTCACTTACGAAGAGGTACCAGTAGCTATCCTTGATAGAAAAGTCAAAAAATTGCGTACCAAAGAAATTCCTACTGTCAAGGTTCTTTGGAGAAATCATTATCGCGAGGAAGCTACGTGGGAAGCAGAAGATGAGATGTGGAAAAACTATCCACATTTATTTGAAACTTGAGGTAAGATTTTAATTCGGAGGACCGAATTCTTTTAAGGGGGGTAGAATGTAATACCCGTTAATTTCATAATATAATTCGCTTAAGAGTATTTTAGAATTCTACAACGTTACTTTAGTTATTTATTTTGGTCATTTTTAATTTTCATATTTAATTGTTCTCTTTGAATATTATTTATGAAAATTGAGTTAAATGACTGGACTAAATATTTGCACAATGAGGGATATATTCTAAGAATGGTGAAATTCATGGAAAAGTGGTTTCAGAATGGTCAATTAATCCATTTATTGTAAATTGACTGGATGGGTTTGGATGTTGGGTTATGGATACCCATGGGTTATTGAATAACCCATTAGAAATATTTAATATAAAGTTTCAATAGTAACCCTCATTTTTTCACTCAGCCGAAGGAAGCAGAAAAGATTTCTCTCTCAGTTCTTCATTTTCTTCTCAAATCATTTCCTTGATCTTCAGAATTTCTGATTATTTGTTCGGTTCAAAAGTTTTGTAAGGATCAAAGGTAAGCTTTAATCCGATTATTTTCCTTAAATTTCAGTTTATGTAGAAGATCAGAGGAGGTTTTGTTCTTGAAGATTTTGATGATAATTCATGAATCTCAGTTGTTTTAGAAGTTATATTTGAGTTATAATCGGTTAAAAGAGTTGAGATTCTGGTTTTGAATCAAAAGAAAGGAAAGGATGAATTTTTTGAAAGATTTTCTGCAAAATTCGAAGTACTGTAGCAACTGAAAATCTGAAATTTTTCTTTGAGTTACTGTAGCGACCAGAAATTTCGGGAAAAAATCTGGAAAATTTTCTTCGGGTACTGTAGCAGTTACTGTAGTGTCGGTAGTCAACGGTACTGTAGCAGTCAACGTTACTGTAGCGAACCGGCACTGTAGCGAACCGTTACTGTAGCGAACCGTTACTGTAGCAACCCGTTACTGTAGCAGTCAGAAATTTTACGTATTTTCGTGATTTTGTTTCCTTTCTTATGATTCCTTGTAATATATTTTACTAGGAAATTTTCCTACACAAATTCTAGTGTGGAACAAGGTAAACTTGGACAAAAATCAAGGTGAGTGAATAACCTTGCTCAGCTAATTTGATATTACTAGTCAAAGTACAATATAAGTCCCATTTACAATATTATTTGGATAATAAGCAATTAATTTTTCATATGGGAGTATATGATGATCAGTAGAAATAAGAGTATGAAGAAATTATTTATTTCATGACAATTGTATTATGTGATGAATTCTCACTATTTTATTAATGAGTAAAGATCTACGGGATCTAATACACGAGTGTGAAAGGGTTAAAGTCCCATACTACTCGGTGTATATCTAAGAAATCTTATACACGAGTTTGAAAGGGTTAAAGTCCCATACTACTCAGTGCATATCTATGAAACCTATACACGAGTTGAAAGGGTTAGAGTCCCATACTACTCGGCGTATACCTATGAGATCTTATTCACGAGTTTGAAAGGGTTAGAGTCCCATACTACTCGGTGTATATCTATGAAATCTTATTCATGAGTTTGAAAGGGTTAGAGTCCCATACTACTCGATGTATAAGACAATTAATTATATGAGTAAATGTGGTATTTGTACTTTTGATATTTTATATAGTACAGTTATTTACTTACTGAGTTTTTAAATAAACTCACACTCCCTATGATTATTTTTTTCAGATACAAAAAATAAAGAACAAGAGTATCCGTTTGAAGATTAGAAGCCCCTTGGGATTATTCTCTATTTCTGTCTGGTGGGATACCAGTACTTATTAATGTGGACCCTAGAAACGCTCTGTACTTTCTATAGGTCTCCTAGGCTTGCGATGAGATAGAAATATCAGACTATGTATGTCTATATTTGCTTATCAGATGAATATAATTCTGTAGTGTGGAATGAATGATTAAGGTTGAATGTAAAACCTTACAGAATATATGTATATAACGTATGTTTGAGAATTATATCAAATGAGTAGTATCTTTTCACATGCTCAATTTTTGGGATGTGACAACCATGAAGAGAGACGTCTGAAGAGTTGATTAAAAAAAATTATAAAGACTATATAAAATAAAGATTAAAGGGTTTTTAATGGTATAACTTATAAAAATGATTATGAATCGATCGGTATCCAAACTAAAAAAAGTTTAAAGATTGATATTTTTAAAGAACAAAGAATGTTGAAACATATAACTAGATGTGTATAAAGTGAAATATTGTTTAAAATCAAGTATAAATTATTAAAACAAGGTATAAAAGCTAGAAATAAAATAATAAGAAAAATTAAACCACACGTGAGGTGTTTTTAACTCGAGCAAACAAATGAACGTGGACACAGCCCACAAAGGGTAATCTAACTGGAACAGATGTGGGCACTTAGTCCATGAAGGGTAAGCTAACTAGAACAAATATGGACCCTAGTCCATGGATAACAAACATACAAAACATATCCACATGTGTGTTGGCCTACACATGGGGCTAGCAATACTTCAGCTAGCTAGGGTTATCGTATGTGTATAAAGTGCTACTAGCTTCCACTGTTAGTAGCAGAGTTCCAATTAGACTCTTATCCAAGTATGGAAATAAAGAAAATATAAGCATAAGAAGAGTATAAGATGTAAAGAAACTAGGAAACAAGTGTAGTTCCCAAATGAATAGACGCAAGTTCGAACTTCGAACGAAAATTCCAGAACAGAAATTTTGCAATCATACAAAATTTATGATCTTGCCAATGAAGTGATAAGTCAACATACAAGTCTCTAAAGGCCACTTATTTCGTTGTTAAATACTAGTCAATGTTCTTACTTACAAACCAAACCATCAAAATTCAAGTCTCAATGTTCATGCATGGTATACTAATTCCAAACATCAGATATGGGAACCACACCCTCTTCCTTTGCTCTAGACTTATCCCGAAGTATTAAGAATTTGAGAATAAGAAGTTATTTTAAATAAATTCCATTATAAAAGAAGTGTTTAATTATATATATATATATATATATATATATATATATAATTAAGTCAAAGATTTCATCAAGTTTTCGTCACATACATAAATGAATTGAGACAATTATTTAAAAGAAAACTCTTCTGCACCATAACCATTTACTCATCGAATTGCCGAACACGAACTATCTCAAAATTTCCCATGCTTTGAGTAAAATTCTTTTATTATGATTATGTTGCCTTGTCTAAGTTATGGCAGAGTTCTAATCAAATTCAGATATAATTTAAGTCATTCTTGTTGAAAAGAATGATAAAGTTGAGTATGATCCCTTGTGACAGATTATGTATTTAGTATATGTATTTGTGTACATACATTAAGCAAGTTATGTCATGTGACTTCTAAATAGAGTTAGGCTTACAGTGTGGGGATTCCACATTCATGTCGGTCATGTCCTTTAGCCGGGGAATGTGACACATTTTCATCTTTTAATTTTTTTAATTTAGTTTTTTAAAATAAATTTTCTTTGTTTTAGTTTTTAAGAGACTATTTTCCCATCAAATTGATTCTCAAGATAAAATCTTTTAATTTTAATTTTAAATTTTTATTGAAAAGATCTCCATGAAAAGTTTTTTGCGGGATTTTTAATAAAAGAATGATATTGTTTTGGGTTGGGTATATTTTAGGTAAGTTTATATCATTAATTAAGTGATGTCTTGTTATGTCTTATAGAGAACTATTATTATTGAGAAAAAATATTTATGTATTTAAATCATGAAATTTTATTTTTTAAAGGTTAAATTAAGAAAAGTGTACTTTTACAAAAACTAAATTAAAAGCTTAATTTTAGATAATTAAACTGGTAAATGAATAATTTTTCAAGAACTAAATTATTAGTTTGTTCAAATTATTTTAACTAACATATATTCCATTCACACAACAAAATCCGCTCATCTCATGTATCACACACGATAAATTATTTAAATTATTTATGTTGTTTTATTTACTAAGTTTTATTTGTGTTAATGTTATAAATTTTTTACCAAAAATTAAAAAAAATCCTTCAAATTTAAAAATTAGTGATAAATTTTCTTAAACTTTTAACTTTAAGTAACACAAATTATTTGTTATATATATATATATATATATTAAAAAAAACAAATCTTAACAATGCTTTACCATATGGACTAAAAATTAGTCAAATTAGAAAAAAAAATTAACATATGATCTTTGAAACTTTTTTATTGCAAGAAAGTAAGAGAAAATAACAAAGAAGCTATATATTGTTTCGTCACTTGAAATAATAAAGAGTACACTTTTTGCTGATTTGGCTCATACAAGTAATGTAAGATTTTGAACAAAATAATTAATAAAAGAGTTATGGTATGCAAAATCAGAAGTTGAGAAATGATTATTTCCAAATTTTAAAGACAGAGAGTAAATTACATAAATCCTAAATTGGGAGAGTTCTTTACATTTTGGAATAAATTTTTTGGATACTAATAATTTGGTGGCTAGATAAATTAATAATTCAGTTATATTATTTATCCTGCATTTTGTTTTTGTTTATGCTACTCATTTAAGAAAGAAAATTCAAAAATAGGTGAGACCACTTGGACCAAGATTTTCTAAAGTTTCCTAAGAATTTAATTATATAAACTTCTTCTAATCTTAACCATTACTTTTATTTAAGTCAATATTATGACACCTCACCAAATAAATTATCTTGAACACTGGACATACAAAGATCACCTTGGCCCCATTTTTCTATCTCTTCCTATTGTGATTATTCAGCAAAAGGCATGCCCAACATCACAGTGGCCACATTTTTCTCCTTTCTTAATGGCATATATATGTCAAGGGGTGCGACAAATCCACATAAATTGTTATTAACTTCCGAAAAATTACCATTAACAAGAAAGTTAGGTGTTTGGAAAACAGATTTTGGTAATAATATATATATTGGTTGAAATCATTAATATTCAAAATTTTTTTTACCATTATTATATCTAGTGTACTAAAAAGAAAGATAAAAAGAGAAGTATAAATCTCATTATATATATATATATATATATATATATATATTGAGTCCATATCGTGTCTTTCTATCTCTTTTCACTTTAACTAATTAGTATTAGTGTATATAAACTCGAACTGATGACTGGAGTTTTATTTTTTATTTTTATTTTTTCAAATTTTAACCTAATATCTCATAGATAAAAAATAACATTTTAACTATTAAAGAAGCAAGCTATGGTTATCATATATATAAGTGTGCCAAAAAATATATATATGAATAATAATGATATTTTAAAACATAAAATATTATTATTTTATGTATGTTATATCACTATATTATTTAAAATGATTTTAAATTATAAAAGTTGAACAATATTGGTAACAAAATTTTTAATATCATGTAAAGTTAAAAATAACTAAATAACTATTAAATATTTAAAAATAAATTACTTTTAATTTTATTTTTTCAATTTATTAATATTATTATAAAAAAATTTATTTATTTATTTATTAAATATGATATTTTGTGCTAAAATTATTTTAATATACATTTTTGAAGATATTTTGATTGTGAAATTTACATATAAATGATTTGTTTTACTTATTTTGATATTTATTTATGAGCATATATACAAATATATAGATATATTCTCTGGTTCAATAATTGATCTAATAATTTGGCGGTTGAACTATTAACTCGATGACCAACTTTGGTCAATGGCCGGGCCTGTTCTTAAACTATGATATAAATATAGATATATGGAAATATCTATTATACTTTTGTGAAAATTCTGTGCTATCTTTATTTATATTTTAAAATAAATTATATAGATTTTATAAAAAAATACAATAAATTATGGCTATGTTTGGGAAGGTTTATAAGTTAGCTTATAATTTATTTGACTAACTTATAAATTTGTTAGAAGTCTTTGGTAAATAAATTTTTGAAACTGTACTTTAAGTAGTTTATAACTTATAACTTTTATATTTATCTTCATTTTTACCCTTATTATTTTATTGAAATTTCCATTATAGCCCTCTAAATCCCTAAATTGCCTTTCACACTGTCGTCTCGTCTCTGCCAATTTTTGTGTCATCATCCGTCCCTATTAGTTGCCGTCTATCGTTGTCCATTGTCATCCGTCTATAGCATTCTGTCTACCATTTTTTCAGTCTACAATTTTTTGGGATTAAATTTTCCTTTCTCGATATTTTTACATGAAGAGAAGAAATCAACAATAGTATTTCTTCCCTTACTTTGTTATGTTTCCTTTCTGCATTTTTTTATTTTTAATTATTTTTTTTATATTTAATTAAATTTATTTTAAACAAATTGATATGTCCTTAATTTAATCAAAAAAATTAATATGTTTATTTGTATTATTTTAAGATTATAAAATATATATATTTTTATGTCATTTTATATTTATTAACTAATTCAATGATTATTTTTTTATCAAACACTTCTAATTCAATAAGTTAATTTATTAAATTTTAACTAAAAATTAATTTTTAAATTTTTAGACAACTCATTAACTATTTTTGTTAAACATATTCAGTATAACAAAATAAAAAATAAAAATAATACTGAATTATTTAATATTACATGAATCCTGAAATGAAAGTCGTAAATATACCACGTGTGAGCTCAGTATAAGGTTTATCGCGGGTAGGTGGCTATCCAACCCCAAATTATATACGACAAAAGATGCGTATCCCCAACGACCACGTTACCCATAAGATTATTAGATAGGATTTATTTATTAAGCAATTTAAATAAATAATCTTTTATTTATAAAATAACGGCAAAGCCCAGAGAAGCCAGCGCAGAGGTTGAAAATAAATATCCGTTTCTTTCCGTTCTTTGCAGCTTGCAGGGTCCATTTTCTTAGATCACTCTTTGTACTTCACTCTCTTTCTGCCTTACGGGTCCGACGCCGCTTTTGACTGACCATGGCTCTGCAGTCTTTCGTCGAAGTTCATCCTGACTCTCACTTCCCCATACAGAACCTCCCCTATGGCGTCTTCAAGCCCGAACCCGGTTCGTCTCCTCGACCCGGCGTCGCCATCGGCGAGAACGTCGTGGACCTCTCTGAGCTTGCCTCTGCTGGTCTTTTCGACGGTCCTCTTCTCAAGAACTCTGATTGCTTTCTCCAGGTTCGTCGATCCTCTTGGCATTCCTACTTCTTTTCCATCTTCTTCTTTGGCTTCTAAATGCTTTCGTTTCTATCCCGGTGAATTATCGAAAATTTGAAATCTGAATTGCGTTTGGGCGATTGTCGGAACCTTGGTGGATTTGCTCTATTCTTCCACGATATCGTTATTCATTGTACTGAATTATCAAGATGAACGCAGTTTTTGGACTTAATAATTGCCTATTAGTGATGACCATTGAACACTGTATAAGTAATTGTTTACTCTATTAGTCTCTGTTTCAGAAGGTCTTATCATGTTTTGTCCTCCTGGTTGACTTTCTCGGTGCATTTATACTAACTGCTTCCTTTTTGTCTGGTAACAGCCTAATCTGAATAAGTTTGTTTCCCTGGGACGACCAGCCTGGAAGGAAGCTCGGGCTACGCTTCAAAAGCTCTTATCAGGTTAGACCGGAGTTCATTTTATTTCTCTTAACAAATGATTCACTCTTTAATAAATTATTGGCAAAGAAGTTGTAAATGGCTAAACATTGATGTATATTCAAGTTAAATTTTGTATGAGCTGCAGTTCTAACCCTTATTTCCACAATAATTGTTCGATTTTTGTCATAAGTAGGATGCGATTGTGGAGATGAATTAAAGTAATTAGGAAATTGTTTTGTTTGATGCAGCTAACGAACCAACCTTGAGGGACAACGCAGCTTTGAGGCAGAAATCACTTGTGCCAATGGTAATGCACAGTAATAGTCCTGTTTAATTAGTTTACAATCACATGGTCACTCTGTCACCTATTATATTTTCTTTTCTTTATATATGCAGAACAAGGTAGAAATGCTTGTTCCTGTTGCAATTGGGGACTATACTGACTTCTTTTCATCACTTCATCATACTAGAAATTGTGGGATCATTTTTCGTGGGGCTGAAAATCCCGTTTTGCCAAATTGGTATGTCGATTTGAAAAGCTTAACAAATATAGGGTGAATTTGAAGTTTCAACCCTAACTTCTAAAGTGTATCTTTTCACAGGTTCCACCTGCCTGTTGCCTATCATGGACGAGCTTCTTCCGTTGTTATCTCTGGAACTGATATTGTTCGGCCAAGGTTAGAATTTTTTTGCTAATTATGAACTGCTCTGTTCAAGAGTTCATATGCTTAAGCAGCAAAACTATCTGCTTCTTGTGGGTCTTGTGAACATATGAAGATATATTCCATCATTGTTGTTTTTTTCTTTGGGGTGAATTATTCCATCATAGTTTTGTCGCTTCATGCAAGAAATGCATGCCCGCATGGTGTTTCATGTCATGCCTTACACATTGCAAGAGAAATGAAATTAATTGCATTACTAGGTTTTGGTCCTAAATATTGTGCATTCAATTATTTTGCATTCTATCTCACAATGTTATGCCTTGTTGTGGTTGTTCAGAGGTCAGGGTCATCCAACTGGCAACTCCCCACCCTATTTTGGTCCTTCATTAAAGCTGGATTTCGAGTTGGAAATGGTTAGCCATTTCTCTTTGCAATGCGTCTTTGGCCATTTTGGCTCACTGATACATAAATGAATTCCATTTCAAAACTAATCCACATCGTTTGCATCTTAAGCTTTGGGTAATGTGTAACCTAATAATTTACAGGCTTCTGTTGTTGGACCTGGAAATGAACTGGGAAAACCTGTAGATATTAACAATGCAGCAGATCATATCTTTGGACTTGTTCTGATGAATGACTGGAGTGGTAGTTATCCCATTCAGAATCTTTTATGATTTAATTTCCTGCTTTTTTATTAAATGCTTTAATGAGTTGATCTTGGCAGCTCGAGATATTCAGGCATGGGAATACGTTCCTCTTGGCCCTTTTCTTGGCAAGAGTTTTGGTAAGGAATTTAGAGAAATTGCTTTATATCTTTAAAGCCTTATTGGAAAAGCTAGACATTAGAATTGTTATGCAGTGTATTTAGCATGGATGGTTGCATTTACTACACGTCTATTGAGAAATCTGTCAACTAATGGATGCTTATTGTAGAGATGGCCTTACTCTTTGGTGCATAATTATTTAGGTACCACGGTATCACCTTGGATTGTGACCCTTGATGCATTAGAGCCTTTTGCTTGTGATGCTCCTAAACAGGTAGCTGGTCTCCTTTGGAAACTGACATTATAAACATTTTGCATTTGCAATTGGCCATCTTAAATCTTAGTTTAACATAAATTTGTGGTGTTCTATCTGATCCACCCTTATAATGCAGGATCCTCCTCCATTGCCATATTTGGCTGAAAAAGTATCCAAAAATTACGATATTTCATTGGAGGTAATACTGATATATGACACCTTGTACTGAATAGTCTTAACTATCCTTTCGTATGCTAGAATCTTTTTTATTTTTTATTTTAAAACTTCTAATATCCTTTGTTTTTCCTGGATGATTAAAATTTGCCTTTTGCATTATCATGTTAAAAATAAAACTTTTATTTATTTATTTATTTTTGCAAGGTTCGCATTAAACCTGCTGAGCACAAAGATGCAACTTTGGTGACACGGAGTAATTTGAAGCACTTGTAAGGAGTTACTCTTATGTTATTTGAAAAGTAGCCTTGAAAGTTGAAAGTATTTAATGGCTAATGTTGCTTTGACTGTTTTTTTCAAATATGGAATTTGTTGGGAACAACTTAACGTAAATCTAAGTGTTCATGAGTAATTAAGTGTTGCATCATGTTTCATATGAGCATTTGACATGTGATGGCGATTGAAACTTCTCTTGTTTCAAAGTGTTCATTCTTCATAGCCTCTGCCTGATTTAGTCAAAATTGATATCATATATCTACTTTTATTCTACCCTTGTCTTTGTTGTGCAGATATTGGACGCTGACTCAACAGCTTGCTCACCATACAATTAATGGTTGCAACCTAAGGCCAGGCGATATCCTTGGGACAGGGACAATTAGTGGACCTGTAATATTTATTTTTAATTTTTTTAAATTTAGTTTAACTGCACGATCCATGCTTTTCTTTTCACTTTTGAGGAGTTATTCATAATGAACTGGTGAAGAAGTATATATTCAATTTTGGTGTTTTTTTACCACAGGAGCCAGACTCTGTTGGATGCTTGCTTGAGTTAACATGGAATGGACAAAAGGAACTGTCCTTGAATGGTGCAACTCGGAAATTCCTTGAAGATGGAGATGAAGTCACCTTTACTGGATATTGCAAGGTTACAATCAATTAAAATACTTCCAATCATTCCTTTTGTTTATCGCCCTTGAAATTCATGCATTTATCAGTTTTTCTTGATTTGCATTGTCTTTTCATTATCACTAGCTATGCTGTACTTTCTTAAATTAAATGAGTTTTAAATTTATGCACCAAGGGGCCAATGGAAATTAAGGTTAGCGTATAACAACATCACTGCTAATCTGTTTTCCTGTTTCAACTTATTGCTTCAGAATTCATATCACTAAGACAATATTCTTGAGAAAATTTCATTTACAACTGTTTGTGCCCAATTTGCCCATAGAAAGTTACTTTAGTAGTGTTGAGTCTTCAATTACTTGTTGACATATTTTGTAGGGAAGAACTTGATTTTTGACAATTCCTCTTGTACCAAATTTAATTCTGTATTTTGCTCGTAGTTGAAAAGTCATTAAACCTTGAATTAGAGGATCCAAATCCTTCAATCTTGCTCATTCATGATGTCATCTTGAAAAGTGATATTATCCATTAGTTATCTCTTTGGCTTTTATAATGTTCTATTGACATCAATTTTATCAACAATTTCCTAGCATGTTTATAATTCAAACTTATTTTTATTTTACCTTTTTTTGGGTTACAAAGGAGATACAAGGTCTTGGGGATAGGGAGTGGGATACGTATCGAGTCTACATGCATGATGACTCACTCACATTATGTCTATGGGAAGTGCCATTTGATTTTGGGCTAAGGTTTTTGGGGAAGTTTATTCAAATGTTAAAATTGTAATTAATATATAACTTTTTTGTTTCTCATGCTGTTGTTCCTTCCATTTTCTTGTCTGTTTGTTCTAGAGTTGCTTAATAATGTCTATGAGAAGATCTAAAATTTCTTGTTTTGCAGGGACATGGTTACAATATTGGGTTTGGCACTTGCACTGGCAAGATTGTTCCATCACCCCCCTGAGGACTATCATGAAGCTGGGTTATACCCCATAATTGTTGAATTGTTATGTACTTTGTAATTTACATATCGCTTCGCGATGGACAACGACACTTTGATAAAGCTCGCTTTGATTGAGGTTCAGATTTTTTTTGTGTGGGCAACTGTGGTATCAGAGTTTTCAGATCAACTAGTAAGTATGGAATTATTCAAGTGTAAAATATCGTTATACGTATAGAGTCAACCTCGAGGGAGGGGTGGTCAAATTCGATGTCTCGTAATAAATTAAACCAAACCAAACAAAAGTGTAATAAAACCATATGTATAAACTTATCTTTTATTTTCCTGTTGGTTAGTTTTTAGATCTAAGACTTATCATTTGTTTTTTTAAAATTTGTGTCTACAAATGGTAATGGTATTCTTTTCGTTTGGTCTAAACTATAACAAATGTCAAAAAATCAAGTAAATAAGATCAAACTGTCCAAAGTAGTTAGGTTTTGGTAAGGTTTGATTTGATTTTAAGCACTAAAATCAAACTTCAGGATTCTATTTTTTCCAAAAGCAACCTTGGTAGTTCAGTCTTGGCTGAGGGTGGCAACTATGAACCAAAACTATTTGTCCATCCTAATGCCACTATCTTTTGACCCACATTTGATCCAACTATATTTGGCTTGGATCAAATTATGGTTGGATCAAAATGGGACTCATGTTTTTTGGGTTTATATGAATTGACTCTTGAATATTCATTTTACCCATTTAAATCAATATTTCCTTCCTCTCTCTGTCATTACACCACCAATTTTAGTCAAAGATACAATAAAAACTAACAAAGTGACATTTTTAATACATAAATATTAGTTTGATCTCTTAATTTTGTCTCAACTGTCATTTTGGTCCCATCATTTAATTTTATTTCAATTTGCTCTTATAACTTTATCTTAGGTTTCATTTTGGTCCCTTAATTTTATCATAGATTTCTCATTAGTCCTTTAATTTGCCTGATTACATATACTTTAATTTGCATGATTACATATAAATCCCAACAAAAGAATAATTATTTGCATGATTACATATATAAGCGAAGTCATTTATCCATAATCAGATTAAATCCCAAATTAACACCAACTCGTAATTTGTTGCTAGAACAATAAAGTGTAAGAGTATGTTTCAACTCAAAAGAACATATCTGTCTTATCCAAATCACACTAACATGTCACACAAGCACAATACATATCATGCATTAATCATTCACTATATAATAACCAATTAGTCCACAATCATAACAATCAAGGTTGCTTACCTCTCGTAAGCAAATCAATCTAATTATATGTGGAACCTCGCATTACAAATATTCCCATCCATTTAAGATAATGTGATCATATTAAAATGCAAGTATTGCACTCCCATCAAACATAACCAACACACTCAAATCCCAAGGGTCCTTCTCACACAAGACTCCTCTCCATATTTAACTCCACATATAATGTTATTTCTACATCAAGCAGATACTTATATCAATAACCATACATCATCAAAAATTCAAGGATCCATAAAGATGGGATCACTAACTATGGTATAGTAATATTAGTTCACCACCATTAACTACACTCACAAGATTGTTTTTCACATTCCTACCATTAAATTAAATCACCATCAATTATTGTGATATTAACAAGAAGTTTGCAGATGAGTGAATACATGATCGAGATACGAGTAGAGGTTGTCCTTCACCTTGATTCCATACTTTTCTAGCTTGGCTAGTCCCCAAGTATGTGGAATATGTATCAAAGAATCCATCCCTAGGAGATAACCATGTAAAAACATGTCAATGTCACAAAATAGAGAAAAACTTGGTACCAACTTTGAGCTTTATTCACTCTTTTGGTCATAAGTCCTAAAAAATAAATAATTTAACCATTAGAAACTAAACTCAAAAGGCTTTCTAATAATATAAGGTTTGTCAAAAACGGAGTTCGAATGAGGGAGTTATGACGATTTGAAAATGGACCAGAAATTTTGTAATCTCTCAGCTATATGCGCGCCTAAGCGTGTATTTAGCACCCCTAAGCGGGCACAGGGAAAAATAACACCCATGTTTTTTGCCAAAACAGCTCCAAATATTCCACATCCATTATCAAGCTCCGTAATCTCAGTTCCAATGTTTTTGTCTATCCAATATGTATTACCAATGCCTAGAAACAACAAAGAACTTATTTGAAATCATTCCCAAATCCAACCAAGAAAATTCACATGTTTAAAATACCCATTCCCCTTCTTCTCCCTCAAATTTTCTGGTTTACTCCAAAACCAAGCATTCACAAGATCTTTTTACAAATTTCCCCACACAACCACTCCTCAAGGTATACACAACCATCAAGAAACCATTTACAACCACACCCAAACCCCCAAAATTGAAAATCAAACTAACCTATATCTACTAGGGTTCCCTTTAATGTGAAAAAAAGGAGAAAACAAATGGAGGAAAATCACTTACTCAGGAAGGAAGTCACATAAGGAAGGGAGTGTAGTCACTAGAAGCAACCACACAAGAGAAGCAAAGCATAAAAACAAAACAAGGTAGTGTGGAATTTGGGGAGGGATGCTTCACCTAGAAGAATAGATGAAAAATGGGAAAGATGAAAATGAAGGGAAGGGTGCATCACGAGGAAAAATATGTGTAATATCCCAAGAATTTATATGAATATTTAAAATTTATTTGAAGTTTATTGAAAAATTTAATTACATGAAAAATGTTCTTTTTGAATTAGTGAAGGAAATTTGGAAATAGAAATTTCAAAATTTTAATTTGAGAAATTTTTACAAATTCTCAAGGACTAATGTGAAAAGAAAAGAAAGTATAGAGAACTTTTGAGAAATGACCAAATAGGAACCCGAGAAGAAGAATGAGCTTATAGGAATGCGTTATGAGTTCGGTACCGAAAGGATGATGGATTCGAGGTTAAAGTGGAGTCTGAGACTTTGAGAGGGACTAAAGTGAAATAAGGAAATCTGTGGGGCACCTAAGATTTAGAAACACCTGAGGTAAAATTTTATGAATTTGCTTTTGCTAGTCTTGACTGAGGGTCAACTGGAGAGCAAGTGATAATTTCACCCCGGGCGAGTATATAGGTGGACTCACCTCTTTTTTTTTTTCCTCATTTTCTCTTTTCCTTTCTCTCTCTTCACCTTCTCTCCTCTCTTTCTCTCTTTCTTCTCTCTACTTTCTCTCTCTATACTCCAACTCCACAACCGGACTTTGGAGGGTAGATCTCGGGCTACGGGGCGAGCCTCTAGGAGCCAAGCAACGTAGGAAAAGTAAGGAATCGAGGTAGAAATTTCTATTTCTTAAGTTTTTCCCTATTTTCTAGTTTTAAGAGTGTTTAAGGTAAAATCGAGATTCCGGCTTCGTTTCTCGATTAAAATTGGTGCTTTTGGTGTCTAAATGCTCCTTAGACATTAAGGGTGAGATCCCATGGAAGAAATCATGGAAAACGGTGGAGATTTGGCCAGATTTAGGCCAAATCCGAGAGAAATCGCGAAAGGTCGCAATCGTGGTGCCTAGGCGCCAAGGTTATGTGGGGAAGAGAAAGGATTGGTGCCCAGGCGCCAGGCTTGGGTTGGCGCCCAGGCGCCAGGTGTGCCGGAAAACTTTAACTTATTTTCAATCAGCCATAACTTCTTCATTCGGACTCCGTTTTGGGCAAACTTTATATCATTGGAAAGATCTTTGAGTCTAGTTTTCAATGGTATAAATTTCATTTAGATACTCATTACCTGTTATGAGTTATAACTTGAGATATGAGTAAAGGTCGAGAGTAGTGATAGAAAATTTCTCTATTTTGTAACCCTAATGGTTTTTACCTGGTTACAATAGGGATGGTTGAGGCGCAAGATGGGAGCGCCGAGAGTGTGGAATTCAGGTGAGTAGGCAACCTTGCAAAATTAATTTACTAAATTAGTCAAAGTACAATATAAATCCCATTTGCATTATTTGTAAAATTGAGAAGATTACCAGTGTATGTTCAAGTTGAGAAAATTACAATATCATTGGGAATTATTTTATTACCTTTGTGAATTGATTTCTCTAGTTGACTAAATAACTAGATGTGGTAGTTCCTTAAATAAACTGGAACACTTTGTAAGTGAATGACCTTACTAGATAATTTGATATTATTAGACAAAGTACAACATAAGTCTCATTTATAATATTATTGAAATGTTAAACAATCAATCTTTCAATTGACAATATATGATGATTGCTATGATTGATGATAGAAATTCAAAGGAATAAAAGTATGTGTAAATTAATTTATTTCATAGTAATTGTATTGTGATAAATTCTCACTATTTTATTGATGAACAAAAGATCTACGGGATCTAATACACGAGTTTGAAAGGGTTAAAGTCCCATACTACTCGGTGTATAACTGTGAAAATCTATGCACGAGTTTGAAAAGGTTAGAGTCCCATACTACTCGGTGTATAACTGTGAAAATCTATGCACGAGTTTGAAAGGGTTATAGTCCCATACTACTCGGTGTATAACTGTGAAAATCTAATACACGAGTTTGAAAGGGTTAAAGTCTCATAGTACTCGGTGTATAACTGTGAAAATCTATGCACGAGTTTGAAAGGGTTAGAGTCCCATACTACTCAGTGTATAACTGTGAAAACCTATGCACAAAGAGTTTGAGGGTTAAATTCCCAAGTCACTCGGTGCAAGTATTTATGGCACATAATGCAAAGTGATTGAGGGATTCATCACCCAAGAAATCATACGCAAATCCAGACAAATGTAATACTATAATTATTTAAAATAAATGATAGATTGATTGTATTAGTAAATGTGGTATTTGTGCTTGTGATATTTTCATGTACAGTTGTTTACTCACTGAGTTTTGGTTAACTCACACTCTCTATGATTATCTTTTCAGATACAGTGGTTGAGGAGGAGAATTTATAGCCTTTAAGGATATACATCACTTTTGTCTGGTAAATAAATAAATATAGATTTGGTAAGGAATATGAAATGCTCTGTAATCTAGTAGGTCACCTAGGTTTGGGAGGTTGTATAGTACTGTATAGTGTATGAATGTTGAACATTTTGTGAATATGTATACAAAATATCTTTCTTGAGACATTTATGATTCACATAGTTATGGATATTAAGAATGTTCATAGAGATTAAGGGGTACCACGGAGGTACACCTTAGGTATTTTATGTTTATCTCACATGTAAATTTTGGGATGTGACAATATGCTAAAGTTAAGAAATTCAAGAATGACCTCTATGTTCCTTCTTGACCATTAACCCAAGTCAACCATTTATAAACTTAGCCAATTTTTGGAGATAATATAAATTTCCACAACATTCCAACCAATTGAGTTAAGAATTACAACATTAATTTCTCACAATATAAGGTCACAACCACACATATATACACCTCTCTCATGTCATTTTCACGTACACGAGGCATTTGAGATTATTTCTTCCAAGTTGCTCAACAAGACTAAGGATGTACTTCCATACAAGAATTCCATTTCACAACAAATTTAAAATTACCCATAACCCATCCATTGCATACACAAAATCACCAACCATCATACTCAAGTAATCAAGAAAAAAAATTACTCAGATTCTAAGACATTATAGACTTAGTCGTACACAAGCATGAGACTCATGCACAAACAAAATTTTACAAGAATAAAATTCAATTTAATTCATCCCAAAAATCTCAGGTATTATAGGTTTATATTGTTGTTGCAGCGATATTTCCATTATTGCAGCAGTATTTCCACTACTGCAATGATGGGAGCAATTTGTTCTATGCCTTTTGTTATGACTAAAAATGCTAAGAAAAGTACTACGTTTTGCTCCCAAAGGCTTTATTCATGTTTCCAAACCACCCAAACATGCCAAGCATAAATTTGGCCATCTAAACATCATCTTTAGCACTCAAAAGTCATCATTGATTTTAAAAAACACAAGTATTTGAACCAAATTTTTCAAAAAATTCTCTATTATACTAAACTCAACATCCATCTTCATTTTCAACCATTTCCAACACAAACAAGGTTTAAAATACATTAAAAGATGGAAATGGAGGTTTGGAAACATGACCTTATATCAAATAACCAAAAACTAAACAAGATTCAAGCTAGGGTTTGCATTGTCAGAAAATGAGGAAGCATAGGAAAATTTCTGACATACCTTGGATATAATGGCTTTCTGGCAAAGTGAGGGGTCATCGGAGGTGGAAGGCTCATTGGAGAATAAGAGGGTAGCAAGGTTTTGGAGGAGGAGGCATGAGAGAAAGGAAGGAGAAGATACAAAAAGGGAGAGACTTGTGAAGTAGGTGTGTGTGTGTGTGTGTGTGTGTGTGTGTGTGTGTGTGTGTGTATGTGTGTGTATTGTGGAGTGTACTAAGAATGGATTAAGTGTGGGAGTGTGAGGGGGTTATGACCATTTTCCCCCTCATTCCAAAGTTATAAAGGTTATGGGTACAAGGGCATAAATTGAAAACTTTTTAAAACAAAAGATTTGTATTACCTACACATACCACACTGGACCCACTAAGCCACATGCATTCACTCATCAACCCAATCAACCTACCAATTTTTACCATATTTTGCTAGAACATGCCAAACATGCAATTTTTTCACTTTGGTCCCTAACGGGGACTTCGAGGCATTTTATCCGAGTTCCTAACACACATCACACACCATAAACTATAAATGCATACGAATGTCATACCCATATGTTGTAAGCACACAATCTTACTTGGACATAAGACAAATAAGTTTTGATCACATACTTCTATTTGAGCACTAGGATTCCATGTTTGCTACGGTTTAGCCCCACACAAGAACTTGATTGCCCACATTAATTATTTTCCACTCAAGTTACACATAAGTTATGTGTGAATACATTAAGGCACAATAACCTTGTGTTTAATTGATCAATCACCATTTAATTCATTACTTGAATCATTAGTTCCCATGCATGCACACATAAGAATGAACACATCATAAATTGTAATCACAAAATCACGAGTATTACATTAATGGAATATGTTTTAGGTGCCATGTGCTCAGCAGGTTTAGGTTGCAATTATTGATCCTCACCCAACGACTATGGAATGTCCATGTGCAATTGATGTATATCCTCTAATGGGCTTCGTTGGAAGGTCTTATAGTAGAAGGCATAGTGTACATCTATCTGTAGCATAATAATAAATGTTAATTGGAAACATCGTTATAATGGAATACGTAGTGTCATGATAGTAATTAGTAAAAACTTACGCTCAGCTCCAATACAACTACTTGATGTGACATCCATCGGTGCGTGATCCTTCAATACCATTTCATGTAATATGAATTTTTATGCAACACTGCCTCAAGGGGTCGTGAGGAGATTATCCTTTGCCTCCATTTGTTCCACCAGTTGATGTCTTCATATTGTTTTGTTTCCTAATTAAAGTCTTATTTCCCCTTTAGTTATTGCATGTGCTAACAATCAATGTTGGTTGAAAGGGGTGAAATAGGTTGGTCTTTCCCAAACTATTGAAGGCATCGATTGGGGTGGTACCATTCAATAATGTGAAAGCAAATTAGAGGCACAACTGTCTGTCAAATGTCGAAACCATTGTAGCAGTACTCTAGGATTGGTTGCTCACACACTCTAGCTTTATATGGCTCCCACACAACTTGCTAAGGAAAATCATAGTTAGAAGGCAACAATTTCAAGAAAAATTTGGAGCTCGTCATTTCATGTGGCAAACTTACATCATTCTCCTTCAATCAGTTTAATGTCTCTAGATATTGTATGAGTAAATGCTATGGATACTATTTCATGCCTTTAAAATCACTCCACCTACATGTTAAAAGGGGTTGACATGTAGCACGTTATACTATATTATACATAAAACATACAATTTAATTGTTAAACATAGCATGGTGAATAAATACCTGAAATTCAATGGCGAAAGATTGGAGTAATTAACCTCTTCGTGTTGTGGTTCCAACCATCACACGTGTCGACCTCGGATCCAAAATTGTATTGGTGGGAAATGATCTTATGCCCAAACATGAAGCAAGTGCAAACAACCTCCAATTTTGTTCTTGTTATTGTCCGTATAGCAGCACAAAACTCACGATAAAGGTGCGCTAGCACAACAGAGTTCCAACAACACGAAGGAGGGGAAGATACATGAGGTACACGTACATGCTAGATATGTATGCATGAAGAAGGGGGAGATACATTATTAGCATGCCTCCAATTAATTTCAGTATGTATGCGCGAGCATGCTGGTGCAGTTGTTCCTCTATGGCATTTAGGAGGATCTCATTAAATTGATTATTCAACCATGGAAAGGATAAACATCCTTATTTAATGGTGTCTTCCAGCAGAGTAACACCAAGCAATTCCTGACATTGCTCAGATAAGATATGATTGGTTCGCCCAACCAAAAGGAAGCTGTCAATGGGCAAGCCAAGCTGGATGGCCACATCTTGAAAAATGATCGTATACTCACCAACTAGCATATGAAATATATAAGTCTCGGGCCTCCAACGCTCAACTAGTGCAGATATTAAAGCATAGTCCACTTCAAAATTTCTCATCTGTGAGGCCTTATATAATCTAGTCTGCTAAATATAGGGAACAATAGCCTCCGGAGGGTAAAAACTCTGTGTATGTATATAACAACATCGTACTTTACTGAAGATGCAATTAGCTTGTCACCCACAATGTTAATCAGCTTAGTATTATTGTAGCAACAAAAACCAAATAAACCCTTTTAATTTTATGCATACTTACCTCTCCCTTCCACACAATCTTAGAAATGGGCTTATCTTGCAAGTACAATATTAATAAATCCTTTGGGCTAGGGTAAGGCATCAAGCTTCTCACATTTTGTACCATGTTACCCTATATGCAAAACATAAATAATTAATTTTATTTCCAGGACATTTTTAAATGCACTATTAAAAATCACATTAATTAGATATAAACATCGATGTAAAATATCAAAATTAAGAAAAATTAATTGAAGTAAACTAAAATTAATAATAAAAAAATAGTTATTTAATAATAGTTAGAGAGGAAAAATTGAAAATATCAAAATTAATTAATTACTAAACTAAAATTAATTGTTAGCTAATGTCAATGTAAATATCAAAATTATTTAATCACTTTAATTAATTATTTACTCAAACCAAATTCTAAGTATATGTTTAATATCATTAAGTGTTCGGATGTTGAATTACAACTAATTGACCATATAAAATTAATTAATTATGTTTTTTAACTTAAAATTAATCTTATCCTAATTAATTAATTAATTAATTAATTTTTTAGAACAAATTCTAATTAAGCTAAATCATTATCTAAATTATTTAACATTAATTAAAGATAAAATTCACTATTACTTATTAAAAAATACAAAATATAATCTAACATCAACTTTCTTTTTCCAAAATGCCAACCTACATTGTAAAACTATATTTAAAAAAACTAAAATGCATTTCAAATTGGAAAACTACTTAAAAAACTATAACAAACTAAAAATACAAATTAACAAAATTAAACACATCAAAAATTTTATCTAGATATTCTAATAATTAACAAATAACCAATTATTCCAGAAATAATTATTAAAGATTAATAACACCTAAAATTTTGATATGAAAAAAAGATTACTACAATTTATAGAAACATATAACAAGTAAAAAAAAAAGAAACTATATATCTTAATAGATATAGATATGGTTGAGTTAAGAAATGAGAAGTTACAAAATACTCTTGTCTAACTCAACAAAAATCAAAGAAAATAAAAGATTAGGCAAAACTTGACAAAAATAACATCATTTTTACTTAAAATAATAATAGTGAGACTAAAAAATTACCTTAGTGGGGACGACTGAAAGGGAAAGGAAGACTGAGGGGAGAGATGAAAGCTGCTAGACAAAGAAGCAAAGAAAATGGCGATATGCGAAGGGACCACTGGAGGAAAAAGAAGAAGTATATGTAGGACAAATAAGGGTGAAGAGACGCATCATCTTTTTATTAGTCTAATTTCATTACGAGTCAATCCCGCACTTTTATGCTAAATGTGTGTTGCCCTCTTGAGGAGAGGTACTTTGCTCACATTTGTTGGGGCAACTTACGTACTATTAGAAAAGTAAAATGAGAATGTAAACAGAAATCATAATAATAAATGATTCGTTCTCTATATTACTGTGTAGCAGTCAATACAATATATATAGGAGATTCTGTAATAGAATAGTAGACATGTGGTGACAGAGAGAAAAGAAGGAAAAACAAAAAATACAAATGGACCAAAAATTACAGCTGGAATGACTCAATTTAAAGATAAGAAATATATCTAAAAAATATTGGAAATTATGCTTTAATAGCCTCCCGCGATCTGAGCGGTGGTGAAACTACAGAGAGGGTCGTTCTAAGTTGCTGGAAGCGTGGTGTAGGTAATGGCTTGGTCATGATGTCAGCAAGTTGATCTTTACTGGAGACAAGCTTGAGAGCAAGAAGCTTTGAAGCAAGCCTTTCACGCATAAAATGGTAGTCAAGTGCAATATGTTTGGTGCGAGAGTGCATAACTGGATTGGCAGCTAGGTAGAAGGCTCCCAGATTATCACAGCAAAGAAGAGGGGAAGACTTGAGATAAATGCCAAGCTCACCTAATAAAGATTGAACCCATATTACATCACAAGTAGCAACAACAAGGGATTTATATTCAGTCTCTGTGCTAGAGCGAGCAACAGTAGGCTGTTTTCGGGAACACCAAGAGATTAGATTGGGTCTAAAATATACTAGGAAGGCACCAGTGGAGCGACGATCATCAGGACAACCTGCCCAATTAGCATCAGAATAAGCTGTGATCTGAAAAGAATCAGAGGGTCGAAGAAGAAGGCCATAATTGGAAGTGCCACATAAGTAACGTAAAATTCTTTTAACAGCCTGCCAATGAACATCTGTAGGAGAGTGCATAAATTGGCAAACCTTATTTACTGTAAAAGCAAGATCTGGGTGTATAAAGGATAAATACTGTAAACTTCCTACTGTCCTCCAGTAAAGAGTAGGGTCAGACATGGAGATGCCATCATGAACACTAAGTTTAGACATAGAAGGTGCCATAGGGGAATTCACTGGCTTAGCATTAAGCATATTCGTCTTCTTCAATAAATCAAGAATGTAACATTGTTGAGAGAGAAATAATCCAGAAGATAAATGATGCACCTCAACACCCAGAAAATAAGACAAGGCACCCAAATGTTTAATAGGAAAAAGCTTGCCAAGAGAAGTAATTAGTTCTTGAACAGCAGCACCACTGGAACCCATAATTAAAATATCATCTACGTAAATTAAAACATAGATGGAATGAGATGAGGTGCACCTGATGAACAGAGAGGCATCAGACCACGACGGACGAAAACCAACAGAGATAAGCTGGTCACTCAGTTTAGCAAATCGAGCTCGCAGAGTTTGCTTGAGGCCATATATGGCTTTTTGTAATTTATAGACAAAGTCAGGAAAATCAGGATGCTTAAAACCAGTAGGCTGAGACATATATACATTCTCAGACAAATCCCCATGTAAAAATGCGTTCTGAACATCTAATTGTTGAATAGACCATCCACGAGAAATGGCAATTGCAAGAAATAAATGAATTGTAGTGGGTTTTACTACTCAAGAAAAAGTTTCAGAATAGTCCAAACTTGGTTGTTAATGATACCCTTTCGCAACAAGGCGAGCTTTAAATTGGTCAATAGAGCCATCAGGTTTGCGTTTAACCCTAAAAATCCACTTGGTACCAAGAATATTCTGAGAGGAAGATGGAGGAACCAATTTCCAAGTATTTGTGGAGTGAAGAGTAGCAATTTCAGCATCCATAGCTTTACGCCATGCTGGATATTTAAGAGCTTTAGCCACTGACAATGGGGGTTCCAGTGGAGAAGGGAGAAGGGCAGCAATGTTCGTCTTGGGCCAAGGAAGCATGTCATCAAGAAGACTTTTAGGGCAAAAAATATTATTCTGTGAGCGAGTAACCATATGATGCTGGCGAGAAGATAAAATAGCAGGAGGAGCAGAAGGATTCGAAGAAGGCAAATACTGTTGAAAAGAGCTTGATGAAGAAGAAAGTGAAGTGGTGGCAGGAGATGAATGGCACACGTGGGATGAGGGAGACAAGGCTGCTGAGTCATGGGTAGATAAAAGAATTTCGGGTAGTGGAGAATGAGGTGGCATTTTGGATGTATTGGAAGTATTTGATGAAGTGGGTGTATTGGATGAAGTGGATTGGGCCATATTGGGTGAAGTTGGAGAGGATGAGGCATGTTGGGTTGTAGAGGTAGGATGGTGGGTCGTGGGTAAATTCAAAGTAGGTAAGGGTGAGGGAATAACGTTATTGGGCTGAGAAGATTGAGGGTTATTTGTATTTGAAAAAGGCACAAAATTATTAGAGGACAAAGGAAAAATATTTTCATCAAAAATTACATCATTAGAAAAATAAATACGATTAGTAGGATAATGATAACAAATGTATCCAAAATGATTTGAACTATATCCCAAAAAAATACAAAGTAAGGATCGAGGTTGAAGTTTATTTTTATTGTATCCTCGGAGATGAGGCCAACAAGCACACCCAAATACATGAAGTTTAGAAAAATCTGGATGTTTGAGAAAAAGAATTTCAAAAGGAGATTTATTAAAAAGAATAGGTGTTGAGAGACGATTAATTAAATACACTGCAATAGACATAGCATAATCCCAAAAATGATGAGGAATATAGGCATGAGTCATAAGAGCTAGACCGGTTTCAACAATATGGCGATGTTTACGCTCAACAATACCGTTTGGATAGTGAGCATGAGGATAACTATGACGATGGTAAATACCAATGGACTCTAAGGTTTTATTTAGAAAATGAAATTCATCGCCCCAATCAGATTGAAGAAATTTAATTTTATGATTAAATAAACGTTCAACATGAAGACGAAAAGTAAGAAAAACTGAAAGAACTTCAGATTTAGTACGCAGAGGAAAAAGCCAAGTAAATCTTGAATGATCATCAACAAAAGTCACATAATAACAATAACCAGAATGTGATAAAATTGGGGATGGTCCCCAAGTATCACTATGAATTAGATACAATGGGTGAGAGGAATTATAAGCCACGGGGGGATGAGATAGGTAATGACTTTTAGCAACACGACAATCTGGACAGCTGGTAACAGAAGTTGGTGACTGTGTTGGAAGACCATAAGTACGGATTATTTTATTTACTATCCAAAAAGTTGGATGGCCGAGACGTTGATGCTAATGAAGAAAGGAGGTACGGGTACCCATGTGCGCTTTAGGACTGGAGAGGGAATAAAGATGATGGTTACTTGGTCCTTGGAGGAGGATGGCCTTGGTGCGAGAATCCTTCACCAGAAAAAAAATTATCATGAAATTCAAAATAAACATAATTATCTTTGTAGAACTGAGAAACGGATAGAAGATTTTTTGAAATTAAAGGAACATGTAAAAGATTAGAGAGTAGAAATTTGCCAGAGCAAGTGGACAAGTTCCCAGACCCAAGATGCTGTATGGGTAAAAAAGAACCATCACCGATCTCAACTTGATCAGACCCATAATAAGAATCAGCTGAGATATTCATATTTGAGAAGTCTGAGGTCATATGATGTGTTGCTCCAGTATCTGGGTACCAAAGGTGAGAATCATGAGCACCAATTGATGGATAGTTCGCAGCTACTGAAGGTGGTGGTGACTCCTAGTAACTTTGATTAAATCGGTGATAACAAGTAAGAGCTCTCTGCCCTGGTCTGCCACAGATTTGACAGGTGACTGTATTAGAAGAATTTCGGCCACCACCAGGAGAGCCCCCATGACCGCCACTATTAAAAGCGTTGAAGAACCTTCCACTGTTACCTCGACCACCAAAGCGCCCACGGTTTCCTCGACCACCCCATCGACCCTTGCTACCCCGTCCTCTGTTGGATTGATTTGAAGCCATCACAACTGTGTTTGCTGTGATTTTTGGTGTCGCAAGGGTTGAAGAGGATTGATGGTTCAGGCGCGCCTCAAAAGTAAGGAGATGACTGAGAAGTTCCATTAAGAATGGTGATGGAAGGCATGTTGACAGGGAAGCAACAATTGGGTCAAAATCTAACCCGAGACTCGACATTAGATGCGTGGCAAACTCAGTATCAGAGAGTGACTTCCAGGCGGCAGCAAGAGAATCGGCCAGAGCTGTAACTTTCCGATGATATTCTGTTACGGAATCTCCTCCCTTCTTGATTGTGGCTAGTTGAGAGTAAATCTGAATATATTTAGCTTGGGTTTGATTCATGAACAGACTCTCCAGTGTTTTCCAGATTTCTCTACTAGTTTTATATTGTATAACATGAGTAATTAGGTTCTTAGATAGGGAGGAAATTAAGACAGAAAGAATCAACTGGTCCTGATGAAACCATTTTGCATAATCAGGATTGGGACTATTATTGGTGAGCAACTGCAATGGTGGAGATACAGTGCCATCGACATAGCCAAAAAGTTTCTGATCGTGAAGGTAGGGAATCATCTGTGCTTTCCATATTAAATAATTATCTTGATTTAATTTTACTGTAACAAAGTGTGGAAGTGAGTTTATGGGTGAAGAAATTTGTGTGATAGTGGAAACAGATGTAGAGAGGGGAGGACTGGATGATTGTGTGCTTTCAGCCATACTTGACCTTGATGGTTAAGCTGGGTCTGATACCATATTAGAAAAGTAAAATGAGAATGTAAACAGAAATCATAATACTAAATGATTCGTTCTCTATATTAGCAGTCAATACAATATATATAGGAGATTTTGTAACAGAATAGTAGACACGTGGTGACAGAGAGAAAAGAAGGAAAAACAGAAAATACAAATGGACCAAAAATTACAGCTGTTACGACTCAATTTACAGATAAGAAATATATCTCAAAAATATTGAAAATTATGCTTTAACGCGTACACTTTACTGTTGCAAAAAGTGAGACTTATCCATAAATTAAAAAAAAAAAGTAGCAGACATAAAAGGGCCAGGTTGCCGAATTTGCCACCATTATTTATTCACATACAGGCGATTCGTGGCTGACTAGCAAAGAGGTTCGAAATGGGAGACGACCCAGTGTTACTAATGTTGCTAATCTGTGTATCCTTAGGCTATTGTTATTCCTTAGTCACAAAAATGTCAAAAGCCTTATTAAGACTCATTTTCCTCTTACCCGTTTTATACTTGTTCTCCATCTTCCCTTGGTGTTTCTCTTCTTCCATTGTCAGAGGTATTATCTCCTACTTCATCACATGGATCGCTTGCTTTAAGCTTCTCCTCTTCTGCTTCCACCGTGGCCCTCTTGCCCACCACAATACGACATCGTTCATTGACTTTCTTGTCCTTTCCATCTTGCCTCTTAAAATCAAGGACCAAGTCCCTTCTCGAGACTTAGATCCTATGAAGAAAGAGAGACACATTCCCTTAAGAGGCGGATTCGGATCCCAAAATCCACCTTTTTCTCGCTTGGATGAAGATAGACATGGAGTATGTCAGATTCCATTAGGAGAAGGATTTGGATCCCAAAATCTGCATCTTTCTGACTTAGATGGAGATAGACCCAACTTCAGTGAAATCCGGTTAAGAGATGGATATCCAAATCCACCATCTTCACCTTCATTTCAAGGTCCAAAATCTGTCATGTATATGGTTTCAAAATACGGTGCCGTTTTGGTGAAAACTTCGAAAAACTATGAGATAGTGCCTATATATTCAACCACCCATATATGGCTACTTCTCTGCAAGACTTCTGGGGAAGAAGGTGGAACCTTCTGTCCTCATGGATCCTCCGGCTAGCCGTCTACGACCCGATCCGAGAAGATCTTGGGGGCGTTGTCGGGTCGGGCCGGGTAAGGTGACGGCCACCGCGACCACCCTATCGGTGTCCGGAGTCATGCATGAAGTAATGTTCTACTACATCACGTGCGGGAAGAGACCCACGTGGGAGGTGACGTGCTTCTTCGTGTCTCATGGATGCTGTATGGTTTTGGAAGCTACGTTGAAGAAGCGGTTTGGTTCAGGGAAGGAGTGGACTTCGGCACTTGCGGGTTTGGTGAATGCTTTAACTCTTGGGTTTGTGTTGGTGACTTTCTATTGGCTGTTAGTTTTACCAGAGGCGTCTGGTTTCTGCCAAATTCAGTATGCAGTTGAAAACTCGGTCATTCATTAAATTCAGAGGTTCAGCCCCAGCGTCAGGTTCCTCTAAATTATTTAGTGGCGCCAAACCGTAGTTAAAAATTTGGCCATTCATTAAATTCAACGGTCCAGCCGTAGAGTTCAGTTGCTCTACTTGTGGCGCCAATATATTCTATAGTCGAAAATTTGGCCATTCATTTAATTTAACTGTCCAGCCCCATGCATGTGATATGTAATATATATATATATATTGGCTTGTTTATGGGGAGGTGGACATCTGAGAGGTCGCCTCCCCACTATCTTACACAGTGGCGGAGCCACTTGTCTCTCAGGGGGTGCACCTGCACCCCCTGAAATTACAATAATATCATTAAATTTTTTTTTAATTTTGACCCCTCTTTTTTTGTTTCTGACCCTCTTAATTTGATTCATCCTAACTACTCCCTCACGCGTGACGCGCCCCTCCACTCCAGTCTCCAGAGACCAAGACCAGACCGCGCCAGCCAGCAGCCACGCCTTCGAGGCTTCGACCAGTACGTCTCCACCAGCCATTGCCCACGCCGGTAAGCCCCACCAGCCTTCGAGCTCGACGCCTCGACCACCAGGCACCAGTCCACCTCGGCTCACTCTCCTCTCTCTCGAGTCTCAGTCGACGACGGTGCTAAGACTGCAGGACCCGTACCTCTGTGTTCTCCCTCTCAAGTTCGTCACCGGCCACCAACCACCACCACCAGCCTTCGACCACCACCAGTCCACCACCACTGACCGCCACTCCAACCAAGTAAGCTTCTTCCTTCCCACTTCGACACTTCCCAATGAAGAAATTCAAAACCCTTGTGTCAAATTTGGGGATTTTTATAAATTGATGTAATTTTATTAAATTAGATATTTGATTATGCAATTAGGATGATGATTAATATATTTGTGAAGTTAATTTTGTAAAATTTTTTCTTGATGATAATTAATTTTTCATTATGAAGGACCTCTTTGTAAAATTTGGGGGTTTTTGTACATAGATATAAATGTATCAAATTAGGTGATTGATTATACATTTAGGATGATGACTAACATATTTGTGAAGTTAATTTTATAAAAATTTTTCTTGATGATAATTAATTTTTCATTCTGAAGGACCTCTATGTAAAATTTAGGGTTTTTGTACATAAGTCTAATTCTATCAAATTTGTTAATTGATTATGCTTTTAGGATTTAGAAGAGGAGAGAATTTTGTAATGGAAAGATTTTTCAAGAGGAAATCACCATCAAATGAGCAACAAATTGAAATTAATTTAGATGAGCTGCCATCAGATCCAGGAAAGCGAATGAAAATTTTATCGTATCATCCTAATGATCGAGATAAGATACGAAGAGCATATTTATAAAGAGGACCATGCCAACCTACTCATCATAATTTTCCCCAAAGAAAAATTGAAAATTCTTTAAGGAGATTTTGTCCCTCTTGGTTTAGTGAATTTGGCAACTGGTTAGAGTATAGTATAGAAAAAGATGCTGCATTTTGCTTATGTTGTTATCTTTTTAGGCCCGATTTTGGAAAGCAATCAGGTGGTGATACATTTGTGACAGAGGGATTCACGAAATGGAATAAGAAAGAAAAACTCTCATCTTATGTTGGAGGTCCTAATAGTTTTCATAACATTGCTTGGAAGATGAGTCAAGATTTGATGAATCAAAATCAACATATTGAAGTTGCAATATCTAAGCAATCTGAACAAGTTCGTGACTTATATTGAAGGCGTTTAACAGCGTCAATTGATTGTATTCGCTTTCTATTAAAGCAAGGATTAGCTTTTCGTGGTCATGATGAATCAAGCAATTCTATTAATCAAGGTAATTTCCTTGAACTTCTTAAATTTCTTTCTGGACACAATGAATCAGTAAATTCTATTGTCTTAGAAAATGCTCCGGAAAATCATCAATTAATTGCTCCAGAAATCTAAAAAGATATTGTTAATGCTGCTGCATTGGAAACCACTGCTGCTATTGTGTCTGATCTTAGAGATGAATTCTTTGCTATTCTTGTTGATGAAGCCCGTGACATATCAAATAAGGAGCAAATGGCTGTTGCTTTGCGTTATGTTAACAAAAATGGTAATATTGTTGAGCGTTTTCTTGGTATTGTTCATGTTAAAGACACTACAGCTTTATCATTGAAAATGGCAATTGATGCATTGTTTAGCAAACATGGGCTTAATACATCAAGAATTCGTGGAAAAGGTTATGATGGTGCTAGCAACATGCAAGGAGAATTTTGGGGTCTCAAAAGTTTGATCTTAAGGGAGAATCCATCTGCATTTTATGTACATTGTTTTGCTCATTAGTTACAACTTACGTTAGTTGCTATTGCCAAAAATCATATTGAAGTTGCCTCTCTTTTTAATTTGGTGTCCACATTATTAAATGTTGTTGGGGGATCTTGCAAACGACATGACATGCTTCGTGAAAAACAAATTGTGAATGTTAGAGAGGCATTGGGAAAAGGAGAAATTCTAAGTGGGCAAGGTTTGAATCAAGAAACTAGTCTTAAACGAGCTGTTGATACTCGTTGGAGTTCGCATTATGCAACTTTGATCAATTTGATATTGATGTATTCTGCTGTAATTGATGTTCTTGAAATTATAAAAGAAGATGGATCAAATGCAGATCAAAGAGCCGAAGCCAATGGTCTTTTATATTTGTTAGAGGATTTTGATTTTGCATTCACATTGCATTTGATGAAAATTGTCTTGGGTATTTCGAATGAATTGTCACAAGCATTACAAAGGAACGATCAAGACATCATCAATGCTATGAACTTGGTTAACATCACAAAGCAACGATTACAAACTATGAGGGATAATGGATGGGAGTCTTTATTGCAAGAAGTAACTTTATTTTGCAATATGCATGCTATTAACATCCCTAATATGGAGGATATGTTTTTTTCTAAGGGAAGATCACGACGTGGAGGCAAAACTCAAGCTATCACAATAGAGCATCATTATCGTGTTGAATTATTTTATACTGCTGTGGACATGCAGCTTCAGGAACTTAATGATCGTTTCAGTGAGACAAATACTCGGTTGCTTCTTTGCATGACTTGTTTGAATCCAGCCAATTTGTTCTCTGCTTTTGATAAGTCAAAGTTGATTGAATTTACAAATTTTTATCCATCTGAATTTTCTTCAACTGATTTAGTAATGCTTGATAATCAACTTGAGACTTATATCATTGATATGCGTATGAATGTTGAATTTGAATCTTTGAAAGGAATCAGTGATCTTTCAGAGAAATTGGTTGAAACTGGAAGACATATTGTTTATCCATTAGTTTTTCTTCTTCTGAAGTTAGCAATGATTTTGCCTGTTGCCACGACAACGGTAGAAAGAGCCTTTTCTGCTATGAAGATTGTGAAGAATAGATTACGTAATCGAATGGGAGATGCGTGGATGAATGATTGTCTAGTGACTTATATTGAGAGAGATGTCTTCAATAATATTGACAATGAGCTAATTATTCAACAATTTCAGAATATGAAATCACGTAGAGGACAATTATAAAGTATGTAATTTATTTGATTAGATATATTAAAATTTTACGATTTTAACATTTATGTCTTTATTTTTATATGTATGACTTTTAATTATTATTAATTTTTTTAAAAATATTTTGCCCCTTGACCCAGGGGTGCTGGATATGCCACTGCTCTTACATATTTGGAGGTCTTATCTTTTGATAAAAAAATAAAATTTGACTAGCACATATATCAATATGTGCTGATGTGAGAAGGAAGGCAACTTCTAAAGAAGTTATTTTCTCCGTAGCTTTTTTTAATATATTTTTTAGTTTGAACTTAGATATCAACAAATTATTTTAGACTTGAAATTAATTTTTGTTCAAATCAGGAATATTAAAATTAAAGGTCTCCTAACAAATATATTTTTTAAAATTTAAACTTGTGTTTTCCATCTTACAGATATGTAATATGTCTAAGTGTGTAGAAAATGTAGCACTACTTATTAAATAAAAAGCTCAAGTGGTAAAATTATAAATTAATACTTAATATATATTGTTTAATTTCTAAAATTAAGTATTAAATGAGTTAGTCTTTTATAGAGATTAAACTATTCTTTCAATTTCTACAATTTTATTAAATTTTTAATTCGCACCTTATAGCTTTACAAAATTTTAATTTAGTTTCTATTACAGAAGTTTTACAAAGTTCTATTAAACTGTTCTGATGTGACTATACGTATATTGACACCTTAAATATTCATACGGATTGAAAATCTTGTATTAGTTTGTTTTGGTTTGGTTGTTTCACTTTTTCTTTGCTGTTTTTTTTTTCTTCTTGAAGGATCTAGTTCTTCCTTTTTTAATTTATATTGTAATGTTGTACTCTCTTCTCTTCTAATAAAGTTCTTCTTTTTCTATCAAAGAAAAAAAAAACACTTTGAATATGCATGACTTAGACCAACAAAAAGAAAAAAAAATATTTACTTAAATAAAATTAACTCGCATAGATATATAATTTAACTTATTATAAATAATTTAAACAACATAACTTAAATCATATACATTCTGAATACCAAGATGATTCACCATGTCATTTTGATGCACACGCAAAAAACCGCCTAACAATTTTGCATGAGTGCTCCATGGAAGTTGGGAACACGTATGTCATGTTATTAGTTGATTAAAAACTCTGGACACGGTACAAATAATATATAACGTAAATTATCAATTTACTTTTCAAAAGATTATGTATAATTGTTACAATTTAGTTTTTAAAACATTAAATATTTAATTTAATTTTTAAAAAATCACATTGTCACAATTTGATAAACTACTTTTTTTAAAATGAAAAAAAAATGAGATTTACTAACGGTAAATTTGACAATTTAGTAATGAAAAATGTGAAATTGACACTAATGTAATGTTTTAAAGGATTGAATTAAAATACTTAATTTTTTAAAGATTAAACTGACAAAATTATAATCCTTTAAGAATCAAATTAGCAATTTGCTCTTAGATACAAGTAAACTGGAGGATTTTGTATTTCGAAAAATCCCTGTATGACTATGAAATCACCGATTTGAGAATCAAAACATACTTATCACATGGAAAAATCAATTTGATCACATGCTCTTATACTACAAGAAAATCATAAATTTGACATGAAAAAAAAAATTCTTAGAAAACTGAAAAAATCATCTCAAACTAATTTTAAACAAAATTTGAGATAAAAAAAATATCGTCTCAAAGTTAGTCGTCATTGATATTTGGTACAGAAATTTGAGACCAAATTATATTGTTCCTTTGCTCTATATTTGATGAGTTTAGTCATCATTATTTGAGAATGAGACTATCTAGAATTTGATTATAATTGCAGATGCAATATGCAAAGCATTTGAGATAAATCAATTTTAATAATCATGATAATCGATTAGAATGTTATATCTTTTACAGTTGTTATCAGCAACTTATATATTTATCCATATAAACTTTTTTCCTCTAGAACTCCTTCAATTTTTAATGATATTAAGTATATTTAATTTCATATTCCCTCTGCAACCTATTCAGTTTCCAATGATAATAACTTATATATTTGAATTCAATTACAATTTAATTGTTGGTGTGTTGGAAATCGAAGCATCTTCGTCCTACCATACATTCCTTATCTCTATAAATTGAAAAAGTGTAGATTTTTTTAACTCCTTCAATTTCCAACGATAATAAAGTTTATATTTAATTTTAGTTTCCCTTTGCAACTTATTCAATTTCCAATGATAGTTGATAATAACGTATATATTTGAATTCAATTAAAATTTAATTGGTGTGTAGGACATTGAAGCATTTTCATCTTACCATACACAATGGTTTAAATTTTCGAAGGGTCGACACATTTCTTATTTCAATAAATTGACAAAGGTCTTATATTTCACAACTCAAACATGAACAATTATAATATTCTGATTATAGCATTTAAGTTCAATTTCTATTGCCTGTTGTTGTTGTCGTAAGTTGGAAATCGATTGGATGTGATTTGTAGTTTCCTAACATTCTTATGTTTTAGTTGCTTATGATTTGGCAAAAGTACACTTTATGTCTTTAATGTTTACACCAAGTTTCATTTCTACCCATAATTTTTTTTTTCAAATATACCCTTTAGATTAATGTTGTTAAAAATATTGACTAAAAATGCTAACTTGGTAGTCCGAAGATATCATAATTCCCACCAACTCCTTTCGCCCAAGAAATCTCCTATCAAAGACATCATTCATAACATCCCACCACAGAACACCCCAATCGTTGTGCCATCGCCGATGTCTACTCTCACTCGCTTCTTCTGACAAAAGGAAATTCCTTTCATACAACAAACACATGGACAATCGCAGCGGCAGTGGCAGAGGTGGCAACGATGCTGCTTTGGATGTTTGCTCCTTCAACTACTTCTTACTACAAAAAAGAAAAACAGAATTTAGTGGCGTTTAGAAACGCCACTACCACTTTTAGTGGCATTTGCAGAAAACGCCATTATATCTAGCGTCAGAAGCAACTTAGTGGCATTTATTCCCAAATGCGAGAATAAACGCCAGTAATTCACTTAGTGGCATTTACAAACGCTACAAAGTTGTAAAATAAGTCAGAAAATAAGGACTATGGTGACATTTGAGAGCTCCAAATGCCATTTGAGTCTCTGCAATGCCACTGTATAATAGCGTTTTCAAATGTCAAATGGCACTGTATAGTGGCTTTGAGCTCTCAAAAGCCACATTTGGATCTCTAAAACGACATTGTATAGTGGTGTTTGAGAGCTTGAAACACCATTGTATATGAAAATTTAGTGGCGTTTTTGGGCCCCAAACACCATTATATAGGACAATTTAGTGGCGTTTCCTAAAAAATGCCACTATTATTTAGTGTTTCCAAACCAACATTCAATTCTCAGTTTGTCCTCGAAACCTGGATACAATTTATAGTAGCCCAATAATATACAATTTGACAAACTTTAAAATACATTCAACAAAAAACATAGTATTACATAGATTCGTTCATTCAATACAGTCAAAATCCAGTCAAAATAAGAGCTGATTGTTAAACATTTATACACAAAATAATAAAATCCTAAAGCAAATCGTCTTCATCATTTGAATCATCTTCATCATCTTCTTCAGCATTTTCATTCGCTTGATTACAAGATAATAGAGAATTGTCCACTGGTGCGGAACCATCTCCACTCCCTTGATTAAAACGCTGCATTTATAATAAGAATTAGTAAATAAATTATCAGTCTGAAACAAATAAATAAGTAATACAATTTTAATGGCGTACTTACCCTTCGCACAAGATGCTAAGCAGGGAGCTGATTCTGAAGGCTCTGAAAGAGCTGCATCATCTCATTATATTGCCTAGTCATGTCCACCATCTGTGACTTGAGACTAGACATCTACTCGACTTGATACCCAAGATTTGCAACCTCGGCCTGTAATCCTTAAACTGATTGATTAGAAGACTCGCCAACAAAGCATGGAGTACGCTCGAATACCTGAGTAGGGCATGGTCCAAGACCTAATCCACACACTCGTCTAGGATACTCTGGCTTCCTAAAGCCATAGCCAACGAGTTCTGTGTCGCTATCTCAATAGATGCGGTCCCCTATGACTCAATTTTAGAAATTTTATCTTGTGCAATAAAAATAATATCAACAATATGATCTAATTAAAATAAATCAACTCTTAATTCATAAATTTAAATAGAAAATAACTTATACTAATAGCTTGGGCTTCATCGTTGATGAATAAGCCGTCTTTCCTCTTGTGTGTCGCGATCCACAGTTTTGCTCTACTGGCGGGCCTTCCAAGCTCAACAGCCTATAGAATTAACGTCAATTAATTATAAAATAAAATAATATATTTTGATTTAAAAATATATTTACCATCTCGACTCCTTTTTGAGCCAAACTTGTGGTGTTTTCAGTATGATTTAGCGTATGACACTGTTTAATTGCTTTATTTTTTGTAGCTTTATCCTAACAATTTGATAAAAATAATATTACTATATTGATAATTTGTAATGTAAACAACCATGTTTCAAAGTATCATTATCAGATAATGTGGGTCATTTTGATGCCTAACAAATGATGTCCAATCTTCCCATGAAACTCCTTTGGAAATATTTGCTGCTATTTCATCTTGTGTTCTTATATTGTTGTCACAAGTCTTATAGAGATCCGAGCACCCATTTTTCCAATTGCGACCAACTTTTGTTATAATAATTTTTTTTTCTCTTCGACACTATTGATAATAAATCTGATCTGAAAAACAAAAAAAATAATTAAGATATATATATATATATAATAAAAATAATAAATTAATATTTATAAATTATTACCTCTATATCTTTTGCAAATACTAATTCCTTATACTCGTGTGGAACTTTCTTCCACTTCGGATAAGATAAGGGTATCACAATAAAATTACGTCCCACGTCGCTCAAAATGATGATAGAAGGCATGCAGCTTCTCCAATGGGTTGAATAATATCATTCCATTGGATTTTAACTTTTCTTTGGATTGCCCATAAATTATGTATAGCTATTCGCTCAATATGCTCAACTCCATTTTCATCTGTAAGAATTGAAAATTTATTAGTTTAATTACATAAATAATATTAAAATTAAACAATGACATAAAATTCAATTGAGTTACCAATCGTCTCCACTATCCTATAACTACCCTGTGGAAACACTATATGGAAGAAGTTGTAGGAGGTGGAGTCTCAGGCTGTCCTGATAGTGTCTCAAGCCGAACAGAACCAGAACCGGAAGGAAGATGTGATGTTGATGATGTATGTGGATTGGTCTGAGTCTCAGGTGGAATGACTGGCTCTATAATCTGTGGCTTTACATCACAACTAGCTGGTGGAGTCGGTAGAAGACTATTACTATTAGATGCATCATGTCTAATAGTGGGGTCTAATATGCTTTTCTTCTTAAATAATCACTTCATTCTTATATCTTTAAATAATAGAAAAAATCACATATTCAACTAAATGAAAAAAAGATAATAAATTAAATAAAAACAAATCATAATTAAAAAATTGAAACAAGTGAAAAATACTTGAATACAATTCTCAATCCCCATTGTCAAGGAACTCCCCGGCTAGTGGTAGATTATCTTCACTATCAGGGAACAAAGACTCCAATGGTTGGAGTTGATACAATTCATTCTTGTATATCAACTCCTCTTCGTCATCTTGTATATCATACAAATCCCTTAGTTTTAGATGAACAACTATCTTCCAATTCTTGTCTAGCTCATCATCTACATAATAAAATAAACCAACTGAGCTTTTGAAACTTGTATATATAGTTCATCGTTTTCATAATCACCAATATGGATCAACCATGAAAAATTTATGGAAGTAAAGCCAAAGTCATTATCAATCATGCCCCTAGGATTAGTAGTATTTGCCCATTTGCATTTAAATAGCGTTATCATAAATCTTCTTCGACAGTTTAGCTCAATTATATCAATGACTTGACCGTAGTAAGGTACACCTCCAAATTGCATACGGTCATCACTACTGCTCGCATAACTTCTAGTTCCAAATGTATCGAAAACTCCATTATTCTGAGTTTTCAAACCTTTATCATGTTCAACAAATCGAAAGTTAAATTCATTGACATTATATGCAGTAAATCGCCTTACTTTATCAAAGGGGCATTATGCAAGCAATTGAAGATCTACAAATGGGATCTAGGATCATTCATGATCTAAAGGGAAAAAAATTGAATTAAATAAAAAATTTATGGAGTATTACAAGAATAAAAAAGCTACTTACACGCTAAGAAAACCATCCAACAAATTCTTGATGCATTCTTCTATCTATTTCAACTGGAGATATGTACGACCTCTCAATTGTCTCTTAGTAATCTCCCTAAATTCCCTGTACCCAGGAAAAAAACATAAAGATTAATTGTTTTAACTAAAGCTACTATGAGTATTGAAAATCTATTTATACTCACCGAAGAAATTGATCAACTTCTTTACAGTTGGTCAAGACATGTCGATGAGCTTGCAACTTCTCCATTGGAAATAAGGTATACCACTCAGAACCACCCACAGGCCTTCCGATTGTAGGAAACATTTTATCATCCGCAGATGATCCAACCTCTGGTTCATCATCAACACGTCCTTGTCGATTGAACGATATCTCAACTCTATCTAAATATCTTGAATAGAAGGTTAAAACTTCTTGTGCCATGTTACCTTCTGCTATAGCACCTTCTGGTTGAGCTCTATTCTATACATAGGAGTCAATTTTCCAAGATATCTATAAAAGATCGAACCAAAGTATCATAATTAAAATCTTTATAACTAGACAGCTTATTACAAAATTTCGTATATAATTAAATTACCTCTCTATAGGGTACATCCATCAATATTGAACTAGTTCACCCATTTTCGCTTCATCAACCAAATGAACTATGAGATGTACCATAACGGTACAAAATGAAGGTGGGAATAACATCTCCATATTGTACAATGTTAGCACTCTTATGTCTTGGAGCTTATTCAAATCATTAACATTTAGAACTTTACTACATAATTCCCTAAACAATGAACACAAGTAAATAATAACTACAGTAACTTGCTTCGGTAGTGTTTTTCTCAGAGCTAATGGCAAAAATTGCTCCATGAGAATATGAGAATCATGACTGTTCAATCTGAAAAGTTTTTGTTACTTTAAATCCACACATCTAGAGATATTGCTGGAATAACCATCAAGAACAGTAATATTTTTCAATATCTTCAAGAACATATCTTTTTCTGCATTATTCATGGTGAAAATTGCTGAAGGATATCTACTAGTTTCGTCAGGTCAAATATTTTATCTAATACTCATTTCTTGTAAATCTTTTCTTGCATTTAAGTGATTTTTGGACTTCCAAGCTCATTAAGCAGTGTGAAAACAACATTATTACAAACATTTTCCTCTATATGCATGACATCCAGGTTGTGATGTAACAAGTTATTCACCCAATATGAAAGTTAAAAGAATACGCTCTTCTTACGCCATTGTTGAGGGCTTACATTTGCATCACTAACCCTTCTTTTCCTTTTCCTCCGTCCCTCACTATCCATATCTTTTCCAAATACTACATTAATAGCAGAAAGCTGGCTAAGAATGTCAGATCTAGTCAATTTCTTAGGTGGACCTCTCCTCTCTATTGTACCATTAAATCTACTCTAAGCTAGTCTAAATTTATGTCTGGAGTCTAAAAAACGATGATGCCTTATAAAACACCACTTTCAACTATGTAGAATTCGACAAGGAGTGGAGTCAAAGTAGCATACTGGACAAACTAACTCGGTATGAATATTCCATCCAGATAAAGTGCTGAGACCTGAAAAATCACTGATAGTCCACATAATAGTTGCACATATTGTAAACATTTTCTTCGCATGAGCATCATATGTTTCAACATCGATTGTCCACAAATCTTTTAACTCATCTAGCAACGGCCGTAAATAAACATCAATATCATTACCTGAGGCTCCCTTCCCTGGAATAATCAATGACAGAATGAGAGAACTCTGTTTCATGCATATCTATAGAGGGAGATTGTAAGGTATTAGAAAGACGGGCCAAATGCTACAACTTGTACTTAAATTCTTGAATAGATTGAAACCATTAGTTGTTAACCCAAGACAAATATTACGGGGCTCCAAAGCAAATTGATAATTTATCAAATCAAACATTTTTCAAGCTTTAGAATCTCTAGGATGTCTGAGCAACCTATCATTATTTCTATCCTCAGCATGTCATCTCATGTGTTCAACGGTCTTAGATTACAAGTACAACCTTTGTAATCTGGGCTTCAATGAAAAATATTTAAGTATTTTGATAGATCATTTTTTCCTCTTTCCACTCTCACTTAACACACTTTTATCCTTAAGTTTCCATCTAGATACACATTTTTTATAAGCATCTTTGTTTTCATTATTCCCCCAGTATAACATACAATCATTTGACCATGCGTGAATCTTAGTGTAATTAAGCCCCAATTTATTGATAATTTTTTTGGCCTCATAGAAAGATGTTAAAATTTTGGCATGTCCAAATACATCTGCCAATAACTTTAATATCATTGACATTACTTTATCAGTTATCCCACACATACACTTGATGTGGTATAGTCATATAAAAAATGATAATTTCATAAATTTCTCACATCCTTTGTAAAAACTCCATTGTTCATCTTCAAGCAACTCATAAAACTCTTTAGTTTCATTATTTATTTGATTTGACGAAACAAAAGTCTCACCAATTTCTACCCTCTCATTTTCAGCATGGACACCAAATGTATCATAGACCATGTCATTACATAGGATTATCCAAGTTAATTTTATGTACCCTCGAAATAGTTTCTACAAAGGGTTGTACCATAAGTGTCTCCTTATGTCAGATAACCTTATGGAAATGCCTTGAGAATTAAGTGTTCGTGTACAAGTTCTCTAACTTGACACTTTTTGAATTTTCATTTGGGACATGGATATATAATTTTACCTTTAACATTATTATTTGCAAATGCAAAATCTAAAAACCCATTAAGTCCCTCTATATATTCAGGAGTATTTCGGAATCTAGTAATTTAAGACTTATCCATTATGTTCTGTAACCAGTCAAAACAATATTTTTATTAATTATACATTTTATAACTAACTATACATATTTTATTAGATCTCAATAATAGTAAAAACAAATTCCAATATAATTTTTTCATATATATCTAGCAAATTTTGAATTATGTCATCAGAGCAAGCAATTTTATATTCCATAGTTTAGACTTTAAACCACACTAAATTTAAGCTTTCCAGAAAGCTTTTAACAATATTGTAACTAAGTCTACATTATAAGAGAACTAAGTCTACAATATTAGAGAACTATGTAACCAAGTCTACATTAGCATCAATTTTTCAATTTCTCTATTCAATGAATCCATAAATAAAACATGAGTCTATCTATATATTCAATGAATCCATTGCATTTCAATCATATTTTAAAATCAACTTAGCAAATAAAATCGGCCCTTGGTCAGCACTTCAGCACACACATAAGTGTTGACCAAAAAAAGAAAAGAAAAATTAAAATGTGTAATTACAATAAAAAAAATGCATAATATAATGAGTCATACTAGGATAAGTGGAACAAAATAGAAGCAAGAAAGAAATGGCCACCTAGTTTTGAGATCTGGAAAAAATAGAAGAAAGAGTGAAATGATGTCAAGTGATTAATAAAGAAAAAGACTTACAATGAATACAAAAAATGCTCTAGATGCTATTGGCACATACAATTATTACATAACATCTTTATCTTCTTTTTTTTTCTCATTATTTCCTGAAGGCCTTTTGGTGGTATGACTGAGTTAAGAGCAAATATCAAGGGAATAAAACTTCAACTTAGGATTTGGACATTCGAAATAAAAGCAAAAATATATTCTTCCACTTAACATAAAACAATATATATAGTAGCTAGCTAGTCCATTGAAGTTATAAAATGACCTTCCTAAACCAAATTAAATCTAATAGTCATTATGCACTTTTCGGGAAAATGTAAGAGTTTTGTTTGAGAAGTTAATGTAAGTAGATTATAATGTTAGCTTTAAACTCTTGAACTCTTCAAAATTTGGATAATGTGATATAATATAAGAGAAACATATATCCAATAAACATAATCAGAGAAACTACAAAAATATGAAAGTAAACTAAATGTACTTTTTGATTAATTGGACTTAACATCTAGGAAGGGGAATATCAGACATAATAAAATTATGTAAAATTATGGTTTATTGGCATTGGCAATCACAACATCAAACGGATCCCTCTAGGAGTCTCTACAATCCATAGAATCCTAATATAAGACAAGCTTATACCAATTAGCAAAGAACCACATGAATGTCTGCTGAACCAAACAACAGCTAGACGGACGGCGATAAAAGACAAAGAGAAGAGACGGGCTGCGACAGGGGGAGGCGATGGTGAGAGAGTTTTGACGAGCTGCGATGGTGCTCCAATAGCAAGAGAGGCTCAACAAGGAGAGGCAACGGTGGAGGCACAGTACAGGTAAGGGGCGCGTGGGGTTAGGGTCTGCTATCAAAAATTAGGGAGGGGTTGTCGAAAATTGAGGATCTGAAATAGGGGTTGTCGAATTTAGGGATTTAAAGTTTTCCCAGTGGCGTTTTGGGGCAAAATGCTACTAATAAGTGGTGTTTTGGGTTAAAACACCACTGATTAGTGGCATTTGAAACTAAAATGCCATTAAAATTGTTGGTGTTTTGTGTCCCAAACGCCAACAGTCAGTGGCGTTTAATTATTAAATGCCACTATTTAGTGGCATTTTTTTAATAAAAACACCACTAAATAGCAGTGTTTATCATTAAATGCCATTGTATTCAGTTTAACCTAAGTCAAATTTACCTTTTTTTGGGTCATTTCTTCAGTAAAAGTAGGCTATATATCTAAATATCTCATATGCATCTAAAATTTGGATGGAAAACGTTACAATTAGTTAAATTTACAATGCCACTATAATTGAGACATGTATTTAATCAATCAAATGAAGAAGAACACATTAAGCTAAGTGATCAAAGTACCAACACATTGAAATTTTTTAACGATACTCAAGAAGAATGATGGATGGAGGAAGCACCACCAGAGGAGGAATGATCCAATGCAAGAAGAACGACTAGGTTTGAAATGGCCAAAATACGACCAGAGGAAGAATAGACAAACGATGAGTCACCAATGGAGGAATAGTAGGAAGCACGATGGAGACTCAATTAAGGCACCATGACTGGCGAGACTGAGGGAGTGAGGTCGCGGGTGGGATGATTAGGGTTTACAATCAAGGGAAATTTGGAATTTGTGTTATTAAAGTAATTTTGATAACCCAAATATAGTGGCGTTTAAACTCTAAACGTCACTTTTAAAACTGAAACGCTACTATATAGTGGTGTTTTAAATTTAAACGCCTCTATATAGTGGCATTAGATAATGAAATGCCACTATATAGTGGCATTTAATACTGAAATGCCACTATATAGTGACGTTTAGAGTTGAAATGTCACTATATAGTGGCAATTTAGTTTTAAATGCCATGACATTTGTTATAAGTGCCACTATATAATGGCGTTTTGTTATAAACACCACAAAAATTTAATCTAGTAGCGTTATTTTTAAACGCCACTAAAAAAAGCGACATTAAGTTGCTATTTTCTGTAGTGTTTGCATGTATGAGTTCAAGGTCTGACAGTGCACTCGCAGTCAGAGCCATGATTGGATGGACTATCCCTTCATTCATCTCGGTGAGAAGGCTCATCGATGTGATCCCCGATAGTACCACTACTTCGGCACCTTATACTCTAAGTACCGCCGCGGTGGCGGATGCAGTTGCGGCGACGCCTACAAGTATGCACATGGGGTGTTTGAATGTTGGCTTCACCTAACAAGGTATAGAACATAGGCTTTTAAGGATGGAAAAATTTTAAGCGAAAGGTATGGTATGCTTCTTCGCTCATACTTCTCTCTAGTTACATATTTTTCATGTGAATTGCCCCAATTCTTCTTCACTTGATTGAATTTCAAGCAACAAGAATGAATTCTTAAGCCAAGGCATCTTGACCGTTGATTGGGGCGACGCTATTCTCACAATATGATGAAAAATATGAGAATCTGAGTTTTAATGCTGGACCCTTGACATGCCCTACTGTTGACATGGGAGGCTATGTGTCGCTGGCTTGAAAGGGCCAGGGTTGAGCAATTGCTCCCAATGTAGTGCTCGCTATGTGATGAGTATCATACTCGGGGAATTGTTTGCTATAACTGTTGTGCTGTGAAATCTGGTATGTACTTCTTAACTATAGCTCTTGGTTGAATTTGTGGCCTTCAGACATGTTGGTATGATTAATATTGTATTTGGGTTTTATTACGGATGTGCTGTTACATTCATTGAGTTTTTAAAACTCACACTCTCTTTGCCTTTTTTTCCTATAGATCCAATTGAAGTCAAAGAGCATTCATCAAAGGGGTAGCGACGCTCATTGTATGGCCTTCCCGTTGCCGGGTATGCTTTGTGTTCTGATTTATGGTCCATAGGTTGCTCTATAGTTGTGTAGGACACTTAGAAAGTTTTCAGGGATGCGTTTTGTTTTATTTCCTGTTTATCTAATTTGGTGAACTTTTGATTATTAAAAATTGATGTTAATTCCTTTTATTAGACGCTTAAGAACGATTAAATTTAAAGTATGGTTGAGCTATTTATTTTGAAATAACGTTAAGCTTCTACCTATTTAAAAGAAGGGGATTTAACATCATACTCCTAGTTGATTTGTTTAAAATGTTGAAATTATGCATTTAAAGGAAAGTTTAACTTGGAACTCTTTCTAGTTTGAGAGGACCTAACGTGAGACTCTTTAATTTTGAAAGAGGAATCTTTACATTATTACCTACTTGTTTTGAAAGAGAGGGTTTTTCATTAAAAGAACCTATTCACTTTCAAAAAGGGATTCAAAACCTATTCATTTTAAATGAAAAGAAATTTTCATTTGATGCTAATTATTTTTAAAACGAGAACTTCAGCTACCTTCAGTTGTCTATGTTTGAAAGAAAATCTATATGTCTGTAAAAAAAGATCATGAATGGAATGTTTCAAAACCAGTTGACCTTGATCCATCATTTCTTTTCAGTGAGACCCTTGCCCGGGATGCTTATTTTGTATGGCTATCAAATTTAACATTGACTGTAATAATTTTTTGTATATATAAAACCATGTAAACAATATATTTCTTTTTTTGTGTATTAATTGATATTTTTTTATAATCTATTCGTGTTGCACATGAATCACAATACTAGTTTAAAATAAAATTGAACTGAATCAAACATATAAATGCTCCTAATTAAAATTTATTATTTTCTAATTAGAATGGGTGTCAAAAACTTAAAATGTATTCATTTCATTATTCAATAATATCAAGGCTAACTTAACTGACGCCGGAGGGGTGGTCTTGACGAAAGAACCTAGAAGAGTTGAAAGCAATGCAAGCCAAAGCACGAGTGAGATTCTTGACAAACGCGCCTACTGCCGCGAACTCCTCAAGCGTCCTTTCGGGACTCTGACACCGAAGGAGAGGAGGGAAGAACAGCCAAAAGGCCGTACACATCACGAATCCAACGGTCATAATCCCCGACACCACTCTGGGTAACTGAAATCCGGTGAGAAAATTCATCTTCATGCCCATCTCCACGAGCAAGCAAAGCCCATGGAGGAGAAAGAACCACGTCACCTCCCACGTGGGCTTGGTGCGGCCCAGGTAGAAGAAGATGAGCTCGTGCATTAGGCCCGACACCAGGAACGTGGCTCCCACGGCGGGAAGGGAGGCCCAATTACGGCCCAATCGACGCTCGAACATGTAGAGGACGGGCTCGTATACGGTGGGGCGGAGGATGTTCGTGACGACGACGTTCCATCTTCGGCCCCAGAAATCTTGAAGCGAGGAGGAGAGGTAAGGCTCGTCGAAGTGTGGCTCCAGCTCGATCCCCCCGAGGGTTCGAGCCAGAGACCCAACCACGACTAGAATGGCCTCCAGGATTAGGTATATGTGAATGCAGTGGAGGGAGAGCAGAACCTGTTACAACTTACAAAAGCGTGAACTTGGATAGCCTCTAGCCATCAATTTATTTATTTATTTTTTGAACGTTAAAATGATAATTTGATTCTCGATATTTATTATAAATTTTTATTATAATCCCAAGTGGTTTTATATATTTCAAATTCTTATTTTGATCATTTTTTGTTAAAATCATTAGTTTATATAATCAAGTTAACATGTTATTTTTTAAATATTAATATAACTAATTTATTGATATATAGCAGTATCTCATTTATAATTTTTAAAATGTTCAAAATATCTTTATCCTTTGAGAATTGCAAGTAGGAAACTAATATTCAGTCACTGTAAAATATTTAAGTTAATATTTAAAAAAATGAGGTATCAATTTTCTTATATAAATTAACAATCTTAACCGAAAATAACCAACATAATTATGTTTTGAAACATGGCCAAAATAAAACATTTGAAACATAAAAGATTAAAATAAAATTCAAAATAAATTTATAACATTTATCTTAAAAAAATGACATCAAGAAAGTACAAATATTTTTAAAAGTTGCAAAGTTATCATCTAATATGTGACCGTTAAACCAAGATGCGATAAATCTAATTCCAAGTCCGAATAATTTTTTTAAACCAATATTATATATCGTACTGAATATTATTTATATATTATTTTAACTTGGTATATTGGCTGATCATTTTAAACCTGCAAACTTTTTTTCAAGTATAGAGTTGTACTCTAACCTTTTGAAAATCCATTAAGGTGTGTGATGAGTAGTAAATTATCATCATACACAAATCTTGATATGCATATAACGATCAGAGGCTTTGAGATCATTTTCAATGTAGTTTTAAAATTTATTTAAGTCGCTCATTTTAATTTTTAAAATTTTTTATATAACTTTGTCTTTAAAAAAATATTATAAATTCATTATACACTATTATTAATTTAGTCATGAAAAAACTAAATACACAATTTGATCATTCAAATTAAATAATTTATACTGAATTTGCACCCCACAAAGATTAATTCAAGTAAGTTTTAATACTTATTTATAAGGACTAATTAAGTAACAAAAGAATATATATTTCTTAATGACCAATATATATACACACACAATCAAGTTTTTCAATTAAAACACTATAAATTATTATTTTTAAAAATAGCTATAATTTTTTTACAACTCAACATCTTATAATTAATGTTTTAAATTTTTTTATAAATGTTTTATTTTGAATTTGAACACAAAATGTGATAGAAAAAATAAGGAAAAATAATATTAAGGTTAAATTATGATTTTGGCCTTATAGTTCCACCAAAATTATAAATTGAGATACTTTATTTTCATGTAAAATGATCCTTGTAGTTTCTCTGTCCATATAAGTTAGTCTCTACCATCAATATGATTAACTTTTCTGTTAAAATAGTCCAATATGGCAACTAATGTGTACATTTGTGAATATGTAAGCATACCCAATCATTAATTTTTGCACAATTCAATTACCATGTCAAATAAATTCTCATTTTGCTTTTAATTCTCAACTTCCTGACCTAGCTTCAGCATAGGAATTAAAGGCATGATAATTTTGTGAAAATGGCAAGTGAAAATTTTGCAAAAATTAATGACATATCCACAAATATACGCATCAAATGTTATGTAAGACTATTTTAACAGCAAAGTTAACTATACTAAGGACAAATATTAACCTACATGGATGAGAAATTATAAGTACTATTTTACATAAAAATAAAATATAAGAACCAATTCGTAATTTTAGTGAAATTATAAAAATTAAAATTATAATTTAACCTAATAATAATTACATAGCATTGAACCAACCTTGTGGTGCAAGAAATCCCTGTAGTGGTAAGCGTTCACCACAGCAACAAAAATCAGAGCTTTGACGGCGTAACTGAGCAGAGTTTTCCGAGCATTTTCCGATGTCTTCAACGGCCTGTGGGAGACCCTGACGGGGAAACAAGCGAAGGCGAGGAAGCGGGAGAGGGAGAGGGAAGGGCGAGAGAGAGGACCCTTGCCAAACGCAAAGAGGAAGAGCTTGAAGTTGGCGAGCCACGTGATGAAGAAGGCGAAAGTACCGGCAAGGTGAAGAGAATGGAGGGTGAGAGGGAGAGCCAGGAAGTGGCACGTGACTGGCACCAGAGCCACGAGCCTGGGGACGCCCTTTGGAGCACGCTTACCGACGGCGTAGCAGTAACAGAGAGAAAGGATCACTTGAAGCCATGCCTTGATGTAGTTCTGAATTTCGCTCTCCATTCTTGGAGTTGGGGGATATTACTTAACTATGTTGATGAATATATATATATATATATATATATATGCGTGTATGTATATACGGAGCATTGTGGTTGTGGGTTTCGATGGTCTTGTTTTGTTTGTGTGAGAGCTGATAAACAGGCGGAAACAAGGCACCGAAGCTTTCATGCCTTGTTTGTTTGTTATAATAGTTGACAAAGGAAGAGCCAGTTTTAAGTATCTTACGCCACAAACGCAACTACACTTTTCTCCCTTTTAAAATTCCACCCCCTCTCCCTTACCTTTCAAATGTAAACTCTTTTCCTCTGTAACTAAAAAATATATTACGTATTAATCTAATTTTATATTTTTTTTATTCAAAGAACTTTGTTACGGTACGTCAACTTGGTCATATCTTATTTTATTTATCTAAAAAAAGATTCACCAGATAGCATATTCTAATATTAAGAGTGTTTATATGCTCAATTCAATTATTTTTTAGCTTTAACCAAATCAAATTAAATTTATCAATTTTGTAAAATTATGTACGTATTCAGTTTTAATTTTTGAACGATTTTAAATGATTTGGTTCAGTTTTAATTAAGTGTTTTGATTCGATTTTATTTACAATAATTTTTTATTTTTAATTTTAATAAAATATATATAAATATTAAAAAAAACTAAATTAATTAAAATATATATAACAACAATTTTGTTGACATAAAAATATATAAATATAGTATTATATATATATATATATAAAGTTATTTAAACTGAATTGAATCAAATAAAATTTATATTTTAAAAATTGATTTAAATCTCTTTTTTCAATTTTAATTGATTTAATTCAATTTAGTCCAAATTAATCAATTTAATATGATTTTGAACACTTTTCCCTGATTTTGTCTAAATACCCCAAAGCAAGGGCGCTCTTTGCATCTCGGCATAGTTCTTATAAGCACTTGGTATATACATACCTTTGTAAGGTGTGATCATACCATGGTTTTCAAAATTATATAGGTTATTGAACTAATAAAGCAACTGATTTAAGATTTAATGGTCAGATCGTAGTAACAGTGATAATTTAAAAATATTAAAAATATATATATAATTTAAAATATTTAAAATATATATATATATAATTTAAAATATTAAAATACTTCATATAATTGATCATTCATAACAATAAATGAAGGAAATAAAAAATAGATTAATCCATAATTGATAATTCATGACAACTTATAATATTCACAATTTCAAGCTAAGTCTTATTGTGAAAATAGTCTTGTAAAGATCTTTAAATTTTAAAAGAGTGAGCCAAGTCCCATTTTACTTAGTTTTTCTTCTCTGCGGATTACTTTTTTGTTTCTTTTTATTTGTTTACCTGAACAAGGACATATTTGATAGTTGGAATATTAACTTTTGTCTGCCTCATATAACCATAGACAACAGCAAGAAAAAAAAATTCCCTAGAAAAAAAAATCAGCCCAAAAAAAAAAAAGACAAAACTGGTTCAACCACCCAATCGGTCAGTTCGGCCGGTTCAACACCTCACCAATTTTTTAGCTGAACTGGACCAAACCACCCTCTGATTCCCGGTCGAATCAACCGATCCAGTCCGGTTCTACAATCCATAGATTATATTCTTACTTTTTATCAACCTAAAAATAAAATGTTACAAATATATTTTTTCTTTTCTGTAAAAGAAGTTCTCAATATGTATTTAAGTTACTAGATATAATATTATATATATATATATATAAATTACAAAAATATGTCATATTACTTAGCGAACATAAAAGTATAGATTGTCACCAACTTTTTTAAATTAAAAAAATATAAAATTAAACTAAAATATAATAATTGTATAATATAAAAAAGGAATGACATGTAATGTTGAAAACTTACATATAACAGAAGTATAATTTACTCTATAAGCTGTTGTAGGTGTAACGTACGTGCGTGACGCTTCCAGTGCCCATATTATATATTATACCAATTTCTGACGCAAGTGAATTCTGTTTGTCACTTGCAAATTTATGCCTATCTTAACATTATTTTTTGAATAAATTTCAAAACAAAAATTATAGATTAATGAAGCAATTTGTATTTAGTAAAATAGTTTATATCAATATTCTAGTATCTGCAAGTTTTCTGGAACAAAAATTAAGTTTAGCACACAAATTTTATTTTTAAAAAATGTATAGACTTGACTTTCTAATTAATATTATTTGAATGAATTAAATATTTTTAAATATTTATTATGGTTTGTTTTAGTTAATTTTTTTTTCTATAATACATACATACATATATTTAGGATGTATCTATTTAGTGAGACGACTGGTTCAATTTGAGATATGTGAAAAGAAAATAAACACAGTTAGATTATAAATAAATGGTTCAGACTATTATATAATTCATTAATGCAAATTAATATTTTCTTTGATTTTTGTATAAATACATTCTACAACAGTTTAAACCATTGATTTCATATGTAAGGGTAATTATTTTGTCCTCTCATCTCTCATATTTTGGATAGACTTGGATTTTAATTTTTAACTTATTTAAAAATGAATTTAAACGACCTGAGTCGTTATCTATGAGCTAACTCAAAATTTTTTAACTTCTAATTTATCTTATATTCCATACCTCACTTCATCAAATTAAGTATTTCATAGCATTATAGTCAATAAATAAATTAAATATAACAAATTCAGGTATGAAAAGTTTTGTAACTTTTAAAATAAATATAGAAATTTCAAATTTTATATATAATATATAGTTTTAAAAAATAAAAAATTGAAGGTCTTGATAGTTTAAAAATCACTGAAGAAGCAATATTTTATAAATAAAAATTATCTTCTAATAAAAATTATTTTCTTACTAAAATAATTAATTAAATACAAAAAAAATAATGACATGTGGGCCACGTAAGTGGATATAGGCATAAAAATATGACATGTTTAATAAATGAGCGGATAGCTTTTTTGCCCTACATTTTTCTATTTCAATAATTTTATTTAAATATAACTATTCATTGACTTATATTTTTAGTCAAAATATTCAATTCGACTAGAGACAAATATATATTTGTCTGCCAGACTTCCAACAGCAAATAATTCATGTCTTTAAATGAAAACAAAGTATATATCTGTCTAATTATTATTCCAATAGTGAAATTTCTTAACATCTTATAATGAACTAACCAACATTAAGTATTAAAAATATTCAAATATAGAAGGAAAATTTGTAATACAATAAAATAGTTAAAATATATCTGGATGCTTAGCCACATGGAACAAAACAAAAGCAAGATCGTCATATATATTCCCATAACAATAATTAAAGTTGGTATTTCTATAATATTTGCGTCGAATAATTAATTATTGTTGTTTTAATGCATATGTTAAGAATAAAGTGAAATAAAGGGTTTTTTTTTTTACTTCAATCTTAACGTATAAGTTGAAATCAATAATAATTAATGAACTGTCTTCTGCAATTAATATAAATTATCGTTAATATAATACTTGAGTGATACAACATAATGAACTATGAAACAGTGAACTATGTCTCAGCTTAATTTGCTTTTGTAGTATGGTCCAACCCCAAATGTTTGGACTTGGCCTCTCTTTTATGCAGGCAGAGATTTATCAACAGTTTTTATTTTTAGCAATAATTAAAACTGTTGTTAAAAGTAAAAATTTAAATGTCTGGGCTGAAGATTCTCTCTCTCTCTCTCTCTCACATAAAAAATATTCCATTTAATAGTTACAGTAAATTATTGATTTGGTATTTAATTTTTTAATGTAATCCCTAAAAAAAATCATTTCAATTTAATTATTGAAAGATTATAATTATTTCAATTCCATTTATCTGTATATTTGACAATGAAAATTTTAATATTTATTTGACAATGATAAATTTTATTATTTAGCAATGAAAATGACCAAATTAAAATCATTACAATTTTTTTCAAGTATTACTAAATTGAGACAATTCTAACATTATATAATTTACTCAATAATTTTGCCATTGTTAAAAAAACATAAAGAGATCATAGAGTGCTTTATTATTAGCATAAATATAAGTAACCATAACTTTGCCAAAAACATTTTAATTTTTATGTGAATGATTTCTTTTTAATCAAATCAACATTCAAAGTATATATGGATTAATCTAAAAACCATCTAAACAAATGTTTTCAAATGCATTGATATGAGAATCGTGGAAAGCACATTAAATGAATTACAAAGTAGTGGACAAATTAATCAAATGACATGACACAATTAACATAAGCAAGAACATCATGTTGAAAAAAAAATCCTAAATTAATGCGTTAAGAAGAAAAATAAAGATTATAAGGCTAGTCATCAAATTCAATTAAACCTAAAATAGAATATCTAATTTTGTCCAAACTTTATAATTTACTTACAAAATTCCTAATATTTTATATATAATGAAGAACAAAATTTCTTTGTTGAGCAGTTTTTTTTTTCTTTTGGACAGGATTGAGCAATTAAAATTCCAAATTCAACAAACACAGCACAATTTCTCTTTCCATAATTTTTCTCCTAAGTAGATTCTTTAATTTTGCTCTTGATTTAGTCCAAATGCCCAATTTCCGTATGAAAACTTCAATTTCATTGATACAATTTGGGGATAAGTTTTTTTTTTTTCTAAGATCAAATTTGGTCAAACTGAAGTATTTTGGGGACAAATTCATGTAATTTGCCAATTTTTGGGTCGCTTGACACGTACATAATTTTTTTTTAGTAATAATGAGTACCAATATGTTAGTAATGTAAACTTTTGATCACTCATATACTAACTCTTAAATCATAGCAATTTAAAAACAAAAAAGAAAAAGAAAAATTAACCACATGCTAATTGAATTTTACTCTCATTACCTTGTATCGTTCAAAAGGTTTCGGCGTTGTCGTAGGAGCTTCTTATGTCACTCTAGGACTATTGGATCTTTTTTAATACAACGGTTTTTGATTTTCAGTCATCTTTAATTTTTTTTTTGTCCTTCATATTTCTCATTCACCACCCATAGCATGCCACGTTGACCTTTAACTTCTTTTTTTTTTTTTAATTTCTTTCAAGATATGGGGAGAAACATTGTTTTGCATGAGTATGACATTGCAAACAAATGTAGCAGATTCTAGTCTCGGGAGAAGATTGATAAAGTTTTGAATGGAAAGAAAGTAAGTTATCGATTTTTATGCTGGAGCTGTTGATATATTACAACATTCCAAATTTAATTAAATATTACCATAAAATTTGTTTAAAAAAATATAATATAATAAAATATAATATTTAATTAAATTAAATATAATATATAAAAGGGTAAATTAAATTTATTTCAATTTTATTTTTTATAAATTAATTTGTATATATTTTCTTTACCATTTTACATATATAATTTAATTTAATTTAATTTAAATTATATTTATTTAAAAATAATTTATTGTAATATTTTGTGTAAATATTATAATTTTGTTTATTGTAATTTACTGTATTTAAATATTATGTATTAAATATACTTTAATGTAATTTAATTTATTATAAGTTATTTAATTAAATATTATATTTATTTTGTTATTACAAATTATTATTGCTGATTATCAGTTAAAGGTCGACGTGGTGCTTTGTGGGTGGTAGATGAGAAATATAGATGAAAAGCTGACTACTATCAGTGAGATGAGACATTACAAAAAATAAAAGGAAAAAAACGGTTAAAAACACATGAAAATTGGGGAACGTTGGATTGAAGGAGATCCAACAATCTGAGAGTGGGGTAGGAGCGACACCGGATCGGTTCAATAGGGGCACCATTTTACCTTCCAAAGTTTTCTTCTTCTATGTTACTTTCTTTTTTAATTATTAGTATCAAAAAATTCATCAAACTTTGATAAATTTAATCTAAATTGAATTAAACTACAAAAATATAAAATTTTTCTAACATTAAAGTATTATAATGTCAGCAACTTTTCTTAATGGAACATTGCATATGTCACTCCCATTATCATATCGCGTTTCACAACAATTACTTTCTAATTTCTATTAGCTTCAAAACTACAATTCAAGAAGAAACTATATTGTTCCTACCAAAAGATGAATCATGACCAAGTTAAAGTATTCGCATGATCATAATTGTAATGATTATAGCTTGGACTGTAATGTAAATGTTTAGACAAGAAATGGCAATGAGCCTACATGACAATGTTTTAGTAAATAAACTTAAATATAATTTTTTATATATTCGCTATTATAGTTTCTCTATTTAAATTAAAACATATATAAAAAATTTCTTAAAGAATCAACCATACAATACTTAGTTGTAAAAAAATATACAGTTGTTTTTAAAAGTCTTATATCATGTTTTAATTAAAAAACTATACACTTGACATGTTTTAAATTGAAAATTTTGATAACAAAAATATAAGAAATTCAAATAAAATATTTCCAATGTTTAATCCCCAACAGGGGATCATTACACTAGGTTTCATAGAGAGAGTTGTCTCATGGCCAAATTTACACTAAATAAATTATTTACTCAAATAATTAAACATAATAAATATTTATCCCATCATATCTACAAATATAAATAAAACATTTCTATAAAAAAAATAAAACATTACTTTTGAAATGTTTTATTTTGTTGTTGTGTAAATGCATTTAATATCATATCACTTCATATCATATTATATTATTTTTTATATTATATATTATGTTTTTTATATTAAAATTAAATTATTTATATTTATAAATTTGACAAGATCATGATTTATATGGTCAATTATATTAAAATTGTTTTTCATAATTTCATAAACTGAATTAAATAATTTTCATGTATTTCTAAAAACTTTAATTACTTCTTCAAGAATTAGACATATCTAAAAAAAAACGTGTATATTTATATATTGTGGAGAACGTGTGATGATTACTCAAAACGTAAAGATAAAAATTGGTCATTTACGTACTTCAACGATTAATGAATTACTGATAAAAGATTTCAAGAATTGAATTATATATTTATAAAATTTAAGGACTACACAGGTAAAGTATATATAATTAGGAACAAAAGAGATTATTAATAATTAAATTTATAAAAGAAATCCAAGCCAATTGTTTAGTCTTTCAAAGTTTATTTTTTCTGTTACACGATTTAAGATTTTTTTTTTGTTTTGGGTAGAAGATTTAGGGGGTGTTTGATTACACTTAATGGGAATTTGAAGATGATTATTCTCCATTCCAAAAAATGCATTATTTTATTTTATTTTATCTGAAATGCTTATTTACTTTGACCCCACCTAGTGAGATAAAACTTATGTTGTTGCATATTTGCTTTGAATGCATCATATTTCATCTGATCAGTTTCTAACATTAATCACTTTATATACATTTTCACTAATTTGCATTTAATGCATCTAGATACTGAAGAAATAATTTTAATTATTTAGTATTCATATTTAAAGCCAATATTTTAAAGATCAAATATATATCTAAAAATATAAAAATTTTAATTTAGAAAATAATTTGCCTCCAAATATTATGAACTCATTATATATTGTTATTAAATTAATCTTTAAAACATGAATAAATATATAATTTATTCTTATAAAAATAATTAATTTCTACTAAATTTGTAACATACAAAAATTAACTCGTTTAATATTTAAATTTTAATAACTAAACAATTTTAAAAAAATCAAGGTTAAAAAAATTAGACCAGTCATTAAATCTATTGAGTCACCAATTCAAGGGTTAATAGTCAAAACGTAATCGAACTAGTATTACTTAAAATATATTAAAATATATAATTAATATATATGTTACATATATTAAAATATTAAAATATATAATATATAATATTAAAAATTCTAGGCATGCTATATATATTTTTATATCAATTCTAAATCTTCTTTTAATAGCTGAAATTTTTTGAAGATTTTTTAAAAATACAAAATAATATTCAATAAAAATTTCAAATTTTCAAAATTTAAAAAAAAAATTGAATCAGTTGAACCAATTGAATCAGCCAATTTTACCAATTCAGAACTAGTTTAACCAATTTTTCATCAATTTATTTATCTAAACCGAACCAATTCTCTTACTGGTTTATTGATTTTTCAATTGGACAGGTTTGTTTTGATTCTCTAAACACTAAAAAAATTAGAGAGAGAGAGAGCTGGATGAACTCAATTTTATTGACAAACTAAATCTTAAAGAATTGATTAATGTTATCGCCCACATTGTGTGATCATGGTTAAGATTACAGAGCTGAGGAATAGAATTAAATAGGCAAAGAGAGAGAAAGAAGCAAACTCTAGAAAACATTTGGGCCCAGATACACAGACTAACAGCGATGAAGGAGTATAACAATGTCACAGTCACAAAAGAAGATGTCACTTTAATTCCACTCTTTCCGGATATCGAAAGCGTAGTTGATCTCCAAGTGGCACTTGTTGTCATCGTCTACAAACTGAAACATACCACGCAATTTGAAACTTTCTATAAAACCCAAAATTCTGCTTTCAATTCTTGTAATTTCGCTTTACTTTTGTTTCGGTAAATCACACTTCAAAATTACACATTCCTCCTCTCAACTTTTAAAATATACATTCCTCTTCCTACTAATTTTGAAATTGTTACAATTTAATCCAATTTAATATTTTATACTCAGAAAAATCTATTCTAGTCTCCTTTTTTTTATACATTTGATAGCTCAATACAACCATTTTTTCACTAAAATACTATCTATTAGCCTAAGTACATATTTGGAAGTCTTTAGTTTTGCAAAAAAAAAAATAGAATAATTGTGACATCTTATGATGGATATACAACCAAAAAAGGTTATCACAATAGGTAAAAATTGATATTCTTATGTTCATAGAAGATATTTAAGTAAAAAATGTGACGGATTCGGTTATTAAATATCAAAAAACATATTGTAATAGATCGAGACAAAAATATAAAACTCAACTAAATTGTAATGTAATTTTCTAGTTACAAAAAAAGGCATTGTATATTTTGAAAATAGAAGGGCAAATGTAATATATATGCCCATGAATTTTGACTCATGTTTCAATTATAATTCAGAACTTTATTTTGTATCAATTACAATTCATATATTTTCAATTAGTTTCGATTATGTTCTTGAATCTAATGACATCAAAATATTTAACAATAGACGCTAATATGACCTATCCATTTTACACATGTCAACCCCTACTAATCTACTTTGACTATGCTATGTGGGATTAGAACTAATAATGATATAAATAATCATTATTTTACTACATATTATATCTGATTCTTTTAGTCATTATCAGTTCCAATCCCAACCAGAGTGGATTAATATGTGCTTATGCATGCAAGATAAGATGTTTTGTCAGCTTCTGTTGTTAAATATTTGAATGACATTATGTTCAGAGACATAATTAGAACTAATTGAAAACATAAAAATTATAATTAACTTAGAATAAAGTTTTAAATTATAATTGAAAGTATGAATAATATTTTTACGTGAAAAGAGAATGTTTAACTTTAAAAACTTTAGAAAAGAAAAAAAAAGTGTTATCTACTCTAATTTTTTATATGGTAAAACTTCGTAATGGGGTGATCACAATTTTAAATTTGTTTTGTAGGAGGTACGAGATGCTTCGTGAATGCTGTAGACCTTTACTTGGGTCTCACAACATACGTGACATGCTTATCTAAGATATCACACAAGAAGAAGGAGACTCCACTTCTCTCCTTTGCCTATTAAGAAAGGTACTCTGTTTTTCTTTATGACAGCTGTCAGATGAAAAAAATGAGTGTACAAGATCTCATTTTGATTTGAATTATGTAGGTTGTTGGATTAACGCAATCCAACATCTCAGATCACATGATGTTGCATAAAAAGTACTGTGTTTCATTAAGGTACTGTACAATCTAGACTATTAGATTACGTCGATTCAATTATCCACATGATTTAAGCCAAGCTTAAGAACTTGTTTGCGTATTTTGTCCATCCGGTGATTATTATTAAAAAAACAGAGTACTTTAGAGCAGAGAAGTGGGGCCCCACGTGAAGGTAGATGTGTTAGTATTGTTTGCATTGTAAGCAAGGATGGTGAGGAGAAAGTAGGTGATGAGGTGAATTGTGAGTAATACCTTACTTCTAGCTGAGTATGTGCCTCTGGCAAACATGCCAGATGGGGTTGTTTCTTCGGGCATCTCGTGCGTGTAAGGCTCGTCCTGAGGGCTGAACGTGCCGATCATCTCTTTGCTGCTGTCCACTGTGACATGCACAACCCATGAGTGAGAGAGAGAGAGAGAGAGAGAGAGAGAGAGAGAGAGAGAGAGAGAGAGGGGGGGGGGGGGGAAAGAGCATACCCTTGAGGCCAGTTTTCCAGACAGTGTTGGTGTATTTCAGACCTGAGACGATGTTCTGCCTCACTTGGAATGTGAACATCAGCCTGTATTGGCTCCCTTCCTTCAATGTAAACCACAGCCCTTCAGGTTTCCCACTCTCCGGTATTGGAAGCACTATATCCTCTCTTCCCCCTGTCTTGATGGCCAGGCTCACCAATTTCACTTCTGGCTCTAGGTTTTCTGAATTTTATTTTCCACACCAACAAACACAACATTCCTCAACAACTAATATTCCTACTATATATCATTAACATCTTATAGTTCTCCTTCTTAAACCCCCAAAAGAGGATGTTCAAGAGGAGCAACAACCAAAGTTTAGGTCTGAATCTGAACTCCGTTTGATATTGAAATAAAAAAAAAGAATAAATTACCGATTTAGTCCCTAAAAAATTATATTTTTTTAATTTAGTCTCTAAAAATTATGTTTATTTTAATTTGGTCTCTTTATTTGTCAAAGTGATTTTTGGCAAGTAGTGCTAGAATTTTTTATTTAGTAAAAAAAAATAATCAAATTAAGACAAATATACTCTTTTAAGGACTAAATTAAGATATTTGATTATTTAATGAGTAAATTGAAAAATTATAATCTTATATGAGCTAAATTGGCAATTTTTGGCAATTGTAAATTTTGTAATTTAGCAAAGAAAATGATCAAATTAAGACAAATGTAATGTTTTAGGGACTAAATTGAGGTAATTGATCTTTTAATAACCAAATAAAAAAAACCATATCATTCAGGGAGTAAATCAGCAATTTATAAGTTATCTGCACCAAACATCAGTAACGAGTCTCAAGAGAGAAGAAAAACAAGGAACATTTAATAGAACCAAATAATTGAGACATATAGAGACAAAAGCACATTCCCTCCAACCAATTCATGTTGTACTATGATATTTGTCTTCCCGATATAAGAATACAATGTCAAAATATAATTCAACATCTTCCTACAGTAAAACACACAGAACACTTCAGACTAAAAATATAATATAGTAGTACACCACCGAAGAACAGAGAGAGAACAAAATAGATCGCATTCACATGTTAATGTTCTATTCATTTTCCCGTATTGAAAGGGTCAAATTGAAAGAGAAATTGAGAGGATTTGAACAGATATGTCTTGTAATTACCTCCAACAGATTCCATGTTGACGCCCCCAAGAAGCTGTTCCTTCCACTTCCTCAAGCTCTCATCATCCTAAGACCTCGGAGCAGAGCACAAGAACGAGCGCGCATGAATGAGACAAAGATGTGAATGAAAGACAACACAAACGTTCGAATAAAAGGGACAAGAAAACAAAGCAACCTTATCCTTTTCGAGCTGTTCTCTCAAGGAGCACTGAGGACCCAACAGGATGTTCCTCTCGCCATCGTCTTCGTTGTCTGTGTCAGCGGCGGAATTGTGACGATTGTGATCAGCTGGCTTCTCTCCGTCACTGTCATCATCACCAGCTTCCTTCTCTGAAGCCTCTGCGACGTTCTCTTTGTCGTGTCCCATAATGCTTCACCAAATCGAAGAAACTGAAATTCCCAGAGACATATATAGAATCAAAGGCCCATCAGTAGAAGCAAAACTCAAAACCTAGATAATCACTTCAACCAAACCCCCTTCGGAAAAGGGAAAAAAAATTGAATATTTGAAGGGGAAAATATTTGAAAACGAAACAGATAGGAGATGTGTTTTCAGGGATTGATGGAACGGTATTGAAAAGAATTAGGTGTGAGAGTTACGAGAAAGGTGAAAAGGGATGGGGAATCAGAAGTGAAGGGATACGTAGGGCTGGTGTTTGGAGGGAGGGAAAACGGTGAGGAGGAGAGAGAGAAAGAGAGGGTGATTTTCTGGGAAAGTTGAATCAGAGAAGGAAAAGGTCGTGTGGTGGGGAGAAGTTTGGAAATTTTGGAGGGAGAGAAGGGGAGGCCAAGTGGGCGAGGAGGGATCGTGAGGCTCACTATTGCAGCAATGGCTTCCACGAAGACCAAGATTCGAGGAAAGCTTTGAGCCATCCCATGTTTGAATTCATTGTCTTTTCAAATTTAAATAAACGAACAAAATAGCTGAACCTTTTTCTTTTGTCTGCAAAAATGGTTGAAATCGAATACAATATATAAAATGGCTAAACTATTATTTTAATTCTTTAATTTTACTCTAAGTTTCATTTTTGTTAAAGTTTTATTTTGTTTAAATTCATCCTTTTATTTTCCTTCAAATTTCATCTTAGTTTTTCAATTTCTTTTTTTTTTTGTCTAATTTTGTCGTTGAATTTAAAAAAATACTAAAATTTTTCCGTTTCTCATGTCGTTTAAATGCTTGATAAAAATAAGTAATAACAATGATCCCTCGGATGATATGTTCATAAAAACTGAAGGAATATAAAGACATTAGTTAAACTAGAGATATACCTAACAATGGATGATAAATGCAAAAAGCTCACACAATAAAATAGGCACAAGTATACCAGATGTTCCTAATATTTATCTCGATTTTCACTCATGCTCATAATATTTTTTTTGTCAAATATGTCTCATATGTTTTAAATTTTTGCAAATATACCCTTTTTTGTCACTCTGTTAATTTGAGTGATGGAAATCGCTGACTGGGCACATGACGTGGCTGATATCAACAGCCACGTCGTGTGCCACATGTATTAGCACCTGAGAATTGTCCAAAACACCTCCAGCCTCCTAACCTTCAAATCCACCCAAATTAGCCTTCAGAATTGGACCAATTTCACTGACATTGTTGGACAGTGAGTGCGCATGGTCATCTTCAGTGCAGTGCTGGATCGATATCATCATCGGCAACGAGGCTGTTGTTGAAGTCGACAGAGGACGAAGGCTACTTCTAGAAGGTGCTTTCCCTATTTGTTATCCTTTATCTCTACCCTAACTACCTCGTAGCCCCATTTCTACTGGTTCGCGCCCTAACTAGTGGTTGACTGTGGATTGGGACAATTATATTTTGATTGTGAAGGTTGATTGCTTGTTGATTGTGTTGGAAAATTTCTGATTTTCATTTTAAAATTTCATTGTTAATTTGTTCACGTTCTTTCTTGTGAATTGTTGCTGGAGGTTAGTATTTTATGAATGTAAGTGTGTGTCTATACACAATTATATGTAGGTATAACAGGATGGAAAAATATTTGAACTTATATATATATGTGTGTGTGTGTGTGTGTGTGTGTGTGTGTGTGTGTGTGTGTGTATCTACACAATTATTTTCCCTATCACTAAAATGTGTTTGATTGACTGAATGTAAGTAGGTATGACAATGTGGTACATTATATTTGGATTAATTTAGGAAAATTATAATTTGAATTGTTTGCAAGTCCAATGAATTAATTTAGTCTAATGAATATAGTGAAATGTCTTCACAATTCATTATTGTATCTGAAAAATGGACTTCATCAAGCAGACTACATCACCAATGGCATCACAAGGTTCAAGTTATAGTGGAAAAAATGGAAGATTCATTTGTGACTGTGACGAGTATGCTCAACTGGCGACTTCACTCATGCAAGAAAATCCAGGTCGAAAGTTCTGGGGGTGCAAAAATTATGCGGTAGGATATGCAATACAATTAAAGAGTGAATATTTTTGTGTTTTGGTTGATGTTAAATATACAAGCTGAGCATTATTGATGTTAAACATGTAGGATGAAGGAGGTTATGATTTTTTGTTTGTTTGGTGAGATCCTCCAATTGAATATGATGCATTGGCCATGTATCATCTCAAAAAGAAAATTAAGACTCTTGAAGATAAATTGAAGGAAGAGAAGAGAAGGAAGAAGTTTATAGTCTTAGTTATGACCTTTTCTTTGATCATGTAATTTGTCTGAATTATGTATTATGAACTATGTCTTATGAATAATATGTCTTTTCTAAGTTGATTAGTTATATTTAACTCAAGATTAATTAAAAGAAAAGGAATATAAATTAATTAAATCTTTTTAATTTTCTTCCTTAATTTTTTCTTCAATTTTGACGTATTAGAAAATGCAATTGGTAAAGTAATCAAAGTATTTTTGTTTCTTGCCCTTCATTTATAATCTAGTATCCAATTTAGTGAATAAAAGTCAAGAACTAATTCAAGAGGGATCCAAGTAGTTCTTCATTATCTTGAATAAAAGTCAACATTACATATCCAAAAGTATCCATTACATGTAGTTAAACTGTGATTACTATCAAATCTTGCCAAAATATAGTGTCTATCACTATACCATAAATACAAAATAGTGCCCAACAACATAAATACTATCAAATTCTGCCAAAATATAGTGTCTATCACCATACCATAAATACAAAATAGTGCCCAACTACATAAATACAAAATGGTGCCAATTTTATAAGTGCCAAATAAAGGTTCCCTAATCTAAACATCATGGCTAGCTCAAGTTCCTTCTTGCCTAGGTCTTGTATCTTGTTCTAGTACTTGGTGAACCGTCATGTTGAGCCTATGAATCATGAAAAAAAAAATCACATTTAGAGGTATTACAATTGAAAAATTAATTGAGAAAGTATTATTGAAAAATTAAAAAGTCAGTAGTATACTTGCTGGTAAGTATGAGATAAAGTGGATGGCTGTGAAGTCGTTGGTGTTGTAGCTGGAAGAGGAGCAACTGAGGTCAGTGGCTGTGAGCTATGCCTCCGGAGTACCCTTGGTTGAGCTTTGTGCTACGTTGGAGAAATTTATTATAATGTTTACAAGATTGAGTATGAAAAAACAACTTAGCTAATTAAATTACTGTTGTACTTGCAGGTGAGTATGGGATGAAGTGGATGGTTGAGATGTCATTAGTCTTGTAACTAGAGGAGAAGCAACCGAGATTGATAGTTATGTGGTATTGATCTGGAGTACCCTCGGTTGCACTCCTTGCTGCAGTGAAAAATTGTCCAGCCACAATTAATCAAATAAGTAAGCATTTAATGGGAACTAAGCTAGAGTTCAACAGGTAAATGCTTAATTACCATAGATGTAGGCTGAGATGGTTGTGCCCTAGTACTGGGACGTCTTATTGCCATCTTTTGTCTTCGTGGGTGCTGGAAGTTAGCCAGATTAAATGTTTAGTATTAATATGGGGAATGAATAGTACCAAACAGTTAATTAGAATGGTTATAGAAGTCAATATAGTTACCTATTGTTGTGACGTCGATGCTTGTTGTCTTGGCAATTTACTTGCCCTCTTATTATGACCAAGGCTGCCACAATTTCCACATTGTTATGTGTATTCCCTTCTAGACAACCGCTGTGTGTTCTTAGGCTCTTCATCGACATCCTTTCTTCTTTTCTTCTTTGGATGCCTGATAGGTTTCCTATAAGGAGAAGGTATAACATCATCATATGGAGTAAATGGCCACATATTTGGGCCATTCGTTGGGTGCACCATGAATTGAAAGCATGTCTGGTACTGCTCCTTCTTGAAAAATGATGGGATGAAGCCTTCAAGTCTTTCTCCTATGTGGTTTATATAGCTAATCGTATGAGGGCAAGGAATGCCTATAAGGGTCCAGTGTCTGCATATGCAGCTCTTGATCTTAAGGTCGACCACAAACTTCTCCTCTGGACCCATTACTTCATACTTCTTCTCCTTCGCCTATGTTGGTAACCACTTGCCGCTTTCCTTGTAATTTAGATCAAGTAATCCCTTGATTTTTGGTAGCACTGCTCTACCAGGAACCTTCTCAATGTCCTTTTATCATAGACATGATAGGTTTCTCCCTCGCACCAATAATTATAAAATTGAATGTCTCACACTTGTTGTTAAGTAGCATGTTACACTTCGCATCTGCCTTAAAAAATGCCTTGCTCCAATGCCTTGGAGAAATCTATATCAAATGCAGATATGATTTCTCATCATGTCTCCAGATTTTAAGCATCGCTTTCTCCCATACCTGTGGATAGGTGGACCTAGCGGCTTTCCATAATAGCTTTTTCAAATAGGCTCCTAAGAATTTTCTTTTTTGAAATTGCAATAGAGGTGGTGTACACAAAATCAGCGATCAACTCCTGGGATAACCGCATCAAGGGCAATCTCCAATCCCTGTATGCAACCAATCAAAATTAGAACTACAACGACCAAAAATCAAGGTACACAAGCATACAAAATAATCTTGTATCAATACAGGAACTACTGTATTGTTATTAGTCTCATCACTAAAAATAATCAACTTCTGACAGTGGAAACTTTAGAATCCAAAAGCAAAAGCAACCAAGTTACAGTGCTTGCCCATGTGTTCCATATGAGGATAATTAATTACATCATGTCCACAGTAACAACTCACACATAGAGAAATAAAAAGTGGAGTTCTTTGTTAAAAATTAAAATGTAGTAATATGAAAGAATAAAGATTCTTTCTTGTGTGATGGCAAAAATCATTGCACTGGACAATTCCAAAGTAGTTATATTTTGCTTACGTGGACATATATAAACATTTCCTGAAACATAAAGGGTATATATGATAAATTCTAACAATTTAAAGGATACATATGAGCATTTCCAGGAACATAAGGACATACAAGAAAATATTCGTAAACTTAAAGGACATAAATAACATCAAAGAAACACAAAAAGAAAAGAACCATAAAAAGAAAAAAGAAAAAAGAGTTATGTTAGGAAAGGTAATAGGGGAACCTTTTGCTGATTCAAGATGAATGTGATGAATTTGCTGTACTGAATCCCAATATCCTCAATCAACATCTGCAAGAACTAGGACTATGTCTTAGTTGTCTCAGCCTCTACCACAACAAATGCAATTGGTGCAATTTGGTTGTTGGGATCCCGACTAATTGCAGTCAACAGTTGCCCGCCATATGGTGTCTTTATGAAGCACCCATCAAGACCAATTATGGCCCGACATATAGAAAAACTCTTCGGACATGTATCTAAACAGATATACAACCTCCTAAATTTTGGGAGCATTGAAGTAGGATTGACATCAACTTATGGCATGTCATCCTCAAATCATGGTGGTCTATTCACTTGCATCTTAACGGTCGAGCCAGGGTTTGACCTTCTAAGCTCTTCCCAATAGTCGTAGAGCCTTGAAAATTACTCTTTAAAAGAGCCATGAACCACTTCCCTCGTATTTCTCTGAGCCCTACTCTCTTTAGCCATTGAACATCACATGTTCCACTTCTCTCGGGCCTTCCTGATGATGTCATTTATCCTTATTTTTGGATTATCCTTCACTTTCTTCAGCATCTTAGCTCCAACACATCTAGAGCTCATTAAGAGCACCTTAAAGCATCTAGGGCACGTGTGGGTGTTATGAACAGTCCTCAACTGCCATGTATCCTTAATTGCTAATTTAGCCGCATATACTTCCCAAGGACAGTCAGCCCTGCACCTGACCTGAGCTCTAACCTTGTCAAGTTTTACGTAGTACAAATCCCCTCCTTGCGTGGACAGCATAAGTAATTACAGTTTCTTGGAAATCATGCTAAGTCATAAATGGTGCCAACATCCCACTTATATTCCGACATATCCTTCAGAAGCCTATGAATCGGGAACTTCAATCTTCGGGGTAGTTCTTCATCATCTTCACTGTCAATACTATCCAAGGACTCATTCTCAGCTTTCTCATCATCACTCAAGCCCCTTACTTTTGTTGACATCATATGTGGTCTCATTCAGTCAACACCCAATCGGTCTGGCATATGTGCATGGACCTTCTTACTACCAGATGCTTGGAACTTGGTGTTTTCTACGCCAAACAACCCACCCGTATAATCTTCATCTTCACTGTCAGTAAACCCTAGTTCAATGCACTGTCCTCCGACTTATCACTGTCAATGTTTCCATCTTGGACAATGGCTTGCTTGCCCTTCGAAATAACAAAGAAAGAAATATTGATTAAAATACAATAGAAAACTACATCACTAGAAAAATTAAAATGAACGTGATGCCACATAGGTCAAAATGCAAATCCCAACAGTATGATTACTAGAAAAGATCAAAATGAAAATACTAACAATAATTAGAAATAGTAAAGACTAGTGTAGAACTACATCACTAGAAAAAATAAAATGATGCCACATAGGTCAAAATTAAAATCCCAAACAGTATGATTACTGGACAAGATCAAAATGCTCCTTCCTAACAATAAGTAGAAATAGTAAAGACTAGTGTATTATTAAAACAAATGATGCCAAAATGAAGCCACATAATTCCCAATATAGAAAAGCATTATTAAAATAAATCCATAAACATGAACAAAGTACATTAATAGAAAAGTCAAATGATGTCACATAGGTCCTAATACACAAAAGCATTATGCAATACAAATCCACAAACATGAACCTAGACTGTTTAGCTCTCATTGCATTAAACAGAACAACCAAGAAACAAAGGAATACTCAAGTTATCATAGTAATTTATATTGTATTACAAATATCACTAAGTGCACGTAGTTATCAAACAAAAAATAGTATACATTTTTTGACTGTGACAAAGGAACTGTGTCTTCCTCTAGCTCTAAGGATGGGTCAACATTAAGGTCCGGATTTTCTTCATAAACAGGGTCAACTGATGGAATAGGCCCCTCTAACTTCCCAATGATGTACAAATATACTATGCCTCCGTATTTGCGATCTCTATCATCTCCAATGCTCCTTTATCATCACTTAGCAACTTCAACCCTTGCTCAAATGACTCTCTTAGAGCCTTGTACCACATGGATTCAACATCGGAATACTCAAAGTCCTCTTTCACTAGGTCCAAGACCTCAAAGTAGCTCCATCGATTAGAATCACATGACTTCCATAAGTCAAAGTGACCCCCTATGTATGCTCTTCCTATGAGTTGGCCACTATTGTGCACTTCCACAACGAATATATCCATCAAGAGCTCAAAACAAAATCACCTAATTCAAGGATATAAATAAATAATAATTAATATAGTGACTAATAAACTTGTAAATCAAATTAATTATAACAATGCAAGTGACTGGTAGAAATTTCAAATTTTTTATTACAAAGTCAGTGTCTTAAATACAATATGTGAATTTGTTATCTATTCTCATTGCTTGGCTACTTAAGTCAAATAACCAATTATGGGCCCCACAAGGGATTAAATACTAATAAGAATAGCTAATACATCAACCCACACAAGCATGACCACATTGCCCAAGTTAAAAAAACTATCTGAAGTACAAGTGGTTCCCTTTTAAAATTGGAGAAAGCAGGAAAAGAGCATCTAATGCATGAATTCCATCAACACAATGGTCCCCACACTATACATACATAACAGTGGTCCCCATAGTACACATACATAATCTTTCATCACAGCATAATAGTTAAGCAGAGGCCAAGTCACTTTTGATTTCTTTTGCCTTCTTATTTGAACAAGCATATACATCCATGTCAAACACAAGACAACTAAAAAGAATCTTGAAATTGTGGCAAACGCAAGCAAGGATTGGGCAAATCATGGATATATATATATATATATATATATATATATATATATATATATATATATATATATATATATATATATATATATATATATATATCACAACATCTCACCAAATCAGACAAAAATTGCAAATCAACCATGAAACCATGCAAATAAGGAAGAACCACATATCAATACAGGTCAAACAACAAAGCATTCGAAATCACAGATTATAGAGCACAAATCGAAGAGCAAAAGTTGGGCAAAAATTGGCGATTAGGGCACGCATCGATTAGGGATTGGAAATCTTTTTTTGATTTCGAATGATTAGGGAATAGGTTGCTTACCTTTTCTTTGTCGAGATCTTCTAACACTGTCCATGATGTATTTGCTATCGGCATTGAGGCCGGCCGTCGAGCACTATCAGTTGGAGGTCAAACGACGTAGTATAGGATAGGGAAGTGGGGTTCACGCAGCAGAATAGGATAAATGCCTTTAGTCAAGCCCCATATTCCTTTGGATTTGAAGGTCAGTAGGCTGGGGGTATTTTGGACAATTCTCAGGCACTAATACACGTGGCACATGACGTGGTTGTTGATATCAGCCACGTCATGTGCCTAGTCAGTGATTTTCGTCACTCAAATTAACGGAGTGACAAAAAAGGGTATATTTGCAAAAATTTGAAACATATGGGACATATTTGACAAAAAATGTTATGGGCACGAGTGAAAATAGGGATAAACATCAGGGACATCCAGTATACTTTTGCCCAATAAAATATAACATTTAAGTAATGATCAAAATTAATCAATTAAGAAATCATATAAAAATTAAGGATCAAATTGGAGCATGTAAAAAATTAATTGATCAAATTAAATCTTGAAGTAAATTTAAGAGACTAAATTGAAATAATATATAAGTAAAAGACTAAAGTATATTAAAACTTGCTCCTTACACAAGAAAAGTGAGGGGACAGGGTAGGTCCTCTTTGTATCTTCCTGTAAAGAAAAGAAAACTTTGTTAAAATAAAGAAAATGTTTTCTAACCAGAGCAGCCTAGCCCATGGGTTGACATAAATATTGAGCTAGACTTCTACTTGCAAAAAGAGATCATAATTAGGGGTTTCAAATGGGCGTTAAATAATTATATATGACTTATTTAAAATTTTCTATGAATTAGCTAATCGAGTTGATAGACATTTGATGTTTGTAACTCAAAATTTTTGTAACCAATAAGCAAGATGTATTGACTGTAAAAATGGATTAACTTCTGCTCTTCACCAAATTTCTCAGGCACTTCCTCCAGAAACCCTTTATAAGCTTCAACGATTAGCTTCCTGCTTAAGGTTTGAAGCATATTCCTCTTTTAGACCTAGAGCATCTTCTACATCTCGTAAGCCTCCTTACCCTTAATTTATACTTTCTTTTGTTTGTACCTAAAGCTAATGTTTGATCTAAGCTTCACGTATTAAAATTATCTGTTTTGTATTTTAAGTTAAGCTTGTTTTTGTAACTTCTACACCAAAAACAAAATTTAAGTTAGTTTTTGGATTTTCTTATGTTGAAGTGATTCCTTTTACTGAAAGAACTTGAGAAATGAGAATATGTTAGACTTGTTATATTTCATAACTGATTATGGGAATTCTAAAGTAGAGTATGGTATTTCTTTTGACTAAGCAGAGTTACTAAAATGATATCTAGTTGCACTTCTAAGCTATGGAAGAGTACCAAATGAGTATTTTATAGACATAGACAATTTTTGAAAGATGCAAAGGGTGTCTTCACTAACATATGTGTGTCACTAAGAGATTTCCATTTTTAGTAAGTCTTAGAGTAGGTAATGAAATTCAGAGGACCAAATTTTTTTTAAGGGGGGAAGAATGTAATACCCCAAGAATTTTTATGAATATTTAAAGTCATTTTAGGAACTTGTTGGTAAATTAAATTATGTGGATTTTTTTTTATTTATTAAGGACTTATTTGAAAATTTTATTATGTTGTGTGGAGCAATTGAATTTTTGTGGAAAAGTAAAGGGAAATAAAATAATTATGAGGACCGAGGTGAAAACCATTTTCAAGGATGAAATAGTAATTTCAAATTTTATTTAGGGAAATGAGAAAATATTCTTGAAGATTATGGACTTAAGTGGAACCTAAATTTTGATGGGAGGTTAAACTTAAGAATTTCTCCAAAACAATTGGGTGGCTAACTTTAGACAAAGCCACGTGAATCCACTAAATATTAAAAGACTTTTGAGCCACAAGTTAAGAGACTAGTCAAAGGCTTAAGTGTTCAAATCGGAATCCCTTTGCCTTAGTGATCTGGATCACATCCTTAAGCTTATGGAAGCAATAATTCAACCTTCCAAAATTGTAAATATTCTGTTGGTCCTCCCATGTAACTTCGATATCAGATCCTCAGCACTGCAGCATCGTCGTCTTTGTGTCTTATACTTTGCATTCGTAAGCTCTCTCTGATGAGTAATGAATATTGCCTCTAGCCGAAATCATCATCTGGGAACTGTCCTTAGCATGTAAGATACATATGTGTTGCTGTTTAGCTTACATTCTCGGTTAACAGAGGTAAATAGCTTGTATGATAGTTTTATGTTACTGAAAGTGGATTTTAGAAGCTTTGATCTAAATTGCTGAGAGAAGTTGTGTAGGAATTGTTTTTCATGTAAGTTTTCGGCAGAAAATTAGGTAAACCAAGAATGGGTGGATGGTTCTTGTTGTATTTTATTTATTTATGAAATTTGTTCGGTTATTTATAGTTTGATGACATGTCAATCTCTATTAGTCAAGTTTCAATGGAATGAGTAAAAGAGAACAAACAATTAATTTTTTTTAAAAAAAGCTGATACTTGAGAGAGTGAAGTTGGAATTTCAAAATAGATGTGAATTTAGGATTTTACGCAATGGTTAAATGATGTTATTTTGACTTGAAAATTTTATGGTACCTAGATGAGATCTCACAAAAATTGTCTACCAAATTTCATAAGATTTGGCTAAGGTTTGATGGGCTTATTAAATAGAAAGACATAACCTATACATTTTTAGACAGCTCTGACCTTTAGTCACTAATAGGGTCTTTAGAGGGGTCAAACGATAGAATTAAATTATGAAATGTTTATCCTAGCATGTTAACATACTAATAAGGAGTTCTACAAAATTTCATAATTTTTGGAGCTACAGTTCATTCCCAGAAATTTCTTAAAGATTGGTTCTTATTTTAGGCTCAAAATAAAATAAAGTTAAATGATTAATATCTTATGTTTTGAGTTGGTATTGATACTTGCTAGAATTAATTTCTAGGTTTATGATGAAGCTCTTGACTTCTCTTTTTGAGTATAAAGTGTATAAATTTAGTTTGGAATCGAGGTGAGAGATCCTACCTTGCCTTGTTTGCTTATTTAATGTATATATTAAAAGTGTACTATATATATATATATATATATATATATATATATATGTGACATAAAATTAATACATCCATGTTATGCATTGAAATGTGCAAATATGAGACTATTGTGAACTTTTCCTGAAATAGGATGCATATAATTGCCTATAATTGTATAATGTGATTGTGTTTAATCTCAAAAGAAATAGAAGTGGAGTTTATGGGATTCCATGGGATAAAATAAGGGTGGAATGAAATCACTATGGCCATGTGGTATTGATTATGATATTCGTCCTTTTAAAGATAGGGTGAAATAAGGTCGGACCACAGATTTGTCCCTTTGAGGACAGGGGTGAAATAAGGGAGGATGCAGCAGGGGCCGTGGAGCAATGATCACTTATTGTGGACAGGACCCGAAAAATATCTGAGAACTTAAATTGGAATTGTATGAATTGTTTGAAATGTGATTTGGCTTGATCTTGAATGTGTTTGTTAATAATTGCGAGGTGATTTCAATGTGTGTGTATTGATAAATATCTTGTACACCAAAACTTAAATGATTGTATTGTTAGATCAATTATGTATATCTGCATGTATATATATATATACCTATATTGTGTGTAAATGTGGTATGATTCTCTCAAGTAGAAACTGTCTTCAGTTTCAGGTATGGAGAACTTCTTAGCCCGATGACGTTTATGCCAAGATTACCTTCCCATTTGTTTAGGGTAAAGGTATAATGTTTAGATCTTATTCTAAGTTGTATAAATCTATAAAAGCTCTGTAATCGGATAGGTTCATTCTGCAATATAATGTGTATGACTGTAGCGTGTATGAGAAACTCGGTTTAGCCATACTTTGTTATCTTTTTGTGAGAAGAGAAATAGTTTAAATTATGTAATTTAAATTAATTACATTTTAAAAAAATAACTAAAATAAAGATTAGTATTGTGCTTAAGAGAAAGATAGGCTTACGGAGGTGAGGTGAAATTCACCTTTCGTGCCAGTCACGTGCTCAAATTTTGAGGCGTGACATATATAAAAGGGCATTTGGTGCACAATCATATTTTTAGGAACGTGATTCTTGAAAATATGTGAATTACATTATCAAGAATTAACATTCCTTTGCTTAGTTTATTACAAATATTTTTGGAAACTTTGTTCTAAAATACTACCGGGTATTAATATTTCATGTTTAGTTGGTATTAATATTTTAAGAAATATTTGACAATTTCTCAAAATTATCCTTATCAATTTAATATATAAAACTAGTGATGTCAAAATAATTTTACCCTATATCAACCTACCATGAATGTGCATCAAGTATATTAATGAATACAAGGTAAATGTATTTCTTTTAATTAGTTTCAAAAGAGCATATCTTTCTCTTTCTCTTTTTGTGGGTTTGCCTAACCATTCAAACCCATTTAGCACTCAAGTTGTATAGATGATCACTTTTAAGTAGTTTCAAAAGAATATATATATATATATATATATATATATATATATATATATATATATATATATATATATATATATATATATATATATATATATATATATATTCTCTTTCGTTCTTCGCACCTTGGCTCATGGGTTGGTCCATGAAAATCTATTTAGATTGAAATCATTTTAGCCCATTTGATATGGGTCAATGTTTTTTGGATCCAAACCTATTCATTTAATGATGAAGGATGAGGTTAGAGGATGAATATGAGAGTAAAGTGGTAATTTTTTTTTTACGAAAAAAAATATACTTCATTAGAATATATCATTCTCACCTTTATCCATGAAGACGAAAAATGTGAGGTTTGTGAGAATGTTTAATTCTCGAGAATATTACATTCATAGAAATCATTTTATAAAACCGCATATCAAACATGAGAATGTTACATTTTCATATAACATTTTTAAGAATAATTTAACATTCTCTAACACCAAACACCAATGAAGGTAGGGCTGAGCATAGAATCTGCCCAACCTGCATGATTGGGTTAGATCCAAATTTTTTAACCTGCTAAGTGGCAGTTTAGGTGGTGGATTGGAAAATTTCTAACCCAACCTAACCCGTTAACCCGATGTATATATATAATTTTTTTAATTTTTCTTCAGCCAAATCTCTCTTAGCCGGTCTCTGCCATCTCTGTTGATTGTGAAGACTATATCTCCTTCCTCAATCCTCACCTTTGTCTCTTAGTCTTTCTCCAATCCAGACCCCAAATCAGCAAATCTCTTCACCTCTTTGTCCATTTGTGTTTGCTTCTCCGGGTTAAGGTCTCTGTCTCTCATCTCCTGGTCCCACTCTCTATCTCTCATCTCTCGGTCCCTGTTGTCTCTGTCTTTCATTTCTCGGTCACCATCTTTGTCTCTCATCCTATTCTCCAGATCTCCCTTGGCAAAGTCTCGACAGTAGAGAGAGATGGTGAGCAAAAATCAACCCACAGCACTCACATGATGAAGGGATTGGGTTTCTGATCCTTTAGTATGAGAGACGGAAGGAGATGGTCATATGGGAGACAATGGCGACATCGCAAAGCAAGGGAAAAGGAAAAGAAAGATAAAGAGAAAGAGAGAGAAGAAAAAAGAAAAAAGAAAAAGAGAGAAAAAAGTAACCCGCCCGCCCAACCCGTTAGAGTGTGGGTCGGGTTAGTTTGGGTCCCCCTCTAAAAAAATCAACAACCCAACCCGACCCAACCTGCTTACAATTGATTGGATTGGGTTGAAAAATTCCTCAAACCCAACCTAATCCAATCTATGCTCACCTCTAAATGAAGGTACTCAAGTCATTTTAATCTAAGCACATTTTGATATAAAGGTATTTAGAGGTCATTAGTTTGCACTTAATGGGAATTTGAAATCTTAATAAATCATATCTTGGGACAAGGTCTAAAAATTTTTTAGATATAATCTTGAGTCCTACGTTGCTGAGTGTTAATTATTTTATTTGGATGTTAAAAAGAGCTCTCGAGAATATTAAAACATGTGTCATGTTGAATGTAAAAGATTGTTTCAACAATCTAGACCAAATCTTGATGCTACTATGTAAGGGTGAATTTTTATATATAATATAACAAATGTAATCATATTCTTATTTTTTAAAATAATTTTAAATTATAAAAAAATAAAAAAGTAACAACAGATTTTATAATACCATATAATATTAAAGATAAATGTTTAGTTACTATTTATTTGAAAATTATTTGAATATAATTTTTTTATAAACTATTTATCTGTTCAGATGTTGAAAATACAAATAGTCTTGATCATTCAATATTCAAATTCAGATATAATATCTTAATAATTAAATGTGTATTCAAATTCAAATATTTTAGTCTTAAAAAAAACGAAATGGCCTCTTAGTGTTGTAAATGTATATGCACTAAGTATGTGTACAAGACTAGCTATCTAGATCAATGGTAACCATTTTTTGCCCTTTTGACTTAATTTTATTTGTTTGTTTGTGGCTGAGGAAAATAATGATGTATTGATAAAAATCATCAATATCATCCAACTAGATCAACTATATTCCTTGAAGTGAATAAGATTTTTACTCAAGGTCGTGGACAAGGTCAGAGTGGAAATTAAGCTAAAACCTTATGGATTAGGCTGAATTTGATGGCTTATGTTAAATTGAATATATTGCTATGAATTTACTCGTTTGTTGACACCTAGTATGTGTGATATGATTATGTTTGTGAGTGTGAAAAATAGAGGATGGCATGGTGGTACACCCTATAGGTTGGAGTCAATAAGGGTGGACACATTTATACATAATTATTAATAGAGCCATAAAGATGGATGTGGAGAGATAAGTAGGGGATATGGCTGGGGTCACGAACAATGGACATAGTAACATAGACAGTTCCAAGGATTTGTTAAGAAAATGATCAAAAATTTCTTGCTATGTGACAGTCCCAAGGATTTGTCAAGAAAATGATCAAAAATTTCTTGCTATGTGATTTGTATTGAATATTGTGAATTATTGCCATGTGTATGGTCTCTCTTACAATGTTTATGCCTTTAGTCCCTTTCTAGATGCTTTAATTTGAATAGGTTGAGTAGCGTAGATTTATCTGCTCATTGAGGTTTGACAATCATTGCTTTACTTTAGATGATCTAACAATAGATGAGGAGCCTTCACATGTCAAGTAGCAGAGTTAGTGGAAGTCCAGCACCCTTTTTGTATCTGGGATCCCTTTTAATGTAACCATTGTTCTTTTGAATAGTTTTGTAATCACATAAGTGGTTAGGAAGGGTTGATAAATATGCATGTGTATGTAAAGATGACTATTAATGTGTGGGAGGAGCCCTCTTTCTGTTTTTTTGGGAACTTTGTTTGTAGATGTTCTAGTGAGACGATTCTTTTGCTTTATGTTAGAATGTTTAGAAACATCGTAACTACACTTTTGTAAAGAAAAAAAACTCTACTTCTAAGTGAAATTATCTTTTTGTAATTTTGGTGCTATTTAGATGCTTATAATTGTTATTATGTTTGCATACAGAATGTAGTGTTATATGTGTTTGTGTGGTATGATCCTAGTTATAGGTTTATGATGATAAAGAAATCTTACTTACAGTGCTGGTCACGTGCCTTAGGTTGGGTGTAACAAAGTGGTTAGTTCTCCATGGAGGTGTCAATCGGTTAGGTTGATTGGTCAGCCCAAGCCTATTAGGGCTTCCAATAAATGTGGGTTGGGCTAGACTGAGCTTAAGTTGATAATTGGGCTAAAAATTATAGTCAAACTCAGCCCTTCAACCATATTTTTTATTTAAAAAACAATTTTTTTTACTCATAATTTAAATATAACGAATGATAAAATAAAAAACATATTATACATTATATCTTTATTCAATAAAACTCAATGAAAAAGAAACATTGGCTAGTATCAAATATTCAAAACAAAAAAAATATAGTTTTTATGGTATTTTATTTTTAATTTTAGAAACTTCTCTTGTCATGACCTAAATGTTGGGCACGTGACCGGTACAGTGACACGAATCCTGTGTCACCATAAGCCTAATTGACATATGAGTTTCTACCCTTTTTTGTTTATTTATGAATGTTAACAACATACATCATTTCCTTTTATTTATTAAATAACATAGCTTTCGTAAGTATTTAGAATTTAACAAGCAGGCTAACCAAATCAAGCAAACAAGACAATTTTATTTTAAATAATTTAAATAGTCTTAACCGTTTAGATTTTAAAGACAACTCAGAGTTTAAATATTTATATACATATACATATATATATATATATATATATATATATATATATATATATATATATATATATATATGAATATATGTATGATAAAATAAAAATAAAATTAGAAAATATTAATTAAATATAAATAAATATTAATTAAAACAAATATTAATTTATAATTGAATATTAATTGAAATAAATATAAATAAATATCAAATACTTGTTAAAATAATTATTAATTTACAATATAAATTATTATAACCATGTACCATATACATTATGTCACATCCCAAAACTTACATGTGAGATAAACATAAAATACCTAGGGTGTACCTCCGTGATACCCCATAATCTCTGTGAACATTCTTAATATCCATAATTATGTGAATCATAAATATTCCAAGAAAGATATTTTGTATACATATTCAGAAAATGTTCAACATTCAAACACTATACAGTACTATACAACCTTCCAATCCTAGGTGACCTACTAGATTACAGAGCGTTTCCTAATCCTTACCAATTGTTTACCAGACAAAAGTGGAGTATATCCTTAAAGGTTATAAATTCTTCTCCTCAACCACTGTATCTGAAAAGATAATCATAGAGAGTGTGAGTTTATCATAACTCAGTGAGTGAACAACTGTACATGAAAATATCATAAGCACAAACACCACATTTACTGATACAATCAATCTATCATTTATTGTAAATAATTATAGTATTACACTTGTTTGAATTTGCATATGATTTCTTGGGTGATCAATCCCTCAATCACTTTGCATTATATGCCATAGATACTTGCACTGAGTGACTTGGAAATTTAACCCTCAAACTCTTGGTGCATAAGTTTTCACAGTTATACACTGAGTGGTATGAGATTCTAACCATTTTAAACTCGTGCATAGATCTTCACATTTATACACCGAGTAGTATGGGACTCTAACCTTTTCAAACTCGTGCATAGGTTTTCACAGTTATACACCGAGTAGTATGAGACTCTAACCCTTTCAAACTCGTGCATAGGTTTTCACATTTATACACCGAGTAGTATGAGACTCTAACCCTTTCAAACTCGTGCATAGGTTTTCACATTTATACACCGAGTAGTATGAGACTCTAACCCTTTCAAACTCGTGCATAGGTTTTCACATTTATACACCGAGTAGTATGGGACTCTAACCTTTTCAAACTCGTGTATTAGATCTCGTAGATCTTTTGCTCATCAATAAAATAGTGACAATTTATCACAATATAATTACTATGAAATAAATGAATTTACACATACTTTTATTCCCTTGAATGTCTATCATCAACCATAACAATCCTCATATATTATCAACTGAGAGATTGATTATTTCACACTTCAATAATGTTATAAACGAGACTTGTATTGTACTTTATCTAATAAGATCACATTAGTTTAGTAAGGTTATTCACTTACAAAATGTTCCAATTTATTCAAGGAACTACCACATCTAGTTCTTTAGTCAACTAGAGAAATCAATCCTCAAAGGTAATAAAATACCTTCCAATGATATTGTACTTTTTCTCAACCTGAACACACACTGATAATCTTCTCAATTTCACAAATAACGCAAATGAGATTTATATTGTGCTTTGACTAATTTATTAAATTAATTTTGCAAGGTTGCCTACTCACCTGGATTCCACGCTCTCGGCGCTCCCACCTTGCGCCCCAAACATCCCTATGGTAACCAGGTAAAAACCATTAGGGTTACAAAATAGAGAAATTTCCTATCACTACTCTCGACCTTTACTCACATCTTAAGTCATAACTCCTAACTGGTAATGAATTTCTAAATGACATTTATACCATTGGAAACTAGACTCAAAGAGCTTTCCAACGATATAAAGTTTGCCCAAAACGGAGTCCGGATGAAGAAGTTATGACTGATTGAAAATAAGCTAAGGCTTTTCAGCATACCTAGCGCCTGGGCGCCAACACAAGCCTGGCACCTGGACGCCACACCTGGCGCCTGGGCGCCAAGCCCTTTTTCCTTCCCAAAATCTTCTGAACCTTGGCGCCTGGGCGCCAGGATCGCGACCTTTCGCGATTCCTCTCGGTTTTGGCTCAGATCCGGCCAAATCTTCACCGTTTTCCATGATTTCTTCCATAGGATCTCACCCTTAATGTCTAAGGAGCATTTAGACACCAAAAACACCAATTTTAATCGAGAAACGAAGCCGGAATCTCGATTTTTACCCCAAACTTTCTTAAAACTAGAAAATAGGGAAAAACTTGAGAAATAGAAATTTCTACATTAATTCCTTGCTTTCCCTACGTTGCTTGGCTCCTAGAGGCTCGTCCTGTAGCCCGAGATCCACCCTCCAAGCCCGGTTGTGGAGTTGGAGTGTAGAGAGAGAAAGAGAGGAGAGAAAGTGAAGAGAGAGAGAGGAAAGGAGAAAATGAAGAAAAATTAGGTGAGGCCGCCTATTTACTCGCCCGGGGTGAAATTATCACTTGCTCTTCAGTTGACCCTCAGTCAAGACTAGTAAAAACAAATTCATAAAATCTCACCTCGGGTGATTCTAAATCCTAATTGCCCCACAATTTTCTTATTTCACTTTAGTCCCTCTCAAAGTCTCAAACTCCACTTTAACCTCAAATCCAACATCCTTTTGGTACCGGACTCATAATTCATTCCCATAAGCTATATTCTTCTTCTCGGGTTCCTACTTGGTCATTTCTCAAAAGTACTCCATACTTTCTTTTCTTTTCATTTTAATCATTGAGAATTTGTAAAATGTCCCAAATTAAAATTTTGAAATTTTTATTTCCAAATTTCCTTCACTAATTCAAAAAGAACATTTCTCATGTAATTAAATTTTTCAATAAACTTCAAATAGACTTTAAATATTCATGTAAATTCTTGGGATATTACACATACAAGGGGAGATAAAAACTTACCTAAATTCTATGCAATCTCCCAAATTACAATTTTAATATTTAATATAAAATAATCAAAACTTCATTCATTCACAAAATTACATCAACTTAAATAAATTTATAATTGTAATCTCAACTTCTACCATAATCTATATCATAAATTCTCAAAATAAATCTTCGAATTCAAATCAAATTAAATACAGTAAATAAAGTAATTTATTAGTTCGAGACCCCATAAATATCCTAGTTGACCACAAATCTTTCTAAACTTAACAAAATAAAAAACTAATAAGATGAGACTTACCCAACAATGAGATAGTCCAATGGCAACTACTCCTCTAGCGAAAAATCCTCGTCCACTACCTGATCTAAAAAGGAAAAATCAATGAGTGTGAGATAATAATTTCAGTGAGCGAACTATTTTCTGCCCTAATAAAATTTGCTATGCAAAAGTAATAAAATAAAAGTATAGGCAAAAATCACAAATCACAAGGAAAGATATATACTAGAGAATTTACAATTCAATCAAACAATTCAAACCAATGAAACTAGTACTTGTCAATGGTAAAACACCCGAGAGCACTCGTAAGCTCTCTCAACCAATCTTTTCAAAAACTAGCCATGACGCACAACCTCATCATCAACGATAAGGGCGTTTCACGGATAAAATTCAAGCTCATCTCCCTACTGAAAGAATCGTTGTCTTTACTCTCAAAAGTCAAGTCATCCTATCACCTAATTTTTTCGCTTGACATGAGAGAATGCACTATTCCATCCAAACACAAACAAGGTTTCAACTCAAACCAAACAATAGTAATAATGGTCATCAATCATAATTTCACAAGACAGTCTCAACTATCTCCAACCGCAACAATCACATATATATCACATGTTCATCCCTTTTTCTCTAACGTTTTTTGTTAGCAAATTCATCAACAATTGAATTATATATAAAACTTTCAATTTATTAACCATAATTCCTTAATTGAACTCTCCATTTTTCTACCATAATTATTACCTATCTTATTATACTATCACTTTAACAATTAAGATAATATTAAAAATAAGTTGGTTTACTCACCTGGATTCTAAAGAATCCTACTGATTAAAACGATCAAATTCTCTTTGATGTGAAAAGGAAATAATTTTCGAAAATAAGAGGAAGAAGTAGATAAGGTGTTATGGTGTGTTTGCATTTGTTTAAACTAATTTAAATTAAATGACTTACCTTAAATCTTCCTTTTGCCTCTTGAATATTGAATCAGATTGAACTACCCCAAGTTGCAATTATATGCGTGTTGGCGTGAGATATGAGAACACGGTGTTGGCATGAGTAGGGGTGTATGGCTTGAAATTGCTATTGCGTGTGTCTATATGGTAGGAGGTGGCCGAGGCTTGCATTTACTGGAGATGTGCTGGACGATGTGATGGTGAGTGTGTTATATGTTGTACCCTGAGTGTTTGTATATTGATGGTAATATGATATAATTGAATGAATGTGGGTACGGTTGCTGCTGATGGTATTTGTGTGTGTTGACCGAATAGAAAGGATGAGCCGCTTTTAGGTTTAGCTTAATTGAAAATTTGCATTTAAATTATTTTTAAAAGATTTGGTGTTCAATTGATTTGCTAGAGGTTTGTCGTAACTTAATTTAAGAAATAGGATAGTTTGGTAATTAGGATTCATAATTCTATTATGATTATTGGTTAGGAATATCATCAAATAAGTCCTTCAGTTTAAATATAATAAATCAAATAGTGTTACAATTTCCAAAAATTTACTCAGTATCTCAACGCTATTTTCTGAATGAAAACTGAAGTTTAAATTAAATTGAATTGTACATATAATATATATATATATATATATATATATATATATATATATATATATATATATATATATTTCATATTTGTTCACTTATAGCAATTACCATCATTTTTAATTATCACTTTAGCATATTAGATATTGTTAGTCTATTTGTTTGAATTCAAAAAATATGTGATATTCTAATCCTAACCAAATCTAAGCAAATGGTATTCAAGAAGTATAATTTCAGATTTATTATTTGGATATTTATCCTTAATTCTTTTAATTATTTTTGCATTATTTATTAGTTATCTTCTACTGCTAACTATATATTATTTATTTATTTTATAGTACTGTACGTGTCTACTGTTCATATTATAAATACTTTGATTATCTTTTATTCCTTTAATTTAGTTAATAAATTAATTATACTATTTATTTCACAAATTAATATCATAAGATTTAGAAATTATTTTCCATTTCCTATTTCACATCGAGGTTCTCTATAATTTTCTTCATTTATTCATATTCTTTGTACACATTTTGCTACACCCCACAAGATTTCAAAACTTTTCACTTTACTCTCTAAAATTTTCACTTTAGTCCTTATCTGACCTAGCACCTCGCATTGCTAGTGTATAGAACAAAATCACATACTAAGACATTACCTCATCACAATACAACATCACAAACACATGTTGCACACAATTTGTAAACTATTATTTGTAAGATAAAATTCAACATTAAAAATAGAAAATTAAATGGTCTTTGATGTAAACTATGAATTTAGTTCCTATATTTTAAAAATTAAGGATTTGGTCCATATAGTTTCTAAAAATATAAAGATTGGTCTTTGATGTTAGTTAACTGTCAGTCAACAGTTATCTTAGTACACATGGCATTAACTGGGATTTTTGCATCAACATATACAGCCACACGTGTCCAAAAATATACTGACGTGGCACCATGTCATCAGTTTTTTTTTTCTTTTTTTCCAGTGAGTCTTCGAGTATCTTTTTCTTCTTTTCCGGTGGGTCTTTGAGTTCTTGTATCTCTGATTTTTGTTTCTTCTTTTTCTCCATCAATGAAACTAATCAATGAACAACAAATCAACACTGCCATATCTGTCTTAGCCATCTTCTCATCTTTGCCTGGTCTTGATGAGGCTATTGTCACACTGCTATGGCTGCCACAGCGACCGCCACTACTGCCAATGAAATGGCAGTGTGTAGCTGAGCGTTGTGGGTTTTGTTCTCTCTTTTTTTCTTCTCTCTTTGATCTTTCAACCATCTCCCCATTGTCTTCGATCCTGAGCAAGGCGTCCCATTCCTAATAGCACCACTACGTCATCCACCATTGAATAATGGGTATATGGAATTGCTGGAGCGGAAAAACTATTAACTATAACAGTAGATTCAAACATCCGAAAAGAAGAAAAAGAAGTGTTGTTCATTGATTTGTCTTGATTAATGCTAGAAGTGTAGTTCATTGATTTGTCTTTCAACCATCTCCCCATGGTCTTCTTTTACTTTTACTTTTACTTTTTTTTTTTAATTTAAGATTATCGTAGTAGTGTTGATCATTCAATATTTTCATCGATGGAACAAAAGAAAAATGCGATGACTCAAAGATCCACCAGAAAAAGAAGAAAAAGATACTCGAAGATTCACTAGAAAAGAAGAAAAGAAAAAAAAAATTGATGACATAATGTCATGTTAGTATATATTTGGACACATGTGACAGTTAATGCAGACATTAAATACTGATGAAAGTATCTCAGTCAACGCCATGTCTACCGAGATAACTATTGATTAAAATTAGAGACTAATATTTATGTTTTTAGAAATTATAGAGACCAAAAATTGATTTTTAAAGTATAATTATTAAATTCATAATTGAGTAAAAGTATAAAGATTTTAGATATATTTTAACCACATATTTCAGTCAAAATAAATGTAATTATAAGTTATTTTTTGTTGCAATAGAAATCGATGTAGCATATTTTGATTTCAAAAAAGTGGTAATTTAGTTTTATTTTATAACAATAAACTAACGGAAGGAATAATCTATTATGCAAAAACTTAATTCACAAAGTATAAATTAAAGGAGGACTGGATATAATATTTTAAAAATATGAGGGAAGAAAATAAATTTCACCAAAGCCCGGTTAGTTAACCAAACCGTTCTAATCCCTAACCACCAGGCCCTGTACGAAAAGTTACCGAGACGAATATGCCCATGTCCCTTTTCCCAACGTCGTCGAGTCTCTTGAAAGAAGAAAAACTGGAAAAGGTACGCTTAATAGGCAATTCTGTAATTTAACATTGCTTTCACTTTACCTCTTCTCTGCTAAAGACAAAAATAGGACGGTTTCCATTTCGCTTCACCATTTTCATCGCCATCTTTTCAAGTTAACCCCCTAGCGTTTGATCTCACCAAAGCAGATCCTTCTGCAACTTTTGTCCTTTTACATTTCTAACCCTCAACCACTCCTCCTATATAGGAAAAAAGGCGCACAAATTTTACTGCTTCAGTGGCATTTTCGTCATTTCGGTTACCACCGTAAAAGAAGACCCGGAAGAGACAGAGACGAGGAAGGAAGGAGGGAGACCTCATGAAATTACGATTCTACTCTTCATTGTCTCGTCATTTTGTATAAGGCCGTACGGGATTTCGAATCGGAACAAACGGGCATTTTCGTGATTTCGGCGTTATAAAGAGAGAGACAGACAGAGACGAAGAGAGAGAAAGAGACAGAGAGAAGGAGGAAGAGAGAGATAGATAGAGGGAGAGGAAGAGCGAAGAGGAAGAGAGAGAGAGAGAGACCGTTTGATTCCGTTATTTCAGTTACTATATGAAGGTGAAGTAGCAATGGTGTCGGACGAAGATATAGCGAAGGGGGTGGAGTCTCTGCTCCGAGAAACCGACCCGAGCTCCATCACGACGCTAAACGGCGTCGTTCGGCAGCTGGAGGCCCGGCTAGGGTCGGACCTCTCCCACAAGGCTGGTTTCATCAGAGACCAGATCGACCTTCTTCTCCGGTCACACCCACCACAGGCATTTCGTCCTCCGACGCCAAAAGACCCTTTTGCCCTCCACAATCACCCACAATTCCCATCCACCCACCCCCACCACTTTCCTTCCCATTTTGCCCTCCACCCCGGTCCTCCCTCCGGTGAGATCAACTTCCGGCAGCCTCCGCCACCTCCGACAACCGCACAACCACCGCAGCAGCAGTCCCAGCCGGGTCACGCGCCGCCGCAGCCAACGGTGGTTAAAGGCGAGGCCTTTGTTCAAGATGCCGCTGTGGTAGCCCCTGAAGTACCTAAAGAAAGGTAGGTCTTTTAAGTAACTGTCTCACTAACTAATTTCTTAAAAGCTCTATAAATCTAATATTTCAGAGATCAGAATCTTAGTTTACTCGCTAAATTTTCGCTACGCAGTTGTTGTTAGCTTCGACTTAGGTCAAAGGTTTGAGGTTTTGTCTGAGATATCCGTATAATCTATCGGTGGTTTCCTACTAACAAAATGGAGTCGATTTTATTGGAAAATCTAGTTCTTTTATTCAAAATTTGTCGCTTTAGTAACTTATGGTAATATGCTTGTAACTTCTAAATTAGTTCATACGATTTTCTATAGAAATTTAAAATTTAAATAATAGTTATTTCTCTTCTTTGGAAGTTTTCTTCCTGTCCCTTTTTAGTTATCTGTTTTTTGTTTGCATGTCTGCTTCTGCTGTTGCCATTGTTCTGTTCTTATTATTTATTCACATTCATTGACCAGACATGATTTTGTAATAATTTTTTCTCAGTGTTCTTTATCATCATTTTTTTTAATGTTTAGTGTTTGATGATAGTAACATGAATAGCATTAATTATAAAACTTATGCATACAATAATCTGACCTATGCAATCTTCAGCCTTCAGCATGAAACCTAATACAACTTAATTAGGGAACTTTGAATATAACGGACTAGACTGAGTAAGGTTACTTTTTGTTTGGTATCACCTTCTCCAGTAAAAACATGATACACGGAGAAAATTTTCGAAAGACCCAATCATGTGATGCGGAATTAGAGAAAGAAAGACACGAGAGAATCTAATAGCAATGATATCAAATCACGCTGAACTTTATCCAAAAATATTTGCCTGTTAAGTATGATTCCTTTGTAAGTAATTTTCTGCAGTGCTCCAAGTGGAGGGAAAAGGAGAGGTGGTGCTGGTGGTCTTAACAAAGTTTGTGGTGTTTCACCGGAACTTCAGGCAGTTGTCGGTGAGCCAGCATTGCCAAGAACCGAGGTAGCCGATATCTAAATTTCCCAATTTTGTTAGCTTGTTTCCGAAACAAATTGTTAATCCCTGAAATCTTTTGAAATACTTGATATGTAAAACACAGATTGTGAAGCAGCTGTGGGCATACATAAGGAAAAACAACCTCCAAGATCCCAGTAACAAAAGAAAGATTATCTGTGATGATGCTTTGCGTTTGGTATTCGAGACAGACTGCACTGACATGTTTAGAATGAATAAACTGCTAGCCAAACACATTATTCCTCTTGGACCTTCGAGTAAGTACAAGAGAAGTAGAAAACTAAGAAGAAATATAATTTTCTATGACATTTTTTTTGGGTGGAAATGGTTTGTCTTCTTTTCTGATGGGAAAATGAAAGTCCATTTCAGAAGTTGGCTCATCCGTTTTCCTTCATTTCATAATGGACGGTCCATATTGATTTGTCTGGTTTTTCTATAATTTTGACTCTTGTGATCACAGAGGAGTCGCAAGCAAAACGATTGAAGGTGGATGATGAATCTGCAACTGAAAGAGCTGATCCTGCTTCAAGTACTGTAATTATATCTGAAGCTCTTGCTAGCTTTTTGGGCACTAGGGAAAAGGAGATGGAACAATCTGAGTCCATAAGACTTGTTTGGGAGTACATCAAGGTGAATCGTTTGGAGGTGGGTAACCAGGTCCACATCTCACTTTTTCTCTCTCATGCACAGGAAAAATAAAATGAAAAAAGAAAAAGAAAAAGAAGTTTAGGTTAGTATATTGGTCCCTCTTCAAATTGATCCCTTTAGTTTGAACGTACCAAAATTGTCCTTTATCTTTTATATTATTAATCCCGTAAGTGCTTGAGAGATAGCTCTAATTGTGCAGATATGGTGGCCCGCATGGTTGTTGACTTGTTGCCTTTACTGGTTAACAACAAAATAAAGAGTAAATTACAAATTTGGCCTCCAAAAACTACAGTTGTCTCAGTTTAGTCCTTGAAGATCAAATGTTTCAATTTAACCTCTGCAAGATTTTTTTTTTCCCTTATCAATTCGATTCCTCTCTTGGTCAAAGTGACTTTGAACAACAAAAATCACTAAATTGAGACAAATGCGATATTTTAGAGAGTAATTTGAGATATTTGATCTTTCAAAAACTAAATTGAAAAAACTATAATCTTTTAGGGGACTAAATCAGTAAGTTACTCTAAAATAAAATATAAGGGACCATGTTGACACATCTTAAACTTCAGGGACCAAATTAAAACTTTAGAAAAAAGTTATGAGACTAAAGGACTATTTAACAAAAGAAAGATGTATACTATTCTGAAACTAGTTTAAATCTGTTTTCGCTCCTTTCTTTTCACCCACATTTTTTAACAAAATTAAAAAATAAATTAAATGAAGAAACGGATTTGCTTTCATGAATGTGAATGTGTTGGTAGTTTGATGATTGTTGCATGTTACTTGTAGGATCCTTTAAATTCAATGGTGATATTATGTGATGCAAAGCTTCAGGAGCTACTTGGATGTGAAAGCATCTCTGCTTTAGGGTTACAAGAGATAATTGCGCGTCATCATTTATTTAAAAGGTCTTGATTCCTGTTAGTGTTGACAGGTTATTATAATATAAGGTTAACTTTCTTCTCTTCATTTTTCATTTATCTATTGTTTGCATGCGCACGGGTTTTCTGCTCGTCAAGAATCGTGCTTGGTGCATGATTGATGTGGAAGCACGCATCCAACAAGTAGAGAACCCGTGCTCGTTTGCATGATGTACTGTTTCTATTATTCTTACTCAATGTTTAACGCTTCCTAAGAAAAAGTTTTCATCATTTGCTGCCACATCACCTTTTGATCATGTCTTAGACTGCATGACTTCTCTTTTCAACTAAACTCCCCTTTTGGCCTTGCTTACAACTTGGCATGATTCTTTTTCTGTATCTTGAACTTTGCTTTAATATCTCCCTGCCATATTCTCTTACCACAAAATGTTGGCAAGTTATTTTTGAGTAAATTACTTATTTAATTCTTCAAATATTACAGATATTTCAATTTGGTTTTTGAAAGATTAACTGTCTCAATTTAATCATTGAACATTTATATTTATCTCAATTTGTTCCTGCTAAATTGCAATATATATTATTAAATTACAAATTTGTTGCTGTCAAAAGTCATTTTAACAAACAAAGAGACTAAATTGAAACAAATATAATTTTTTACGAATTAAATTGAAACACTTGATATTTGAAAGACTAAATTAAAATAACTGTAATAATTTTAAAGATCAAATTAGTAATTTGTTTATTTATTATTTTATTTTTTTGGGATGAGAGGGGGTGGACTACATAAAACCCCTCATAATTGTAGCTTAGTTATGATTTTAGTACACGATGTGCCACACTTTAACCCTTAAAAAAGTGAAAACATTACATAGTGTTAATTGTGAGGTGATACCTTATATCCTCATTTTTTCTGAACTCTCCCCTTTGCTTAAGGAATCGGATGAGAATCATGTAAATTTGAGACTTTAGTTTAAATTGATACCTAAAGTGTTTATGGAATAAAGTGCTACGTTTTAAAATTCGTTCACTAAAGTCCTAATTAGGCTACAGATGAAGGTCATTTATATACTATTTTCTATTTTCCTTCATTGCCTATCAGTGAGCAATTCTTTATTTTTGTTCTATTGCAGGGAGTTAGAGGCATTGCTTTGAGAATACTGTTATTGCTAGATGAGACTTGGATCAATTCTATGTTTTGTGCATTGACATGGTTAGAATGTGTTGTGATTAGGCTAATTACTAAGAATGATAATATAGACATGTTTAGGGTAGTGTCTTGTATTTATGACTCTGCAGTTTTAGTATTACTTAGTTCTCAATGTCTAACCTCAACTGACTGAAGGAAACTGAGCTTGAATGACTACATTTTTTGTACATTGAGAAGCCTGTTTGTACATCAGATTAAGATACAATGCAATGAATGCACTTTGCTATTTGGTTATAGTAGGAAAAATCTCTTCACTTATCAATTGTCACTTTCTCAGCTATCTTCAATTGTTCTTGATTATGTTGATGGCCTATTTCAGTAAGCCTAATTTCACCCCAAAAAACAAAAAAATACTCAATTTGTTACCAATATACACAGTTGAGCTTTTTTTTTGCTAAAAAAAATTGATTTGATATATGAAAGTGAAAGGTTGCGATTGGTATGCAGGAAAAAATTTTGATGGAAAGAAAAAGGGAAAAGAAAAAGGAGAGGAAAAAAAGAAAAAAATTGTTTGGTATAGAATAAAAAGGAATAAAGAAAAAGAGATATTATTTTATTTAGTATATATTTTTTAATGGAATGGAAAGGAAATATGTAGAGTAATTTTACTAAATTATCTCTAATTTAAAATTTTTTTATATTAAAAATTGAAATACATGAGTAGAGAAAATTATAACAACATCAACAACAGCTTTATCCCACTAGGTGGGGTTGGCTACATGGATCGCCTGACGTCATTGAGCTCTATCAATGACTAACTTTTTAGGGATTTAATTTATCAGAAGATCACTCTCAATAACCTCTTTAAGTGTCCTTCTTGGTCTTCCTCGACCTTTTTTCACAGGGCTCCAAACCATATGCTCAACTCTCCTTACGGGCGCTTCTAATGGTCTTCTTTGAACATGTCCAAACCACCTTAAACGGTTTTCAGTCATTTTTTCCTCCATAGGTGCCACTCCAATTCTCCCTCGTATACGATTATTACGAATCATATCTCTTCTTGTATGCCCACACATTCAACGCAACATCCTCATCTCCGCTACTCCAATTTTATGCTCTTGTTGTCCTTTCATCGCCCAACATTTGCTTCCATATAAAATTGCAGGTCTTATAGCAGTACGATAAAACTTTCCTTTGAGCTTATCCGGTACTTTCCGATCACAAACAACTCCTGATGCCATTCTCCACTTTAACCACCCAGCTTGTATCCTATGTGTCACATCACCAATAATTTCACCGTCATCTTGTATAACAGATCCCAGATACCTAAACTTTGACACTTGTGATACAACATTATCTCCAATTTTAATTTCCAACTCGTTTCTAGCTTGTCGCTTGTTAAACTTACAATGCATATACTCTGTCTTACTCCTGCTCAGACGAAAACCCTTCGATTCTAAAGTAGCTGTCCATAACTCAAGTTTAACATTAATCTCTTCTCTTGACTCTACTATGAGAACAATATCATCAGCAAAAAGCATGCATTTAGGAATTTCTTCTTGAATATGTTTTGTCAGAACATCTAAAACCAAGTCAAACAAATAAGGGCTTAACGATGATCCCTGGTGTAGGCCAATCTTAATAGGGAAGTCTCTAGTCTCCCCTCCAGACGTTCTCACACTAGTTGTAGCCCCCTCATACATATCTTTTATAACTCTAATATACGCAACCCGTACACATTTTTGTTCCAACGCTTTCCAAAGCACCTCTCTTGGTACTCGATCATAAGCTTTTTCCAAATCAATAAACGCTATATGCAAGTCTTTTTGTTTGTTCCGATACCTTTCCATCAACCCTCTTAGCAAATAAATAGTTTCCATAGTTGATCGCCCTGACATGAATCCAAATTGATTTTTCGAAATACTCGTCTCCATTCTTAACCTACATTCAATCACTATTTCCCATAATTTTAGAGTATGACTCATAAGCTTAATCCCTCCGTAGTTTGCACAGTTCTGGATGTCTCCTTTGTTTTTGTATATAGGCACTAAAGTACTTCTTCTCCATTCTTCCGGCATTTTCTTGGACCTTAAAATCTCATTAAAGAGTTTAGTTAGCCAGATAGTACCCTTATCCCCTAAACACTTCCAAACTTCAATAGAAATACCATCAGGACCAACGGCTTTACCATTATCCATTCTTCTTAGAGCTTCCTTGACCTCATCAACCTTAATCCTGCGATAATATGTCAAATTTTGTTCTCTTTCCAAGGTTGTTAAATCTTCCCTATTACAAGTAGACCCTGCTCCGTCATTAAAGAGCTTGTGAAAGTAACCTTGCCATCTGTTTTTAATATCTCCATCTGTAACCAAAACTTTTCCTTCTTCATCCTTAACACATCTTACTTGATCCAAATCTCTAGATTTCCTTTCTCTAGTGTTCGCAATCTTGTAAATCTTTCGTTCCCCTTTTTTCGTTCCTAAGTCCTTGTAAAATTCTTCAAACGCTTTAGATCGTGCTTCACTTACTGCTTTTTTAGCCTCATTGTCACGACCCGTTTTCTGGGCACATGACCGGCACAATGATGAATCTCTCATCACTGTAAGCCTTCCGATAAATATATCAAATTTTCTTATCTGAAAATCATAGAGATGATTTGCATGTAATAATATATTATCAATTTAAAATACATTATTATACTGACATACAAGCCAAATCTCAAACCCCTGACCTAGATGTCCTAGACGATTACAGAGCAACATAATCTATAATAAAAGAGGGGTCTACCCGACAACGGGAAGGTCCAAAGTGATCTACTCCTCTAGCAGATATTCTTCGCTGGCAACCTGATCTGAACAAAAAGGTTGTACAAACAGTGTGAGCTTTTAAACTCAATGAGCGAATCGGGCTCGCGTTAATAAAATTCAAATACATTACTAGTCATGCAAGCATATCTAAAGGCTCATACTCAACCAATAGACAGAAGATAAAAATTCATCCAATTCAACAAACGTTACTAGTACTCGTCAATGGCAATATATCCCAGAGAGCGCACACAGGCCGGCTCACCAATTATGTATATTTCCGCCATGACGCACAACATCATCCTTTTACATACAAGAAGATAAAAATTCATCCAATTCAACAAACGTTACTAGTACTCGTCAATAGCAATATATCCCGGAGAGCGCACACAGGCCGGCTCACCAATTATGTATATTTCCGCCATGACGCACAACCTCATCCTCTTAGCTAGGGCGCCTCACGGATTTATCACCAATCCGGGCTATATCCCTACTGAGGGAATCGTTGTCTCCACACTCATTGGTCAAGACACCCTGTCAACCGGGTTTTCCGCCTTGCCGTGAGAGGGGGTACTGTCCCGCTCAATCACAATCAATAGCATTTCATATCATAATCAGAAGCTCAATATAATATTCATCCATATAACAGGTATAGTATATAACTATATTATACCTTTATAAACCACAATTCAAGAGATTCAATCTTCACATCATCATGAGATACTTGTTTTTTCTTATCCATACTTCTGGATTAATTATCTCATTATATTCGCCATTCTGAATTCAATTTCCCCCTATGAATCTTGGGAGTGTCCTACGACATACTTTTTATCACCAGTAATGCTAAAACTCTATTAAAACGGGGTCGTTTCACTCACCTGGATTCCGTACGAGCATCGCTTCTCTAAGTCATTACAGACAAGAGTGCTCAGGTGAATTTCGGTGTTCTGCTACGGAGATTTTCATGAAAGATTAGAGAAAATACGTTAGGATTGTTTTCGTACAGATACTGTTCATACGTACGGTTACTGTCATATATACGGTTACTATTCATACATACGGTCACTATTTATACGTACGGTTACTATTTATACGGTTACTATTTATACGTACAGTTACTATTTATACCAGAAATAGAGAATACAATCTGTAAAAGAGTACACCAGGTAAGTTCCCAGGAAAGAGTGGAGGGTCACACTGGACACACTTAAAAACCAGGTCTTTCCTTAGCCAGAACTTTCCTAGACATCTATTCTTCACAGTTTACATTCTATTTCGGTAATCACAGAATCAAAATAACATATAAACAGCTAAGGACAGTTTTTCTGATGTGGAAGATCAGCCAAGGCCGCAACCACACAGCATACTTAAGAAAATAACTTCTAAAATTTGAAATACATAGAAAGGGCATAGTATCCTTACCTAAGCTGAAAAGGAAAGGCCCAAAATCTCAGAGGCCTAGCTTTGGAGTAAGAGAAACTTAAGGAGAGAAGAAGAGAAGTTGAAGGTGTGAGCTTAGAAGTGAAATGGAAGGGCCTATTTATAGCAAAAGTTAATGGTACTATTTGACACTATGCACTAATAAAATATTTAATTTACTATTTATAAAAATGACATTTCTAATAATGTAGTTACTGTGTACCTCGGAAAATTTTTATTACTATTGGAAACTTAAAATGAAAACTATTCCTTCACCTTAAACCTTTAAGTTTCTTTTCAATTCAGTCCTTTCACTTTAGTCCCTGAGGGTATTTTTACACATAAAACGTCATTTTCTCCCACGAACTTCTTTCTAGTTTTCTCTTATGACCAAACCACATCTAGTGCTTGACATTTCGATTGTATAAATGAACAGTATCGTATACGTAAATAGTATTATACGTGTGAATAGTACCGTATACTGAAATAGTAATAGTAGTTTGTAAACAAATATTTATATTTTATTTTTCATGGGTATTACACTCCTTATTAGCCTTCCGATACCTTTCTCAATTTTCTGAGTTATTGGTCAAATGGATAGTTTTAAAGCAATCTTTTTTAAATTTGATCTTCTCTTGAACAGTCTCATTCCACCACCAAGATTCCTTATCTCTTTGTCCAAAACCTTTAGATTCTCCTAAGAGTGCTTTAGCTATCTTTCTAACCCTGTTGGCTATCTTCTCCCACATGATGTTAGCATTTTCTCGTAACTCCCAAGACCTACAATAGAGAAAATTATAAAATTATAAAAAATAATCAGAATATTTTATCTTCATCTTGTCTATGTAAGACCGTGGCCCTCATCCTCCATCATAGTAGTAGACTCTTCTCTACAAATTGCATGATATCACCCTCAAATCTTCTTCGCAAATCTCACACCATCATCGTCGACTCTTCTTTGATGAAACTAGCATCTTCTTCATCGGCATCACAAAAAGGAGGCGAGAAAAAAGAAACACAGAATACTAGCAGGAAATCTAATTTCATTTTTCTGGATTTTGGTTTTTTTTTTTTTTTTAGTTTTGGAGTTTTGGGTTTTTCATTTGGTCTGTTATGGGAAAATGCCTATAATTTTTCCACCGTGGGAATTGCTTTTTTCCATTGCCCAAAAAGAATTTCATATAAAAAATGACACTTGAATCGTGATTGCAGCAAACACAGGGGCCAATCAATCTGTAATTTTTTTCCATTCTATTATTCAGTTTTCCATCAGTGAAACTATGGGAAAATGCCTATAATTTTTCCACCGTGGGAATTGCTTTTTTCCATTGCCTGCGCCGCACCAAATGAAGGAAATTCGGTTTATTGATGGAATTTCCTTTTCCATTGATGGAAAATAGAGATACCAAACGCATCCTAAATATTTTATAAAATGATATATAAAAATGTGAAGTACATTTTTTAATATAATTTACTTTCAATATTTTTATATGTTTCTTTATAATTGGCTTAATATACTTAATTTCGTAGATGTCAATTCTATTGATTATCTAAAAAATCTGTATCCAAAAGTACCACATTTGACATGGCCCACAGAATGAGTATGAATATAATTTAGAGATAGTACAATTTATGTTCTTCATGAAATGTTTCAATTATTTGATTTCCAATTTTTTTATATGATTTAGTAGCTAAATGTTTCCATTTTTTTTTTGATTTTTGCAAGTAAAATTCATGACAGAGATAAAAATTTTTTACAAACTAAATTATATAAAAATAAGATTAAAAACTAAAATATTGAAACACATGTCTTTTAAAGATAAAAAAGTATATTTGTTGTGATATGACTTTGATTGAAATTAAAATAAATTATTATTTGATCTTAGAAATATTATATTTATCTTAATTCATTCTTAAAAGATTAAAAATGATCTCAATTTAATTTTTAAAATATTATATTTATTTTAATTTAATATTTTTATTATTAAAATATCAAATTTATTATTATTAAATATCAAATTTTTTATTACTAAAAATTACTTTTATAAATAGAAAGAAAAAATTAAAATAGACGGAATCCTTTCAACTAAATCGTAAATGCTTGACCTCTTGGCAACAAACTTAACATGACTGTAGCTTTTGAATCCATAATCTACTCATAAAATTATTGTCAAGAAAAATAAAATGATAGGCAGGGTTAACAGAGCTAGTACAATGGATAAAATCCTTTCCGGCTTGTTATTAGACTTGCACATAAATGATCCTATCTTCCCCATCATCATTGTGAAGGTGGCCATTTTCTGCGTTAAAGTTGCCACAGCATGAGAAAAAGTGGAATCAGGCAAAAGCATAGGCTTTCATAATTAATTCCATTAATACCAAAAGATAAGTTCAAAACTAATATTTTTTTATCAATATTGTTAAGATCAAGATCTTATACAGGATCCGTAAGAGGGCACAAGAAATGTTGATCGTAGGATCAAATTGAGAATCAGAAGATCTTATTAAAATACTGTTTCAAAATATATAAATATATATATATATATTTAATAACAAAAATTTTGTATATAATACAAACCATCATATTATGACTAAAATAAAATTATGGACTGATTTGGAGAATCAAATCATGAGAAAAAAACATAAAAGTAAAGAATAGGGACTAAAGTGAATAAACAAAAAAAATTGTAAGGGATGGTTTTGACAAAAACATATTTTCTTAAACCAAGGACCTAGAAGAAGTAGAATACTAGTTTATATCAAAAATTGAACAAAATTCAAGGAAAATTTTGATCAAGGACCTAAGTGAATAAAAGGTAAGTTTTGAAACTTGAATTTTAATTCATTTCTTCTATTTTTTTGGATAGAAATAATAGATGTAATCATATCATGACTAAAAATGAAATTATGTACTAATTTAGAGGATCAAACTATGAAAAAAAAGTATAAAAGTGAAGAACATGAATTAAAGTGAACAAGCTAAAAAGTTTGTAGGAGATGATTTTGACAAATAAAATAATATATTCTTAAAATAAAGACCTATATGAAGTAGAAGATGAGTTTATATAAAAAATTGAACAAAAGAAAAATTTGACCAATGATCTAAGTGAAAAAAGAAATGTCAGGATCGATTTTACGTGCAAGATCTAGATCCTACACAATCATATGTGTAAGATCTAGATCTTGCATAGTGTTATTACAATCGATCATGAGTAAGATCGGGATTGATTTTCGTCCACAATCATAAAATCCTATGATTTAACCGTAGATCTTGACAACAATGTTGCTTACCAATCTGATGGGTTCAAAGTATAGCAGTGGTTCCATGAACATCTTGATGTTCCTAAATTGGGCACACAAATTGGAGTCATCAAACTACATGACATTCTAATCATATATAAAAATAGTTCTGTCAAACAGGTGAGGCAGCCTGCCATAGGCTAGCATTTAAATGAGTCAAGGCAGGCTAGCTCGTTCATAAATTAACTTAGGATATAATATTCAAGCATGTTTATTTTGGGCCGTTGGCCTAATTTTTGCTTTAATTTTTTTTATTTTTGCTTAAAAATACAAATAAATAACACTTTTAATGTCCCTAAACTATAATTTATGTGATAAATTAATATTTTTATTCAATTTATCTGTATTTTAATTCTTAGAATTTGAAATATTTAAATTATGAAATCGTATTAGTTCTATTATGAACTTGTGACAAATAAATAACACACTGGAATTGGGGATATATATTTTTTATTAAAATAAAAATGAATTTTGTATATTTTGTATTTGATTTTGTTTTCAAAATATAAATAAATAAATTTAATTACAAATAAATAAATAGATATGTAAACATCTATATTGATATAGTTATTTATGATAAATAATTTTAATTACAAATAAATAAATAAATAAATATTTATAATTATATATCGTAAATTAAAATTATGAAAAAAAAATAGAACAGCCCACTGGCTAGGGGATTTTTGACACCATTACATATAAGGAAATGGAGGAACTTTATACTAGAATATAATTATATTTTTTGTCACAAGGTAAAAGGATATCTAAAGTACCTATATTTCAATAGGACAAGTGGTGAGTGCAAAGAAATTTCAAAATGCATCATTTTCGACAGGACCAGCCAAGTACTTTGTGAACAAAGCTTTTAACACCCGAAGGTATTAAATGTTTTGAATTCTTGATTTACTCTCAAAAATATTATAATTGTTTCTTAAAAAAAATGAAGTATATCAATTTATAATTGAAAGATTATTTTTATTTTTATTTAATTTTTTTCATTTGTTAAAGTAATTTTTGACAACAAATTTTTTTAAAAAGATCAAATTGAAATAAATACAATTTTTTAAAAAATTAAATTAAGACATTTAATCTTTCAAAAAATAAATAAAGACAATTGTAATCTTGTAGGAACTAAATCAGTGATTTACTCAAATAGTAACTAAGATGTGGTCATATAACAGAGTACTTTCAAAACGAGTCAAAGTCCGTGGGTCGGTCCGTGCTTGCCAGTATTTTGGTAGGTAAAACAAGCCAGCCCGTATTTTTTATTTACAAAATTATATTATTTTGTATATAAATAACCTCACTTTATCACATTTTTATATTTTTAAACATTATATTTAATAATTATAATAAATTTAGATATGAAAATTTTTGTAATTTTTAAAAAATAAATATAAAATTTTTAAATTTAAATATAATATAATTAATTTTAAAAAAATATAAAAAATTAAAGTTATTAATTATTTAAAACATTAAAGAAGTAATATTTTACACGTATAAATTGTATTTTAATTAAAAAAATTAAATTTTTTATTAAAAAATTAATATTATATTATTTAAATATTAAAAAAAACTTAACTTATAAGTCAGTCCATTAATTTGCGGTGAAATAGCAAACGGGCCTAAATATTAAATTTTAAACTTATTTAAAGCCGACTGAACCATTTTGACAGTGTTCAACTTGTCAAAAATAAATAATAAATTCAGATAGATACCAGGTGAAATAATGTGAATAAAACAACAATTTAGCAAATATAATTTTATTAAATAAGATTTAACTCACCTTATCACAACCTTTCCCCGATAAGTTTGGCATAGATGGAGGCTAAGGCCTTTGCCCAGAGGCACATGAATATTGTCAGATTCTGCACAAAAGTGACCACAGAATAAATTTTGAAGGATGGCCTCTTCCACAAGTAACTCTCATCGACAAAAACACTGTTTAATACCAAATTTCCACTCCACACCAACGTACATGCCGTATTGCAATGTGGGTTTAACCTCAATCTCAATGTTATTTCCAAATGTCCTTATCAGATGAGAGAAGAATTCCAACACTTGGTGCAACACACACACACATATCAGTATATGTATTTAGCAATGTTGAAATAATCGGATTGAATCAGATAATTTAATCGGTAATTTGGTCAAAAAAATTAGTTTGATTTAAACTAGTGAATTGATAAAAAAATTGATCGAATCAGTTTTAAATCGATAAAATCAGTCGGTTTAACTAGTTCAATTGGGGCAAATTTTGTTTTTAATTTTTCTTGAATATTATTATGTATTTTTAAGAGATCTCTAAAAACTTAAGCTATTAAGAAAAGATTTAAAATTAGTATATATATGTGTGTGTGTGTGTGTGTGTGTGACATGCCTAAATATTTTAATATTATATATTATATATTTTAATATCTGTAACATATATATTAATTATATATTTTAATATATTTTATATATCACCGATTCAACCACAGTTCAATCATGGTTCAACCATTGATATTTGAACCAGTGTCTCGATTGGGTCAATAACCGATCCGATTTTCTTAACTATGGTATTTAGTGAGATAAGCAATTTTTTGTGTTACCTTATTCTGTTGACTCTTTTTTTTTTATGAAGCTTCACTCAATTTTAAATTTGGCTATCTACAATTTAAAATTTATAATTACATCCTTATAGATGTAATGAAAAAAATTGGCCCTTAATATTAAATTTCTATTAACATTGTTTGATTGCACTAATAAAAGTTGTTTGAACTCTAAAGAGGACAAATGATTAATTCTTAGAAATGTCACTTTGAAGAGAGTTCTATCATTTGTGTTCAATAAGCTTCAAAAGAATTAACCTTCCATCCTATCAGATAAATTCCCTTAATTTTAAAAAAAATGCTTTATACATTCACGCCAACTTACCCAAATTGCTTTAATACAAGTGGCATTGTTCAATTTGTTTTACTTCCTTTTGTTAGTATTATATGTATCCAGTCACAAAATTTGAAATTATAAAGACCAAAATTAAGAAATGAGTAAAAACATGAGACCAAGGGACCAAATTTGTTCAATGACTTGGAAAGAAATTAGGGTGCGTATACCTTTTTTCCTTGGAAGGCTTGGAAGAAGGAAAGGAAATTGCAGACACATCGGCATTCATCCGCAATTATCTCAGACAATGCTTGAGTGTTGTTGCTCTTGAGAGCGGAGTACAGCTTCTGAACTACATCCATGGCTTCGTGACAATCACATGCCTCTGGCTCTGATTTTCTGGCATCAAAGGCAAACAGGGACAATGTGATTCTCTGCCTCTGGGAATGCAAACTTCTGTTCAATGAAGAAGAAGAAGAATTGGGGAGTAGATGAACATCTTTAGGTAGCCATTTTGGGAAAGGAAAATATGGTGATGGTGATGGTGATTGTGGGGACAAGGCAGTGAGAGGAAAGGAAGGCATTGTATTAATGTTTTCAAAAATGAAAAAAAGAAGAAGAAGAAATGTTCAGTTTGGTTCTGCGAATACGTAAAGAGTAGGGAGAATAAAAGCATTATATATAGGAGATGGAGAACAAACTTTAAGGGGAAGAAAAGTTTTAAAGCAGACAGGGTGATATGAAGGGGGAACAAATTAAAGCACCGTTGCATGAGAAAGCTAGGTATCTCCTCAGGAAGTACGGTGAAGAAAAACAATCACATGCATCATGTTCATATGTATATAAGTATATTGATTTAAAATTTATGTTATTGCTAACATTACTGATCTTGCTTTTTTTCCCCATATTGATCATATCAATGCAACGGCCTCTTGTTTAAGTCGTCATCGTCGCCTTCTTCTTCTCCTTCTTCTTCTTCTCATTAGTTCAACTATAAGCTTATTGGGTCAATTATTAAACCACATCACTAAAGTTGGTCTCACACTCTTTTCTCATGCTCAAATTCCTATTGATTTTTTATGGGAACCATTTCATACATCAACTTACCTTATAAACAGACTTCCCACTCAAGTTTTATCAAACTAGTCTCCTTTTCAAGTTATGTTTCACAAAACTCCAGATTATCTTGCTCTCCATCCCTTTAGTTGTGTTGTCTATCCATGTTTAACTCCATACAATCAAAACAAGCTACAGTTTCATTCAACAAAATGTTTATTTCTTGGATATAGTGATAGACATAAAAGATAGGAATGTTACTCTTCTCATTGCCATGTACGTATACCTATCCAGACATGTCATTTTTTATGATGTAGATTTTCCTTATCAATCTCTTTGTTAGGTAAACCCTCATTGTCGTCAACCTAACACCCAAGCACGACTTGCACACATCCACACATTAAAAGAAACATACATCATCCGGAAATAAATAAATTATTAGATTTCACATCGTAAGCATGACTTTCTAAGATATAGATTCCATTTACCAAAAGAAAAGGGTCACAAAATCAATTGCAATCAATCTTTCCATGTTCCAAACCGTTTCGACATTACAACCCAATAATATGCACGAAATGCTTAGAAACTTGGTGCCAAAAGAACAAGATACAATATTGCTGAATCATCGCATACATCAACCTTTACCCTCCCAAAATCCTACCAAACTACAAAATATTTCTAGAAACATCAAAGAACAAACTCATTTACATCAAAAGGGTCCCCTTAGAGAACAAAAAAAAAAAAAAAACGGGAAGAGTGAGACTTGGTTGACTCCACTACTCAGTAATCGAAAACCCCTCTTCAACCTAGGGAAGGAAAGAATATAGTTAATTGATAACTCAATGAGATAAGCAACTCTATCTAACCCATATATATATATAAAGGTTAAAATAAATAACTACTTGCAATTCAACAATAGCAACATTCAAATTCAGTCCACAAAAGATGATTTTTGGTGACAACTCTGAGAGTCACCACCAAAAGTCTACATTTTTTATTTTTATTTAAAAATAAATTTATTTTTAGTAGTGACTATTGAGAGTCGCCACTAAAAGTGGGACTTTCAGTAACGACTCTCATAGTCGCTACCAAAAGTCAATTTTTTTATTTATATATAATTATATTTTTTATCTCTTAATCTATTAATAGTAATATATTTCCTTTTTGTTAAGCTAGATGTTGTTTCATTTCAGTGTTATGATGTTTTTGGTTTAAAATAATTTTAACAGATTATATATATATATATATATATATATATAATATTTTGCCATTACATAGCACAAATAAAGTGGTGTCGTAATGGTAAAACACACATGGTTGCAAGCCAAGACCTGCATAGGTCGAATAGGTCTCAGGTCGACTCGTCGGACCAATTCGAGTCTAAAAAATTACTGTTGACTTTTGATGACGCGTTTGAAAGTCGCCACTAAAAGTTACTACTTGGTCTTTTAGTGGCGACTTTGAAAGTCGCCACTAAAGATAACCAAAAATCATTTTTTTTTCATGCAATTTTGTTTTGGGCAAAAAAAAAAAGATTTTTGGTCATGACTTAAGGGTAACTTTTGGTGATGACTCCTTTCGTCGCTACTAAAAACCTTTCAATCTCGAACTTTCAACAATAACTTAGTCACTGCCAAAGGTCTTTTGGTGGTAACTTTTAGAATCAGCACCAAAAGTCTTTTTTTTTTGGTAGTGTAACAAGCACATACAACAATTTTCAACATACATGCAAACTTCATGCAATAGTAACCATTAAGCACAATCAAGGCTTATCATGTCTTTCGATAATTATTACAACATGGTCTTGATGGTTAGTCATATGTCTACATGTTCTCATGAATACAATAGCATTCATAACCCAAGAAGTAAGCACACAGAAAGCCATCAAGCATCATTATTATGAATGTTAGGTTACTAAAATGCAATTAATCAAGGAGAAAGATTGAGAAGAACACACAAAGAAATTACGTAGTTCGGTCAATGCGACCTACGTTCACGGACAGAGAGAATATCTGTATTATTTTCTGACAGAGGCTATACAGAGAGAAATTACATCAACCACTCTTCTAATGAATTCCCTTACACATATATATAGAGGAAATAATGGGTTATGGGTCATGGGTCATGGGTCGGGTTACAAATCGGGTCACCTACAAAATTCAAGTCAAACCTGTAATACCCAAGAAAAATAAAATATAAATATTTGTTTACAAACTACTGTTACTATTTCAGTATACGGTACTATTCACCAGTATAATACTATTTACGTATATGATACTGTTCATTTATACAATCGAAATGTCAAGTACTAGATGTTGTTTGGTCATAAGAGAAAACTAGAAAGAAGTTCGTAGGAGAAACTGACGTTTTATGTGTGAAAATACCCTCAGGGACTAAAGTGAAAGGACTGAATTGAAAAGAAACTTAAAGGTTTAAGGTGAAAGAATATTTTTCCCTTTTAAGTTTCCAATAGTAATAACAGAAAAATTTTCCATACGTGAGGTACACAGTAACTATATTATTAGAAATGTCATTTTTATGAATAGTAAATTGAATATTTTATTAGCACATAGTGTCAAATAGTACCCTTGACTTTTGCTATAAATAGGCCCTTCCATTTCACTTCTAAACTCACACCTTCAACTTCTCTTCTTCTCTCCTTAAGTTTCTCTTACTCCAAAGCTAGGCCTCTGAGATTTTGGGCCTTTCCTTTTCAGCTTAGGTAAGGATACTATGCCCTTTCTATGTTTTCAAATTTTAGAAGTTAATTTCTTAAGTATGCTCTGTGGTTGCGGTTTTGGCCGATCTTCCAAATCAGAAAAACTGTCCTTAGCTGTTTATATGTTATTTTGATTCTCTGATTACCGATATAGAATGTAAACTGTGAAGAATACATGTCTAGGAAAGTTCTGGCTAAGGAAAGACCTGGTTTTTAAGTGTGTCCAGTGTGACCCTCCACTCTTTCCTGGGAACTTACCTGGTGTACTCTTTTACAGATTGTATTCTCTATTTCTGGTATGAATAGTACCCGTACGTATGAATAGTAACCGTATGAATAGTAACCGTACATATGAATAGTATCCATACATAAAAAATAGTATTCATACGTATGAATAGTGACCGTATGTACGAATATTATCCATATGTATAAATAATATCCGTATATATGAATAGTGACCGTATATATGAATAGTACCGTATGTATGAACAGTATCTGTATGAAAACAATCCTAACTTGTTTTCTCTAATCTTTCATGAAAATCTCCGTAGCAGAATACTGAAATTCATCTGTGTACTCTTATCTGTAACGACTTAGAGAAGCGATATTCGTACGGAATCCAGGTGAGTGAAACGACCCTGTTTTAATAGAGTTTTAGCATTACTGGTGATAAAAAGTATGTCGTAGGACACTCCCAAGATTCATGGGGGGAAATTGGATTCAGAATGACGAATCTAAATGAGATAATTAGTCCATAAGTATGGATAAAATGAAATAAGTATCTTATGATGATGTGAAGTTTGAATGTTTTCAAAAATGGATTAATTGTTATCTTGATATGTGGTTTATAAATCCATAATATAGTTATATACTATACCTGTTATATGGATGAATATTATATTGAGCTTCTGATTATGATATAAAATGCTATTGATTGTGATTGAGCGGGACAGTACCCCCTCTCACGGCAAGGCGGAAAACCCGGTTGACAGGGTGTCTTGACCAATGAGTGTGGAGACAACGATTCCCTCACTAGGGATATAGCCCGGATTGGTGATAAATCCGTGAGGCGCCCTAGCTAAGAGGATGAGGTTGTGCGTCATGGCGGAAATATACATAATTGGTGAGCCGGCCTGTGTGCGCTCTCCGGGATATATTGCCATTGACGAGTACTAGTAACGTTTGTTGAATTGGATGAATTTTTATCTTGTATGTAAGAGGATGATGTTGTGCGTCATGGCGGAAATATACATAATTGGTGAGCCGGCCTGTGTGCGCTCTCCGGGATATATTGCCATTGACGAGTACTAGTAACGTTTGTTGAATTGGATAAATTTTTATCTTCTGTCTATTGGTTGAGTATGAGCCTTTGGATATGCTTGCATGACTGGTAATGTATTTGAATTTTATTAATGCGAGGCCGATTCGCTCATTGAGTTTAAAAGCTCACATTGTTTGTACAACCTTTTTGTTCAGATCAGGTTGCCATCGAAGAATATCTGCTAGAGGAGTAGATCACTTTGGACCTTCCCGTTGTCGGGTAGACCTCTCTTCTGTTATAGATTATGTTGCTCTGTAATCGTCTAGGACATCTAGTTCAGGGGTTCGACATTTGGCTTGTATGTCAGTATAATAATGTATTTTAAATTGATAATCTATGATTACATGCAAATCATCTCTATGATTTTCAGATAAGAAAATTTGATATATTTATCGGAAGGCTTACAGTGATGAGAGATTCATCATTGTGCCGGTCATGTGCCCAGAAAACGGGTCGTGACAAAGTTGGTATCAGAGCAAAGGTTGTTAGGTCTCCTAGTGATTACAGAGCAAGGTAACCTTAGTAGGACCTCCTCTATCGTTGTGAACCCGGGCACAACTATAGAGAGACGGCTCTACTGAAGGTCCTGTAGGATGTTTTCATTTCCTTTCCCTCCGAGACTTATCTCTTCTTAGAAATTATGTTGTCAGGTTTAATTTTTGATAGATGTGGCTACACTTTTGAACTTAGTAAAAGGAAAGGTTATTACTTATTTTGATTCCGTTGTTGTCGGATCAAATTTTTATATGGTGGATTTTATAAGCTGAATTCATAATTAAATTTGTGTAGCTATATTATTTTAGGGTACCAGCCAATAAAAGAAACCACTCGCATTAAAAACAAAAAAACTGAAGGATTACATTGCAAAAAAGAAGAAGTTTACTCATGCATGAGTAATCTTAAAGCGAGGTGGTCTTGGATTAGGAGGGTTGTATTGTATCATCACCCCTCGACCATTCCTTGGAGCGAGAGACAGAGCAATGTCGCGGAGGGTAGTGTAAATTCCATTCATACAATCAACACTTCTTTGTTGTTGATTGCAGAAGCACTGGGTAGACCAATAGAAGAACCTGTCTATTCTTGAAGTCATTTCTGCATGATTGCGTTTAGTTAACTTCTCCAGGTCTGCTATCATCTTTTTCAGATTTTTCACCTCCTGCTCTAGACAGGCAATTTTGTCCTCCGAGGTATGGCCCGTGTTAGTCTCCTCAGCTTCCTCGATCTTCTTCATTTTCTTCTCCTTCTGCTTCTCTGGAGACCCCTCAAAAGGTCTTTTGCCCTTGTCTTTGCCCAGACTTAAGTTTAAGTCGAGCTCTTCTTCCTTAGCCTCTACTGTGAGATCAATGTACTTCCTTGAGGCCATGATTTGGAAAAATTTAGAAATTTTTGTAAGAGTATGAGGCAAGAGGAATACTGGGGGATTGTAGGCTCGGAGATTATTACTCTTTGTGGTGTGGTAACTGAGAACGCTGGGATGATTTTTATAGAGAAAAATTAGGACTTAGAGACAAAGAAGATATCTTTTCACCACACCCCTACACGATCAACCTATGGATTTCTGCAAGCTGGAAGCCAGAAGTCTAGGGTAGGCGTGCACACCAACAATGCGTCGCATTAATGCCAAAACCACGAAAGTCAGTATTCGGTGGATTTGCGGCCGATTTTACTCGGTTTTCCCATTTCTCCCGTTGGCATTTTCCGAAATTCAAAGAAGTTGATAACATAGCCATCAAAGATTGCCTTGGATGCTTTTATGATGAACTGAAATACATTTCTCCATTTTATTGTGTTGTTCTTAAAAGCCTTCAGTTGAGTATAATATACATAATTGATTGAATCATGTTGTAATTACATTTATGTATGTTATTCATGCATAATGAGTGAAGGCTACGATCAAGGAGAATATGTGATGATCCTACATATACTCATAGAGATGTGAAATCAAAATGACTTGGATAGAATAAAATGTGTAGATGATGATATATCTTCATGGTTACACATACTTACATATAATGCTCTCGTGGGCAAATGAAAGGCAGTGATTTCCTTACATCATGATAATGCTTAAGGCATGTGACCGTAAGCAGTTAACTTTGTTTTAAAATATATATATTGATATACATATATTATGTGTAAGTCTAGAGTAAAGACACCGATTAGAATCTAAGATACGGCCAATATGAGGCGACCTAATCATAGAGGGACATCGTGATATAGGATTACAGAATAAAACAAGTTTAGAGGGAGAAAATCTCAGACTGAACAGCGTAGTTAGTCAGAACTTTGAGAAAGGTCAAGATTAGCCGAAAATTTTTTTGAGGAAATCTTTGACTTATTTTAATTGCATTAAATTATATTTACTATTTACTTGCATGTCCGACATTAATTGCTGGCATTGCGACGTATGTGATCTGTAAACCTTATAGCGAGCGGCGTGTAGGTTGTGGTGGCTTTAGCTCCAGGGGCTTCGGGTTGTCTATAAATCTTGTATGCCCGTTACTCTACTCATCGCACCAAGCAAACCTACTTCTTTCATTACATACCTATTTCTCAATTTTCATTCCTTTCTCCTTTGAAGTTATTTCTGAGATCCTTAGAGCAATGGCTGATAATAAGTCTTTCAACTTGAATTTTGAGACTGGCAATGTAGAGCTTGATTTAAATCTAAGTCTCGGAGACAACAAAGGGAAGAGACCTGTAGACAGGTCACCAGAAATTAAGAAAAGAAAGAGGGATGTAATAGAGTTGGAGGAGGACAGTACTGCAACATCCTCAGAAAATAAGCTTGCGTTCCTGGAGCGTAAGATCGAAAATCTGGAGCGTAAGATAGAGAGCCTGGAATACAAGACAGAGGACCAGAAACGACTAATAAATCGTCTTTTTGAAAACCAAGAGAAACTGATAAACCGTCGTTTCAGGGAACTGGCTAATCGAGTTGATAGACATTCAATGTTTGCAACTCAAAATTTTCGTGACCAACAAGCAAGGTGTATTGACTGTATGAACGGAGTAACTTCTGCTCTTCACCAAATTTCTCAGGCGCTTCCTTCAGAAACCCTTTCTAGGCTGCAACGATTAGCTTCCTCCTTAAGGTCTGAAGAACCTTCCTCTTCTAGACCTGGAGCACCTTTTACATTTCAAAAGCCTCCTCGTCCTTAATTTATTTTTCTTTTGTTTGTACCTAAAGCTACATTTGGTGTAAGCTTCACGTATTAAAATTATCTATGTACTAGAAATAAAATTTAAGTTAGTATCTAGATCTTCTTTGTTGAAGTGATTCATTTTACTGAAAGAACTTGAGGAATGAGAAGATATTGGACTTGTTATATTTCATACTTGATTCTAAAGCATAGTATAGTAATATCTTTTTGACTGAGCAGAGTTACTAAAATGATATTTCATTGCACTTCTGAGCTATGGAGGAATGATGAATAAGTATTTTATGAACCTATATATAGAGAACTATGGGTTTGCCCTAAGCATTGAAGGGATACGACTCTATATGAGTCATTGAGGTGAGAGGAATTTCTATATATATTTATTTTATAATTATGCGTGAGGAATATGTTATTTACTTAACACATTTTCTAGAATTGTTCTTCTTAGAGATTTATGTAATGATTTCATTTTATATAACGCCTTCAGCTGAGAGTATCGCCTTAAGGTAGAAGGATCGCCTTCGGGCAAGAGTATTGCTTATGGCCAAAATGATGCCTTCGGGTAGGGTGCTTGTATTCGTAAAAGTTATAAGCTATGTGTGTGAAAACATGTGTTCTGATATTCAATGTGAACTGGAAAGACCACGTGCCACTTTTGAGATGACACCTATTTGAGGTTTTACATATAGACAGAGTTCGTCTTTGATTAGGTGGTTTGAGTTTGGTAAAGGTTATGAGGATGAGACACTTTATGGTACAAAAGGTTGTGGAGAAGATCAAACTGATGAGGAAGAGATTGTTTGCTATTTAGAAAAGGCAAAAGTCCTATGAAAATTATTGATAATGCGGTCTAGAGTTCACAGTTGATGCTATAGTGTTCTTGTAAATCTTACCAGGGATGTGAAGAGGTTTGGAAAGAAAGAGATACAAAGAATGAGATATAGACAAAGTAATCACACTTATTTCAGTCTTGAAATGAGTTTTGAATTCGGGGGACCGAATTCTCTTAAGGGGTGATAATGTAATACCCAAGAAAAATAAAATATAAATATTTGTTTACAAACTACTGTTACTATTTTAGTATACGGTACTATTCACCAGTATAATACTATTTACGTATATGATACTGTTCATTTATACAATCGAAATGTCAAGTACTAGATGTTGTTTGGTCATAAGAGAAAACTAAAAAGAAGTTCGTAGGAGAAACTGACGTTTTATGTGTGAAAATACCCTCAGGGACTAAAGTGAAAGGACTGAATTGAAAAGAAACTTAAAGATTTAAGGTGAAAGGATATTTTTCCCTTTTAAGTTTCCAATAGTAATAACAAAAAAATTTTTCATGCGTGAGGTGCAGTAACTACATTATTAGAAATGTCATTTTCATGAATAGTAAATTGAATATTTTATTAGCGCATAGTGTCAAATAGTACCCTTGACTTTTGCTATAAATAGGCCCTTCCATTTCACTTCTAAACTCACACCTTCAACTTCTCTTCTTCTCTCCTTAAGTTTCTCTTACTCCAAAGCTAGGCCTCTGAGATTTTGGGCCTTTCCTTTTCAGCTTAGGTAAGGATACTATGCCCTTTCTATGTCTTTCAAATTTTAGAAGTTAATTTCTTAAGTATGCTCTGTGGTTGCGGTTTTGGCCGATCTTCCACATCAGAAAAACTGTCCTTAGCTGTTTATATGTTATTTTGATTCTCTGATTACCGATATAGAATGTAAACTGTGAAGAATACATGTCTAGGAAAGTTCTGGCTAAGGAAAGACCTGGTTTTTAAGTGTGTCCAGTGTGACCCTCCACTCTTTCCTGGGAACTTACCTGGTGTACTCTTTTACAGATTGTATTCTCTATTTCTGGTATGAATAGTACCCGTACGTATGAATAGTAACCGTACATATGAATAGTATCTATACATAAAAAATAGTATTCATACGTATGAATAGTGACCGTATGTACGAATATTATCCATATGTATAAATAATATCCGTACATATGAATAGTGACCGTATATATGAATAGTGACCGTATATATGAATAGTACCGTATGTATGAACAGTATCTGTATGAAAACAATCCTAACTTGTTTTCTCTAATCTTTCATGAAAATCTCCGTAGCAGAATACTGAAATTCATCTGTGTACTCTTATCTGTAACGACTTAGAGAAGCGATATTCGTACGGAATCCAGGTGAGTGAAACGACCCTGTTTTAATAGAGTTTTAGCATTACTGGTGATAAAAAGTATGTCGTAGGACACTCCCAAGATTCATAGGGGGAAATTGGATTCAGAATGACGAATTTAAATGAGATAATTAGTCCATAAGTATGGATAAAATGAAATAAGTATCTTATGATGATGTGAAGTTTGAATGTTTTCAAAAATGGATTAATTGTTATCTTGATATGTGGTTTATAAATCCATAATATAGTTATATAATATACCTGTTATATGGATGAATATTATATTGAGCTTCTGATTATGATATAAAATGCTATTGATTGTGATTGAGCGGGACAGTACCCCCTCTCACGGCAAGGCGGAAAACCCGGTTGACAGGGTGTCTTGACCAATGAGTGTGGAGACAACGATTCCCTCACTAGGGATATAGCCCGGATTGGTGATAAATCCGTGAGGCGCCTTAGCTAAGAGGATGAGGTTGTGCGTCATGGCGGAAATATACATAATTGGTGAGCCGGCCTGTGTGCGCTCTCCGGGATATATTGCCATTGACGAGTACTAGTAACGTTTGTTGAATTGGATGAATTTTTATCTTGTATGTAAGAGGATGATGTTGTGCGTCATGGCGGAAATATACATAATTGGTGAGCCGGCCTGTGTGCGCTCTCCGGGATATATTGCCATTGACGAGTACTAGTAACGTTTGTTGAATTGGATAAATTTTTATCTTCTGTCTATTGGTTGAGTATGAGCCTTTGGATATGCTTGCATGACTGGTAATGTATTTGAATTTTATTAATGCGAGGCCGATTCGCTCATTGAGTTTAAAAGCTCACATTGTTTGTACAACCTTTTTGTTCAGATCAGGTTGCCATCGAAGAATATCTGCTAGAGGAGTAGATCACTTTGGACCTTCCCGTTGTCGGGTAGACCTCTCTTCTGTTATAGATTATGTTGCTCTGTAATCGTCTAGGACATCTAGTTCAGGGGTTCGACATTTGGCTTGTATGTCAGTATAATAATGTATTTTAAATTGATAATCTATGATTACATGCAAATCATCTCTATGATTTTCAGATAAGAAAATTTGATATATTTATCGGAAGGCTTACAGTGATGAGAGATTCATCATTGTGCCGGTCATGTGCCCAGAAAACGGGTCGTGACAAAACCCAACAATTTCCCTCCTTGACTTGAATTCTCTCAAATCACCAGAACTAAATACAAATTCATTTCTGTCATTCAAGCCCTGTAGGGCTTCATGGAATGCAAACATTCACCAAGTCTAAGCTATGCTTGAACTTCTCTGAAGGTAGAGCCTTTGTCAACATATCTGCTGGATTATCTGCTGTGGATATCTTCTCGATGGATAATTTCTTGTCTTCTATCACATCTCGAATAAAATTCAATCTGATATCAATATGCTTCGACCTCTCATGGTAGACTGGATTCTTGGCCAAACTTAATGTACTCTGACTATCACAATAAATGATAGGTCTCTGAATATTTAACCTCAGACTATCAATCAAACCATGTAACCACATACCTTCCTTAACTCCTTCTGCCAATGACATGTATTCTGCTTCAGTGGTAGACAAGGCAACTGTAGATTGAAGTGTTGCCTTCCAACTGACAGCACATCCATTCAGAATCAAGACATAGCATGTTAAGGATCTCCTGCTCAAAAGGTCTCCAGCATAATCTGAATCTGTATAACCAACCAAGCCACTATCAGATTTATCAGCACCATAAACCAAGCAAATATTACTCGTACCTTTCAGATACCGCATAATCCATTTAACTGCACTCCAGTGAGCTCTCCCAGGATTACTCATAAACCTGTTTACCACACTGACTGCATGAGCCAGATCAGGCCTAGTACACACCATTGCATACATCAAGCTTCCAACAGCATTACAGTAGGGCACTGAACTCATGTACCCTTTTTCCTCAGCTGTAGTAGGTATTGTACTAGCATCAAGTTTAAAATGTGCCGCCAACGAAGTACTAACCGGCTTAGAATTATTCATCTGGAAAGAATGCAATAATTTTTCTATGTATTTCTGTTGAGATACATACAGTAAACCTGCACTTCTATCTCTCCAAATCTCCATGCCCAATATCTTCTTGGCTGCACCCAAATCCTTCATCTCAAACTCACTGCTCAACAAGGCTTTCAAACTATCAATTTCAACCTTGTTCTTTGCATCAATTAACATATCATCAACATATAGCAACAAATAAATATAAGAATCATCTGCAAGTTTCTTAGAGTAGACACAGTTATCAAACTGATTACGCAGAAAACTATGAGAAGTCATGAATGCATCAAATTTCTTGTACCATTGTCTAGGAGACTGCTTCAAACCATACAAGGACTTTTTCAGCAAACATACATGATCTTTCTTCCCAGAATCAAGAAATCCTTCTGGCTGTGACATATAAATCTGCTCCTCTAAATTTCCATGTAAGAAAGCAGTTTTCACATCCAGTTGTTCCAACTCCAAGTCAAAAATACTTACCATGGACAAAAGGACACGAATGGTTTTATACTTCACAACTGGGGAGAAAACTTCATGATAATCAATTCCCTCCTTTTGTGAAAAACCCTTTGCCACAAGTCGTGCTTTGAACCTTGCTGGTTCAACTCCAGGAATACCTTCTTTCTTCTTGAAGACCCATTTGCATCCTACCGGTTTCACTCCCTTTGGTAACGGTACAAGATCCCATGTTTCGTTCTTCTCAAGAGATTGCATCTCTTCATTCATTGCAACCAGCCATTCTGATGCTTCTCTACTCTCAACTGCTTCTTTATATGATCTCGGGTCATCAGAATCAATGCTTTCACCTACTGCCAAGGCATAAGCAACTGAATTAATATCAACTATATCAACACAATCTGCATACCTTATAGGTTTTCTGATTTCCCTTCTTTCCCTCCTTGTTGCTATAGGTTGTGATTCTTCTTCTTCCCTGGGCTGCCCTACAGGGTCTGTTATAACCCTTTTTGAAGTTTGAACTTCAATTTCCACCTTCTGGTTAGCACCTTGATCATTATTACCTGCATGACTACCAAGCTCCTCCTTCTGACCAAACATAGCAGACTCATCAAAAGTTACATATATGCTAATAATAAATTTTGGAGTTCTATCATTTTCAGTACACCACAGTCTGTACCCTTTAACTCCAGGTGCATACCCTAGAAATATGCATTTCATTGCCCTAGGCTCTAGTTTACCATCATTCACATGAGCATAAGCAGGACAACCAAATATACGTAGGCCAGAATAATCAGAAGGTTTACCGAACCATACCTCTTGAGGAGTCTTAAAATCAATTGCAGTAGATGGCGATCTATTCACCAGATAACAAGCAGTGTTAACTGCTTCAGCCCAGAATTATTTTGGCAAGCCAGCGTTTAATCACATGCATCTCGCACGTTGCAACAGTGTTTGATTCATACGTTCTGCAACTCCATTTTGCTGTGGTGTATGACGTACAGTGCGGTGCCTCACTATACCTTCTTTCTTGGAAAATTCATCAAATGGAGCGTTACAAAACTCCAACCCATTATCATTTCTGAGTGTTTTGACCTGTTTTCCAGTCCGTTTCTCAACCATGGTCTTCCACTCCTTGAACTTCCCAAACACTTCATCTTTGGATTTCAGAAAATATACCCAAACCCTTCTAGAGTAGTCATCAATGAAAGTAGCAAAGTACTTGCATTTGCCCTGAGATTCAACTGGAGAAGGACCCCACAAGTCTGAGTGAACATATTGCAGAACATCCGTAGAAGTATGCTTCCCAGAACTGAACTTAACTCTGCGTTGTTTACCCATAACACAAACTTCACAGAATTTTAGCTTCTCAATTTCTGCCCTTTCTAACAATCCTTGTTTACTTAGAATTGATAGCCTTTTCTCACTCATGTGTCCCAATCGGCAATGCCACAACTCTGTACAATCATCATTCATCCCTAAAGATTTAGATACAGCCACTGTCCCTATCACAGAACTACGAATCAGAAAGTAAATGCCATGCTGCAATTTACCTTTCATTATAACCAGAGCACCTTTGGAAATTTTCAAATGTCCATTCTCTCCAGAGTACTTGTACCCTTGTTTGTCTAGAGTACCAAGAGAAATCAAGTTCTTCCGTAGACCAGGAACATACCAAGCATCAAGCGTTCTGACTATTCCATCATACATCTGAATCTGCACATAACCACTGCCCTTAACACTAAGCTGCTCATCATCACCCAATCTCACAACACCATTCCACTCCTTAAAAGAAGTAAACAGCTCACGTGAAAAAGTCATATAATAAGATGCACCTGTGTCCAAGACCCAAGTATTTACAGAACCAGAGGTGCTGACTGTGAGAACATCAATGTCTTCTTCTCCGTCAGAACTATCTTGCACCACCGAAGCACTACCACTGGTATTCGGTTCCTTCTCATCATTTCCCTTATTCCTATGTGGACAATTCTTCCTGATGTGCCCCTTTTGTTTACAGTGATAACATCGAGGTCCTCCTTTGTTCCTCGACTTAGACCGTGACTTGCTTCTTTTTCCATCATCCCTTTTAGTGTCTCTGCCTCTGCCAACATACAAACCTGCTTCTGCACCATCCTCATTAGAACTAGAGACTCTTATCTTCAGTTCTTTAGACTGCAAAGCATCTTTGATATCATTAACAGAGATACTATCTCTACCATACAACATAGTGTCAACAAAGTTCTCATATGAATTTGGTAGAGAACACAAAAGAATGATAGCCTGATCTTCATCATCTATCTTAACCCCAACACCCTGTAAATCCAGGATAATTCGGTTAAAATTATCAAGATGATCTTTTACCTGCATATTTTCTGTCATCCGCAGGGTATACAAACGCTGCTTTTGATATAATCGGTTTGTGAGAGACTTTTTCTGGTATTTATCATCCAATTTCTTCCACAAACCTACAGCAGTTGATTCATCAACTACTTCTCTCAACACCTCATCTGTCAGACTCAATAGTAATGCACTATGAGCCTTTGCCAAAATTTCCTTCTTCTCCTCTTCCTTCAACGTGTTAGGTAGACTACTTTCTCCTTCTAATGCCACTGCACATCCCTGCTGAACTAGAAGTGCCCTCATTTTTACCTTCCACAAAGTGAAATCATTCGATCCATTGAACTTCTCAATATCGAATTTATGAGTCGACATCTTCTTAAATAACAGCAGATAAATGACTAGCAAATTTCGCAATCAGAAATTGAATTTCACAAAACTGTTCAGAACCTTGCAAACTGACCAGAACTTCACTAACAGAAATTCAACACAGCAGTCCAACAAAATTCACAGCAGTAAACCAGAAATCCAATCCAGCACAATCTAACACAATCCAGTAAATTCACACAGAAATTCAGAATTCTTTTCTGAATTAAACATAAACTCACCGGAACCGTGTCGACGAAACAATAACGATCGCAACAGAAAATTTGGTCCAAACTGTTGACCCTAAGGCTATATGCCATAAGTTTTGATGATGACAAATGTATTTAAAAAGTAGCATTGATATATATAAAGATTAATTATCATATATATGCTACAAGTACTTAAGCATGATTATGTTATTTAATATGTATGTTGCATATATTGAATCATGCTATTAAACTAACCATTGGGTTTGCAAGTAAGATATATTTTATAGGTTGGTTCAAAATAAGAAGAGTGAGGATTGTATTGAAGAACAAGGAAAAGCAATATCATGCTTCACTCAAGGAAAACAACATGCAAGGATGAAGCTCCAAGAAATGAAGAATTAGAAGATTTGAAGTCTTGGAAGCTTGGATGCATCAAGATAGCCTATGTGTTTAAATTAGGTATATTTTATATAGGCTAGTATATTTGTGCAACTCAATGATTTAGATTTGCATACATTGGCTCAAGCATTTTTGAACAAAAAGATAGTGAGATATGAAGTTTTACAAAAGTTATTTTTTGACCTTTGGTCACTCCTTATATCATATCTCATAAATGAAAAATCGGTTTTTCAAGTATGTTAATCTCATTTGATAGTAGACTCAAATATCTTTTCAACGGTATATTATTTATTCAAAACGGAGTCCAAATGAGAAATATATGACTATTCAAAATATAGTTTGAAAAACTGAAAGTTGATTTTACTATAATAAAAAATTATTCTGTTCTGACCTATAGTCAGTATTTTGATTATATCTTTTAAAAGAAAAATAATTTTTGAGTAAAACTTGGCTCATTTGAAACTAGACTCCAAGAGCTTTCCAACGGTATATTATTTGTTTAAAACGGAGTTCAAATGAGGGAGTTATGAATTTTTAAAGAAAGCTCAAAATCTGGACTGCACTATAACGGCTATATAACGGCTATATAACGGCTAGTTTTGTAAAATCTTATATATATGACCTTAGATACACGATTTTGAGCAAGAACAAAGTCCTACAATGTGATATTAACTTCTTCTATCATCTTTGAGAGAAAGGAAAGCATTCTTGAGCCAAATCTTGCATATTCTCTATCATTAGAGTTATTAGAGCTTCATTTGTTTTCATCTACTCTTTAGAGAGAGTTTCTTTGTATTGTTGATTTTGATCAACACATATATTATTCTGAGTTGAGGTTCGCAAGTACCGGTATTGGAAGAACTTGCTTTGGGTTGAGGAGGAGCCCGGATTCATAAATTCTTCATTGTGGTTTCGCAAATACCCGGATCGAATTTGCGTGGTTGTAGTGGTTTGCAAGTACCCGGATTAAACTTGCAATTATAGTGGAAATACTCAAGTGGTCTCTTGAGGACTGGATGTAGGCTTGGATTAGCCGAACCAGTATAAATCTCCGAGTTTGCTTTCTCTATCCCTTACTCTTTAATTTGTGCATATTGATATCTATTCTTTAATTCCTTGATCTTTATAATTATTTATCTTAACAGCACATTGATTTTCTGTATTGTATTTATTATCCTAAGCATTGTACTTTTACAGAAAATCATTTTAACTTCCAATTAATTCTTGTGAAAAATTTATAAAACCCAATTCACCCCCCCTCTTGGGTTCCAACCATTACTTTCAATTGGTATCAGAGCTTGGGCTCTTGTTTAAAGACTTAACCGTCTAAGAGTTAGCATGGTTGGATATAGTGATTGGTTTATTTCTAAAAATTGTTCTTTCACAGAACCTCCAATTTTTGATGCTAATCATTTTCAATATTGGAAGTATGAAATGAAAATATTTTTAATTTCAGTAGACCATAAACTCTGGGATGTTATAGAAAATGGTTCTTGTATGCCTGTCAAGGAAGAACAAGGAAAATGCATTCCAAAACTTAAGAGTGAATGGAATGATACTGAAAGAAGTTTAATGCAACTCAATGCTAAGGTAAAATTGATTATTTCTTGTGCATTGAGTCAAGATGAATTTTTCAAAATCTCCAACTGTGCAACTGCAAAAGAAATGTGGGAAATTCTTGAAGTTGCACATGAGGAAGATCTTATTGCTGAGGAATTAAGGTATAGAAGTTTCATTAATGAACTTGAAATTGCTCAAATGAACAATTGCAAAACCATTAATGAGATACAACTTGTGCTTAATCAATTGCAAGCTCTTGGTGTTGAACTTACAGGAAAATCTCAAATCACCAAGGTGGCAGACGAAGAAGAAAAAGGAGAAAAAGAGAAACCACAACCAAAAGGTGAATCATTAAAGAAAGCTTACCTATCTTCCATTTGGGGAAATAGCAATTCTGATGAGGAGAACATAAATGAAGAAGCCAACACTTGTCTTGTGGCCAGAAATAAAGATGAGGTAAATTCATTTGACTACTCTTTTGAAGAATTACAAGATGCCTTTGATGATTTACATAAAGAATCTCTAATACTTGCAAAGAAACTAAATGTTTCAAAACAGAAAAACTCTTCTCTTGAAAATGAGTTGGAAACATTGAAAAACGAATTTTCTATTTCCAAGGAAGAGAATTTTGTTTTTGAAAATCAAAACAAAACTTTGCAAGAAGAGAATTTGATTTTAAAAGCAAATATCTCTACCAACAAAAATTGCTTTTGTACCAAATGTGATTCTTTGAAAAAGGAAAATAATAATCTTAAAAACACACTTGCAAAATTTTCTCAAGGTAGAGAAATTTTAAATACCTCAGTTTTGAAACAAAGAAGAATGTTTAACAAAGTTGGTCTTGTTTCTAAAAAGAAATCAAACCAAAAGCATTCTAAAAACTTCTTTGTTTCTGTAAAGATGTCAAATAGTCCAACTTGCACTTGTTTTTATTGTGGACTAAAAGGACACAAATCTTACTCATGTTTTTATAAGAAAAATCTTGTTCATGGAGTTAAAACGAAATGGGTTCAAAAAGGAACTCATGACCCAGGCGGACCCAAAGAAATTTGGGTACCAAAGACAAAGGATTAATTTGCAGATTTGCCTCGAAGCAAGGAGCGGAAATGACTTTTCAATGGCTACATCATTCAAACTCCACTCTCTTGCATCAAAAGGAGGCAATGGACAAGTAAACATATAAGCTGGAATGTATTGTAAGAAATTTGATTGATATGTTTACTGTATCAAATGCTTATGTTTGTTTTCTAGCATGTCTTTCATCTATCTTTGATATTCATGCATGCTATTTCTAAAAATGATTCTTAGGTGTGCGGCCTAAGGATATGATTTTTGCTTTGAGCTAAAATCTTTCTTCTAAATTTAGCTTGAACTTTCTTATTTATCGCATCACGACAACTTGCTTTCATTACATGCATATTTCCCTTGGTTTCACATCAATAAGATTACTCTTACTTGTAATGTTTATCTTTATTGTAATCTTATTTAAATATTTTCAATAAAATCAAAAATCCTCACACAAATGCATTTTATGGAAGCATGGCATACTTTGAACATAATGTATTGTTTCTCCTGATGGTTGAAGATTTATTTGAACATCACTAATTTGAGAATCAAAGTACTCCATTAAAAGTGTCTTGCAGTTGGTTGGTCGACCAGCTAGCTCATCAGTGGTTGACCAGCAAGACTTATATATGTCAATTTGTGAACCAACGCCTAACGCCAGATGCCAACACTAGACGCTAAGTAAAGAGGATCTTGCAAATAATCAATCAATGAAGACCATTAAAATTGTAAAAGGAGAGGATCAAAAGAAGGGCAATGAAGAAAATAAAGATATCAACATTTTAAGGAGGGACTTCAAGAAGTAACAAGAGTTTGCCAAAATTGATGAGTATCTCTATCCGCTACTACTTTATTATTTAATTGAATGATACTCTTTGATCTTAATTAGCTATACTAGCAAATTGTTATCATTGACATATTTTCATAGCAATGATATACTATTTTACGAAATCTTACATATTTGATAATATCATTGCATATAAAAATATGTTAAATACTTAAATTATTTTTTAAATATTCAATACATCATGGTTTGAGCATTATGCATGTCATATCCTTTGTATAAGCTATAGCTTATGAACGATTGTTTATGAATTATAGTTTATATCTGATTATATCTTATTAATCTATATTACCTCAATTATTGTACTACATACTCAGGTTATAATATGTTTTATCTTGATAAGTATGTAACTTGCTTTTGCTTTGAAATGATATATATGTCTATGCCAGAAAATTCTTTCCATCTTTAAAATGGATATATATTTTTCAATATATATATACTGTGCTAAATTTGTGTAGCTGATTTCTTTTATCTTTCTTTATTATTATTTTTTTGTACCGTCAAATAAAAGAAACCACTTGCATTAAAAAAAAACCGAAGGATTACATTGCATAATTAAAAAAAAAAAGGGAAAGTTTGCTCATGCATGAGCAATCTACAGGCGAGGTGGTCTCGGATTAGGAGGGTTGTATTGTATCATCACCCCTCGGCCATTCCTTGGAGCAAGAGACTGAGCAATGTCACGGAGGGTAGTGTAAATCCCATTCATACAATCAACACTTCTTTGTTGTTGATTGCAGAAGCATTGGGTAGACCAATAGAAGAACCTATCTATTCTTGAAGTCAGTGCCGCATTGTTGCGTTTAGCTAACTTCTCCAGGTCCTCTATCATCTTCTTAAGTTTCTTCACCTCCTGCTCCAGACAAGCAATTTTGTCTTCTGACGTATGGCCTGTACTAATCTCCTCAGCGTCTTCGATCTTCATTTTCTTCTTTTGATTTTCTTGAGATCCCTCCAAAGGTCTTTTGCCCTTGTCCTTGCCTAGACTCAAGTTTAAGTCGAGCTCTTCCTCCCTGGCCTCTACTGTGAGATCAATGAACTTTCTTGCTGCTATGGTTTGAAATTTTTTTTTGGAGTATGAAGAGAGAGGAATGTCAGAAAGTTGTAGGCTCAGAGATGAATACTCTTTGTGGTGTGATAATTGAGAACTCTGGGGCAGTCTTTATAGAGAGAAAATTGTGACTTAGAGCCAACGAAGATATCTCTTCGCCGCACCCCTACACGCTCATCCTATGGATTTTGCAAGCTGGAAGCCAGAAGTCTAGAGTACGCAAATGACAGCAAATGATGTTTTTTTTTATTTCAAAGAGTTTAATTTTTCTGCTGTGTGCTAAAAATGCCTCTTCATAAACAAGCAGAAATCATTTTCAATCAAAATATTGCAGAAATTTCTTCAAAAATCTTACTTCAAAATACTGCAATCAAAAACTGAATTTCCTTTATAATGATTTGGACAATCTTTTTCAAAGGAAAAATGTTATGAAATTCAGGGGGAGCTTTGTCTCACTTGAATGTATTTTTTTTGAAAAAGAATATATCTTGAAAAATTGGATATTCATTATTCATTATTCTTTTTCAAATTATGCAAGGTTTAAGGGGGAGCCTAAAACTCTTTCAAGTTTTATCTTTTGGCTCATTTCATTTGACATGAGAAAAATTTTTCTAAAATTTTCTTTTTACATGTCAATGAAATCAATAATAAGTTTTGATGTATCCTTACTCCATACTATATTGACATCTTCTGACATCCTGACTTAAAGAAGGTATGTGCTTTAACTTCTATATATTGTGTTCCTTACACCTTTTTGTTGATGTCAAATAGGGGGAGAAGAAACAATAGAAAAATATGTATACGTGCTTATAACATTGCATTCATTATCTTGTGATACATATTTTTCTGTGGTGATTTGTCATCATCAAAAAGGGGGAGATTGTTGACCCTAAAGCTATATGCCATAAGTTTTGATGATGACAAATGTATTTAAAAAGTAGCATTGATATATATAAAGATTAATTATCATATATATGCTACAAGTACTTAAGCATAATTATGTTATTTAATATGTATGTTACATATATTGAATCATGCTATTAAACTAACCATTGGGTTTGCAAGTAAGATATATTTTATAGGTTGGTTCAAAATAAGAAGAGTGAGGATTGTATTGAAGAACAAGGAAAAGCAATATCATGCTTCACTCAAGGAAAACAACATGCAAGGATGAAGCTCCAAGAAATGAAGAATTAGAAGATTTGAAGTCTTGGAAGCTTGGATGCATCAAGATAGCCTATGTGTTTAAATTAGGTATATTTTATATAGGCTAGTATATTTGTGCAACTCAATGATTTAGATTTGCATACATTGGCTCAAGCATTTTTGAACAAAAAGATAGTGAGATATGAAGTTTTACAAAAGTTATTTTTTGACCTTTGGTCACTCCTTATATCATATCTCATAAATGAAAAATTGGTTTTTCAAGTATGTTAATCTCATTTGATAGTAGACTCAAATATCTTTTCAACGGTATATTATTTATTCAAAACGGAGTCCAAATGAGAAATATATGACTATTCAAAATATAGTTTGAAAAACTGAAAGTTGATTTTACTATAATAAAAAATTATTCTGTTCTGACCTATAGTCAGTATTTTGATTATATCTTTTAAAAGAAAAATAATTTTTGAGTAAAACTTAGCTCATTTGAAACTAGACTCCAAGAGCTTTCCAACGGTATATTATTTGTTTAAAACGGAGTTCAAATGAGGGAGTTATGAATTTTTAAAGAAAGCTCAAAATCTGGACTGCACTATAACGGCTATATAACGGCTAGTTTTGTAAAATCTTATATATATGACCTTAGATACACGATTTTGAGCAAGAACAAAGTCCTACAATGTGATATTAACTTCTTCTATCATCTTTGAGAGAAAGGAAAGCATTCTTGAGCCAAATCTTGCATATTCTCTATCATTAGAGTTATTAGAGCTTCATTTGTTTTCATCTACTCTTTAGAGAGAGTTTCTTTGTATTGTTGATTTTGATCAACACATATATTATTCTGAGTTGAGGTTCGCAAGTACCGGTGTTGGAAGAACTTGCTTTGGGTTGAGGAGGAGCCCGGATTCATAAATTCTTCATTGTGGTTTCGCAAATACCCGGATCGAATTTGCGTGGTTGTAGTGGTTTGCAAGTACCCGGATTAAACTTGCAATTATAGTGGAAATACTCAAGTGGTCTCTTGAGGACTGGATGTAGGCTTGGATTAGCCGAACCAGTATAAATCTCCGAGTTTGCTTTCTCTATCCCTTACTCTTTAATTTGTGCATATTGATATCTATTCTTTAATTCCTTGATCTTTATAATTATTTATCTTAACAGCACATTGATTTTCTGTATTGTATTTATTATCCTAAGCATTGTACTTTTACAGAAAATCATTTTAACTTCCAATTAATTCTTGTGAAAAATTTATAAAACCCAATTCACCCCCCTCTTGGGTTCCAACCATTACTTTCAATTGGTATCAGAGCTTGGGCTCTTGTTTAAAGACTTAACCGTCTAAGAGTTAGCATGGTTGGATATAGTGATTGGTTTATTTCTAAAAATTGTTCTTTCACAGAACCTCTAATTTTTGATGCTAATCATTTTCAATATTGGAAGTATGAAATGAAAATGTTTTTAATTTCAGTAGACCATAAACTCTGGGATGTTATAGAAAATGGTTCTTGTATGCCTGTCAAGGAAGAACAAGGAAAATGCATTCCAAAACTTAAGAGTGAATGGAATGATACTGAAAGAAGTTTAATGCAACTCAATGCTAAGGTAAAATTGATTATTTCTTGTGCATTGAGTCAAGATGAATTTTTCAAAATCTCCAACTGTGCAACTGCAAAAGAAATGTGGGAAATTCTTGAAGTTGCACATGAGGAGGATCTTATTGCTGAGGAATTAAGGTATAGAAGTTTCATTAATGAACTTGAAATTGCTCAAATGAACAATTGCAAAACCATTAATGAGATACAACTTGTGCTTAATCAATTGCAAGCTCTTGGTGTTGAACTTACAGGAAAATCTCAAATCACCAAGGTGGCAGACGAAGAAGAAAAAGGAGAAAAAGAGAAACCACAACCAAAAGCTGAATCATCAAAGAAAGCTTACCTATCTTCCATTTGGGGAAATAGCAATTCTGATGAGGAGAACACAAATGAAGAACACAAATGAACAGTACTCGTAACCGTAAAAAACTCACCAAAACAACTGAAAAACGATTTCTAATGCACTAGAAATGCAATAAACGGTCTCTTTTTGTCCAAAAACAAGCGAATCAAGCTAGATCTGAAATTTAAAACTAGATCTGAAAATTTTCTTACAACCAAAAATTGGTCTCCGACGTTCTTCAACGCACCAAAGATGCAGAGAATGGTCTCCTATGCTCCAGAACAACTAAATCGAGGCAAGATCTGAAATTTTGGAGCCGGATCTGAAAATTTTCGGACGTGCTACAGTAACCGATGAACCAAAAATGAACCAAGGCTCTGATACCACTTGTTAGGTTACTGAAATGCAATTAATCAAGGAGAAAGATTGAGAAGAACATACAAAGAAATTACGTGGTTCGGTCAATGCGACCTACGTCCACGGACAGAGAGAATATCTGTATTATTTTCTGACAGAGGCTATACAGAGAGAAATTACATCAACCACTCTTGTAATGAATTCCCTTACACATATATATAGAGGAAATAATGGGTTATGGGTCATGGGTCATGGGTCGGGTTACAAACCGGGTCACCCACAAAATTCAAGTCAAACCCAACAATGAATGAAATTAAACTTTCACTATACTAAGATTAATAACACAAGGAATATGAGAAAGGACACACTATAATACTTTGGTAGAGTAAGGTTGCTTACTCACCTTGCCTAGGAGTTAGGGGTGATTTTACTATCATTCCTTGAGTTAAGATTTGTTGGTTGAAAACCCCTGAAGACCCTATGAAGATAACTGTTAGTGCAAGATTCTTCATACAGAAGATTTTTTATTAATGGAATTAATAAATCCCTGGTGCAATAAATAATTAATGCTCAGCACCCTATCAGAAAAGGAAAGAATTTCAACAAAATAAATACGAAAATCTAAATAAAGAATGTAGTCGTTTTCAAGGAGGTCAAATACATAAGTTGCAGAAAAGGAATTGACGAATTAGAAATTAATATCCGTAGCCAGATCTGGAAGATTTCCATGAACTCTCTACCTATTAGAAATGGAAAAAGTCCAAATTCTTTTAATACAGATAGCTACAAATGTGTATATACGTGCGCTTGTGTGTGTGTGTATATATATATATATTTGTATTCGCTTTCATACGTTCATTTACATTGTTAGTCATGTTCATTGAAGCTTAAAGATCACGTTAACAAAGGTTTGAGTGTAGGGACTAAATTATTTTTTCTAAAATTATAAAAATTAAATTAAAATTAAGTGAAATTATAAAGATAAAAATAATTTAATAATTAAAAAAATACAATAACAACAACAACTTGAACCAGGTCGTAAGCGAAATAGAGTGAATTATAGGATGTAGGAAGATCACAATGGTGTCTCACATATCGTGGAAGCTATTAATTGCAAAATTCCAATTGTATATGGCCGGCATGATTATCAAAACGAGAGTAACATGCAAATCCCTAGCCCTAATATCATCAAGCTTTGACTAATTAAATTCGAAGTAAATTTACAAAGTTATAAAACTCATTCAACGTTAATTTTTCTATTCATGATACTTGAATTCAAAATTTTATTTAAAAACAAGTGTTGAATAAATTAAACCAACCAATGCTAGTTTTGATCCATTGTATCATCTGGTTTTCCCATGTGAATGACTTACATTTGAAGAATTCCAGTTACATTTGAAGAATTCCAGTTACATTTGAAGAATTCTAGTTCAGAGTTTGTTACCGATGTACTATATCTGGAAGTTAAAGAAGTTAAACTACTTTAAAATTAGATATCTATGTTACAGTGCCTCTTCTCGATGACGTGGAATGATAAATGCCAAAATGTGTTTGTGGTTTCTTTGGCTAGGCCCAAAGAATATAGCATTTAGATTGCTCTCTGATTTATGTCTCTTTGTCTCTTGTTTTGCTTTTTCTTGTCACATGGAGCTAGCAGGTAGTCAAAAACTTGTAAAATGACCAATACTAATTTGTTCAAGCGGTTGAAGTCTAATGAAAAAGAAAAAAAAAATTGCCGACAAAACTTCATATCTTTGTGATTTATTGTAAAAATTTTATAGGTAAAAATATACTTTATATTCTTAATGTTTACATTAATTTTTACTTATATGTCCCTAACATTTATTTTTTGTCAAATATATGTCACATATTTTATTTTGTCAGATATATTTTTTTTTAATACTGTCAAATATATACTGTGTGTGTGTGCCTTTTTGTCCGTCTGTCTATGTCGTGATACTTGATAAATCTCTTGAATCTAAATCTTTAAGGTTGTGTATACACTTAATCCCAAGAAATTTAAACTTCTTCACCCGACTTAGTCGATTCTTCTTTTTTGTGTTTAAAATATATTTTTTTTCTTTTCTCTCGGCATTTCTCAAGATTTATGCTTCTAGACCATGTGAATCAGTGCTTATTAATGTATTTTGCTTGGAACGAATATGATAGGTGAGATAGCGGATAGGGGAGGAAGACAATAGAACAAGAATATTGGTGGAGTGGAGAGAAGTCGCAGAGCTCTTGGCGACATAGGAAATTAGGCCGTTGCTAGAGGAATAGAAGTCGTCAAGCCCCATCGACCCGTCACCATGATTCTGTGTGTGTGTGTGTGATTGGGTGTTTTATTGTATCTATTTATTTATTTGCAGCTGTAGACTTGATTCTGACTTCATTTGTTTCTCTCTTCTTCTTCTTCTTGCAGGAGAGAACTGAGAGAGATGGAGAGAGAGTGTGTGTTTGTGTGAGGAGAGAAAGACAGAGAGAGAGAAGAAACAGAGAGTGAAGAAAGAGAGATGAAGAGAGAGAGAGAGTGAGAAGGACAGAGACAGAGTATTTTTAAAATTTTGAGATATAAGTCTACGTGGTACATGATGTGGCAGATGATATGTATCACGTGAATTATTCAGTCAGTATTTTTCATTAGTATAATTGACGACGTTAGAAAAAAAGACATATTTGACCAAAAATAAAACATGTCAGACATTTTCGACTAAAAATAAATATTAGGAATATAAGAGAAAAGTAACGTAAACGTTAGGAATATAAAGTATACTTTTTACTAAGAAAAAGTCTCACACTGTTTAAAATAGGAAGATGAGCCTTTATATATCAAGTTGTTATTATAACAGACCAAAATGTTGGCCTGATGTAGTGCAAATGGTGGATCCCCCCTCCTCCATTAACTTAAAATTATTCCTATTTAAACAGATTTAGAGTTTGTTCTAATCTCTCTCCGTGTTTTTTCCTGACTGTTAATTCTTCTCTCTAGGTTACAACTCTATTCCCTCTCTTATGTATCCCCAGGAAAATTCCGCTGTCTATCATTTGGTGTGGCAAAATATTATTAAAGCCCGGCATTTCCAACGTGACGTAGGCTATTTTTTTTTTAATATGATCTAATCTAACTTAAATTAGATCAATTAAAATCTAGTGAATTTTTTAGATACGATGATCCTGAAAAAAAAAAGTGCTGTAAAATAAAAAGAATAAAGATGCAGACCTCAAGAACCTGAAACATGGAGTGTTTGGAGGCATAGATTTATAGGAACAGACCCCACAGTTTCATCTCAAAACTATTTCAAAGGGACCCTAACTGTTGCCATTCTTAGACGCAAGAGGAAACGAAAGGCATTGTCCAACCATCATAAAACGAAAGGCCAAAACAGAAACATTCAAGTGAAAATGATGTTTGCTAAGGGGTAGTCCTTGTCATTATCACAGCACTTCTTCACGAACCAACCAACCTCGGTCCTCAAGTTCATCTTCATTGGGACTCTGAGTTCCTCTTATGATTTATTTATATTAAGCATTAATCACTCAAGTGTTTGCTGAACAGACATTGTAGCTATTAGTTATTAGTTAAGATAAATTTATTTTCTTAACCTATAATAAAATAGAAGCTCAAGCTTCATGATTCGATTATGATTCAATGTGTCATTTGAGCCCCTGCCATGGATAATTACTTCCACCAGTATATTTGTAGACTTGGCTCGGTGCTGTTTTGAACTTTAACTAAATCAAATCAAGTTAATTGGTTATGCAAAATTATGGACGTATATTTAGTTTTAATTTTTGAGCGATTTGGTTCAATTTTAGTTGGATGGTTTGGTTCAGTTTTGAGTAATTTTATTTACAATAATTTGTGATTTTAATTTTAATGATATATATATATATAAATTAAAAAAAGACACCAAATTAATTAAAAGAAAGAAACTAAGTTAATTATAAAATACATAAAAATAATTTGTTGACATAAAAATATATAAATATAATATTATATGTATACAAAATATAATTTTTTTATATATAAAATTAGTCAACTGACAATCAAAGTGAAGTAATTAAAATTTATATTTCAAAAATCAATTTGAACTTCTTTTTTCAATTTTATCGATTTGATTCAGCTTGATTGATTTGGTTTAATTTTGAACACCTTTAACTACCACACCTTAGCCAATAATTTCTCTCTCAGAAATTGTCTTATTGAAAATCAAATTCATGACCTTGGCAACTTTGATATGAATAATTAGGATTAAATATCTATCACTAGACTAAAAGTTATAGTTATTAGCCAACATATAATATTATTTCCTAAACTTACAGTGAAGCGTACGTTTAAACACCACAATTTGCCCATATGAATACTATCGTACCTTCGCCAATAATTTCTCCCTCAACAATTGCCTTGTTGGAAATTAAATTTGTGATCTTGGCTCTTATACCAATTAAACAAAACACTGAACGACTATGATTGAATCTTTCACCTAAACTTTCATTATAAGATAATTATGACTAAATCTAGCCAACAATTAAAAAAAACACTACCACTAATTAAGACATTTCTTTCATTTAAGTTTTTATTGGGATAGCAAAAGCAAGATTCATCCCACAACTGTCCTGATTAAAATCAAAGCTAACCTTTCATCTATTTAAAGGGGGGATATGGCCATTCAAGGGAGCAAAAACAAAGTCACTCAAATGTCTTGAACCCACAAAAACAAAAAAAATCCAAAAGTCCAATTGATCAATAAAAATTTACATATACAAAAAAAGCATTGCAAGTACAAAATAGCATTAATTAAATTAATAGCATGCAATTTTAGATCCATTTATAAAAGCCATGAGTCTTGCCACGAATACGATGGAGATGTGACACTGAGAGGCCATCTTAATGTTACGTAATTACGTGTTTCCACGCCAGGAGTAAAATATATGAAAAAAAAAATATGAAGAGTTAAGCTTTAAAAAATTGAGTTTTTTTTTCAAAAATTTGTTATCTGATCCTATTAGTTATAAAATATTATTTATTGTAATTTTTATATAACTATTGGAATTTCAACAGAATTGAATGGTCAACAATTCAACTTTTCAAATGTCTAGCTCGTTCTATAATATAAGATGTGAATTTTTTATTTTTTTTACTATGACATTCTTTATAAAAAATAAAACATATATTATATATACAAAAATTAAAAGAAATTAATAATGAAATACTATATTGTAAGAAATATATAGTAATTTCTAAAGATCATAATGCTTGTGATGTTTTAATTAAAAAAATTTAATACTAAAGATGTAATTAATAGCTACAACTAAGTTTTTTCTACTATATATAATATAATAATAAGGTTGAAATGTAAAGACCTATTTTCAATTTAAGAGATTGTGAAATTTATCCATTAATTAATTTTAAAATTTGACAACAAATTTTATAAATTTTAAATTTTGGGCATCATAACCCTTTCAAAAATATTTTGTGCATAATCCTTATGTTATTTTTTGTTTTGTTTAGTTTCTCGTAAGTATCTTTCATTAAAGATAATTTTATTTGAAACATCATTGGGTACTAAATGGAATGCAGACACTTCTTTTAGCAATAATTCAAACTTTAGTTCACCATTTTATGATAAATTTGGTACTTTTGGTAAACTCAATCTTTGTTGGTAATCCTTATGATATTTAATTATCCATATGTTTAAAAAAAAATGCCAGCCTATCTCAACTTATAAATGTTAAGTTAGATGTAGTTTTAATTTTCTTAATTTAGCCTCTCTCAACTTATAAATGCTACTGAGATTTTAGATGTAAAATTCAAAAAAAAGGTTATACATATAAAATCAAATTTCTAAATCCTTTACTGTCAACTTTTAGAGTTAAAAAAAAGTTAAATTGTATAATTTTGTTAATCGAAGGACATTCTTTATAGAGAATATTATATAAGCATAGAAAGATAAAAAAAATTTTATTATAAAAGGGCTCAAATTCTAACCTCACTACGCAAGTTGAAGAAATCATTAGATATATTAGCTATGAGACCATAAAATCCTCTTAATTTTGGGTACGTTCCACGGAAGAAAGAATAAAATGCAGGACAGGAATCTCTGCCGATGATTCCCGGGTCCCACACCTAATGAAAAATGATTGGCCCACATCATCAAAGCTAGAATGATTCACCTTTTGGGAAAAGCAGGGAATCACGCCCCCCCTAAATTAGACGGACAACTAGGCAAGAAGCCATTACGATGTGTGATCCTACTAAGCAGCCCACGTGGAGCGTCCTAATTGGTCGGGGCTCGAGATTAAAGGCATCTAATCAAATCAAGCCGTGCTCTATGGGGGAAATGTGGGGTCCACGTGGCATGGGACTGTCCACACCGACCATAACTTTTCACCAAGACATTGTCGCTTACCCCACAGCCTAAAATTCTTTAGATCTGAGTTGTTTATCAATTGATGGAATGGCAAATTATACAATTTTGAATACATTAACTCAGCACAGTAAATTTAAGCTTAGCTCAATGAACAACAAGAGTGTTGGCATCTTTTTTTTTTTTTTTGGAATTGGTATTGTTATAGAATGAAAAATATAAACACAAATTAACTTAACTGATGTATTTCATTTGAATGATAAATTTTATGACAAGTATGAATCTTATACAATTTGTATCCATATTGCTGTTTAAATAATACTATTATATATGTTAATTTCTTCAATGAGAGGATCTGATTTGCTTATCATGATGGGTTGGCATTGTCAAATCTTAATCAAAGCTTTGTATCTTTTAAGAATTAGGATTAGATGTTAATAATAACACGGTTGACTGCTTACTAGAAAAAGTTAATCTTTTATAAAATGATAAATTTAATTCAAATTTTTATTAAAAAAGATGCTTATTTAATGTATGACAGTAGGTTAAGTAAAATTATCTCTAATAAAATATATTTGTTAAAAAAATTACATAGAAAACAAAATTAGAGCTTATACATTAGGTACATTTGTCCATTTTCCTATTTAGAAGGGCTTTGGCAAGCAAAATTAGTTCAAATTAACAAAATTAAAACCCAGCCAATTTTATTATAAAATGTATACTCAAAACTTAACATTTAAATTATGCTAACTGATGAATATGCTTTTAAAAATATTAAAAATTTTCTTGATTACATGATGTAAGTTAATATAGTACCATGAAGATTCACGATAATGTTTTGTATTTTGGGGCCACATGATAATATCCTAGCTGAAAAATTTAATAGAACCAACAGATAAGACAAAGAATTTTATTTAAACAAAAAACAGAAGAGAAAATTAAATGCCATAAAATGATGAAATTGTCAATGTTATTATTCTCCGAGTGGACACGAAGGAGCAGCTTTCGGTGGAATGGTAGACTATTTTGGAAAATTATATTTTACTTTTAATTTTAAAATTAATTAATATATGAGTTTTAATGTTACAAAATATTCCCTTTAATTTTGAACTAGATTAAAATATTATATTTAAATTAATTATTAGAATTCAAATATTTGAAATTATTAAAATACTTTTTTTTTGCAAATTCATTATCGAATTAAGCTCAATTTTGATATGTATTGAGTTATAATTTTGTGATTAGGTATTACTTCAATATGGATTACGTTACAATTATTTTTTTCTTTGTTGAGCCATTCTTTGGTATTATTTATAGTAGTGTTATTGTGTAAATTAATAATTTTAAAATTATTTTATTTATTAATTTATTAAATAAAACTTTGCTCTCTGAAACAGTAACATGTCACAAATGTTACCATAAATTTAGGTGTCTTACAATTTAAATGATTGTATTCAAATATATATTGAACCTTTTGGTCATAAATTTTTGAAGTATATGTTATAAACAGTTTGATTACAACTGTGTTGGAGAGAAAAAATAAATTAATTTATAAGTTTGTTAAAAATATTTATTAAACGAGCGTATTTTTATAGTTTATAATTTATTTTAAAATATTATTTTAAATAACATATAGCGTTTATATATTTTTTTATTTTACTCTTAATATTTCTGTTGTCCTTATATATATATGACATAATATATATATATATATAAACTAAAATATAATAATATATAAAAATATATTAAATATATATATTTTAATTAAAATATATATATTTTAGTTATATTATTTTAGGACTATAAAATATGTCTTTTTATGTCATTTTACATCTATCTACTAATTCAATAATTACTTTTACGAAACAATTCTAATTCAATAAGCTACCTTAACAATTTTCAACTAAAAATTAACTTTTAAACTTTCAGTTAGCTTATCAGTTATTTTTACTAAATATATAACTTGTGTTCGAGTGTGCAAATAAATTAATTTATAATTTATTCGACTAACTTATAAGTTTATTAGAAGTGTTAATAAACGAAGTTATTTTAGTAACTTATAGTTTATTTTGAAATGTTATTTTGAGTAGTTTATAACTTTTATTTTTTGTTCCTATTTTACCCTTATCACTTTTATAAAATACCAATTATACCCCTAAGCTTATTATAACTTAAATCTTTAAATTTTTTCACTTGCATGTGAATAATTTTTATTTTTAATTAAATTTTTTATCTTTAATTAAATTTATATATAAAATATATTTTATTTTATACATATATATATAATATAATAAAAATATAATATATTACATATAATAATTTAAAAATAAAAAACTGATATGTTTATTTGTATTATTTTTAGATTATAAAATATATGTCATTTTAAATTTTTTAACTATTTCAATAATTACTTTTATCAAACATTTCTAATTCAATAAATTAGGTTATAATCTTTCATTTGACTTGTTCATTTGAAGAATAACAACAACAAAAAAATGAGATGTTTACTTCTTTCAATAAAAGGAAGAAATATTAAAGAATTTCCATAATTTAAGAACAATATAAAAATAAAGAGAGCAATCTTGAAGCAGCAACGTTCGAAAAATAATGGCGTTAAAATTGGGGTTTGACAGGAGAAAAGAAAAATGTTGGTGGAATCTTCCCCGGCCTTATTTTTCAAAAATTAGAAAGGTGTAGAGTGTAGACCAATCCAAATCCAGTCTGGCGTTCCTACACTTCAAGAAATTTGACAATGCGATTTTAGTTTTAATTTTTAATTTTTTAATTTTTGTCTTATAGAGTTAAATCTTAAATACCTAACAGAGTCATAGCCTACTTATTTTTATTCTTTGAAAATATAATAAGATTATTTTAATTTATTTTTATATTAAAATTTATTTAAAAAACCGTAAATTATTAACTTGACAACGTAAAAATTATTATTATTTTAATTAATTTTTTTAAAAATTAAATGTTTTAATTGAATCTTTGAAAAATTAAATTTATCTTAATTTCATTTTCATCATTTTATTTATCAAAATGATTCATGACAATTAAAAAAAATTGAAATTTAACAATTATGAATTTTGAAATTTGACAATGTGATGACTAAATTGAAATGTATGCGATTTTTCGAATACTCAATCAGTATTTTATTCGAAAGCAAATTTTATAAAAAACTGAGATATAATTTAAAATATAAAAAGAAATATATATATATATATATATATATATATATATATATTAGGAAGGTACATATATGTCTACCTACCTCCATTTGAGGTTTGGCGTGGGGATGAGGCGATCTGACGTGTCAGATCAAAGGGCTGGAACTGGGCCCCGCTGTCACGAGGAGTACGACGTGGAAAGCATGAGCACGTGGGACCCACGTGGGGGGTTTTGCGATGCAGTTAGTGAAGGGCGGTTTCCAAGGCTAAGAGGGGCGAAAGGTGTGATTCAGAACCAAAAGATGTTTGATATAATAATTATGGCAAATCCTTTTCCTTCTCTCCTTTTTCTATTTCTGTATTTTGAATGTGGGACCACGATCACACCCTCCTTTTCAAAGTGGACGGCTGTGATCTCACTCGGTGGCCCCGCGCTGCCACCTTAGCCACCGCCCCCAACTTTCTCTTTCGGCCTTTTTCTTGTTTATGAGTTTCTTTTTCCCCAAATTTCTAATATAAAAATTAAACTCTTTTTTCAGTTTTTGTAGTGAGTATTTTAATAAAAAAACTGGTTCTATTTTTAATCAAGTTTTTAAAATGAAATAAATATATAACTTACTATTTTGTTTAAATAACCACAAGAAAATAAAACTTAAAAATTGGGGGACAACTTGACCATAACAGTGAAAGCAATACATCATTATTTTGGGAATTTAGGAGCACAGATCTTTCGCTTGATCTACCATTATGTCTGCTCCCACAAACACAAAAAGCTTTAGTAGCCACTCAAATTTCTATTTTATAGAAATATTTATTATATTTTTAGTATAAAAAATTTAGTATCAGTTTACTTATATTTTGAAAAGTAAATAATTCTCATCTAAAATTAAGAATCAACTCAACAATAATTTACAACTGAATTATATAGCTTATACTAAAAATGAATTAAATTATGTAATAAAAATAAATGATAATAATAAAAATAGATACTCAATATTTAAAAAGATAAACTCTATGTCATTTTATAATTAGTACTAACCTCAGGGAAAAAGCTTTTAATTAGTACAATACTATTCCTATTATGTGGTGGGAAGCCTGGTTTTTTTAGTATCTAATACTAATTATGTGCACTCCTAAAGCAATAGCTAATAGGGTTTGGCAGATTTCAATTACATTTCCATGTAAAGGCTTTTTATTTGTGAGATAAATCTCATCTGTGTTGCTTTTATCTTGGAAAGCTGCTTTAGATTTATTATTATTATTATTATTTTCAGAAACTTTGATTTCATTGTTATAAGATATGATTTTTCTCCGTTAATATTTTAATTTAAAATTTTCTTTTTTTGGTCTAATTATAAAGGGAAATATATACATTGACAACTGGGCATGGTGATTTTTTCCTTGAAATGTGTCAGGCATGAGGTGTCTGATTGGAAAAGATTCTTCCAAGTGCTCTCTCTCTCTCTCTCTCTCTCTCTCTCTCAATATGAATTCTGGTCACTCACAGTACTTACCCTTCTATATATACATCCCTCACTTTGATTATCTCACTCACAAAACCATCTTTCGAGTTATTTGCTTTCCAATTCATACTCACACCTTCCTTCATTCTCTCCTACAACTCTTCTTTTCATCCCCAGATGGCCACTGTTGAGGTATATTTATAATACTCAAAACTAGCAGCTTCTTCTCTTAACTCTCTCTCTCGTTATATATATATATATATATATATATATATATCTATATGTAATTTAATTAGTACTCTTCCATTAAGATATATATGGAGAATAAATATGATGAAATCGTTTCTTCACAGTAATTTATTCAAGTTCTAGATAGTTCAATCAACAAATCTCACAACCCATTTGGTATTTCTGAAGCGCAATTTACAGGGTTATATTGTAATAAACCACCTTACATAACCATCAATACACAAACAAGACCTCTCTTCTTCTTCTTCTTCCTCTTCTTCTTCTTCTTATTCATCTTCTTCTTGTTCTTCTTCTCTCTGTTTTTTCTCTTACTCTTACCGTTTGATGTTATATAGACCATTTATATACATAGCCCTGATTCCTGAATTGATCATTGACTTTCTTTTGATGCTGATCTCCCTTTACTTTTTGCTGTATGAGTGATGAAGAGGAATTTTCCGATCTTGCATAGATTGTAGACAAATTCTCAAACTGCGGATCATAGATATCGGAATCTACAATTTCTGCTACTTGCCATTTTTCTCATAACTTGAAAGAAATGTTTAAGAAATGACGAATGATTATCGCAGGTAGCACATGCGGCAGCAGTAACAGAGAAGGAAGTGACAGCCACAGAGGTGGCCAAGGTGGAGGAGACAACCCCTGTGGAAGCAGCAGCAGCCTCCGAGGTTGTCGCAGCCCCAGAAGAAGACAAAGCACCAGAATCAGAAACAGAAGAGACAAAGGATGAGACCGCCGAGGAACCAAAAGAGGCAACAGTAACACCTGCAGAATCCGAAGCCAAGGATGTCACTGTGCCAGAGAAAGAAGCCAAGCCTGAGGAAGTGAAAGCAGAGGAGGAGAAAAAACCTGAAGCAGAAGCGGCAGAAGAAGTTAAAGCTTCTGAGGAACCCAAAGAGGAAGCCATTGAAGCTGAACCAGCAAAAGCAGAAGAATCAGAAGAGAAGGAGGAAGCTGAAGCAGCAGAGGAAGAGACCAAGGAAGTTGCTGTTGAGAAGACTGAAGCTTAGAGGGCTTTTGGTTGTGAGAGACTGGAGTTTATATGGTCTTGCTCCATTTTGCATGTCAAAGTTCACAAGTTTTTTTTATTTTTATTTTTTTAAATTCTATGATGGTGAAAAGTGAGTCTTTAAGTTTGAAGTTGAAATGATGGGCTTGCCATACATGTAAGCACTTGGATTGGATCCACGTCAGCTTGCATGCCAAGTGGTGTATGTGGGAGATTTTATGGCTGAATGGTATGTCTAGATGAGTTTGGTCATGGTTTGTTGCTCTAGGTTTGAATAATAATATTTTTTATTTTTAATGATTGTCTCCCACTTTACCTTTTCTTTATGTTTTTTCCAAGTCTTTTAAAATTGCAAAATAATCTCTTTCTTTTTTAACCAATGGTGTCTAAAAATTTAGAGGCCTCTCTAATTAATTTTATTTGAAATAAATTAAACTATCAAGGTATAAAGCTCTTTAATACTAATTTTTTTTATTCACAAAACTTGAACTTCAAACATTGTTAAGAGAAACAAATTGCTATACCATTTCAACCAATTAACATAAGTGCAAAATAATCTTTTGCTGTTGTAACAAATTTCTTCGTGTTTCAAGGACAAAAACCATGAAAAGACCGGCTTCAGTATTGAAAATATTGAGTAATTTTGGCAAATCCTTTTAAGTAACTAATACACACATATATATATATATTCTCTTGCCCATACTTTTATAAAATTGCAATGTTTGCAACAGAGAAGACACGAAACATATGAAATATAGAGTACTAAAATGAAACTTAATATAAAAATAAAAGATCAAAATATTATTTTTGCCAAAAGTTTACCATAAAATGACTAGAGTGGCAAATGTAATGAATTTAACTTATAACACATGTAATGAAGTTCTTGGTTCTGTGACATAGTCCTCAGATTTCTTCTTGTGGGACTGACCTTAGTAAGAGACCTCACGATGAATCTCCAACTCCTGCATGTATTCTAATGACCAGGTAACCCAAAGTTTGAGGCTTAACAAAAATGCCATTTGGATCCTTTTGGCGTAAATCTCTACTAAAATTCAAGCACCAAGTGACGAAATTGTATATGAGCAATGTTGGGCCTGTTTAATTTTTGTTTTTTAGTTTTTATGTTTTTAGAACGGTTTGTCTACAGGTTTTCCAAACAAGTGAGAACAAAAACAAAATTTTGTTAGGAATATGCTTAAAAACAAAAACAACAGATGAATTTATTTGAAAATTTTGTTTTAGAAACAAATTCAATAATACAAAAATAAAAATATGCTAGAGAGAAGAGAGGAGAGAGAAGTGAGAGACGATTGAGAAGAGAGAGGAGGGAGAGAGGAGAGAGATAAAATTCAAAAAGAGATGAAGAAAAGTTTCAGGCTTCGTGCCTTTTCTGTATTCTATCGATAAGTTTTTATGAACATTTTGTTATTGATACAAAACAAAATACAAATCAAATAATGACACCTAGTGAAACCAGTCTTGTACATAGGGATGAACATTTCAGGATGCGGATTTTTTTTTGGTTTTGTCTCATCCTCGAACTTGCTAGAAATTTCAATATCCCACCCCGAAATCATGTTATTGAGTGTTTTTTTCTTATACCCGTACCCGTACCCAACCTGCAACATTTAATAATATAATTTTTAAATATAATATTTATAAACTTATCATAACAAATTTCATTACACAATATTTAACAAAATCAATTCAAAAAGCACAATATTCATCAATTTGTTAAGATACACATCAACATTAAAAAAAAAATCCCATTTATAAATCTTTAAAAAGTTGTCATGCTTGAAATGCTTCATCCAAAAAGTTGTCATGGTTAACTTCTTCATCAATCTCATTCATACAAACTTGAGCACTGCATTCCATAGACCACTGCATTTGAGATGGCAAATAGGTGTGATCTTTAAAAATAAAATAAGCAATATGTTAATGCACCAAGATAAATGCCAATAGTGTACTATGCATCAATTGCAAAAATTAGTAATTGTAATATTCGTAAGTTCAAAAAAATAAAGAAATCGTACAATTTTATTTTATATATATATATATAATATTCTTCAACCCATCAAATAGCATGTGACAGGTCCTTGTGTCTCATAAACATAACTCACATTTGTGTTTCAACCTCACTAAAAATCAAATGATTTGACATTGCATAGGACCAAACAGAGTGGTCAATGCAGCTCATTCTGATCTCAGCCCCTATATCACTTGTTCTAGTATCTTATTCTTAAAATTTCTATGCTTAGCCTAATCTCGGCATTATTTATCTTTGAAATGTTAATAGTTGTTCCAAATAGAAACAATTTACGTATCCTTTAAGATTTCCTAGTCATTCTTATCACCTAAATTTTGTTGACAAATTTAAGTTTGGTACACTATCCACATACATAACAAAGTCATACCCACATGAAGATTTAATGAAATAATGATAAATGAACATTTAATTTTTACATACAAATAATGAAATATAATTTAGCCAACTAAAATTTCAAATAAGAAAACAAGATTTCAAAAATAAATTACCCACATAAAGAGAATGGCTGCCATCATCTTCCCAATCGTCTGAATCATACATCAGTAACTTCCGTATTAATTGATAAAAAAATATTATTAACTATCAATTTCTATATAAAATTCAAAAGAGACAAAATATCAAACATTTAAATTATACCTGAACATTTATCATCTATCTCTATGTCATCATTAATAGTAGCATAACTAAGAGACACAAATGTGCCATCATCTATGAAAAAAATTAAAGTTTAAAAAATCAAATACTAAATTGATGTAAATTAAATAAATATTATTTCAAAAAAAGAAAGAAAAAAAAGTGTAACCTTTTATTTCCATAACCAACAACCAATTTTGAGCACACATTAAAGCTTTCAATGTCTTTGGCTGCAACCTATTACGATGGGGACTCACCAGTCTACCACTTGTACTAAAAGCATATTCTGAAGCGACTATAGATACTGGAATGGCTAGCCAGTCTCTTGCAATTGCTTGAAGAGTTGGATATTTAACACCATCAAGTTTTCACCAAAGCAAAATATCAAAGTCAGCTAATCATGGCAAAATTTCTTCTTCTAAGTAATGATCCAACTCTGTTCTAATATAAGAAATTCTAGATCTTTTCTTATTTCTCACAAATTGGTCATGACTTCATAGAAAGTGTGCTATCTAATTATCCAGAAGATTCATCTTCCCCAAGTGAGTTTAGCCTTGATATTTACTCATCAAATCATAATATAAATGATGAATCATATCAACTTGATTTGATGAATCATATCAACTTGATTTGATGAATCATTGACATAAATTTGGGGAAAATAATACTCAAGTAAAATCATCTTATATCTAGGATCCAAAACTATAGTAACTTCCATAATGCCATGAAGCACATCCCAATATTTTTCAAATTTACCTAGCATAGATGACGCCATATTCCTTATAACATCCATTGGAAATTTTAGTCAATCATTTAATGATAGTTTTATCCCACAAATTTGAGGAAAATAGATTTTGTTGTAGGATATTTTGTTCCTAAATATAGTAACAATACAAAAAAACCTCTAATCATTTGCATACATCTTTTGCTAATTCTCATTCATCTTCACTAGGCAATATCTTGTACTTAGAGTCTCGCTGTTTCAAGTGAATAAAAATATCCTTATACATTATAGAAACTTGAAGCATCAAGAATGTTGTATTCCATCCTTTGGACAATCACAAATTAATTTCTTAGTAAAAGCGATGCACAATTGTATAGCAGTTTCTTCAAACTTTTCCTCTTTTTTAGGTGTTACACCTCAATATATTACACTGTCATGAATCTTTTCAATCCCTCCCTTAATTACCTCTAGTCCATCTTTCATAATAAGATTCAAAATATGCACACAACAATGCATGTGAAACAAACGGCCATGAGATATTAATTTTTTAAGTTGCAACTTGTCTAACAATAATTGCACTAAAGCATCATTAGTGGAATAATTATCTAAAGTTATTGTGGACAATTTTGTATCAATATTCCAATCCATCAAAGTATCAATTAATGCTTCACACAACAGATCACTTCTGTGTGGGCAAGGGACATAAGCAAACCTACATACAATAAAGTATGAAGTAAATTAATTGATATTTTCATATAATTTCTAAAATGTAATTAATGAAATTTTAGCATATGAAACTAAAAAGTGTACCTTAATATTTGACTTGGTAGTATCCATGAGCTATCAATAAAGTGAGCTGTAATAGCCATGTATCTCTTCTTCTGGTTGGAAGTCCACATGGCAGTTGTGATTGCAACTCTACCTTCATTTTTCTCCAACATCTTCATTGTTTTTTATTTTTGAATGTCATAAATATTCAAATTGTCACCTTTCAAAGTGTCGCGAGAAGGAATTTTGAATGAAGGTTGAAGAGAATAAGAATACCTTAATATTTGACTTGGTAGTATCCATGAGCTATCAATAAAGTGAGCTGTAATAGCCATGTATCTCTTCTTCTGGTTGGAAGTCCACATGTCAGTTGTGATTGCAACTCTACCTTCATTTTTCTCTAACATCTTCATTGTTTTTTATTTTTGAATGTCATAAATATTCAAATTGTCACCTTTCAAACTGTCGCGAGAAGGAATTTTGAATGAAGGTTGAAGAGAATAAGAATATCTTTTGAATCCCATATGCTCAACTACGCTAAGAGGATATTCGTGCATAATGATCACTTAGCTAATTCTTTCCTTGAAATTCCTTGTTCAAATATGCCAGCTTTCAACTCTTGCTCGCTCCCTTTGGAAAAATTGTTAGTCAGAATTGTTTGACACAAATCCTTCACTTCCTTTCTCTTACATCTATCAAGATGACTATGCAAATGTTTTGTCCCATTCCTTATGTTTCCTCCTAACAATTTGGAGCAATAATTACATTTGGCCTTCCATTATCCATGAACTTGAAGCATAATAAAATGCTACCACACTATACTTCTAAGCTTTGAATCTCCTTCTACATCACTTGCACTTGTGTCTCCTCTCTTGATTCACTTGCTTATGTTGTTGGTGTAGAAGTATCACCCACTTTACTTACTTCATTGCTACTATTCATTAAACATTTATTTGAAGTATCTTCCATTTTAAAAAACTATTAAAACTATAAAAAAAAAGTCCTAGTAGTGTAATAAGCCAAACCAGAAAAGATAAATAGAACCAAATCCTAAATGATGTTTAAACACTAAAACATTAAATTCTTTTACTTATCACAGAAAAGACAAAATTATTACATCAATAATCTGACTCAAAGCACTTATCATAGAAAATAGTGGGATATCTTATGCCTATTTGAATTGGCAATAGTTGGGACTAGTCACAAGACTTGCCATTATCTTACTTGAAAGAAAATATAATTTCTCCAATATATAAATAAAACTCTTAACAAGGAGATAAGAACCATCTTGAACAAACTTGATAATAGATTAATGATCTTCAGAAAAAAAAACTATAAAAATAATTCAGACTTCATGCAAAGACTTATATTAAGCCATGAAATAAATTAAGACTATAGCATTAGACTTGCAAGGCAGAGGTCGAAGTTATTTTTGTAGAGTGAGCTCTGGAAAGAGGAAATCATTCATTAGACAAAGAAAGATGAGACATCCTAGAGGTTTAAAAGCTTCACCTTTATATCAAGGAAGAAAAAATATTCTCCATCCATAAATTGGATATAAACAATAAAATTTGCTACTAGTAGTTAACTTTCAAACTAGTCAACACTTGTCATCTTCTGTTGATTAGTATGCAGTTTAACTACTTGCAATAAACCCCTTTCAAGGCTTTAGCAAGTCGTGGCCTAAAAATTGGTCTGCTTGTATCCTATGCCCACAACGAGATGAAGAATTATCTTTACATGTAAATACCTGCATCAATCAAACATAACATCTCAAGTTAATGATGAAAACCAGTACCAATTGTTTCATAATGAAAAACCATCTTCTTTTAGGGCTAGACCCATAGCAATTATGAATTCAAGCTTATCATTATGAAACTTGCTAATAAGTCTATAAACTTCGCAATATATAGAGATTTTCCAAGCATTATATTATGTTTGCAAATACGTTGAACCATCTAGAAAACTTATTTTGCATAAATATCAACACATTTGGTAGGTTACATCATATTTCCATTGTTAAACTCTCTTCCAGTTATAGTTTTATCTAATAATTTACATGTCAAATCTCTTTCAGTTACATATCAGAGAGGAGAACAGGACATTATCAGATTATTTGCCTCAATATCGGACTATTTGTAGGGGGTAGATTGATCAGCGACATTGGTTTCTTCACCAGTTGAAGAGATGGATCGTATGGTGGCTTGTTTCTTCAATGGAGCTAAGTTGAATTGAGAGGAAAATGGTGATGAAATGACTAAATGAGCTAAGTAAGAAGTAGAAGGCCAAAGAAGATGCCGAGGATGATGAATCTATCAAGCTCGAGCACAACGTTACAGTCTTATAAATGGAGATGGCGGCTTGGCGAGTACTAAGTAGCAGAGTAAGGGCGACGAGAAGAATGGCCAAAATAGAGTCAGGAATTGGAAGATTGAAGAATTGAATTTCTTACTTCTTAGCATATGAACCCTAAAATCTTCTATTTATTTATATTATATTATATATATATATTATAAAATGTTCAGGGCAGGGAAGACACTAACCAGTCCCTACCCCGATCCTACAATTGCATATTCGGGGAATCGCCGAACCTGCCCTGTTCCCCAGTCAATGTTGAATAACCCAAACCCGAATGGGTCAGACTAGCCGAGTTCAGGTGGAAATTGCCATCCTTACTTGTACACCTATCACAAGAAAACAAAAAATAAAACAAATTATGCTGGAGAAAATGACACGTACACATAGACATACTATAGATTTGGACACATACACAATGCATAGAAAATGCAATGAAAGAAATTTTGCATAAGTAAAGCCCAAATGGTCCAGAATTATAAAACTCAAATGTAAAAAATTCTTAAATAAGAACATGAATGTTCTAGTTATAATCCTACTGTTTATTGGTTTTAATAAGTTATAAGACCATATACTAATGAAGTAATAAGAGCGTATATTGATCCATCATAATCTGAAGATTAAAATTACATGTAGACTCTTCTAAGAGAGTATGAATGACTTTCTCTCTCTCTCTCTCAATGATTTTGGACTGATAGAATAAATGACACACTAACATTGTGAAAGAAATGGTTGGATCCCAAGAGGGGGGTGAATTGGGTTTTATAAAAATTTCAACAAAACTTAATTGGAAGTTAAAATGATTTTCTGAAATTGGACAATTCTAAAGATAATAATTTAATTCAGAAAATTAAAGTGTTATCAAGATGAATAATTTTATAGTGCAAGGAATTAAAGAGCAAATATAAATATGCACTAATTAATTAATGCAAGGAATTGCTTGCTCTTGGTCAAGCATTTTCTAGGCTTTTTGGATTCAGCTAGTCAATTGGTTTGTCCTAAAAGTTGACTACTTACTCTCATGTTTCATATTCTCTAAGTTATGTACTTGCTAGTCGATTGGCTACTATTTGCCTCAATTTTCCTTACTTTTAAATTGTCTCTTTCATTTCCTAGGGTTCATCTTTCATGTTTCCTCATTTCTCAGAGACCTTTATCATTCTAACTTCCTAATCTTCTCCTTGGCTTTAATCTTGAAGTGGTTTAGGTTAGGATGTTTTATCTTTTATGTTAAGAAATACCTTGCATCATTTCTAAAAACCTTTATGCCTAATGAGAAATGCAATTCACCAAGATCCTTCAAGAGAAAAACTTGATTCAACTTTTGAGTAAATTGTTGTAATGAACTTTTATCATTGTCTGTTGCAACTATATGATCTACATATATTAAAATAGTCAATATATGAGATTTAGATTTCAGCATAAATAAAGAGTTGTCGTTGTGAATACTTTTAAAGCTCTGCTGTAACAAAGTTGTTCTTAATCAGTCAAACCATGCACGAGGTGCCTACCCCAAACCATAAATAACCTTCACTAACTTGAAAACATGATTAGGATGTTAGACACGAAAACCACAACCCAAGGAAGGTGAATTGGGTGTTTGCTAAAACTTGAGTTGCTTTCAAAATCATTTTCAAGAATACTTACAATAATGGTAATTTTAAAGGTTGATATAGCAAATAATAATTAGTTTTTATGAAAATGAGTTTATGAAATAAACTAAGCAACCAATGATCAATACTTAAGGCAAAATATCAAACTAAAAACAAAGAATGTAACAAGCAAATTGAAATGTAAAGAGTATAGAGGAAGAGAAAGCAAACCCAAAGATTTATCCTATCTTCAATCCAAGCCTACATCTAGTCCCCAAGCTATCACTTGAGATTTCTCCACTAATTCCATAAGTTTAATCAGATACTTGTGTGCCTTTATAATTCTTAACTTAATCTAGAGTTGATTCTTTCTCTAAAAGAGAGCACACCTCTCTTCCTTGAGGCAAACACTCTAAAAGAATTCTCACTCTTGTTTTATCTCTCAAGGGATGCACTACCCTTTCCTTACAAAGAGTTTGGGAGAAAAAAAATTGCTCAAACAAGCTCTCTCTAAGAGTAGATATACACGATTAAAGCTTTAAGAACTCAAATGATAGAGATTATATAAATGTTGGCTCAATGATATTTGTATCTATTTCAAAAATGATAAAATGAGTGAAAGATCACATTATAGCACTTGGGTCATTGTTAAAATAGTGTTTTTGAGGTCATATATATAGATCTCCTTAAAATATAAATGTTGGACACATAAAAATGTCATTATGCACTTTAAAAAAGCAATTCGTAAATTTACTAGTTGACTGTCCAAGCATACTATTTGAATGTTAGCTTAAAAATGACCATTATATTGATTTTTCTAGACCACTATTCAACTAATCTAGTGAGGTAGTCATCTAGTCACTCTTTATAAGCTACCTATCAACTTGCAATTTTCAGGTACACTTTAAACAGTCATAACTTTGTTATTTGAGCTTCATTTAAGCAAGTAAAATATCGTTGGAAATCCCTTTGAATCTAGTTTCAAATGAAAGAAGTTTAGTTTAAAATTATTTTCCAATTATGAGATATGATAAAAATAGTAACCAAAGTTCTGAATCAAGTTTTTGTAAAAATTCATAACTCACTATCTTTTTAATTTAAGACGTATGTTTTTTATTCAATATAAATTGAGCCAATAAATACTAATCTAAATCATTGAATTTCACATAAAATTTTCAGTCTATTGTAAATAAATATAGTCAAGCTCAATGGTTATCTTGATGCGACCAAGCTTTCAAAACTTCAAATCTTTCAATTCTTCATTTCTTGGAGCATCTTTCTTGCTTATTGTTTCTTTGAGTAAAACATGATGTTGATATTTTATTTTCTTCAATCCAATGCTCATTCTTCTTGTTTTGAACCAACTTATGTAAAATTATTTGACATGCAAACCAAATAGTTAGTCCAATTTATTGTAAAGAGCATGATTCAAGTATAAAGCATTATATTTTAAATATTATAATCATTATTAACTTATAGCACATAAGATACATATATGAAATACAATTCTCACACATTTGTCATCATCAAAAAACCCTTATGGTTGTCTTATATATATTTCTTCGCTAAAATAGCCTTTGAAAAACACCTTGTTTATATCCAATTGCTTAACACTCCAGTTTAAAAAGGCTGTTATGTTCAAAAGAATTGTAATGGTTGAAGTTTTGTCAACTGGACTAAACATTTCTCCAACATTGACACCAAAATCTTGTTGAAAACCTTTTGCCTCAAGCTGAGCTTTATGTCTCTCCACTAATCCACCTAATTTTAACTTGGTCTTAGATAACACTTACAATCTACCACCTTCTTTCCTTTATAGGGAACAAGTTGTCAAGTGCCATTATGAACGATTGCCTTGAATTCTTTGTTCATTACTTCTTTCCAATGAGGAATTTCTAGAAGGTTTAGAGAATTCATATTGTTGAATCAATCCCACATACAGATGATTAAGTTTATGAATTCTATATATGTTCCTTATCATCATTCTATGTTCATGTATTAGTTTTGAGATGTGTTCAGGAGAGGGTTCTTGATTACTTGATTCTGAAGTGTTACTTGGTTTTGTAGTACTTGATGTTTTTGCTTCCTGTGAACACTGAGGGCTACTTTGAAAAGGACTATTGTCTTGTGTGAAGTCCTAAGAAGAATTATTGCATATGTGTTGCCTAAATCATCAGGTTGAGCCCTTGAATGCTTTCCTGCATCAACTGCATTCTCACCAACAATGATATTATTTTTGTGAAAGATTGTAGAAGGAAAATACACAGGGCTTTCTAACATCAATTTCGATTGCATTCTATTCAAGAATCCTACTACAAAAGGAAACTCTTCTTCATTAAAAACTACATTCCTTGAAACATATAATTCTTCTTGATGATAAACACTTAAAACCCTTGTGAATGCCATTGTATCCCATGAACACACACTTATAAGTATGAAAACTTAATTTATTCTTGTTATATAGTCATAAGCAAGGATAACAAGCACATCTAAATAAGGAAGGATAACAAGCACATCTAAATACCTTCAATTCATCATAATTCAATTTCTAATTCAATAACATAGAATAAGGAGATTTTTCCTTTCAAAATAGTAGTTAGTAATCTGTTTAGTCAGAAAATAGTAGTTTGCAAAGGGATGTAACTAAACATATATATATATATATATATATATATATATATATATATATATATATATATATGTATATATTAATATTCTAATATTTATAACCAAAAATAGAACATATAGGTGAGGGTCTCCATAGGTTCGTGTGTATGAGATCCAATGGATTTTGTGCATGAGTTTTTGAAGTTTAAAAGGTAAGACATAAGACTTTCCCAATTGATAGGGTTCACAAAATAAAGATTCACTAATGTTGTATTTAACTTTACACTCACTTAGAATTTGACATAAAATCTTGTTAAGGGGTTGACCAAGTTGTTTGTGCCATTTTTCTTTTACCAAGCTTCTTTTATTTTGTCCTACTGAACTTTATTGCACCATGCAGCAACTTGGCTCTGAGCTGGATATTTCATATAGCCCTTCATTTTGTGTTCCTTCTAACAATTTGAGTCATGTCACCTCATCCTTCACAACACATCAATTAACATCAAATTCCATAGTCAAATTGTTATTAGAAGTGAATTTTGAAACACTAAGTAGCTTCTTTTAAATTTGAGGAGCATACAAAACATTTTTAATTTTTAAAGTGGCAATATTCTCACAAGGTATCTTGATAGTTGTTGTTGACATGACAAGTGTACAACTGGTACACTTGTTGACACGATGCCAAAAACTTGTTGTTAACACAACAAGTGTATCGGTCGTAGAAGCAATAAAGTAATAAGAAAAGTATTGTTCCCACCGGGATTGAATTTCTAATTGTCCAAGAAACTAAAATTCTACTACTAAGACGATTCAATATGGGTTGAAGAAAGTCCTAAGTGAACACTAAAATTAAGATTTGACAAAGACAACAATTAATAATAAAAATGTAACATTGGTAATCAAATTTAAATGATCAAACAAGCCTAGAATTGCTAATCCCCTTCCTTCTTCCTAGAATTTGCTAACTCTCTCTACCTTGTGAATTCATCAATTTTACACACTAATCTTAGGACACTAAACTGCCTAATAGGATTCTCCCAAATCTCGATTAGGTTAATCTAACATCTTCTAATTCCTTATAAGTGTTAGATTCAAATAAAAAACAAGCCCTAATTTGATTAGATAATGTTACCAATATATCCCTATATTATTAACTTAATTGCTTTTCTCAAACTCTCTTAACATGCACAAACTCACTCTACTCATTTGATAGTCTATGCTAACCTTCCTTGCCAAAGTTCAAAAAAAGCACCAAGCAATCCAAAAAGTGATCAAATTTAAGGAATGCACAAGAAACAAATGAATAAAGCATGTAATTGACTGATAAATATCACAAGTACAAAGAGAGCATCAAATTTTATTTAGAATTCTAGTTCATAACAATCCTAGATGAGAAAACTAGCCACTCATGGTGGTAACAAAAATCAGAAAAAGTAGATAAAAGAAACATGAATCCGAGGTAGGGATGGTGGAAAACGGCTCTAAGGGTGCTCCGAGGTCGAGTTCCCTTGCTCCTTAGGTAAAAAAGGGTGCCTCCATTTGTCCTGCACTCAGAATCCTTGGAAAAGTTTCAAAAAAAACTATTTATATTCAGGTTTTTGAATTAGAACTTTTCATCTTCACTACAGTGGAGAAATTCTCGCTTTCAGCGAAAAACTCTGCAGTAAATTTTCTTTTTGCAATAGTAACTACCTTTTTCACTCCATCTCTTCAACCTTTTCCCCTCAAGCTTAACCCTACCAGAAACACACAAAAAACTATTATAATCCAAAATATAAGTCAAAGTTACTAAAAATCTAGAAATTAAAATGAAGCAACAAATTAAGAAACAAATAATCTATTTTTGCTAAAAAGGCAACAAAGATACAATCAAGGAATCATGAATTAATGAGCAAAAAGGATCATAATTTGGTAAAATTAGGAAATTAACACTCCCCCAATCCTGAGACTTTGCTTGCCCTCAAGCAAAACAACTCTGACTCACAACAAAGATAAGATAACTACAAAACTCACTCAAATAAACATGCCATTTCTTTTGTAAAATAATAATAATCAAAATAGAGCTGAAGATTAGAAAGCATCTTGATAGTAGAAAACCAAAAGTAGCTTTGTAAAATCATGCCAAGATAGTATTTTTATAAGATAGTAACCAAGTGTAAAATAGTAACAAAAAAATTTAATAAATACATATCTTAGCAAATTGCTAACCTTTTTTTATCCTAATGCATTCCTTAAAAACTTGAATTACAATTCACCATACTTCTTTTTGTTCTCAAGGGCTTACTTCTAAATGAACCAGTTAAGAAAGTCATTAATGTTATTAACAATGCAAGATATAGCCAGCAAGAAGTGGAACCTGTGTGCCTAACCACAGAACTCCCCCTCTTCCTTCATATTTTTCTAGAAAACTATGGGAAGAGAAGAGCGCCCATGTGCCTAACCATACAACACCTCCTATCCTTTCGCTCTCCCTTATTAGATGGTGAAACATGGTCCATTGGATGAAGAGATATCGTGTGCCTAATCCATACAATAACAACTCAACATAAACCATATTTTCCTTTATTTAATCCCAAATTTTTCTTTTTATTTTCCTTTTCTTTTTTATTTAATTTTTTTATTAAGGAATATACACCCCTTATTGAACTTTCTTATGCATGAGATTGCAATTTCAAGCAATTACAGATTGCACAAGGACATAAAAAGATTCTCAAATTGTTAAAAATGATTTATAAAATTTAACGTTGCCACTTTACTGCAAAATTACCGTCTAATTAAAACACCACCATGAAACAAAATTACAAAGTTGTTCTAGGCTTCCACACACAAATTTTTTTTTTCCTTTCTTCAAGCTATAAATTTAAATTTGTTTTGAGAAAAAGAAGAAAAAATTGGATGCTTATTAAAATGTTCATATACTTCATGTACTTCCTCTCAAACACAACTCAAGCAGCCCCATCATAAGCAAAAATGACTACAAAAAGCACAAGCATAATGCAAAAATTAACATCAATAATCATAAGCATCCACAATAAATCTTTCTTCCTTAAACCTATCATATAAATTGTCCTTGATGTGGAAAAGATATCCAAAATAAGGGAATGACATTCATAAAATTATTCAAAACCATAATAATTCAAGAGAGCAATTGAAAGATAAGAAGCTTGCATTGCATGGTATTATTGAAGAACTAATATGTTCATCTTTAAAATCAACATCATTGTCCACACTGATAGAGCATGCAATAAAGTCAAAATACCCAACTACAATAGTCATTGAGGGAGTGCAACTGTTATAAAATAAAACAAAATCACAAACAGACAAAAAAGAATCAGCTAAAGGAGAGAAGGGAAACGGTGTCAGAGAAGTGAATGGCGCAGAAGGAGTAAGGCATCTGATTAGGGTTTAATTTGTTTTAATTATGCAATCAATTAGTATTCAATCAATTTGAATTGAAAATCAATTAGGAATGAATCAATTTTGATTAGGCAATTAATTAAGGTTCAATTTGGGATTAATTGAAATTTAATTAGGAAAAAAATTGGGCATTAATTTGGATTCAATTAGGAGGGAATTTGAATTCTATTAGAAATTAATGAGGAATGAATCCTAGCATTAATAAATCATGAAGACATTTTATGACCCATCTTTTTTTTTTTGGCATTCCTAGCTAAAAGTAAGAAAATCTCCGTTGCAGCGAGGCATCCTTCTTCAACTGGTGATCTGCTCATGTTCCTCACTAATAGTGAGAAACTTTCCACTACAGTGAGGCATCCTTCTTCAGGCAAATGCAAAACTAGCTTTCGCCGTAGAAAGCGGAGAACTACAAAATTCAAAAATCACCTCTAATTGCTAAATGTAGCTAAACCACAAGCAAGATACCACTCCAACAAAATAAACCAACATTCCAACAAAATAAACCAACATAAAAACTAAACCCATAACTCAGAAAATAACATCAAAACAACAAACACAGGAATCAAATAAATTCTAATTCTAATAAGACTACACCGCAAAAATGCAAGGACATTTCATAATAACAACAAACTAAGAACACAACACTAAATAATTCTATCACTAAATTTTAAAAACAAGAACCAAAAAAAAAGCATAGGGTTAAGAGAACTTGGGTTGCTTCCCAAGAGTGCTAAGTTTATAATCTTTAGCAAGATTACCAGTGCTTGTTCATGGCAGATCTTCCAATGTTTTTTGCTTCTTAAATTCTTTTGACTGAGGAGCAACCATGTTTACAATGTTAGGAAGTTTGAATTTATTGGGATCATCACGAAACTTTGCATAAGTCTCTAAAACTCCTGAAACTCCTTTTTTTTTCTTTTCCCTACATCTTCATCATCCTTCAAGCCTAAATTTTTCAATCTCCTCAACTTACCATTATCATCCACTTGCATAAGAAAACATCCTATTGATTCATGTTGGGACTTTAATGACTAATACATGTTAATAGTCACTACTTGATCCTCAATTCTCATTGTTAACATACCCTCATACACATCAATTACTGTCCTTCCAGTTGCTAAGAATGACCTCTCCAAGATTACAGGAATTTCTTTATCTTCCTTATAATCTAATGCAACGAAATCCATTGGGAAAATCAACTTATCAACCTTTATTATCACATCCTCAATAATCCCTATGGGATAGCACAGAGACTATCAACTAACTAAAAGAGTGATGGTGGTGGGTCTAGCTTCCCTTAAACCCAGACTCTTGAAGATAGTTAAAAGCATCAAGCTTACACTTGCCCCTAAATTGCATAATGCATGTCCAAAAAAGCTTTTACCAATCTCATAAGGAATTGTAAACCTACCCAGATTTTGCTTCTTCAAAGGTAACTTCTTTTGCAATATTGCCAAACACTCGTTTGTCAGTGACACATTCTCAAACTCCTCAAACTTTTTCTTTCTAGAAAGTAAATCCTTCATAAATTTAGCATAACTTGGCATTTGCTTTAATGCTTCAGTGAATGGAATGTTGATGTATAGTTGTTTGAAAATATTCAGGAATTTCTTATATTGTGAATCCAGATTCTTCTTTTTTAAATCATAGTGCATACAGGATTGGCAGAATGAATCATGGAGGCACCTCTGTCTTCAGCCCCTCTTGAGCTGTCACTTCAACTTTCTTACTTGTGCTTGATGAGTCTTTGGAAGGTATTTTTTCTACCTTTCAAAACTCCTCTTTGTGGGTTGTAGAGTACAAGGTTCCAGATGGTTGCTCGCTACTTAATACAATAATAGCTTTACACATTTCCTTCCTTTCCCTCTGTGGGTTGGGAATGCTGTCACTTGGGAAGTTACCGTAAGGCCTATTATTCAATTTATTTGCCAACTGACCCATTTAAGTTTCAAGATTTCTTATAGCAGTAGTTTGACTTTGAATGACAGCATCACTCTTTGCAATATGTTGTAGAAACAACTCCTTTAGAGATGATTTCTTCTCCACTAGAGGTGGTGAAGCTCTATTTTGCTAACGATAATGATGTTGTTGTTGCTAAAAACTAGGATGTTAAAATGGATTACTAGAAGATGAAGAAGTATTAGCCCTATGTGTATTGCTTCAGGAAAAATTCAGGTGATCTCTCCACCTTGGATTGTCGATATTGGAGTAAGGAAAGTTTTGAATCTTTTGGGCATTACTTATATAATTCAGTTGCTCCAAAGTGGCTGAGTCTTCACATGCCCTATTAATATGAGCACCACCGCAAAAATCATATTTTAGTGCTGGAGAAGAAATTGCCCCTACTTGGTAGTGGCTAAATTGTTTGGTGAGAGAGTCCACATTCAAAGTGTCTAATTCCAGCACCCTTCTTTTGTTCGTACCTCAATCATAAATAGTTGTGTGCTAATTTGCTACCATTATTTCTATCAGTTCTTTATCTTGCTTCAGCATTTTTGCATTCAAAGACCCTCCAACAGCTGTATCAATCATGCTTCTAACATTGGGGGTCATCCCATTATGAAAGGTCTGGACTTAAAGCCATTCTAGAGAGAGTGATGTGGACATTGCATTAGTACATCTTTGAATCATTCCCAAACCTCATACAAACTTTCTCCATCATTCTAGTAAAAGGAGTTTATTTCACTCCTCAACTTTGCTAATTTAGATTGAGGGAGAATTTACCCAAGAATTCATTCTACAAATCCTCTGATGTCGTGATACTTCCATGTGGCTATGTCATCAGCCAACTCTTAGCTCTATCCCTCAAGGAGAAGGAAAACAGCTAGAGTCGAATAGTGTCCTTTGAGACTCTATTGAATTTTATTGTATCACAGACATCGATGAAGTTAGCGATATGGACATTTGGGTCATCCAGTGATCCTCCCCTAAACTGGTTTTGTTGGACAAAATTCAGTAATGAGGCTTTTATCTCAAAGTTGTTGGCTTGAAATAGAGGCTTCACTATGCTAGAAGTACACCAGGAAGCATTGGTAGTCCTAGATAGTTCTTTAAACCTCTTGTTGCACATTAGCTTTTCCTCCATTACTATTGGCATTTCCATTTCCATTGTTCAAGTCAACTCCTTCCATTGTATTTTATTGCGAAATATGAGATGACAGCTCTCTTCTTCTCAATTATGCTTCTTTTCTTATTTTCCTTACTAGTTGCTCAATTTTTGGTTCGAAAAGAAATGACGAGTAGATGGTACCTCGCACACACAGAAAAGAAAAGACTAGTGAGAGGAATGTCAAACAAAATAAGTAAATAAAACAACAAGTAAAATATCTAATAAAAAAATGCAATAAGAAAACAAAAGCAGAAAAAAAAAAGTCTAATCTAGCACCTTTCAATTTCAATGAATATTAGCAAAAAATTCAATCTCCTAGCAACAGCGCCAAAAACTTCTTATTGACACAACAAGTGTACTAGTCGTACAAGTAATAAAGTGATGAGAAAAATATCGTTCCCATAGGAATTAAATTGTTCATTATTATTATACTCAGATTGGACTGGCGGTCAAATCGATGACCCGGCAACCCAAAGCCCAGGCAATTTCGAGTGATTCTATTAGATCAATTTACAATCAACTCGGTCAAAACCTACTCAAATCGACTAGGTTTCACTTGAACCAGTGACCCAAGAATCGTTCAACCCAGTCTAAATTGGGAGAAAAGAATTAAACTAAAAATATTATATGTGGGCCTAGTCTGCAGACCTTCAGCTACTTAGCACTTGAAGACTCCAATTGCTAGGTATATATAAGAAAAATAAGTGAGGGTATTGTCAAAATTGGTCAATGTGGGACTCCTAATGCAGCATAAGACTTTCTTCTCTTTCCAACTGTAAACGAACTCTTAAATCCATGAAATAATCATATAAGAACCATAAGTTTAGAAACATATTTCCACTAGAAAGGTATTCTTCTAGGCTGCAATAACTTTTGAAAGTAATTTCCTAATCAAAATACAGACCGAAGAGCCATGAGCACCCCAATTACCCTTCATACCCAAGAAGAAAGAAACAAATGTGCAAATGGAAAATGAGAGAAAATTAGGTACAGTTGTGTGGCTTTGATCCCCCAAATCCTTGCATTTTAGACTATCATGATTATAAACTTAACACTTTGATCCCCAAATCCTTGCATTTTAGTCATTTTTGTTCTTCTTTATTTTTTCTTTTTTATTAATTAAAATTTAACTTTATGTTTGAATTATTATGAATGTTTATGAATCTTTAATATTTACATTTTAATTATTTATGAATAATGACCATAATTTTAAGATTTTAAAGTGTAAAATTTGCATATAAATTATTTATTTTACTTGTTTTTGAATTTATTTGTAAATATATATAAGTATATATTATTTTTAAAATTTTAAATTATTTATCCGATTCAGCAATTAGTTCGGTGACCTGGCAGTTGAACCAGTGACCCGATGACCTAAAAGCCAGTCCGGGTTAATAACTGGGCCAGTTCCAATAACATTGGAATTTCTAATTACTCAAGAAACTAAAATTCTACTAATTAGATGATTCAATATGGGTTAAAGAAAGTCCTAAGTGAACTCTAAAATTAAGATTTGACAAAGACAACAATTAATAATAAAAACATAACATTGATAATCAAAGGTAAACGATCAAATAAGCCTAAGATTGTTAATCCCCTTTCTTCTTCCCAGAACATGCTAACTCTCTCTACCTTATGAATTCATCAATTTTACAAACTAATCTTAGGACACTAAACTGTTTAATAGAATTCTCCCAAACCTTGATTAAGTTAATCTAACATCTTCATAATTCCTTATGAGTGTTGGATTCAAATAAAGAATAACTCCTAATTTGATTAGATAAGGTTACCAATATATCCCTATATTGTTGACTTAATCACTTCTCTCAAACTCTCTTAAGATGCACGAACTCACTCTATTCATTTGATGGTCTACTTTCACCTCTTTCACCAAAGTTTAGTGTCGCGACCCGCTGCTTAGGCACATGACCGACATAGCAATGACTACCTACGTCACTGTAAGCATAAACTATGTCTTTAAGAAACCAGGGTTTTTGTATTAAAGTTAGTGTTTTGTAAAATGTGAAATAATGTAAGTAGTATACCATGTAGGTTTCAAGGAAAGAGAGATGGGTCACAATGGACACTTTTAAATACCAAGCCTTTCCTAATCAAAATTTTTTCTAGACAGGCACTCTTACATTATTACACATATTAATTTAAATAAATTCCATTATTTATATTTTAATTCCATAGTTCAAGTTTTTTTAAAAAACAAATCTCATATATATAATAAACCATAGATATAAAATAAAGATACAATTCTCCAAATTATTCAAAGAAAGACCAATACTCATAAATCCAATTCATCAATCGGTTCTAAATAAAATAATCCACCAAAATTAACAAGTGTATAATATTCATTTGGATCTCTTAGGTGACCTATGACACTACAGAGTATTTATCACTGTCAAAATGGGCCCGAGCCCGCGTGCCTATACCCCCAATAGTACGCCTGTTTAAAAATGGGCCAAACGAGTTGGGTTGTAGGCTGCCTGCAAGCTAGCCCGTATTCTTTTTTTTAGGAGTTTTTTTCTCTCTTGGAAGCTCAGATTCCATATCACACTAGTAGTCCAAATGCCCAATGCTTTCGGCCTAGCCTTCCACATAATCCTTAAGATACCCTGAGCCCTTAATAGCCACAGCCGCTCAGCCAACCATAAAGAAAATCGAAATATCACTCTAACTGTCTCACAGTCTAAACCAGTGAATGGTGAACCCCCAAGTGGTGTTCATGTGGTTTCCTTCCTTGAGTCCTTTTGCCATTCCACATCTACTAGTTGCCACTTCTGCCTTTTGATAGAAATGGCTAGCACCCAAAAATGGTGAATTGGGTTTTTAAAAAAATTGCTAAGACTTGTTGGAAGTTTAAAAAGTTTTAAAAATAATGCCAAGTTTTTTATAAAAGTAAAATAAAACAAGTATGATCAAGATGAATAAATATAGAATACAATTAATCAAACATAGAGCTTTAAACAATTAAAGAGATGAATGACTATAGAGTGCAAGGAAGCAAAGAACATATAAATAATTAAAGAGCAAGGGAAGAGAAAATCAAACAGTGAGATTTATACTAGTTCGGCTTCAACCAAACCTACATCTATTCCTCAAGATAACTTCTTGAGTATTTCATTATAAACCACAAGTTTATGCAATTGGTCACTTGCATGCTACTAAAACATAGATCTTTTCTTGCTCAATGGTGTCTCTCCCCCTTACAATGTGTTTTCTCTCAAACCTTAACTCAAGGAACCAATCCCTGAGCAACCAAATTTGAAGGCTTGAAGAAAATAGTGGTGGACACTCTCAAAGTGTATATAACCTAGAAATTAACCTCAGAATTTTTCTCTAGCAATTTAGAGAATGGAACTCAATATAATATGAGAAATAAACAATTGAAGTTTGATGCAAATGGTGTTGTGAAGTCCCCTTTATATAGTGAAGCCTTGCTGCTATAGTGACTGCTTTAGTCAAAATTGCTATACTAAGCTTCATCATCATTTTTCAACTTTTCTACAACAACCAAAAAAACTTTATCAACCTTTTTCAACAATCAATATCATTTTTCAAATTTGCTATAGTAACAAGCATTCTTTTTCAAATTTTATTACAACAACCAATCAACTTTATCAACTTTTTTTAACAATCAATATTTTTTTCAAATTTGCTATAGTAAAAAGTAATCTTTTTCAAATTATATTACAACAATCAATAAACTGTATCATACTTTTTCAACAACTAATAAATTTTATCATACTTTTTCAACAATCAAATTTCTTTTTCAAAAATGCTACAGTAAAAGATTATTTTTTTACAACAACCATTTTTCTTTTTCAAATTTGCTACAGGAAAAGTCATCCTTTTTCAACAATCAATAAATTTTATCAAAAATCAATTTATACTACTGTATTTAAATATATAAGGCATTAAATATATTTGAGCCAAGAAAGATTAAATCATGCATTTGGACCAAGAAGATTAAACCATACATTTGGACCAAGAAAGATTGAATCACTCATTTGGACCTAGAAGACTAAATCATATATTTGGGCTAAGAAAGATTAAATCATACATTTGGGCTAAGAAGATTAAATCATACTATAATTCTCACACATTTGTCATCATCAAAACTTATAGCATAATACATTAGGGCTAACAATCTCTCCCTTTTTGATGATGACAAATCACCAAAGAAAAATATGTTACAATGTAATAACCATTATGTAATACACACATATAATTCTCACACATTTGTCATCAACAAAACTTGTAGCATATTATATTAGGCTTAACATATTTCCCTTTCATTCACTTCACTCGACTCTATGCTTACCTCTCTCTCTCACTAATGTGCTCTGATTCTAAAGTCTGATCATGATCCATGGCTGATGGCATCACCTCCCCTCTCATTTCGTCTCTCGTTTCCCTCTCTGACTCAGTTTCTCTCATCGCTCGTCATCTATCATTTCTCTCACCAATCATCACGATCCATGGCACCACCTCTTTGACATGTCCCAATTCCAGGGACATGACCGATACAGGGGTAAGTCCATACCACCACTGTAAGCCTGATTTCACACACACTTAGCACACATAACATAAATATAATAATAGAATAAATCTTTCCATCACCAAATTCACAGAAATCCTAGGAGTCCTATTCACTACAGAGTGACTCAAAGAAACCCAGACGTACCCGACATCAACATTAACCTGAATCTGAAAAGGGTTGAAGACATGGAAGCTCCGCTACTCCTTATACAGAGTTACCACTGTGTGCCACTCGCAGGGACAGGACATAAAAGCAGCATCCCATCCACCAGCACTAGATCACGATTTTATCCCACACAACCTGTATAGTCAAGAAAGGAAAGTTTGCCACGTACACATAATATCACTAAGTCACACTCATAAGTAGATTACAAAATACATTCCATCATGTGGTTCAATGATAAAAATCTAGTACACAAACATTAACCAAAATACAAAATCCGAGCTTTCTACCGTTTTCACTGTATATAAAATTATCACTTGGATATTTAAGGGCCACCGAGGCTCCATTCATATAATTTCATTGCCACCGAGGCTAATTCACAATATTAAGGCCACCGATGCCCATTCACAATGTTAAGGCCACTAAGGCCAATTCACAATATTAAGGCCATCAAGGCCAATTCACAATATTAATTATTTAATAATTCCCTTGCCTTTCCCTCACATAGGGGCATAAAATGTTCATCACCTTTCCTTCACAAGGTGGCATCTCGAGCGTGGAATTCTCGAGGAGAAAGGTCGCTTAGCCACATCGCGACTAGTTGTCAGATCGTTCCACTAACAACCTAATAGTGCACCGTATCTTAAGGCTCTTCCATCAATGTATCCTCTCAAGCAATTAGGGTCAACCGTATTCATAAAAACGATAATATCTTAGTGCTCTTCCCTCAATGCATCCTCTTAAGCAATTGGGGTCACCCATATTACACTGACCACATAAGTCTTAAATTGAAAGTCTTTACTTTTATATGTATATGTACAAATCCATATTCAGCAATATGGATCATAATAGGTCAGTCATGAACTCATGTATGTATAGGACCCCTCATAGGTCATGTACGTAATATGCAAGAAATAATGACTAAACACAACAATTTCATCATACAAGTATAATATCATACTTTTTATTAGCCATTCAACACATAAGAGATACCCACCCACGTTCACAATTTAAGGTATCTAAACATAATTAGCATGAAACATAGATGCAATATGATAAAGAGCTATTCACCCACATTACACAACTCATCACATAATACTTAATAACAACGTAAGGGTATATAATCCACATCATTCCCATAAATACTTGGGACTCTCCCATATTTGTACAACCTCCAACAACTGTGGTCACCTAAGGTATTACTAAGGAGCTTATTTGGACATTTTCCCATTTCCTTAACTACACATAAATTATGTTTAAATAAGAAATATGTGTGTATATATATATACATATATATATCCAGCACTCTTGTATACCACAAGGCAATATGCCAACTTAATGGCTACCATCCGATAATATGGACCCACACCCTTAGTATGCTATTATAAGGGAATCGCTCACACGTGCAAAAATAGAATAAGCAAATATATTGTTTAGACATAAGAGTAATTTAACTTAGCCCATCACATACAAGTGCAACCACTAAATTCCATTAAGAGATTTCCATCTCTAGGTGTTCTATAACCCAAGAACACCTTTCATGCACGGAATATAAGTCCAATGCATTAAGAAAAACTAAGGTTCTCCTTCCTCAAAGAAAAACAGTTACAATTACTATTTACAATACTTGGAATAAGCATTTCTAGCACTAGGTAAGCTTATTATTCCTTTTCATATTATCTCAAATATAAGTATTATCACTATAATAATTTAAAAGGGGAGAATTCATCTCTTAGACCCCTTGAATCATTTCTTTCCTATAGCACTAAGGGTGTGTAAATTCATTAACATACAATTCTTTCACAAGATGCAAGTTATGTAGAGTGGAATAACTCTCTCACAAGATCATAGTCTTTATCTTCAACTAAAAAGAATATTATTAATCATTTAGAACATCCCAACGTTTATTTTATCCAGTATGCATATTTACACTAAAGTATTTCAAAGGACAATCCAAGTCTTAATGAACACATAATCAAATTTGCACAATTAACAAGGAGGTAGGAGATATCCCTCACTTTTACTCTAAACTAGTCATTCCCTTCCAAAATATATAGATGGAACATCAAAGAATTCATCACTATAAGATAACCATGCAAGAACATGTCAAGGTCACAAAATAGAGAAATCCTTACCACTAATTCTAACATTTGATCACTCCCATGGTCATAACTTTTAAACAATAAATAATTTTAAAATAAGACTTATACCATTAGAAAGTAAACCCAAAGATCTTTTCAACGGTATAAGATTTGTCAAAAATAGAGTTCGGATGAAAGAGTTATGACCATTTGAAAACTACATTGAATCTTCGTGCATGGCACCACACCTTGCTGCTGCCAAGACTGGCGCCTGGGTGCCACCTTTATGTCTCCAAGCCCTTTTGCTGCCAAACTATGGCGCCTAGGCGTGGGCAGCCATGGATGAAGGAGCTCGAAAATGGCTCCATCCTTAGCCAAACTTCTCTCATTTGATCCCAATCCTCCATGGGTTCCTCAAGGATATTTTTAGGCATGTTAAAGACACTTAAAACAACGCCAAATTTAGAAATTTAAAGCCATAAAGAAAGAGGGAAAAATTCAAGAAATTTATGATCAATTTTATTCTTCAACAACCCAAGCTTTCTCCCACAGATTTAACCACAATATAACAAGGATTCTCATCTATAAACAATTTAGAACAACCATTCCACACCAATTAATCCATAGCAACATTATAAAAAAATTTTATAATTTGCTAACATAGGGTTTTCTTTCTTGAAAGAAAAGGAAGAAGAAGAAGAAGATGGAGGAGAACATTAGCTTACTAATTCATCTTAGGCTTCTATAGCTTCCTAACTCCATCAAAAGATGTGGAAGAAGGTTGAAGGAGATTGGTTGGGTGCTGGCGAAAAGAGAAGAGGGAGAGTCACTAGAAAGGGAGAGGAAAAGAGAGAATGAATGGAAAGAATAGATAAAGGGTGTTTAAGTTAGTATAGTGTAGGCCCCATTATTCTCTTTTCATTTTGGTCCTCCTTGAAACCATTCGTTTTAGTTAAGACTTGCAAGGAATTTTGAAAAACTTCATCATAATTAGGGCACCCAACTATACTTCTGATAAAACACACTTAATCACATCCCATTTTCATTAAAATACCAAAACCTTGCTTTTTTTTCACTTTATTCCCTTTCGCCGCAGGCCTGGATTTCCAAATCTAAGCCCGTTTAAAAATGGGCCAGCTCAATTTGCCCATTTTGAGTGATAAGAGCATCCTAGACAAATGAAGTAAATAAATACATTGAAACAAAACGAAGTTCAACCCTACAATGGGAAGGACAATAGCACTCTTCGTTACTCCTCAGATAAGAGCTTCTTAGTAATGAGTTGATCTGTTACAAGAAAAAAAAATTTGTATACGGAGCGTATGAGTTTTAAACTCAGTGAGTGACTTAGTGAAACCATAGCCAAACTCAAATACTATGCAAATTAAATAATATGCCCAAAGGCCACAGTTACAGATGAGATCACATAGTATATACAATCATTATAACATTATCATTCCAATTCAAAGCATTATCATAAAGACACGTGGTACTCATCTAATATCGGGGTGCCCTACCTGGGCCTCCTACTGCTCCCGCCTACTGACGCACCATACATATTAACGGTAAGGCGATCGTAGGGACCAGTCCTCCATCCTACCATAAGATGTGTCCATCACTCATACTTTGGCAAGGTGACCATTGGGAATCCTGCTTAATCCGATCTGATCCCTACACTCTTGCCTTTCCAAGGAGGGTACCAATTCCACAATCTAAACATCATATAATCAATAATCAAATGCAATCATGATGCATGCAAGTTTCCTTCTCGGGAAAGTCGTACATGGAATTCTCACTATCACAACAATTAAATTCATGATGCAACATAGTATTACTTCATAGTCATGTGATTTCTGCATGTCATCTTATTCATTTACATTCATACAATCATCACATCAAGTCCATTCCTACGTTTGTCACTATGTTCTCATTTAACTTAACCTATCTGCATATTATCTAACTTACGTAGCTAAGATAAGGCTAGGGAGTCATCAATCCACTCACCCAGATTTCTCACTAAACCTTAGCGTGTTCTACCACAATCCTTCAAGTAAAGGATGCTGAGATTTGATTTTTCCTACTGTTTGTTCCAAAAAAGAAAAGGATTAAAACTAAAATAGAAAACCATTTTATTTTGATTATGACCTTTGCTTACTATTTTGGTCATATCTCTCAAACTGTTTGGAATGTTTTTACGAAACCAGTCTTGTTTGATACTAGATGCAAAGGGCTTTCCGTTGATAGGTAGCTTATTAAAATTGGATGTTTCGTTTGGGAGATATGATCGATTCATATTATGAAATTTCTTAGTATGAATTTTAGATTATTTGATCTTACCTTGTTTTAAATTTCTTCTTGAAGTGTTTCCCTTGAGTTCTTGATTGGAGTTTTGAATTTGCAACACCTAAGATGTGTTTGGGTGTTGTTTGATGGTGTAGGGGCTAGGATTAGGGTTTTGGGAAAGTGTTCTAGGATTTTGTAGGGTGAGAGAAAGAGAGAGAAAGACGATGACTTCTATGAGGAGAGGGGGATGTGAATGAGTGAGTGAAAATTTTGTAAAGGCTTAGGGGTCTATTTATTTATAGGTAGGGGTTTAGACTCAATTAGGAGGAAAGAATTTAAATTCAATTAGAGTTTCATAGTTTTGTATTTATCCTAGATTTATTTATTTATTTATTAATGTTTTATCTTAATTATCCTATTTTATTTTATTTCTCTTGTTTCTAGAAGATTTAATCTTATTAGATGTATTTATTTATTTATTATTATTTTTATTTTTATTTTTATTTTTATTTTTATTTTCTTTGTTTAATTTCAAAATAGAACATCTTAGATCTTGGTTTATCCTTATTAATATTTATGTTATTTTATTTATGCAATTATTTATCATTTATTTCCTTTCTTAATGTAATTGGGTTATCCTATCTTATCTATTAGTTAGTTGTAGTCTTTGTTTATCCAATCTTTATTGGAATATTATAACTTAAAACTAAATCATAAAAGGCTTATCTAGGGAGATTTATTTTATTAGTTTAACTACTTTCTTTTAATGAATCTTACTTATCCCCTTGTTTAGCCTTTGTTTATTATTTATACTAATTATTGCTGGATGCCTACTTTCGGCGCCTCTTATGTGTATGTATTCAATTTTCTTAGTCCTTTCCTTACTTATTACTATCATGTGCTATTGTCATTTATTATTCATTGACATATATATATATATATATATATATATATATGCACTACTATTATATTATTATATTAACTAATATATATATATACACACACACACACACATATATATGTATACATATATCTTACCAGGCGCATATTATTATGTTAATTACTATATATATATATATATATATCTTCCCAACTTTCTAGTTATTAATGTTATATATTTAATTCTTTATTTTTGTTACCATATATTTATTATTTGTTTGATATTATAGTTATTATTATTATTTTATTTATCTATTCTTTTTCTCATTTTCTTAGTTGTACTTATTCTTATTTACTATTATATACATTCCTTTTTTTTGGCTTATTTTTTAATTGAGCTTCCCTTCTAACATTATTATATTTTTTGCAAATATTATTATGTGCATCCATGTTGGACCTAAGTCTTATTTAGGCTTTTTTTACTATTAATATACCATTATTTTGTTTTTGAAGCTCTAGGACCATTACGCTTTTCTTTTTCCTTCAAAACCCACAAGCCTCACATCCCAAAGCCCAAAACATGAAATGGCACAAACTGAAAACAAGATAGTCAGAAAAATATTCAAATTTTCACATTCGGGTATTTTATTTAAGTAAATATGCTTTACTATTTATTTTATTATGTAACTACATAATTATTATTTAAAAAGCAATCATTTACAACCACATATTGAAGTAAATTACACTTTATTAACAAAATGCCCAAATTTATCCCTTCATTTTTCCCAATAATTATGTGGCATTGCTTTTAATATGCCCTTTTTGACCTAAAACCAAACTCCACAGATAGTTACCACAAAAATTTCAGTGTTCGAGAAGGTCAAGAGTGAGGAGGGCGGAATCACACCATAGATTATTGATAGCTCGGGAAGATAAATTGTTCAAAAGTTTCCACTATTTGTAATTACTGAACTATAATTTATAAGGAGGAAGAGTTGCTCTTTGAGCATATGATTATCCAGAGTCTAGTCATGGCACAGTCAATGAATCCATGGCATGATAAAGCAACAGCTATTTCTACAAAGATGAACAACATACACATACTAATTTTCTTTCCTGAAACCATACTTCATTGAGACCTTACTATATAAACATTTAACAGGAGCAATGACTTTGCGAACCTTGACTGATCTGAACACCAGAACTCGAGCACCTTCTTACATTAATTATATAGCAGAGAAGATTATCCTATAATCTGTACAAGAGTAGAGTACCAATTTTTCTATGTGCAGTCAAAATCATTTCTGTCCAAAATGCTAGTGTATTCACGATGTACCAAAGCTGCAGCCAATGTGTTCTTGTGTGATTATTCGAAGGCGGTCTTGCATGACAGACATAGACGGATATGGAGGGAAGCACAGCTGGAAAAAGCATGTGTGCGACGAAGGAAGTCGATCATCAGGTTCCAAGGACTTGTAAATGTACAAACGAGAAGCCAAGCCTTGGAAACCATCTACAGGTAAATACTTCAGAGATGTCCAGAAAAACAGAAGAACCTTCCTTTGTTCCGCTGACATTCTCCCAACAATCTGCTATGTTTTTTTTTTTTTTTCAAAAGAGAAAACATTTAACCATTTAAGTCAAATGTTGCAACCACGACTTAAAACATTCTCGAAACAATCAATTTCAAGTTTGTCACAGGCATTTTTTCTTTTTATACAAGCATTTAGATTGTGAGTACGACTACGTAATTTTTGTTTGAAAATGATCTTATATTTAAATTAAAACAAATATTTTGTATTAGCTTGCTGTTATATGTACCAGATTTTATCAAGATCCTGTAGTTCAGCTATAAAATAGAAGATCACATCGTTAATAATAATCACCACTAACACATTTTGTTAGCATGGTTGGCATATATGTCAGCAGTATGGTGGCGTCCTTTTCGTAAACAAGATATGACCATTGTGATTTAAGCAAATTTACCTCTATTAGATGTCATCAATGAACTTGAGAAATATGTTTGCCACTACAAAGTAGCAAAGATCAGATTGAACCTATCAGACCTAGAGGACTTAAAACATCAATAAAAGAGCTATAGGAATTACTAATGATCAGGAAAGAGGTGGATTCCAAAACTGGTTATAAAAGATTTGAATTAAAAAAAGGCTACAATATCATATTGGTCCCTAAACTTTGCTTTAAGTTTTATTCTAGTCCCTTAGCCTAATTTTGTTCCAATTTAATTCCTTAGCTTTACCTTTGGCTTCTCTTTTGTCCCTTTATTTTATTTTGTTCCAATTTGATCTCTTAATTTACCTTAAATTTCCTTTTGGTCCCTTTATTATATTTTGTTCCATTTTGGTTCCTTAACCATAACTCAAATTTTTCTTTAGTCCTTTATATTATGTTTGGTTGCTAAAAATGAGGCTAGCGAATGAGAACGAGTATGAGAATGGAAATGACTAACATTTCCATGTTTGGTTGCTCAAATCTCATTCCTTTAGGAATAAGCATTTCCTCAAATGAGGGAATGGGCATTTAGCTCATGAGAAACCATTTTACTATGATACCCTCATAAAAATTAAAAAAATTACATCCTTATCCTATTAATTCATAGCATTTTATATATTGCAATATATTAAATATTAAATTTGAAAAACAATATTTAATGTGTTACTGTGCAATATATTAAAAAAATTATTGTATAATCACAATATTATTAAGACCCAAAAATTGTAAATGGCAGGGCTAGGCTACTTTGTTTTCTCAAGAAAACAATGGAAAATAAAAATTACTTTTGCTTAATTTCTTTTAACAGTGTTATTATATATAATGTTTGTGTATTTCCTTTCCCATTCCCACCAAATGATTCCAACAACCAAACAAGACCTTTATTTTCTTTTGTTTCAATTTGGTCCTTTAACTTAGAAAATTCACTCCAATTCACTCCAATGTTCTCCTCTTTGACACCAAGAAGATAATTAACAAAAAAGTTTCACGATGTTATTTGTGTTAAGCAAGAAACCAGAAATTTTTTCTATTGAGCATCTTGGAGGTGTAGAAAAGAGAACATTTTATTTGTTTTAGTAAGTTACAATGACCAAATTGAAACAAAATAAAATTAAGAGACTAAAGTAAAACCTAAAGAGACCAAAATTGAAACCTAAGGCAAAGTTAAAGGACCAAACTGAAACAAAATAAAATTAAGAAACAAATGAGAAATCTAAAATAACAGGACTAAATGGTGACAAAAAAAATTAAGGGACTAATGTAAAAAATTAAGCAAAATTATGAGACCAAATTGAAATCTAATGCAAAGTTAAAAGACCAAATTGACACAAAATAAAATTAAAGGACTAAAGTGAAACTAAGTTAATTGACACAAAATAAACTCAAAGGACTAAAGTGAAACCTAAGTTAAAGTTATAAGACCAAATTAAAACAAAATTGACACCAAAATGTAATTTTATCCGAAAGTACTCCAATATATATATACAGAAAGATAAACGACATTGTAGTTTAATTTTAAAAAAAAGTCCTACATACCTCCCAGAACCAAGATATCTGAGGATCTGTCTCTGTATAGCCGTTATACCCAGTATGTGCCTTCCAATCTTCGACAGAAATGATTCTTTCACTCCCATGCAGCATCCAATCAAGATCTTCAAGATCTAAACTTCTGAAAAAGAACTGCTGGAGCCTTGGGTTGCAAAGGATATCAGCAAAACCTTGGGCAAAATGTGAAACCTGCTCAGACACAGATTTCACAAAGCGATCCTGTATAAGAAGATCAACATACTCTTCCCTGTTCTTACTATTCACAACAAGGCTTTTCCCACCAGGGCAAAGCTCAATCACTTTCCTGTCACCTAATTCCTCCACATCTCTAACAAAGGTCAATCCTAAAGCATCTGAATCAATGAAATCAGCATCCATCTCCAATATTTGCTTGTAGCTACTATACAAAGAAGGATCAGCATCCCGTATATCTTCTAAAGTAATATAGTTTCCAGCCAGTTGCAAGAAAAAGACACGATCAAAAACAATACCCACTTGCACCCGATGCATCAAAGCTAATGCAATAACTCGACCAGAGAAGGTGAAATAATCAAGATGCAGAGGATGTACCTTAGATGCTGCAGACAAGTAGAAAAAGGATATAGTAACAAATTTGATTGCCCAATGGTGATTAATAATGACTACTGATACAAGATATACACTAATATGGAAAAATCTTCAACATTCAATATGCAACCAATATCCCTAAAATTAATAAATGGCAACTCAAGTTCTAGGAGCAGCTGCATCATTCCTCTTTGGATGCATAGTTGTTGATGGTGTGCAGTGCACTGTTGCAGTAAGGGCTTTTGGAGCCATAATGCAAGGCGTGCAGCCCTGCTCATTGTAGCATTGAACTGCAGTGCATATACTACATAATCTCAAATATGAATAGAAGACAAGAAAATAACTCTTATGTATACATTGGCTCTATTCAGCAAAATTAACTGTTTGGCAAAAATAGCTAAAAAATGTAAAATGACATAAAATGACATATATTTTATAATTCCAAAATAATAAAAATAAACATATCAGTTTTTAATTTTTAAATTATTATATGTAATATATTTATATATATTTCATTATATATTATTATATATAATATTTATATATATATAATATAATATAATATATTTTATATATAAATTTAATTACAGATAAAAATTTAAGTAAAAATAAAAAATAAAAATAAAAATTATTCAACAAACAAGTGAAGAAATTTGGAGATTTATGTTATAATAAGATTAGGGGTATAATGGGTATTCTAAAAAAGTGATAAGGGTAAAATAAAAACAAAAAATCAAAAGCTATAAGCTATTCAAAGTAGCGTAAAGTACCGTTTCAAAATAAGCTATAAGCGATTAAAATAAGCTTGTTTACCAAACAAATTTAACGAATTTATAAACTAGTTAAATAAGTTATAAGCTAGCTTATTTGCACACCCAAACTAAGCCATTATAGTTATGAGAGAACAAAAAACTCAGAAAAAAGAGAAAATAACTATATATTATATAGAAAAAAATTATCAATTTGATAAAGTATATATCATTAAAATTTATATAAATAATATTTATATAATATAATTACAGCTATAAGATAAGAAAAAATTTTTAAAAAAATAAACTGATAAAGAAATAGAAATGGAGGAACCAAGAAAGAAGAAAAACTCGAGAAATCCAGAAAAACAGCTAAGCACAATAAGAAAGAGAGAGAAACCACAGAATGAGAAACAGATTAAGAACCAAGATTAGAACTTGAAAACAGAGAAGTAGAGGGAGAAACAGCAGACGGTCTTCCAGTTGCTTATGTTGCAATGGCAAATAGCAGTGCATTATAAATTACTATATCTTCATGCCCGAAAGATTATCTAACAGGACCCTTGGCTAATTTCCTGAAAATAGTTTTGCTATTTATATGTTCTACACTTCTACCACAGAAACTTCAGGGCAGAATGATTCACTCTAACAGGCAGAATGCAAAACACCAAGATCAGTGAAACCACACACAAACAGTAAGCACAGAAATGCTAAAAAGATAAAGAAAGAAACAAAAGACCCTAGCATTCGATAGGCTAGCACTCTCCCAATTTTCCTTTACTCCTATCTCCTCCAGCTCACTGAATCTCCCCTAAATCCTCCTTTCAAACGTCAATCCCCCTGCCAGTTCACCTCACGCAGCCTGGGTGTTTTATTACTGATTCTCCTCTCTCCTACTCTCCGCCTAACACCTCAATCTTCCATTTTCGTCTGGAATATACTTTTATGCCTTCAGAGGGATGATAGTCATCAGGCCTATTCCCTCCACTAGCCTTCTTATAATTCACAGACCCATCAGTGTCACAGATACCCTTTAAAATAATGCATCTTTAAATACAGAGCTAGTATGTGTTCAACAGGATAAGGACTAGACACTACATGTTTTTCCATGAAGCAATGTCAGTATCATGTTGTTTCCCATATTTGTCATTATTTGTGCTTCTTGGCAGATATCACACACTGCTACCTCAAGAGACAGAGCTGGTCCACACCCCATATCAATTGTTGGACTGGCTCATCTTTCATACAATATATTTCACCCTACCCAAGTCCCTAATGCTGCTCTGGCACCAATTATTGGGTGCCAGAGACACAGATTAACCTATTTGAAGATGGGCTGAAGATTTTTCCATATTGGGTGTGTGCACCGTGTCCCATTATTTTTAAAGTTTGATGTATAAACATGTCCTTGTTGTGTTCCCTATCTGAGTCCATGCATTCATAGTTAGCCTACATCTCAGACTCATGGATAACTCGCATCTATAATTAGAGGACATTATATAATCTCAACAAACAACTGAAAATGTTCACTACCAAATTCCTAACCTACAAGAGGGAACTAGAAGAAATAAAAGAGAAAATCTTAACACCTTTTGTACAAAAAATAAAGTTTTAAACATCAAACTAGACATTCCTGCATCCTGTCTGACGTATCAATTCAGGGCTGAATTCTAAGCTTGGAAAGTTTCATTTAAATATTCCCAAAAGTAATAATGCTATAAATCAAAAAGAAAACAGATCAAATATATAGAGTGCAATACAGTTTGGGGGCATTTATGTAATGGGGTAAAGTTGGAAGATGAGTTGCAGTGCTATATTCAGTTTGGTGGCATTTATGAATTTTTAATATTGGGTGAAAACCCAAAGAGAATAACAAGACTAAATCAATACTTGCATTTTTTAGGACCCCGTGGGCTGTAAGTAGTTAGCAATTTTATTCTGGCCATCAGAATTTGGAGTTAGACAGGTTCTGATTTTAGCATGGAGGGTATGTCACCTGCTAGAATCCCTACGATTAGGAATATTAACTTCATCTGTTTGGATAGGATTAGATTGATGACACATAATCATTACATATTAATTTCTTCACTGTACCCAAAAATTTACTGTTCAGAAAGATGTTTGCCATGTAAATGAGACTGTGACAGAGATAATCACTGAGAAAGACATAAAAATAATAGTATAATTGCAAAATAGCTGAATTGAAACCTTAAACATATAGTACCTTACACTTATAGCAGCAGTTATTACATAGATATTTTAAGAAACCAAAAGGTGATCACGGGGAGTGTATTATATGTGAACATGATCTGTCAATTGCTCAAAATCTTCTGGCAAATTAGTCATCGGCTTTTATAAAAGAGGCATAACACAAGCATGTTGTTTGAAAGTTGCCTTTGAAGAGACTGCATTTTCCAACAAGAAAAAACATCTAGACAAAAAAAAAAAGTAGTATTTATAGATGTTATTTATGTGAAGGAATTTTCAATTTAGTCCCACTTTGAGAGGCAGAGGAGACACTTTTCTCTTGTTGAGAAACCTATCTAAGTGGAATTCAGAATGGATTAGAAGTTTATAATCAAGAATTTGAGTTTATCATGATCTAAAGTCTTAGAATTTATTATAACTTACGACCTTAGATATTCTTCTTCATTATCTTTGGCAGTCATATATTGTAGTTAATGTCTATCTTTAGATTATTATAAAGAAAAGAGGAGAAGGGCTACCCCAATGTGTGAGAGTCGGGTGCGTGCATGCAAGCCTCCTCATTAACCATATTTCTAATCTTATCTTGAATTTTACATGGTATCTAAGCCTTGTGTGAGTGAGAGAAGACTAGCCCTCAATATCTGATAGTTTTCAGTGCCCGGAGCTATATCCACTTCTCCAATAGAGCTCTTTCACCCACTTTTCCCCAGCATAGCCGAATGAGGTTTAAGCCTCCTCATTAACCATATTTCTAATCTTATCTTGAATTTTACATGGTATCTAAGCCTTGTGTGAGTGAGAGAAGACTAGCCCTCAATATCTGATAGTTTTCAGTGCCCGGAGCTATATCCACTTCTCCAATAGAGCTCTTTCACCCACTTTTCCCCAGCATAGCTGAATGAGGTTTCTGCAATTTTCGGTTTTGAGTGTCTGATTGAATCCTCCCCCCCCCCCTTCCCCCAAAAAAAAAAAATCATTTTTATTTGGTTTCTCTTATAGATTGTTGCTTGGAGGGAGTAATGCTAATTGCACCACTCAATCACATTCAGTTGCTAGTCACAGATTAAAGATTTGCAGAAAACAACCCAAGCAATTGAAACTTCGGCACTAGTGTGCTCTTGGGTGCCATGGTGAGCAATCCAAGTAGTGGAGAGCAGATGAGAGAAGGTCAAGGGAATTAACTACTGAGATAAGGATATTGAAGACTATATTGAAGACTTCTGGAAGGTGTCATTATATTTAGATAACATAGCCAAGGAAAGCTAGGAAAATGTTCAGAAGGACATCATCAAGGAAATACTAGTTGCTGCTAAGTTGTTCAGCTGCAGTCTAGCATCTAGGTGTCCCAGTCTAGATTTGTCCTTACTTTTAATTGAGTGCAGTATCTAGTTTAGCATCTGGAGAAAGATAAACTTCTCCACTTATATAGATCTTTTTTATTTTTAAATTCAGTTCTATCTGTAGAAGTGGAGAAGTTTATCATTCTCCAGAGTTTGAGTTTATCATTATCTCAAGTCTCACTGTCTTAGAGTTTATTATTATTTAAGAATCTTAGGTATTCTTCATAATTATCTTCAGGAGTTCATATTGTAGTTAATCTCTATCTTTAGATTGTTATAAATAAAAGAGGAGAGAGGTAGCCACAACATGCGTGTGAGTTCCATGTCTGCAAGCCTCCTCATTCACCATATTTCTGTTCTTATCTTGAATTATAGACCTCTAACAGAAGCCCATATCATCCTGGGAATCAGTAAGAAATTTGCCAATGTTACACAAACAAATGACCTAAATCCCACCACCATTACTAAGATACACCCCAAACAGTAGATAGTTTTCAGAAATTTTCCTTGTTCTTAAGTCTCTAGAGTTTATGAAGTAGGGTTATTCAGCTTTCTACTTTCTTTTCTTTTCCTTTTGCATTTTATAGGGTTGGTGTGGTGTAACTTAATGTATATCTCTTTGTAAAAGGTTTTACCCCCTGAACACTAGTTCAGATATATCCACTTTGAAAAGGATAAACAATGAACCAATAACCAAAAAAATTCCCTCCGAGTTTGCACAGTTTATTTATCATTTATCTAACTCTACGAATCAGGAATCTTATCACCATGGCCCTAAAATTGAAAACAAAATTGGATAGTTGATACAGCTACATTGTCACATTTAAGTTATTACTTTTAATAGCACATTGATGGAAGTCTTGATTAGAACAATGATAAATGAGTGGGTAAATTGCACCAAGCAAAACACTTGGTGAGCAACGTTAATGTCAAGAAAAATTAACAGGGATTCTTTTTTTTTTTTTTAAATAATTTAAGCCCTTGGAAACCACCTACATAATCTATATCTCTATTTCTTTTAGACATGAAACACATACAAATCATGCACTTGTCAAATATACCATTTGAATCGATCAACTCCCAATGAATGGTAAATAGAAATGGGAAAGAAAGGTACTATGGAAAGAAGGCATTTGAACTAATTCCAAATGAAACATACCAGGATTAGGGAAAAATCTCCTCCGGTCATTTGGGCATGCCACAAAAAGAGCATTTTGTGGATTAAATATTTCTTGACAAACCAAGAAAAACCACTCCCGCAGTACACCAGGACCCGTAGCTTCCTCATTTTTGAATTCCATAAACAAACCAGCATGAAGAGATTCAGGCTCTGCTCGTGCTATGTATTCAAATGATTCTGCTAACAAATGAGACCTGTCAATAAGCATCTCATGCAATTCCTCATAATCTTCTTTTACCTCTGGAAACATCATCATCACCAAATGCCTTCTAGATTCAAAATTCGTTACACACTTGTGCTCGAGAATCCATTGATGATCATCAGTTCTCTTTGCATACTGAATGATAAGTAGAATCAGCATACGTCTTTGACGTCTCAAAACCGACCAAAATTCTTCTTCAGCTCCCTCATAGAGCTTAGAAAGGTGATACAATTCCTTCAAGATGGAAAGATACTGAGACCATGCGGAATAAAGATTATCCCCCTCCACTCTTTCCTTGACAGGCAAGCTTTCCCCCATTTTATTAAGGCACTGATCCATTTTCTTTAATAATTCAACAAATATAACATGAAGGTATTCATTCTCTTCCACATGTAAGAGATGCTTATTTCGTTTTCCATTCATCTTGGAAGAAGTAAAATCTTGTTGGTTGCTGATTCTAGTCCTTAAAGGGAGTAAAAATGCAGTAAAATCCCGAACATCACTCAGCAATGGCCCTACGCTATGGGGTAATTCCATACCCATATCCAAAGCCCTCAACAATCTATTTGCAAGCTCCTGAACAAAAGGGAATATATCTTGAATTAAAATCAATTCTTTCTCACTCTCAGAAACATAGGAAACACTAGCGGTCTCCAATAAAGACCCAAAGGTACTCCGACAAGAGAGATACAAAGGATCCTCAGAACCCACCCTTCTAAGCAATTTGCAGAATTCCAACACTATACGTGCACACTTAGTGTGCAATGACTTAGACAAGGTAGTGCGACAGGAACTCATAAAATGCCTAATGGAACAATCAGCACATTCTTTGTTACCCCCATAAGGCGACATATAGAGCATAACTAGCACAGCAGGAGCACACGAAGACATAAAAATCTGGAAATACCCAGAAGCAGATTCATTGTCAATTCTAGGAGTCATGTTTAAGTAATCAGTCATTAGGCCTTTGATAGTTTTCAAAGCATCATGTTCCATTTCACCTCTGTAGAGACGGCAAATTAGGGATACCATATCGTTGATTACCTGCCACGCTTGAGGGTGTTCTGTGCTACGCATACGCCCAACTAGTTGAAGAATAGCATCATTCTGAATGGAACACTCCACCAGAGTCTGTTCCCACTGAAGCTGCTTACCCCTGTATATCAGTCTCTGCTCAAACAGAGGAATGCCAGTAATTGTTTGGATATGTTCGTGAATCGATCTCACCGTATCTTGTGGACAAGCCTGCACTACCATAGTCTTGCCTTCCGACATCATCCGAACGAAAAATTGCAATTTGGACCAGGACCGAGTTGACTCGGACCGAGACGAACAAGCATGCGAGACTGCGTCCGAAATCCTAGTATCAACAACTTCTGACACGGACCCATTAACGGCATCAGAATTACAGGAATTTACGGCCTTAGGTTCGTCTTTCCTCATTCTTACCGATATCAAGTCACATAAATCAGCGTAGTTCTCCTCGTCATCGTCGAAGGCAGCCCCGTACTCATCCAACTTTCGCTTCGATGAGACACGGTGATGATCGGTGCCGCCTCCGCCGCGCTGATGTACGCAATCGACGGTGGGGGTCTCGATTATAGACATCTAGAGAATCCCCAGCCGCCGCTGCCGCCGCCAGAGAATTCAGTGACGAGTCGAAAAGAAAGCCATGATATAATCAACAAAGCGCATAAGGTAATCACAACTGAAAGAGCAAATTTCTGTGCTAGCTTCTTTGTGAACACAACGGCGGCTTCAATGGCTGGACGAGAGAGAACTCATCAGAGGTTTCGGCAGCTGTTGGGTTTTTCCAATGACTGTAATCTTACGCTGATATACTACTAATATTTTTGTCCATTTTATTTATATACTTATTAATATTAATTTTTTAATATCGGGGTGACCCTTTATTTTTGTTATTTCAATATTCGATTTGTTCGTCGTAAATTTTCTTACAAATTTCTTTAAACGAGCATAAATTGCTCATTTTGTATCAATATGAAAAGGATAATTAATTATGAGTGTCTATTTAAATTATATTTGTATTTGAGGTAAAAATTATTTAAATTTTCAAAAAAATTAAAAGCTTATCATTTCACTATACTTTACAATGTGTTAGTATACCTTTAAAAATATTAAAAATTATTTTTATGGTGATAAAAATAATGCAATGAGTTATGAGATGCAGACATATTATTTTAATTATAAAAAACTGCATTTTTATTTAATTTATTAACCTTTCGGATGATTACTTACTCCGCAAGGCGTTCTTATCTGCTGCAAAATGGTGTGGTGTTCCAGTGTGGATGCAAACACGAAATGGGCGTGAGCTAACAGCGGATTTTGGATGACGTGTACAATCTGACGGTTCTAATTTTGCTGCCCTTTCACTATTCTGATGAAAAGGTAGTGGGGGCCACTTACTTTTGCTAATTTCAACGCAAGGGATTAAAAAAGGTGGATCATTAAATAAAAAAAAAAGGTGATCATACAGATGTTATTGAAACACGAATAAAAATACCCGCATAAAGTATACATTTTTGTTTGCTAAATGCTATCCTTTATTATTGTTCATTATTTATAATTTCCTAAAGAGGTATACTAATTTCTTTAATTATTTATTTATGAAAACGGACAATAGGAATAATGTGGAAGTTTGATCTTTATTTCTTTCCGGAGTAAATATATAGATTGGTTTCTAAAAGATACAAAATTGGCCTGATTATTGTTTTTTTTAAAAAAGATTTTTTGTTTTTAAAAATAAAAAATAATAAAGATTGTTTAATAAGTTGTTAGGAAGATATATTTTGTGTTTAAAAACACTTGTTTGGACTTAATAAAGAAACTAACATTGAATTAATTTTACACCTGGTCTAACGCTTAGACCAAATTAGTTAAAAAAACTATTGAAATTTTGAATTCTAATGATTCAAATAAAAAATTAGTTATGTTAAAAATAGGAGAAAAAATCAATGGTATAATATAGGTTCATTAATGAAATTTAGGTAGTCATAGGTTAATGCATCAAAAAAGTCTATTTTTAGCCATGTTTAAAAAATTGTCAAATACTTCTAAATGCGTAGGCTAATTAGTAAAGGGTTATTCTAATTTAATCAAAAATCTTAAGTTTGAGTTTTGAAAAATATAATTATATTAAAACTTAATAAAAAAAAATTTTATCACTCATTATAATCCTACCAGACTTCAATTCAAATTAGTCGACATTTATAATTTGATGTTCGAATACCAAATAGTTATTTATAAAAAAAAACTACTAAATCAAAAGACAACGTTATAACAAATATTGTGCTGGCATTGACCGCGGCTAAATGTATTTGTTTTTCTATGTCCAATTAATGCTATCAAAGGAGATTGTATCCTACATCTACTTTTCTAAAATTACCATTTTTTATCTTTATTTATTTATTATCATTTTTATAGGATTATTTTTATTAATTTGTGCCAATTTATTTTATATTATTTAAAAGTATAATTTTTTTTAAGTTCTTAAATAAATACGTTCTCAATAATTTATGTGGTCAAATTAGATAATAAATTAAATCAACTCACTAAAATGTAGCTCAAGTTATAATAACTAATATATTTAACATGTATTTATTTCTGTTATTTTTTCTTAAATAGTGTTATTAATTATTCTATTGTACTGAATTTATAATAATATTATGTGTAAAAATTTTATGTCAAAATATTTTTATTTTTTTAAAATTTTATAAAAAAATTTTAAAACAAATTATTCAAATAATTTTTTTTATTTTCAGAACTAATTTCAAAAACAATTCAACAAGACTTACTTTTAAAATATTAAAAGAAACACACACAATCAAATACACCCATAATTCTTACAGTTTAGTCCTTAAATTTAATTGTTAAATGAGTTATTTCATATATGTTATAGACTCGATTCAATTTAATCTTTATATTTACTTGTTTTTAAGCAACTGATTCAATACTAATGTTTAACAAATTAATAACATTTAAAAATTAAATCTTGTACAGTTAAATTTTTAAAAATTAAACAATTGACTCAAATATGAGACTCAATTATTAATATAGTAAAAAGTGAATTACATTAATCTTAATCTTTACTAAAGTTTGATTAAGTTAAATTTATTATTTTCTATTTCAAAAAATAAACTTGATTCATTTGATATTTGATATACATTGCCAACAACTTGTTCTCTACATTCTGTCAAGAAAGTTCACCTTTTACGCAGCATCAAACTATATTTTATTTTTTAATATAATAATAAAAATAGCTAAATTGGTCTTAAGTTCTGATTAAAAGTGTTATTCTGTTCTCAATATAAGTTTTTTTAAAAAGAAAAGCATAATATATAACATTTAACTTAATTAAAAGAAAATAAATTGAAGAATTTTTTTTTTAAAATATAACTCAAATATCAAGGGAGCCCGTTTAATTTTCAAAACAAATCAAGATGTCAAGTATTAATTAGCTAACTTCATAAGACGTTAATATAATTTAAATTTACTCTCTTATTCAAAGAATGATTGAATTGGTACACCTTTGTCCTTTCTCTTGACCTTACTGTTTTTGGATGTCAATTAATATTTAAGATTTGTGAAATTCCGTGTTCCATGTGTGGTGATATTTTAACATTTGTGATATTTTTAGTGATATTTTAACATTTGTGAAATTCCATTTTCCATGTGTGGTGATTTTAAATTTTCACGTCAAACGTGAATCTTCTAAATACTACGAATTATACCTTATATTATGGTATTCAAAAGGCCACATAGTATAAACTAAAAACATATTTTCCACCTTCTATATAATACCATGTGAAGGTGAAAATAAGAATGAAATTATAGGGCGTTTGTTTAGTATTTTTTAAAACAAATTTTTGTTTTTAATAATAAAAACTTGTTTGGTAAGCATTTAGAAAAGTTATATTGTAAAAACTATTGCAAAAATAACAAAGATAAAATGCAAGGGTTTTATTGTAGTTATGTAAGTTTATTAATGGCATTTTTCTTATTAATTATAAGAGACTCAAATCTTAACTTCTAAACCTACAACACTTAGGCCTTGTTTGGATAAACAACTTATTTAAACACTTATCATATAAGTATTTATGGGTATGTTTAGAAGAGTTTATTTTAAATTTATCTAACTTATCTTATTATATGAGTACTTATACACGCATTTGGGAGAACTTATAAAAATAGCTTATGGCAATGTTCATCAGTTGTTTTCAATTTATTTTCATAAACTCTCTAGGATAACTTATGACAATAAGCCTCATAAATTCTTCAATTCTAAAAATAATTTATATATAAGATCTGTCTGGGTAAACAACTTATTTAAGAACTTATAAGGTAAGGGCTTATAAGCTGTTTATCCAAACAGAGTCTATATATAAGTTATTTCTATAAGCGTTTATTTTATAAGTACTTAAATAAGTTGTTTATCTAAACAAAGCCTATATATAAGTTATTTCTATAATTCAAGCGTTTATGAGAGCAAATTTCACATAAGTTATTTTCAGCTTATTTTCATAAGCTCTAAAGAGGAGCTTGTGTGCGTTATAAACTATTTTTATAAGCTCTCCCAAACACATGCATAAATGTTTATGCCATAAAATAAGCCATATAAGCTCAAAATAAGTTATTCCAAATGCACCCTTAATCCTATACTATTTAAACTACAATCTTAATGTTTTATTAATAGCATTTATTTAAATATGATCTATCACGTAACAATAATATATTTATAGCAATGATTTACACCATTGTTAAATTAAAACAAAACTTGATAAAAAAATATTCCAACGTTATTAGAGCTACTAAGGCTTAATTTGGATAACATAATTTTTAGTTTATTGAAGTTTCTTGACTTGTATAAATGCCTTTATGTAAAAAAAAAAATAGTAATTGGATAAACTTAAATAAATAACTATTAATCTCCAAAAAGTTATTTTTAACTTATTTTATGAAGACAATTTTTTAAGTTTATTGGAAAAGTCTTGTACGAAAACTCAAATTCACATGATTGGAAATTTGCTTTCCACTTATACAAGACAAATATATTCCAAATCATAATTCAAAATCCAATGAAAACCAAATCATTCACCTCTCTAATTTTCCAATCATAATTTAAAAGTAATTTTTTAAGTATGTATCTAAATACTAAATAACTTAATTTAAAATGAGTTTAAGATATAAAATCTTTTCATACAAGGCCTACTTCTATATACTTTTAAATAAGCTATTTACACCAGGACTAAATTATTTGTGTTTTCATGTTTAATTAATACTTCAACCTAATTTTTGTAACATTATCACTTTTTGTATCCATCTTAATTTTTATTCTTATAGGCATTTTTAAAGTAATTTGTGTCAATCTATGTTATCTTATTTAAAAGTATACTTTTTCTTTTTTTGGAGAATATAATTTTAAAAAAAAGGTTTCTAGCAAGACATCTTTAATAATTTACGTGGTCAAATTAAATAATAAATTTAAGCATTTTATTAAAATGTAGTTGAGGCTAGAATAATTAATATATTTATTTCTATCATTTTTATTAAAAATATTGTTATCAGTTATTTTATTATGTTAAATTCGTTACAAAATTGTGTATAAAATTTTCATATCAAATTATTTTTAATTTTTTTAAAATAAATATTCTAAACATGTTGAGATTTTAGAATTATTTTTATAATAAATAAACCAAAAAAAATTCTTCTTATTTTCAAAATTAATTTAGAAATAATTTTACAAAATTTATTTTCAAAAAAACCAAAACAAAAAAAAAATCCAACCAAACGCACCATATATTCCCCCCCCCCCCTTTTATTTTTAATGTTTAAAGTTTACTTCTTCAACCCAACTATTAGGTTTCTCTATAAGCAAAGATGCAATTTGGATTAAAATTTAACTAAATCAAAATTTTACTTACTTAATTTTTTAAAATGATATTAATTTCGTAAAGTTTCAAACTCTATTTTATTGCATTACAATAAACAAGAAAAAGATTACATAAATATTACAAACATTAAAGTTCTATGTGGTGAAAAAATTAGGAAAGACTGTTGGTTTAAATTTTTTTTCAAAAAAGGTAAATCGCATAGAGGGAGCATCTTCCTATGATAAATAATTTTGAAGAACCGATCCTACTTTGGGATGTGTAGGGAACATACGAGAGATTATGGAAACAAAAAATTCTAAGGCTTTTTAAAATTTTTCCTTATATTCTTGATTTTTTAATGGACAACAACAATCTTGATTATTCCCATGTGATTATGCCACCAGCCAATAAAGAAAAATTTTGGAGCATCTTGTCCCCTTTTTGAAGGAATTTATGAACCAGTATTATATATCAATATTGCAGATAACTCTATAGCATATATGAATAATAACAGACGTATGCGTATCTAGGGCAACAACGGAAATTATAATGGTAATTGATAATCGGGTATAAGTAAGAGAGAAGAGAAGAAAGAAAACAACTAAGGAGAGTAAAACTGCCCTCTTGACCTAATATGCTTTAAATGGTATATTTTCAATGGGGCTGTTATACCACATATATAGGCAAAGAGTTGAGACCCCTCCTTGTGAAATTCTAATGGGCTGACATTTCCATCATTAGTCAGTCCATACAAGACCCAATTTCAATCTAATAAGGATTGCATAATTTATAAAAAGAACTCATAATTAACCTCTTATTAAATCTGGATAATACAAATAAATAAATAAATATATATATATATATATATATATATAAACATGATTTATGGTAGTCCACATGAAAAATCCAACAATCTCCCACTTGGACAACATAAATCATTGGTTTAAAGGAGAAAATAATTTCCAGATTTAATAATACAACAAAATTGTCATATGCAATTAATATGTCAATTATAAGTTGTCACTTTAAGTTAACAATCCTCAAGTCAAATAAGAAGAGGTAATAAGTATTTGACAATGCAAAAGTCATGTCCGATAGGGGGCACTGATATCATACATGTCAAGATACTCAATCCTTAACAAAAGATTTGAGTAATATGTGAAACTGATGTCAGAACATACATTACAAAGATGTGATCCTTGTGCAGTCTTGATCAATGGTCTAAGCATTTGAAAATGCTCTAAGAGATATGATAGTAAAAGTGATTTCATTTCAAACATATTTATGACATTAAGTAAATGCAAAATTTCAGACTCCCACTAATCCAAAACATCAAAAGACTTAACTAAACACATATGAGCTACATGATTCTGAAAAGCTCCAACAGTTAAACCTTTAATTAGTGGATTTGTTAACATGTTCCCTGTAGCAAGATGCTCAATACAAGTTTGGAACTCTAGAATTTTCTCTCTAACAAATAGATATTTAATATCAAATTGTTTTGAGCGAGAAGAGCTTCTGTTGTTTTGAGATAAATGCACAGCAACAATATTGTCGCAATATATCACAAGTGGCCTAGATATGCTTTCAACAATATGAAAGCAAGCCAAAGATTAAGTTTTTCAGCTACATGGATTAACAAGTAGCCTTATAGCAAGCGACATACTCTACCTCCATGGTAGAACTAGCTGTAAGAATCTGTTTAACACTCTTTCAAGAGATAGTTACTCTTTCCATCATAAAAATAAAGTCAGAAGTAGACTTTCGGTCATCAAAACAACTTGCTAAATCATAATCATAATAACCAATAACCTGAAGTTGATCAAACTTCTTATAGGTCAACATATAATCATTGGTTCCCTACAAATATCTCATGACCTTTTTTACAGCTTTCTAATGACCCAACATGGGTTGCTCAAGTATATCCTTAAAGCATTAACAACAAAAGCAATATCGGGATAAGTACAAACTTGAGCATATATTAAACTGCCAACAATAAAAGCATATGAGACCTTTTACTCTCTGGAATATGAAAGAACAAAAAAAATTATGGAAGAACAAAAAAAATTATGCATCAACTAATAGATAGCATAAGCTTATTGTCTCTTTCTGTGAAATATGGAAGAACAAAAAAAAAACATTATAGATCGAAAGATTCTCTTTCTATGTGGTGTAAATTATTGATTAAGTTTACAAAATATTACAATTTTATGTAATTTAGTCTTAAAACATTAGATGTTTTTATTTAGTTTTTGTCTGCAGGAAAGGAAAGAAAAAGAAAAAAAAAGAAAAAGAAAAAAAAGAGAAAAAAATGTGTTTGGTACAAAATAGAAAAAAATAAAAAAAATGTAGGGTAATTTTATAAAATTACCCTTCAATTAAAATCTTTTTAAATAAAAAATAAAATATAAATAGCTCTAGAAGCTTCATCTTCATCTCCCTTTGTTGTTCTCTTCTTCATGGTCATCCGTCGTCCTCTCTTTTTCTCTCAGTCGTCCGTGTCCTCTCTCTTCACAATCTCTTTGTTTTTCTTTTATGTTCTCTAACCTTAATGCTGCCATAGGCAACGGCCATGGCCACCAACGTATCCCGCTTTACCAGCACTTTAATTGTCACTACCTCATTTGATTTCTTTGTTTTTCTTGTTTGTGTTGTTCACTATCACTACCTCAATCGATTTCTCTCTTTCTAATTTCTCCTTTGTCGTCATCTCTCTTTCTCTCTGTCGACTATCTCTTTGTTTTTCTTTTTTGTTCCCTGTCTTTCTGCTTATCTCTCTCATCAATCTCTGTTTTTTGCTCATCAAACTCATCAATAGAAACAAGACATAGAAGAAGAAGACCAAGCATGGAATTACACATAGGACAGAGGGCAATTTTGGCATCAACTTTCATTCTCCCTTTCCATCCACATTTTCCAACAACATAGTGAAGGAAAAATTCTGTATCATTAAAATGGGAAACACAAACCATCCTTTCTATGGAAACATATCCAATGGAAGAAATGAAAATAATGCTTAAAACGCTATTTAAAGTAGCTTATAACTTTTATATTTTTTTTACTTCTATTATTTTATTAAAATTTCAAAATTACTCTTATTTGTAACACCCTTATCTCATTTAAGCGAGAAAGAGGTTTCTACCTTGGGAACACAAAATAGTCCAAAATTCCTTACCTTTGCCATCGTCCACTCTATTTTTCTACACCGTTTTTTTTTTTGTCGAGGATCACGCCATAAACTAGAAAAATCCTCAAATCTAGTCTGACTTTGTTGTTGAAAAAGGACTCCTAAAACCAAAAATTTTCTACTGCTAAATTCCTTCTCCACACTGCACCTATCTTCACCGAGAGTAGCTTACTGATTCGAATGAGCAGAACAAAGAAATATAATATATATATATATATATATATATATATATATATATATATTATGTGTATATATATGTATATATTTTATTATATTTTATATAATATAAAAATATAATAAAAAATATATTTTTAATTAACTTTATATATAATAATTTAAATTAATTTAATTAAAAAACAAAAAATAATATGTTTATTTGTATCATTTTGAAAGTAAAAAAGTCGTCACTGAATGTTTTCATTGGCAACAAAGCGTCGCCACCTAAAGTTCTGTTGCTGAAAGTTTTTAGTGACGACTTTTGTTGCCACTAAAAAGTAGCCACTTAAATGCACTTTCAGTGACAACTTTTGTCGCCATTGAAAGTATGAATTATGTCACCTAAAATAGGTTGAAATGAGATAAAAGTTGTCACTAAAGGATACTTTCAGTGACGATATTATGTCGCCACTGAAAAATACTTTTAGTGGCGACATAAAGTCGCCACTATAAATGACTTTCAGTGACAACTTTAGAAGTCGCCACTGAAAGTATAAATTTTAAAAAAATATATATAAAATGCAAATTCTTCATTTATAATTGCAAATATTATTTAATAAGTAATTAAAGTTGTAAGATAAACCATCTCATTACTTAAATACTAAATTCAACAATATAGTACATCTTCCAACAATACAAGATCTCTGACGAGTACTCAATAATACAATATTGCATTCGGAGAAGTCTCAAAATTATAAACTCATAAATCTTAACATCAAAATCTTAAATGTGATATAATAAATCCTACTATCCTGCTTTCCTTCTTAATCTTTTTGTCTTCAATGTTCTTAATCTGCATAAAAAGTGAAATTAATCCATTTACAAATAGATAACTCATTACTTAACTCCCAATGCTTCTTTCTCACTTTTAGAATTCAATAAACACACCATAAACCCCAGCATTCACTTTCACAATTGATCCAACACGAGTAAACCTGAAAGTAGCAAACACAAGAGAAACACAATACTGCATCAATACCTTGTTAAATTGAAGTATATAATTTAAAAAAATGGAATTAAATGTATACATTAAAGGCATATAATATAAATCATCTAAAAATAAGTAGGTTTGCATGTAGGTGGATACTATAGGCCTTTAAATTTAATGATTTACATTATAAGATCTTATCATTCAATGCAATCTAGGGAAATAATTTCAGACAAATTCAAGTATCTTTGACTTAAAACCGAATTACAACATTGAATTTAAAACTACACATAATACAAGAAAAGTCACAAGTAATTAGTCACTTTTAAAAAAAAAACTCCAATTGTAATCTCTAACGCACCCTAGTTCAAACTATCTAAAACAGAGGTCATTCTCTTGGCCAAACCAGTTCAAACGATCTAAAATAGAGTTCACAAACTCACTTTCATAGACGAAGGCAAAACTGAAATGCACACCTTACATAATAGGATCATTTCTCTCTGTGAATTGACTTTTCTGTTGTCGTATTCCAAGAGAAGAAGAGTCTCCTCCTACTTGCCTTGAGTGAGCTTTTCCAAGGAACCTCCTTCTCTTTTGTGACTCCAAGCATAGAAGAAGCTACTCTAACTCCCTCACAAACTTAATTGCTCCTCCAATTATTGAAGCATGATATCCCTATATATATACACCAGATAATTAACCAATCAATTCAACATTAAAATAATCAAGCACTCAACTTTGGCTGTTCAAAGTACTATTTTATATAGCAAGAGGAGATAGTATCTCTCCTTGTGAACTGATTTGAAAAATAAGTTAGAAGTGAAATTCTAAATGTATCAAAGCAACTGGGCAAAGTCCAAAATAGAAAATGTGAAAAAGAATATATAGTTATTAGGACTGAGTTACCCAAGAGAATATATAGTTTGAGTATCCTAAAGCACCAAAGCGATGTGATTATGTGAAGAAAGTAAACCTATATAGCATATATGAGAAAGATATATATATATATATATATACACATACACACACATACCCTTAGAAAATGTAGTAGAATCACCTTCTGAGTCAATTCTTCTCTCGTCAAATTAGTCACCTTCTAGTCTTTACCTTGTGCTTCCCTCTTTGGTACTTGCTGCATTATTTCCCTTTTTCCTTTATCAATCAAATTCTAATGTAATTCTCCCAATCCATAAATTCTTACTAATTTCCAATTCTCTATAGTAATCCAATTGGATCTCAAAATAGGCATAATAAGCACAACTTAAAATTGACTCCTTTTAGGCTCTAAACTTTGCTTCCTAGACTCCTTAACTCCTCTACGATTGACTCAAATTCCATGAATCTTCAATAGCCTAATGTGGCAATCAAATAAGAAAGAAATAAATTCAAACATCAGATTAACTATATAGCCCTATTTTCTTTATAGATTTTGTGTCAACTTACCAAAAATTCTGGGAATAATTGGTTATTCCAAAAATTACCAAATTTAAAAGTAGCCCTTATTAGTATGTTAGATATCTACAGTAAAAATTTCAAGGGCTAACTCCATTGTATGACCCATTAAAAAATTACTTTAGCAACCAGATATCAGTTCTATCTCAGTTTCACATAGGTGTAGAAAGTCACTTCATTGATTCACCAAATCACATCCAAATGCCATGATATTTGGTAAGGAGTTACTTTGATACCTTATCTAGGTGTCATAAAAATTTTAGGCCAAAATAAAATCATTTGGGTAGTGAAATGGAATTTATTTACCAGCAAGCCAGATTTGCTCTTTCAGTAAAACTAGCCAATGTTTGTATTTTACTTGGCAAAGCAAACAATTCTTAAAATTCTAAAATCTTCTGGTTTGGATCAGTAATATATCAGCAATATACCCAAAAAAAACTCAGACTTCCATAGCTCAACACGGAGAAAAGAAAGGAAATATGTCCAGAATTTAGCTCCTACCTTCCCCAATTCTTTTGTCAGAATCTTGGGCTTCACTTCACTTCACTTCACTCCTCCCTAGAAGTATGTCAATAAAAATAGTGATCAAGATTAATGAAGATACAAATATGTGTTCTTAGATAAGTATAAAAAAATAAAAATGTAGACCTATTATTCTTGAAGCCCGATAGTTTATTCCCAGCATATATTGGTTTAATTTTCAAGTTTCTTACCCAAGAGTATACAAAAGATGTAAAGGCAAAAAAATAAAGAATAAAACTTACATAATGTATAGCCATACAATTTCAATTCCCTTCTACAGCTATTGTCACCATCCACTTGCTTCACAAGTCGAATCCTTACCACTACCAATGCCCATTGATAACGTCAACAACTACAAATTACTGTTACCATTATTTTCCTGATACTCGTAGTCACTAGATGTAGCCACTCCTAGAAAATCTGCTACCTTCGAAACTTGGTTGCTACTTTGACTTTGACCACGAGTATTCATCAGATTCCTATATGTTTCATTTTAATTAAAAAAGAAAAACAAAGTATTTATGAGCTTATATATATATATATATATACTGAACATCAATATATATATATATATATATATATGGATGAACTTCATGAACGTATATGTAATTAAAGGATAAATAGGCACATAAAGAGAAAGGGTTTTGATTACCATGATTTTGGAAAGGGTTTTTCATGTTGATGTTATCATCAAGTAGGCCAAGAGAAAAGTGATGATGATGAGATTGAGAGGGTTTTGATTGCCTTGGTTTTGTGATTTATTTCCTCTGCACTAACAATGGAGAGAAATGAAGAAGAAGAAAGAGATATTGGAAGAAGATGCTAGGGCTAAAAAGAAAGAGGGAAACAAATACGGAGGGAAAAAGGTGAGGCAGGAAGGGAAAAAAATAATGAGTTTCAAAATTCTTTATATATTATAATTAGTAATATAAATCTTAAAGAATTAGTTGGATAATTGGTAAATATGCGCTTCTTATATTAGAGCACTTGGGTTTAATTCTTGGCAAAAACATATTTCAAATAGCCTTTTATTATTTTAGTTTTTTTTTTTAGAAATGTCTACAATCAGTGGCAACTTTAAAGTCGCCACTAAAAGTCCATTTTCAGTAACAACACTGAATATCGCCACTGAAAGTGCCAATAGCTTTTTATTATTTTTTTGGTAAAAATATAATTCAAGTCCCTATAGTTTCACCCAATAGTGGTTTTGGTCCCTGCACTTTAAAAATGGAGAATTTGATCCCTATAGTTTCCAAAATCCTAAAAAAATAGTCCCTGGTGTTAGTCAACCATTAGTCAACGGTTATTTTGGTACACGTGGTGCTGACTGGGATGCTGACATCAGCACTAAACACCATCTCATTGCCATGTCAGCACAACTTGGCAAATGGGAAGCTGATTGGGTTTTTGTTGCCACATCATCAGTGGCATTTTTTTAGTTATATTTTTTATCTTCAATTTTCTATCTTCTTCCTCCCATGAACCCTTCGATTTTCCATATTCATTGCTTCTCATTGCTTCTCTTTTCCACAATCTTATATGTTGTGCTTGTCCGTCGCCTGGGTCTATCGTCGGTGGTGGTCCAAGTCTAACGTTGGTCTCCTCCTGTGGGTTTCTTGATCTTCGGTGGCGTTCTTCCTTTTCTGGTGTTGATTTTCGCATATGGTTTTCTAGTTTTGTGATGTTCGACTATGCTACTCTTGATCTCCTTAGTGTTCTGTGTTGTTTTGTTCCTTTTCTATTGTTCCCTGCTGGTGTTATCGGCTTCCTAAAAAACTCGCAGTTGCTGTAGTGCTTCACCATGGATACAGCAGGTAATATGACCAAATGCTGATATAAAATGTAAAAGAGATGAAATATGTGGTCCCAATATATGAATAAAATATAATGTATTGGTAATGTGCTTTTCCAGTGGTTCCAATTCATACATAATGTTGAATTCCACTTTAAAGAACTTGTCTTTTATGATATACTGCTTCCAATAATATGAGAAAAAAAGAGTTGTGGGCCCATTTTCTTGTGCAAAAAACATTATTTTAATTTTGTCTTTTCTTTTATATTTTATTTCTTATTTTGGTTTGTGTTTTTTGACTCAAATAAATTTGTGGTTGATCTTTGGCATGGTGGACGCTTCAAAAAGATTAAGAATTTTAAATATGTCGGGGGAAAAATTTAGAAGATGATAGGTTGTGATTTGGATACATGGTCAATGCAAGAGTTGACATCAGTGTTGAGAGAATCAGGATATACCGGATGGATTAAATTGTTTTATCTTAAAAATGAACTCTCATTAGAGGATGGTCTTATTGAAGTTAAGGGTGATAAGGAGTGTATAGAGATGGGGCAATATGCAGTTGCCAGTTGTGTTAGCAAAGTGGCTTGTTATGTAGTACATATCATTGTTGCTGGGGAAGGCATTCCTTTGGCATTGCTTGGCCAAGAAGATGCCAATGAATTGACCGAGGAAGATTCTAGCAGTGAAGATAGCATGCGAGATGTCCACTTGAATGATTTTCAAGATGATATTTACGATGATGGATTTGATGATTACATAGGACACGAGGAAGATGTTGTTGTCCCTGAAGAGATAGAAGCTCCCACTCAGAATGCTCCTTTACAAGAAGATATTACTCAGTCCCAATTGTCTTTCAAGGTGGTTGAGAATAATGACGACGTTGATGAGTATGAGTCAGAATATGTGTACTTTGATGACGGGGATTCCGATGATGATAGTCGAAGGGGAATAAGGTATCCACGGTACAATCCCAGTGAGATGTGCAAGAATTTTAAATTTGAACTTGGAATGGAATTTAATTCAATCAAGGAATTTAAAGAAGCTATCCAGGAGTGGTCTCTGTTGAATGGGTTTGGCATACACTATGTGAAGAACGATAAGGTTAGTGATGGATGTGAGTGGGAGATATTTGTTAGTAAGGTAGGAGGATCTTACTCTTATAGATTGAAAACCTTAAAGCCAATTGACACTTGTAGTTTGACTTTTAATAATAACATGACATCTTCAAAGTGGGTGATGGGGAAAGTTGTGGATGCAATGAGGACAAATCCGACTATGAAGGTTTCCCAAGTAATAAAGGAAGTTAGGAAAAATTACATGACTGAGGTGTCTATGTATAAAGCATCATATGGTAGGAGGCTTGCAAGGGAGAAATTGCAGGGTAGTTTTGCAGAGCAATATAAGAAACTTTTGAGTTATCGTACAGAGGTGACAAGAACTAACCCATGCAATACATTGCAGATTGTAATAGATAGAAATAGTGACGGACTTCTAATATTTAAGAAGATGTACATATGCCTAGAGCCAGTGAAGAGGGCTTTCGTTACATCGTGTAGGCCTCTAATTGGCGTTGATGGTTGCTTCTTGAAAGGCCATTTCGGAGGAATTCTCTTAGTTATAATTGCAAAAGACCCCAATAAGCAATACTTCCCATTGGCTGTGGCTACAGTTGAGAGTGAGACCAAAGATTCCTGATTATGGTTTCTATAATTGCTAGTGAAAGATATTGGGGGTATGACAGACCGAAAATGGATGTTCATCTCCGATCAACAGAAGGTGAGATCACTAAATTCTATTTCATTACCAACAGTAGATGTAATTCACATTCTAAATATAATTGACATTATTTTAGGGCTTGCTTCCCGCGCTGGATGAGGTGCTTCAAGGAAATGTGCATAGATTCTGTGCTAGGCATATGTATGCCAACATACGGAGAAAGTACGGTGGAGGCACGGTTATAAGGAATTTGGTAACAGAAGTGGCAACAACGACCTACATACAAAAGTGGCAAAGAAAGATGAGTGTGTTTCGTGCAATTTCCAAGGGAGCATACGAGCATTTGATAGAGAAGCCACCTACAGCATGGGCTCGGTCACACTTTGAAGAATGGCCTAAGTGCAACGCTATCACAAACAACATAGTGGAAACCTTCAATGGGAGGATCTTAGAAGCTAGAGAGCTACCAATAATCAGTATGCTTGAATGGATAAGATGCTATCTGATAGAGAGATTCGTTGTCTATCGATTGAGAGCACAAAAGTATCTTGCTATGGGAGGAAATGTATCACTGAAAGTAGTAAGGCGACTTAACTTGGAGATTGAGGAAGTGAGGAAGTGGGTTCCAAAATGGGCCGAAAGATTAAAGTTTGAGGTTCTATAGTTCAAAGAACAATACATTGTGGACTTGCAAGATTGGAGTTGCTCTTGTAGATTTTAGGGATTAACTGGCTTACCATATGAGCATGCAGTTTGTTGCATATTTCATCAGAGACTAGATCCTCAAGATTTCGTGCATGAATGTTACTCGTTACGAAAGTATGCGGAGTGTTATGGACCACTGATTCATCCAATTAATGGTGAAAATATGTGGCCCTTGACTAACATGGAGCCCCTTCTTCCACCAAAGATCCATAAGCAACTCGGGAGACCAAAGAATATGAGAAGAAAAGATAAAGATGAACAACCTAAACCTCAAACTTGTGTGGGTTAGCACAAGCTTGAGGTGTGGAGGATGCAACCAATATGGCCACAACAAGCATACTTGTTCAAAGAGACAGGTTGGTAGAGAGGCAAATGTGGATGGCATGGCCCATGGTGGACCTATAGATGGTGTGGCTCATTAGGATACTTTATGAATATGTTACATATGTGGTGTGACTTTTTTTATGTAGCTTTTTGATGTCGCTTACTGGTGTAGCTTACTAGTGCATGAATGGATACTTTAGTTAAACTTGCTTTTTGATGTAGCTTACTGGTGTAGCTTACTGATGCATGAATGGATACTTTAGTTAAACTTGCTTTTTGATGTAGCTTACTGGTGCATGAATGGATACTTTAGTTAAACTTGCTTTTTGATATAGCTTACTGGTGCATGAATGGATTCTTTAGTTAAACTTGCTTTTTGATGTAGCTTACTGGTGTAGCTTACTAGTCATGAATGGATTCTTTAGTTAAACTTGCTTTTTGATGTAGCTTACTGGTGTAACATATTGATGTAGTTTACTTATGTAGTTTACTGGTGTAACATGAATTACTTTTTGGTGTACTTACTGGAGGGTTCATAAACCTGTCTTTTTGCCGTATACTATATATCATGTAATCATTTATACAAGTTGCCATGAATTTGACTCATACACTCTTTCATAAATATGAATTGTCATTAAAAACAACAACAGTTACATAGGTCCAACTTCCTATTTCCAACTACTACAGCAAATACTACAGATTCCAACAACAACAATTACATAAGTCTTACTTCCTACTTCCAACCACTAAGTTGTCATTAAATGACATTACCAAGGTCCTACTTATAACAACTACAAATTACATATGAGTAAATACAGCAACAGACAGTTACAATCCATGAAAACAATGCAATCATCTTCCACATCTTTATTTTCTTGTCTCTCGAGTGGATCATTTGCTTGTGATGTTGTATAGTAATCTAGTACCGATCAGATGGCAATGGTTCAGCCCAATCAAAATAACCACAACACCAGGACTCCTTATAGTTTGGGCATCTTAAAAATTTCCTACCAAGGTTGCTTTCAGTGAACGCTGTCAGTTGAATGACAACCTCGCCACAGTCACACAATGTCCTTTACTGCCTTAATGCATTGCTGGAAACTGACACATGAGATTGAGAAGCCATGATTGCTGCTATTCGAACTACAAACCACACCTGAACAAGTAGCATTTTAACACAATCAACCAAAAAATTGGACATTAGGAAAATATTGTTTAAATCAATTAAATCAAATACAGTTTGAATCAGTTTAAATCAAAGTCCAGTTTAAACGAAATAAAGTCTAAATCAAAATTCCAGCAAACTAGTAAACAACATTAGTTTGGGAAACTGGACATAAATGCAATTTAAACTACTATATGACAACATGATAAGGAAAGATGCAATTTAAAATCACCAAATGATACGGTAAAAGCAATTAAATAAAGAACAAAATAATGCAAGGAATGATGCAATGGGACCACTACATGGAAGAAACAGAATGTATGGCTAATGTGGGGACCAATACATGATAAGAAGAAAAAGGGTCCAGCGAAATTGATAAAGGAATGAATGGAAAATTACTAGTGACATAGGATATATTGTTAGCTTATGATAGCATCACATTAGGGGGACCACATTGCCAATAATTAGTTTCTGTCTTGTCCACTTTGTTATTTTATTTATGTTTATCTTAGTTCATATCACCGAACCAAACATTGTGGACCTGTTCATCAGCAAACCAGGGAGAACGAAATTGATCAAACCAACCGAAAGGGAGAATGAAATTGCTCAGACAAGAAAAATACCACCATCATTCCCACGATTAAAGGTTCAGAAACAATTCCCACAAAGAAATTTCAAGAATTTCAGAAAACTTGGAACCACAAATGCAATTGAAGATTCTAGGTTACCTGTCAAAAATTCTGATACACGAGTCAGCAATGGTCTAAATAACGTAGAGAATGGCAATTATGCCAGACCAGTGGCAGAGGGAAGGCGATGCAAGGCCCGACGGCAATGACGATAGAAGTGGAGGAGGTGAGGCGTGATGGCAGGGACGATCTCAGTATCACAGAGAAGACAACTACATCAAAATGGAATAACACGGATAAGGGAAAAGATAAAATAGAAGACAAAAAAAGAAATAAGAAAATGACTGATGATGTGTTAAATTATTGCCAGGTTAGCATTATTTTAGTAATGTATGGTGTTGATGTGGTGCTAACTGGAGTGCCACGTGTACCATACTAATTGTTGACTAACAGTTGACTGGCACTGGGGACTTTTTTTGAGAGTTTTAAAAACTATAGGGATCAAATCCTTTATTTTTAAAGTGTAGGGACCAAAACCACTATGAGGTGAAACTATAGGGACTTGGATTATATTTTAACCTATTTTTTTTCAAAAACATGTCTACTTTCAGTGGTGACACTAAAGTCACCACTAAAAGTTCTTATAGCATTTTTCAATTATTTTTAAAAAAGTATACTTTTCGTGGTGATACTAAAAGTCCACTTTCAGTGACAAAACTAAAAGTCGTCCCTAAAAGTGGACTTTCAGTGGCAACAAATGTCACCACCAAAAGTGAATAGATAATTTTATTTAATAATTTAAAAATTAAAATTTATTTAACTTCTTAATATTTTATCAAATTAATTTTTCATTCAAGGCTATAATTTCATTAGATTTATTCTCTTTTTTTTTTTTAAATTTGTAGTATCTCATGAGTCCTTACACAATTTACCTAATTTCTCAATAAATTAAAAAATTTAATTTTTTCCTAAGTGGACTAAGAACTATTTTTAAAAGTGAAAATATTTAAGGATTTAGTGAGAAATTAGATAATTTGTGTTAGGTCTCTTGAGACAAATAATTTAAATAAACAAAAAAAATGCAATGAAATTATAGCCTTGAGAAAGTAAAAATTAATTTGATAAAATATTAAGACGTTAAATAAAATTTAATTTTTAAATTATTAAATAAAATTGTCTATTTACTTTCGGTGGTGACACAATGTCGCCATCGAAAGTACTTTCAGTGACGACTTTGCGTCGCCACCAAAAGTAAATAGACAATTTTATTTGATAAATTAATAAGTAAAATTTATTTAACTTCTATTTAACTTCTTAATATTTTATCAACTTTATTTTCTCCTTCTCAAGACTATAATTTCATTACATTTATTTTCTTTATTTAAATTTGTAGTATCTCAAAAGTCCTTATATAATTTATCTAATTTTTCACTAAATCCTTAAAAATTTTAACTTTTCAAAATAATCTTTAGTCCACTTAATAAAAAAAATTAAATTTAACTCCTAAAAATTAGAAAGAAAATGGTAGATATGTACTAGCTTAAACAAAATGATCAAGGTTTGAGCTTTCAATATTGCATTTTGCTGATCAAGTATTAACATTTTTTTATTTCAAATGTCGCCACTAAAAGTCTCACTTTCAGTGACAACTTTTAGCGTTGCCACTGAAAGTGGACATTCAGTGACAAATTTTTTGTCGCTATCGAAAAGTCACCACTGAAAGTCAATTTTTTGGTAGTTTGTTGCTTACTTATATAAGTTAACATTTTAATTTATTTTTATCAAAAAATAAAAATAATTTATCAAACTTGGATTGATTCACTGGGTCGACCAAGGACCAAGCGATCCAAGGTTAGACCGATCCAGGTTAAGCATAAGAACTAACTTGCAATAGACCCGAATATGACCCAACTTCCTTATTATTATTATTATTTTAAAAAAAGACTTTGCTTGAGAGAGAGAAAGAGGGGGAGAGAGAGAGAGAGAGAGGCCTGAGCAAAATCAAAATCACAACATACTTGCATTAAACTGTAGAGAAACCCATTTCGATTTTCGCTTCAAAATCTTAATTAGATACAATGAGTCACTGTAGATCTTCGGTGAAACCCATTTCTTTCCTTTGTTTTGCTTGCAAAGCAACTTTGGTTGACACTTGAGTTGACAGAGAAACCCATTTTGCTTGAAGAGTAAAGTTGCAGAGGATGAGAGTGAGACATTAGAGATATTCTTGAAAGATAAGAAAGCTTGAAGAGTAAAGTTGCTTTGAGAGGATGAGAGTGAGATAGTGGAGATGATTCTGGAAATATAGGATCACACAAGACCACTTGATGGGATTATGTGAATGATTTTTTTCTTTATTTTTTATTGGGACGGGAAAGTAAAAAATAATTAAAATATAACCACAAATAACAATTAATTAGGAAAGGAGGATAATATGTGGCAACTTTTGGAGAGAAATATTTGACAAATTTTGGAGGAGGGATATTAGAAAAATTAACAAAAAATTTGCATTAAAAAAAGTAAAGAAGGAAAAAAATTAAAAATTGAGGAAAATAAAAAAAATAAGAAATTTATTTGAGACTCATTAGCATATTAATTATTTATTTTTAAATAAATTTCACATGTGTCTTTGATATATTTGCATAGAGTATATATTTCACATGCGTTTTTGTGAAATTTAACTTGCTCTGTTTGACAATGTTTGAAGTGCTGTGTTTGTGAAATTTCTCCATGGATTCAAATCAAACATTGATATTTATTATTTTATATTTGAATTATTGTAGATGTTTATCAATTATTATGGATGTTTATGACTTTAAAGTGTGAATTTTGCATATAAATTATTTATTTTATTTGTTTTTGAATTTATTTGTAAAGATTTAATTATCATATATATATAATGAAGCTCAAATAAATTGCTTTAAATAGCGTCTTGAAATTTGATTTCAATATTTTCAATAGCAATATAAATTCTACTTATATTTTGAAATACAAAATATTCAAAAATAATGACAAGCATTAAATCAGTAAAAGGAATAGAAACAGATTGATGAATTGAAATTCTCATTATGAAAATAAACTTACAGAGTTGTAGTACAGAGATGATGAACATAGTAGCAAAAGAGGATGATGATTATGAAGAGAATTTTTACAAGTGGGGGTTTGAGAGAGAGATTATAGAGAGAGTTGTGTGGAATTCACTCTACCTATACAATTGAACTAAGTGTGCTTATATAGAAATTTTTGAGCCAAATTTGAAGAGTGTTGAAGTTCGTGGATTCCAAATGCTCTGAAATTCGGAATTATTGAAGTTGGCCGACAGCTTTGGAAAAGTACTTTTGTTTGTTTATGCCGACGTTTGTTCTTTTTGAAAAGTCAACACCTGTTGAATTACTTTTGACCAGGTTATCAGCACTATCTTTTTAAGCTAGTTTCTCCTTTTGATGAAGTTTTTATTTTTGGTACTGAAAATTGTTGATCATGAGAGCGACTTAACTTAACCTTAGTCAAATTGACTCAGGTTAGCTAAATCCATATTGTAGCAGTTATCTTCGTTTTGATTATAGGGAGATTGAACTTTTAGATTACTCCCTGTTGAAGACGGGGCCTTTTTTGTTGGAGCTTTTTTTGATAAAGCTTTGATCTTTTCTTAAAATTCTTCTCCAGTAGCTGTTGCGGCTAAATCTGCCATTATCTGAGATTTTGATGTCAAAAACTGTGAATTCTTCTAAACACTTTGACTATATTTTAATTGTCCTGGGTGCTGAGAGATCCAATTTTGAACAGATTGTTTGCTTAATAAAGATGGGTTGTATGATGACTACCATTTAATATTGAAAGTTCTTGAAAAAAATGTTGGAAATCCTAGTGGGAATTTTGTGGTAAAATCAAAATCCCATGTCATGATCCAAGCGATTCCAAAAGTTGCAAAGAAATGCAATAAATTTGTTCCTTGAACATAATCAGTTTGACTTTTGAAATATTGAAAGGCTTCTTGAGCGTAGGGGAAAGAAAACATACTGTTGGGTTAAAAAAGAAAAACCATTCTGAAAACTAAGCCAGAAACTCAACTTGGTCTTTTTTGAACCAGATGAACCAAGAGTGAGAATATGGACGAATAAGGAGCATATTAAACTAGGCTTTATAGTAATCCCAATAATCAAAAGCTTGTGGATAAAATTGCCTAGAAAAAGCTTATTGAGTGTATAAGGATTTATTCCATTGAACAGGTGTTAAAACATGATTGATATTCATTTTTGACTATAGAATTCTTGAAGGGTTAGATGGATCATATTCATGAGTAAAGGTTATTAAATTAGTATCTACTAGAATGAATTCACAAAAAAGTCTTGATTTTTCTAGACTTACCAGCAAGTAGTGCCATTCAGTTGGAAATATCTTTTGAGCAATTTTCCTAGCGGTAATTTTTAGCTGTATCCATTCAGGTTCGATAGCTACAATTGGAACACTAAAATATTTTTTAACATATTGGGCTTTATCCTTTTAAGAAATGTTTTTAACATATTGGTTGACTAGAGTTAAAGGGACCATTTTTTAATGTTGAGGAGAGGCTATTTGTTGACTATGTTGTTGAGATGATGAAGAGGAAGCTAAAGCTTGATGATAAGACAAAGGAGTAAAATGATTTTGAGAATATATTGAAGGAGAGGAAGGCATAATACCTTGTGGCCTAATACCACTGCAGGAAGGGCGCATATTGATTGGTGTTGGAGCCAATACTAGAGATATTGATAAACTCAGTGGGAGTCCATATTGATCTTTAGTTTTTTCTATTTTCTTCTCCATTCTTTAATTTTCCTGCAAGAATTCTCTTGTGAGAAAATGAGGTAAAGTATTGGATTTTCCTTTGATATGTTGAAATTCGAAATCAAAACAAGAAAGTATTACTTGACAACGGGCAAAAATATGTTTCGAAACTAAATTTTAAACATCTTTTTCTAAAACATTTTTTTGCAGCTTTGCAATCCATTTTTAAAAGAAATGTTTTACTAAATAAATCATCTTAAAACTTTGTGATATATAGCACTACAGATAAAATTTCTTTTTTAATTGTTGAATATTTTTCTTGAGTTACGGTCCAAATTCCTGAGTAAAACCTGACTAGTTGTTCTTTGTTACTATTTTTGGGAATTTGCTTAAGAATACCTCCATAACTTATGTCCGAGGCATCTATTTCTACTATCATGAAGGTATTTGGATCAAGGATTCCTAAATATGGAAGGCTTTTAACTTGAGTTTTGAGAGTTTTGACTATTTGGGTCATTGAATCATCCTAAGTTAGGGCTTTCTTTCTTAATCTTTGGTATAAAGGTTTGCAAATAATTCTTAAATTTTGAATAAAACTGGCTGCATAATTAAGGCATCCTAAAAATCTTTGTAATTGATTCATATCTTTAATTTCATCTATAAATTTGTTTGCAAATTCTATTGATCTACTTATGGGTTTGATAGTTCTTTGATAAATATCGAATCCTAAAAATATAATTTTTGTTTGAAATAATCTCATTTTCTTAGCAGATACAACTAAACTATTTTTCTTAATTATTTCATAAAATTGATTAAGATGATTAAAATGTTATTCTATTGACCTAGAAAATACTAAACTTCATCTATATAGACTATTGTAAATTGAGTGTATAGGTTGAAAATATTATTTATAATGATTTGAAATTCTGAAGGGGCATTTTTGAGACCAAAGGGCATTACGTTCCATTCGTAATGTCCAAAGAGGACTGTAAAAATTGTTTTGTACTTATCTTGTTTGGCTATTTAAATTTGATAATAACCTGACTTTATATCAAATTTTGAGAATAAAGAGGCTTGTTGAATTCTAGTTATTAAATCTCTTTTATTTGGAATTAGGTACCTAATTTATCTTAAAGTTTTATTGAGCTGTTTATAGTTAATGACCATTGTAGGGGCATTTCTTTCTATTTCTTCTTGATTTTGAACAGAAAATGCTGAACAGTTCCAGGGGTAATTGCTTGGCCTAATTAACTTTTTATCTAATAAATCTTGAATCTCTTTCTTACAATATTCTAGGGTTTCTTCATTCATTTCTATCAGACTAGCTTTGGTAGGAATATTATCTTCACTAAAATTAGCTTCATAAGGTAATGACACTACATGCTTTTTCCTATTCCAAAAAGCGTTTGGGTGTTCTAAGAATAAACCTTTTTCAAATTTTTGTTGAATAAGTATTATCCTATTTTTGATGAAAGGGTTTTTCTATCTGTTCTTCCATTTTTTTGCAATGAATTTCTTTATTAATAGTTTTATTTGATTTTGTTTTCTATTTATTAGATTTATTTTTGATACTGCCAATGATTTTAGTAAATTTACATCTTTAGTTTTTGAAGGATTTAAAAATTCAAAACAAATTTCTTTTCTTGATATATCTATTGATATCCCTTATTTTGAAACCTTAAAAGGATAAATAAGAGTTAAAAACGGGGTTCCTAAAATCATTGATTCATTCAGATTCCTAACTAAAACAAAAGTTGTTTTGAAACACATACCTTTATTACATATCTTAGCATTTGACAGTTTGTATTTTATTGGTAATTGATTTCCTCTTGCGCCACTAAGGCTCTCTGTAGTTTTTTCATAATATTAAGTAGGAATTAGACCTTCTTGAACACAATTCATATATGCTTCTGAATCCATTAAAGCTATTGTTTTTAAGCTATATTCTCTATTGATAGTTAAAGTTACTTGACAGTACCACTTTTGAATTTAAATTCTTGATATTATATTTAAATAATTATCACTAGGTTTTGTGCTAGTTTCTACTATTTTTTTTTTTCAGTTTTCTCTATATCTTTATTAGCCATTAAGCTTAACATATCTATTGACAAATATATGTCTTTTTGTTTTAACATTTGAATTTTTTCTTTGATAATTTTGATTTCCTCTTTTAATTCTTTTAAAGTAACATTTTCTTCTACTGGTTTATTTTTGAATCTAGTAATTATTTCTTGAACATTAGTTTCGTTAAATATTCTTTCCTAATTTCTTCATTATCTATTTTATCTATTATTTTTATTAGATTTTGAATTTTATCTTTGTTAATAACATTAATATGTTTTGAATAGTTATTGCAATCACAGATTCCTATACAATCATTATCACTATTTTCTATTGAGTCTAAACTTTTATTTGAGCTATCTTGATGATCTATTTGATATATTTCATTATGACTAACACTGCTAGTTGTTTCACTATCTATTTCTGATTGTTAATCTTCTAACAGAATACTTATTAGACTTTGCTTATATTTATCATCTATATTTAAAGAATTAATTTTCTTTTTAAATTGACAATTTTTTGATATATGACCATGCCTCCCGTATTTAAAATAAACTATATGTTTGTAATCTGTAATTTGCCTATGGTGTTTTGAATATTCTTTTTTGTGAGGTTTTCTAAAAGATTTTTGATATTTGTTGATTGATTTTGGAGGGCGATTTTGAGGTTTTTTTGTATGTTTTCTATAATGTTTATATTTATCTATTTTTCTAAGTTTTTTGTGTCTTAATGAGGGTGGATGTATTTTTTCTATTCCATATTGATCACAAAAACTTCTTAATTCTCTATGACTACTTTTTATTTCGATTTAATTTTGTATTGTAATTTCATATCATTACATAATTCTATTTCTTCATTAGTAACATAGTTAATTAATTCTCCAAATATCATTTGATCATAAGGTATTGTATTATTTCATTGTTTTCTAATATTTTCCCTAACTCTTTTTGCAAACAAAGTTGATAGTCTGCCTACAAATCTTTTTTTCCAATAATTAGCATTACTAATGATCTTGTATACAATTTTGTTAAAAACATATCATTATGCCATCTAAAATCTGACATTGTTGGACATCTTAGGTTGATTAATTGGTTTATTGTTCTTTCTTGAAAGTCTTGAGGATTTCCTACAAAGTGTTTTTGATATTGCATATATTAATAATGCTACTCCATCTTGAATTTTTACCATTTGACCGTTTCTTTCTTTTTGCTTAATTGCAAATTTTATTGTTGATCTATCTATTTCTATTAAGTAATTATCCCACTATCCTTTTAATTGACCAGTAAATCCTGTTGTTATCAAAGTTACTATATTTTTCTCGTTATTATTTTTGATCCTATTAGTTGTTGCACACATTGAAATACTTTGTATTGTATCTAATATTTGGTGTTCACTAGCATCATCTATATTCCATTCTATTATTGCTTCTCCTGAGCAACTATTTTCAAAATACAAACATTTTTCTTCATATTGAGTATCTGGATAACTTGGTCTTGCATAATAATTTCTTGTAGTAGGTTTAGGATTTTTGAATCTTATTTTATTTAACTTTAGTTCTTGATCATTTTCTTGATTCTCTTTTGTTATTATATTTATCTAAAGGTTTTTAGTTTTGTTATTTGAGACATTTAATTAATCTAATTTTCTTGTAATATCTTCTAATAAGGATTGAGAAGCTTTTCCTAAGTTTATCGAACTAATTTCTTCTTTTGTTAATGTGGGTATTTTATATATGGGTTTTTGAGGATTTTGTAATTTCATTGTATTTTGAGAAAATCTACTAGAAGACGTTCCTAATTCTTTATTGTTCATTACATTTTCTATCATGTCTAATTGTTTTCCTATAGTATTTATTGCTAAATTGGTATAGTTATTTTGAGCTTCTATATTTTTAATATCTTTTTTTTGACTATTGGCTGCTTCATTATAATCTATGGTTTTGAACGTTGAGGCTTCTAATTCTCAACTACCTCTTGTAAACTTTAAGTTTTCTAAAGGTAGATGAACAAATATTACTCTTTGACCTAATGCTGTATCCCATTTTATGGTTATTCTGTTATGTGTATTGATAGTTTTTTCTTGATCTAAAAAGGGGTTAAATATATTATTATTTTGACAATATATGCTAAACCAGGTGAAAAAGAAAATGTTTTCTTTAATATCTTCTAAATACTTATAATATTCTTCTTTCCATTTTTGTACTTATTCTAATGAAAGAGTTTTGAAATACCAATCTCTCATAGGCTTATTATGATCTTGCATGAATTGTTTATTAAGTCTTGGTTTATCTATTGTAAATTCTCTTGTAATTACTAATATTTGTGATCTAGTTGGTGAATGGTTTATTGAAGGTTCTTTATTTACAGGTTCATATATAGGTTGTGGAACGTTAGGTTGAAAATCTACTCCTCTTAAATTGTATTGAACATTACTTGTTGCAGATCTATAATCACTATCTATTGAATGTCTACTTCCTATTTCTAAATCTGGGTTTCTAAACATTTTGGTTCTAAAAGATTGAGATCTTTTCATTTTAATGATCACATCTCCTTCTGGAGTTTGAACATAATTATCTAAAGTTTTTGATTCTATATTCCTAGGTGGTTGAATTTTATCTAATTTCCAGTCTTCTGGAAATGCGTTTATTATCTCATCATGTTTTAAAGGTTTTGGAGTTGTTATTATTGTTCTTTGTAAATTAGCTTCCATAACTATTGTTTCATTCCTAGGGGATTCTTTTTTAAGTGTAATTTCTACACTAGTTTTTGATACTTTATAATGAATTCTGTAAATTATTACTAAATGATCATTTCCTTCTTCCCATATTCCTTCTCTAGACTTGATATGTAGCTGTAAAGCATTTTCTACGTTTATTAATGTTTTCATATAATTTGAAAAGCAGTTGAAATATATTGGTCCATCACAAAGATTAGATTCGACCATGCTTATTGTTGAATCTTTAAAAGATATTGCATTTTTATCTCTAAGTAACAAAATACTAGATTATTTATTCCTAACTTATGTAGCGGTTTGACAGCTATTTGAATTAATTCTATCTGTAAAAATTTATATCCATCTTTTTGATGTTGAGCTATTAAATTTTTATCTAACAATTTTCTATAATACACACACACACATACACACACACACACACACACACACACATATCCCTTGGCTAGGACCGTGATGAATATTTACTAATGATCATTTTTGGATTTCTTAATATTTTTAGAATTTTATTTAATTAATTTGTATTTTGACTTTACATACCAGTATTCAGAATTATTCTTAAATTCTCATATAATGAAAATATAATTATAGGTTATGTTTCCAGAAGGATTCAACATAGTTTTTTTTATACGTATACTACCAGGAGATAAAGTAAAAATGGAAGTAAGTCATTTTGATTCAAGTGGAGGGCGTATAAACTGTGGATTTTAACTTATTTTTACTAAATATTTGTAAATCGATGGCTTAGATCACCAACTATGTTCGTATTGAGATATTACACAGAGACTCTTTAATATCCTAAGAAATTTATGTATTCACTTACAACTTTGCCAACCAGACGGCAAAGATACCATTGGGAATGGAAGAAAAACTTTAAAATATATGATTTCTTTTTCTTTTTATTTTCTTGCATGATGTTCCACTCTCTCTCTTTTTCTCGCAATTCTTCCTGCCCTTCTTCTTCATCAATTTCGGATAAGGAATTATCTTCATCCTCCAAAAATATTTTCAATGAAGAAATTCATTTTCAAAATATAAATCAGTCTTTAGATGATTGGAAGATCCCTCCAATATCTAAAAATGATTTATATAAACCCAGTGGTAAGTTCTTTCAGACATTTGATTATATAATCAGATCTGTAGAAGAAGTTATCCCTGTCAATCCAGATAAGGAAGAATTCTTTCTCTTATCTAAAAAATCTCTTTTGAAATGTAAAAAGACATATAAACATTTGCACATAGGTTGTGTGCAAATTGAAATCAAACCTCTCGTAAGAAAATGTCTTAATTTTTCTTGTCTATTATTTCTTAGAGATACTAGGCATTTAAACTTTACAGATTCTATTTTAAGAACTGTCAAATCTGGTCTTCACGTCGGTCCAATTTATTTCAATTGCTTCCTTGATAGGATGGTTTGAAAGTAATGGTGGGATCCATAAATTTTTCAAAAAAACTTTATTGGAAGTTAAAATGATTTTATGAAATTGTACAATGCTAAAGATAATAATTCAAGTTATAAAATCAATATGTTCAAGATGAATATTTGTAAAGTGCAAGGAATTAAAGAGTAGATATACAAGTACACAAAATAAAGAGAGAAGAGATAGAGAATGCAAATTCAGAGATTTATACTGGTTCAGCTAATCTCAAGCCTACGTCTAGTCCTCAAGAAAACCACTTGAGTATTTCCATTATAATTGAAAGTTTGATCCAGGTATTTGCAAACCACTACAACCACAAGTTTGATCCGGATACTTGTTAGCCACTACAAAGAATTTTGTTAGCTAAGGCTTCTTCATAACCTAATAGAGAATTTATGATTCTGGGCTCCTCTTCAACCCTTCAGAGAATTTTTGGTAACCTGACTTCTCTACAACCCAAAGCAAGTTCTCTCAACAAACACTCTTTTAAACACTCTTTTAAGGAATACTCTCTTTGATAATACAACTCAGAAGTTGAGAAGAAATAAGATGAATATAAGAATAACTCTCTTCAAAGAGTAGATGATACAATATCAATCTCTAATAGCTCAAATGATTGATGATATGCAAGATTTGGCTTAAGAATGCTTTCCTTTCTCTCAAAGATGATAGAGCAAGTTAATATCACATTGTAGGACTTTGTTCTAGCTCAAAATCGAGTATCTAAGGTCATATATGTAAGATTTTACAAAACTAGCCATTATATAGTCGTTACAGTACTTAGAGTGTGGTCCAGGTGTCAATTGGTCGACCAGTTAGGGTCACCTAGTCGATCACCCACTGATAGTAGCAAAATACTGCATTTTCAGGGCTCCTGGTCGACTAATTGGAAGCTGCCTAGTCGACCACCAGCTGGCAGTAGCAAAATACAGATTTTGAGCTCTCTTTAAAAATTCATAACTCCCTCATTTGAACTCTATTTTAAACAAATAATATATCATTGAAAAGTTCTTGGAGTCTAGTTTCAAATGAAAGAAGTTTTACTCAAAATTTTTTTGATATAAAAGATATAATCAAAACATTGACCATAGGTCAGAATAAAATAATTTTTGAGTGCAGTAAAATCAACTTTCAATTTTTCAATCTATACTTTAAATAGTCATATCTTTCTCATTTAGACTCCGTTTTGAATAAATAATATACTGTTGGAAAGCTCTTTGAGTCTACTATCAAATGAGATTAAGAATAATGAAAAAAAATGATTTTTCATTTAAGAGATATGGTATAAAGAGTGACCAAAGGTCAAAAACTAACTTTGTAAAACTTCATATCTCACTATCTTTTTGTTCAAAATGCTTGAGCCAATGTATGCAAATCTAAATCATTGAGTTGTATAAGTATACTAGCCTATTTAAAATATACCTAATGTAAACACATAGGCTATCTTGATGCATCCAAACTTCCAACACTTCAAATCTTCTAATTCTTCATTCCTTGGAGCTTTATTCTTGCATGTTGTTTTCCTTGAGTAAAGCAAGTTGTTGCTTTTCCTTGTTCTTCAATCCAATGCTCACTCTTCTTGTTTTGAACCAACCTATAAAGTATATCTTACTTGCAAACCAAATGGTTAGTTTAATTCATAATAAATAGCATGATTCCATATATGAAACATTACATTAAATAACATAATCATGCTTAAATACTCGTAGCATATATATGAGAATTATCCTTTATATATATCTATGCTATAATTCACATACATTTGTCATCATCAAAACTTATAACATAAAGCCTTAGGGATAACACGGTTAGTCTCTTAGATACTAACCTTAGGGATGCCCTTAAGTTAAACGTCAAGTTGAATGTTTCTATATAAACTTGTAGCTTTACTCTATAGGATTCAATATAAACTAATAAACTCTATGAGTTCATTGGTCCTCAAACCTAGGGAAACAGGCTAGATGACCTATTTCCTCACTGACACCACTTAGGCTAATGTTTCTATTTCTAGAACCATTAGATAGGAAGAGGTTTCCTTTCCTGAGGAGTAGATGCTTGAGAAGGCCGCCCCTCCTCTACCTTAAATCACACCTAATTTTTGTCAAATTAGGCAAACCCAAGACAGATCTGAAGGAATCTTTTTTGACAAAAGGAATTCCTTTAGTTCCACTAGATATGTTAGATCTAGTTCAAGCTTTAGAACATCTTTGTCTGAACCTTACAAACAATCTTGTTCTTCCCTTCCCAATATCAGGACTCATAAGAACTATGAGCCCCCTCAAACTTGCTAGTCCTTTTAGCATCCAATTATAAGGATTAGATACCTTGTCCTCCTACCTAGGCCAACCTATCAGAGAGAAGATAACGATCAATGATATAATCTTTCTCCAACCTTATCTCAAATGAATGAGCCATTTGAGATAAACAACCTCCAAAAGGATTTCTTTCAAATTGATAAGAAATCCCTCCAAGAAGATTTCTATTTTAAGCATAACACTCAAAAGAGAGATTGGTTCTTGAATACATATCAAGGTTAACCTCGTAAAGAAATCCAAAAGAAATTTTATAAATTTCTCAACAGATTTTCGATGAACATCCAGTTCTTCGATTGGTTTGAATGTTATGCGGTAGAAAACAAAGTTGACTACCCAAACGTCAACCCTTTAAACATCAATGTCAATTGGCATACAACCAGGGGTAAGGTAGTTGTTTCTGATCTACCTCCGTCCAAGATGTTCCAGATACCTAACCTTTTGGACTCTAAGTAGCAGCCTTTGGTCGCTGCTTTCTTCAAATATAAGGATACTGGAGGAGATATCACTTATGATGACAATCAAAATATAATTGAACAAAACAATTATACCAATTGTTATCTTCAAGCCTTAGGAGAACATATCTAGAAACCCTCTAGGATTATCCTTCTTAAGCTAGAATCTTCAATCAAGCCTCCTAAAGAGAAACCTCTCTTCAAGCTGGCTAGGCTCCCTGGCCTAATCAAAACCGAGCTTAATAAGAGTCTGTAACAGGAGATTAATAGACTAAAAAACATTAAGCTCCCTGAAGAATCTTCTTCTTCATCTTCTAAGTTGACCATTAACAACTTAGAATAAACTACTATAGATAATAGTAGTGTTTAATCTGAAGCTTGTATCACCTGATTTAAACTGATTGGAAAACTCCAACCAAAATCTTATACCCTAGAGCTACTGCCCCTGACCTAGCGTTAGAAGAAACTCCTCAAATGCTTAAACAAGGCTTTAGAGGAGATAGCATCTATGTGTGGAATATAGATGGTCAATCCGAAACGAATATTCTAAATATTCTTCAACAAATGGCAATGGTTAGTACCATCTTCAAAACATCCAATGAATGTTCTAAAGAAATAGTCATCTATATTTTAGTTGCTGGATTTACTGGACAACTAAAAGGTTGGTGGGATAATTATCTCACTAGCTTCGATAGGACCCAGATTATCCAATCTATCAAAATTGAACTCGACGGTACTCTTATCATCTAGGAGGGTTAGCTGGTCCTTGACACCATTAATACCCTGATCTTCGCGATCATCCAACACTTCATAGGGGATCCTTCCCTATGGAAAGATAAATCCTGAGAAGTTCTCTCTAACCTTAGGTGTAAAACCTTATCTAACTTTAAGTGGTATAGAGATACCTTCTTGTCTAGGGTTTACACTAGAGATGACTGTCAACAACCTTTCTAGAAAGAAAAGTTTTTGGCAAGTCTTCCTAAATCCTTATGAGACAAAGTAAGGGAGAAAATTAGGAGCCAAACTGGTTCTGAAGAAATCCTTTACCATAATTTGAGCTACGACCAGCTTGTAGCTTACATTCAAAAAATTGTATAGAAAATTTATCAAGATGATATAATTCAACATAAATTATCCAAAGAGAAAGGTTTTAACAAAAAAGAGTTAGGAACTTTCTGCGAATAATTTGGCTTACCAGCCTGTAAGCCAAAATCCAAATCCAAACCCAAACCTAAACCTCAACCCTAGGTTTAGGATTAACAAACTATTACCAAAAACCTAGAACGAATCTTTATAAGAAACTTAAGAAGGACTTTAAAACTAAACCACCAGTAGATTTAGTTAAGGAATTAACTTGTTTCACTTGTGGCAAAAAGGGCCATAAGGCTCAAGATTGTAAACTCAACATAAAACTTAGAGCTCTCAAGCTTAAGAAGTTTACCGTTGAACAAATTAACAATTTGTTGGACAATACTTCTTTAGAAGATAAATTTGATTCACCCTCTAACGAAATCAATCAAATTCAAGAAGATGATATTCCATATTCTTTTGAACAAACCTTAGGTATTAATACCCTAGACAAAGAGGAAGATTTGATAATCGATTTGATTAACAAGCTTACTGACAATGAGAACAAGGATAGTTATTTGGCTAAGTTCAAGCAAAGTATTGATGTGAAAGCCTCAAAACAAATTTCAAAACCTCCAATTTATGATCTTTCAAACATTTTGAAAAGATTTCAAGAAAAACCAAAACCTGTAACTATACAAGATCTTCAAAATGAAATCAGCTATTTAAAAATTGAATTTAAACAGTTGAAAAATTAACAAGATTTACATTCTTTGTTGATTTCTCAAATTCAAACTGGGAAACCTATTTTCGAGGATTCCCCCTAAAATATTGAAAATTCTGAAGAAGTTTCAGAAACTTTTTTGAATCTTATTTCAAGAATTTCAACCCAAAAATAGCATGTATCTGTTAGGATCATCATCAATGATGATTTTATCTTGGATATAGTCGCTTTATTTGATTCTGGTGTAGATTTAAATTGCATTAGAGAAGAATTAATTCCTCTAAAATATTTTGAAAAAACCATTCTTAGGTCTGCTAATGGATCTAAACTTCAGATTAATTTCAAAATTTCAAATGTTTTTGCTGAAATGAAGGATTGAAGATTCCCACTCCTTTCCTTCTAGCAAAAACCCTTTCAAACGATGTAATATTGGGAATACCCTTTATTCATCAAGTAATGAGGTTTATGGTAACAAAGGAAGGTATTGAAGTCTAAGACTCTGGAAAAACAATTATCTTCAAATTTACTCAAAAAACCTGTTTACAAAAATATAAACAGTATTAAACATATTAATTCAATTTATTTCTGGCAAAATCATTTATACATTCATGATTTTATATTAAGTTTTGCCATTATTTTCAGAAAATTAAATAATTTTCATATAAAATATGTTTTCTTTGTAGGAGAAGATGCCTCCCAAATTACGGGATAAAGGGAAAATCCAGGCATCCTCAGATGCAAAATCCATTTCCAAATCTTCTATCCACCTTAATAAATCTTTGTCCATTTTTTAGGCTTCATCTTAGAAACCTAAAAATACTGGGACCACTTCCCAGTCTAAAGAATCAAAAGCTTCGTATGCTTTCCCTATTGAAACTCTTCTAGCCATCCAAAATTCAAATCAGAAGGTGAAAGCCTTAACTAAAAAGACTTAAGGCAGAAAATGTCCAAGAAGATGAATCTGATCTAACTCTGGCTCAAATAATTGAACAGAGTAAAAATTAAATTACTCAAATCAATCTGCAGAAGAAGATTGTCCTGAATCCCCGGCTAGTCTCTTTCGAATCCCCAAAATCGGTTTATTTCAAAAAGCCAAATGTTGTTCATATTCTTACTCAGATGGAACCTGAGTTATGGGAGAACAACCCAAACAAAATCTTTTGGAAGATTTTTCCCAAATCCTTTCATTTTAAGCCAAACTTTTTGAATAAAACTCAGATTTTATGAATTTATCTTAGTTGATTCTGATTATGTTTTTGTGAAACACTACTGGAATCCTAATGATAAAGTTGAGTATTCGTATTCAACAATTCAAATCTTGAAGGTTTTAACACCTTCCCAATGGGGATAAATTTTGAATCAAATTAAGAAATTTTCTCAAAATTTCGACCCAATTGGTTATTCATATTGGGATTACGTTGATGCCTGGTATAATATCTTTTGGTATCAAAACAAAAATTTTAGTCATTCTTGGCTAATTTATTTCAAAAATGGTATTCATTTCCATTTTCCTCAATGGTTCATTCATTGGTGGGAATTTTATGGTCCACACCATGATATTCTCCCAGAACCATTAAAAGATGGTTTTGAATTTTTTTTTTCAAAAACACTAATTTCGATGAAGACTTCGTTACAGTTGATCTTCACTATTTTTCAAAATTTGCTCTTACATGGATAATGCAATGACATTATCAATTTGGGAAGTCAATCTATACAAATTATCTTCTTGTCCTCCAAAGAGTACCTTACGTCAAATAGTGGGCACGATTTCAACAGGATAGAGACGATCTTGCATCTGTCAAACTTTGGATTAAAAAGAATCTAAAGCATCAAAGGATTGTAGATCCTGAAACTTGTAGGTTCCTCAACCAGAAGTCTTAGGTCCAAGTGCTGCTATCGGCTTCTTCCAGCAAAGAAGAATTCTTATAGTAGTTAAAAGCCACAATGACACTTCTTGAAGAAGAAAATGATCAGAAGCTATCTTCATCCAAGAAGACTCAATCTCTTGCATCATCAGCATCATCATCATGTGCACTACAGGACAATGAAGACGATTGCTACAGAATCAAACTCAATGAAGACTAATTCCTCCTAATCCGACAGACAAGCCTACCTCCATAAAAGACAAAAGTGAAAGATGCTCCGTCGAACGCTACTTTTGCTTTTGATAATTGTAATTTACTTTTGCTTTTACCCAGAGTTAAAGTAGGTTACCCCATTGTAAAAGCACTTTTACTTTGATAAAGTGTTTTAACCTTGTCCTCCACTTAGGATAGGATCCTATGTGTTCAATCGGCAAGCTTTGGCTATTTAAAGGCCTTCTTGCCACTGTTGTAAGAAAAAAGACTTAGTTTTCTAACTAAGCATAGAGTTTTAGAGTAAGAGAGTCTAAAGACTTCTTCAGCCTTCTCAACCTGTAAACTTTCTATTTTATCTTATTAAAATAAAGTATTTATTTCTTTAATTTGTGTTCTTATTTTTAAGCTTTCTTTAATTTATTTGTGTACTCATCTACATGCATCTCATGTAAGGAGTCAGTCTCCTTTCCTACTTTCTTTGGTTTTCCCCCTCCTTCTCCATTTAATGAGTCCCTCATAAGGGGCTCCAGGTCTTCCACCCCTTTTGGTATATATATATATATATATATATATATATATATGTATACATATAATAAATAAAAAAATAAATATATGTATATATATATAACAAAGTGTTAAAATGGATTAGGTATCCAATTCTCAATAAGAGAGATTTAATATCTAGAGTTTAACAAGTCTCTTTGTCTTGATCAGCTATTTGAATTTGATAGTATTCTGATTTCATATCAAATTTTGAAAATAAAGAGGCTTGTTGGACTCTGATATTAAATCTCTCTAATTGGAAATTGGATACCTAATCTATCTTAACACTTTGTTGAGTAGTTTATAATTTATGACCATTTTAGGGGCTCCTCTCTCTATTTCAGCTTGATTTTAAACATAAAAGGTTGAATAACTCCAAGGTGATTTGCTTGGTCTAATTAACTTTTTATTTAACAAATCTTGAATCTCCTTTTTGCAATATTCTAAGGTTTCTTTATTCATTTAGATTGGTCTAGCTTTGGTAGGGATCTCATCTTCTGTAAAACTTGGTTTTTAGGGTAATGAGACTACGTGTTTCTTCCTATTCCAAAATGCATTTGGATGTTCTAAACATAAGTCTTTTTCAAATTTTTATTCAACAAGAGTTATTTTATTCCTAACCTAGGGTTTTTCTGCTTATTCTTCTATTATTTTGAAATGGATTACTTTATTTAACATTTTGATCTGATTTTTCTTTCTAGTTATTAGATTTAATTTTGAGACAGCTAATGATTTAAGAAAATTAACATCTTTGGTTTTTGAGGGATTTAAAATTTCAAAGCAAATTTCTTTTCCTGATATATCTGTTGAAATTCCTAACTCCGAAACCTTAAAAGGATAAATTAAAGTTAAAAAAGGGTGTTCCTAAAATCATTGGCTCATTTGAATTCCTAACTAAAACAAAGGTTGTATTGAAACACATTTCCTGATTACAAATCTTAGTATTTGACAATTTGTATTTTGTAGCTAATTTATTACCTCCAACACTATTAAGGCTTTCAGTAGTCTTTTCATAATATTGGGTAGGGATTAAACCTTCTTGAACACAGTTCATATCAGTTTTTGAATCCATTAGAGCTATTATTTTTAAACTATATTCTTGATTGATTGTTAGCATTACTTGACAATACCACTTTTGAACTTTAATCCTAGAGATTATGTTTAAATAGCTATCATTAGGTTTTGAACTAGGTTCTGTAGCTTTTTCTTTGTTATTATCTTGATTAGTATCTTTCTTAGCCATTATACTTAATATCCCAAGCTGGGGCTTTCTTTCTTAACAGTTGGTACAAAGGTTTGCAAATAATTCTTAAGTTTTGAACAAAATCTGCTACAAAATTGAGATATCCTAAAAATCTTTAGAATTGATTTTTGTTTGTGATTTCATCTGGAAATTTGTCAACAAATTCTATTGATCTTCTTATAGGTTTGATCATTCCTTGATAAATATCAAAACCTAAAAATCTAATTTTAGTCTGGAACAATTTCATTTTCTTTATAGAAACTACCAAACCATTTTTGTTAATAATTTCTTAAAATTCTTTCAGGTCGGCTATCGGGACTACTTCTTACAGGTCCGTGGATTTCAGAGGTTCTGGAGTCTACGGATTTGAATTGTGATGAAGTATGAAAAGTTGATCACGAGGTCAATAGCTTTCTAAAAGTTTCTTTATCATCTTTTGCTGACACTTCGTTTTGAAAAGTTTTGTCTGCCACCTGTTGAACACCTTTTGAATTTTCTTGAACCCTACTTTTGAGCTAGCTTTTTGATGTATTCTTATGCCAACAATTTAACATAACCATAGTCAAAATTGACTCAAGTTACTGATGGAGCTTTCTCCATTGGACTTTTTTCTAATAGAGCTTAAAGCATCTGGTTAAATTTTTCTTCAGTTTGAGCAGCAGCTAATTCAACCATAATTTGAGAATTTGAAGTTAAAAATGAAGAACTTTTTTGAACATTTTGATCATATTTCAGATGGGTTGGATTCTGAGAGATTTATTTTTCAATAGCTTTCTTATTGAGCAGATTTGGGTTATAATTTGACCACCACTTAATGTTGAATGTTCTTGAAAGATAAGTTGGATAGCCTAATTTGAACCTGTTTGAGAAATCAAAGTCCCATGTCATGATCTAGGCTGTTCCAAAGGTTGCAAAGAAATGGAGCAATTCTATTCCTGAAATAAAATTAGTGTGGGTTTTGAAACATTGATAAGCTTCTTTAGCATATGAAGGAAGAAAATCTGCTATTAGACCAAAGAAATAAAACTATTATGAAAATCAAGCTGGAAATTCGACTTGACCTTTGTTAAACCAGATGAACCATGAGTGAAAAAAGGGTCGGATAAGTAACATGTTGAATCAGGCTTTTTAATAATCGCAGTAGTCAAAATTTTGAGGTTTGAACTATCTCGAAAAAGATTGTTGAGTATAAAAGGATTTATTCCATCGAGAATGAGTGATAATACGATTGATCTTTAATTTTGAGTATAAGATTCTTAAAGGATTGGAAGGGTCGTATTCATGAGTCAAGGTTAGTGAGTTGGTATCGACAAGAATAAATTCATAAAAAAGTCTGGATTTTTCTAAAGATGTGGGCACATAGTGCCAACCATCTGGAAATATTTTTTGAGCAACTTGCCTAGCAGTTGAATTTGGATCTTGAACCCATTTGAGCTCGATGGCCACAATTGGAACCTCATAGTCTTTTTTGATATGTTTTTCTTTTTGAGAAATATTTTGAACATAATTTTTTGCTGGAGTTAGTGGAGCCATTTTTTAGGATTGAACAGGAGTAATTTGTTGAATGATGAAGGGGTAACTAAAGCTTGATGATAGGTTAATGGAGCAAAGTGATTTTTAAAAGATATTAAAGGAGAAGAAGGCCTAATGCCTTGTGGTCTAATACCACTGCCGGAAGGGTGAGTATTGAGCAGTTTTGGAGCCAATATTAGAGATATTGATGAACCAATGGAGATCCATATTGATCTTTAGTGATTTCTTTTGGTTTTTTCTTCTCCATTTCTTGATTTTTCCTACAAGAATTCTCTTGTGAGAAAATTTAGTAGAGCATTTTCCTTTCGTTTGATGTGTTGAATTTCAAAATCAAAACATGAAAGTATTTCTTATCGACGAGATAAAAATATGTTTTGAAACCAAGTTGTGAACATCTTTTTCTAAAACACTTTTTGCAGCTTTGCAATCTATTTTTAAAAGAAAAGTTTTGTTGAACAAATCTTCTTGAAATTTTGTGATACATAGAACTATAGATAAAATTTCTCTCTTGATTGTTGAATATTTTTCTTAAGCTTCTGTCCAAATTCCTGAATAAAACTTAACTATTTGTTCTTTTTGACCATTTTTTGGTTTCTGCTTAAGTATTCCTCCATATCCTATATCTAAGGCATCTGTCTCGATAATCATGAAGGCGTCTGGATCAAGTATTGCTAAACATAGAAAACTTTGACCTTAGTTTTGAGAGTTTTAACTATTTCAGTCATTGAACTATCCCAAGTTAGGGCTTTCTTTCTTAGTCATTGGTACAAAGGTTTGCAAATAATTCTTAAGTTTTGAACAAAATCTATTACATAATTGAGACATCCTAAAAATCTTTGTAATTGATTTTTGTCTATGATTTCATCTGAAAATTTGTCAGCAAATTCTATTGATCTTCTTATAGGTTTGATCATTCCTTGATAAATATTAAAACCTAAAAATCTAATTTTAGTCTGGAACAATTTCATTTTCTTTGCAGAAACTACCAAACCATTTTCCTTAGCAATTTCATAAAATTGATTAAGGTGCCTAAAATATTGTTCTATTGACCTAGAGAATACTAAAACATTATCTATGTAAACTATTGTAAACTGGGTGTGAGGATTGAAAATATCATTCATTATGTTTTGAAATTCTGAAAAGGCATTTTTTAATCCAAAGGGCATTACATTCCATTCCATTTGTAGTGACCAAAAGAAACTGTGAATGCAGTTTTGTATTTATCTTGATCAGGTATTTGAATTTGATAGTATCTAGATTTTAGATCAAATTTTGAAAATAAAGAAGTTTGTTGAACTCTAGATATTAAATCTCTCTTATTGAGAATCGGGTATCTAATCCATCTTAACACTTTGTTAAGCGGTTTATAATTTATGACCATTTTAGGGGATCCTCTTTCTATTTTAGCTTGATTTTAAACATAAAAGGCTTAACAACTCCACAATGATTTGCTTGGCCTAATTAACTTTTTATTTAACAAATCTTGAATCTCTTTTTTGCAATATTCTAAGGTTTATTCATTCATTTGGATTGGTCTAGCTTTAGTAGGGATCTTATCTTCTGTAAAACTTGGTTCATAGGGTAATGAGACTACGTGTTTCTTCTTATTTCAAAATGCATTTGGATGTTCTGAACATAAGTCTTTTTCAAATTTTTGTTCAACAACATTTATTCTATCCTTAACCTGGGGTTTTCTACTTGTTCCTCTATTTTTTTGAAATGGATTTCTTTATTTAACATTTTGATGTGATTTTTCTTTCTAGTTATTAGATTTAATTTTGAGACAGCTAATAATTTAAGCAAATTAATATCTTTGGTTTTTGAGGGATTTAAAATTTTAAAGCAAATTTCTTTTTCTGATATGTCTGTTGAAATTCTTTACTCTGAAACCTTAAAATGATAAATTAAAGTTAAAAAGGGTGTTCCTAAAATCATTGGCTCATTTAAATTCTTAACTAAAACAAAGGTTGTATTGAAACACATTCCCTGATTACAAATCTTAACATTTGACAATTTGTATTTTATAGCTAATTTATTACCTCCAGCACCACTAAGGCTTTCGGTAGTCTTTTCATAATATTGGATAGGGGTTAAACCTTCTTGAACATAGTTCATATCAGCTCCTGAATCCATTAGAGCTATTATTTTTAAACTATATTCTTGATTGATTGTTAGCGTTACTTGACAATACCACTTTTGAACTTTAATACTAGAGATTATGTTTAAGTAGCTATCATTAGGTTTTGATCTAGGTTCTGTAGCTTCTTCTTTGTTATTATCTTGATTAGTAACTTTCTTGGCCATTATACTTAATAATCTAAGGATAAATCTACATCTTTTTGTTTTAACAATTGAATATTTTGATTTCTTCCTTGAATTCTTTTATTGTGACTTTTTCTTCAGCTGGATTGTTTTGAAATCTATGTATTATTTCTTGAACATTGTAAGATTTGATTTTTGGTTTTGGTTGAGGTTCTTCGGAATCCATTATGTCTTTTAACTTAATTAGATATTCTTTTCTTATTTCTTCATTATCTATCTTATCAATAATTTCTACTAAAGTTTGAATTTTATCTCCATTGATAACATTAATTGATTTTGAACAATTAGTTTTTGAATATTCCTTACAACTACATATTCTTATATCTTCTGAATGACTTTCGTCTTCAGATCCTAGACTTTCTGATGAATTATCTTGTTAATCTATTTGATAGATTTCATTTTGATCACTACCACTATCTGTGTCATATTCTGACCTAGAGTTTTGATCTTCTAAAAAAATACTCATTAAACTTTGTTTGTACTTATCATCTATTTCTAACAAATTGATCTTCTTCTTAAGTTGACAGTGTTTTGATATATGACTATACCTCCCGCATTTAAAACAAACTATATGTTTGTGATTTGTAACTTGCCTAATGTGTTTTGAACTTCTAGGCCTAAATTTTCTGGAGTTTTGATGGGTTTTATTTGTTGGAATGATCAAACAGGTTTGTCAGGGTATTGATGATATGTTTTCTTAACCATTCTATGCTTTTCTAAATATTTTATTTCTTCTACTACTTTCTCAGTCTTATTGTCCCAAGTCCATATACTTTTCTCTCTTGCTAATCGAGATATTTTTTAAGTTAATTTTGATAAATTAGGAATATAATGTCTTGCTTGATTTACTAGTCCTAAAAATGATTGTAACTTTTTTTTATTGGTTATTTTCTTAAAATCTAATACCTTTTTACTAATGTGTTCTTAAAGTTCTATTCCGTCTGGTGTGATAGTTTGTCCTAAAAATCCTATAGTAGTTTTCCTTAATTCGGTTTTATGTGGTGCTATATTTAATCCTTTTGTTTCTATAATATCTACAAATTTACTTAAGTGTCTTTCATGTTCTTCTTGATTTTCTGAAAATATTAGTATATCATCAATATAAATTACTGCAAAGTTTTTAACTGGTTCTAATAATTTAGTTACATAATCCTGAAATATACTGGGACTATTATTGAATCCCATAGGTAATACATTTCATTCAAATAATCCTTATGATGTACTAAATCCTGTATATTTCTTACTATCTTCTGTTAATTTAATTTGATAAAATCCTGATTTACAATCAAATTTACTAAATATGTTTTTTCCTTTTAATAAGTTAAATAATAGATCTATTTTTGGAATTGGGTATCTATTTTCACGACTATTTGATTTAGTTTTCTATAATTTATTACTATTTGGGATTTTCCTCTTTTTTCTTCACTATGTTTAATTACTATCATTGCTAGTGATGAATATTCAGATTTACTATCTCTAATTAAATCATATTTTTTGAGTTCATTAATATGCATTATGAATTCTTGTCTTTCCTTCTCCATCCAAGGATAAGGTTTACAGTTTATCTGTTTGCTATAATCTTTTAGTTCTATAGTAGCTAATGGTCTAGATTTTTCCCAATGAATTAGTGGGTTTTCGTTATAATTTTCTTTAAATTCTCTGTTCTATAGTCTTGCTGACCATAATTCCTATCTTTGGTAATTTTTCTTGGATTTCTATAGATTTATTATTTGATATAAATTGTATTTCATTATCCTGGTGTTTCTTTTGAAAGGGTTCATCTTTTCTCCTATATGGTCTAGTTATTCTAATTCCCATGCTTGGTGTTTGCATGGTGGTGTTAGAATTAAGAATTTATTATGAAATATTAAAGGGTAATATTGTTCTAAGAAGTCTAGTCCTAATAATATATCGCAAGTAATTTCATTATACTGATAGATTTTTGGTATTTTCAATTCATAATTTCCTATCTGTATATGTACTTCTTTTGCTGCTAATTCTAGCATATGTACTTCATTTCCTGCACTTGTCATTCTTAATGGTGTATTCTCTTTTTTCCAATATTCAGGTGGTAATACATTAAATTTACAGGTTGTTAAACTAGCTCCTGTGTGTACTAGGACATGATATTTTCTAGACCTATATTTTTTATAATTCAGTTTTACTAAAATGTAATATAACATCATATTAATTGTACTTTTGGAATTATTATTGTTTGGTGATTAATTGTTATAAGTATATCCTTACTCCCAATTTTACATGGTTTTACTGAATTTAGAAAATCTTTTCCTAATATCATTTTGTGTTCGGCATTATTATTAATCATATTATCTACGAATTATTATTGTTTGGTGATTAATTGTTATAAGCATATCCTTACTCCCAATTTTACATGGTTTTTCTGAATTTAGAAAATCTTTTCCTAATATTATTTTGTGTTCGGCATTATTATTAATTATATTATCTACCCATATTTTTAATTGGATTGTATCTCGATTATTAAATCTTATTGTTGTATTCGTAGTAGTTCCTGTTTCTTCAATCATTATATTATCATCTGGTAATTGTAATTGCATATTACTGGTTTCTTCTATTGGATCTGTAATTGCTAATATTTGTTGCCATAGAACTAAAAGATTATAGCAAACAGATAAACTGTAAACCTTATCCTTGGACTGAGAAGGAAAGACAAGAATTCATAATGCATATTAATGAACTCAAAAAATATGATTTAATTAGAGATAGTAAATTTGAATATTCATCACCAGCAATGATAGTAATTAAACATAGTGAAGAAAAAAGAGGAAAATCTCGAATGGTAATAGATTATAGAAAATTAAATCAAATAGTCGTGAAAAATAGATACCCAATTCCAAAAATAGATCTATTATTTAACTTATTAAAAGGAAAAAAACATATTTAGTAAATTTGATTGTAAATCAGGATTTTATCAAATTAAATTAACAGAAGATAGTAAGAAATATACAGGATTTAGTACATCATAAGGATTATTTGAATGGAATGTATTGCCTATGGGCTTCAATAATAGTCCCAGTATATTTCAGGATTAATAATAGTCCCAGTATATTTCAGGATTATGTAACTAAATTATTAGAACCAGTTAGAAACTTTGCAGTAATTTATATTGATGATATACTAATATTTTCAGAAAATGAATAAGAACATGAAAGACACTTAAGTAAATTTGTAGATATTATAGAAACAAAAGGATTAAATATAGCACCACATAAAACCGAATTAAGAAAAACTACTATAGGATTTTTAGGACAAACTATCACACCAGACGGAATAGAATTTCAAGAACACATTAGTAAAAAGGTATTAGATTTTAAGAAAATAACCAATAAAAAAGAGTTACAATCATTTTTAGGACTAATAAATCAAGCAAGACATTATATTCCTAATTTATCAAAATTAACTTAAAAAATATCTCGATTAGCAGGAGAGAAAAGTATATGGACTTGGGACAATAAGACTGAAAAAGTAGTAGAAGAAATAAAACATTTATGTAAAACTTTACCAAAATTATATATTCCAAAATCAACAAATATTAGGTGGATTATTTACACTGATGCAAGTGATAATTATTGGGGAGCAGCATTATATTTTGAATACAAAGGAGAATAATATATTACTTGGTATTCAAGTGGAAAATTAAATGATAGCCAAACTAAATATCATAATAATTGGAAAGAGTTTTATGCCATAATACAAGCAGTAGAAAAATTTGAATTATTTATAGTAAACACAACTTTTATTATCAAAACCGATAATACTCAAGTAAAACATTGGTTAGATAAAGGAGTTAGTAATTGTAAGCTTAGTAACAAAATGTTAATTAAATGAAAAATGGACTTAGCATATTATGATTATACTATTGAATATATTAGAGGAAAAAATAATCTAATTGCTGATTATTTGAGCAGGTATTATTATGGCAAGTAAGCAACCATCAAGTCCAGTAACCGAGAAAATTAACCAGGAGTTAATTCCTGTTGATCAAGAAGTATTAAAAATCAATATCCTAGAATCTCATATCATTATGCTAAAAGGAATAATGGATACTGAGTTACACCATTTAGGATCCAGTATTGATGGTCTTTATGATCAAATGAAATTATTATCTGAAAAAATAACTGGTCCAAACGAACTAGAAAAAAGAATTGAAAATATTGAAAGAACAATATCGGACCTTACGCCTAATAAGACTAAGGCCCAAGAACCAAAATTATTGACACTAACTATGATGGTACCACCTCAAATAACACCACTTTCAAAAATTATCTAAGAACAAGCCCAATCTAGTAAAATCCAAACACCAAAAAGGACTATATGTGACCCAAATAAAGCCAACTTTCAAAGAAAAGAACAATATGATTTTTTAATAACCCTGAATAAGAAAACCTGTACATTAACCATTCCATCGACTACCATTAAATATGCCTCACATTATGCTTTGAATAAAACTATTATCTTTCTTGGAACTAACCCCAAATTAGTAAAAACCCTATTTGACTATGGTTTCATCCAAACTATTTACCCTAGTAAAGACTTAAATGAATTAGCAGACTTACCCAAACACATTATTGAGTCTGCAAAACATTATTCTAAAATAGTAACCCAATATCAAATATATATTCGATTCTATTCAACTATTTGTGAAATAACTTCCCCTATAAATCTCATTAAGTTGGGAACAACAAGGAAGCCATATGACTGTGACCAGCAAGTTAAAGAAATTATTGAAGACCTTGAGTATCGATTGCACAATATTCGAGCTCAAGAGGTTGCTACTATTATGCAAGAATTATCCAGAACATTAACTGAGAAAGAAGAACATCAATGGACCTATTTCACTGGTCCCACTACATGTATTTACTCAGTAAGTAGGACATGTAGATTACCAAAAGAATTTCAATTATGGGCTGAAAAAATAAGGAAAAATGAAATGAGTTTGTCAATTATTATTAGAACATCTAGGCCACAGATGTAAATATTGCAAAGAAGAAAAGGCTCAAGATTATGATGAGTCAAGTATAGATTTATCAGTAATTTAAAAAAAAAAACAAAACAAAGATGCCACAAAAATAATTATTGGCACACTTGATAAAAGTATCTGAAGGTAGAAATTATAACAGCAGCAGTAACCGTCGGCAGAACAAGACGAAAGTATCAGCAGAAGAAAGGATAAGAAGGAACCTACAACAGTAAAAAGTAGAGGGAGACTGAGAAGACTAAAAGAGATGGATACGACTAAAGCAAGACATAAAGGTGACAAGAGACATAAAGATGACAAGAGATGATAGACTAAATGATAGACAAGACAAAAGAAAGACTGACGAAGACTAAAAGCAACACGGCAAAGTAACTAGGGTTAAGAAAAAGAAAACTATGATTTGTAAACTTGAGTTAATATTAACTCAGAACCTCTATTATAAATAGGCAACTAGAGAAATAGCAAAGACATCGAGCATTTGAGTCACCAAACTCTCAAACACCCCTCGAGTCTTATGCCCTCTCTCAAATCCTTGTAATCTTTTTCCATTATCTGTAGAAATTTTTTATTATCAATAATATTCAGAATTCGAGTATTTGAAGCTGTGTACAACTCTTCTCTCTCTCAACTATAAAATTTTCAGAAGCTGGAGAATAAGGTAATGGCCTTCTAAATTCCTTCTGGGTTCAAAGGGCAATTAATTTCTAACTTAAGATCCAATGGTATTATAAGGGCCGTTTACTGGTTAGTATGTTATTAGGAAGATGTTTATCGATAAAGCTATGATTATTCATAGTATCAAGATCCACGAAGTATATATGTATGTATGTTCCGATAGCACAGTACTGAAAGAGGCCTGTAGGGCAAAATGACCTTTGAAGATGTATGATGTCACATATGGTCTCAGCCCATGAGGATGATCAGTACATAGCTATTGGATATATATATATATATAAAGTAAGAATTTTTTAACAAATATCTCTTAGCATACTAGGCAGTCTGTTATCCCGTATAATATATATATATATACTGGTTAGCATGCTAAAGGGAGATGTTTTTTTGTCAAAATTATGATTCAATATATATATATATATATCCTATAGCTATATGCTGATCATCCTCATGGGTTGCGACCACTCAAACGGCATCACATGTCTCAACGGGTCATTTTGCCCTACAGGCCTCTTTCAGTATTATGCTATCAGAATATACATACATATACTTTATGAACTAAAACTATAAACATAGTTTCTCAGTTAACATCTTCCAAATAACATACTAGCCAATAGTTTGGCCCTTTATGAAATCATAGATCACATATTAGAAATTAAATTCCTTTTTTGAACCTCAAAGAAATTTAGAAGGTCATTACCTTAATATCCAGCTTCTGATAATTTTTGTTGATAGATGAGAGGAAGTATGAACACAGCTCAAATAATTTAAACTTCGAATATTATTGATGGTAAAGGTTTACAATAGTGTTTGAGAGATTACAAAGAGAGGATACAGGAGGTGAGTATACAGAGGGTTGAGGGCTAAGAGATCAAAGAAAGTTCTCTCTGTCTCTCTGCTGCTCGTCTAGATGTCTATTTATAGTGGAGGTCTGAGTTATATTAACTTAGGTTTACAAATTATAGTTTTCTTTTTCTAAACTAAGGTTACTTTTGCCGTGTCTCCTTTTAGTCTTGTCCATCAGCTTTTGGTCACTTTTGTCATATTCCTTCTTATCTTCTTTGATTTTTTCTACCGACGGTTTTGTCTGGTTGTGCCGTCAGTCATAATTTCTGTCTTCAGATACTTTTTATTATGTGCCAAATAATTCTTTTTGTGGCATCTTTTTCTCTTCTTTTCATTTTTTTATAATACTGAAAGATCAATAGTGGGTTCGTCATAATCTTGAGCCTTTTCTCCTTTATAATATTTGCATCGGTGTCCTAAATTGTCTAATAATAATTGATATACACGTCTCTTAGTGGGCTCAGATAAATTCATTTCATTTTTTCTTATTTTTTCAGCCCATAATTGAAATTCTTTTGGTAATCTACTAGTCTTTCCTATTAAGTAAATACATGTAGTTGGATCGGTAAAGTAAGTCCATTGTTGTTCTTCTTTTTCTGTTAAAGTTCTGGATAATTCTTGCATAATGGTAGCAACTTCTTGAGCTCGAATATTGTGCAGTCGATACTCAAGGTCTTCTTGGTCTTCAATAATGTTTTTCACTTGTTGATCACATTCATATGGTCTTCTAGTTGTTCCAAGCTTAATGAGATTGATCGGGGGATAATATTTATCTGGGGTTATTTCACAAATAGTTAAATAAAATCTAATATATATTTGGTATTGGGTTACAATTTTCGAATAGTGTTTGGCTGATTCTACTATGTGTTTAGGTAATTCGGTTAGGTCGGAAAGATCTTTACTGGGGTATATAGTCTGAATGAATCCGTAATCAAATAAAGTTTTTACTAGTCTTGGATTTGTGCCAGGCATACTTAATGGCTTTAGATGGAATGGATAATGTACTGGTTCGCTTAATGAGGGTTACAAGAAACTCATATTGTTCTTTTCTCTGGAAATTGGATATATTTGGATCTGGTATAGTTCTCTTTGGTGTTTGAGATTTACTGGTCTGGGCTTGTTCTTGGATAATCTTTGAAAGAGGTGTTACTGAGGGTGTTACAACCATTGCTGGTGTAATTAATTTTGGTTCTTGGACTTTGGATTTATTGGGCTCAAATTTGGACTTAAGGTCCGATACTATTCTTTCAATACTTGTAACTCTATTTTCTAGTCCATCTAGACTAGATTTTACTTGGCTAAGTGCTTCGTCAATATTCGACGTTAAATGATATATTTCAGTATCCATTAATTCTTTCAAATATAATATTTGGGATTCTAGGATATTAATTTTCAATACTTCTGAAACAACAGGAATTAACTCCTGGTTAATTTTCTCTTACTGGACTTGATGGCTGGTTACTTGCCATGATAGTACCTGCTCAAATAATCAGCTATTAGATTATTTGTGCCTTTAATATATTCAATAGTATAATCATAATATACTAAGTCCATTTGCCATTTAATCAGCATTTTATTACTAAGTTTACAATTACCTATTCCCTTATCTAACTAATGTTTTACTTGAGTATTATCAGTTTTAATAATAAAAGTTATATTTACTATAAATAATTCGAATTTCTTTATTGCTTTTACTACTGCATAAAATTATTTCCAATTATTATGATATTTAACTTGGCTATCTTTAAGTTTTCCACTAGTATATCTAGTAATGTATTCGTTTCCTTTATATTCAAAATATAATGCTGCTCCCCAATAGTTATCACTTGCATCAATGTAAATAATCCATCTAATATTTGTAGATTTTGGAATATATAATTTTGGTAAATTTTTACATAATTGTTTTATATCTTCTATTATTTTTTCGGTTTGGTTATTCCAAATCCATGTACTTTTTTCTCCTGCTAATCTAGATATTTTTTAAGTTAATTTTGATAAATTTGGTATATAATGTCTAGCTTGATTTACTAGTCCTAAGAATGATTGTAGTTCTTTTTTATTTGTAATTTTCTTAAATTCTAATATCTTTTTACTGATATGTTCTTGAAGTTATATTCCATCTAGCGTAATAGTCTGTCCTAAAAATCCTATAGTGGTTTTTCTTAATTCAGTTTTGTGGGGTGCTATATTTAATCCTTTGTTTTCTATAATTTCTACAAATCTATTTAAATGTTGTTCATGTTCTTCCTTAGTTTCAGAGAATATTAGAATGTCGTCTATATAAATTATTGCAAAATGATTAATTGGTTCTAGTAATTTAGTTACATAATCTTGGAATATACTTGGACTGTTATTAAAGCTCATAGGCAATACATTCCATTCATACAATCCTTCCGAAGTACTGAATCCAGTATACTTCTTACTTTCTTCCAATCTGATTTGATAAAATCCTGATTTACAATCAAATTTACTAAATATATTTTTTCCTTTCAATAGATTAAATAATAAATCTATTTTTGGGATCAGATATCTATTTTTCACAACTATTTGATTTAACTTTCTATAATCTATTATCATTCTAGATTTTCCTCTTTTTTCCTCACTATGTTTAATTACTATCATTGCTAGTGATGAATATTTTGATTTACTATCTCTAATTAAATCATATTTTTTTAAGTTCATTAATATGCATAACAAATTATTGTTTCTCTTTTTCTGTCCATGGATAAGGTTTACAATTTATTTGTTTACTATAGTCTTTTAATTCTATGGTTGCTAATGGCTTAGATTTTTCCCAGTGAACTAAAGGGTTTTCACTATAGTTTTCTTTGATTCGTTGTTCTATTGTTTTTGTTATCATTATTCCTATTTTTGGTAACTTGTCTTGAATTTCTATAGGTTTACTATTTGGTATGAATTGTATTTCATTATCATTATATTTTTTCTGAAAAGTTTCATCTTTTCTTCTATAAGGTTTAGTTATTCTTATTCCCCAAGCTTGGTGTTTACAGGATGTTGTTAAAATTAATACTTTGCTATGTAAAGTTATTGGATAATATTGTTCTAAAAAATCTAATCCTAGTAATATGTCACAACTAATTTCATTATACTGATATACCTTTGGTATTTTTAATTCATAGTTTCCTATTTGTATATATACTTCTTTTGCTGCTAATTCTAATAAATGAATTTCGTTTCCTGCACTAGTTATTCTTAGTGATGTATTTTCTTTTTTCCAATATTCTGGTGGTAATACATTGTATTTCATAGTGGTTAAACTTGTTCTAGTGTCTACTAAAGCATGATATTTTCTTGATCGATATTTCTTATAATTTAATTTAAGTAAGATATAATATAACATTATACCAGTCTTATTTTTGGAATTATTATTGTTTGATAATTTATAGTTATATATATTTGATTTTGTCTAAATCTATATGGTTTTACTTGTTCTAAAAAGTCTTTTCCTAATATCATTTTATGTTCGGCATTATTATTGATCATATTATCTACCCATAATCTTACACTTATTTCGTCTCTTTTATTAAATCTTAAATTTGCATTAGTGGTTATTCCTGATTCTTCAATCATAATATTATCATTTGCTAATTGTAATTGCATATTACTATGTGTTATAGTAGGGTCTATTATAGCTATAATTTCTTGCCATATATTATTTTTTCTAATTTCTAATAATATATAACTCTTTGTATTAGTTACATCTATTTGTGGGGTTGATCTTATTTCTGGTAATCTAGAGGTTATTGGTATTTCAGCTAATCGTAATCTTTCAACGTCTGGATAATTTCTATGACTTTGAGTTTTGGATAAAGGTCTATTACTATAACTACTTTGTGGTCTTTCATATTCTATACTATATCTTGGTTGAGTTAGATTTGTATTTATTGATATATTTCCTAATGTATTATCAAATTCTATTTATCTTCTTAATGCATCTCTATTGGTTATAGTATTATCTATATTAAATTGAATTTCTGAGGGTAATGTTATTCTTTGATTATCTAAAGGTACTTCTCTTAATACTGGTGCAAAATATTTATCTATTGATATTTCTCCTTGTCTTTTCCTATAAATTTTATGTTGATTAGTAAAAACTAATCCTACTCTTACTTGTATACTAATGATTTTACTATGCGGTAACATTTTTATTCCTTTAATTTTATGGTATACATTTAATGTTCTATCCATATTTCCTTCTGCTCTACTTATCGTAAAATTAGTGTTTATTGTACATTTTAGTTTTTGGTATATTAGGTTTCCACTAAGTATTCCTAAAATACTATTTCTTACATCATCTATTATTCTTCCGTCTGTTAGTACTAATTCTACTGGTGTATCTATTCCTTCTCTATAATAGGCTTTTACTAGTAATTGTACTCCTTGAATATATATTTCTGATACTTCATGTTAGTACTAATTCTACTGGTGTATCTATTCCTTCTCTATAATAGGCTTTTACTAGTAATTGTACTCCTTGAATATATATTTCTGATACTTCATCTTTAAAAGGTACTTTGGATATTTCGTTTTCGATTAATGTTTTATTTATTAATGGTATTTTTAATACTCCAGTTGCTAATTCTGATTCTATGGGCTGTTTTTTATCTATTATTACACAATGATATTTTTCTTTTTGATTCTTCTTTATTATTTTACTAACTTTACTAAATAAATTTTCATGTTTTAAAGAATTGGTCATTGATAGAGCTCAATGGCGTCGTGCGATCCATGTAGCCGACCCCACTTAGTGGGATAAGGCTATGCTGTTGTTGTTGTTTAAATCTTGTTCTTGTAGATCTAAATTTATTTTAGATATTTTATCATATTGTTTTTGATTAAAAGTTATCCTAATTTCGGTTATTCCTTCTTCAGCTACTAATTGTTGGTTATATGATTCATAATCTTCTGATGCACTACTGGTTTCTTCTAATTCTGTATTCATCATATTAATACTATATTTTTCTTCTATATCTGAATATTCTAAATCACTATTACTACTTAATTCTTCTTCTGATTTATATATCTTATATATTTTTATAGATTTCTATATTTTCTTCTATCTCACTTTCATATTCTTCTAATGGTTCTAAATTTTATTCTTCTGCTAATTCTAAGATTTTCATGGTTTTTTTATTTTTGAGTTTTTTTACAGTCAGTTGATATATGTCCTATTTCTCCACAATTATAACATTTACACTTTTTTGGATTCTTTCTATAATTAGTTTGTCTTGTAAAATATTTTTTGGTTTTTTCTGGTTTAAATCTTCGATTCTTATAATATGTACTATATTGTTCTTTTGGGTATCCTTTAAATTTATATTGTTTCTTAAATGGTTTTTTTTTCTTATGCTTAATTGTTTCACATCACCATTTATGAGATGTTTTTAATTCTCCACATTTTAACATATGTTTATTAATTTTATAATACTTCTAGCTTCTCCAAGCATTCTTACATTTATCTGATAAATAATTTCTTAGAAAATCTTCTCTTCTTCCCATAGTATCTATTACTCCTATAGTACTTAATGTTCTCCCTTCCAAGGCTTTATAATATTCTTCTAGAATTGGTTCACTAATTAATTTTGGTAATTGTCTATAGAATAAATCTAAGTAATATTTTTGGTCTTTATAATTATCAAATCTTGCTTCATAATAATATTTTTTATATTCGCAAATATATTGGTTTAAATATTTTGGTTCTAAAGAACATAATTCTATATTATGTAAATTTCTTATTGCTCTGTTAATTTAATTTTTGTTTTTTCTTCCATATGTACATTACTTCCTACAAATTCATTTCTTAATACTTGTTCGTATTGTCTTATTAATAATGTTATACTTTGTCTTTTTGTTAAATTTTGATTGTCTCTTAGTATCCTTACTCCATCTCTGAAATCTTGATCTTTACTCTTCCACCGCGCATGTACGATTCCTATAAATGTTGATTCTATTAATAAACTGATTGTCGGTATATCTACTCCTTTTGTTAATAAGGATATTAATTGGGATTTTGTCCATTCCTTTAATCTTTTGTGATTATCTAAATTACAATCTAAATTTAGCCATAATCCTGCTGTTGGTACTGTTTTATTTTCGTATTGTTCTAATGGTGTTGGTGTATATCTACTATTATTTGGAGTCTCAAAGTTAATATTCATATTTGCATATTCATCTACTCTAGACGGTTCTTTATGTCTTAATTCTTCTTGTTCTAATTCTTGTTCTCTGGTTATACTGGTTTCTGTTCTATTTATATTAAATGATGGTTGGCTTAAATCTGGGAGATTAGTTGGTTCTCTTTGTTCATATTGTGGTTGGTTTATTGATGTTATGTCGCTAGTTTGCATATTTATTTGTTCTTCTGTTAATTCTATATTTGTATTTAATCCTTCTATTTCTAATTTTAATTGTTCTATATCTAATTCTTTTTCCTCTTGGCTCATTACTTTGTCTATATCATCTTCATCTTCTGATTCTTTTCCTATTATGTGATTAATCTGTGGTTTTTCTATTATTTTTGCTAAACTTAAAAAGAAATCATCTGAATCTTTTAATATAATTTCTGCTAATTGGGAGCTTTCATTTTCAACTTCTTCTATTATTTCCTTTCCTTTACTTACTATAATTACGTCATTTTTCTTTTCTTTTTCTGGTTTTATTCCATATCGTTCTTCATCAAATTTTTTAACTTCTTCGAATATTGTCCATAGATTTTTGTTTAATGTGTCTTGTCCTTTATGTAATCTTTCTACTTCTATCCTAGTCTGTTTTGTGTTTTCATCTAATGTTTGACCTCTTATTTTTTGTTCTGTAAGTCTTTCTTCTTCATTTAATATGTCTATTATATTTAACATATTAATCTGTGGTTCATCAGTTATTGGTTCTACTAATGGTTCTTGTTCTGGTACTCCTAAATGTTTCATTATTTTCTTTATATCTGTTTGTATTTTTAATATCTCATTTTCATTATTCTTAACTTGTCTTTTTATTTTATATACTTTCTGTTCTAACGGTTTTGCTAATTCTACTAATCTATCAGTTCTTTCTGTTTCCTCTACTAATTCTATTTGTTTTCTAGCATCTACAGGTATTATTTCTGTTTTTTCTATAGCATCATATAAATAATTATAATTAAATGCCTCTAATGCTACTGATTCATCTAAATAACATCCTAATTGTTTCATTAGTAACATATTTGTAAAATTTAATTGATTTCTTACTTCTTCACCTTTTCCACCTATACAGAATGGAGCTAATACACATCTATCTTCATCATCGATAGTTGGAATATGAGAATATACAGGCAATTTATACTGTTATACATTATATATTCTAGGTTTTACTCTAGTTAACACGTCCACTAATCAATATCAACAAATAATTAATTTAAACTTACAAACAATTAATTGACAGAGAGAAAGGGGTGCTGGCTTTTTAAATTGTTAAGGTTCAAAAAAGTTCATTAATTCCTAATACAATAGCTCTGATACCATACCGAGTTGCAGACTGGTTAGCATGTTAAAGGGAGATGTTTTTTGTCAAAATTATGATTCAATATATATATATATCCTATAACTATATACTGATCATTTTCATGGGCTGCGACTACTCAAACGGCATTACACGCCTCAACGGGTCATTTTACCCTACAGGCCTCTTTCAGTATTATGCTATCTGAATATACATACATATACTTTATGGACTAAAACTATAAACATAGTTTCTCAGTAAACATCTTCCAAATAACATACTAGCCAGTAGTTTGGCCTTTTATGAAATCATGGATTGCATATTAGAAATTAAATTCCTTTTTTGAACCTCAAAAAAATTTAGAAGGCCATTACCTTAATATCCAGCTTCTGAAAATTTTTGTTGATAGAGGAGAGGAAGTATGAACACAGCTCAAATAATTTAAACTTCGAATACTATTGATGGTAAAGGTTTACAATAGTGTTTGAGAGATTACAAAGAGAGGATACAGGAGGTGAGTATTCAGAGGGTTGAGGGCTAAGAGATCAAAGAAAGTTCTCTCTGTCTCTCTGCTGCTCGTCTAGATGTCTATTTGTAGTGGAAGTCTGAGTTATATTAACTCAGGTTTACAAATTATAGTTTTCTTTTTCTAAACTAAGGTTACTTTTGCCGTGTCTCCTTTTAGTCTTGTCCATCAGCTTTTGGTCACTTTTGTCTCCTACTTTTGTCAGATCATTTCTTTCTTTAGTCTTCTCAGTCTGCTTCTGCTTTTACTGTTGTCAGATTCCTTCTTATCTTCTTTGATTTTTTCTGCCAATGGTTTTGTCTGGTTGTGCCGTTAGTCATAATTTCTGTCTTCAGATACTTTTTATTGTGTGCCAAATAATTCTTTTTGTGGCATCTTTTTCTCTTCTTTTCATTTTTTTATAATCTTGAGCCTTTTCTTCTTTACAATATTTGCATCGGTGTCCTAAATTGTCTAATAATAATTGACATACACGTCTCTTAGTGGGCTCAGATAAATTCATTTCATTTTTTCTTATTTTTTCAGCCCATAATTGAAATTCTTTTGGTAATCTACTAATCTTTCCTACTGAGTAAATACATGTAGTTGGACCGGTAAAGTAAGTCCATTGTTGTTCTTCTTTTTCTGTTAAAGTTCTGGATAATTCTTGCATAATGGTAGCGACTTCTTGAGCTCGAATATTGTGCAGTCGATACTCAAGGTCTTCTTGGTCTTCAATAATGTCTTTCACTTGTTGATCACATTCATATGGTCTTCTAGTTGTTCCAAGCTTAATGAGACCCGAAAGTAAGATAAGAAGGAATCTCCAAACAGTAGCTGAGAAGCCAAGACAAGACTAAAACAGAAGACAAAAGAAGACGAACGAAAAAGACTAAAGGTGACAAAAAACATAATAATGACATAATAATGACTCAGGTTTATAAATCATAGTTACTTTTACTAACTTTGGATAATAATGACATAATAATGACTCAGGTTTATAAATCATAGTTACTTTTACTAACTTTGGTTACTTTCCCGTGACACCTTTAGTCTTTTTCGTTCGTCTTCTTTTGTCTTTGTTTCAGTCTTGTCTTGGCTTCTCAGCTACTGTTTGGAGATTCCTTCTTATCTTACTTTCGGGTCTCATCAGTTGCCTTTTAGTCTTTGTCTGCTATTTTTCTTGTCCTGGTCTGCCGACAGTCTTGGCTGGATGTGCCGACGCTTACTAATTGTGGATTTTGCTTTTTTTCTTTTCTTTTTTCTCTTTTCACTTTTGCTGGATGTGCCGACGCTTACTGATTGTGGATTTTGCTTTTTTCTTTTCTTTTTTCTTTTTTCTCTTTTCACTTTTTTTTCTTTTTTCTCAATAACCGAGAGGTCTATACTTGGCTCCTCATAGTGTTGGGCCTTCGGATCATCTTTACAATGTTTATACTTGTGTCCTGTATAGTTTAATAATAATTTACAAATTCTTCTCTTAGTGGGCTCTGACATATTCATCTCATTTTTCTTAATTTTTTCAGCCCATAAATTGAATTCACGAGCTAATCTACTTATCTTTCCTACTGAGTATATACATGTTGTTGGGCCTGTGAAGTATATCCATTGGTGTTCTTCTGCAGTTAATGTGCGAGTTATTTCTTGCATAATGATCGCCATTTCTTGTGCTCTAATATTGTGCAGTCGATACTCAAGATATTCGTCATCTTCGATAATGTCTTTTACTTGCTGGTCACAGTCATATGGTTTTTTAGTAGTTCCTAGCTTGATAAGGTTAATTGGGGGATAATATTTGTCAGAAGTTATTTCATAAATAGTTGAATAAAAATGAATATACATATGGTATTGGGTAATAATTTTTGAATAATGTTTAGCTAACTCAATAATGTGCTGTGGTAAATCGGTTAATTCTCTAAGGTCTTTATTGGGATAAATGGTTTGGATAAAACCATAATTAAATAAGGTTTTTACTAGTTTTGGGTCAGTTCCTGGCATTATAATGGCTTTATTTAATGCATAGTGAGATGCATATCTAATAGTTGGTGATGGTATAGACAAAGTACTGGTCTTTTTTATTAACATAAGGAGAAAGTCATACTATTCTTTTCTCTGGAAGTTACTAGGGTTAGGATCAGGTTTATTGGTTTTTGGTGACTTACTAGACTAGGCTTGGTCTTTAATAATTTGTGAGAATGGTACTACTTGAGGTGGCACCATCATGGCTGGTGTCAATAATTTTGGGTTTTCTGGGTTTGGTTTACAATTTATTTGTTTATTGTAGTCTTTTAGTTCTATGGTTGCTAATGGCTTAGATTTTTCCCAATGTACTAATGGATTTTCACTATAATTTTCCTTAATTCTTTGCTCTATTGTTTTGGTTATCATTATTGGTAACTTAGGTAAATTTTCTTGGATTTCTATGGCTTTACTATTTGGTATAAATTGTATTTCATTGTTTTTATATTTCTTTTGAAAAGTTTCATCTTTTCTTCTATAAGGTCTGGTTATTATTATTCCCCATGCTTGGTGTTTACAAGGTGTTGTTAAAATTAATACTTTATTATGAAAAGTTATTGGGTAATATTGTTCTAGAAAATCTAATCCTAATAGTATATTACAACTAATTTCATTATATTGGTAAATTTTGGGAACTTTTAATTCATAGTTTCCTATCTGTATATATACATCCTTTGCAGCTAATTCTAACATATGTATTTCATTTTCTGCATTAGTCATTCTTAATGGTGTATTTTTCCATTTTCCAATATTCGGGTGATAATACATTATATTTAGTTGTAGTTAAACTTGCTCCAGTGTCTACTAAAGTATGATACTTTCTTGACCTATATTTTTTATAATTAAGTTTAACTAACATATAATATAACATTATATTAATGGTACTTTCGGAATTATTATTGTTTGATGATTTATTGTTATTAATATTTCATTAGTTCTTATCCTATAGGGTTTTACTTGGTTCAAAAAATCTTTACCTAATATCATTTTATGTTCAGCATTATTGTTGATCATATTGTCTACCTATAATTTTACTTGAATTATATCTCTCTTATTAAATCTTAAATTAGCATTAGTCATTGTTCCTATTTCATCAATAATGATATTATCATCAGCTAATTGTAGTTGCATATTGCTATGCTCTTCTGTTGGATCTATTACTGCTGTAATTTCCTGCCATTGATTGTTTTTCTTAATTTCTAATAAGACTAAATTTTTTGTATTAGTTAAATCTATTTGGGTTGGTTTTATTTCTGGTAATCTTGAAGTTATTGGTATTTCAGCTAATCTTAATCTTTCTATGTCTGGATAATTTCTATGACTTTGGGTTCTAGTTAATAGTCTACTACTATGACTACTAGTTGGTCTTTCATATTCTATACTATATTTTGGTTGAGTTAAATTTATGTTTAATGATCTATTTCCTAATGTATTATCAAATTCTATTCTTCTTCTTAATGCAGTTTGGTTTGTTATAGCATTGACTAAATTAAATTGTATTTCTGATGATAAAATTATTCTTTGGTTATTTAAAGGTACTTCCCTTAGTACTAGTGCAAAATGTCTATCTATTGATATTCTGTCTTGTCTCTTTTTATAAATTTCATGTTGATTAGTAAATACTAATCATACCCTTACTTGTATACTAATAATTTTACTGTGTAGTGGCATCTTTATACCTTTAATCTTATGATATATATTTAATGTTTTATCCATATTTCCTTCTATTCTAGATATTGCAAAATTTGTATTTACTGTAAATTTTAATTGTTGATATATTAGATTTCTGCTAAGTATTCCTAATATACTATTTCTAACATCATCTATTATTCTTCTATCTGTTAGTATTAATTCTACTGGTGTATCTATTCCTTCTCTAAAATAAGCTTTTACTAATAATTGTACTCCTTGTATATATATTTCTGATACTTCTTCTTTAAATGGTATTTGAGATTTCATTTTCTATCAAGGTTTTATTTATTAATGGTATTCTTAATATTCCTGTTGCTAATTCAGATTCTATTGGTTGTTTTTTTTATCTAATATTATACATGCATATTTTTCTTTTTGATTTTTCTTTATTATCTTACTAACTCGGCTAAAGAAATTTTCTTGTTTTAAATATTGTTCTCTAGTTATACTAGATTCTGTCATCCTCATATTATATGAAGGTTGACTTAGATCTGGGGGATTAAATGATTCTTGTTGTTGAGTTGTTTGTGAAGTTACTTCACTTAATTCTGTTGTTTGCATATTTATTTTTTCTTCTATAATATCTAAGTTTTTATTTAATGCTTCTATTTCTAGTTTTAGTTTGTTCATATCTATTTCTTTTTCTTCTTGACTCATTATTTTGTCTATATCATCTTCACCTTCTGGTTCTTCTTCCTCTAATATTATATTGTTTATTTCTGGCTTGTTTTTTTATTTTCATTAGAGTGCATAAAAATTCATCTGAATCATCGTATAATATTTCTGCTAACTTATTTCTTTCACCTTCTAAATAAATTTCATCTTCTTTTTCTTTACCTTTTCCTATCTTAATTAATTCTTCTTGTTTTTCTTTTTCTTCTCCTATTTTGCCATATAGTCTTTCTTCATCATATTTTTTAACTTCTTCAAATATTATCCATAAATTTCTATTTATTGTTTCTTGTCCTTTATGTAATCTTTCTACTTCTATTCTGGCTTGTTTTGTATTTTCATCTAAAGTTTGTTCTCTTATTTTATTTATCGTTATCTGTTCTTCTTCATTTAATATATCTATTATATTTAACATATTGATTTGTGGGTTATCTAATATCGGTTCTACTGATGATGAGGATTCGGGTTCTATTATACCTAAGTGTTTCATTATTTGCTTCATATCCTTTTGGATCTTTGATATTTGTTCTCCATTCTTTTTAACTTGTACTTTTATTTCATATACTTTCTGTTCTAAAGGTTTTGCTAATTCAACTATCCTATCATACTTTTCTGCGTTTTTTACTAATAGCACTTGTTTTAGTGTTTCATTTGGTAATCTTTCCATTTCATCTATATAATCATAATCAAATTCTTCTTTAGCTATTCCATCATCTATGTAACAACTTAATTATTTCATTAATAACATATTGGTAAAATTGATTTGGTTCTTTAAATCTTCACCTTCTCCACCTATACAATATGGAGTTAATATACATCTATTATCATCTCTAATAGTTAGAATATGAGAATATACATGCAATTCATACTGTTCTAAATTATATATTCTAGGTTCTACTCTTTCTAACACATCCATAATAAACATATCAGATAAATGTTCAAACTATAATATAAACAGAATAATAATATGAGAAGAGGGGGTGTCTGGCTTTATAACTCAAAGTTCATTAATTTCTAATATAGGGCTCTGAGTTGTCAAACTGATTAGCATACTATAAGGAGATGTTTTTTTGTCAAAATTCTTCCTATATATATATATATATCCTACAGCGTTGTACTAATCATCCTCGTAGGCTCTTCGACCTTCACATGGCATCACACGCCTTCACTGGTCATTTAGCCTTCCAGGCCTCTTTCAGTACCGTGCTATAATATATATATATATATATATATATATATATATATATATATATATATACTTCATGGACCTAATGACGATGGTAAACCATAGTCAGTCTATAAACACTCAAAATAGCATTCTAATCAGTTGTTTGGCCCTTACAGAATCATGGATATATATAGAAGCAAAGCAAATTATGAAGAATCTTTAACCAGTAACCGTCGGCATACCAAGACAAGACTATCGGCACAACAAGACAAAAGGAAAAAGCAGTACAGTAAAAAGAGATAAGAAGGAATCCCCAAATAGTAGATAAAAAGACGAGACAAGACTAAAAGAAAATTGAAAGGACCAAAGGAGTCACGGGAAAGTAACTCAAGTTAGATAAAGTAATTATGATTTTTAAACCTGAGTTAATATTAACTCAGACATTCCACTATAAATAGCTTAGTACATTAGTACATAAGGTATCGAGTAGCCTAGGAAATACTAGCAGCTATCACTACTCAGAAGCCCTCGCTTTCTGAAACCTTGTAACCTCACCTTTTATCTGTAAATTTCTTTACATCAATAATATTATCTCAAGTTCTATTATTCAAAGTTGTGCATACTCTCTCTCTCCCTCAATTAAACAAATTTTCAGAAGCTGGAGATTAAGGTAATGGCTTGCTAAATTTCTGTAGGGTTCAAAGGAATTTGATTTTTAATATGGATCCATGATTCTATAAGGGTCAAATTACTGGTTAGCATGTTATTTAAAGTGTTTACAGACTGGCTATGGTTTACCATCGCCATCAGGTTTATGAAGTATATATATATATATATATATATTACTATAGCATGGTACTGAAAGAGGCCTGGAAGGCTAAATGACCATGAAGGCGTGTGATGCCGTGTGAAGGTCGAAAAGCCTATGAGGATGATCAGTACAAAGCTATAATAATATATGTATAGAGGACATAATCTTTCAAAAAAAAAAACACTTTATTATAGCATGTTAATCAGTCTACCAATCCCGTATGGTATCAGAGCTCTAATATTAGGAATTAATGAACTTTGAACCCTTAAGTCATAAAGCCAGACACCCCTCTTCTCATATTATTATCTTGATTATATTATTATTTGAGTATTTGTTTGAAATATTAATCATGGAAGTATTAGATAGAGTAGAATCAAGAATATATGATATTGAACAATATGAATTACCTGTATGTTCTCATATTCCAACTATTAAAGATGATGATAGATGTATATTAGCTCCTTATTGCATAGGTGGAGAAGGTGAAGATTTAAAAAACCAGATTAATTTTACTAATATGTTTTTAATGAAACAATTAGAATGTTACTTAGATGATAAAGTAGCTAAAGTAGATTATGAAATTGATTACATAAATGAAATGGGAAAACTCCCTAAAATGCTTTAAAACAGGTATTATTAGAAAAGAATACAAATAAATATGAATGGATAATAGAACTAGCTAAACCAATAGAACAAAAAATATATGAAATAAAAGTACAAGTTGAAAAGAATGTTGAACATTTAATGTATCAAGCTTTCCAGTTAGAAATTATACAAAAGAATATAGAAAAAAATAATGAATTATTTAGGAATAAAAGAAACAGAAACATCATTAGTAGAACCTATAATAGATAAACCTCAAATTAATATGTTAAATATAATTGATATATTAAATGAAGAAGAACAAATAACAATAAACAAAATAAGAAATCAAACATTAGATGAAAATACTAAACAGACTAGGATAGAAGTAGAAAGAGCCTCAAATTAATATGTTAAACATAATTGATATATTAAATGAAGAAGAACAAATAACAATAAACAAAATAAGAAATCAAACATTAGATGAAAATACTAAACAGACTAGGATAGAAGTAGAAAGATTACATAAAGGACAGGAAACAATAAATAGAAATTTATGGACAATATTTGAGGAAGTTAAAAAGTATGATGAGGAAAGATTATATGGAAAAATAGAAAAACAAGAAGAAATAGTTAAGATAGAAAAATGAAAAGAAAAAGAAGAGGAAAGATTTTATGTAGAAGATGAAAGAAATAAGTTAGCAGAAATATTATATGACGACTCAAATGATCTTTTATATAGCTTAATGAAAATAAAAGATAAACCAAAAATGAATACAATAATATCAGGAGAAGAAGAACAAGATGATGAAGATGATATCGACAAAATAATGAGTTAAGAAGAAAAAAAAATAGATATGGAAAAATTAAAATTAGAAATAGAAACATTAAATACTAATATAGATATTACAAAAGAAGAAATAAATATGCAAACAACAGAATTGAGTGGAGTAACATCACAAACTACTCAATAACAAGAATAATTTAATCCCCCAAATTTAAGTCAACCTTCATATAATATGAGGATAGCAGAATCTAGTATAACCCGAGAACATGAATTAGAACAAGAAGAATTAAGACACAAGGAAACAACTAGAACAGAAGATTATAGGGACATAAATATATGTTTTGACACTCCAAGAAATAGTAGATATGTACCAACACCATTAGAACAATATGAAATCAAACCAATACCAAACTCAGGAATATGGCTAAATTTTGATTGTAATTTAGATAACCATAAAAGAATAGAAAAATGGACAAAATCACAATTAATAGCCTTATTAACAAGAGGAATAGATTTACCTACTACAAGTTTATTAATAGAATCAACATTTTATAGGAATAGTACATGATTTTTCTTTATTATTTTACTAACTCTACTGAATATATTTTCTTGTTTTAAATCTTGTTCTTGTAAGTCTAAATTTATCTTAGATTGTTTTTCATTAAATGTTATCCTAGTTTCAGTTATACCTTCTTCAGGTTCTATTTGTTGATTATATGAATCATAATCTTCTTTCATACTATTGGATTCTTCTAACTCTCTATTCATCATATATATATATATATATATATATATATATATATATATATATATATATATATATATATATTATTTTGTTCTTCTATTTCTGAACATTCAGATTCGCTGGTTTCACTAATAATTTCTTCTTCTGACGATTTATCATTAATTTCATATATTTTATAAATTTCTAAATTATCTTCTATTTCACTTCCGTATTCTTCTACTGGCTCTAAATTATATTCATAAGCTAATTCTAATATTTTTAAGGTTTTCTTATTTTTTGGTTTGGGGCTGTTAGTTGAAATATGTCCTAATTTTCCACAATTATAACATTTACACTTCTTAGGATTTTTCTTATAATTTGTTCTTTTTCTAAAATATTTCTTATTCTTGTATGGGCTATCTTTTCTCTTTTTATAGGATTTTTTTTATTTCTCTTTTGGATATTTTTTAAATTCGTATTTTCTTTTAAATTATTTTTTCTTTATTTTGTGTTTAGTTAATTCACATCCCCATTTATGAGATGTTTGTAATTCTCCACATTTTAACAAATATTTATTTATTTTATAATATTTTTCGCTTCTCCGAGCATTTTTACATTTATCAGATAAATATTCTCTTAATAAGTCTTCTCTTCTTCCCATTGTATCAATTACTGCTATTGTATCTATATTCTTGTTTTCTAAGGATTTATAGTATTCTTCCATTATTGGTTCACTAATTAATTTTGGAATTTTTCTATAAAATAGATCTAAATAATATTTTTGGTTTAAATAACTATTTCCTAATCTTGCTTCATAATAATATTTTTTATATTAACATACATATTGGTTTAAATATTTGGGATCTAAATAACATAATTCTATGTTATGTAAATTATTTATTGCTTTGTTAATTGTTGTTTTTTTATTTAACGTTACATTTCTTCCTACAAATTCATTTCTTAAAACTTGTTCATATTGTCTTATTAATGTTGCTCTTTTCTGTCTCCTAGTTAAATCTTCTTCATTTCTTATCGTTCTTACTCCATTCTTAAAATTTTGATCTTTAGATTTTCACCAATCATGTACTATTCCTATAAATGTTGATTCTATTAATAAACTCATAGTAGGTAAATCTATTCCTCTTGTTAATAAGGTTATTAATTGTGATTTTGTCCATTCTTCTATTCTTTTATGGTTATCTAAATTACAATATAAATTTAGCCATATTCCTGAGTTTGGTATTGGTTTGGTTTCATATTGTTCTAATGGTGTTGGTACATATCTACTATTTCTTGGAGTGTCAAAACTTATATTCATGTCCCTATAATCTTCTGTTCTAGTTGGTTCCTTGTGTCTTAATTCTTCTTGTTCTAATTCCTGTTCTCGGATTATACTAGATTCTGTCATCCTCATATTATATGAAGGTTGACTTAAATCTGGGGGATTAAATGATTCTTGTTATTGAGTAGTTTGTGATGTTACTCCACTCAATTCTGTTGTTTGCATATTTATTTCTTCTTCTGTAATATTTATATTAGTATTTAATGTTTCTATTTCTAATTTTAATTTTTCCATATCTATTTCTTTTTCTTCTTGACTCATTATTTTGTCGATATCATCTTCATCATCTTGTTCTTCTTCTCCTGATATTATTGTATTCATTTCTGGTTTATCTTTTATTTTCATTAAGCTATATAAAAGATCATTTGAGTCATCATATAATATTTCTACTAACTTATTTCTTTCATCTTCTACATGCAATCTTTCCTCTTCTTTTTCTTTACCTTTTTCTATCTTAACTATTTCTTCTTGTTTTTCTATTTTTCCATATAATCTTTCCTCATCATACTTTTTAACTTCTTCAAATATTGTCTATAAATTTCTATTTATTGTTTCCTGTCCTTTATGTAATCTTTCCACTTCTATCCTAGTATGTTTAGTATTTTCATCTAATGTTTGATTTCTTATTTTGTTTATTGTTATTTGTTCTTCTTCATTTAATATATATATATATATATATATATATATATATAGTTTAATTCTTATATTATATGATGACTCAAGTGAATTCTTTTATAGTTTAATGAAAATAAAACAAAAACCAGAAATAAATAAATTAATGTTAGGAGAAGAAGAACAAAATGATGAAGATGAAATAGATAAAATAATGAGTCAAGATGAAGAAGAAATAGACATGAAAAAATTAAAATTAGAAATAGAAACATTAAATGACAATATAAATCCTATAGAAGGAGAAATTAATATGCAAACAACAGGAATAAGTGAAGTAACCTCAACTAGTATACTTCAAAATACACAAAGAGAACCATTAAATCCCCCAGATTTAAGTCAACCTTCATATAATATAACACAAACAGAAGCTAGCATAACTAGAGAACAAGAATTAGAACAAGAAGAATTAAGACATAAGGAACCTCCTTGAATAGAAGATTATAGGGATATGAATATAAGTTTTGAGACTCCAAAGAATACTAGATATACACCTACATGTTAGAACAATACGAAACAAGATCAATACCAAATTCAGGAATATGATTAAATCTAGATTGAAATTTAGACAACCATAAAAGAATAGAAGAATGGAGTAAAACACAATTAATAGCCCTATTAACAAAAGGAATAGACCTACAAACTACTAGTTTATTAATAAAATCTACATTTATAGGAATAGTACACGATTGGTGGAAATCTAAGGACCAAAATTTTAGGATAGGACTAAGAACAATTCAAAATGAAGAAGAATTAACAAGAAGACAAAAAATTGCGACATTAATAAGACAGTATGAACAAGTTCTAAGGAATGAATTTGTAGGAAGAAATGTAGCATTAAATGAAAAAACCACAATTAACAAAGAGATAAATAATTTACATAACATAGAATTATGTTCTTTAATTCCCAAATATTTAAATCAGTATATATGTGAATGTAAAAAAAATTATTATGAAGCAAGATTAGGAGATAGTTATTTAAATCAAAAATATTATTTAGATCTATTTTACAGAAAAACTCCAAAAGTAATTAGTGAACCAATAATGGAAGAATACTATAAATCTTTAGAAAATAAAAATATAGATACAATAACAGTAATTGATACTATGGGAAGAAGAGAAGATTTCTTAAGAGAATATTTATCTGATAAATGTAAAAATGCTTGGAGAACCCAAAAATATTATAAGATAAACAAATATTTATTAAAATGTAGAGAATTACAAACGTCACATAAATGGGGATGTGAATTAACAAAACATAGAAGAAAGAAAAAACAATTTAGAAAATATGAATTTAAAAAATACCAAAAGAAAAATACAGAAAATACTATAAAACTAGAAAATACAAACCTTATAAAAATAAGAAATATTTTAGAAAAAGAACAGATTATAAGAAAAATGTTAAGAAATGTAAATGTTATAATTGTGGAGAATTAGGACATATTTCAACTAATTGCCCAAAACCAAAAAATAAAAAAACCATGAAGATATTAGAAATAGCCTATGAAAATAATTTAGAACCAGTAGAAGAATATGGAAGTAAAATAGAAGATAGTTTAGAAATTTATAAAATATATGAACTAAATGAAGATTTATCTCAGACAGAAGAAGAGTCTACTAGTGAATCTGAATATTCTGATATAGAACAACAAGACAATATATACATGATGAATGCATAATTAGGAGAATCCAGTAGTATAAATAAAGATTATGACTCATATAACCAACAAATAGAACCTGAGGAAGGAATAACTGAAACAAGGATAACATTTAATGAAAAACAGTATGATAAAATATCTAAAATAAATTTAGACTTACAAGAACAAGATTTAAAACAAGAAGATATATTTAGTAGAGTTCATAAGATAATAAAGAAAAGCCAAAAAGAAAAATATACATGTGTAATATTAGACAAAAAACAACCAATAGAATCTGAACTAGAAACATGAGTATTAAGAATACCATTAATAAATAAAACTCTAATAGAAAATGAAATATCTAAACTACCATTTAAAGACGAAGTATCAAAATATATATTAAAGGAGTACAATTATTAGTAAAAGCTTATTTTAGAGAAGGTATAGACACACCAGTAGAATTAATATTAACAGATGGAAGAATAATAGATGATGTCAAGAATAGCATATTAGGAATACTTAGTGGAAACTTAATATATCAAAAATTAAAATTTACAGTAAATACTAATTTTTCAATATCAAGAGCAGAAGGAAACATGGACAAAACATTAAATATATATCATAAAATTAAAGGAATAAAAATGCCCCCACATAGTAAGATAATTAGTATACAAGTAATGGTAGGACTAGTATTTACAAATCAACATAAAATTTATAAGAAAAGACAAGGAAGAATATCAATTGATAGACATTTTGCACCAGTATTAAGAGAAGTACCTTTAGATAACCAAAGAATAACCTTACCAACAGAAATACAATTTAATCTAGACAATACTATAACAAATTAAGATGCACTTAGAAGAAGAATAGAATTTGATAATACTTTAGGAAGAAGATCATTAAATATAAATTTGAATCCACCAAGATATAGTGTAAAATATGAAAGACCACAGAGTAATCAAAGTATTAGACCCCTAACAAGAAATCAAAGTCATAGGAGTTATCCAAATATAGAAAGAATGAGATTAGCTGAAATACCAATAACTTCTAGATTACCAGAAATAAGACCAACTACTAGTATAGACCTGACCAATAGCAAAAATTTAATATTATTAGAAATTAGAAAAAATAACATATGGCAACAAATAATAGCAATAATAGACCCAACCGAAGAACATAGTAATATGCAATTACAATTAGCAGACGATAATATTATTATTGATGAAATAGGAACAATGACTAATGCTATTTTGAGATTCAATAAAAGAGATACAATTTAAGTAAATCTATGGGTAGACAATATGATTAATAATAATGCAGAACATAAAATGATATTGGGAAAAGACTTTTTGAATCAAGTAAGACCTTACAGAATTAGGAATAATGAAATTTTTATAACAATTAATCACCAAGCAATAATAATTCCCAAAGTACAATTAATATAATGTTATATTATATTTTAGTTAAACTTAATTATAAAAAATATAGATCAAGAAAGTATCATGCATTAGTAGATATAGGAGCAAGTTTAACAATAGCCAAGTATAATGTATTACCACCAGAGTATTGGAAAAAGGAAACTACACCATTAAGAATGACTAGTGCCGGAAATGAAATCCACATGTTAGAATTAGCTGCAAAAGAAGTATACATACAAATAGGAAACTATGAATTAAAAATCTCAAAAATTTATCAATATAATGAAATTAGTTGTGATATATTATTAGGATTAGATTTCGTAGAACAATATTATCCAATAACTTTTCATAATAAAGTATTAATTTTAACAATACCTTGTAAACACCAAGAAAACTATAGTGAAAATCCATTAGTACATTGGGAAAAATCTAAACCTTTAGCAACCATAGAATTAAAAGATTATAGTAAACAAATAAATTGTAAACCATATCCATGGATAGAGACTGAGAAAAAGGAATTTATTATGCATATATCTGAACTCAAAAAGTATAGTTTAATCAAAGAAAGTAAGTCAGATTATTCATCACCAGCAATGATAGTAATAAAACATAGTGAGTAGAAAAGAGGAAAATCAAAAATGGTAATTTATTATAGAAAATTAAACCAAATAGTCATTAAAAATAGATACCCTATTCCTAAGATGGACTTATTATTTAATATAATAAAGGGAAAAAACATTTTAGTAAGTTTGATTGTAAATCAGGATTTTATCAGATAAAATTAGCTAAAGATAGTAAAAAATATACAAGATTTAGTACATCAGAAAGATGATTTAAATGGAATGTATTGCCTATGGAATTTAATAATAGCCCTAGTATATTTCAAGAATATGTATCTAAATTATTAGAGCCAATTAAAGATTTTTCAGTAATATATATAGATGATATTCTAATATTCTCAAAAAATGAACAATTACATGAGGAACATTTAAATAGATTTGTAGACATAATAGAGACCAAAGACTTAAATAATTCACCCCAAAAAACCGAACTAAAAAAGACTACTATATCCTTTCTAGGACAAATTATAACACTTGAAGGAATTCAACTTCAGGAACATATTAGTAAGAAAGTATTAGATTTTAAGAAAATTACAAATAAAAAAGAATTACAATCATTTTTAGGCCTAGTAAACCAAGCTAGACACTATATTCCAAATTTATCCAAATTAGCAGGAGAAAAAAGTATATGGACCTAGGATACTAATACAGAAAAAAATAGTAAACCAAATCAAAGACTTATATAGGAATTTACCAAAATTAAATATCCCAAAAATGAAAGATATTAAGTGGATCATTTACACTGATGCATCTGATAATTATTGGGGAGCAGCATTATATTATGAATATAAAGGAGAAGATTATATTACTAGATATGCAAGTGGAAAACTTGATGATAGCCAAAGTAAGTATCATAGTAATTGGAAAGAATTTTTAGCTATAGTAAAAGCAGTAGAAAAGTTTGAGTTATTTATAGTAAATACGAACTTTATTATCAAAACAGACAATACTCAAGTAAAACATTGGCTTGACAGAGGAGTAAACACTTATAAAATAAGTAATAAAATGGCAAATGGACTTAGCATATTATGATTATAATATTGAATTTGAATATATTAAAGGACAAAATAATTTGATTGCTGATTATTTGAGCAAGTGCAACTATGGAAAGTAACCAGCCAGAAGTCCCAGTAAATGAGAATACTAAACAAGAGTTATCTCTTGTTGACCAAGTACAATTAAAGACCAATATCTTGGAAGCCAGTATTTCTATGCTGCAAGGATTAACGACTGCAGAGCTCAATAACCTTGCGAATAGTATTAAAGGTCTTTATGACCAAGTTGCAATATTATCTAAAAAAGTATCTGGCCCAGATGGGTTAACCAAGAGAATTGAAAATATTCAAAAAATAGTATCGGATCTTCGATCCAAACCCGAGTCCAATAAATCCAAACTAGAAGAACCAAAATTATTGACACCCATCATGATGGTGCCACCACAAGTAACACCTTTTGCACCGATCATTAGAGACCAAGCCCAAACCAGTAAATCTACAAAATCCAATAAGTCTGATCCAAATCCCTCCAATTTCCAAAGAAAAGAATAGTATGACTTTTTTCTTACTTTGATTAAAAAGACCAGTACCTTGTCCATACCCTCAAAGACCATTAGATATGCATCTCATTATGAATTAAACAAAGCCATAGTAATGCCAGGCACTAACCCAAAACTAGTTAAAACATTATTTAATTATGGATTCATCCAGACTATCTATCCAAATAAAGACCTCAAAGAATTATCCGACCTACCTCAATACATTATAGAGTCGACCAAACACTATTCCAAATATTACTCAGTATCATATGTATATCCGATTTTATTCTACTATTTGTGAAATTACTCCAGATAAATATTATCCTCCAATTAACCTGATCAAGATGGGAACCACTAAGAAGCCATATGAATGTGACCAAGAAATAAAGGACATTATTGAAGATGAAGAAGATCTTGAATTTTGACTACACAATATTAGATCACAGGAGATGGCCATTATTATGCAAGAAATAACAAGGACATTAATGAAAGTAATGGTTGGAACCCAAGAGGGGGGTGAATTGGATTTTATAAATTTTTCACAAGAATTAATTGGAAGTTAAAATGATTTTCTGTAAAAGTACAATGCTTAGGATAATAAATACAATACAGAAAATCAATGTGCTGTCAAGATAAATAATTATAAAGATCAAGGAATTAAAGAATAGATATCAATATGCACAAATTAAAGAGTAAGGGATAGAGAAAGCAAACTCGGAGATTTATACTGGTTCGGCTAATCCAAGCTTACATCCAGTCCTCAAGAGACCACTTGAGTATTTCCACTATAATTGCAAGCTTAATCCGGGTACTTGCAAACCACTACAACCACGCAAATTCGATCCGGGTATTTGCGAAACCACAATGGAGAATTTATGAATCCGGGCTCCTCCTCAACCCAAAGCAAGTTCTTCCAACACCGGTACTTGCGAACCTCAACTCAGAATAATATATGTGTTGATCAAAATCAACAATACAAAGAAACTCTCTCTAAAGAGTAGATGAAAACAAATGAAGCTCTAATAACTCTAATGATAGAGAATATGCAAGATTTGGCTCAAGAATGCTTTCCTTTCTCTCAAAGATGATAGAAGAAGTTAATATCACATTGTAGGACTTTGTTCTTACTCAAAATCGTGTATCTAAGGTCATATATATAAGATTTTACAAAACTAGCCGCTATATAGCCGTTATATAGCCGTTACAGCACTTATAGTACAGTCCAGATTTTGAGCTTTCTTTAAAAATTCATAACTCCCTCATTTGAACTCCGTTTTAAACAAATAATATACCGTTGGAAAGATCTTGGAGTCTAGTTTCAAATGAGCCAAGTTTTACTCAAAAATTATTTTTCTTTTAAAAGATATAATCAAAATACTGACTATAGGTCAGAACAGAATAATCAACTTTCAGTTTTTCAAACTATATTTAAAATAGTCATATATTTCTCATTTGGACTCCGTTTTCAATAAATAATATACCTTTGGAAAGATCTTTGAGTCTACTATCAAATGAGATTAAGATACTTGAAAAAATGATTTTTCGTTTATGAGATATGATATAAAGAGTGACCAAAGGTCAAAAACTAACTTTTGTAAAATTTCATATCTCACTATCTTTTTGTTCAAAATAATTGAGCCAATGTATGCAAATCTAAATCATTGAGTTGCACAAGTATACTAGCCTATATAAAATATACCTAATGTAAACACATAGGCTATCTTGATGCATCCAAGCTTCCAAGACTTCAAATCTTCTAATTCTTCATTTCTTGGAGCTTCATACTTGCATGTTGTTTTCCTTGAGTGAAGCATGATATTGCTTTTCCTTGTTCTTCAATACAATGCTCACTCTTCTTGTTTTGAACCAACCTATAAAATATATCTTACTTGCAAACCCAATGGTTAGTTTAATAGCATGATTCAATATATGCAACATACATATTAAATAACATAATCATGCTTAAGTACTTGTAGCATATATATGATAATTAATCTTTATATATATATCAATGCTACTATTCAAATACATTTGTCATCATCAAAACTTATGGCATATAGCCTTAGGGTCAACAATTAAATGCAAACGAACAACAATGGACCTATTTCACAGGCCCTACGACGTGTATATACTCAGTTGGCAAGACCAGTAGACTAGCTCGAGACTTCAATCTTTGGGCAGAAAAAATAAAGAAAAATGAAATGAATTTATCCGAGCCCACTAAGAAGAGAATATGCAGATTATTATTAGATTATTCAGGCCATAAATGTAAATATTGTAAAGACATAGAACAAAAGGCTCAAGACTATGATGAGCCCAGCATAGACCTTTCTGTAATCGAGTAAAAAAAAAAGAAAAGAAAGAAAAAGAAAAAAGAGACAAGCAAAGCAAATTATACAATCAATCGTAAGCGTCGACACCACAAGATAAGACTGTCGGCAGAGCAAGACAAGAAGAATAGTAAGAAAGATCAGAAGGAATCTCAGAATAGTAGCACACAAGACTAAAAGCAGATGGACATGACTAAAAGGAGGAAACAGAAGAGACTAAAAGAGTCACGGGAAAGTAAACAGAAGTGACTAAAGTAACTAAAGGAGTCACGAGAAAGTAACTATGATTTGTAAACCTGAGTCAATATTAACTCAGGACTCCCATTATAAATACTCTAGAATAGCAAGATGAAAAATAACCTACGATCCACTATCACTACTCAGAAGCTTTTGCTCTCTGAAATTCTTGTAACCTTTTCACCCACTTCCAATATTTGTGTATCTTTTTTCGATCAATAATATTTAAAGTTCAAAAGTATTGAAAGTTCCTCCCTCTATCTCAACAAAAAAGAAAAATCAAAGGCTGGAGATTAAGGTAATGGCCTGCTAAATTTCTGTAGGGTTCAAGATAAATTTAATTTCTAATATGGAATTATGATCCAGCGATAAGCTTTACTAGTTGGCATGTTATTATAAAGTGTTTTACAACTAGACTATGGTATATCCATCGTCATTAGGTCTATGAAGTATACATATTATTGTAGCATGGTGCTGAAAGAGGCCTGGAAGGTTAAATGACCAGTGAAGGTGTGTGATGCCGTGTAAAGGTCGAAAAACCTATGAGGATGATCAGTACAAAGCTGTAATAATATGTATATAGAGGACATAATTTCCATAAAAACGCTTTATTCATAAGAGAATAGAAGAATGGAATAAATCACAAATAATAGCTTTACTAACAAGAGGAATAGATTTGCAAACTGCCAGTATATTAATTGAATCCACTTTTGTAGGAATAGTACATGAGTGGTGGAAATCTAAAGAACAAGATTTCAGGATAGGAGTAAGAACAATAAGAAACGAAGAAGAACTAACAAGAAGACATAAAATAGCAATATTAATAAGACAATATGAACAAGTTTTAAGAAATGAATTTGTAGGAAGAAATGTAGTATTAAATGAAAAACAACAATTAACAAAGCAATAAATAATTTACATAATATAGAATTATGCTCTTTAGATCCAAAATATTTAAATCAGTATATATGTGAGTATAAAAAATATTATTATGAAGCAAGATTAGGAGACAGCTATTTGAACCAAAAATATTACTTAGATTTATTTTATAGAAAAACTCCAAAATTAATTAGCGAATCAATAATGGAAGAATACTACAAAATTTTAGAAGGAAAAACTATAGATACAATATCAGTAATAGATACTATGGGAAGAAAAGAAGGTTTCTTAAGAGAATATTTATCTGATAAATGTAAAAATGCTTGGAGAAACCAAAAATATTATAAGATAAACAAATACTTATTAAAATGTGGAGAATTACAAACGTCACATGAGTGGGGATGCGAATTAACAAAACATAGAAGAAAGAAAAAACGATTTAGAAAATATGAATTTAAAAAATATCCAAAAAAAATACAGAAAATACTATAAGACTAAAAAAACAAACCTTATAAAAATAAAAAATATTTTTAAAAACAAACAGATTATAAGAAGAATCCTAAGTAATGTAAATGTTATAATTGTGGAGAATTAGAACATATTTCAACTAATTGCCCCAAACCAAAAAATAAGAAAACCATGAAAATATTGGAACTAGCTTATGAAAATAATTTAGAACCATTAGAAGAATATGACAGTGAAATAGAGGATAATAATTTAGAAATTTATAAAATATACAAAATCACTAATAATCCATCTGAAACAGAAGAAGAATATACTAGTGAATCTGAATATTCTGAAATAGAACAACAAGATAGTATATATATGATGAATGCGGAATTAGGAGAATCTAGTAATATAAGTGAAGACTATGATTCATATAATCAACAAATAGAACCTGAAGAAGGAATATCTGAAACTCGAATAATATTTAATGAAAAGCAGTATGATAAAATAGCAAAAATAAATTTAGATTTACAAACACAAGATTTAAAGCAAGAAAATATATTTAATGAAGTTAACAAAATAATAAAGAAAAACCAAAAACAAAAATATGCCTGTGTAATATTAGATAAAAAACAACCAATAGAATCAGAATTAACAACAGGAGTATTAAGAATACCATTAATTAATAAAACCTTAATAGAAAATGAAATATCTAAATTACCATTTAAGGAAGAAGTATCAGAAATATATATCCAAGGAGTACAATTATTAGTAAAAGCTTACTTTAAAGAAGGAATAGGCACACCAGTAGAACTAGTACTAACAGATGGAAGAATAATAGACGATGTCAAGAATAGCATATTAGGAATACTTAGTGGAAACTTAATATATCAAAAATTAAAATTTACAGTAAATACTAATTTTGCAATATCAAGAGTTGAAGGAAATATGGATAAAACACTAAATATATACCATAAAATAAAAGGAATAAAAATGCCCCCACATAGTAAAATTATTAGTATACAAGTAATGGTAAGATTAGTATTTACCAATCAACATAAAATTTACAAAAAAACGACAAGGAAGAATATCAATTGATAAACATTTTGCACCAATATTAAGAGAAATACCTTTAGATAATCAAAGTATAACATTGTCTACAAAAATACAATTTAATTTAGATAATACAATAACTAATCAAGAATTAGTTAGAAGAAGAATAGAATTTGATAATACATTAGGAAATAGATCATTAAACATAAATTTAAACTAACCAAGATATAGTATTGAATATGAAAGATCACAAAGTAGTCAAAGTAATCAATCTTTAAGAAGAACATCAAGTCAAAGAAGTTATCCTGATATAGAAAGAATGAGATTAGCTGAAATACCAATAACCTCAAGATTACCAGAAATAAGAATAACCCCCCAAATAGATCTAACTAATAGTAAGAATCTAGTCTTATTAGAAATTAGAAAAAATAATGAATGGCAACAAATAATCGCAATAATAGATCCAACAGAAGAACATAGTAATATGCAATTACAATTAGCAGACGATAACATTATTATTGATGAAATAGGAACAATGACTAATGCTATTTTGAGATTTAATAAAAGAGATACAATTCAAGTAAAATTATGGGTAGACAATATGATTAATAATAATGCAGAACATAAAATGATATTAGGAAAAGACTTTTTAAATCAAGTAAGACCTTACAGAATCAGGAATAATGAAATCTTAAAAACAATTAATCATCAAACAATAATAATTCCCAAAGTACAATTAATATAATGTTATATTATATTTTAGTTAAACTCAATTATAAAAAATATATATCAAGAGAGTATCATGAATTAGTAGACACATAAGCAAATCTAACAACAACAAAATATAATGTATTACCACCAGAATATTGGAAAAAGGAAAATACCCCATTAAGAATGACTAGTGTTGGAAATGAAATCCACATGTTAGAATTAGCTGCAAAAGATGTATATGTACAAATAGGAAATTATGAATTAAAAATCTCAAAAATTTATCAATACAATGAAATTAGTTGTGACATATTATTAGGATTAGATTTCTTAGAACAATATTATCCAATAACTTTTCATCAGAAGGTATTAATTTTAACAACAACCTGTAAGCACCAAGCAAAGGGACTAAGAATAACTAGACCTTATAGGAGAAAAGACGAGACTTTTCAAAAGAAACATAATGATAATGAAATCTAGTTTATACCAAATAGTAAAGCTATAGAAATCCAAGAAATTTTACCTAAAATATCAATAATGGTAACCAAGACAATAGTAGTGAAAACCCTTAGTACATTGGGAAAAATCAAAACCTCTAGCCACTATAGAATTAAAATACTATAGTAAACAAATAAATTGTAAGCCATATCCATAGACTGAAACTGAGAAAAACGAATTTATTATGCACGTATCTGAGCTTAAGAAGTATAATTTGATTAAAGAAAGTAAATCTGATTATTCATCACCAGCAATGATAGTAATAAAACATAGTGAACAAAAGAGAGGAAAATCAAGAATGGTAATTGATTATAGAAAACTAAATCAAATAGTTATTAAAAATAGATATCTTATTCCAAAGATGGATTTATTATTTAATCTGATAAAAGGAAAAAAATATATTCAGTAAGTTTGATTGTAAGTCAGGATTTTACCAAATAAAATTAGCAGAAAGTAGTAAGAAGTATACAGGTTTTAGCACCTCAGAAGGATTATTTGAATGGAATGTATTACCTATGTGATTTAATAATAGTCCTAGTATATTTCAAGAATATGTTTTTAAGTTATTAACTCCAATTAAAGATTTTGCAGTAGTATATATAGATGATATTTTAATATTTTCAGAAAATGAACAATTACATGAAGAACACTTAAATAGGTTTGTAGAAATAATAGAGACCAAAGGATTAAACATATCACCTCAAAAGACAGAACTAAGAAAGACTACTATATCCTTTTTAGGACAAATTATAACCCCTGAAGGAATTCAACTTTAGGAACATATTAATAAAAAAGTACTAGAATTTAATAAAATTACTAATAAGAAAGAATTACAGTCATTTTTAGGATTAGTAAACCAAGCTAGACATTATATTCCTAATTTATCAAAGTTAACAGCTAAAATATCCAAATTAGCAAGAGAAAAAAGCAAATGGATTTGGGACAGTAATACAGAAAAGATAATAGACCAGATAAGGAATTTATGTAGAAACTTACCAAAATTAAATATACCAAAAATGACAAATATTAATTGGATTATCTATACAGATGCTTCTAATAATTATTGGGGAGCAGCTTTATACTATGAATATAAAGGAAAAGATTATATTACTAGATATGCAAGTGGAAAATTCAATGATAGCCAAAGTAAATATCATATTAACTAGAAGGAATTCTTAGCTATAGTAAAAGCAATAGATAAATTTGAATTATTTATAGTAAATAAAAATTTTATTATTAAGACAGATAATACTCAAGTAAAGCATTGGATTGATAAAGGAATAAATACATGCAAATTAAGTAATAAGATGTTAATTAAATGGAAAATGGATTTAGCATATTATGACTATAGTATAGAATATATTAAAGCACAAAATAATTTGATTGCTGATTATCTCAGCAGGTGCAATTATAGAAAGTAACCAGCCAAAAGTCCCAGTAAACGAGAATATTAACCAAGAGTTATCTCTTGTTGATCAAGTACAATTAAAGACAAATATCTTGGAAGCTAGTATTTCTATGCTTCAAGGACTAATGACTACAGAGCTTAATAACCTTGCTAATAGTATAAAAGGTCTTTATGACCAAGTTGCAATATTATCTGAAAAAGTATTTGGCCCAGATGGGTTGACCAAAGAATTGAAAATATTGAAAAAATAGTATCGGATCTTCGATCCAAACCAGAGTCAAGTAAACCCAAAACCGAAGAACCAAAATTATTGACACCAGCTATGATGGTGCCACATCAAGTAATTCCTTTTTCACAAATTATCAAAGACCAAGCCCAATCTTCTAAGACCACTAAGCCCAATAAACCTAACCCAAATATTGGAAATTTCCAAAGAAAAGAACAATATGACTTTTTTCTGACTCTAATAAAAAAGACTAGTACCTTGTCCATACCTTCAAAGACCATTAGATATGCATCTCACTATGTATTAAACAAAACCATAGTAATGCCTGGAACTAACCTAAAATTAGTAAAGACCTTATTCAATTATGGTTTTATCCAAACCATTTATCCATTCAAAGACCTCAAAGAATTAGCAGACTTACCCCAACATATTATTGAGTTAGCTAAACATTATTCAAAAATTATTACCATATACCAAATGTACATTCGTTTTTATTCTACTATCTATGAAATAACACCAGACAAGTATTACCCTCCTATTAATCTCATTAAAATGGGAACTACAAAGAAGCCATATGAATGTGATCAAGAAGTCAAGGACATTATCCAAGACGAAGAAGACCTCGAATACAAACTTTACAATATTCGAGCCCAAGAAATGGCAATAATAATGCAAGAAATAATAAGAACATTAAACGCCGATGAACAATAATGGACTTATTTCACCGGCCCAACAACATGTATATATTCAATAGGGAAAACAAGAAGGTTAGCTCGAGATTTTAATCTTTGGGCTGAAAAAATAAAGAAAAATGAAATGAATTTATCTGAGCCCACAAAAAAGAGAATATGTAAATTATTATTAGATTATTCAGGCCACAAGTGTAAATATTGTAAAGATTCAGACCAAAAGGCCCAAGATTATGAGGAGCATAGTATTGATCTATCTGTAATAGAGTAAAAAAAATCAATTAGTAAAAACCCATCGGCACAAAACAACAATACAAGACAAGAAGAATCAACAAACAGTATCGTCGGCACACCAAGACAGAAGGAAACAAGAAGCATCCCAGAATAGTAAACAAAAGCAGAAAGAGATCGAAGACAAGACTAAAAGAAGAAGAACGTGACAAAGCAGATAAGAGGAATTGATAAAAGTAGAAGACAGAAGTGACTAAAGGAAGCACAGGAAAGTAACCCAAGAAGCTAAAGCAACTATGATTTGTAAACCTGAGTTAATATTAACCCAGATAGTCTAGTATAAATATCCTACTCCCATTTGCATTAGAGGCAGAAGTAACAAACCACCATATCTACTCAGAAGCTTGCAAACCTAAGCTTTCTGAACTCCCTGTAACCCCTCCTACTCACTTCCAGTATCTGTAAATTCACTTCACACCAATAATATTCGAAGTTCCAAAGTATCTGAAGCTGTGTATATTTAAATTTTCAACTATCAAAGATCAGAGGCTGGAAATTAAGGTAATGGCTTTCTGAATTTCTGATGGGTTCAAGGGGATATATTTTCTAATATGTCGATCCTATGAGTGAAACTACTGATTAGTATGTTAAATTGAAAGACTTACAAACAGGCTAAATGCCTAAGGTTTATAATATATATATATATATATATATATATATATATATATATATATATATATATATATCATCAATATATGATACTGAAAGAGCTCTGGAAGGCGAATGACCATGAAGGCGTGTGATGCCGTGTGAAGGTCGAAAGCCTATGAGAATGATCAGTATATATATAGACTGGTGTATATATATATAGGAAATCTTTCTAAAAAGTCTTCATGTTAGCATGTTAATCAGTCTATATATATATATATATATATACATATTTTTAGAGTAAAAGGGATTGGTATCAGAGCTAGTATTAGAAAATGTTGAACTTTGAACCCTTAAGTTATAGCATCAGTTGCCAATCCCTTTTACTCTAAGTTATATTATCTTTTGAATATTTATCATTTGAATACTAAATTACAAATATTAGATATGGATGTGTTAACAAAATTAGAACCAAGAATATATGATATAGAACAATATGAATTACCTGTATATTCACATATTCCAATTATTCAAGAAGATGATAGATGTGTATTAACTCCTTATTGTATAGGAAAAGAAGGTGAAGATTTAAATAATCAAATTAATTTTACAAATATGTATTTAATGAAGCAATTAGGATGTTATTTAGACGAAAAAGTAGCAAAAGAAGAATTTGAAATTGATTATATAGATGAAATAGAAAAACTACCAGCAGATGCCTTAAAACAAGTATTATTAGAAAAGAATAAGGATAAATATGAAATGTTAGTAGAATTAGCTAAACCAATTGAACAAAAAATATATAAGATAAAAATACAAGTTCAAAGAAATGGTGAACAACTATTAATGATACAAAATGATATGAGAAGAATAATGAATTATTTAGGAATAAAAGAAACTAGAACATCATCAGTAGAGCCCATAATAGATAAACCTCAGATTAATATGTTAAATATAATTAAAATATTAGATGATGAATAACAAATAACAATAAACAAAATAAAAAACCAAATATTAGATGAAAATACAAAACAAACAAGAATAGAAATTGAAAGACTACATAAAGGACAAGAAACAATAAATAAAAATTTATGGACAATATTCGAAGAAGTTAAGAAATATGATGAAAAGAGATTATATGGTATAATAGAAGAAGAAAAACAAGAAGAAATAATTCAAACCGATAAAGGTAAAGAACAATCAGATAAAGACGAAAATAATAAATTAGCAGAATTATTATATGATGATTCAAACCAATTTTTGTATAGTATAATGAAAATAAAACACAAACCAGAAAAAAATAAATTAATGTTATGAGAAGAAGAACAAGATGATGAAGATGAAATAGATAAACTAATGAGTCAAGAAGAAGAAGAAATAGATATGCAAAAATTAAAACTAGAAATAGAAACATTAAATCACAACATAAATCCTATAGAAGGAAAAATAAATATGCAAACAACAGGAATAAGTGAAGTAACGTCAACCAGTATACCACAAAATACAGAACAGAGAGAACAAATAAATCCCCCAGATTTAAGCCAGCCTTCATATAATATAAGAATGACAGAAGCTAGTGTAACTAGAGAATAAGAAATAGAACAAGATGAATTAAGACATAAAGAACCTGTTAGAACAGAAGATTATATGAATATGAATATAAATTTTGAAACTCCAACAAATACTAGATATGCAGCTACACCATTAGAACAATATGAAACAAGACCCATACCAAACTCAGGAATATGGTTAAATTTAGATTGTAATTTAGACAACCATAAAAGAATAGAAGAATGGACTAAATCACAAATAATAGCCTTACTAACAAGAGGAATAGATTTGCAGACTGCTAGTATATTAATTGAATCCATTTTTGTAGGAATAATACATGATTGGTGGAAATCTAAAGAACAAGATTTTAGAATAGGAGTAAGAATAATAAGAAATGAGGAGGAATTGACAAGAAGATAGAAAATAGCAACACTAATAAGACAATATGAACAAGTTTTAAGAAATGAATTTGTAGGAAGAAACGCAGTATTAAATGAAAAAACAACAATTAACAAAGCAATAAATAATTTACATAATATAGAATTATGCTCTTTAGATCCAAAATATTTAAATCAATATATATGTGAGTATAAAAAATATTATTATGAAGCAAGATTAGGAGACAGTCATCTAAACGAAAAATATTACTTAGATTTATTTTATAGAAAAAATCCAAAATTAATTAGTGAATCATTTATGGAAGAATATTATAAAACCTTAGAAGGAAAAACTATAGATACAATGGGCCCGTTTGGAAGAGCTTATTTTGAGCTTATCTGGCTTATCTTATGGCATAAGCGCTTATGTGCACGTTTGGAAGAGCTTATAAAAATAGCTTATGGCATGAAAATAAGCTGTTTTCAGCTTATTTTCATAAGCTACTCTGAATAACTTATAAAAATAAGTTGAAAACAGCTTATGTGAAGTTTGCCCTCGTAAATTCTTTAATTATAAAAATAGCTTATATATAAGCACTTATATGATAAGCGCTTATTCTATAAGCGCTTATTCTATAAGCACTTAAATAAGCTGTTTACCCAAATAGGGCCAATATCAGTAATTGATACTATGGGAAGAAGAGAAGATTTCTTAAGAGAACATTTATCTGACAAATGTAAAAATGCTTGGAGAAACCAAAAATATTATAAATATTTATTAAAATATGGAGAATTACAAACATCACATAAATGGGGATGTGAATTAACAAAACATAGAAAAAAGAAAAAAAACTATTTAAAAGAAAATACAATTCAAAAAATATCCAAAGAAAAAATACAAAAAATATTACGAAAATAGAAAATATAGACCATATAAGAATAAGAAATATTTCAGGAAACAAACAGATTATAAGAAAAATCCTAAGACATGTAAATACTATAATTGTGGAGAAATAGGACATGTTTCAACTAACTGTACTAAACCAAAAAATAAGAAGACCATGAAAATATTAGAAATAGCTTACGAAAATAATTTAGAACCATTAGAAGAATATGGAAGTGAAATAGAGGATAATAATTTGGAAATTTATAAGATATACAAGATAACTAATAATTCATCTAAAATAGAAGAAGAATATACTAGTGAATCTGAGTATTCTGAAATAGACCAATAAAATAGTATATATATGATGAATACAGAACTAGGAGAATCTAGTAATATAAGTGAGGACTATGATTCATATAACCAACAAATAGAACCTGAAGAAGGAATATCTAAAGCAAGAATAATATTTAATGAAAAATAGTATGATAAAATAGCAAAAATAAATTTGGATTTACAAACACAAGATTTAAAACAACAAAATATATTTAGTAAAGTTAATAAAATAATAAAAAAATCAAAAACAAAAATATGCATGTGTAATATTAGATAAAAAACAACCAATAGAATCTGAATTAACAACAGGAGTACTAACAATACCATTAATTAATAAGACTTTAATAGAAAATGAGTATCTAAATTACCATTTAAAGAAGAAGTATCAGAAATATATATCCAAGGTGTACAATTATTAGTAAAAGCTTATTTTAAGGAAGGAATAGATACACCAGTAGAATTAGTATTAACAGATGGACGAATAACAAATGTTAAGGATAGCATATTAGGAATACTTAGTGAAAATCTAATATATCAAAAATTAAAATTTACAGTAAATACCAATTTTGCAATATCAAGAGCTGAGGGAAATATGGATAAAACATTAAATATATATCATAAAATAAAAGGAATAAAAATGCCTCCACATAGTAAAATTATTAGCATACAAGTAATGGTAGGATTAGTATTTACTAATCAACATAAGATTTATAAAAAACGACAAGGAAGAATATCAATTGATAAATATTTTGCACCAGTATTGAAAGAAATACCCCTAGATAATCAAAGAATAACATTACCTACAGAAATACAATTCAATTTAGATAATACAATAACTAACCAAGAAGCAATTAGAAGAAGAATAGAATTTGATAATACACTAGGAAATAGATCATTAAACATAAATCTAAACCAACCAAGATATAGAATCGAATATGAAAGACCACAAAGCAGTCAAAGTAACCAATTTTTAAGAAGAACAGCAAGTCAAAGAAGTTATCCTGATATAGAAAGAACGAGATTAGCTGAAATACCAATAACCTCAAGATTACCAGAAATAAGACCAACCTCTCAAATAGATTTAACCAGTAGCAAGAATTTAGTCTTATTAGAAATTAGAAAAAATAATGAATGGCAACAAATAAATTGCCATAATAGATCCAGTAGAAGAACATAGTAATATGCAATTACAATTAGCAGATGATAAAATTATTATTGATGAAATAAGAACAATAACTAATGCTATTTTAAGATTTAACAAAAGAGATACAATTCAAGTAAAATTATGGGCAGACAATATGATTAATAATAATGTAGAACATAAAATGATATTACGAAAAGACTTTTTAAACCAAGTAAGACCTTATAGAATCAGGACTAATGAAATATTAATAACAATAAATTATCAAACAATAATAATTCCCAAAGTACAATTAATTTAATGTTATATTATATTTTAGTCAAAATCAATTATAAAAAATATATATCAAGAAAGTATCACGCATTAGTAGATACAGGAGCAAATTTAACGACAGTAAAATATAATGTGTTACCACCAGAATATTAGAAAAAAGAAACTACACCATTAAGAATGACTAGTGCTGGAAATGAAATTCACATGTTAGAATTTGCTGCAAAAGATGTATATATACAAATAGGAAATTATAAATTAAAAATCTCCAAAATTTATCAATACAATGAAATTAGTTGTGACCTATTATTAGGATTAGATTTCCTAGAACAATATTACCCAATAACTTTTCATCAAAAAGTATTAATTTTAACAACACCCTGTAAGCACCAAACATGGGGAATAAGAATAACTAGACCTTATAGACGAAAAGATGAAACTTTTCAAAAGAAATATGATGTAATGAAATTCAGTTTATACCAAATAATAAAGCTACAGAAATTCAGGAAAACTTACCCAAAATATCAATAATGATAACTAAAACAATAGAGAAAGGATAAAAGAAAATTATAGTGAAAATCCTTTAGTAAATTGGGAAAAATCCAAACCTCTAGCAACAATAGAACTAAAAGATTATATCAAACAAATAAATTGCAAACCATACCCATGGACAGAGACTAAGAAAAAGGAATTTATTATGCATATATCTGAGCTTAAAAAATATGATTTAATTAGAGAAAGTAAATTTGACTACTCATCACCACCAATGATAGTAAAAAATATGATTTAATTAGAGAAAGTAAATCTAACTACTCATCACCAGCAATGATAGTAATAAAACATAGTGAACAAAAAAGAAGAAAATCACGAATGGTAATTGATTATAGAAGATTAAATCAAATAGTTATTAAAAATAGATACCCTATTCCAAAAATGGATTTGTTATTCAATTTAATAAAAGGAAAAAACATATTTAGTAAGTTTGATTGTAAATCAGGATTTTACTAGATAAAATTAACCGCAAAAAGTAAAAAGTAGACAGGTTTTAGTACTTCAAAAGGATTATTTGAATGGAATGTATTGCCTATGGGATTTAATAATAGTCCGAGTATATTTTAAGAATATGTTACTAAATTATTAACTCCAATAAGAGATTTTGCTATAGTATACAGAGATGATATTTTAATCTTTTCTGAAAATGAAAAATTACATGAAGAACACTTAAATACATTTGTAGAAATTATGGAAACAACAGGATTAAATATATCACCTCAAAAAACAGAATTAAGAAAAACTACTATATCCTTTTTAGGACAAATTATAACCCCTGAAGGAATCCAACTACAAGACCATATTAGTAAAAAAGTAATAGAATTCCAAAAGATTACTAATAAGAAAGAATTACAATGATTTTTAGGACTAGTTAACCAAGCTAGACATTATATTCCAAATTTGTCAAAATTAACAGCACAAATATCAAAGTTAGCAGGAGAAAAAAGTAAATGGATTTGGGATACTAATACAAAGAAAATAGTAAATAAGATAAAAGATTTGTGTAGAAATTTGCCAAAATTAAACATACCAAAAATGACAGACATTAGGTGGATTATTTATACTGATGCATCTAATAATTATAGGGAAGCAGGTTTATATTATGAATATAAAGGAAAAGATTATATTACTAGATATGCAAGTGAAAAATTTAATGATAGTCAAAGCAAATATCATAGTAACTGGAAAGAATTTTTAGCCATAGTAAAGGCAGTAGAAAAATTTAAACTATTTATAGTAAATACGAATTTTATTATTAAGACAGATAATACTCAAGTTAAACATTGGCTTGACAAAGGAATAAATACCTATAAATTAAGTAATAAAATGCTAATAAAATGGCAAATAGACTTGATATATTATGATTATACTATAGAATATATTAAAGGACAAAATAACCTCATTGCTGATTATCTTAGCAGGTGCGATTATGGAAAGTAATCAGCTAGAAATTCCAATAAACGAGAATATTAACCAAGAGTTATCTCTTGTTGAGCAAATAAAATTAAAGACAAATATCTTGGAAGTAAGTATTTCCATGCTTCAAGGATTAATGACTATAGAGCTCAATAATCTTTCAAATAGTATTAAAGGTCTTTATGACCAAATTACAATATTATCTGAAAAAGTATCTGGTCCAGAAGGCTTGACAAAAAGGATTGAGAATATTGAAAAAATAGTATCTGATCTTCAATCCAAACCTGAGACAAGTAAACCCAAATCACAAGAACCCAAACTATCGACGCCAGCTATGATGGTGCTACCACAAGTAATCTCTTTCTCTCAAATTTATCAAAGACCAAACACAGTTTTCTAAAAAGCCCAATAAACCTGATCCAAACTCTGCAAATTTTCAGAGAAAAGAACAGTGTGGATTGGTTCTTGGCATTATTATTGTTTTGTTTAGGTATTGACCTATTCTTTACAATATTTACATTTGTGCCCTGAGTAATCTAATAATAATTTACATATTCTTTTCTTTGTGGGCTCAGATAAGTTTATATCATTTTTCTTTATTTTTTTAGCCCAAAGATTAAAGTCTCTGGCTAATCTACTTGTCTTTCCTACTGAATATATACAAGTTGTTGGGCCTGTGAAGTAGGTCCACTGCTGTTCATCAGCATTTGGAGTTCTTGTAATTTTTTGCATTATTATGGCCATTTCCTATGCTCGGATATTGTGCAGCTTGATAAAAAAGACCAGTACTTTGTCAATACCTACCAAGACCATTAGATATGCCTCCTATTATGCACTAAACAAAACAATAATAATGCCAGGAACCAATCCACACTGTTCTTTTCTCTGAAAATTTACAAAGTTTGGATCAGGTTTATTAGGCTTTTTAGAAGACTGTGTTTGGTCTTTGATAATTTGAGAGAAAGAGATTACTTGTGGTGGCACCATCATAGCTGGCGTCAATAGTTTGGGTTCTTGTGATTTAGGTTTACTTGTCTCAGGTTTGGATTGAAGATCAGATACTATTTTTTCAATATTCTCAATCCTTTTTGTCAAGCCTTCTGGACCAGATACTTTTTCAGATAATATTATAATTTGGTCATAAAGACCTTTAATACTATTTGAAATATTATTGAGCTTTATAGTCATTAATCCTTGAAGCATGGAAATACTTACTTCCAAGATATTTGTCTTTAATTTTATTTGCTCAACAAGAGATAACTCTTGGTTAATATTCTCTTTTACTGGAATTTCTGGCTGATTACTTTCCATAATCGCACCTGCTAAGATAATCAGCAATGAGGTTATTTTGTCCTTTAATATATTCTATAGTATAATCATAATATACTAAGTCCATTTACCATTTTATTAGCATTTTATTACTTAATTTATAGGTATTTATTCCTTTGTCAAGCCAATGTTTAACTTGAGTATTATCTGTCTTAATAATAAAATTCGTATTTACTATAAATAGTTCAAATTTTTCTACTGTCTTTACTATGGCTAAAAATTCTTTCCAGTTACTATGATATTGGCTTTGACTATCATTAAATTTTTCACTTGCATATCTAGTAATATAATCTTTTCCTTTATATTCATAACACAAAGCTGCTCCCCAATAATTATTAGATGCATCAATATAAATAATCCACCTAATGTCTGTCATTTTTGGTATGTTTAATTTTGGCAAAGTTTTACACAAATCTTTTATCTTATTTACTATTTTCTCTATTTTAGTATCCCAAATCCATTTAGTTTTTTCTCTTACTAACTTTGATATTTGTGCTGTTAATTTTGACAAATTTGGAATATAATGTCTAGCTTGGTTAACTAGTCCTAAAAATGATTGTAATTCTTTCTTATTAGTAATCTTTTGAAATTCTATTACTTTTTTACTAATATGGTCTTGTAGTTGGATTCCTTCAGGGGTTATAATTTGTCCTAAAAAGGATATAGTAGTTTTTCTTAATTCTATTTTTTGAGGTGATATATTTAATCCTTTTGTTTCCATAATTTCTACAAATGTATTTAAGTGTTCTTCATGTAATTTTTCATTTTCAGAAAAGATTAAAATATCATCTATGTATACTATAGCAAAATCTCTTATTGGAGTTAATAATTTAGTAACATATTCTTGAAATATACTCGGACTATTATTAAATCCCATAGGCAATGCATTCCATTCAAATAATCCTTCTGAAGTACTAAAACCTGTATACTTTTTACTTTCTGCGGTTAATTTTATCTGGTAAAATCCTGATTTACAATCAAACTTACTAAATATGTTTTTCCCTTTTATTAAATTGAATAACAAATCCATTTTTGGCATAGGGTATCTATTTTTAATAACTATTTGATTTAATCTTCTATAATCAATTACCATTCGTGATTTTCCTCTTTTTTGTTCACTATGTTTTATTACTATCATTGCTGGTGATGAGTAATCAGATTTACTTTCTCTAATTAAATCATATTTTTTAAGCTCAGATATATGCATAATAAATTCCTTTTTCTCAGTCTCTGTCCATGGGTATGGTTTGCAATTTATTTGTTTGCTATAATCTTTTAGTTCTATGGTTGCTAAAGGTTTAGATTTTTCCCAATATACTAAAGGATTTTCACTATAAATTTCTTTTATCCTTTGCTCTATTGTTTTAGTTATCATTATTGATATTTTGGGTAAGTTTTCCTGAATTTCTATAGCTTTATTATTTGGTATAAACTGAATTTCATTATAATCATATTTCTTTTGAAAAGTTTCATCTTTTCGTCTATAAGGTCTAGTTATTCTTATTCTCCATGTTTGGTGCTTACAGGGTGTTGTTAAAATTAATACTTTTTGATGAAAAGTTATTGGGTAATATTGTTCTAGAAAATCTAATCCTAATAATAGGTCACAACTAATTTCATTGTATTGATAAATTTTGGAGATTTTTAATTCATAATTTCCTATTTGTATATATACATCTTTTGCAGCAAATTCTAACATGTGAATTTCATTTCCAGCACTAGTCATTCTTAACGGTGTACTTTCTTTTTTCCAATATTTTGGTGGTAACACATTATATTTTGCTGTCGTTAAATTTGCTCCTGTATCTACTAATGCATGATACTTTCTTGATCTATATTTTTTATAATTGATTTTGACTAAAATATAATATAACATTATATTAATTGTACTTTGGGAATTATTATTGTTTGATAATTCATTGTTATTAATATTTCATTAGTCCTGATTCTATAAGGTCTTACTTGGTTTAAAAAGTCTTTTCGTAATATCATTTTATGTTCTACATTATTATTAATCATATTGTCTGCCCATAATTTTACTTGAATTGTATCTCTTTTGTTAAATCTTAAAATAGCATTAGTTACTGTTCTTATTTCATCAATAATAATTTTATCATCTGCTAATTGTAATTGCATATTACTATGTTCTTCTATTGGATCTATTATGGCAATTTATTTTTTTCCATTCATTATTTTTTCTAATTTCTAATAAGACTAAATTCTTGCTACTGGTTAAATCTATTTGAGAGGTTGGTCTTATTTTTGGTAATCTTGAGGCTATTGGTATTTCAGCTAATCTCGTTCTTTCTATATCAGGATAACTTCTTTGACTTGCTGTTCTTCTTAAAAATTGGTTACTTTGACTGCTTTGTGGTCTTTCATATTCGATACTATATCTTGGTTGGTTTAGATTTATGTTTAATGATCTATTTCCTAGTGTATTATCAAATTCTATTCTTCTTCTAATTGCTTCTTGGTTAGTTATTGTATTATCTAAATTGAATTGTATTTCTGTAGGTAATGTTATTCTTTGATTATCTAGGGGTATTTCTTTTAATACTGGTGCAAAATGTTTATCAATTGATATTCTTCCTTGTCGTTTTTTATAAATCTTATGTTGATTAGTAAATACTAACCGTATCATTACTTGTATGCTAATAATTTTACTATGTGGAGGCATTTTTATTCCTTTTATTTTATGATATATATTTAATGTTTTATCCATATTGCCCTCAGCTCTTGATATTGCAAAATTGGTATTTACTGTAAATTTTAATTTTTGATATATTAGATTTCCATTAAGTATTCCTAATATGCTATCCTTAACATTTGTTATTCGTCCATCTGTTAATACTAATTCTACTGGTGTATCTATTCCTTCCTTAAAATAAGCTTTTACTAATAATTGTACTCCTTGGATATATATTTCTGATACTTCTTCTTTAAATGGTAATTTAGATACTCATTTTCTATTAAAGTCTTATTAATTAATGGTATTCTTAGTAGTCCTGTTGATAATTCAGATTCTATTGGTTGTTTTTTATCTAATATTACTCATCAATATTTTTGTTTTTGATTTTATTTTATTTTATTAACTTTACTAAATATATTTTCTTGTTTTAAATCCTGTGTTTGTAAATCCAAATTTATTTTTGCTATTTTATCATACTATTTTTCATTAAATATTATTCTTGTTCCAGATATTCCTTCTTCAGGTTCTATTTGTTGGTTATATGAATCATAGTCCTCACTTATACTACTAGATTCTCTTAGTTCTGTATTCATCATATATTTTGTTGGTCTATTTCAGAATACTCAGATTCACTAATATATTCTTCTTCTGTTTCAGATGAATTATTAGTTATCTTGTATATCTTATAAATTTCTAAATTATTATCTTCTATTTCACTTCCATATTCTTCTAATGGTTCTAAATTATTTTCGTAAGCTATTTCTAATATTTTCATGGTCTTCTTATTTTTTTGGTTTAGTACAGTTAGTTGAAATATGTTCTATTTCTCCACAATTATGGCATTTACATGTCTTAGGATTTTTCTTATAATTTGTTCGTTTCCTGAAATATTTCTTATTCTTATATGGTCTATATTTTCTATTTTCATAATTTTTTTATATTTTTTCTTTGGATATTTTTTGAATTTGTATTTTCTTTTAAATAGTTTTTTCTTTTTTCTATGTTTTGTCAATTCACATCCCCATTTATGTGACGTTTGTAATTCTTCACATTTTAATAAATATTTATTTATTTTATAATATTTTTGGTTTCTCCAAGCATTTTTACATTTGTCAGATAAATATTCTCTTAAGAAATCTCTTCTTCCCATAGTATCAATTACTGATATTGTATCTATAGTTTTTCCTTCTAAGGTTTTATAATATTCTTCCATAACTGATTCACTAATTAATTTTAGAGTTTTTCTATAAAATAAATCTAAGTAATATTTTTGGTTTAGATAACCATCTCCTAATCTTGCTTCATAATAATATTTTTTATACTCACATATATATTGATTTAAATATTTTGGATCTAAAGAGCATAATTCTATATTATGTAAGTTATTTATTGCTTTGTTAATTGTTATTTTTTCATTTAATACTGTGTTTCTTCCTACAAATTCATTCCTTAAAACTTTTTCATATTGTCTTATTAGTGTTGCTATTTTCTGTCTTCTTATCAATTCCTCCTCATTTCTTATTATTCTTACTCCTATTCTAAAATCTTGTTCTTTAGATTTCCTATTCTGGGATTCCTTCTGCTTTTCTCCTTTTGTAGTTTTGTGCCGACGGATACTGCTGCTGATGTTGTTTTTTTTTTACTCGATTACAGATAGGTCTATACTGGGCTCCTCATAGTCTTGGGCCTTTTGATCTGAGTCTTTACAATATTTACATTTTTGCCCTGAGTAATCTAATAATAATTTACATATTCTTTTCTTTGTGGGCTCAGATAAGTTCATATCATTTTTCTTTATTTTTTCAGCCTAAAGATTAAAGTCTCTGGCTAATCTACTTGTCTTTCCTACTGAATATATACATGTTGTTGGGCCTGTGAAGTAGGTCTACTACTGTTCATCAGCATTTAGAGTTCTTGTAATTTCTTGCATTATTATGGCCATTTCCTGTTCTCGGTTATTGTGCAGCTTGAATTCGAGATCTTCTTCATCTTCAATAATTTCTTTAACTTCTTAGTCACATTCATAGGGCTTCTTTGTAGTTCCCATTTTTATCAGATTTATTGGAGGATAATATTTGTCAAGTGTTATTTCACATATAGTGGAATAGAAACGAATGTACATTTGATATTGGGTAATAATTTTTGAATAGTGTTTGGCATAGTCAATAATATGCTGAGGTAATTCAGATAATTCTTTGAGGTCTTTAGAGGGATAAATGGTTTGGATGAAATCATAATTGAATAAGATTTTTTCTAATTTTGGATTGGTTCCTGGCATTATTATTGCTTTGTTTAGTTCATAATGGGAGGCATATCTAATGGTCTTGGTATATATATATATATAATGGACATTAGAAATGTATATATAATGGGCCAGTTATATTAAAGCTTTTCAGCAAACTTAAAACTATTTATGATTTACATATTTGTTCAAGTAATCTAAAAATCTTACAAACAAAATTTATGGTACATATTTGTTCGAATTGAAGCAAGATTATTGTTAATGATCTTTGATGTGTGTTAATAATCTATCATGTGTGTTAATAATTAACTTTGATGGAGAAAAATTAGAAGTTTGAGGTTGAGATGTAATTTTAAAATGTAGAAGAGGCATGAAATTTTTTGGAAGAGATATGGAGGAAAAATGATTTTTAAAGTAAGGAAGGATTCACACGTTAAGAACAAGATGGATAGAAAAACAATAATATTGAAGTGGTTCTCGCTTCTCCTTGTTCTTGTTCCTAACTCTTCCTCGGGTAGTTCCCAATGTTTGACACTTTCTATACCTCATGGGATTTACTGACCTAGCTCGCCGCTTTCATGCCTAAAATGCCGACTTTAAGAACAAGATGGATAGAAAAACAATAATATTGAAATGATATTGTATTGTTTGAAAGAGGGCTTTTGTGGGGCATGCAAAAGGGATGCAAAAATAAAAAATTTCTACAAAGGGACTAAAATCGATTGTATGGCTAAATTGACATTGAAACTTAAAAATGAAAAATATAAAGTGTATCAATTCACAGAGGTACACAACCATGTATTGCACACAACAGATACTAGTCACCTGGCTACCTCGCAATAGGGAATTTCTGAAACCCATTCATATGAAATTGAGTTAGTTGAGGACTTAGGCCTTAGGCAGAAAGCCTGTTTTGATCTGATGAGTATCCACGCGAGGAAGAGCTAGTGTTGCATATACACATGTAGATGCAAAGAACTATTTGAGGCATAGAAAGCAAAGAAAAGGTGACGAAGATGTGCTTTTGCAATATTTTCAAAGACAATTGTTTAAGAATTCATTATTTTTTCATGCGTATCAGATCGACTCGAAGGAGTAATTTACCAATGTGTTTTGGGTCGATGTAAGGATACTTATTGACTACCAATGTTTTTGAAACTGGCTGGATCATTGACCCGGCTTAACTTTCAGGTCATTGGGTCACTAGTTCGACTGTCGAATCATCAAGTCAATTCCTGACTTGGATAAAAAATAAAAAAAATTAAAAATTATATATATACATGTATATCTTTACAAATAAATTCAAAAACAAGTAAAATAATTCACACAAGTTATAAACATCTATAATAATTCATAAAATCATAAATAATATCATCAATTTATATTTTACAATTATTCATAATAATTCACAGAGTTATTAAAACATAAATATTCGTAAAGTCATCTATCATTCTAGAAACCCCAAGCTTTTTGTAAGGATTAAAAGAAAAATGAGAGTATTCTGGCAAAGCCAAAAAACTTCACGATAATTATCAAATTCAAATATGAGACCCTGTTGCTACCTCAGTCTACTAAGTAGATATAATCATAGAAGGCGTCCTTCCCTACATCATTCTGTCTCTCTCTCTCTCTCTCTCTCTCTCTTCTTGTTCTTCTTCTTCTTTAGTAAAACAAATTAGAGATGGGTTTGTTGATATCTTGAGTGGCTCGTGGAAGGCACAAGTTTGGAGGGTTGGAGTGTCCTTGTTTGGGCTATCTTCTAGCGCTTTTGCCAACAAGATTTGGATGAGATTCTCATGGGGGGTTTTATAATATGGAGCTGAATGCAATTATGTGTATGAGCAATTTAGAAAAATTAAGAAAAGTTGAAAACTTGTGGGAAATAGATCAATGGAAGATTGAAGATTTATCGAAATTTGTGTATGTTGTGACAAATTTAGCTTTTTCTTCACTTCAGCCTCAGATATCGACGAATATCACCCTCTGTCTTCTTCATCTTTTTTTCTTCCCAGCCATGACGCCGTTGTACACTCTTATGGGAGAAATTGGGAAAGTAAAGGAAAAAAAAGAAGCCAGGTGATCCAGGTTAACCAATCGCTTGGGTCACCTAAGACCTGGACGGGTTGTCGAGTCTTGGCTGGGTGGCTTGTTATCCGGTTTGAATCTTTGACCCGGATCGATTTTGGCCCTTGGTCGCCGGGTCTTAGGTCGACCCGCCGGGCCTATTTGGGTCCCAAAACAGTGTTGACTATAATTTGTTTGGAGACGTGGGGACACTTGACGCAACATTTGCTACCAAAAAATATAATAGGTTATTTGCTGTGTTTTGTGGATTTAAACACTATAGAGGGATGTTGATCTTTCGGGCGGCGTTATTGTATGATAAAACAATCGAGTCTTTTAAATGGCTCTTTCAGACTTTTTTGAGGCTCATCGGCACAAAATCCTCTCAGTTTTCACCAATCAAAGACTCAGTCATGACAAGAACGTTGTCTGAGGTGATATCAGAAATTGTGCATGGATTATGCATGTGGCAATCGATGTGAAATGCCATAAAACACTTGTCCTATTTACCTAGGAGAGAATTTTATATTTTAAAGGAACTGTCACAATGTGTGTACGAAGTCGTCAAGGAAGAGGAGTTTGAGGCGGCTTAGAGCAAAACATTGGTAGACCATAATGTCGAAAATAATTAGTGGCTATTGTTAATATAAGATAAAAAAAATGGGTAGCATGCTTCATGAAAAAGGTTTTTACTCTTGGTATGAGAAATACATGATTAAGTGAAAGTTTGAACTCTGACTTGTTCGAGTTATTAAACCCAAACGTAGATCTTGTTTTATTTTTCAAGCACTTTGAAAGAATAGTGGAGGAAAAATGATACAATAAAATAAAGACATAAAGATTGAATATGATTCTATAGGGAAAATTCTACAGTTGAATAACTTGAAGTTGCACATATTAAAACAATTTTCAAAGATTTACACTTTTATTATTTTTGAATTATTTTAACAAGAATATGATCACATAGCTGAGACATGTATAAAGGTAAACAACGAAAGTTAGCTTGTGAGACATTTTGTTATTTCTTTGGTTAATAAGAAGAGAGGATATATAGTATCGTTTGATCCTTCAAATAATATAATCACATGTAATTGTTGAAAATTTGGAGTTTTGGTATTCTTTGCTGCCATACCTTGAAAGTCTATGATATCAAACTATTCCCTAACCAATAAATTATACGTTGGTGGATGAAAAATGTAAGAGTTGGTGTGATTTCCGATGTTAGGTGAAAGGACATAGTGGAATGCCTTACGTTAGACATTATGCATTAGTTTAGGGAAACTTAATGGCCAAGATGAGGAAAGCTTGTGAAAAAGCTATTGAGAAATGGCATAGATTGTGGAAAATTTGGATTAAATTGCAAAGCTTTAAGCAATGACATTGAATGATCAATGAGTGTTTACGTTAAGAAATAATACAAATTAATATAATTGTTAAGATTACATTAATCATTAGCATTTCTATAAACTCATTTCGGAATCCTAACCATTAATATTTTAGTAAAACTCATTTCAAAAACTTGCGCCTGAGGTGTGAAAGGTGCTGATCATGAAACTTCAATCGATGCTTCATTCATCTATATGGAATATGCCTAACAACTGTGAATTTAAAGACATAAAAACATAATCTGTTTACTTTAGTGGATTTAATAGTTGTTGCTCTCTTTTTTTTTCTCCCTTAAATCTTGACAACTTTTAAATTGTCTCTTATATCTTTGACCCTCTTTCTACTTGATTCTTGTTGCCTGTGATGTGCACTGAGATGTGAGAATGGTAATGACACTGAGATCCATGTTCAAATCTTTTCCTGTTGAATGAAGTATAATATTAACTTTTTTCCTCATCTCGGCCATCAAGTTACGTATCATCAGTGATGCTCCTATTGTCCTAGAGAATTTAGCTCCAATACTTATTGCTTCTTGACTTAGATTAAATCGATGCATAATGTTTAGCTTAGGGTCCTCCACTATGTTCTTCTTCCTCACATTGGATACCACACCGACTCTTGCATTCTTCGTCTATTCACTTATAATGTACGAGTATGGGAATAATTTGATATCATGATATCATAGATTTTCAAGGCATGACAACATAGAATATTGAAGCTTTTAAACTTTTGATAGTTGCATGTGATCGTATTATCTGAAGGGTTGAATACTATGTACTCTCTCTTCTTATTAACTAGAGAAATAACATATTACCTCAGAGCCTGACTTTCATTCTTTAATTTTACGGCTCAACTATATCATCATATTCTTGTTAGAATAATTCAAATATAGTGAAAGTTCAAATCTCTTAAAGTTGTTTTAACATGCGCTACTTCAAGTTCTTTAATTGCGAAATTTTCTCTTTAGAATCATACTTAGTCTTTATTTTATTGTATCATTTTTCCTTCACTATTCTTTCAAAGTGCTAGAAGAATAGAACAAGATCTATGTTTGGGTTCAACAGCTCTTTTAAGTTAAAGTTTAAACTTTCACTTAGTTGTGTACTTTTCATTCTAAGAGTTGAAAACCTTTTTCATGAAGCATGTTACCTATTTTCCTTTCATCTCATAGGTCGATGATAGTCACCAATTATCTGTGACATTATGGTTTACCAACATTGTGCTCTAAGCTGCCTCAAACTCTTCTTCGTTAATGAATTTGTACATGTACTATGACAGTTCCTTTAAAATATGAGATTCTTTCATAAGTAAATGGGACAAGTGTTTTGTGGCATTTCGCATTAAGTACCACGTGCATAATCCATGTAGTGTCTGACATCACCTTAGATAATGTTCTTGTTGTGGCCACGTCTTGGTTCGTCAATATTGTCAGAGGATTCTTATGTCGATGAACCTTTAGTAATGTCTGAAAGCCATTTAAAGGACTCGATGATTTGATCATACAATAACATTGTTTTGAAGATCAACATCCCTCTATAGTGGTTAAATGCATAGAACACGGTAAGTGGCTTATTCTTTTTTGTCGGTGGCAAATGTCGTGTTAAGTGTTACCACCTCTCCAAAAAAATCGTTGTTAATGAGCATCCTCACATCAACCCAGAGTACATTGGTAATTTGTTCCTTCAAGTCCATTTATTACGCATGAAAAAATGATGGATTATTAGACAATTTCCTTTGAAATATTGCAAAAGCACATAGTCGTCCCTTTTCTTTGCCTTCTACACCTGAAATAGTTCTTTGCATCTACACGCGTATATTCAACGCTAGTTCTTCCCCTACGTGCTTACTCATCAAATCAAATTAGGCTTTCTGCCTAATACTCGAGTCCTAGGCCAACTCCATTTCATATGTTTGGACTTCATAAATTCCTCGTTGTGAGGCAAGCAGGTGACTAGTATTTTCCATGTGCAGTACATGGTTGCGTTCCTCTATGGATTGATACAACTGTATATTTTTTACTCTTAAGTTTCAATGTCAATTTAGCCATATAATCAGTTCTAGTAACCTTGTAAGAAGTTTGAGTTTTTGCATCCTTTTGTTCGTCCCACAAAAGCCTCTTTCAAATATATATATATATATATATATATATAGTTTCGATGTTATTGTTTTTCCATTCTTCTTGCATTTAACTTGTAAATCCTTCCTTACTCCGAAACTTATTTTTCCTCCATATCGCTTTCAAAAATTTCATGCCTCTTCTACATTATTAAATTTTATCCCAACTGCAGGTTTCCAATTTTCCTCCATTGTAGTTAAGCACTCTATTATTAACACATCAAAGATTATTAACAATAATTTACCTTCATTTAGAACAACTATTTACTATAAATTTTGTTTATGAGATTTTTATATTACTTGAACAAATATGTGAATCATAAATAGTTTTAGGTTTGCTGAAGATTTTTAATATAACTAGTCCATTATATATATGTATATTTATATATGTTATAGTCCAAATCAAAAGCCTTTCATGTTTAGGAATTCTTAATTCAGAATCCTTCATGATCGTAGAAACATATGTCTTAGATATAGGTTATGGAGGTATTTTTAAGCAAAAACTGAAAAATAGTAAAAATGAACAATTAGTTAGGTTTCACTCAAGAATTTGGACCGAGGCTCAAAAAAAATATTCAACAATTAAAAAGAAAATTTTATCTTTAGTGCTATGTATCACAAAATTTCAAGATCATTTATTTAGTAAAACTCTTCTTTTAAAAATAGATTGCAAAGCTGTAAAAAGTGTTTTAGAAAAGATATTCAAAACTTGGTTTCAAAACTTATTTTTGCCTGTTGGTAAGCAATACTTTCTTGTTTTGATTTTGAAATTTAACATATCAAAAGAAAATCCAATGCTTTACTCGATTTTCTCATAAGATAGTTTTTGCAGGGAAAATCAAAGAATGGAAAAGAAAAAAGAAAAAAACTAAAGATTAATATGGACATCCACTGGATTCATCAATATCTCTAATACTAGCTTCAACACCATTCAATATGCACCCTTCTAACAGTGGCATTAGATCACAAGGCCTTAGGCCTTCATCATCTTCAATATAATCTCAAAATCATTTTGAAACAAAAGTAGTTTTGAAACACATTTCTTGATTACATATCTTAGCATTTGACAGTTGATATTTTATTGGTAATTGATTTCCTCTTGCGCCACTAAGGCTTTCTATAGTTTTTTCATAATATTGAGTAGGAATTAATCTTTCTTGAACACAATTCATATTTGCTCCTGAATCCATCAAAGCTGTTGTTTTTAAACTATACTCTTTATTGATAGTTAAAGTTACTTGACAGTATCATTTTTAAACTTGAATTTTTGAAATTATATTTAAGTAATTATCACTCGGTTTTGTGCTAGTTTCTATTACTTCTTCAGTTTTCTTTATATCTTTGTTAGCCATTATGCTTAGCAAATCTAATGACAAATCTACATCATTTTGTTTTAATAATTGTATCTCTTCTTTAATAATATTGATTTCTTCTTGTAATTCTTTTAATGATATCTTATCTTCTACTGGTTTATTATTAAATCTGGTAAGAATTTCTTGATCATTGTAAGGTTTTACTTCTGGTTTTGTAACCATTTCTTTTGAATCTATTATGTCTTCTAGTTTTACCAAGTATTCTTTCCTAATTTGTTCATTATCTATTTTACCAATTACTTCTACTAAAGTTCAAACTTTATCTTTATTGATAACATTAATGTGTTTTGAACTATTTTTTCAATTACAAATTCCTATATACTTGTTATCACTTGTTTGTGTTGAATCTAAACTTTCTTTTGAGCTAGTCTGATTATCAATTTGATATATTTCATTATTATCTATGTCGCTTATTGTTTTACTATCAGATTCTACTTTAGATTCTTGATCTTCTAACAAAATACTTATTAAATTTTGCTTATACTTATCATATATATTTAAAGAATTAATTTTCTTTTTGAGTTTGCGATTTTTTGATATATAACCATACCTCCCGCATTTAAAACAAACTATATGTTTGTGATTTGTAATTTTCCTATGATGTTTTGGATATTCTTTTTTATGAGGTTTTCTAAAGGGTTTTTGATATTTGTTAACTTGTTTTGAAGGGTAATATTTAGGTTTACTATAGGTTTTCCTATAATGTTTATATTTATCTAATTTTTTAGATTTTTTATATTTTGAGGATGGAGCATGTACCTTTTTTATACTATATTGATCACAGAAATTTTCTAGTTCTCTATGGCTACTTTTAAGTTCAGACTTGACTTTATATTGTAATTTTATATCATTACATAATGCTAAACCTTCTTGAGTTACAAAGTTTATTAATTCTCCAAATGTCATGGTACTGTATGGAATGGTGTTATTGTATTGTTTCTTAATGGTTTCCCTAATTCTTTTTGAAAATAAAGTTGGCAATCCTCTTATAAATCTTTCTTTCCAATGATCTGCACTACTATCAGATCTTGTATATAATTTTGTTAAGAATATATTCTTATACCATCTAAAATCTGACATTGTTGGATATCTAAGATTAACCAGTTGATTAGTAGTTCTTTCTTGAAAACTAATTGGATTTCTTATAAAATGTTTTGTTGAGGCATATATTAGTACTGCTACTCCATCATTGGTTGTTATTGTTTGGGTTTGTCAGTTTTGACCTATTCTTTCTTATTGTTTAACAACAAATTTTATTTCAGATCTTTCTGGTTCTGTTAAGTAATTATCCCACCATCCTTTTAATTGATCAATAAATCCTGTTGTTAACAAGGCTACTATATTTGGTTCGTCATTATTTTTCATCCTATAGGCTGTTGCATACATTGACATACTTTGTATTGTATTTAATATTTGTTGTTCACTAGCATCATCTATATTCCATTTTGCTATTGATTCTCTTGAGTAACTATTTTCAAAATATAAATCTTTTTCTTCATATTGAGTATCTGGATAACTAAATCTTGGATAATAATTTCTTGTTGTAGGTCTTGGATTTCTAAATCTTATTTTATTTAGTTTTGATTTTTCTTCATTGTTTGGATCAATGGATATAGTATTAATTGTTTGCGTTTTATCTTTCTTTTTATCATTTGACGCTCATAATTCTTGTAACTTTTTAGTAATGTCTTCTACCAGAGATTGAGATGATTTTCCTAAATTTATTGTTTTTAATTCTTTCTTTGTTAACATGGGAATTTCGTATAGAGGTTTTTGAGTGTTTTGCAATTTTGATAAATCTTGTAAGATATTATTAGATGAACTTCCTACTTCTATTTTATTATTCACTACATTTTCTATTATATCTAGTTGTTTGCCTATTGTATTGATTGCTAAATTAGTATAATTGTTTTGAGATTGCAAATTTTTTTATATCTTTCTTTTGACTAGTATTTTCTTCATTTTCTTCTATTGTTTTGAAAGGTGAGGCTTCTAATTTTGAACTTCCTGCTTTAAATTTAATTGCTTCTAAAAGGGGGTGAACAGATATAATCTTTTAACCTAATTTTGTATCTCATTCTATTATTATTCTAGTATTAGTATTGATCGATTTTTCTTATTCTATAAAAGGATTGAAAATCTTATTGTTTTGACAATATATACTAAACCAGGTAAAAAAGAAAATATTTTCTTTAATATTTTCTAAATACTTATAATGTTCTTCTTTCAATTTTTGTGTTTGTTCTGTTGAGAAAGTATTGAAATACCATTCTCTCATATGTTTATTATATTCTTAGATAAATTCTTTATTAAGTCTTGGTTTATCTATTGTAAATTCTTTTGTAATTACTAAGATTTGAGATCTAATTGGTGAATGATTTATTGAAGGTTCCTCAGGTTCATACATCGGTTGTGGAATATTAGGTTGAAAATCTACATCTTTTAGATTATATTAAAAATTGCTTGTTGCAGATTGATAATCACTATCTATTGAATGTCTACTTACTATTTCTAATTCGAGATTTCTAAACATCCATGATTTAAAAGATTGAGATCTTTTTATTTTAATGATTGTCTCCTTTTGGAGTTTGAACATAATTATCTAAAGTTTTTTATTCTATATTTTTAGGTGGTTGAATCTTATCTAATTTCCAGTCTTCTGAAAATGCATTTATTATTTCATCTTGCTTTAAAGGTTTTGTAATTGTTATCATGGTTCTTTGTAAATTAGCTTTCATAACAATTGTTTCATTCCTAGGTGATTCTTTTTTAATTGTAATTCCTACACTAGTTTTTGATACTTTATAATGACTTCTGTAAATTATGACTAAATGATCAGTTCCTTTTCCCAAATTCCTTCTTTAGACTTGATGTGTAATTGTAAATCATTTTCTACATTTCTTAACATTTTCATATAATTTGAAAAATATTGAAAATATATTGGTCCATCACAAAGATTGGACTTGACCCTACTTATAGCTGAATCTTTGAAAGATATAGCATTTTTATCTCTAAGTAACAGAAATACAGGGTGATTTATACCTAACCGATGTAAAGGTTTAACTGCTATTTGAATTAATCCTATATGTAAAAATTTAGAACCATCTTTTTGATGTTGAGCTATTAAAGTTTTATCTAACAATTTTATAGTATCTTGAGAAGTACCTATGGCTCTTGAACTTTCTACTATTTTGACTATATTTTGAATTTTAAAATTAAATGTTGAGTGCTTATATACTTCACTAGGTCTAACTCTAAGCATTTGCCAATTTCTTAATTTTTCTTCTGCTTCTTGTATCATAACTTTTGCATTATTATTTTCATCTTGATCTATATTTTCACTATAACTAGTTGATGTTGAAGGTAGATTGATTTTGATACTATCTCTATTAAAGATTCTTCTTATTAACTCAGACATATTTAATAATTAATTTCTTAAAATTCTTTTAGGTTCACTAAGTGTTATCGGGACCATATCTTACCCGAACACCTACCTCTCTTCTTAGGCTTTACGACTTACCAATGTAGTCACAATGCTGACTAGCGTTAACCCTTAACTAGCTAAAAGCTTCTAAGAAGTAAGTTCTTAAATTTTTCTAAGTAAACTCTTTAAAGAGATAATAAATTGTAGTAAATGCTTTTCTAAGTTTCTTGCATTTATTTTATTGTTGATACCAAAATTCTGGTATTAGAGCCTAGTTCTTCAAGGAGTCTACTTAGTAATTCAGAAAGTTTTAAAATTTTATGTCTTAGAAAACTTTTAGTAAGCTAAGATTTAGCATTGTTCAGCCTTGTGACTGCGTTTGGCAAGTTGTAAAGCCCAGGAGAGGTAGGTGTTCTCACAGGAGGTGGTCCCGATAAAACTTAAAACCTGAGAGAATTTTAAGAAATTAGTTCTTAAACATGTCTGAGTTAATAAGAAGACTTTTTAATAGGGATAGTGCTGAGATCCAATTACCTTCAATATCTACTAGTTTTAGTGAAACTTTAGATCAAGATTAAAACAATAACGCTGAAGTAATAATTCAAGAAGCAGAACAAATGTTAAGAAACTCGCAAATGCCTAGGGTTAGGCCTAGTGAAGTATATAGACATTCAACATTTAATTTCAAGACTCAAGATATAGTTAGAATTGTAGAAATTTCTGAAACGATAGGTACTTCTCAAGATACGATAAAATTGTTGGATAAAAATTTAATAGCTCAACATTAAAAAGATGGTTACAAATTTTTACATATAGGATTAATTCAAATAGCAGTTAAACCCTTACATCGGTTAGGTATAAATCATCCTGTATTTTTATTACTTAGGGATAAAAATGCAATATCTTTTAAGGATTCAGTGATAAGCATGGTCGAGTGCAATTTCTGTAATGGACCGATATATTTTCAATGCTTTCCAAATTATATGAAAACATTAAAAAAAAGTAAAAAAATGCTTCACAATTACATGTTAAGTCTAAAGAAGGAATCTGGGAAGAAGGAACTGATCATTTGGTAGTAATTTATAAAATTTATTACAAAGTGTCAAAGACTAGTGTAGGAATTATGGTAAAAAAAGAATCACCTAGGAATGAAACAATTGTTATGGAAACTAATTTACAAAGGACAATGATAACAACTCCCAAACCTTTAAGACATGATGAGATAATAAAAGCATTTCCAAAAGACTGGAAATTAGATAAAATTCAATCACTTAAGAATATAAAATCAAAAACTTTAGAAAATTATATTCAAACTCAAGAAGGAGATGTGATAATTAAAATGAAAAGATCTCAATCCTTTAGATCAAGAATGTTTAGGAACCCAAAATTAGAAATAGCCAGTAGACACTTAATAGATAGTGATTATCAACCTGCTATAAGTAATGTTCAATATAACTTAAGTTTCAACCAAATGTTCCACAACCAGTGTATAAATCTATTAATGAAGAACCTTCAATAAATCACTTTCCAACTAGATCACAAATCCTAGTAATAACAAAAGAATTTAAAATAGATAAACAAAAACTAAATATTGAGTTCATGAAAGATTACATTAAACCCATGAGAGAATGATATTTTAAAACCTTTTTAATAATGAAAAGAAAAATATTATAGGTACTTAGAAGAAATCAAAGAAAACATTTTCTTTTTTATTTGGTTTAATATATACTGTCAAAACAATAATATTTTCAACCCCTTTTTAGAAAAAATTGTCAACACTCAATAGAATAACTGTAGAATAGGACAAAATATTAGGTCAAAGAATTATATATGTTCATCTACCTTTAGAAAACTTAAAATTTACCAAAGGAAGCTTAGAATTAGAAGTCTCACCTTTCAAAACAATAGAAGGAAATGAAGATCAAACCAGTCAAAAGAAAGATATCAAAAACTTGCAATCTCAAAGTAATTACACTAATTTATCACTCAATACTATAGGAAAACAATTAGATAGAATAGAAAATGTAATCAATAACAAAAACCTAGAAGCTTCCACAAGCACCTCTTTTCAAAATAAAATAAATTCATGTTTTACAGCAACCTACATACAAAATACCAACCTTAACAAGATAAGAAATAAAATCAATAAATTTTGGAAAAACTTCTCAAACCTTAGTAGAAGAAATCACAAAAAGATTAGATCAATTAAACGTTTTAAGTAACAGATTAAAAGGTTTCCAGATAAATACAATATCTAAAACCAATGTAGAAAGTGATCAAGAACAAAACTTAAATAGGATAAAATTTAGAAATCCAAAACCTACAATAAGAAATTATTATCCAAGACCTAGTTATCCAGATACTCAATATGAAGAAAATTCGTTAATAACTGAAGTAAGTTATTCAAGAGATTCAATAATATAATGGAACATAAATTGAAATTGTCATAGTGAACACCAAATATTAAGAATAATTTAAAACAAGTCGATGTGCGCACAGCCTATAAGATCGAAAATAATAACGAAAGAGATATAGTAATAATGTTAACAACAAGATTCACTGGTCAATTAAAAGGATGGTGGGATAATTACCTTACAGAAACAGATAGATCAACAATAAAATTTGCAGTTAGGCAAGAAGAATTAGATGGTCAAATAATAGAAATTCAAGATAGAGTAGTTATGTTAATATTTGATTTAACAAAACATTTTGTACGAAAGCCTACATATTTTCAAGAAAGAATAGTTGATCAACTGATCAATCTTAGATGTCCAACTCGGATTTTAGATGGTATAAGGATATGTTTTTTAAAATATTATCTACTAATAATGCAGACTATTGGAAAGAAAGATTTTTAGGTAGGTTACCAAATTTATTTGCTGAAAGAGTTGAGGAAAGTATTCAGAAACAATGCAATAATACAATACTTTATCAACACATGACTTTTAGAGAGCTAATAAACTATGTTACAAATGAAGCTATAATGTTATGCAATGATATGAAACTTCAATAGAAGCTCAATACTGAACTTAAAAGTAGTCGTAGTGAAGTAGGAAATTTTTGTGATCAATATAGTATAGAAAAAAATCTAAGCCCCTTCATCAAAATATAAAAAAATTGAAAAATAGAACAAACATAGAGTTCATAAGAAACAATATCATAGGTACTCTGAAAAACCTATTAGATCATTTCAAACAAATAAGACTCATCAAAGCTCCAAAAAATTTAGGCATAAAAATTCAACAAAACATAATAGGCAAATTACATATTACAAACATATAGTTTGTTTTAAATGCGGGAGGTAAGGTCATATATTAAAAAATAAGATCAATTTATTAGAAATAGATGATAAGTATAAGCAGAGTTTAATGAGTATTTTTATTAAAAGATCAAAACTTAGATTTCGAGTATGATACAAACAATAGTGATGTTAATGAAATTTATCAAATAGATCAAAACAACAGTTCATCAAAAAGTTTAGAATCTAAGGAAGATAGTCAATCAGAAGGTATAGAAATTTGTAGCTGTTAAGACTGCTCAAAAACTAGTTGTTCAAAATCTATTAATGTTATCAATAGAGAAAAGATCAAAACTTTAGTAGAAATTATAGATAAGATAGATAATGAAGAAATAAGAAAAGAATATTTAATAAAATTAAAAGACATAATGGATTCAGAAGAACCAAAACGAAAGCCAGAGCCAGAAATTGTACCTTATAATGTTATAATGTTCAAGAAATAATACATCGATTTCAAAACAAACCAGATGAAGAAAGCATTACAATAAAGGAATTAAAAGAAGAGATCAAGATAATTAAAGAAGAAATTCAATTGTTATAACAAAAGGATATAGATTTATCCTTAGATATATTAAGTATAATGGCTAGGAAAGACGTTAATCAGGATAATAACAAAGAAGAAACAATAGAAACTAGCTCAAAACCTAGTGATAATTACTTAAAAATAATTTCTAAGATTCAAGTTCAAAAATGGTATTGTCAAGTAACTCTAACGATCAATAAAGAATATAGTTTAAAAACAATAGCTTTAATGGATTTAAGAGCATATATGAATTGTGTTAAAAAAAGATTAATTCCTACTCAATATTATGAAAAAACTATTGAGAGCCTTAGCGGCGTAGGAGGAAATCAATTACCCAGAAGGTATAAATTGTCAAATGCTAAGATATGCAATCAATGTATATGTTTCAAAACAACCTTTGTTTAATTAGGAATTTAAATGAACTAACTATTTGAAGAACTCCCTTTTTAACTTTAGTTTATCCTTTCAAAGTTTCAGAATTAGGAATATCAACAAATATATCAGGAAAAGAAATATGTTCTGAATTTTAAAGCCTTAAAAAACTAAAGATGTTAATTTATTAAAATCGTTAGCTGTGTCAAAACTAAACTTAATAACTAGGAAACAGAATCACATAAAAATGTTAAATAAAGAAATCCATTTCAAGAAAATAGAAGAACAGATAGAAAAACCGATCATAAAGGATACGATCAAATTAGTTCAGCAAAACTTTGAAAAAGATTTATGTTTAGAACGCCCAAATGTTTTTTGGAATAGGAAGAAACGTGTAGTTTTACTACCTTATGAAGCTAATTTGAAGGAAGAAAATATCCCAACAAAAGCTAGACCAATTAAAATGAATAAAGAAATTTTAGAATATGAATAAAGAAACTTTAGAATATTGTAAAAGATTTGTTAGAGAAAAAGTTAATTAGGCCAAGCAAATCCCCTTGGAGCTATTCAGCCTTTTATGTTCAAAATCAAGCAGAAATTGAAAGAGGAACCCCTAGAATGGTCATTAATTACAAACCTCTCAATAAAACATTAAGAGGGATTAGGTACCTAATTCCAAATAAGAGAGATTTAATATTAAGAACTCAATAAGCTTCTTTATTTTCAAAATTTGATATGAAATTAGGATATTATCAAATTTAAATAGCTGATCAAGATAAGTACAAATTGCATTCACAGTTTCCTTCGCTCATTATAAATGGAATGTAATGCCATTTGCTTTAAAAAATGTCTCCTCAAAATTTCAAAATATTATGAATGACATTTTTAATCCTTACACCCAGTTCACAATAGTTTATATAGATGATGTTTTATTATTCTCAAGATCAATAGAACAATATTTTAAGCACCTTAATCAATTTTATGATATAATTAAGAAAAATGGTTTAGTAGTATCTGCTAAGAAAATAAAATTGTCCCAAACCAATATTAGGTTTTTAGGATTTGATATCTATCAAGGAATGATTAAACGAATAAGTAGATCAATAGAATTTGTTCACAAATTTTCAGATGAAATCATAGATAAATATCAGTTACAAAGATTTTTAGGATGTCTCAACTATGTGGCAGATTTTGTTCAAAATTTAAGGATTATTTGTAAACTTAGTATCAACGCTTAAGAAAGAAAGTCCCTGCTTGGGACGATTCAATGACTAAAATAGTCAAAATCATAAAAAATAAGGTCAAAAGCCTTCCATGTTTAGGAATTTCAGACCCAGATGCCTTCATGATTGTCGAGACAGACACCTCTGACTTAGGATATAAAGGTATCCTTAAACAAAAACTCAAAAATAGTCAAAAAAACAAATAGTTAGGTTTTATTTAGAAATTTGGACAGAAGCTCAACAAAAATATTCAACAATCAAAAAAGAAATTTTATCTATAGTGTTATATATCAAAAAATTTCAAGAAGATTTATTCAATAAAACTTTTCTTTTGAAAATGGATTGCAAAACTGCAAAAAATGTTTTAGAAAAATATGTTCAAAATTTAGTTTCAAAACATATTTTTACTCGTTGACAAACAATACTTTCTTGTTTTGATTTTGAGATTCAACACATTAAAGGGAAAGAGAATACTTTACCAGATTTTCTCATAAGAGTATTCTTGCAGGCAAAATCAAAGAATAGAGAAGAAAAAAGCAAAAGAAATAACTAAAGATCGATATGGATCTCCACTGGGTTCATCAATATCTCTAATATTAGCTCCAATACCATTCAATACTCGCCCTCGGGCAGTGGCATTAGGCCACAAGGCCTTAGGCCTTCCTCTTCTTCGGTATATTCTCAAAATCATTTTACCCCTTTGACTTATCATCAAGCCTTGGCTCCCCCTTCATCATCTCAATAGCATAGCCAACAAATTACCCATGTTCAAACTTCGAAAATGGTTTCTTTAACCCCAACAAAACAATTCGCCAAAAATATCTCTCAAAAAGAAAAATATGTTAAAAAAGATATTACTGTTCCAATTGTGGCTTTTCAACAACCAGATATCACAGCTAGGGAAGTTGCTCAAAAGGTATTTCCAGATGGCTGGCACTACTTGCCAATAAGCTTAGAAAAGTCAAGATTATTTTATAAGTTCATCCTTGTCGATACCAATTCAATAACCCTAACTCATGAATATGACTCTTCAAACCCTTTAAGAATTTTGTACTCAAATGAAAATCAATCATGTCCTCACTCTTGCTCAATGGAACAAATTCTTCTATACTCAACAATCTTTCTCAAGATAATTTTATCCTCAAAATTTTGATTACTAGGACTATTATAAAGCTTGGTTCAACATGTTACTTATAAATTGATTATCAGAGTACATATAATGGAATTCAAATATTTTGAAGAACGAAATATTCAAATGTAATAACAAGCATTAAATCAATAAAAAGAATAGGAATAGATTGATGAATTGAAATTCTCATTATGAAAATAACTTACAAATTTGTAGTACAAAGATAATGAACAGCGTAGCAGAAGAGGATGATGATTATAAAGAGAATTTTTACAGGTGAGGGTTGAGAGATTTTGAGAATACAAGAGATTTCAATTTGAGGCACTTTGCCTATATAATTGAACTACTCGAGCTTAAATAAACTTAGAGCAGATTTGAACAAGTTTGGAGTCTATGGATTCCAACGAGAGTAAAGTTCACGAATTTGATCAATGCTTAAGTCCCAAACTTTTGAAAATGTAATTTGTTTTGTTGTGCCGATGCTTGCTTTAACAGCCGCTTTTGAGAATCTTTTGACTTTTAGGGGACTCTTTTGAGCCGGTGAACCTTTTGAGCTGGCAAAACTTTACAGCTAACAACTACATGTTGAGCACGTGATGGGTATAATTTAACCTTAGTTAAATTGACTCAAGTTAATGTTATAACAGTCATTTTTGTTTTTATTCCATGGAGATAGAACTTTTGGATTACTTCCAGCTGAAGATGGGGCTTGTTCTGATTTAGCTTTTTCTTGAAAATCTTGAATCTTTTGTTGAAATTCTTCTTCTGTTGCTGCGGCAGCTAATTCTGCCATGAACTGAGATTTTGAAGTTAAAAACTGAGAATTCTTTTGAACTCCTTGACTATATTTTAATTGTCCAGTATGTTGAGATATCCATGTTTGAACTGCGATCTTACTAATTAAATTGCAATTGTATAATGAGCACCATTTAATGTTGAAAGTTCTTGAAAGAAAAGAAGGAAAGTCAGATTGGAACTTCATAACGAAATCGAAGTCCCATGTCATTATCTATGCTATCCCAAAGGTAGAAAAGAAATGAAGTAATTTTGTTCCTTGAATAAAATTATTTTGGCTTTTGAACGATTCATAAGCTTCTTTGGCAAAAGGGGGGAGAAAATCTTCTGTTGGACCTAAAAAAGAAAAACCATTCTGAGAACCAAGATGGAAACTGAACTTGGTCTTTCTTGAACTAAATTGAACCAGGAATGAGAAAAAGGACGAACAAGAAGCATATTGAACCAAGCTTTGTAGTTAGTCCCAATAATCAAAAGCTTGTGGTTGAAACTATCTTGAAAAGGCTTGTTTGGTATATAAATATTTGTTGCATTGAGCAGGGGTAAGAACGTGATTAATTTTTATTTTTGAATATAAAATTCTTGAAGAGTTAGATGGATCATATTCGTGAGTAAGGGTTATTGAGTTGGTGTCGATGAGAATAAATTCATATAAGAGTCTTGATTTTTCTATACTTATTGGCAAATAGTGCCAATCAGTTGGCAATATTTTTTGAGCAATTTCTCTTAGGATAATATTTGCATTTAGTATCCATTCAGGTTCAATGGCTACAATAGGCAGATTAATATTCTTTTTAACATATTGATATTTTTCTTTTTGAGAAATGTTCTTAACATATTGCTGTGTTGGGGTTACTGGCATCATTTTTTAAGGTTGAGCAAGAGAAATTTGCTGTTGAGGTGTTAAAGGGGATGCTAAAGCTTGATGATAAGTCAAAGAAGTAAAGCGATTTTGAGAATAGGTTGAAGGAAAGAAAGGCCTACTACCGTGTAGTCTAATACTACTGTTGGAAGGACGCATATTGAGTAATGTTGGAGCTAATACCGGAGATATTGATGAACCTAGAGGGGGTCCATATTGATCTTTAGTTTTTTCTTTTTTCTTCTCCATTCTTTGATTTTCCCTACAAGAATGATTTTCCTTTGATATGTTGAATTTCAAAATCAAAATAAGAAAGTATTGCTTGCCATCTTGCAAAATGTGTTTTGAAACCAAGTTTTGAACATCTTTTTCTAAAACACTTTTTGCAGCTTTGCAATCCATTTTTAAAAGCAAAGTTTTACCAAACAAATCATCTTGAAATTTTGTGATACATAGCACTATAGATAAAATTTCTTTTTTAATTGTTGAATACTTTTCTTGAGCTTTAGTCCAGATTCTTGAATAAAACCAAACTAATTGTTCTTTTTGACTATTTTTTGGAATTTTCTTAAGGATACCTCTATATCCTATATCTGAGGCATCGATTTTTGCTATTATAAAGGCTTCTAGGTCTGGAATTCCTAGACATAGGAGACTCTTGACCTGTGTTTTGAGAGTTTTGACTATTTGAGTCATTGAATCGTCCCAAACAGGGGTTTTCTTTCTTAATCTTTGATACAAAGGCTTACAGATAATTCTTAAATTTTGAATGAAATCTGCTACATAATTGAGACATCTTAAAGTCTTTGTAATTGGTTCTTTTCTTTGATTTCATCTGGAAACTTTTCTGCAAATTCTATTGATCTACTTATGGGTTTGATAGTTCCTTGGTAAATATCAAATCTTAAAAAGCTAATTTTTGTTTGAAATAATTTCATTTTCTTAGTAGACACAAATAAACCAATTTTCTTAATAATTTCATAAAATTGATTAAGATGATTAAAATATTGTTCTATTGACTTAGAAAATATTAAAATATCATCTATATGGACTATTGTAAATTAAGTATAAGGATTAAAAATATCATTCATAATGTTTTGAAATTTTGAGGAGGTATTTTTAAGTCTAAAGGGCATCATGTTCTATTCGTAATGTCCAAAAGGAACAGTAAAAGTTGTTTTATACTTATCAGGTTTAGCTATTTGAATTTGATAAAATCCTGATTTCATATCAAAATTTGAAAATAAATAGGCTTGTTGAATTCTAATTATCAAATCTCTGTTATTTGGAATTGGATACCTAATCTATTTTAAAGTTTTATTGAGCGGTTTATATTTAATGACCATTCTATGGGCTTTTCTTTCTATTTCTGCTTGATTTTGCACATAAAATGTTGAACAGCTTCAAGGGGATCTGCTTAGCTTAATTAATTTTTTATCTAGTAAATTTTGAATTTCTTTCTTGCAATATTCTAAAGTTTCTTTATTCATTTGTATTGGCCTAGCTTTTGTGGGGGATATTTTCTTCACTAAAATTTGTTTCATAAGGTAATGAGATTACATGTTTTTTTTTTATTCCAAAAGGCATTTGAATGTTCTGAACATAAATCTTTTTCAAATTTTTGTTGAACCAAAGTTATCCTATCCTTAATACTAGGTTTTTCTATCTTTTCTTCTATTTTCTTGTAGTGAATTTCTTTATTTAACATTTTTATTTGATTTTATTTTTTAGTTATTAAATTTATTTTTGAAACAGCTAATGATTTAAGTAATTAACATCTTTGGTTTTTGAAGGATTTAAAAATTCAAAGGAAATTTCTTTTCCTGATATATTTGTTGATATTCCTAATTCTGAAACCTTAAAATAAATTAAAGTTAAAAAGGGGAGCCTTAAATCATTAGTTCATTCAAATTCCTAACTAAAACAAAAGTAGTTTTGAAACACATTCCTTTATTATAGATCTTAGCATTTGATAATTTGTAACTTATGGGAAGTTGATTTCCTCCTGCGCCACTAAGGCTTTCTGTAGTTTTTTCATAGTATTGAGTAGAAATTAAATCTTCTTGAACACAATTTATATATGCTCCTGAGTCTATTAAAGCTATTTTTTTAAACTATATTTTCTATTGATAGTTAAGGTTACTTGACAGTACCATTTTTAGACTTGAATCTTTGAAATAATATTTAAATAATTATCACTAGGTTTTGTGCTAGTTTCTATATTTTCTTCTTTTTTCTCTTCTTGATCACTATCCTTTTTAGCTATTATACTTAATATATCTAATGATAAGTCTATATCTTTTTGTTTTAACAATTGAATTTCTTCTTTAATAATTTTGATCTCTTCTTTTAATTCTTTTGTTATAACATTTTCTTCCCCTAGTTTGTTTTTAAATCTATGGATTATCTCTTGAACATTATATGGTTTGATCTCTGGCTTTCAATTCTAGTTCTTCTGAATTCAGTATGTCTTTTAACTATATTAAATATTCTTTCCTAATTTCATTATTATCTATTTTATCAATTATTTCTACTAAAGTTTGAATTTTATCTTTATTAATAACATTAATAGTTTTTGAACAATTATTACGACTACAAATTCCTATGTCTTCAAATTGACCGTCTTCTTCTGATTCAGAATTTTTTGTTGAACTACTTTGATTATTTATTTGTTAAATTTCATTATTATCAAGATTGCTATCTGTTTCATATTCAAATGCAGAGTTTTGATCTTCTAATAAAATACTCATTAAACTTTGTCTATACTTATCGTCTATTTCTAATAAATTAATTTTCTTCTTAAGCTGACAATGTTTTGCATACCTTCTGCATTTAAAACAAACTATGTGTTTGTGATCAGTGATTTGCCTATTTTGTTTTGAGTATTGTTTTTTATGAAATTTTCTGAAGGCTTTGATGAGTTTTATTTATTTGGAATGATCTAACAAGTTTGTCAAGGTACCTACGATATTGTTTTCTATGCTCTTTGTACCTATCTAGTCGTTTATGTTTTTTGTATTTTGAAGTGGGGGCTTGAATTTTTCTATACCATATTGATCACAGAAATTTCTTAACTCTCTACGACTACTTTTTAATTCTGTTTTGAGCTTATATTAAAGTTTCATATCATTACACAGAGTTATTGCTTCATTTGTAATATAATTTATTAATTTTCCAAAAGTTATATGTTGATAAGGTGTTGTATTATCACATTGTTTTTTGATACTTTCCTTAACTCTTTCAGTAAATAGATTTGGAAGTCTTCCAATGAACCTTTCTTTCCAATAATCTGCATTACTATCTGATCTTGTATATAGTTTTGTTAAGAATATATATTTATATCATCTAAAGTCTGACATTGTTGGACATCTAAGCTTGACCAGTTGATTAGCTATTTTAGCCTGAAAATCTATTAGGTTTCCTACAAAATGTTTTGTTAACGCATATATTAATACAGCTACTCCATCTTGAACTTCTACCAATTGACCGTTTACTTCTTCTTGCTTAATTTCATATTTTATTGTTGATCTATAATTTTCTATTAAATAATTATCTCACCATCCTTTTAATTGACCAATAAATCCTGTTGTTAGCAAGGATACTATATGTTGTTCATCATTATTTTTGATCCTATAGGCTGTTACACACATAGTCATATTTTGAATTATTCCTAATATTTGATGTTCACTATGACCATCTATATTCTATTCTATTATTGAATCTCCTGAGTAACTAGCTTTAGTAAGTAATGAATTTTCTTCATATTGAGTATCTGGATAACTAGATTTTGGATAATAATTTCTTGTGGTAGATCTTTGATTTCTAAACTTTATATTATTTATTGTTGAATTCTCTTGATCTAATTGATTAGTTTTTGTTATGGTGTTTGTTTTTAAATTTTTTAAAACATCTAACTTTTCTAATTTCTTAGTTATTTCTTCCAATAAGGTTTGAGAAGTTTTTCCTAAATTTATTGATCTTAATTCTTCTCTTGTTAATGTTGGGATTTTATATATAGGTTTTTATGGTACGTCGATATTACTTTGTTTTGAAAAGAGTTGCTTGATGATGTTTCTAAGTTATTGTTATTGATTACATTTTCTATTCTATCTAATTGTTTTCATATATTGTTGAGGGCTATGTTTGTGTAATTATTTTGAGATTGTATTTTTTTAATATCTTTTTTCTGGCTATTTTGATCTTCATTTCCTTCTATTGTTTTGAAAGTTATGGCTTTTAATTCTGAGCTTCCTTTGGTAAATTTTAAATTTTCTAAAAGTGGATGAACTGATATAATTCTTTGACTTAAAGTTGTGTCCCATTCTATAGTTATTCTATTATTAGTGTTGATTGTCTTTCCTTCTTCTATAAAAGGGTTGAAAATATTATTGGTATAACAGTATATGCTAAACCAGGTAAAAAAGAAAATTTTTACTTTAATTTCTTCTAAATACTTATAATATTCTTCTTTCTATTGTTGAGTTTGTTTTGTCGAAAAAGTATTGAAATACCATTCTCTCATAGGTTTATTATATTCCTGCATATATTCTTTATTAAGTCTTGGCTTATCAATGGTAAATTCTTTATTAATTACTAGGATTTGAGATCTAGTTGGAGAGTAATTTATTGAAGGTTCTTCAATAACAGATTCATATATTGGTTGTGGAACATTGGGTTGAAAATCTACTCCTCTTAGATTGTATTGAACATTACTTGTTACAGATTGATAATCACTATCTATAGAATGTCTACTTCCTATTCTATTTCAAGATTCCTAAACACTCTTGATCTAAAAGATTGAGATGTTTTCATTTTAATGATCACATCACCTTCTGGTGTTTGAACATAATTCTCTAAGGTTTTTGATTTTATGTTCCTAGGTGGTTGAATTTTGTCTAGCTTCCATTCATCTGGGAAAGCATTTATTATTTCATGGTGCTTTAAAGGTTTTGGAGTTGTTATCATTGTTCTTTGTAGATTAGCTTATATAACTATGGTTTCATTTCTAGGTAATTCCTTTTTTTTACCATAATTCCTACACTAGTTTTTGATAATTTTTAATGAATTTTATAAATTACAACTAAATGATCAGTTCCTTCTTTCCAAATTCCTTCCTTAGACTTAATATGTAATTGTAAAGCATTTTCTACATTTCTTAATGTTGTCATATAATTTGGAAAACAGTTAAAATATATTGATCCATCACAGATGTTGGACTCGACCATGCTTATTGTTGAATCTTTGAAAGATATAGCATTTTTATCTCTAAATTCCTAGCCTATGTAGTGGTTTGACTGCTATTTGAATTAATCCTATTTGTAAAAATTTATAACCAGCTTTTTTATATTGAGCTATTAAATTTTTATCTAATAATTTTATAGTGTTTTGAGAAGTTCCTATTGTTCTTGAAGTTTCTACAGTTCTGACTATATCTTGAGTCTTGAAATTAAATGTTGAATGTTTATATACTTCACTAGGCCTAACCCTAGGCATCTGCCAATTTGTTAATCTTTCTTCTTCTTCTTAAATCATGACTTCAGCGTTATTGTTTTCATCTTGATCCAGTTTTTCACTATAACTAGTAGATGTTGAGGGCAAACTAATTTCAGTACTATCTCTATTAAAGAGTCTTCTTATTAATTCAAACATTTTTAAGAAATAATTTCTTAAAATTCTATAGGTCAGCTAAGGTTTATCAGGACTACCTCCTGCAGGAACACCTACCTCTCTTGGGTTTTACGGCTTACCAACACAGTTTTAAGGCTGACCAACGCTAACTCTTAACTTACTAAAAGTGTTTCTAAGAAATAAGTTCTTAAAAGTTTCAAAATTTCTAAGATGACTCCTTAAAAAACTAGGCTCTGATACCAGTTTTTGCCCGGATCTTAACTTATAATCTAAATTAATTATCAGAGTATATATAATGGAATTCAAATATACTACTTTGAACTGCATCTTGGAACTCAATTTCAATATTTTCAGTAACAATATAAATTCTATTTATATTTTGAACAACAAAATATTCAAAAGTAATAACAAAATATTCAAAAGTTGTATAAGAGCCGCTATGGCATAAGACCTCACCGTAGTCCTGAAAGGAAAAAGGCAAGCCAGATCCATAGGGAGTTCTCACTGCATGACAGTGTAAAGAAGTGTAGGCTCTTATACCCAGAATGGCCCATTGGCTGGGGCCTAACAATGGGTTACAAATTGTCGAGAGGCAATAGTGCGTAAAAAGTGAAATAAATATATATATATATATATATAAGGCAATGTAAATTCTATTATGCAGAATAATATAGTAAACAATACCAAAAAGCTTTAAATCAGTAAAGGGAAGAGAGAAAACAAATTGAATGGTAAATCTCATAATATTGGAATGACTTACAAGTGTTGGTTACAAAATTGAAAGCAAACAAAACTTTCAAAATTTAAAGTAAGAAATGTTTACAAGAGAGAGAATGATGCAAAAGATGATTCCTAAACTAATGAATGGCGAATCCTTTTATAGAAGTCTTGAACCGGATTTGAAGAGCGTTGAAGTCCATGGATTCCAAATCCTTTGAAGTCTGCGAATTTGAAGGAAATTAAAGTCCGAAATTATTGAACCCGGTTGGCTTCTTTTGAAAAGTAACTTTGTTGTTTTCTACCGACATCCAAAAAACCTAGTGAGCTGTCTTGACCTTTTGAAAAATTATCTGCCATGTGTTGAAAGTGATTTTAACCCTAGTCGTACTAACTCAGGTTAGCTAAATCAATGTTGTAACAGTCATCTTCATTTTGATTGCACGACAACTGAATTTCTGGATTACTACCTACTGATGAATGAGCCTTTTTTAAAAGAGCTTTTTTTGATAATGCTTTATTTTTTTTTTCTTGAAATTCTTCTTCTATTGAGGCTACTGCTAACTCAACCATAATTTGAGATTTTTAGGTCAACAGCAGCCTCACTAGAAGAAGATTTTCAAGAAAAAATTAAAGCATTATCAGAAAAATCTCCTTTAAAAAAGGCTCATTCATCAGTAGGTAGTAATTCACAAATTTAGTCGCCGTGCAATCAAAATGAAGACGACTGTTACAACATTGATTTAGCTAACCTGAGTCAGTACAACTAGGGTTAAGTTAAAATCACTTTCAATACATGGCAGACAGTTTTTCAAAAAGTCAAGATAGCCCATCAGTTTTTTTGGGTGTCGGCAGAAAACAACAAAGTTACTTTTCAAAAGAAGCTAGCCCGATTCAATAATTCTGAACTTCAATTTCGTTTAAATCTGCGAACTTTAGAGGCGTTAGAATCCACGGACTTCAACACTCTTCATATCCGATTCAAGACTTCTATAAAAGGATTCACCGTTTATTAGTTTAGGCATAATCTTTTGCATCATTCTCTCTCTCTTTATCTCTCTCTTTCTCTCTCTCGTAAACATTTCTTACTTTAAGTTTTTAGAGTTTGTTTGCTTTCAATTTTGTAACCAACACCTGTAAGTCAATTCAATATTATGATATTTATCGTTCAATTTGTTTTCTTTCTTCCCTTTACTGATTTAAAGTTTTTTGGTATTGTTCACTATATTATTTTGCATAACAGAATTTACATTACCTTTTATAAATTTGAAATATTACAAGCTCAACATAGTTTATTTGAAGTTCATATAACTCAAAGTAGTTAATTTCTTTAGATTAGGATAAAAGGAAAGCAAGAACGAAAAACGATCCATTCAATTGGTATATATATATATATATATATATATATTCTAAAAACATATTCTTTTCTTCATATTGAGTGTCTGGGTATGTTGGTTTTGGGTAATAATGTCTGGTTTTTGATTTTGGGTTTCTGTATTTTGTTTTATTGATTTGTAAATCTTCTTGATTATCTTGGGATATTGTGTTTATGGTTAATTTTCCTTTGCCTTTTGAAACACTTGACTGTTCTAACCTCTTTGTAATATCTTTCATTATTGTAGTAGGAGATTTTCTAAATTTATGTCTTTACTTCTTTGGAAGATAAAGTTGGAATTTTATAGATTAGCCTTTGTGGATTGGAGGGACTACCTATTTATGTTTTACCAATTTGAGTTTCTATTCTATCTAATTGTTTAGCTTTTGTGTTGAGGGCTAAATTTGAATAATTATTTTAAGATTGAAGGTTTTTAATATCTTTCTTTTGAGCATCTTTTTCGTTGGTAAGTATAAAACAACATTTATAGTTCCTTTTGGACATTGCCATTTGGACTAAAGAATGCGGCCTCAAAATTTCAAAATATTACAAATGATATCTTTAATCCTTATGCCCAATTTACAATAGTCTATGTAGACGATGTTTTAATCCAATCCTATAGAACAACATTTTAACCATCTAAACAATTTTATAAAATTATTAAGAAAAATAGTTTAGTTGTGCCTGCGAGAAAGATGAAATTATTCTAAACCAAAATTAGATTTTTAGGATTTGATATTTATGAAGGAACCATTAAGCCTATAAGTAGTTCCATAGAATTTTTAGGAAGATTCCCTGATGAAATTAGAGATAAAAATCAATTACAAAGAGTTTAGGATGTCTTAATTATGTAGCAAATTTTATTCAAAACTTAAGAATAATTTGTAAATCATTATTCAAAAGATTAAGAAAGAATTCCCCAGCTTGAGATGAAAATATAACAAATATAGTCAAGAAATCAACTCAGATCAAGAGTCTCCCAAGTTTAGGAATTCTAGATCCTTAAGCTTTCATGATAGTTGAAACAGATGCGTCAGATATAGGATATGGATGAATCTTTAAACAAAAATCCAAAAATAACCAAAATGAGTAGTAAGTTAGATTTCATGGCAGAAGCTCAAGAAAAATATTTAACAATTAAAACGGAAATTTTATTTATAGTGTTATGTATAACCAAATTTCAGAATGATTTATTTAACAAAACTTTTCTTTTAAAAATGGATTGCAAAGTTGTAAAAAGTGTTTTAGAAAAAGATGTTCAAAATTTGGTTTCAAAACATATTTTTGTCCGTTGGCAAGTATTCTTTCTTGTTTTGATTTTGAAAAACAACATATTGAAGGAAAAAGCAATGATTTACCAGATTTCCTTACAAGAGAATTTCTACAAGGAAAATCCAACAATGAGAAAGAAAAAAGATAAGACTAAAGATCAATACGGACTCCCATTGAGTTCATCATCACAGTCAACATTGGCTCTAACTCTGATCAGCATGCATTCACAAGGCATTAGGCCTATCATCGGAGGCATTAGGCCTCAAGCAGATATTAAACCTACATCCCCTTCTCAAAATTGCTTTGCAGCCTTAAATTATCAAGCCTCAGCTACACCTTCAAAATCTCAGCAGCATAGTCAACAAGATAAAGAAATTCCTTCATCATCATTAGTTCCAACAACTCCAACCAAACAGTATGTAAAAAACATTGTTTGACCTAAAGACTAACCTCAATATTTCAAAAAACAACTTAATAATCCAATATTAGCCGTTGGACCAGAATGGCTAGAACCAAACATATCTTCAAGAGACATTGCTTAAAAGGCTTTTCCTTTTGGCACTTTTTGCTAGAAAGCTTAGCCAAAACAAGAACTTTTATGAATTCATTTTAGTGGACACCGATTCAATACTCCTTACCATGAATATGATAAAGTAGATTCTGAAAAAAAAAAATCATTTATCCAAAAATCAAAATCGACCGTGTCATGACAATTAAACAATGGAATAAGTCTCCTTATACTCCACAATCCTTTTCAAGACAATTTAGACCCTAAACTTTTGTTAACTGAAAATTATCAAAAAGCTTAGTTTTACTTCTTCTTCATCCATACTTCCATTCTTGATTTATTTGGTTCAAAAAAGGTCAATCATAATTTCTATACTAGTTTACTGAATGGTTTCTATTTTATGGCCCTACTAGTCATATTCTTCTCTTTTGCTTAAGAAGCATTTGATATTTTCAAAAGTCAAACTAATTTTTTAAAAGCAACAAGACTTCTTCATTTCTTTGCCAATTTTGGAATAGCATGGATCATGACTTGGGACTATAGTTATGTCTCAAAACTTCCTTTTAATCATCCAAATTATTTGGCAAGAGATTTCAACATTAAATGGTGGGCAACTTACAATCCATCATTATTAAGTCAAGAAATTTTTTTTAAATGGCTTCAACAACATCCTCAACAGATCAAGTATGAGCTCAGAGCCTAGAAAAATTCAAAATGTTTATCTCAAAAGTCAAAATTAATGGCAGAATTAGCAGCAACTTCAACTGAAGAAGAATTTCAAGAAAAGCTCAAAGCAGTTTCAGTAAAGGCCTTCTCAGAATAAGCTCACACATCAGAAGGAAGCACTCAAGAAGTTCAGTCTTTGTTCGATCAAAATGAAGGTGACTGTTACAACATAGACCTAGCCACCTTTAACCAATTTAGCTAAAGTATGGTTTCGTCAGCAAAAGCAACTCAATAGTTACAAGCAAAAACTATCAGTACCAAAAGACTGGCAAACAACTTTTCAAAAGCATGATGACTCATTAGATTCTTTTCAAAAAATAATATGTTGGCAGAAAAAGGCAAACTTACTTTCAAAAAAGCAATTTAATCAGATCAATAATTTGGATTCAAGACTTCTTTAAATCTGCAGACTTCAGAGGTTTTGGAATCAATGGACTACAACACTCTTCAAATCCGTCTCAAGACTCTTATAAGAAGGCACTCAGAACATTAGTTTAGACATCATCTTTTGCATCTTTCAATTCTCTTGTAAACATTTTCTTCATTTGGTACTTAGTTCATCATCAACATTGTATTCATCACCTGTAAGTTATATCTTTCATTAAAGAAATTATTTTCAATATGAGCTTTGCTGCTCATTTTACTGTTCCCTTTATTTATACTAATGATTATATAGATATTGTTGTACATTTTATAGTTCAAAACGACAGATTTATTATACAATCTATTCCAGTAGAATTTCATGAATTTTTAAATTTGAATTAATAAATTAAGCAAACAAGTGATCATGTCAACAACTGGTATTAGAGCGTAGTTCTATTGAAAGTTTATTACTAAACTTAGAAATTTTAGGATTATTTCTTGAGAAACTTTTAAATAGTTAAGGGTTAACGTTGATCAGCCTTGTCACTACGTTGGTAAGCTGTAAAACCTGAGAGAGGTAGGTGTTTCCGTAGGAAGTGGTTCCAATAAAACTTAGCAAATCTAAATGAATTTTAGGAAATTAGTTCTTAAAAATGTCTAAGTTAGTAAGAAGACTTTTTAACAGAGATAGAACTCTTAGTTTACCTTTAACCTCATCCAGCTCTAACAAAATTCAAGATCAAGATCAACATAACTGTACAATACCTAGAGTATTATCTAGTGAAATCTATAGGCAATCAACATTTTATTTCAAAACTCAAGATATAGTCAAACGACTGAAACAACAAGATCTGTAGGAACCATTCAAGATACAATAAAAATATTAGATAATGAATTAATAGAAAAATATCAAAATAATGGATATAACTTTTTACGTATAGGATTAATTCAAGTAGTAATCAAGCCTTTACATAGATCAGGATAAGTCATCCAATATTTTTTATTATTAGGAGACACTAATGCTGTAACTTTTAATCATTCAACATTAGCAACGGTAGAATCAAATGTAAATAGTGGTCCAATATATTTTAATTGTTATCCAAATCATATGTTAGGAATAAAAAATGAAAAAGACGATTTACAACTAAATATCAAAACTAATGAATGAATCTTTAAGGAAGGAATAAATCATTTAGTAATTTTATGTAGAATTCATTACAAAATATCAAAAACTAGCGTCAACATTAGAGTAAAATGAGAATCCCCTAGAAATGAAACAATATTTATGGAAGCCAACCTTCAACAAACAACAATTACAACCCTAAAACCTTTAAAACATGAAGAAATTATGGCTGATTTTCTAGAAGAATGGATACTAGAAAAAATTCAACCAATTAAGAAAACTGAATCAACAACTTTAGAAAACTATACACAACTAGTAGAGGGAGATGCAACAATAAAGATGAGAAGATCACAATCCTTTAGAACACAAACTATTAGAAATCTAGAACCAGAAACTAGTAGTAGGCATTCAATAGATAGAGATGTTAGATCAATAACTACCAACACTATGCAATATGATTTAAGAGTAGATTTTCAGCCAAACATTCCACAACCAATATATAAACTAGTAAATTAAACACCTTCACCAAATCACTCTCCCACAAGATAAAAAATTTTAGTTGTAACAACAAATTTTACGATAGATAAAGAAGAACTTAGAAAAGAATTATGCAAGAATACAATAACCCTATTAGAAATTGGTATTGTGAAACCTTTTTAAAAAAACACACAAAAATGGAAAGAAGAATATTATAAGTATTTAGAAGATATAAAAGAAAACATTTTCTTTTTTTACCGGGTTTAATATGTATAGCCAAAATAATAATATATTTAATCTCTTTATAGAACAAGAAAAAACTATAAACACCAATATTAGAATTACGGTAAAATGGGATACAACATTAGGACAAAAAATAATATCAGTACATCCTCCTTTAAAAGCAATAAAATTTAAGCAGGGAAGTACAGAATTAGAACCCTCACCTTTCAAAATTGTAATTTCAAATGAAGAAGAACCTAGTCAGAAAAAATATATCAAAAATTTACAATCGCAAAATAATTATACAAATTTAGCAATAAATACTATAGAAAAACAATTAGATAGAATAGAAAATCAAATAAGTAACAAAATAGAAATAGGAAACTCTTCCCAAAAATTAGTAAAATTACAAACAAAGTTTTATCCACAAAAACCAATATATAGAATTCCTACCTTAACAACTGAAGAAGCAAATTCCATAAATTTAGGAAAAACTTCCAAATCAATAATAGAAGACATTACAAAACGTATAGAACAGCTAAATGTCTCGAGATAAGAGAAAAGATAAAAATAAATCACTTAGAATAAATACAATATATGCTACCCCTTATAGTGAAGAATAATTAAAAATAAATAAAATAAAATATAAAAATCTTAGACCTACAATAACAAATTATTATTCAAGACCCAGTTATCCAAATACTCAATATGAAGAAAAATGTTTATATTTTGAAAATAGTTATTCAGGAGAATCAATATCAGAATGCAATATAGATGGTGATAGTGAACACCAAATATTAAATACAATACAAAGTATGTCAATGAGTACAATAGATTATAGGATCAAAAACCATACTGAGTCAAACATTGTAGTTCTATTAACAACAGAATTTACTGGTCAATTAAAAAGATGATGGGATAATTATTTAAGTGAACAAGAAAGACTAACAATAAAATATGCCATTAGGCATGAAGAAGTAAACGATCAAATAACAGAAATAGAAGATGGAATAGCAATACTAATATATGCACTAACAAAACATTTTGTAGGAGATCTCTCTAGTTTTCAAGAAAAAAGAAAGCAGAACAATTAATAAATCTTAGATGTCTAACAATGTCAGATTTTAGGTGGTATAAATATATGTTTTTAACAAAATTATATACTAGAACAAATAGCAAAGTATATTTTTGGCAAGAAAGATTTATAGCAGGATTACAAATTTTATTTGCTGAGAAAGTTAGGGAAAACATTAGAAAACAAAATAATAATACAATACCATATAGCCAAATGATCTTTGGAGAATTAATTTCATAGCAAACAAAGGATTAGTAGTATGTAATGATATGAAATTACAATATAAGATTAAATCGGAAATAAAAAATGGTAGAATAGAATTAGGAGATTATTGTAGCCAATATGGTATAAAAAAATCCATGCCCCTTCCTCAAAATATGAAAAACATAAAAAAAGCCTCAACAAAAATAAATATTACAAAAATCCCTATAGAAAATTTCAAGAAAAATTTAAACCTTATAAATCATTCAACAAATATAAACATTATAAAAAACATAAAAAATGAAACTAAGCAACATAGAAAAATTAGAGATGTCAAACAAGTAGTTTGCTTTAAATGCGGGATGTATGGCCACATAGCAATTCTTAAGTCCAAATGGCATTAGATTCCATTCATAATGTCCAAAAGGAACTATAAATGATGTTTTATACTTATCTTGTTATCAAATTTTGAAAATAAAGAAGCTTGTTGAATCCTAGTAATTAAATCTCTTTTATTTGGAATTGGATATCTAATCCATCTCAAAGTTTTATTGAGGGGTTTATAATTGATGACCATCTTAGGAGCTCCTCTTTCTATTTCAGCTTAATTTTGAACATAAAAAGATCTAATTAGTTTTTTGTCTAATAAATCTTTAATTCTTTTTTGCAATACTCTAAAGTTTGTTTATTAATTTGTATTGGTCTAGCATTTGTAGGGATATTTTCTTCACTAAAATTAGCTTCATATGGTAATGAAATTACATGTTTTTTCCTATTCCAAAAGGTATTTGGGTGTTTAGAATATAAATTTTTTCCAAATTTTTGTTGTAGTAGGGTTATACTATCTTTAATGAATGGTTTTTCTACCTTCAAAACAGACTTCTTTTCCTATTAAATCTGTTGAAATTCCTATTTCTGATACCTTAAAGGGGTAAATTAATATTAAAAAGGGTGTTTCTAAAATTATTAGTTCGTTTAAATTTTTAACTAATATAAAATTTGTTTTGAAATACATGCCTCTATTGCATATCTAAGCATTTGATAATTTATATTTTATTGGTAATTTATTGCCTCCTACACAACTTAAACTTTCTATGATTTTTTTCATAACACTGAGTAGGAATTAAACATTCTTGAATGCAATTCATATATGCTCGTGAATCCATTAAGGCTACTGTTTTGATACTAAATTCATTATTAATTATTAAAGTAACTTGACAGTACCATTTTTGAATTTGAATTCTAGAAATTATATTTAAATAATTTTCTTCAGGTTTTGTGCTAGTTTCTTCTTTTTTTCAGTTTTTCCTATTTCTTTGTTGGCCATTAAACTTAATACATCTAAGGTTAAATTGACATCTTTTTGTTTTAATAATTGTATTTCTTCTTTAATATTTTTTATTTCTTCTTTTAGTTCCTTTAATGTAATGTTTTCTTCTACTAGTTTATTCTTAAATCTTGTAATTATTTCTTGAAGGTTGTAAGGTTTAATTTCATGTTTTGCTATTGGTTCTTTTGTATCTACAACATCTTTTAATTTTATCAAATACTCTTTTCTCATGTCTTCATTATCTGTTTTGTTTATTATTTCTATTATGGTTTGAATTTTATCTTTATTAATGACATTAATAGATTTTGAAAAATTACTTTAGCTACAAATTCCTATACATTCATTTTTAATAGTTCTTGATAATTTTGACTCTTCATCTGAACTACTTTGATTATCTAATTGTTATATCTCATTATTTCTTATACTACTGTCTATTTTATATTCTGATTCAAACTGTTGATCTTCTAGTAAAATATTCATTAAGTTTTGTTTGTATTTTTCATCTATACCTGATGAATTAATTTTCTTTTTTATATTATAAATATATACATAATATATTATAAATATAAGTACAAAACATTTTGTAGGAAACCCATCAAGTTTTCAAGAAAGAATTGCAGATCAATTAATAAATCTTAACAATGTCAAGTTTTAGATGGTATAAAGATATGTTCTTAACAAAAGTATATACAAGACTAGATAATGAAGCAGATTTTTCGAAAGAAAAATTTATAGCAGGATTACCAACATTATTTGCAAAAAAAGTTAGAGAACATTAGAAAACAAAATAATAACACAAATACCATATGATCAAATAACATTTGGAGACTTTATTAATTACATAACAACATAGGATTAGCAATATGTAATGATATGAAGTTACAATATAAATTAAAAACAGAATTAAAAAGTAGTAAAAAAGGAATTAGGAAGTTTTTGTAGTCAATATGGAATAGAGAAGATTTTGGCACCTTCTTCAAAATATAAGAAACAAAAGAAACAATATAAGAAAAATTATAAAAATTACAAACCTTACTAACAATAAAAAAATATAAAAAATACAATAAGAACAATTAGAAACAAAATAAAACTAATAAAGAAATTAGTGACAGTAGACAATTAGTTTGCTTTAAATGTGGGAGGTATGGTCGTACAACAAAAAACTACCAAAAATTAATCTTTTCAAAATTGATGAAAAATATAAACAAAGTCTTATGAATATTTTATTAGAAGATCAACAATCTGATACATAATATGAAATAGACAATGGTGATATTGAAAAAAAAAATCTATCACATTGATAATCATAGTTTAGAAGAAGATCTAGGGTCAATAGACAATAATCAAAATGAATGTATAAGATTATGTAGCTGCAATAACTAGTATCAGAGCCTAGTTCATTAGAGAGTTGATTATCAAACTTAGAGATTCTAAGAATTTATTTCTTTAAAAGATTTTAGCTAGTTAAGGATTAGCATTGGTCAACCTTGTGACTATGTTGGTAAGTCGTAGGTGTTCTTGTAAGAAGTGGTTCCGATAAACCTTAGCAAACCTAAAAGAAATTAGTTCTCAATTATATATGAGTTAATAAGAAAACTCTTTAATAGTGAATGGACTGAAATTAGTTTGTCGTCAACCTTTTTTAGTTATAGTGAAACAGCAGATCAAGATCAAAGTAATAATGTAGAGTTAATTATAGCTAAAGCAAAAAATATGTTAGTAAATTGGAAAATATCTAGAATAATGCCTAGTGAAAAAACTCAAGATACAGTTAGAATGGTAGAAACTTCAAGATATGTAGGAACTATTCAAGATACTCTAAAATTGTTAAATGAAAAACTAATAGAACAAACATCAAAAGGAAGTATATAAGTTTTTACATGTAAGATTAATCCAAGTAGCAATTAAACCCTACATAAATCTATTATTTTGAACCATAAAGTTTACAGTAATATCAATAAAATCATTAGTATAAATAATAGGAACAATATAATGAGTAGTAAATCTCATAACGATGAATAGTAGAGGCTTTGTCCAAATTATTAAAAGATAAGATTATAAAAGATATAACTTACAAGTATTGATTACAAAGTTGATGAATGAAATTGCAGATGAGAATGGTGAATATAAAGAGAAAAATGTTTACGCGAGAGAGAGAGAGAGAGAGAGAGAGAGAGAGAGAGAGAGAAAGAGAGTTGGATTGGAAAGGATCCGATACATTAGGTTATGCCTATACTACTAAATGAAATGCTTCTTATAGAGATCTAGAGTCGGGATTAAAGGGTTTTGAAGTCCGTGGATTCTAAAATAAATGTAGTATGCAGAATTAAAGCAGTCATGAATCTGGAATTATTGAATGAGTTGTCTTTGAAATCTGACACCCTTTTGAAAATGAGTTTTCTTTTTCAAAAGTTGTTTGCCACAACTTTTGTCTTTTTATGCCAACAAAAAATTATTAAAGATGCTTTCTGCTGAACTGTCTTTCTTTTGATAATGAATATTTTTCTTAAAATAAATTAGCCAAGAGTGGCTAAAAGATTTGTTTTCATACCAAAAGGTATTATACCAAGCATCAATATAATTCCAGTAATTGTATCCATATGGATCAAAATTTTGAGAAAAATTTTTTATTTTGCTAAGAACTTGCCCCCATTGAGAAGGAGTAATAATCTTAAAAAATTGAAGGGTTGAATGAGTAAAATTTGAGTTATCCTTAGCATCTCTATAATGTTTGATTGAGATGTAATCTGCGTCTACTAGGATAAACTCGTAAAACTTTCGTGTTTTGTTAGTAGAATTGGGCTTAAAATGGAATCCTTTTGGAAAAATCTTTTGCGATATTTTATTTGGATTGTTATCCCAAAAATCAAGTTCCATTTGAATTATGGTGAAATGAGTATTGGGTTTTTTGGAATAAGGGATTTTAGAGGGTTCAAAAGAAATTAGCTGAGGACTCAGAATCAAATATTGCTAAGGATTATTTTTTGAAATTTGTCCTTTGAGATTTTGGATGACTAGGGCAAGAGTTTTGTCATTCTCATATCTTCTTTGGCAATATCTGCCCAGGACTTATTTGGTAAAGCTTTTTTGGATGTCTAAAACAGTTTCAAGAGGAGAGGTATAAGAAGCCTTAGACTGATTTTTGGAAGAAGTCCCAAGTTGAAAAGGTTTCTAGGTGGAAGACCCAAGTTGAATGGTCAATGACCTTGTTTGGCGGATCACATATCCTGTGGTTGATTTTGTATCTTCGTCAGCACATGCTATGCCCTTTCCTTTATCCTTAGGTTTTGGAGCCATCTACCTACCTTGAAGGAATTCTCTGGTTAGGAAGTCTGGAAGAAAGTTTGTTGTTCCTTTTAAAAATTCAATTTCAAAATAAAAAACACTCAAGATGGCTTGCCACCTTGCAAAAAAAAATTTTGATGCCAAGTTTTTAACATCTTTTTGTAAAACATCTTTTTTAGATTTACAATCAATGCGTACTAAAAACTTTTGATTTAATAAATCTCTTTGAAATTTTGTGATGCATAAAAAGATTGGTAAAATTTTGTTAGCAAATTGAATTGCTCTGTAAATAGGCAAGATGATTCCTTGGTGAATATCATGACCAAGAAATCTAATTTTTGTTTGAAAAAGATTTATTTTTGTTTTTGAAACACCAAGACAATTTTGTTTGATGACACATACAAAGATGTTTATATGTTTGAAATGTTGATCTATGGATTGAGAATAGATGAGGACATCATCAATACAAACAATAATAAATTTGGTATAAGGATTAAACATTTCATTCATAATCCTCTGGAATTCAGAAGGGGCATTTTTAAAACCAAAAAGCATAATATTCTATTTGTGTTGACCAAATGGAATGGTGAATGTTGTTTTATAACAATCTTCAGCTTTGATTTGGATTTGCCAAAACCCAGAATTCATGTCGAATTTTGAAAATAACTTTTCAAAGTAAAGACAGTTGTTGAAGAGATCCTTTTTGTTAAGAATAGTATATCTAATCCATTGAAGAATTTGATTCAAAGGCTTGTAATTGATTACAAGTCTTGGAGTGCTTTTTTCTAATTCAGCATTTTTTTTAAGATTTTTTGAAAGAAGATCTTTAATCTCCATTTGGCAATGTTCAAGAAGATCATGATTCATTTGAATAGGACTAGCCTTGGTTGGAATTTGTTTTTCATTAAAATCTTTTTCGTAAGGTAGTTCAACAACATGTTTTCTTCTTTCCCAAAAAGCATTGGGGAGATGAGAATATCTTGTTTTTTTTCTAATTTTTGGGTTTCAATACCTTCTTTGGTTATCTGAAAAGGTATCACTTGATTGATAAAGGGTGTTCCTAATATCACTTTATTTGAAAGAGTTTTTACCAAGAGAAAAGGAGTGGATATTTTTAATCCTTCGTTTTCTACAACAGCATTAGATAGTTTGTAACTATTTGGAGTTTTGAACCTTTAGCATAGATAAGACTTTCGGTTGAAATTTTGTGATGCATCAAAAGTACTAAAATAAAGGTTGTGTTGAAACTTTGCTTTCTGTAAGTTTCAGAATGTTTGCACTCTATAATTCTTATCCCTAGCTTGCAATCATTTAACACTCTAATGGTTAGAAAAGCCTTTGTGATTCATACTCAAGTTACTTATCTTTGGTGAAAAGAGGTTTAATCTTATTTTTAAAAATTTCATGCACTTTTGGACAGCAAATTATCTATTTGGATCATTGCAACATGCTAATATATATTTATTTGAGTGAATTTCTTTTGTCTTCTGAGTTTCCTTGAAAGGGTGATCTACAGTTCTGTTAACAAGTTATTACTTGAGCTATTTTGTAAGTGGTTTGATGTTATTGGAAGTCACCTTTTGTTGTGTTGATTTTCTATTTTTTTTAAATTTTAGTTGTGTTTTTAGTTTTCTTTTGCTCGAGGATGAGAAAAATGCTAAGTTTAGGGGGTTTGATAATTCTATTTCATAGAATTATCATAGCTCCAAACTTACTAATTTTATGTAGTTCTCAGCTTATTTTTAATCAAACGCATGTCTATTCTATCATTCTTTTCAGTATCTTAGAGTAGTAATGGTTTAGAATTTTCTTTTATTTTGGCTTGTTTTCAATGATTTTGATTCTTCTTTACTGTTTTTGTAGTTTTGGAGCTTTAAGAGGTTGAAGTTGGTAGTTCAAGCCTTGAATGAAGCTTCCTGATGTTTCAGTGTTGATTTTATGGTTGGAGTTTCTAGTAGTGTTGGGTTAGCAAAATGTGATTCTTTGTCCAATGGTCTAGCACTGGCTTTGCAATACTCAGTGTTGGTGTTATGCAGTTGTGCATTTTGAGTTACTGTATAAGCTCTGTTAAAGATATTTGATATCTTAAGGGTTTTGGATGAGAACAGAAAGGAGATGATTGCAGAAGCATTGAAGAGCACAGAGAACTCTATTGGGGATGATCGGGATTCAATCTCTCTTAGTTTTTCTTCTTCTTTGATTCTTTTTTTTTCCTTAACTAAGCCTCTTTTTTTTTTGTCTTTCTTACAAGCTTCTTAAGAGAGTACTATGGAGAATCAGGGTGAGAATAATGGGGGAAATGGAATTGGCAATAGAGGTAATGTTAATGTGCAGAAAGAGGACTAGAGGATTATCTGGGACTATGCATCACCCAATACTGCTGGGTGCACTTCAAGTATAGTGAAGCCTCTATTTCAAGCCAACAACTTTCAGATCAAGGCGTCATTACTTAATTTGGTCCAACAAAATCAATTTTGGGGAGGAACATTGGATGACCCTAATGCTAACATCATAAATTTCATTGATGTGTGTGATATTATCAAATTTAATGGAGTCTCAAAAGTTGCTATTCAAATCTAACTGTCTCCCTTCTCGTTGAGGGACAGAGCTAAGAGTTGGCTTATGACACAACCATAGGGAAATATCAAAACATGGGCTAATTTGCAGAAGAAATTTCTAGATAAACTCTTCTCTCCATCCAAATTTGCCAAGTTGTGGAGTGAAATCAACTTCTTTTACGAGAATGATGGAGAAAATTGTATAAGGCATAGGAAAGGTTCAAAGATTTACTAAGTAGGTGTCAACATCACTCTCTCCTTAAGTGGCTTCAAGTTCAAACCTTCCATTATAGAGTCTCAAAAGTTACTATTCAAATCTAACTGTTTCCCTTCTCCTTGAGGGACAGAGCTAAGAGTTGGTTGATGACACAACCACAGTGAAATATCATAACATGGGCTAATTTTCAGAAGAAATTCCTAGATAAACTCTTCTCTCCATCCAAATCTGCCAAGTTGTGGAGTGAAATCAATTTCTTTTACCAGAATGATGGAGAAAATTGTATAAGGCATAGGAAAGGTTCAAAGATTTACTAAGTAGGTGTCAACATCACTCTCTCCTTGACTGGCTTCAAGTTCAAACCTTCCATAATGTTTTGATCCCCAATACTGGAAACCAAATTGATGCTGCTACTGCAGGGTCTTTGAATGGAAAGACACCAAAGTTTAGAGAGTTTCTCATGTTACAAAATCTCTTGTAAACATTTCTTTCTGCTTCTGATAATATTCAGCTTCCTTGTTCACCAAATTTGTATCCAACTCTTGTTAGTAAATTATATCAAGGAGTATTTTCAACTTTTCAAAATTTATTATTATGCTATTTACTGTTTAAAGTTATTGTTCACTTTTAATGTTTAAAGTTATTGTTCACTTTTAATGTTCATCTTTATTATTTGTTGTTTTATCATATATATATATATATATTTTTCCTTTATATCTTTTAATTACTTTAAGCAATCATGTCCACAGCTAGTATTAGAGCCAGATTAGGAGTGATATTTCTTGAAAAATTTAAAATTATCGATTGTTTAGTTTTGGTCAGCTGGATTAGGAGACATGTGGTTCTGCAAGAGATAGTCTCCATTAGTACTGTTAAATAGGCCAAGTTGGCCTAGACCGAACAAGCCAAAAAATAAACGGCCTAAACGAGCTGGTCCGTTTAAGCCCGCAATCTTTTTTAAAAGACTAAGACTGTCTGTTTGGCTTGCGGGCTACTCTTTTTTATTTTTTAAATATTAAAATAATATAATTTTAAATTTTTTAGTAAAAAATTTAATACTTTTTTGTTAAACTAGTATTTATACATGTAAAATATTACTTCTTTAATATTTTTAAATGACCAATAACTTTAATTTTTCATATTTTCTTTCTAAATTAACCATAATATATTTAAATTTCAAAATTCTATATTTATTTTTTAAAAAATTACAAAAGTTTTTACATCCAAATTTACTATATTCATTGAATATAAGGTTTAAAAAATATAGAAATGTGATAAAGTGAGATCATTTATACTACATAATTTATTTTTCTAAAAAATAAAAAATAAGAAAAAAGGCCTAAAAAAGCTCAACCCAGGATCGCCCAGTGGGTCACGGGCATTTTCCCCAGTACTAGTCCCCATCAATAATCTGGTAAATTTTAAATGAACTAAGGAGGTAAGAGTTCCATAATGTCTTGACTTAGTTTGTAGACTTTGTACTTGGCATGGGACTCTAGTAAACCTTCCTCCTTCTACCTCTTCTTCTCAACATGAAATTAGAGATCAAGGTCAAATTAATAATTCAAAGTTAATAATAGCAGAAGCAGAAAATAGATTAGTAAACTAGACACTATTGAATGTAAGACCCATTGAAATATATAGGCAGTCAACGTTTAATTTTAGAACTCGAGACATATGCAAAACAATAAAAATAACAAGAGATGTAGGAACTATACAAGATATAATAAAACTTCTGGATGAAAGCCTGATTGAACAACATGTTAGAGAAGGATATAATTTTATTCATATATGATTAAAACAAGTTCCAATAAAACCTTTACACATATTAGGAATAAGTCATCTAATATTTATGGTATTAAAGATAACCAAGCAATAACTTTTAAAGATTCAACATTAGCTTTGGTAGAATTCAACCTTTGTGATGCACCAATATATTTTAACTGTTACCCTAATTACATGATAAGTATAAGAAACTCTAGAGCTAAAGAAGCTTTATTACTACACATAAAACAAAAGAAGCAATATTTAAGGAAGGAGTAGATCACTTAGTAGTTCTATATAGAATCTATCATAAAATATCAAAAACTAGTGTAAACGTTAAAGTAAAAAGAAAATTTCCAAGAAACAAAACTTTAATAATTGAAACAAACCTTCAAAGATCTACAATAAGAACACCAAAACCAATAAAACACGAAGAAATTATAGTTGATTTCCCAGAAGAATGGAAGTTAGAGAAAATTCAATCCCCAAAGAAAATAGAATGTTCCACAACAGAACATTGTACAAAAACTCCGAAGGGAGATGTAGGAATTAAAATGAAAAGATATTGTTCATTCAGTAATATAAGAACAACAACATTAAAATCTGTAGAATCTACTAGACACTCAATAGATAGAGACATAAGATCAACAATATAATTTAACAAAAGTAAATTTTAGATCCAACATGCCAGAACCTATCTATCAAAGACATGATCAAGAACAAGAATCCCCAGATAATTCCCCAACAAGATCACAAATTTTAGTAATAACCAAAAAATTAAACTAGATAAAAAAATATAAACAAAGTCTTAAAAATATATTAATATTACTTTGTTTATATTTTTTTATCTAGTTTAATTTTTTGGTTATTACTAAAATTTGTGATCTTGTTGGGGAATTATCTGGGGATTCTTGTCTAAAATAAAAAAAATGTAATCTCAAGAGATAAGGTACAAGTTTTAATAGTTCAAATGAAAGTATCTCTATTTAAAAAAAAAAGAATGCTTAGGAACATGAATATGTAGCTGTAGAAATTGTCTAAAATAAAAAAAATGTAATCTCAAGAGATAAGGTACAAGTATTTATAGAAATAATAAAAAAAATAGAAGATGAAGAAATAAAAAAACAATATTTGACAAAATTAAAAGATATAAGAGAAATAGAAGAAAAGACTCAAAATTCTAAAGTAAAACCATACAATTTTTCATGATATTCTTAAAAGATTTAAACCAAGAATAACAGAAGAAGATGTCACAGTAAAAGACCTTAAAGAACAAATAAAAAATATTAATGAAGAATTTCTACTATTAAGAAGAAAGGATGCATATTTAGAGCTTGATATTCTAAATATTATGAGTACACAATATGTTAATAAAGGAAAAGAAATAATAATTGAAACAAATAATGATGAAGAAGAAAATTATTTAAATGTTATATCAAAAGTACAAGTTTAAAAATGGTATTGTCAAATTACTCTAACAATAAATAATGAATTTAGTATAAAAACTGTAACACTAATAGATTTAGCACCAGATATAAATTGTATTTAAGAAAGATTAATTCCTATTCAATATTAGGAAAAAATCACAGGAAGTGTAAGCAGTGTTGGTGGGTCAAAACTTCAAATTAGTTATAAACTATCAAATATTGGTATCTGCAATAATAATATATGTTTTAAAACAACATTTTTATTAGTAAAAAACCTAAATGAACCAGTAATCTTAGGAACCCCATTTCTAACCCTAATATACCCCTTCAGGATAACTGAACAAGGAATCATTAGAGAAGTCTTAGGAAAAGAAATTTGTTTTGAATTCTTAAGACTATCCCAACTAAAGGATATTAATTTATAAAAAAATCTGGCAATCTTTAAGATTAACATAATATCAAGAAAGAAAATCAAATTAATATGCTAAACAAAGAAATACATTATAAAAGAATAGAGAAACATGTAAATAGCAACCCAATACAAAATAAGATTAAACAGATTCAACAAAGATTTGAAAAAAAACTTATGTGCAAAACATCCCAATGCATTTTGGAATAAGAGAAAATATATAGTAACTTCACTATATGAAAAAGATTTCGATGAGAGCAAAATACCAACAAGATCAATACAAATGAATCAAAAAACTCTTGAGTGTTGTGAAAAAGAAACTAAAGAATTATTAGAAAAAAAAATTAATAAGGCCAAGTAAATCCTCTTGGAGCTGCCCAACTTTTTATGTTAGAAAACAAGCATAAATAGAAAGTGGAGGCCCAAGAATGGTCATAAACTATAAACCCTTCAATAAAACCCTAAGATGGATTAGATACCCAATACCAAATAAAAGAAACTTAATAGGAAGAATTGAACAAGCCTCAATATTCTTAAAATTCGATATGAAATTAGGATTTTATCAAATTCAAATAGCAAAGCAAGATCAATACAAAACTGCATTTACAGTACCCTTTGGTCATTATGAATGGAACATTATGCCCTTTTAATTAAAAAATGTCCATTTAGAATTTCAAAATAATATGAATGATGTCATGTCTTTAATTCATACTCAGAATTCACAATAGTTTATATAGATGATGTACTAGTTTACTCTAAATCAATAGAACAACACTTCAAACATCTTAATCAATTTTATGATATCATTACAAATAATAGTTTAGTTCTTTTAGCAAGAAAGATGAAATTATTTCAAACAAAGATTATATTCTTAGGCTTTGATATATATATATATATATATATATATATATATATATATATAAGGGACTTCATATCTTGCAAAGAGACTCCTACAAACCTGAAGAAAGAAAAATTCAAAGAGGAGACGGTGGAGAACGCTAATGCTAATGAAAGTGATGGATAAGACTCAACGTTGCTTGCAAATGGCAAGAGAATGGATGAATTGAAACAAATTGATGCTTGGACAAGAAGAAATTAACACGTTTGGATTGAAAGGGGAGGGTCTATCTAAAAGCAAACATGAAGGTCTAGGGTTTTTCTCAAGTTTTTTCCTTCACTTCAGTCCTTGTTTGTCGAGCTCCAGAAAACTAAACATGAGCAGGCTACATGGTGCTTTTTGATTCATTGAAGCATTTAAAAACAAAAAAAAAGTGTTTTGATGAAACAATATCGCACCATTTCACAAAAAAAAAAATTAGTGAAACAGTGTGTTAAAAAAAATTGATTAAACAGTGCGTTTCACACCATATAAAAAAAATACTAGTGAGACGGTGCATTTCGCGCCGTTTCACTAAGAAGATTTTCTTGTCAATCCAATAGCCACAAAACAAAAAGCAGAGGAACTGTATGCCTTTTATGTTCCCTTTCTTTGCTTTTGATCTAACACAAACATTGGACTGTTGAGTAAAAGTGGTTTTCCATCACTTGCACACACGAACACCTTAGTTTAGTATTTCTTTTTCTTTTTCTTTCTTTCTTTTTCTTTGGTTTTCTTTATCCTCATGTCTATGTTAGGAACATGAGGCTAGTTTTAAGCAATGTTAAGAAAACTATACCAAGCCAGTTGGCCTGACCAGAAAATTGACGGACTGACTAGTTGTTTAATTCAGAACGTGCCTGAAAATCGGAGAGGAGTTTAAACTGGTCAAAAATTGAAAAAAAAATGTGAAAATTGGTCATTGCCATGGTTGGCCAGTTCTTTCATTTTGCCAAAATCTTACAAAAACAAAAAACAAAAGAAGAATACAAAGTGAAGAATTGATCTACCTTACATGACTGAAGTCAAATGCAGAGTGAAGACAAATCTCCTTCACACAACCAAAATTGAAATAAGCTTAAGAAGACGGGGAAAAAAAAGCATCATTGATTAGAAGATGTGAAAGTGAAAATGGGTCACATAAGGAAGAAGATTTGCATATGTGAAAATAGGTCTGAGACTCTCAAGCACTCACGGGTAGGTGAAGACATGAAATAAAGTGATAAGCAAAATATGTGGAGATAAAGGACACATGCCACACATCAAGAGATGAAAAAGTTGATCTTTTGTAATTTGTAGATGTTAGTTCTGTCATTTAAGGACCAAAGTGTACAAAAAATAGCTTTACTTCTTTTTTATTTTTTATATAATATTTTTTTAATATTTTAATATCTATAACTTATACAGTAATTATATATTTTAGTATTTTAATATATTTTAAGTACTATCAGTTCAACCGCAGTTCGACTATTAACCCTTGAATTGGTGCCTCAGTCAGTTCCATGACTAATCCGGTTTTTCTGAACTTTGGTTTTAAGTACATAAAAGTTTAGAATAGTTGTAAAAAATAGAAAACTCAAAAGTTTTGAACATTAAAGAAATGGGAAATAAATGATATGGTAGATTTAATTATATCCTTTTTCCTTTTACACAATCTTGTTTAGTTTTAAATGGGTAGTTAGCCATATTAGTTTAACAAAAATAAAATAAAGAAGTAGCAAAAAGACTTATGCTAACATGGTGCCACATCAGCAGAGTTTTTTTAAAAATTATTTTCCCTCTTTTTTTTCTCCTCTTTTCTCTTTTTTCTTTCCTTTGCTAATAATCTCCCACTTGGAATACATATGATTCTAAAAATCATACAACATATATAAAACTTTATTGTGCACAACTAACTATCATAATAGATATATTCCCAACAATCTGGTTCATCAACTATATCAATATAGAACCAAAAAGGCCTTCGTAACTTATAAAATTAAAACTAAACTCAACAATTATCACAATGCTAATATAGTCTACGACAAAGATCTAGTTTGGATATGTAATACAAAAACATGTAAATAATTTTTTTCATGTGTATTTCCAATTGATTTCTACTTTATGAATTAAATTAGTCAAAACTTTTTCAACTTTATGCTAAACAGCTAGAGAAAGCAATTATTTTATTTCAAAGTACTCAACACATACACACACAAAAACACATATATATGAAAATATGTCAATTCATATATAATAAATAGCTATAGTTTGTATGGATATCTAATGACATGCCAAAGGGAAATATAAAACTACACAATTGACTCAATCATCTAAGAATTTCATTAACATTCATATCAGTCACATGCTCATGAAACACAAACCCTTAGTCAACTAATCCACAATCATAACGTCAATACTAATATAATCAATAGACATAATGAGACTCTGAACCCTCTCTCTTATAACAAAAAATTTAATGTTTATATGTTTTGATATAGACAAACTTTAGTTGCTCTTACAATACAACTCAGTGACCCTACTATAACAAAACATCCTTAGTGGCCTCTCAATGTCATCTACAATTTGTAATGCAGTGATAAAATTTCGCAGTCATATTGTCTGGTTGGATGCTTCATAACAACCTATTAACTCTGCCTCCATAGTTGAAGAATCTATAAATATCTGTTTGATACTTTTCCAAGATATAGCTCATTCAACTAACAAAAAAAACATATGTTCATGTAGATCTTTTACTTCAATTCATCTAACAAAATCTATATCAAAGTATCTAGTAACCTCAAGGTGACCCGATCTTCGATACGTGAGCATGTAATCTTTAATTTTTTTGAAGGTACCTCATTACCCATTTTACTACTTTCCAAAGAGCTATGTTTGGGTTACTCTGGTATCTAGTGGCATATCCAGGACCCCTTAGTCAAGGGGGCAAAATTTTCATTTACTTTTCTAGATCTTATGGTAATTCTTCTACATTAATTTCAATTTGTTGCTTATTTGATGGTAATTTGCTCTAAAAAATATTTTCATTACAAAAAAAAACCGTTCTTCTTTTAAATCCTAATTGCATAATCAATCAACAAATTTGATAGAATTAGACCTACATACAAAAACCATAAATTTTAAACTTTTACAAAGAGATCCATAATAATGGAATGATAAATTAACCATTATGAAGAAAAAATTTTCATGAAATTGACTTGACAAATATGTTACTCATGATCATAATTGTATAATCAATCAACCAATTTGATAGAATTAGACCTATGTACAAAAACTCCAAATTTCAAGCTTAAATTAACCATCATCAAGAAAAACTTTCATGAAATTAACTTCACAAATATGTTACTCATGATCCTAATTGTACAATCAATCAAGCAATTTGATAGAATTAGACCTATATACAAAAACTCTAAATTTCAAGCTTTTACAAAGAGGTCCCTAATAATGAAATGAGAAATTAACCATCATCAAGAAAAAATTTCATGAAATTGACTTCACAAATATGTTACTCATGATCTTAATTACATAATCAATTAACCAATTTAATAGAATTAGACATATATACAAAAACTCTAAATTTCAAGCTTTTACAAAGAGGTTCCTAAAAATAGAATAAGAAATTAACCATCAGCAAGAAAAAATTTTGTGCCTTTGGGTAGTGGGGGTCTTGTGACTGTGAGCAACAGAGAGGGACTGAGTCACTGAAGGGGTTCAAAAAAAAGGAAGGGGGCAAAATGAAGAAAAAAATTACATGAAAATTTGTAAAAGTTGTACCCCCCCTAAGTTGCATGTAGCTCCGCCACTACTGGTATCTACCTAACATCCCTACTATGTATGCTAAATTCGAACATGTGCATACTTGTACATATATAATGTAATACCTTAGGAGTTCATTATATGCACAAGTGCATGAGAGATTTATTTATTTACTTAATTACTTATTTATTGATTTATTTATTTAATTATTCCTTAATTGTTGCTTGTATAATGATGTTTGGGAGCTTGATTGATTTATGGTGCTAAATGCACTAGACGAGAGAAAATAATGAAAATACGTTAAGGACTAAAGTGAAATAAAAATATCCTTTTCAAGTTTTGTAAATTAATTAGTAATGTTGTCTTATCTGTGCCTTGTGGGATGTTTAGAGCTTGCGTGGTATATAAATTCTCTAAGTGTGAAAAGGGGGTACAAGACACAAGGGTTTGTGGCATGCTTGTGATTAGTGTTAGGAAGAGGGGATATTTTTATCATCCTAGGCACAAAATAATTAAAAAATTTCAGACTTCACTCTTTTTTCTCTCCCCTCACGGCAACGTACACTTCCTCACACTCTTGAGACTCTCTTCTCCCTCTCTCACGACGCACCAATTCTTCAACACCTCAAGTGTTCTTTTCGGCCAATAGAAGGAAGCATTCTTAGGCTAGATGTTTTGTTTGGTTGGTTAGGAGGTTAAAGTAAGTGACTTTTTCTTCCTTGATGATTCCCTCCTCTCCAAATCCTAGATGTTTAGAGGTTATGCTAAAATTGATTGTTGGGTATTGGTTTGATGTTTTAGTTCCATTTTGTGATATTTAACTTTGCAAACTTGATGGAAATAAGGGAGTAAATTAAGATTCATGAAGCTAGGGTTTCTCTTTAAAATCTTTATAAATGTAGAAAATGAATCTTTCTTTGTTCCTTGAAGCTTATGGGTGAGTATTTAAAGGTTTTCAATGAAGTTCTTAACCACCCTAAAGCCTTGATAATTCCATTTTTATGAAGCATTGCAAAGGGAGGGCCAAAAGACTAGATTTGGGTGTGTTTCTGTCTGGTCTTATGTTACCCTAGGTCCGGGTGCCCAGGCGCCAACTAAACCTAAGAGCCTTTAGAGTTACAGGCCTGGGTGCCTAGAGCACTACTTATGCTAAGAAGGGAATAAAGAGGTCAGGCCAAGGCACCAAGGGGATAGAGAGGGTTATGGGAAAGAGCAATTGACGCCCCAAGCACCACATTTGGAGTTAGGGAGAGTGTTGGAGGGTGGCTGGGCGCCCTATTCTGGAGCTATGGTTTATGATGGGAATGGAACTTTTTGACCTTGTGTGATTACATAGGTGATTCTGGGAGTTCCTATATACTTGATTGGATCCTTTTTCCTATCGTTTAATTGCCATATTGAAGTAAGTAATTAACCTACTCAAGTATATGAATTATCTATGAATTGAAACATTGCTTGTTTAAAATTCATGAGATAGAGGAACATGGAAATGGGAGGTAAACTCTATGACTTTGATATTTTGACTTGTCAAGACAATTGCCCTTGAGCTTAGTTTAGTGAATTAGTGAAGTTATTTATATACATGTGCATTGAATATGTATATACCTCAAGTTCTTGGAGTGCTTTATGCTTTAAGTATTGATTTGTATTATCGGAGATTAGTGGGCTACACTCACTATAAATTTGCCTCCGGGTATGGAGATCAATTGCCTTCAGGCAAGGAGAATATAATTGTGCCTTCAGGCTAGGAGAATATTTACCACCTGCGAGCAAAGAGTTAATCGTGCTTTCGGGCCGAGAGATGTGGATGCTTAGCACTTCACTTTTACTTTAGTTGCTTGTGTTTGGTTATACTAATTGATATTATTGTCTCACATTGTTGTTTCCATATTTTAGAGCCAATGTATGTTAAAGAACATCCGCTTGAGGAGTAGCAAAGGTTCAAGTGACCCAACCTATCTTGATTTTTAGGTTGGTGTTTTCTTTTGGAGTTTCCTTCTAAAATTCTTTTGTTAGTCGCTATGTAGTCTAATAAGATTAATTAGGAGGGTTGTTTTGGGAGATCATTCTTTTGTTTATGTTTCTGTATATTCCTTGTTGTATTCTAATATAGGAATAGATAGAAATATGGGAGATGACCATACCATGGCCTATTCTATTTAAAGATACGTAATAAATATTTTACTTTATCTTTATGGAGAATTGCATGATTTTACATCTATAAAGTGGCGTATGGTGGATTCCACCTCTTCTTTAATGTTATGGTATTTAATCATGGGAGTTGGAGCTAGGAGCTAGGCATATGTCCATGGTAATTATCCACATGTCGTGTCAGTCACGTGCCCCAGAGTTGTGTTGGACACATAAGACTTCCCATTATCGAAGCATATTGGTGCGTATAATTTATAGCACATAAAATATTCCAGCAAGTATACTGGGTCGCAACAAGTAATAAAGTGATAAGTAGAGTATCGTCCCACAGAGATTGAGGTATCAAATGAAATTCAATTAGGCTAAGTGAAATGCTATTAAGACTTATGAAGGAAATTTCAGAAATTACACAAAAAGGGGGGAATGATTGAAACAACGCAATATAAATAACTGAAATTTAAATAACTAAACAGAAAACAAAACAGACAAAAGATGTGCAACTGGTCACAAATTCCATGGAATTGTACATCATCATCCTTTCCTTTGAATATTCTTGGCTAATTCTATTATGTAATTTTCAATCTAAATTTCTCAAAAAATCTTCTAAGACTGAATTATATTAAAATTATAGTTAGGAAGATCTTCACTAATCTATAACTCAAATACAATCCAATCAAGTCCTAATCACATCAATGCCCCGCAATCGCATATGACATGTTATCTCTTGTCCTACTCATTACAAATACATAGCAATCGCATACATGTATAAATAACAAGCTTCATAGGACAATAAATAAAATAGAACTTTGGCCAAGAAAATACTCATTGGTCCAAATGAATTAAAGTACAATTTCCATTTCATCAAATAACCGACTACACAAAAAAATGAGATTGATTTCGTTGGTCTAATCCGATTAATTCATAGACAAATTAATCTTTGAATCATTGAAGAACAATTCAATTAAATTACAATCCATTCAATGTTGGCCAATTTTCTAAAATATGATTGAATCCAAAAACCTTGAAATTACAATCTTACTTAACCAAAATAATTGACTAAAATCTTAGATCAACCATTCAATTAAGTTATGAAGCTCAAGAAAATTATTCAAGCCACATAAATAAAACTATCTATATCTAGATAATCTAATTTATGGTGGAAATTACAAGGTCAAGCTCAATATCTAGCTAACTCTAGCATAGACATCAAAATCCCAAACTCATTGAAGGTTAATCAAGCATTCAAGAGGAAGAATAATCGGTAAAATCCATTACATTAAACGAAAGTGCATTAAAATCAAAACTGTTCAGCAATAAAACATCATAGAACCAAACTACATCAATCCTTAAACTCAGAAATTACATGGAAGAGAAGAAGAACATGACAGAAAACAGAAAATACAACAGAATTCTAAGAAACTATGAAGGAAAATGGAAGAAAAGGAAGGAAAATGGGAGAAGGAGAGCCATTCCCAAGTGGGAAGGCTTCCTTTCCCTCAAACCAAGCTAGAGAGTTGCCTCTGTGTTGCTCCCAGCCACTGCTGCTCTAGGAAGGTAGAAAATTTGTGCTAGGACTTCCCCTCAGAAAAATGACTTAGCCCCCTTAATAAATTTCGATTTTGCAAATATAAAACTGATCTAACACATGCCTAAAGGGATATTCTACCCTAGATGCCTCCTTGGATGCTTCTTCCATGATGTGGCAGCACTTTGACAGCAAAACAGCAGCAGAACAACATGGCAAATAGCAACAGAATAGCAGCAGAAAAGTATGGCAGAAAACATGAAAAATGGAGGTGCATAATTAATATTTCAGCCATGCTTTTCTGACTTACGAAAATTAATATTTCTACCCATAAATTCTGACTACATGGCATTGAATAAGAGTTCAAATGGGCCCCACATCCAGCATATCCTAGTCAGCATCTGCATCACCCAAAAAGTGCCACATTAGCATCCAAATCAGCATCTTTGTCCATGTCAACACTTTTCTCTCCAAAATTAAAATTTGTAGGAATTAAATTGAGCATTTTACCATTCAAGTTCTAAAAGTATAAAATTGAGACACATTCAATCCATAAATAGTTTATACCCAATAAATTCCAAAACATAATAAAATTAGAGAATTGACAAAATTAAAGAGGCAAAAAGGACTAAAATAGGGACTAAAATAAATGGAAAAAGCATGTTATCACATATGGAATTTTCTCTATTTCTCTTGTCTCTGTCCAATTTTGGACATTGGAGCAAACTGAATTTATCTCCTTTGACTATAGATGTTTCACCTAGTGCACAATTTTGCATGCCAAAATGACTCAACACCTTGTCAATGTAAGCTCTTTGTGATAATCTCAATAAGTGTCTAGTACAATTCTTATGGATTTGAATTCCCAGAACAAGGGATACCTAACCAAGGTCTTTGATTTCAAATTTTCTTGATAGAAATGATTTAGTTTCATGCAAAAGAGTCATCTCATTACTAGTCAATAGAATATCATCTACATATAAGACTAAAATGACAAATTTACTTCTACTAAGGTTGAGGTATATGCACCGACCTACTGGATTCTCTTTAAATCTAAAGGAGATAATCATTTGATCAAATTTCTAGTACCATTGTCGAGATGCATGTTTTAAACTATAAATAGATTTGTTTAACTTTTAGACAAGGTGTCTTGAATCTTTAGATTCAAAATTCTTCTGTTGCATCGTGTATATTGTTTCTTCAATGTCTCTATTGAGAAACATTGCCTTGACATCTATTTGATGTAGCTCTAAATCACAGTGAGCTATAAATGCCACTATGACTCGAAAAGAATATCTCGTCGAAACTGACGAAAAAGTTTCTTTGAAGTCTAAATCTTTCTTTTGAGTATAACCTTTGGCTATGAAGGGTTCTTATATCCTTCAATATTACCATTCGAGTCTCATTTAGTTTTAAAAACTCATTTACAAACAATTGGTCTCACTCCTTGTGGTAATTCTACTAGATTCCAAACCTCATTATCCTTCATGGATTTAATCTAATCTCTCATGGCATTAATCCACTTGTATGAGTTACTTGATGACATGTGATTGGGTCATCTTGCAATCATATGCCAAAGTCATGTTCATGCAAGTAAATAACATAGTCGTTTGATATTGCACTTTTCCTTTCTTTAGTGGATCTCCTTAAAGGCACTTCAGCTTTAGGTTGTTAAGATTTCTTAGTTTTAGAAGATTGAGTCTCTTGAATCTAATCAAGAGTATTTTCAGTCTCCATTGTGTTTTCGAATTCATCTTGATTCACAAGTTCAACAAGTTCAAATAAGATTACCTGATCATGTGTACCCACGACTGTAGTAAGAATACTTATATATTCCTCTTCAAACATAATGCCTTATCTTGATTACTCCCACTATAGTCAACATACTCAACAAACTTGGTATTTCCAATCTCAAAAAAGGACCTTGTTAAAGGGTCATAAAAGTTGAAACACTTTGACCTTTCAAGATAACTAACAAAGCAGCAGCTAACAATTCTTGATTTTAGTTTCTTTTCATTAGGCTTTTACAGCATAGCTTCGACCTGACAACTCCAAACATGCAAATGCCTAATACTAAGCTTCTTGCCTGTCCATAACTCATATAGGTTTTTTCTACTACTATACTTGATACCTTGTTAAAGATATAGACTACGATTTTCAAAGCCTCTCCCCAAAGTGATTTTAGTAAAGAAGAATGATCAATCATACATCTTACCATATCCTAAGAGTGTAGTTTTGCTTTTTAGCTACACCATTTTAATTAGGAGTCCTTGACACGGTGTATTGAGGTGCATACTTATACTAAGTTCCAAACTTGCATGATTTGGAGACTCATGTGATTTGAACACTCTTGCTTCTTTATGTAGCTATCCAATTAGCAATATTACTACTGGTCATTTCTGTAAAGCATTCAAGTATCAAGGTATGGTCTAAATCCAACCACCTAAGTACTATTATAATGTGCTCTTTCCATGTCTTAGAATTAGTGTCGTTAAGCACTAAGATGTTATTCATGTTTGCAGATATGTTTACAATAGCAAATATTAAAACAAATAACAAAATAAACCATGCTCAGAACAAGATGCTACATATATATAATAAACTTATATACTTTTGTACATGTGAAACAAACACTTCATCATCAAAACAAAATGATCTTTAATCACATATACATTGATGGGCTTTAACTAAAGATGCCTAGTACAATAATATTAATCAATCATTGGACAAAATAAATACATTGTTAGTGGCACTCTTTATAAATATAGACAATTAACAAGCTTAGTTCATATCTTTCTATAGACCGACAAATCCTAAGCAAGTTTGATAAATATGTCACATAATTATAACTATCCTTTGGAATATAAAATATGCATAGGCATCCATTATATTTTCCTTGTTCAAATAAATTAATTTTACATAAATTAATCACTATGGCAACTAGATAGTTCAATATAAATTTAATTCAAACAAGGAAACATGTTACTAAATAACTAAGATTAATAAAATAACCTTATGGTGTGAAGTAAAGCTTTAAAAATTAAAATAACCAATTTTTTAAATGTCCCAAGGTTGTATTGCCAGAACTGGCACTACAACACCTAGCTTGCTGGCAGCACCAGATTTGGCACTGCAGGCTGCAGCACTACATTACTGGAATAGTTCACAAACTTTGTAAAAAAAATGTAGTTAAACCTTAGGTCACACCTAAAACTTAATTTTTATGATTCTAAGCCTTTAAAACAACCTTAGATTTGGTATAAAACCAACTTTAATCGGTGAAATCAACCTTAATTCACCCAACAAAAAAAAACTCTTTGGTTCATGAATTTGAGAAAATATTAGGGTTTTCATGAAAAACCCCTCAAATCACAACCAAAAAACATTGAATTCACTTGATTTCAAAACAAATCCATCAATTGAACACATAATAATGATTGAAATTATCATTAAACAAAGGAAAATTCCATATATATAACCCTAAAATTCATTGAATCAAGATCAAAAAGAATTTTTTATTCTATTTAAAAACCCTAATGAACCCTAAAAATTTGAAAACCCCAAATTAGTAATGAATGTCATATAATAGCGTATCAAGTCTGGCTCTAATAACAATTGTAACAAATCTAACACATTAGATTTAAACAACAACATAACTCATGGAGACTTGATGCAGAATAAACTTTAATTAATTATATAACACAAAACCTATGATTGTATTGTTTATAGGATCTCAATAGGCTAATAAAACATTCATAGTTATAAGACTAGAGGATAAACTATACCTTGATACATTAGATATCTCTTCAAATCTAGTTAGGCTCTTCTGAATTGATATGAGGAGTTTTTCTCTAAATTTTTTGTTTTGATGGACAAACACAAAACTTAACTAACCTCATATAACCCTGGAGACCATAACCTACTAAAATTTCCCATGAGCCAACCTGAGGGTTAACCCTCTAATAATGCCCTATTATCATTATTATTTAGATCAAAGTATTTACACATATACATATATTACACAATCATCCCAAACTAACTTTAATATATTAAATAGGCCCAATAATAATATGTATACTTCATAAAGATATTGGGAGTTAATTAACAAATGGCCTTTCATATATATATATACACACACACACATATACAATTATATATACGTAAGTCCACAAATAAAATTGCTAACATTATATATGTATATATAAAATCACTAACATGTTGCACATTGGTCACCCCATTTTGAATGTTGGTCACTCCATCAGGGGTGACTTATGAAAGAAAATTTAGTGTAAACAAAGGCCAAATAGTCCAAAATTATGCAAACTCAAATGCGAAAAATTCTCATCATAATTATACTATTTGTGGATCTTGATAAGCAATAATAACACAATAAAGAAACAGAATGAGAGCGTACCTTTATCCATTTGCAACCCGAATCTAAAGAATATAGGTAGGATCTTTTGAGAAAGTATGAGTGACTCTCTCTAATAATTTTGGCCTAATGGAATACAAATGACAACTCCCTTATTTTACCAAAAGCAAACCTCTCTCATAAAACCAAGGGAACCATTGCCTAGTCCATCATGCCCTTGGGTCGACCCATGTATTGACCTCTTTATAATAATATCTCATCATTGTTATTATTTAGAGTTGAGTATTTACACACCCAGACCAAAAAATAAGATATATATCAAATAGGTCCCTCTAACACAAAATATATGAAGATCTTATAATTGTACTTAATTAAAGATAGAACCCAATATATATATTACAAATTATGCACAAGTATACAATACAGAATATGTTAGTCCACTCATATAATTGTCAGTGCTAAACAATGCTAACAACTTATGCTTAGGAAAAAAAATTTAATCATGTTGCCACAAATGACACACGTACATAAATTTAAAAAAAAAGGTTATCTAGAGAAATAAAAAATGATATATAAATGTGAAAAAGCCTAAATTCTTCATATTATAAATATCTTTTAATTATGAATAAACATACAACTTGATCCCTGAAAAAATATAATTTTTATCTTTTAGTCTTTAAAATTTAAGTGTTAAATGAGTTAACTTTATAAGTTATAGACACAAATTAGTCTTTTCATAAGACTAGATTATATATTTACTTATTTTTGAGGAACTGGGTCAACAATAAAACTTAACAATTTTATGAGATTCAAAGAAAATTAAACTTTTAGGGTTGAACAATCTATATACAATGTGTCCTTTTTTATGTAGTCTGTAATTATTAAGTGTATATAACTTGTCACTTAAAAGCCCTATTTGTGAGTAAATATTTTAGGCAAAAGTACTTTTTTCATCCATAACATTTACTTTCAATTCTAATTTTGCTTCTGTAACACCCATGGTTTTAGGTTTAATATATTTGGATTTTAATAAGTAATTAGAATACCAGAGAAATTTTTTTTTCATTGTTTAATAAAGAAATGTGAGATTAAGAAATAATAAGATATATAAAATAATGAGTGGTAGGGAATTGAAATAGCAGGCACATGGCACTGAGAGAGCTAGATAATTAAGTCCAACAAGGGACTAAAATGTAATAAAGAAATTATGGGGTACCAAGGGTATGGGAAACACCCGAGTTAGAGACATTACGGATTTGCCATTACTAATATTGACCGGAGGTTGACTGAAGGGCAAAAATAGTAATTTCGCCATGAAGGGGATATATAGGTGACCCCACTCACTTTTTTCATTCTTCTTCCCTCCCTTAAGCTCTCCCTTTCTTTTCTCTCCACTCCCCTCAACTCTCTCTACTCAAGTTCAAGACCCAAAACTTTGGCAACCATTCTTCGGCGGCGACTAGCGAGGTGGGTCTCCAACGACCAACCACCACCGGAAAAGTGAAGAATTGAGGTAGCTATTCCACTTTCTCAATTTTCTCTCTATTTTCATATTTAGGATGATTTAGGTAAGAATTGGGATTGTTGGAGAGTTTTGGAACTTGGATTGTATTTTAAAACATTCTTTGATAATTAAGACATGGATTTTTAGAACTAATTAGGGGTTTTGTTGTCAAAACACTCCATAAACATCCCTAATGAAATCCCACGAAAGAAATTAAGAGGAATAGTGAGGATTTGGGCGATTTTAAGCCAAAATCGAGGCCAAATCACATGGTGTAACATGTGGCATCCAAGGAACCACACTGGGAAAGGCTAATGGAAAGAAGAAGGATTGTTGCCCCGAGCGCCACCCAGGCCGAAGGCGCAGGCCTGGGCGCCCCAAGCTTGATAGCTTGGGAATGTTGTGGCGCCCAGCACCACAGCCTTAACATGGCTTTCTCCATGTTTTTGTATACTAAAATGTTGTATCGTCATTCCAAAGACATGGTAATGGTTCAAGGCTTGGCTGAGTTTCCTTCCTAAAGTCAAAGACACTCTAATTCTAGGTGAGGGATCTAACCCTACTTTGTGTGATTTATATTTTTTTGTATTGTCTTCCTAAATTTAATTAAACACATTTATTTATTACATGTTATATGTTGAACACAAGAGAAATAGAACCTTTCATGATTATGAATGAGCATAATTATTTGTATCTGAGGTATATATGTATAATGCATTTGTGAGTATAAGTATATAGGTAGAGAATATGAATAACTAGAAATAACCCTTAGGATTAATATCCTAAGCGTGTGTTGGGCTTGAGTAAGAGTCCAACATGAGCATGGTAAATGGGGTGAACTTGGTTTGTAGTTTTGATTAGGATTATGTGTGGCATAACAATAGGGTGCCTGGGTTAAGAAAGCCGAGGTGGGCTACATGATCCTTCCAAGGGGGCAACATCATGGAAAAGTAAGGCTCAACGTGAGAAATGCTAAGGTTGGCCACTAAATTTCTCAAGGGGCGACTTGACAACGACTTATTCAGTAGATGTAGAATTTACTATGTTGGGGTTGTGAATATTATTGTTGCTTGTTGTTAGGCGGTTTGGCAAGTGCACCAATCGCTCAAGTAATATAGTGATTTGAAAGTAAAAGTATCATTCCCACTAGGACTAAGAGACTAATTACCCAAGAAATTTAATTGAATTAGTTAGACGAATCAATTGGATTGAAGACAGATCTATGAAGAACTGATAATAAAAGCAACCATGTGACAGTAAATTTTTATAAATTTTCTTTTAATGACCGCAAATAAAGACCCAAACAGACGAAAATAATGAAATTAAAAGCCTAGGATTACTAATCCCTCTCCCCCATCCTAGAAATTGTAAAACCCCTCTCATGCATTTTCAACTTAATCAACCAAATAAGTTAATCCTAAGTTATTCTAATAACTTGAAGGAATTCTCCCGAATTTCAATTAAGATACTTAACACTACTCAATTTTTTAAGTGGGTCAAGTCTTTACTAACTAACCTAGCTTTAATTAAACAAGATTAACTAATATCCCCATTAGCTAACAAGTGAAAACACTTAGATTAAGGTTTGCACATTCGTCTTCCCTACTCAGTGTTCTACTCTCACCTCCCTCTCCCGAGATTGATAACAGCAACAAGCATATAAATAGACTGATCAATTCTATTACATGCAGCAGTAAAATGAATAAGAAAACATATATTGATTGAATTAGAGTTGCCATTACATGAAAGGAAACAAAATCTACTCTATGGTTAAGTTCATAGTAACCCTAGATGAAAAAATTAGCTACTCATGAAAAATAAAGAAGAACAATCAGAAATAAAGGTGAAAAAAGTGATGAATCTGATTTTGGATAGATGGTTTAAGCCCCAAAGACTTCAAAGTTGAGTTCCCCCTTCTATGCTCAACAAAAACGGTGTTCACTCCTTCTCTCCCGATCAGAATTTCCCTAGAAAATATTCTCTACAGCTATTTAAAGCCTTTCTGAAAAGCTGATTTTCTGGTTCCGCCGTTGCAGCAGTACGAATTCACGGCTGCAGCGGTATAGTGCAAATTCAATTGTGCTGATTTTGGACTCCACCACTGCAGCGGGAATATTTCACCGCTGCAACAGTGGAAGGCAGAAAAGCATAAACTAAGAAAATCTTCAATGCAATGCTTAGGGAAGTAGCAGATGAACTATCACTGCAGCGATGAGTAGCAGAAATATGACATTGGTTAAATTTCTTCACTGTAGCTACATTATCTCTCTGCTTCAGCAAGGATTTCCATTCTTAGCTTTCTTCTTTGGCTTCTTTACTCAGCAACTCTAACTTTCCTCAATTGACTCCCAACTTTTGACCTTGCATATGATTCAAAAAAAAATGGCACAAATCAATAGTAAAAATTGGGATTTAAGACAAGAAATATGCAAAAAGTCTTTAAAGTTCAAGAGGTGATTAAGAAGACAAAAATCATTTTAGAGTAAACATGTTTAAGTAAGTTGAAGGCAAAATCATTAAATAAAAAGTACCAAATTAGTGTTAACTTGAGAACTTAACACTTATGCATGTGATTGTGTTTATGTTTGGATGACTCAGAGGGCATTTCTAGGGTCGGACACTGGTAGTTGCTAGATTAGGGCATGAGCTAGGACTTGAAATGAGAGTTGTACCATAGGGTAAGTGGACATAGAATCTATAGATTGCTCCATGGGACGATATCTCGGCAACAAATCCATAGCAATGTAGACCCGTGTTGATGAAGCTAAAACAAAAATATAGGGATACATACCCATATAATAGAACTCTTGAGCGGAATATCCAAGGGAATGTGGACCTCCGATAATGTGGCTCGAGTGAGTTTCCCATAGGGACGTAGACCTATGTGGGAAGGGGATGAATTGTGTGTTGTGATATGTATATGTAGATATGTGTGTTATAGATGATATGTATGCGACCAAAAAGGTTAAGGTTAGAGATTTGGATGCAGTGGCATTAGGGTTACTCTCCACAAGAGTCAAGGGTACAATGTCATGGGCATGTTTCGGAGTTTGGGTGAGTCAACGGATTAGACTCACCCCTTCACAGTTGCAGTTATGGAAGGACGACTTGTTCGAGGACTCGGGATCGAGGATACGGGGTAAGAAAATTATATTTTGTTTTTAAATAAATTCTCTAGTATGCTCTGTAATCGGATAGACCACATAGGATGTAGACTATGTTAGTTTAGCTAATTTGAGAAGATCCTAGTTTGTGAGGATATGATTGTTAGGTCGTCTGCATTTATCACAACCCCCAGTTTCGGGTCATGACAGCTTCTAACGTTTGTTAATGTTAATTTAGTTCCACATTCTTTTTTGTTTCAATTTTGTTTCTAGAGCCTAATGCTCTTAACCATATTGACGAAAAATGTTGACATGGACTCCTCCAAGTGATCTGTGAACTCCTCTAAATAATATATGCACTCTTCCTTGTGACCCATTTAACCTTTTAAACGTTAATTTGGGACCAAAAATAAAAAAATAAAAAAGTATCATGTGAAATTGAAACTTAATTAATCAAATATTTATGACAAAATTAAAACTAAAATCAATTAGTATAACATATTAGTAACAGATGTGTCATATAGAGAAGTCCATGTTAACATTTTCTATCAACAAAGTTAGTCTTAGGGATAAAATTTAAATAAAAAAACATGTGGCATGAAATGAGCACAAAAGAAAATTTTAAAAATAAAATTGAAACTCAACATAAACGTTAGTAATTAAAAAGATATTTTTGCCAAATTTTTTAATATATTTGTTGATCAAAGTTGTAAATTTTTGTGGATATTTAAAAATATTTCATGCACCAATTTTATTAGGATATTTGCATGCATTTTATTATTGTTGTTCCCATAATTCATGTGAATGATTGTTGTTAAGTCGTTTCAGATTTGCTGGCAACATTAATTCCATGACATGATAATTTGGTATGGGTACGGTATGTCCGTAATAAGAATACATACGAAATTGACCTGCAAACAAATAAAAACTGTCAAACATTCGAGTCACTCTGTCATATTATGGCCCTTCCCATGCCCCAATTGATTGAGTAAATTATTAATTATTAATTTTATCTATTTTAAGAGATTAAATATTTTAATTTAATTTATAAAAATTATAATAATTTCAATTTTATTCCTTTCGTTGGTAAATCATTGAAAATATTATTGTTGAATCTTAAATCTTTTGTTAAATAAAAGTCATTTTATTAGATGAAGAGACAAACTAAAGTAGATATAATTTTTTAAGAATTAAAGTAAAACATTTCATTTTTTGGGAATTAAGATAAAATAATTATAATATTTTAGGACTAAATTAATAATTTACTCTAATTAATCCTCTAAGTATATATCTCCATTATGGAAATATTTACTATACTCCCACAATACTAAAATATTAAGTACGGTCTTTATTCATATGTTGACAAGGAGGTAATTTTCGTTTAAAATTAGGATCCAACCCAAACATAAATGATAACAAATCAATGTTTTTTAAATTAGCACGATCAATGATTTGGATTTGCTTCTAGGTTATCGAGTTAATTATTAACCCAAATAAATAAATTAAAAAAATAAAAATTATATATATATATATATTTATAAATAAATTTAAAAACAAATAACATAAATAATTTATATATAAATTTTACACTTTAAAGTTATAAATATTTATAATAATTTATAAATATTCATAATAATTTAAACATAATGTCTAATTTAAAATATTAAAAAAGATATATATTAATTTTATATTAATATAATAAAAATTAATCTTTATTTTTAATATTTTATATATTCATATTAAAAATTTAAAACACAAATTTTTAAATATAAAAAAATTTAGCTATTTTATTAAATACATATGCCAGCTGTATGGGATCATTGGGATGTGATACTTATCATCAAATATTCAGATTATATCACATCTACTTGACTGCTTTTTCATTTGGATTAAACCATTTTGGCTTCTCAGTTGTTTCTCCCTATCCTCATCGTTCGCCTTCTGCTTCTTCATATGCTTCTTCGTTTTGCCGTGCCATCTGGATCTGGATCTGAGAGTCTTCGGCAATATCTCCACCTTCTTCTGCTTCTTCTTCTTCTTCTCAGTCTCTCTTTCCTCCTTTTTTCTCTCTCCTCAACCAGTTGGTTTTCACCATTCTCCCGGTTTCAAACACAATAAGTTAAATTTAAAAAAAAATTTGAAGAAAGACCCAAGTCATCTTGGGTCGTCATAAAACCTAATTGAGTCGTCCAAGTTTTGGTTGGGTCAATTGTTAATCAGTCTGAAAATGACTCACACCAATCCTAACCATGGGTCGCTGGGTCTCAAGTAGACCCATCAAACTGGTGCAAATCTCAAAACATTGAGACAAACACTAAATTGTTACCTTAAATTTTGACTTAATAATTAATCATTAAGGTCTCTGGTTTTAATTTGAACTATTTAACAAATCACTAAACAATCTCTACATAATTTAAAATTAGATTTTGTGAATTATATTTAAAAATTGCAACAAAATTAACGAAAGTAGTATTAAATTATTTAATATTATATGAGTACCAGAAAACAAACTCTTCGATTATTGAGGCCCATACTGTACACTGCAACGTATACAATCATGACATTTTCCCTTTCCCATCTGTCACGTGTTTCTAATAAGTTCCACTCTCACAGTTACTGGTGGACCCACTTGCTTATTCTTGATTGCTAGATTCTATTCTTGTTTTCTTTAAGTAGATTTTCAAATTTAATTTAAATCATGTAAATAAAAAATGATTTTAGAAGTGATATGACCTAACTTCAATTAAATTAATTAAAATTTATTTAATGACTAAATATTAGTGGTTCCAAATAAAAAAAAAGCAACTGGAAAATGAATATTTTACCTTTTAAAAAAAATTGATAATCAACTTTAAAACGCTAAACATATTTCGCTAAACTTTAGAATAAAAAGACATTGTTAAAATCGAAATTAGCAGCCTCAATAATCACCAGTAATGGAAACCACCGAGAATAGAATCTAGATTCTATCCCCTTTCAAATCCCTCAATCCTTAGCTGATAAAATTCAAAATATAGCCCTCCCAAACCCAAACTTGCATCAAAGAGACAGTATCTACTGGTCCCTAGCTTCTAACTGCCTTTTTACTCTTAAGACAGTTTATAACCGTTGTTTCACAAAAACAAATGAAACTCCAAACATAAATTGGATTTGGAAATTCCCTCGTAATCAACGTGAAAAAATTTTTCTTTGGACATTTTTTCATAATGAACTCCCAACAATGACTGCCCTAAACTCTAGAAACATTGTTCAACACCCTACTTGCCCTAATTGTAATCAGGAAAATGAAACTATTGATCATGTTCTTAGAATTTGTCCCAAAACAATTCAAATTTGGACTCTTACTGATGCTCCAAATATCCTTCCCTCTGTTGACACCAATACTTGGATTCAAATTAATGCAAAAAACACTAAAACAAGTAAACTAAATATCCCCTAGAATGTCATCTTCATCTACACTCAATATGGCTCCATAGAAACGAAGCTGTCTACCAAAATGATTCAAAAAATCCCAAAGAAATTACTCTTTGTACTCTTAGTAAAGCAGCTGAATTCTGGACCAATGACTGTTATCCCCCTTCTCTTACTGCCATTTCAAAACAGTCCCCTCCAATTTCTTTTTGGTCCTTTCCTCCCCCTTCTTGGTTTAAACTGAATGTTAACGAATCTATGGTAAATTCTCTGCTGGGTGTTGGTGGTTGTATTAGAGATGACACAGGAAATTGGATTTGTAGTTTAATTTCTCAAAGTTCTGTGGCTCTGGAAATGCTTTTCAAGGGGAGCTTGGGCAATCATGACAGGGCTGAACATAGTGGTTGAAAATTATAGCAATAAAAAAATTATAGTGGAATTGGATTCCAAACAAGCAATTGATCTCATGTAGGTGCCTATTTACTAAGCTGCTGGATTATAAGCTCATAAAGATTGGCAGGCAACAAAATAAATTAGCAGATGCCCTTGCAAAGAATGAAAGAATTGATCGTCTTCCTCTAACTATCTATCATGACATTCGTAGGAACCTCATACGTTAATACCATGAAGACATTACTAGCAATGCCTAATCTTCCAATGCTCTGCAAAGACACTGATCATATGCTTCAATTTCTCACGCTGTGCTATCAACTCTCTATGAAGTTTGTTTTAATTTGCTGTTTCTTACTGCTTTACATCTTGTTATTCAGTTTCCTGTTTCTACCAGGATGTTTTCTTGTTTTCCTGTTTTTAGTTCTTCTTTCTGGAACATTAGTGGATCTTTCCCTAACATTTGGCTTGTAATTGCTCTTTGTAAGGTGCTTCTAACAAGCACAACTTAGAACGATGTTTTTCTTGGTTTCTGTTTTTTAATGATATTCCTCTTTTAAAAAAAATTTAGTTAATTACTTAATTTGGGTGTGTCTCGAGATTATTTGAAGAGAGATTTAGTCTTGATTAATTCGTAAATTGACCGCTGACCTAGTATAATAATAAAAAAATATTATAGTTAGTTTTTATAATTAAAAAGAAACTTTTATAAGTCCAAACTTGTGTTTAAGTTAAACATCATCAACATTAAAAAAAAAACTAGGCGGTTTTCTTTTTGTTAATTTTAATTTTAATAGAGAAATTAATTTGTTTTATTTAATCTAAAATTTAAGGAGATGTGTTGCATTTCAAAATTTGTATACCAAATTCGTAATCAAATCTTAGTTTAAAGAAAAAAAATAATTTCCTTATTATTTTACTAAAAAATCTGCTGCTGAAAGAACCATTAATTTATTTTAAAAGTGAGAAATACTCGAGTATTTTGCTGTGTTTAGTGAGTAAATAATACATATAATATACAAATTCACATAAATTTAAATTTTATTTAAAATTTAGTTATTAGAAATTTGATTTTAAAATTTAAATACAATTCGATAGTAATATAAAAAGAGAAAAATAAAAGAAAAGAAAAAAAAAATATTCAATGTATGTTGATTATTATATTGCAGTTATTTGTGTATTTGGGCAACATGCAACATGGTAGTTGGGTCGAAGAGGTTGCTTGATTCGATAATCCCACGTAATGTTCTGTGCCAAACAGATAGCCACTTATCTCTGTAAACCTGCTTCTTTGTAATTTTCTTATTCCTATCTACGGCAACTTGAAGGACACAAATAAATATATAAATCACTCTTTTTATAATGAATATATATCTTTTATTATTTAACTTCTAAAAATTAAGTATTGAATGAGTGATCCTTATGAATTAGAGACTCAATGCAAATTAGTTCTCCCATAAAGTTAATTTATTCTTTTTAACTCTGTAATTATAATTAATGCTAAAGTGTCATTTTATTCTCTCAAATTTGGCTCGCGATTTTTTTTTAATCCTTTACATAGATTTAGTCTAATTTGATTTTTAACTTTATTTTGGGATTTATTTTAGTCTTTTAATTTTATTTTGTTTCATTTTCACCCCTTTTTGTACTTTAATTTTTTTAATTAATCTCTTAATTTTATTTTATTTTAATTTGATCTTTTAAAGAATAAATAATCTTCTCATATATTTAAAGATTTTTTTTCTTGGTCAAAGATTAGAAATTTCAATTAAGATAAAAGACAGAGTTCAATACAATAACTTAGTTGTGGACATAAAGAAGAGACTGCACACATGTTTGTTTGAAGGATCTGGATCCTCTGCAATATTGCAGAGGTGCAATACTTTTAGCAACAGTTTTTTCTGTTGCTAAAAAAAGTATTGCAGATGATCCAGGTCCTTGTTTGAAGGCTAGAAAGCATTAAAGACATACGAAAATAAAAGCATTATTCATACATGGAGTATAGACAAATGAAATGCAAGAAACACAACATGGAAAATATAGAATTCAAAGGTAGGGAGGCAAAGTTTACAGCCACAGTGAGGCAACTATGTATTCGCCTTATCCTTGTTGAAAGTTTCCAATAGAAACTCTGGGACATTGAAGTGTGGATCCCCTATTTGGAAAAAAAAAAAAAAAGTAGAGACATGCTTGGAGTTTTAGCAACAGATTTAACTGTTGCTAAAACTTTCAGTAATAGTTTTTTTTATTACTGAAAGTTTTAACAACAGTTAAAATCATTGCTAAAACTTCAATCAGAGAATCTGGACCTGGGACATTGCAGTAGGTGCATAAGACATCTTACGTTCTCTACCTTCCTTGGCTAAGATATCAACACAACAATTTACCTATCTTGTGATGTGCTTTAGTTTGATGTTGCTAAAAGAAGAAAGTTGGAACTTGCAATTCTAAATGAGTGGGAGAAGAGGGTGAATTTTTCTTTGACTATTTATAATTAGGTCAATGGCTACTGCTAAGTCGCTTTCTACTTCTAGTCAAGAAATGTTCATTTGGGAGGTCATTTTTAGTCCTAACAGGATCGCCCAAAGTTCTGCTTCCAAAGTGTTTCCGTTACCTATGAATTTTACAAAGTCAATAAGACAATAATCCATAATCCATGTTTATAGCATATACAACCACTTGCTCCCAAAAGAGAATCGTGAATTGATCCTTTTGTATTTAGTGTCATCCAAAAGTGGGGTTTTTTTTTCCGAAGTGTGGCAGATTTCTAATTAGAGACAGGGTTAATGGGGTTAATGAAAGGATTTAGGTTTGTCTAGAATTTAATTGTTTTTGTAGTAGCCTATTTGATAATCTCGCTTGCTTGGGTGTTTTTGTTCTTAAAAAATTTTTGGTTTCAATTAAGTTAGATTGTTCTTAGTGTTATAGGAAAAAAACATGTTCCAAGGGATGTTGAACAAATTTGAGGTTAGGTTGTTGCAGTTTCAGGTGATCCAAGTTTTTAGGTCATTTATGAAGAAAGTTGTTAGTGGGGAGAAGGTCATTCAAATTGGTTTGATATCATAGTGTTCTGATAGAGAGGGCAACATTTCCATAGAAAACTTTGTTCTTTTGGGAGGCATTTAGATTTCCATATCCAACTTTGGTTTGTGTTTGTAAGTTTTTTTTTTTGCATAGCATTGTAGGTTATGTGAGCCTAAATGTCTCGTCGTTAGTTTGTTTTCCAATAGATAGTGTCTTTTTCATTTGTGTGTAAGAGTGGTAGGGTTATAGCTTTTATACTTCCATATAAATTCTTAGGTAGAATGAAAGGGAAGGCATTGAGGTTCCAACAATTGTTGTTATTATTTATGTGTATTATTAACTTTCCTAGTCTCTTCATTTAGGGGGAGCGGTCTAGCTATTTGTTTTTGTAGAGAAAGGTTGTTTATCCAATGATCATTCCAAAGGTTTGTTTGTTCTCCATTTCTGTTTAAATTGCAAGTGCAATTTTCAAAGATATTTTTATCTTTAAAAATGCTTTTGTAAACAAAATATGATTTTCTTTTTTTGTTTGTTTGACTTAGGTAGTTGTATTTATGAAAGAATAGATAGTCCAAAGTTTATTTGGATTGGAAATTAACTCCCATATTAGTTTTGCCATGTAAGTTTCATTTAGATAGTTAGGTCTTTTAATACCTAGTCCTCCCATATTTTTTGGTTGGGTTATTTTATTCTAGCTAATGAGGTGAGGTTTGGTTTTTTCTTTGTTTGTCCACAGAGAAAGTTCCTGTTTAATTTATCATGTTGTTTGTTGGTATTTTCAGGAAATTTAAACTCATGAAATAACTAAGGATGGAATTTGTCATGGCTGTAATGAGTTGGGCTCTTTCGGTGAAAGAAAGAAGGATTTGTTTCTAACCTTGTAGTTTATGATGGACCTTGTTTATGATTACTCGAAAGTCTAAGGCGTAAGAGGATATCCTAGATAATATCCTAATTGATTTCTGCTCTTGATTTGAAGGAAATTTGTAATTGTCTTTTATTTTGTTCTCAATATTTGGGCATATCCAGAATTTTGATTTTTCAAGGTTAGTTTCCATGCCACTGGTGTCACAGAAAAGTTTAGAGTATGTGTTTGATACTATTGAGAGTGATTTTATCAGTTTTGGCAAAAAGAAGATTATCATCCGCAAAAAAGGAGGTAGGAAATTTTTAAATTTTTTCCTTTTAGTTTGAAAAGCAAACCATTTCCCTAAATTTTCAACTTCATTTATTATAGCAGAAAGATATTCTATGGCTAGGATAAAAATATAGGTGAGAGTGGGTCACGTTGATTAATTCCTCTAGTTGGCTTAAAAGACTCAATTTTTGTGCCTTTGAAAATCGGAGTGTAATCCATAGAGTTTAAGCAGGAGTTTATTAATTTGATCCATTGGGGTGAAAGATTAAAAGGAAGTAAGCATTTGGTTGATGAAAGTCCAAGAAATTGTATCAAAATCTTTTTTTATGTCAACCTTAAAAACAATCCAGCCTTGTTTGTTTTTCGAGAGGTAAATTTCCTGTGAAAGGAGGAAAAGTTCCCATGTATGTTTACTTTTCATGAATGCTCCTTGTACGAAGAGATGTTAGGTCTTAGAAAATTAACTACAATATTTGCAAGAATTTTGTAATGTGTGGTGTAGAGTCTTATGGATCGAAAGTGATTGAGTGTGTAGTGGTCATCAACTTTTGAAATAAGGCAGAGTAGCGTTCTGCACCAGAGTGAGGGAATTTCCAAGGATGGGAAGATATTTTCTATGTTTTTAATTACAAGGTATCCTTTAATATCCCATTTTTTTGGTAGAAAATTGCGTGAAGGTTGTCTTCATCAGGAGTTTTCAAAGGGTGGATGTTCTAAAATGCTTCTTTTATTTCTGACGAAGAAGGAGGGGGAGGAAGTGGTGGTGAGTTTTTTTTTCCTTCTTCTTTATAAAGCTTAAGAAAGGAGTTTAGAAGCTGGGTGCATGGTGTGGCTATTGGTTCAATGCCTGTGAAGGTTAAGACTAATTTGCTTCTAACTTCTCTAGTTATGTCTTATGTGTTATCTAGCTAAAATCCATCAGGTATTTGTAGATTGTGTTTCTCCTTCTTCTATTTAGAGTAGTGGAATGGAAAAATTGTGCTTCAATCTCTTAATGATAGCCATTGGATAATGGATTTTCAGATCCAAAACTCTTCTTTATTTTTTATGATAGTATTGTATCTTTCTTGAAGAATTTTTTTTTCTAATAATTGCAGCTGGAGCAATCTTTATAGCAGAGGGTTTTTTTAACACCTAAAAGAAGTGCAAGAGTTATTTTTGTTTTTTTATCTCTAAAAATATTTCCAAATACTTCATAGTTCCAAGTCTTGACTTTTTGTATGAAATCTAAGATGGTTTCATGAGATTATTATATGTTGACCCCCATATGTCTTTGACCAAACTTTGAAAATCCTAGTGACTAAACCACATGGTTTCAAAGCGAAAAGGCTTTTGCTCTCTAACTTGATTGAAGTTTGTTTTTAGAAGAATTAGGTTTTGGTTAGATCAAGGCCTTGGTAAGTGAAGGACTTTTGGGGCAGGAAATAGGCTTATTCATTCGGATGTTACATGACATCTGTCTATATGTGTCCTGACATTTTGGCCGTTATTTCTACCATTTGTCCAAGTGAATCGTGGTCCTAAGTGTCCGAGGTCGGTGAGCCGGCAATTGTTTAGAAAGAAATTAAAGTTGTTTATTTTTTGTTGTGATGGAAGTCATCCTCAAACTTTTTTAAGGATTTAGAAATGCTGTTAAAATTGCCCATTATAAGCTAGGGCAGAGTCAAGTGTAGAGCGAAATCTATGAAGGAATCCCATAATTTTTTTCTTCTACTATATATTAGGCTAACATAAATAACATAGAAGGGGAAAGTTTGTTACTTACTCGAACTTAGAGGTAGATTTCTTGGAAGGAAGTTGTTAGCGGTTCAATGTACCCAAATGCCACTAACAAACCCTATAGCATCTACCTTAACATATGATTCAAAGCCTAAAGGTGGAGATGATGCTGCTTGCTCTCTCTGTCCATTGACTCTTGTCCCAATTAGAATCACAGTGTTAGTTCTATGACTCTACTAAAATCAGCGCCTTCAACGACTCTTACATTCTAACTAAGTATATTCATGGTTATAGGATGACTAGAGGTGGGTAGTGTTCTTATCACATTTGGCGATGGGTCAATTTGGATGGTGTTTTGGAAGTTAATGGTGGTAAAAATTTCACGGTAGTCTAGAGTCTCATTCTCATATTTCAGTAAACAAGTGACAGTAACTTCCATTTCTTGCTCTTGGAGGAGAGGTCATCAAAACATAGAGGATGTGGTTTCCTTATATATCTACTATTGTTTCCTTTCTGTGTAGGGGTAGATATATAAGTGGGACTAGAGGGAGTACATTTCTCGCAATCGGGCTATGATGGAGAGGATAGATGGTATGTAGGTGCTCTTGGTGAAGGGTTAGAGGTGGTGGAATGAGTACATACTAGAGAGTTTCAGAAGGCTTCTCTCGATTTTAGGTTGGTTAGGTTGTTTATGAGCACTGTGCACATCGAAGTAGTCTAGGAGTAGGTCCAAGTGTCATTGTTTAGGATTCCTTTGAGTAGATTTATCCAAATAAGTGTGGCACTCATTGAACTGTTTGGGTAGTGAGATATGCTTCGTAAAGGTTTGCTAGGAGGTAGTAGTAGTTGTCGTCAACAGGTGGATGGTTGTATGAATCTACAAGGTTTGGTGGAGGAATATGAATGGGTATGGTTAGACAAACAATGTTGAGGGGTGTTCTGTTTATGGTTTGGGCTAGTTGTCGTGGGATGGTTTGATCAGATTGAGACATCAGGATCATTTATGGGGAGGAGTTTATTGTAACATCCCAAATTATTATGGAATAAATATTTAATATATTTTTTTTTGAGACTCTAGAAATCTCTTGAATGTCCTTGATGAATCTAGATTGTTATAGAGGAATCTTGTATGTTCTAGAGATATCTTGTATATTCTTGAATTTCCTAGATAAGTGTAGAATGTTGTAGAATGGTATAGATAATTCTAGAAAATTTCAGGTTAGTTATGTTCTAGAGATATCTTGTATATTCTTGAATTTCCTAGATAAGTGTAGAATGTTGTAGAATGGTATAGATAATTCTAGAAAATTTCAGGTTAGTTATGTTCTAGAGATATCTTGTATATTCTTGAATTTCCTAGATAAGTGTAGAATGTTGTAGAATGGTATAGATAATTCTAGAAAATTCCACGTTAGTTATGTTCTAGAGATATCTTGTATATTCTTGAATTTTCTAGATAAGTGTATAATGTTGTAGAATGGTATAGATAATTCTACAGAATTCCAAGTTAGTCTAGGTTTATCTTGAGTTATCTTGAGTTCTCTAAACATTTCTAGGCTTTAGAGAAATGTTGCCTCCCCTTTTTAGCTATAAATAGCAATATCTTCCTCCCCTTTCCTTGCACCATTCACAACCGAGAGTGAGTGAGAAAAAGAGAATCCAGCAGCTTGGACAGAAGCAGAAAAATATTCTCTGTTTTTCAACCATAAAATAGAGATTTTAGAAGAAGCAAATAGCAACGTTAAACTCTATTTTTCTGAGCTACTTTGAGGAGATTCTTCTATTACTAACCCACACAAGTGTTAAGGGAGAAGTGGCAGTGAATAGGAAGCAGAAATCAGAACCAAAACCAGTACAAACTACCCCACGGTCAACGATCAAAAATCGTGAAACGAATTTCAAGACAGATTGAATAGCTATTTGAGCTAAAAAGTCAGACTACAAATGTCACGTCCCAAAATTTGAGCACGTGACCGGCACGGAAAGTGAATTTCATTTCACCTCCGTAAGCCTATCTTTCTCTTAAAAATCATACAATTCTTTTTCATGCAACCAAAACGAGTTCTTTATACATACTACAATTACTCACATTACATCAGTGAATGAACCTACCCGATTACAGAGATTTCTAGATTTATACAACTTAGAATAAAACTTAACTATTATACCTTTATCCTGAACAAATGAAAAGGTAATCATGGACTAAGGATCCATAATTCCTTGTTCCGATATTTACCTTCAGCTGTCAACTCTGAAAAAAAATATCAATAAGAGGGGTATGAGCAAACCACGTGCCCAGTGAGTAGATAACACAACATTATGACAAAAAAATATCATACATCATAATGATAACATGCAGCAATCATACGTAAATCGATCATCATATGATATGATATTATTCGTAGTACTTCACGACAATATCCAAATAAATCAAATACATTTCAACATAATTCAAAAGTTCACAACAACAATCGGTGAAATCAATTTCACACAAATTTCCCGTACCAACCGGGTCGTCCAGAATACCTCTGGATCGTTGCCCGCGGCCCCTGCCGCATCCACCCTTATCGCTCCATTTATAATCTCCACCCTTATAACTTCACATAAATTTCTCCATGGGGTGCACCACCATGCCTTTCCTTTCCAGTCAAACACAATCACAATCATATATAAAAACATCCTCAATCATAATCTTGAGCCACATACACAACTCAGTCATTTACAATTCAAGCCACAACATAATAAATGTGGTTCCAGCAACATAGCATGTATACAACATAACCCATAATATAGAACAATTATTCAACTCAGTTCACATGCCATTCACAATCCATTATATAACCTCCATTCATGGGAAAATAAGAAAATATAATTATATACATTACCAGACACGTTCCACAATTGTTTATGCCTCATCGTTCCACATCATCCTCTTCAAACTTGGATATACAACATATTTCCACTATGATGCAAAAAGTCAATAACAGATATTTAATCATAGCAAGTATTAACCCACTCACCTGGATTTCACGCTCTCGGCACTCCCACTTTGCACCTTGACCATTCCTATTGTAACCAGACAAAAACATTAGGGTTACGAAATAGAGAAATTTCCTACCACTACTCTCGACCTTTACTCACATCTTAAGTCATAACTCCTAATCGGTAATGAATATCTAAATGAAACTTACACCATTGGAAACTAGACTCAAAGAACTTTCCAACGATATAAAGTTTGCCCAAAACGGAGTCCGTATGAAGAAGTTATGGCCGATTGAAAATGAGCTAAGGTTTTCCGACACACCTGGCGCCTCGGCGCCATGCCTTTCTCTTCCTCACATGTCCTTGAGAATTTGTAAAAATTTCCTAAATTAAAAATAAAAATTTCTATTTCCACATTTTCTTCACTAATTCAAAAAGAAAATTTTCCACATAATTAAATTTTTCACTAAACTTCAAATCAGACTTTAAATATTCATAAAAATTCTTGGGATATTACATTCTTCCCCCCTTAAAGAATTCGGTCCTCCGAATTCAAAACTTACCTCAAGATTGAAGCAAATGCCAATATTTTGTTTATATCTCATTCTCTCTCTTAGAATTTTCACAATCAAGTACAAAATATAACAAGTTCAACATTTTTATTTCTAATACATAAGTTACAGGCAACAAGCTGAACTTGATTTACAAAACAGATAATTTTAATACTTAAACATTAGATCAAACATCAGCTTTAGGTACAAACAAAAGAAAAGATAAATTAAGAACGAGGAGGCTTTTGAAATGCAGAAGATGCTCCAGGTCTAGAAGAAGAAGGTGCTTCAGACCTTAAGGAGGAAGTTAATCGTTGCAGCCTAGAAAGAGTTTCTGGAGGAAACGTCTGGGAAATTTGGCGAAGTGCAGAAGTCACTCCATTCATACAGTCAATACATCTCGCTTGTTGGTCACGAAAATTTTGAGTTGCAAACATCGAATGTCTATCAACTCTATTCGCCAATTCCCTAAAATGACGGTTCAAAAGCTTCTCTTGTTCTGTAAAGAGACGATTTATCAATCTCCCCTGGTCCTCAAAGTGGCGGTTTATCAGTCTTTCCAAGTCCTCCATCTTTTGTCTCATAAGCACAAGCTCATTATTAGAAGATGTTGCTGTGCTAACATCCTCTAACTCTACTACATCCCTTTTTCTTTTCTTAGCCTCTGGTGACTCTTCCATGGATCTCTTATTCTTATAATTCTCCAGGCTAAGATTTAGATCCAGCTCTACCTTGCCAGCCTCAAAATTTAAATTGAAAGATTTATTGCCGGCCATATTTTTCTGAGCTATAAAGGTTGTACAGAAGGAGAAGTTTGATGCTAGAAAGCTTATAGATATAAACTTTTAGTGTAGTGAGCAGCGTAATGGGGCATCCATTATATATAGACGAAATTTAGGCTACAAAACCTTTACATCATACTCTAAAGATGACCTACAGACCTTATCCGACGCAATGCCAACGGTCTCAGATAAGCATGCCAGAAAATAACAAAATATAATCTAATACAAAAGATTTTCTCAAAAATTTCGGCTAACTTTTGACTCTTGCTCAAATTATTAAACTAATCGCCGCTTCAATTTATGGCTTCTTAACTCTGTATTTGTCTTATCCAATAATTCTAAATCGAGATATTACTCCATGAACGGGTAGCTTCATACTAGCCTTATCTAGGTTTCTAATCCGTGGCTTTGCCCTAAGCTTACACATTTTCAAACATACATATTAAAATAAAAACTTCTCACATCTACACATCAAGCGTTCCATAAAGTGAGAGAAAAATTTTACCTTTCACTTGCCTCTACGAGCATATATGTATATATGTATAAACATAGAGATACATCATTATCTATATATATTTTCATCTATTCAAGTTCTTTTAAATTTCAGACTTCTCATTCTCTGAATGTATGTAGAATCATTACATATTATTCCTGGCCATAACAAATAACCTTCACTCTCTATGCATGAATAACATACATACATATCATATGTATTTAGATACATATAATCACAGTATAATTCAATCAATCATGTATATTATACTTAACTGAAGGCTTTCAAGAACAATACAAGAAAGCATAGAAATACATTTTAGTTCATCGTGAAAACATCCAAGACACTCTGTAATGGCTACATTGTCGACTTCCTTCAATTTCAGAAAATGCCAACGAGAGAAATGGAAAAACCAAGTGTAAATCGGCCGCAAATCCACCGAATATTGACTTTCGTGGTTTTGCCATTAATGCGACGCGTTGTTGGTGTGCATGCCTACCCTAGACTCCTAGCTTCCAGCTTGCAGAAATCCATAGGTTAAGCGTATAGGGTGCGGCGAAGAGATATCTTCTTTGTCTCTGAGTTCAAATTTTTCCTCTATAAGAACTATCCCAACGTTCTCAGTTACCACACCACAAAGAGTAATCATCTCTAAGCCTACAACTTCTCAGCATTCCTCTCTTCTCATACTTCGACATAAATTTCTAAATTTTCCAAATCATGGCCACAAGGAAGTACATTGATCTCACAGTGGATGCCAGGAGAGAAGAGCTCGACTTAAACTTAAGTCTGGGCAAAGACAAGGGCAAAAGACCTTTTGAGGGGTCTCCAGAGAAGCAGAAGGAGAAGAAAATGAAGAAGATCGAGGAAGCTGAGGAGACTAGCACGGGCCATACCTCGGAGGACAAAATCGCCTGTCTAGAGCAGGAGGTCAAAAATCTGAAAAAGATGATAGAAAACCTAGAGAAATTAACTAAACGCAATCATGCAGAAATGACTTCAAGAATAGACAGGTTCTTCTATTGGTCTACCCAGTGCTTCTGCAATCAACAACAAAGAAGTGTTGATTGTATGAATGGGATTTACACTACCCTCCGCGATATTGCTCTGTCTCTCGCTCCAAGGAATGGTCGAGGGGTGATGATACAGTACAACCCTCCTAATCCGAGACCACCTCGCTTTTAGATTACTCATGCATGAGTAATTGTTTTTTTTTTTTTTTTTTGCAATGTAATCATTCTGCTTTTAATGCCAGTGGTTTCTTTTATGGGATGGTACTCCAAAAATAGTAATAATAAAATTAAGAAAGATAAAATAAATCAGTCACACAAAATCAATCATGAATTTAACATATAAAGCCCCATACATACAATTTGATCCGACAGCAACGGAATCAAAACAAATAATAACCTTTCCCTTACCGAGTTCAAAAGTATAGCCATAACTCTCTAAAACTAAAACTAAAAACATAATTCATAAGAAAAGACAAGTCTTGGAGGAAAAGGAAATGAAAACATCCTACAGGACCTTCAGTGGAGCCATCTCTCTATAGTCGTGCCCGGGTTCACCACGATAGAGGAGATCCCACTAAGGTTACCTTACTCTGTAATCGGTAGGAGACCTAATCCCAAAGCTCTGATACCAACTTGTCACGTCCCAAAATTTGAGCACGTGACCGGCACGGAAAGTGAATTTCATTTCACCTCCGTAAGCCTATCTTTCTCTTAAAAATCATACAATTCTTTTTCATGCAACCAAAACGAGTTCTTTATACATACTACAATTACTCACATTACATCAGTGAATGAACCTACCCGATTACAGAGATTTCTAGATTTATACAACTTAGAATAAAACTTAACTATTATACCTTTATCCTGAACAAATGAAAAGGTAATCATGGACTAAGGATCCATAATTCCTTGTTCCGATATTTACCTTCAGCTGTCAACTCTGAAAAAAAATATCAATAAGAGGGGTATGAGCAAACCACGTGCCCAGTGAGTAGATAACACAACATTATGACAAAAAAATATCATACATCATAATGATAACATGCAGCAATCATACGTAAATCGATCATCATATGATATGATATTATTCGTAGTACTTCACGACAATATCCAAATAAATCAAATACATTTCAACATAATTCAAAAGTTCACAACAACAATCGGTGAAATCAATTTCACACAAATTTCCCGTACCAACCGGGTCGTCCAGAATACCTCTGGATCGTTGCCCGCGGCCCCTGCCGCATCCACCCTTATCGCTCCATTTATAATCTCCACCCTTATAACTTCACATAAATTTCTCCATGGGGTGCACCACCATGCCTTTCCTTTCCAGTCAAACACAATCACAATCATATATAAAAACATCCTCAATCATAATCTTGAGCCACATACACAACTCAGTCATTTACAATTCAAGCCACAACATAATAAATGTGGTTCCAGCAACATAGCATGTATACAACATAACCCATAATATAGAACAATTATTCAACTCAGTTCACATGCCATTCACAATCCATTATATAACCTCCATTCATGGGAAAATAAGAAAATATAATTATATACATTACCAGACACGTTCCATAATTGTTTATGCCTCATCGTTCCACATCATCCTCTTCAAACTTGGATATACAACATATTTCCACTATGATGCAAAAAGTCAATAACAGATATTTAATCATAGCAAGTATTAACCCACTCACCTGGATTTCACGCTCTCGGCACTCCCACTTTGCACCTTGACCATTCCTATTGTAACCAGACAAAAACATTAGGGTTACGAAATAGAGAAATTTCCTACCACTACTCTCGACCTTTACTCACATCTTAAGTCATAACTCCTAATCGGTAATGAATATCTAAATGAAACTTATACCATTGGAAACTAGACTCAAAGAACTTTCCAACGATATAAAGTTTGCCCAAAACGGAGTCCGTATGAAGAAGTTATGGCCGATTGAAAATGAGCTAAGGTTTTCCGACACACCTGGCGCCTGGGCGCCATGCCTTTCTCTTCCCCACATGTCCTTGAGAATTTGTAAAAATTTCCTAAATTAAAAATAAAAATTTCTATTTCCACATTTTCTTCACTAATTCAAAAAGAAAATTTTCCACATAATTAAATTTTTCACTAAACTTCAAATCAGACTTTAAATATTCATAAAAATTCTTGGGATATTACATTCTTCCCCCCTTAAAGAATTCGGTCCTCCGAATTCAAAACTTACCTCAAGATTGAAGCAAATGCCAATATTTTGTTTATATCTCATTCTCTCTCTTAGAATTTTCACAATCAAGTACAAAATATAACAAGTTCAACATTTTTATTTCTAATACATAAGTTACAGGCAACAAGCTGAACTTGATTTACAAAACAGATAATTTTAATACTTAAACATTAGATCAAACATCAGCTTTAGGTACAAACAAAAGAAAAGATAAATTAAGAACGAGGAGGCTTTTGAAATGCAGAAGATGCTCCAGGTCTAGAAGAAGAAGGTGCTTCAGACCTTAAGGAGGAAGTTAATCGTTGCAGCCTAGAAAGAGTTTCTGGAGGAAACGTCTGGGAAATTTGGCGAAGTGCAGAAGTCACTCCATTCATACAGTCAATACATCTCGCTTGTTGGTCACGAAAATTTTGAGTTGCAAACATCGAATGTCTATCAACTCTATTCGCCAATTCCCTAAAATGACGGTTCAAAAGCTTCTCTTGTTCTGTAAAGAGACGATTTATCAATCTCCCCTGGTCCTCAAAGTGGCGGTTTATCAGTCTTTCCAAGTCCTCCATCTTTTGTCTCATAAGCACAAGCTCATTATTAGAAGATGTTGCTGTGCTAACATCCTCTAACTCTACTACATCCTTTTTTCTTTTCTTAGCCTCTGGTGACTCTTCCATGGATCTCTTATTCTTATAATTCTCCAGGCTAAGATTTAGATCCAGCTCTACCTTGCCAGCCTCAAAATTTAAATTGAAAGATTTATTGCCGGCCATATTTTTCTGAGCTATAAAGGTTGTACAGAAGGAGAAGTTTGATGCTAGAAAGCTTATAGATATAAACTTTTAGTGTAGTGAGCAGCGTAATGGGGCATCCATTATATATAGACGAAATTTAGGGCTACAAAACCTTTACATCATACTCTAAAGATGACCTACAGACCTTATCCGACGCAATGCCAACGGTCTCAGATAAGCATGCCAGAAAATAACAAAATATAATCTAATACAAAAGATTTTCTCAAAAATTTCGGCTAACTTTTGACTCTTGCTCAAATTATTAAACTAATCGCCGCTTCAATTTATGGCTTCTTAACTCTGTATTTGTCTTATCCAATAATTCTAAATCGAGATATTACTCCATGAACGGGTAGCTTCATACTAGCCTTATCTAGGTTTCTAATCCGTGGCTTTGCCCTAAGCTTACACATTTTCAAACATACATATTAAAATAAAAACTTCTCACATCTACACATCAAGCGTTCCATAAAGTGAGAGAAAAATTTTACCTTTCACTTGCCTCTACGAGCATATATGTATATATGTATAAACATAGAGATACATCATTATCTATATATATTTTCATCTATTCAAGTTCTTTTAAATTTCAGACTTCTCATTCTCTGAATGTATGTAGAATCATTACATATTATTCCTGGCCATAACAAATAACCCTCACTCTCTATGCATGAATAACATACATACATATCATATGTATTTAGATACATATAATCACAGTATAATTCAATCAATCATGTATATTATACTTAACTGAAGGCTTTCAAGAACAATACAAGAAAGCATAGAAATACATTTTAGTTCATCGTGAAAACATCCAAGACACTCTGTAATGGCTACATTGTCGACTTCCTTCAATTTCAGAAAATGCCAACGAGAGAAATGGAAAAACCAAGTGTAAATCGGCCGCAAATCCACCGAATATTGACTTTCGTGGTTTTGCCATTAATGCGACGCGTTGTTGGTGTGCATGCCTACCCTAGACTCCTAGCTTCCAGCTTGCAGAAATCCATAGGTTAAGCGTATAGGGTGCGGCGAAGAGATATCTTCTTTGTCTCTGAGTTCAAATTTTTCCTCTATAAGAACTATCCCAACGTTCTCAGTTACCACACCACAAAGAGTAATCATCTCTAAGCCTACAACTTCTCAGCATTCCTCTCTTCTCATACTTCGACATAAATTTCTAAATTTTCCAAATCATGGCCACAAGGAAGTACATTGATCTCACAGTGGATGCCAGGAGAGAAGAGCTCGACTTAAACTTAAGTCTGGGCAAAGACAAGGGCAAAAGACCTTTTGAGGGGTCTCCAGAGAAGCAGAAGGAGAAGAAAATGAAGAAGATCGAGGAAGCTGAGGAGACTAGCACGGGCCATACCTCGGAGGACAAAATCGCCTGTCTAGAGCAGGAGGTCAAAAATCTGAAAAAGATGATAGAAAACCTAGAGAAATTAACTAAACGCAATCATGCAGAAATGACTTCAAGAATAGACAGGTTCTTCTATTGGTCTACCCAGTGCTTCTGCAATCAACAACAAAAAAGTGTTGATTGTATGAATGGGATTTACACTACCCTCCGCGATATTGCTCTGTCTCTCGCTCCAAGGAATGGTCGAGGGGTGATGATACAGTACAACCCTCCTAATCCGAGACCACCTCGCTTTTAGATTACTCATGCATGAGTAATTGTTTTTTTTTTTTTTTTTTGCAATGTAATCATTCTGCTTTTAATGCCAGTGGTTTCTTTTATGGGATGGTACTCCAAAAATAGTAATAATAAAATTAAGAAAGATAAAATAAATCAGTCACACAAAATCAATCATGAATTTAACATATAAAGCCCCATACATACAATTTGATCCGACAGCAACGGAATCAAAACAAATAATAACCTTTCCCTTACCGAGTTCAAAAGTATAGCCATAACTCTCTAAAACTAAAACTAAAAACATAATTCATAAGAAAAGACAAGTCTTGGAGGAAAAGGAAATGAAAACATCCTACAGGACCTTCAGTGGAGCCATCTCTCTATAGTCGTGCCCGGGTTCACCACGATAGAGGAGATCCCACTAAGGTTACCTTACTCTGTAATCGGTAGGAGACCTAATCCCAAAGCTCTGATACCAACTTGTCACGTCCCAAAATTTGAGCACGTGACCGGCACGGAAAGTGAATTTCATTTCACCTCCGTAAGCCTATCTTTCTCTTAAAAATCATACAATTCTTTTTCATGCAACCAAAACGAGTTCTTTATACATACTACAATTACTCACATTACATCAGTGAATGAACCTACCCGATTACAGAGATTTCTAGATTTATACAACTTAGAATAAAACTTAACTATTATACCTTTATCCTGAACAAATGAAAAGGTAATCATGGACTAAGGATCCATAATTCCTTGTTCCGATATTTACCTTCAGCTGTCAACTCTGAAAAAAAATATCAATAAGAGGGGTATGAGCAAACCACGTGCCCAGTGAGTAGATAACACAACATTATGACAAAAAAATATCATACATCATAATGATAACATGCAGCAATCATACGTAAATCGATCATCATATGATATGATATTATTCGTAGTACTTCACGACAATATCCAAATAAATCAAATACATTTCAACATAATTCAAAAGTTCACAACAACAATCGGTGAAATCAATTTCACACAAATTTCCCGTACCAACCGGGTCGTCCAGAATACCTCTGGATCGTTGCCCGCGGCCCCTGCCGCATCCACCCTTATCGCTCCATTTATAATCTCCACCCTTATAACTTCACATAAATTTCTCCATGGGGTGCACCACCATGCCTTTCCTTTCCAGTCAAACACAATCACAATCATATATAAAAACATCCTCAATCATAATCTTGAGCCACATACACAACTCAGTCATTTACAATTCAAGCCACAACATAATAAATGTGGTTCCAGCAACATAGCATGTATACAACATAACCCATAATATAGAACAATTATTCAACTCAGTTCACATGCCATTCACAATCCATTATATAACCTCCATTCATGGGAAAATAAGAAAATATAATTATATACATTACCAGACACGTTCCACAATTGTTTATGCCTCATCGTTCCACATCATCCTCTTCAAACTTGGATATACAACATATTTCCACTATGATGCAAAAAGTCAATAACAGATATTTAATCATAGCAAGTATTAACCCACTCACCTGGATTTCACGCTCTCGGCACTCCCACTTTGCACCTTGACCATTCCTATTGTAACCAGACAAAAACATTAGGGTTACGAAATAGAGAAATTTCCTACCACTACTCTCGACCTTTACTCACATCTTAAGTCATAACTCCTAATCGGTAATGAATATCTAAATGAAACTTATACCATTGGAAACTAGACTCAAAGAACTTTCCAACGATATAAAGTTTGCCCAAAACGGAGTCCGTATGAAGAAGTTATGGCCGATTGAAAATGAGCTAAGGTTTTCCGACACACCTGGCGCCTGGGCGCCATGCCTTTCTCTTCCCCACATGTCCTTGAGAATTTGTAAAAATTTCCTAAATTAAAAATAAAAATTTCTATTTCCACATTTTCTTCACTAATTCAAAAAGAAAATTTTCCACATAATTAAATTTTTCACTAAACTTCAAATCAGACTTTAAATATTCATAAAAATTCTTGGGATATTACAACAAAGTACAGGTAGCGTAGCGTAGCTTAGCAATTCATAAAAGCTTGTTTTACTACTTGAATATTTTATGTCCATGAAGTTTTATTTAAAGTGAAATATGTTTTTCATGATGAAATTAGCATGATATCAGCTTGGAAGTTTACTTCCATGTTTAGCTTGGGAGCTACGCTTCCATGTCAGCTTGGAAATTTTATTTCCATGTCAGCTTGGAAATTATATTTCCATGTTTTAGCTTGGAATCTTTCTAGCTTGAGTTAAAGGACTGCAGTAGCCTTTCTCTCATGTTCAGCTTGGAAAAAGTAGTTCTGCAGACTATCTTTTCCATGTCGTTGAGTGTGCCACCAACTATTCTTGATTCCATGGTTTATTTATATATCAGCTTGCTAATTTTTCATCAACCTATTACACTGAACTGAGAATTTATATTACATGGACTGATTTTTATGATATAAGTGCTTTTATGACTGAAATGGTATATTTATAAATGTTTATAAAATTATGCTAGCTACTGAGATACCCTTATCTCACCTTTTTGTGCTTTACCAACTGACCATTTCAGGGGCTGAGTATAAGGGGAAAGGTGTAAAGATTGATTGAATACTATTAGAGCACTCAAGTTTATTAAGTATTAGAATTATAGATTATTTTACTATGTACGACAGATTTGTAATTTATTTCAAACGAATGTAAAATTATCTTATGTTTAGAATTTCAATTATTATGTATAACCAATTATGATTTGTACTGAGAATAATTGTAGAATGTTCTTTTTGAAGGTACGAGTATTAAGCATTAGAATAAAAAAAAATTTCAGATTTTAGTATAGTAAAATAAGGACGTTATAAAATTTGGTATCAAAGCAAAGATTTGGGCACCTTATGGGTAGAATTAGGATATTTTGATGATGTTTGCTATATGTTTGATTAGCTTCTTTCTATGATTTAGAAATACAACCTTTTCAGTGTCTTGTAGAAATGGCCTCATCTAAGAGAACCCAAGCCGAGATCTTGGAAACCCTTACTCAGAACATAGAACACTTGGTGGCTAGGGCAAATCGACAAGAAGACAATCAGGCTGCCACCACTGAAGTTCTAAAACTCTTGACTGATGAATTAAAGGGTAGAGGAAAGAGAAACGAAGGTGAAACTAGCAACTCAATTAACCGGATTCTAGGGGAATTTCAAAAAAAATAACCCTCCTTCATTAAAGGGATCTCATGACCCAGATGTAGCCCAAGAGTGGATGGATCAAATTGAGAAAATTTTTGGAGCAATGGTTGTTAGGTCTCCTAGTGATTACAGAGCAAGGTAACCTTAGTAGGACCTCCTCTATCATTGTGAACCCGGGCACAACTATAGAGAGACGGCTCTACTGAAGGTCCTGTAGGATATTTTCATTTCCTCTCCCTCCGAGACTTATCTTTTCTTAGGAATTATGTTCTTAGTTTTAGTTTTAGATAGATGTAGCTACACTTTTGAACTTAGTCAAGGAAAAGTTGTTATTTGCTTTGATTCCGTTGCTGTCGGATCAAATTTTTATATGGTGGGTTTTATAAGCTGAATTCATGATTGATTTTGTGTAGCTATATTATTTTAGGGTACCAGCCAATAAAAGAAACCACTTGCATTAAAAAAAACTGAAGGATTACATTGCAAAAAAAAAAAAGAAGTTTACTCATGCATGAGTAATCTAAAGGCGAGGTGGTCTTGGATTAGGAGGGTTGTATTGTATCATCACCCCTCGACCATTCCTTGGAGCAAGAGACAGAGCAATGTCGTGGAGGGTAGTGTAAATTCCATTCATACAATCAACACTTCTTTGCTGTTGATTGCAGAAGCACTGGGTAGACCAATAGAAGAATCTGTCTATTCTTGAAGTCATTGCTGCATTATTGCGTTTAGTTAACTTCTCCAGGTCCTCTATTATCTTTTTCAGATTTTTCACCTCCTGCTCTAGACAGGCGATTTTGTCCTCCGAGGTATGGCCCTTGTTTTTGCCCAGACTTAAGTTTAAGTCGAGCTCTTCTTCCTTGGCCTCCACTGTGAAATCAATGTACTTCCTTGTGGCCATGATTTGGAAAATTTAGAAATTTATGTAGGAGTATGAGAAGAGAGGAATGCTGGGAAGTTGTAGGTTCAGAGATGATTACTCTTTGTGGTGTGGTAACTGAGAACGCTGGGACAGTTCTTATAGAGGAAAAAAATTAGAACTTAGAGACAAAGAAGATATCTCCTCGCCGCACCCTACCCGCTTAACCTGTGGATTTCTGCAAGCTAGAAGCCAGAAGTCTAGGGTAGGCGTGCACACCAATAGCGCATTGCATTAATGCCAAAACCACGAAAGTCAATATTCAGTAGATTTACGGCCGATTCATACTTGATTTTTCCATTTCTCTTGTTGGCATTTTCTGAAATTCAAATAGTTGTTAATGTAGCCATTACAGAGGGTCTTGGATGCTTTTACGATGAACTAAAATGTATTTCTCTGCTTTATTGTGTTGTTCTTGAAAGCCTTCAGTTGAGTATAATATACAAGATTGATTGAATCATACTGTGATTATATGTATCTAAAAACATATGATATGTATGCTATTCATGCATAGTGAGTGAAGGCTATTTGTTATGGCCATGAATAATATGTAATAATCCCACAAACATTCAGAGAATGAGAAGTCAGAAATTTAAAAGGACTTGAATAGATGAAAATATATAGATAATGATGTATCTCTATGTTTATACATATATACATATATGCTCGTAGAGGCAAGTGAAAGGTAAAAATTTTTCTCATTTTATGGAACGCTTGATGTGTAAATGTGAGAAGTTTTTATTTTAAAATGTATGTTTGAAAATGTATAAGCCTAGGGCAAAACTACGGATTAGAAACCTAGATAAGGCTAGTATGAAGCTACCCGTTCATGGAGTGATATCTCGATTTAGGATTATTGGATAAGACAAATACAGAGTTAGGAAGTCATAAATTGAAGCGGCGAATAGTTGAATAATTTGAGCAAGAGTCAAAAGTTAGCCGAAATTTTTGAGGAAATCTTTTGTATTAGATTATATTTTGTTATTTTCTAGCATGCTTATCATAGACCGTTGGCATTGCGACGGATAAGGTCTGTAGGCCATCTTTAGAGTATGATGTAAAGGTTTTGTAGCTCTAAATTTCGTCTATATATAATGGATGCCCCATTACACTGCTCACTACACTAAGAGTTCATTACCTATAAGCTTTCTAGCATCAAACTTCTCCTTCTGTACAACCTTTATAGCTGAGAAAAATATGGCCGGCAATAAATCTTTCAATCTAAACTTTGAAGCTGGCAAGGTAGAGCTGGATCTAAATCTTAGCCTGGAGAATTATAAGAATAAGAGATCCATGGAAGAGTCACCAGAGGCTAAGAAAAGAAAAAGGGATGTAGTAGAGCTAGAGGATGTTAGCACAGCTACATCTTCTAATAATGAGCTTGCGCTTATGAGACAAAAGATGGAGGACTTGGAAAAATTGATAAACTGCCACTTCGAGGACCAGGAGAGATTGATAAATCGTCTCTTTGCAGAACAAGAGAAGCTTTTGAATCGTCATTTTAGGGGATTGGCGAATAGAGTTGATAGACATTCGATGTTTGTAACTCAAAATTTTCGTGACCAACAAGCAAGATGTATTGACTGTATGAATGGAGTGACTTCTGCACTTCACCAAATTTCCCAGACATTTCCTCCAGAAACCCTTTCTAGGCTACAACGATTAGCTTCCTTCTTAAGGTCTGAAGCACCTTTCTCTTCTAGACCCGGAGCACCTTTTACATTTCAAAAGCCTCCTTGTCCTTAATTTATTCTTTCGTTTGTTTGTTCCTAAATCTATATTTGGTCTAAGCTTTACGTATTAAAATTATCTATGTACTAGAAATAAAATTTAAAGTTTATATTTAGATCTTCTTTGTTGAAGTTATTCCTTTTACTGAAAGAACTTGAGGAATGAGAAAATGTTGGACTTGTTATATTTCATACTTGATTATGGGAATTCTAAAGCAGAGTATGGTAATATTTTTTTGACTGAGCAGAGTTACTAAAATGATATTTCATTGCACTTCTGAGCTATAGAGAGAAGCACACCAAAGTAAGTATACTATTCATCCAGGAACAACAAAGATGTATCATGACCTAAAAAGAAATTTTTGGTGGCCTGGAATGAAGAAAGAGGTAACAGAATTTGTTAGTAAATGTCTAACCTGTCAAAAAGTAAAAGCTGAACACCAAAGATCAGGTGGTTCATTGCAACCTTTAGAAATCCCAAAAGGGAAATAGGATAGCATCTCAATGGATTTCATTGTAGGACTACCTAGAACTTCTTCTGGCCATGATTCCATTTGGGTAATAGTAGATAGATTGACAAAATCAGCACATTTCTTGGCTGTCAATACTACCTATACCCTAGATAAGTATGCTGAGTTATACATAAAGGAGATGGTCAGATTGCATGGTGTTCCATGTGACATCATATCAGATAGAGACTCAAGGTTCACCTCTAGATTTTGGAGATCTTTACAAGATGCCATGGGTACAAAATTGAAGTTTAGCACTGCTTATCATCCTCAAACAGATGGTCAAACAGAAAGGACAAACCAGACCTTAGAAGATATGTTAAGGGCTTGCGTGATTGAGTTCAAGGGGAATTGGGATAAATTCTTGCCATTAGCAGAGTTTGCCTACAATAACAGTTTCCAATCTAGTATCAAGATGGCCCCATATGAATTTCTATATGGAAGGAAGTGTAGATCACCTATCTGTTGGGTTGAACTAGGAGAAAGAGCATTGATAGGCCCAGAAATAGTAGACCAAACTTCAAGGCAAATTAAAATTATAAGGGATAGATTACTTACAGCTCAAAGTAGACAAAAGAGCTATGCAGATAAGAGAAAAAGGCCCTTAAGTTTTGAAGAAGGTGATCATGTTTTTCTTAAAATATCACCAATTACAGCAGTTGGAAGATCTATGAAGTCAAAGAAACTTAGTCCAAGATACTTAGGCCCATTCCAAATCCTTGAAAAATTTGGCAACACTGCTTACAAATTAGCCTTACCCCCGAACTTGGCAAATATTCATAATGTTTTTCATGTGTCTCAACTTAAAAAGTACATCCCAGATCCTTCACATGTCATTGAACATGAGAATGTACATTTACAAGAGGATATGACAGTAGAGATAAGACCATATAGAATCATTGATACACGACTCAAATCATTGCGAAATAAGCAAATCCCTCTAGTTAAAGTAGTCTGGAGAGGATTATCCCAAGAGGAAGCAACATGGGAAACTGAAGAACACATGAGAAGACATTATCCTGAGTTATTTCACCAGGTAATTAAAATTTCTAATGTATAATCCTTTTAATTATATGCTTACCGAATTTTGAGGACAAAATTCAAATTTTAGGGGGGGTGAGTTGTAACATCCCAAATTATTATGGAATAAATATTTAATATTTTTTTTTTATTTTTATTTTTGAGACTCTAGAAATCTCTTGAATGTCCTTGATGAATCTAGATTGTTATAGAGGAATCTTGTATGTTCTAGAGATATCTTGTATATTCTTGAATTTCCTAGATAAGTGTAGAATGTTGTAGAATGGTATAGATAATTCTAGAAAATTCCAGGTTAGTTATGTTCTAGAGATATCTTGTATATTCTTGAATTTCCTAGATAAGTGTAGAATGTTGTAGAATGGTATAGATAATTCTAAAAAATTTCAGGTTAGTTATGTTCTAGAGATATCTTGTATATTCTTGAATTTCCTAGATAAGTGTAGAATGTTGTAGAATGGTATAGATAATTCTAGAAAATTCCAGGTTAGTTATGTTCTAGAGATATCTTGTATATTCTTGAATTTCCTAGATAAGTGTAGAATGTTGTAGAATGGTATAGATAATTCTAGAAAATTTCAGGTTAGTTATATTCTAGAGATATCTTGTATATTCTTGAATTTCCTAGATAAGTGTAGAATGTTGTAGAATGGTATAGATAATTCTACAGAATTCCAGGTTAGTCTAGGTTTATCTTGAGTTATCTTGAGTTCTCTAAACATTTCTAGGCTTTAGAGAGATGTTTCCTCCCCTTTTTAGCTATAAATAGCAACATCTTCCTTCCCTTTCCTTGCACCATTCACAACCGAGAGAGAGTGAGAAAAAGAGAATCCAGCAGCTTGGACAGAAGCAGAAAAATATTCTCTATTTTTCAACCATAAAATAGAGATTTTAGAAGAAGCAAATAGCAACGTTAAACTCTATTTTTATGAGCTACTTTGAGGATATTCTTCTATTACTAACCCACACAAGTGTTAAGGGAGAAGTGGCAGTGAATAGGAAGCAGAAATCAGAACCAAAACCAGTACAAACTACCCCACGGTCAACGGTCAAAAATTGTAAAACGAATTTCAAGACAGATTGAATAGCTATTTGAGCTAAAAAGTCAGACTACAAAGTACAGGTAGCGTAGCGTAGCTTAGCAATTCATAAAAGCTTGTTTTACTACTTGAATATTTTATGTCCATGAAGTTTTATTTAAAGTGAAATATGTTTTTCATGATGAAATTAGCATGATATCAGCTTGGAAGTTTACTTCCATGTTTAGCTTGGGAGCTACGCTTCCATGTCAGCTTGGAAATTTTATTTCCATGTTAGGTTGGAAATTATATTTCCATGTTTTAGCTTGGAATCTTTCTAGCTTGAGTTAAAGGACTGTAGTAGCCTTTCTCTCATGTTCAGCTTGAAAAAAGTAGTTCTGCAGACTATCTTTTTCATGTCGTTGAGTGTGCCACCAACTATTCTTGATTCCATGGTTTATTTATATATCAGCTTGCTAATTTTTCATCAACCTATTACACTGAACTGAGAATTTATATTACATGGACTGATTTTTATTATATAAGTGCTTTTATGACTGAAATGGTATATTTATAAATGTTTATAAAATTATGCTAGCTACTGAGATACCCTTATCTCACCTTTTTGTGCTTTTCCAACTGACCATTTCAGGGGCTGAGTATAAGGGGAAATGTGTAAAGATTGATTGAACACTATTAGAGCACTCAAGTTTATTAAGTATTAGAATTATAGATTATTTTACTATGTACAACAGATTTGTAATTTATTTCAAACGAATGTAAAATTATCTTATGTTTAGAATTTCAATTATTATGTATAACCAATTATGATTTGTACTGAGAACAATTGTAGAATGTTCTTTTTGAAGGTACGAGTATTAAGCATTAGAATAAAAAAAAAATTTCAGATTTTAGTATAGTAAAATAAGGACGTTACATTTATTGTTTGGTTACTCATTTTTTTGCAGCATAGGTAGGAGAGGAGTTTCTTCTAAGGATGGGTTTTGGATGGCTCATTTTTTGTATACCACAGGTTGTAAATGGTTTAAGGCTTCATAATTTGTTTCAAAGCTCTAGTAAGGTGAATCAAATTTATTTGTTTCAGTTGGTGGAATATTCGATCCGAAAAGACCTTCATTTTGATTATCTCAATTAATGTTCTTAGAAATGGCTGAATTTTCTGTCTTGTATCTAATAAGGCATGCACAGGCAAGTGAATTGGGGAGAGGTTGTTGATTTGATTGAATTTTATTATCGAGACTAGTACTTTTTGTGTTTATGGGATAGGTAGATGTGGGGGTGTTTATGCATTTATTTTTTCTTGCATTAGCCGGCGATAGGGTCATTAATTGGGAGTTTAGCTGAATTTGTTTTGATTTTTTGTTTGGATTTTTTTTTTGTGTTTTGGTGGACCCACTTAAATTTGAATTTGAAAACAATCGATTTGGATCAAAAAGGCCTTTCCCCAATAACAAATAGTTTTCCAGTGGAGTTTTCCTATGGTTTAGAATTTGGGAAAAGAAAGATAATTAAGTTCTCATCGATTACTTGCTAAAACAGACCGTTGATACGAATCTCAAAAGGGAGATAAGCACTAATGTTGTATTCAACACAGATGTGGACTGAATTGGCTTGTAGAGTTTGTATGCGATGAGCATCAAGGCAACTACCATTCCCAGCAAGATCCCACTAGCTATCAGTGCTCGGGGTGAATGGTATTCTATTGGAAGTAAAGGAAGTTTGATCTAAATGGTGGTAGTTATCTCTACATTTGCTTTGTGTACTAAGATGTTGGGGCTCCATTACCGAACAAGTATCAAATCTCTTCCCAATCTCTAGAGAGAGGTGAGTATTTTTACTCAATCTTCACTTAAAAGGTTGTAGACCATGTAGAAATTTGCTCCGATATAAAGGATGTCTATGTCTGCTTTTAGTTTCCAGAGGCTATGTAGTCTTACTTTGAGGTAAGCTATTTCTAGAGGCTTTTCGTCATTTTTATTATGAATACGCTTTTCCATTGTCTTGTGAGATGGTTAGTTTGTTCAATCGAGAAATCGATGTTGGGAATGTTATTTATTGTGTCAATTTTGGTGGGTATTTTTGCTCTAGTTATTTGGCCAATCTAAATAGTGGTTGGCGATAGGTAAGTGATGTTTTGGTTTGTGGTTTTTTAGCAGAGGACATCTCTGAAAGATTATAGATGGAGATATGGAGCATGGTTTGATGGTGTGGAGGTGGGGCTACTTATTGATGATGAAGTAGGGTTCAATTAGTCAGTGGCAATGGTGGATGACGATCAGATGGCGATGGGCGAGAGAGGGTTTCTCTGGGAAGATATCTTTTTCAATGCCCTTGTCCAACTTGAAAAGTAGACACTATTTCAACTATTTCAACTTCGAATTTTCAAAATACTAGACACTATTTAGAGTATAGAGTATAGACACTAAATAAGGGCAAGAAATCAAAGTTGAAATATTTTGAAAATTCGAATGAAGAAAATGGGGATAAGGACAATGAGATTCAAGTATTATATTATTAATAGAGTAAGTCTATGAAAAGTTTAACTTCTAAAGAAGTTGAGATTTCTACTTTTAAATTGCATTGAGATTTATGTAAAATAATTTTTAATTGTCATACACATAAATTTTAAAATAATCTAATATTAATTTAATGGTGAAAAAAAATGAGTTCTCCACTCTATAGACTTTTCCTTGTTAATATAGTGGGGACATCATTTTCAACTTCCAACATATCACTCTCATTATTGCAATTTGTTTATGCTTTTCTTGCTCCGTTCCCTACAAAGCCAACCATTTTACAGTTACCAATTACCCATGCCTTTCAATTTGAAGTTCAATTTTTATTCGAATTATTCTCCATATAAAATTAATTTTCAAAAATATTTCTTTTAAAAAAAATTATGTTATATGACAATATATATATAACAATATATATATATATATATATATATATATATATTGTTATATATATATATATATATATATATATATATATAAAAGTCTAGCTAATCTTAGTTAATCCAGTAAGTTTCAAATTTTATTTTATATTAACTTTGGTCAAGTTTTGAATGAGAAGTGGACTCAGGCTATCTTGATAGACCAACCCACCGAACAAGTCTCATCATGTGCGACTTCTCACTTAAGGTTGTATTCATCTTATAGTTTATTTGATTAGTTTATAATTTATTTAATTAGTTTATAAGATTATTAAAAATGTTCAGTAAAATAACTTATTTTAGTAGCTTATAGCTTATTTTGATAAGTTATTTTGAGTAACTTATAACTTATGTACTTTTTTTTCTTTTTTATCTTTATTATTTTATAAAAATATCAATTATACCCTTATTTCATATTCATTATACTCTTTTATACATATATATATATATATATAAAATAAAATATGTAAATATATTATATATGTAAAACTATATTATTCATATATAAAATATAATAAAATTTATATTTTTAATAAATTATATATATAATAATTTAAATTAATTTAATTAAAAAAATAATATATTTATTTATATTATTTTGAAATTGAAAAATATTTACCCTTTTATGTCATTTTACACTTTTCAGTACTTCAACAGCTATTTTTATTGAACACTTCTAATTCAATAAGTTAATTTTGCTAAACAGAGCCTAAATTAAAAAGATTTCCTTTCAAATGCCATATTTTCTTTCTCTTTCAAGCCACCTTAGCTTAACTAATTAATTTCTCAATTCTATTACTTGAATCATATATACAACATCTTAACTAATTATGTTTAGTTTAACGGCTATTCTCTTATAATATAGTAATTCAGCTTTAAATTCTTGTTCGAAGATATATTTAGTACCCCACAAAGTCTTAAATAAAATTTTGTTAAATGAAGAATATTTGGGAAAAAAAAAAACAAATATATAGAACGTCTTGTATGAAGAATACGTAGCTCTCATTTGCCTTTCTACCATACCTTTTATATATGACTTTTACCTAAATCAGCCAACTTAATAAGATATATATATATATATATGTACACATACATAAGGCTATAGAATAAATGGTGGAAAAGATTAGAGTAATAATTCAATCCTCGTGCATTATGATTCTTTTACATTTTTAAATATATTAAAAAAAATTTATATCAACGTTTTGTTAACTGAATTATTTTTTTCATTTGTCACTAGTATTTTCAAATAAAGGTAATTTTACTTGAAATATTGTTGGATATTAAATGTAAATTTTTTTTAATGGGATTTGAATTGTTACTTGAATTATTTAATTATGAATGAAGTTAGGATAGAAAAATAATATTTAGAGCACGCTTATTTTTTAGAAAATTAATTGGTAAAAAAATTATAAATCTACTTATTTATCAAAGATCAAAATACTAAGATTTCGTTTCTACCAAAAATATGAAGTTTTCTTCATTGGTTAACATATATTATAGAAAGGAGGGTCATTAATCCGACGCTTTGTCACAATACTAATCATGCTTTTTCAAAAATAAAAAATAGAAATAAAAAGGTCAGAGCTAGCCTATTTTTTATTTTTATTTTTAATTTTTATTTACTGAAATGTATTTCAACACTAAAAACATTTTTTTTAATATTTTTATATTTAAAATATTTTTATTAAATTTAACTAAACATTTTTTAAATAAAAATAAAAACAATAAATGTCCAAACTAAATCCAACCTAATTTTGTCGTCCAACTCCTACTAGCAAACTTAGATGTTGATGAGTAATTACATAAAAATAAACAAAAGTCAATTTCAAATCAGTACCCCGATAATGATCGTACTTATTTTATAAATTAAAAAATAAATAATGCAGCCTGAATACCCCACGTGACTCCTGCAATTCGACATTGGGCCCACGTCAACATTCTTTTCATTCGCTTCATTCCCACGTGATGATAGGTTGCCGTTACATTCACTAACACTCCTTTTATATTTCACTGTTTTTTTATTTTATCAAAAAATGTTATAAAATTAAAGTAATCCTTTTTAAACTTATTGGACACAAAAAAATTAACTCAAAAAATTAGTTGATTATTATTTTTAAAATTAAAAATAATTAGTATTAATTAATTTAAGTTATTCGACACCTATTCTTTTTATATAATTTAGTATCAAGTTGAAGTCTATAATTTAACACTAAAAAAAATGATTAATTGCTCAAAAAAGATTAACAAAAATGTTAAATCACTATTATAGCTGTCAAAACAGGCTGGCGGGCAGGGTTCGAGCTGGCCCACGGCGAGCTCAATGTTATGCGGGCGGGGCCAGCCCGTTTATAAACGGGCTAACAAATTGACAACCCAGCCCACCTAGGTGAAAGCTGGTGGGCTAAACGGGCTAGCCCACCAGCCTGCGCTAAATTTTTTTTTCTTTTTGTAAAATTAGCTAGAAATTCCTTTTTTTTATTTTTTTTTATTCAAATTTCAATATTTATTTGCTCATTTGTTGTAACCAAAATACCAATCACTAAAAATTTTGATAATCAATGTATAATTAGATATCATTTTATGAAGAATAACAATTATCAAATAAAAAATATAAAACACCTACAATTTCCCTATCTTAAACTATTATGTTACAAAATAACCTTTGGAAGATAGGAATGAAAATGACATTAAAGCACTAATTTATTTTAACATTTGACAAGTTTTTAAAACTCTAATCTTCCTATATTATAAAAAATGATAATACATTTTTATTGTTATAACAGAAAAATAGTAAATATATAAAGTAAGACAATAAGTAATGTAATAATAGTATAGAATATAGATTATAGAATATTTAAAATTTTAAATAAGTGAATATGTAATATGTATTAAAATATTTATTTAAAAAAATTTTTTTAAGTGGGTTAAACGGGTAATCCCGGGTTATCCGGATTGAACTCGCATAACCCGCGGGTTGGCTGGCCGAGCCGCCTAGGCCCGAATTTAAACGAACTAAAAATTTATAAACACAACCCTCCCTTTTAGTGGGTTAAACAGCCCTAGTCACTATTCTGACATTTATTAGTTAGTTTCATCACGCAAATTTGTTGAAGGATTTTTATCAATTAATAAATAATAAATAAAAAAGAAAATATGCCCCGTCCTTCCATCAATCATGAGGAAGAAAAAATCAGAAATAAAAGGCCCCCACATCCAACCCTCCTTTCCCCCAATGACCGTCTTTGCATTTTTCTCTCAATTTTCATCTTCACAATGACCGGAGAACACTCGCTGCCGCCGTCTTCCGGCTGCCTCAAGTCGCCTCTTCTCCCGATTCACGGACCGCTCCGACGACCACAGACCCCGAGCTTCCCTGTCGCCGTCAAATCTCTACTCCATCTGAAAATCTTCTATGTAATCCTCGGACCCCTATTCTCCCTCCTGGTGTGCTTCCTTGCGAAGCTGGACGCTCCAGCGAGCAGCCGGAAGATGCTGGCGGTGATTGCGTGGATGTTCACTTGGTGGGTCACGGAGGCCGTGCCTCTTCCGGTGACCTCCATGTGCCCCCTGTTTCTGTTTCCCCTCTTTGGGATAGCTTCCGCTGATGACGTGGCACAGTCCTACATGGACGACGTCATCACTCTCGTTCTCGGAAGCTTCATACTAGCTCTCGCCGTCGAACGCTACAACGTCCACAGAAGATTGGCCTTCAATGTGAGTTCTCTTCTCTCGTGTTCTGTCACACCTTTTTGCTTACTTCAATTTTTTTCTTCTTCAAAACAAAGAACAGAGTTTCAAAAGTTGTATTTAACTATCTATTTATCAGTTTAATTATGACTTCTATTTTCTCCCTCATCCTTGCATATTTTTTATTCGAACAATGTTGAACTGTTTATCCATTCAGTTGTTCATTGATTTATATCCAATAAATTAACAAGTAATCTTTGGACACTTCTTGTATTTTCCATGATGATGTCGAATCTTCTTGTTTTGTCTTCTTTATCCGAAAATATGCATATTCTATAAGAATGTGAAGGGTGGTTTTAGCCATATACCTTTTTTAATATTTTAATTTGAGCCTACGGATTATGAGGCGGTGTTATTATTATTATTTTTAATTATCAAACTTATTTTAAATGATTAATCTAAATTTAGTTAGAGTTTTTGGAAGACTTTTATACACTATATGAGTCAATTGTTTAATTTTTGAAAAATTAGTTCTGTACAATTTAATTTTAAATGTTAAAAATAAATAAATAATTTAATTTTAATTTTTTTTATTAAGTTCATAACTTATGAAAATTAACTGATCCAATATTTAAATTTTAAAATTAAACAATAGAAATTGTATCTTTAAGAATTAATTTTTACATTTATTCCTTTTTTTAACGTTTGACTAGCATAATAAAAGAGCACTTTTTTTCTGTTCTACAATAAGATTTTCATTGCATTTTACTCTTAAAAAGATGTAATTTAAAAGTCGATTTAGTTTTTAAAAATATTTTTATTTTTATTTTTTGAAATATATTTTTTGAAACATTAAAAATATTTTTTAAATATTTTTTGATTTGGCCCTATTTCAAAAAATATTTTGTAAAAAATAATTTCATTAAACTCAATAAAACATATTTTAAAGCATTTTATTTTTAATAAAAATAAAAACAAAAAATACCTAAAAGCCTTTTCCTATTGGAATATTGAAGACTGATAACTCTCTATGTTGAATCAATATATTTAAAAGAATATAAATTATTAAAAACATGAGTATTAATTTGTGAGGGAGAATTATTTTTATAAATGTGGACCCCACAGGTGACGCTGTTATTTTGCGGTGACCCACTGAGTCCACCGCTGCTTCTATTGGGACTGAGTGCCACGTCATTCCTCGTGAGCATGTGGATGCACAACGTGGCAGCGGCGGTGATGATGATGCCGGTGGCCACCGGGATCCTCCAGCGGCTGCCGCCTCAGGAGCAGCAAAGCGACGTCGTTAACAAGTTCTGCAGGGCGGTTGTTCTGACGGTGGTGTACGCCACGGCCATCGGAGGGATCAGCACACTGACGGGGACAGGTGTCAACCTGATACTGGTAGGGATGTGGAAGAGCCTCGTCCCTGGGGCTAAGCCAATCAGCTTTAACACGTGGTTTTTCTTTGGATTCCCTACGGCCGTTCTCATCCTATTCTGTTTCTGGTGCATCCTATGCTTCCTGTATGTTGCGAAGGGCTCGGGTCGGGCTCTCTCAGGTTATTTGGATAAGGCCCACTTGAAGAGAGATCTTGAAGATCTTGGTACGCACAAAAATTCCTACCTCTATTTTGTTTTGTCAGAAAATAAAAATAGTTTTTTCTCCAAACCAATAGATATTATATAATAATATTGCTTATTTAAGTAAATTTTTTATGGTACTTTTTTTATTTAAGCCCAAACAGATCCTAGCTTTGATGAGTTTTGATGATGTTACTGGCTCACAAGTCATAAACTCTGTAGTACATGATAAATTGATAATGGCGCCGTTAAACCTCAAACAATCGGCGCCTAAAGTAAAAATAGAAATAGTTTCTTTATTTCATTTTTTTGGATTTCTTGAAAATCTAAAGTAAAATTTAGATTGGTGAATTTTTTTGAAACTTTTGACAGAACAAACAAAAGTTGCTTTGGTAAAAGAATTATTTCTGAAAAATGTTTTATAAAACAAATGAGCTTTTTTTTTTGATAAATAAATCAGCTCTTTTTTTAATGAGAAGCTATATATATATATATATATATATATATAATATCAACTAAAGCCTGATTACAAAATCATTACATGAAATTTAAAACATGAAAGAAATCATTTTAAACTGTAATATGTATCAAAGCACTCCTATAAATAGTAAAAGTCATGCATTAATTTTATAATTAGATCTTAGATAAAGAGTTTCTTTTTTTTTTTTTGCATCTTTAACTTAAAACATAAATAACTAAAAAGATATTTTTGAAATTTTTAAATTCCTCGTCTTCACCAGTCTTTCATACTACTTACATGATATATATTGAAAAACTATCTTATGTAAGTGTAAGACTTCTTTAGTGCTTCAAGTGAAACTAGTATTCTGTCTTGTTGGCAAGATTATTAATTGTTAACTATTATTAACTTTGTCAATAAAATAAGATTTCATTCATTCTCATCGCTTTCAAATATAAGTGACTGACTTCACTCTCACTATTTCTTCATTTTCACGTCAAAAATTTTTATCATGCATTTATCTAAAATACCGAAAAATTTAAAAAAAAAGTGAGAAAAAGGTGTAATTACTCGATATTGTTGGGTTTCAATAAATTCGTTTGTCGTTTTCTTTGCGTTTTTAAACAGTCAAATCGGCTTCGTTAATTGCCCCACGCACCAAATTGGTGGAGTGTGGACCCCAGTGGTGTGATGGTGTCTCCTTTCCTTTCCTCTTGGAAGAAGAAGCTTTTATTTACTTTATAATTGAAAATGTAAATGTAAAACGATTTTGTGTGACCCCAACATATTCGTATAATAAAGTTCCATCTTCTAAAAGATGAAGAGTGACATCACAATGAACTGGCTCTTGAAAAGATATCGTTGTCTGACTCTGATTCTACCTTAAATATCTTGTAATTTTCTCCACGTCTTATGTTTACAATGCCATGAAGTGCATTAATGGGCAGAATCCCCTGGCAAAATTCATTTGATTCCGTAAAGGAAAATATGTCGATGTGATTGCTCATGATAGTAACATTCGATTTTTTTGTCTCATCAAACATATACTAATTTATATTCCAAACTCCTTTTTTTTTTAATTTGGCTTTGTTGATAATATTTAGAGTAAATTATATTTTCTTTTTGTTTTTAAAATATCTCTCTCGGTCTAATTGAGAATAAGACGTTGCAAGTATTTTATTTATTCAGTTTTTTGTAAAAACAGCTTAAAAAATAGATCGTAATAAATTTTTTTTAACAGAAAATATAAAATTAGATTAAAATATAACTATTTCATAAATATAAAAGAGGGAAATGTATACCGTAAAAATAGAGAGAGGATGCGTATTTTGAAATCTTAGGGAATGAGAGTATAGTTTAGTGTAATATTTAATTGGGTAATAAAGTTGCGACTTGGGTATTTGCAGGTCCCATGGCATTTGCTGAGAAGATCGTACTGTGTGCGTTTGGGGTGCGTTTTATAGTTTAACGTACTGTTAAGTAGAAATTAGTTTTGTTAATTAGAATAATCAGCAGTAATTAATGATGAGTGATTAATGCAGTTGTTGATTGTATTATGGATGACAAGAAGGATCACAGATGACATTCCTGGATGGGGGGCTCTCTTCCATGGTCTTGTTGGGGATGGAAGTGTCAGTGTGAGTTTTGTCTCTCTATCTGATACCCTATATATATATATATATATATATATTCTAGATTTAATAATAAGTTGATTATGAATTATTGTTTAACTCAAACTATGTAATTCTTGTTGTATTAAAATTGAGCCTTGTGAAAGTTGACTAACAATAGAAAAGTCAACCTATTAAGATTTTCATAAAAAAAAATTTTTATTCTCTATCTATATATGTAGTGTTATAACTCCGTTGAAGAAACATATTTAAAAACATTAAGTTGAGAGAGTATACTCTCTTTTAGTTATCTCTCTCCTTTTATCCTTTATGTTTATACCAGATGATTAGTTGTCATTATAAGTTTTGTTTTTGTCTCGAGTACATATATGTTTGTTATTCATATATCTTATAGAACTATTTGTAATATTGGTGTATATGAATTGTTTATAAAATTCTTTCATCTCAGTGCGTATATGTTTATGGTTTGAATTGAATGTATAGGTTATGGTGGCAGTGTTACTGTTCATAATCTCAAACAAGAAACGAGAGGGGGAGAAACTAATGGACTGGGAAGAATGCAAGAAGCTCCCGTGGAACCTCATTTTACTTCTAGGAGCTGGTTTTGCCCTAGCCAACGGGGTTCAATCAAGCGGCCTAGCCGATGTGCTCTCAAAGACATTGGGCTTCTTACAGGAGGCTCCTTATTGGGCCATTGCGCCGGCGGTGAGCCTCATGGGTAGCATCATCACTGAGTTCATCACCTCTAATGATGCCACGGCCACACTCCTCACCCCTCTTCTTTACCACATGGCCAAGACCATGCGGGTGCACCCCCTCCTCCTCATGCTTCCCGGAGCCATCGCAACCGAGTTCGCTTACTGGCTCCCTACCTCCACCCCCTCCAATGTCGTTGGCTTTGCCACCGGTCACATTCAAATCCAAGACATGCTCAAGGTTGGCGTGCCTCTCAAAGTCGCTGGCATTCTTGTGCTCTCCTTTCTAATGCCAACTCTTGGTAAGTTTACTTCTCTTCTTCTAATGCCAACTCTTTACAGTTTCACTCAATTATATATTAATTTATTATTAGATTTTTATAATTTTATAATTTTATTTTAGCACTCTAAATATGTATGATTATTTATAGGTTAAATTATAATTTTAGTCTCTATAATTATAAATTAGTTCCTATATTTTATTTTCATATAAAATAGTCCCTATAGTTTTTCTATCCAAGTAAGTTAGTCTTTATCATCAGTATAATTAACTTTGTTGTTAAAATAGTTATACATGACATCTGATGTGTATATTTGTGAATATATTAGTTTGTCCAATCATTAATTTTTGCTTAACTTAGTTGTCATATCAACAAAATTTTCATTTTGTCCTTAATTCCTAATATTTCTTATTTTGCCCTTAATTTCTAATTTCCCTGGCCTAGTGTCTACACTAGGAATTAAGGACAAAATGAAAATTTTGTTAATATGACAGTTGAGTTGTGCAAAAATTAATAATTGAGCATGGTGACATGTTCACAAAGGCATATCTGCCATGTAGAATCATTTTAAATAAAAAGTTAATCATACTTATGGCAAAGACTAACTTACTAAAATTATAAGAACCAAAATTATAATTTAACCTTATCTATACATCGAAAGTGTAAATTTGATAATGAAACAAAATTAAATCACAAGTATGTTATGTTATGCAACTTATATGCAGTGTTTTGGGTGATTTAAATCATATATATTCTGAAAGATAGGTCTTTGTTTTGCAGGAGCTATTGTTTTTGGAACAAATGATAAAATTTGGTCAAATTCGACGGATGGCAAACTCTCTTTAGTGCCAAAAATGAGCTAACCCACTTGCGTCCCCAAATTGTTTTCAATTTTTTGGGTGTGGTGTGTACCATTTAGGGTTTGGGTGTAACGTGTACCATTTACTTACGGTGTCAAAATATGAAAGAAGTGTGCAACGACTAATACAGGTAATTACGGTGTGGATACCGTATATTATCTACAAAGCTTAATATTATTATGGATTTGATTATTAAGATCTTATCACTACGTCATCAGAAAAAGAAAAAGATATTATCGTTAAATTAAAATATGCTTGATATCACTATAATTTTACTTAAGAGTGATTTTAATCTCTATATTTTAAAAGTAATGATTTTAGTCTCTATAGTTTTAAAACTCATAAATTTGGTTCCTGAAATTATTTATAGGTTAGTCAACAATTAATAAATTTTTTGACTATTACACATGACACTAACTAAGATGATTACATCAACTTTAAAATCTACATCAGCACCACATGTAAGGCAAATGATGATGTGGCACTACATCACTTTTTTCCTTCTAACCCCCTCTCAGCACGTGGGCAAGTGAGATTTTTTTTTCCCCTTCTCTTCTTCTCTTTTGGTTTTTCGAATTTGTGCACCTTATCTCTTCCGACTTATTTCCTTCAAAGTTGAGTCTACCCCGTCCTCTGTTGGTGTCGACTATTATTAATTGATTCTTGAATTGACTTTGAAGCAACTCAGGAAAAACTAGACATGACTTCGATTTTATAATAGTTGATGACAACAAAGCACAGGGGAGCGGCACACGCCAAAGGAGATGATGCCGGTGAGAGACACGCACGAGGGAGACTCAGCTTCGAAGGAGATAATTCAGAAGAGATGATGTCACATCCCAAAACTTACATGTGATATAAACATAAAATACCTAGGGTGTACCTCCGTGGTACCCCATAATCTCTGTGAACATTCTTAATATCCATAATTGTGTGAATCATAAATATTCCAAGAAAGATATTTTGTATACATATTCAGAAAATGTTCAACTTTCAAACACTATACAGTACTATACAACCTCCCAAGCCTAGGTGACCTACTAGATTACAGAGCGTTTCCTAATCCTTACCAATTGTTTACCAGACAAAAGTGGAGTATATCCTTAAAGGCTATAAATTCTTCTCCTCAACCAAAGTATCTGAAAAGATAATCATGGAGAGTGTGAGTTTATCATAACTCAGTGAGTAAACAACTGTACATGAAAATATCATAAGCACAAACACCACATTTACTAATACAATCAATTTATCATTTATTTTAAATAATTATAGTATTATATGCCATAAATACTTGCACTGAGTGACTTGAGAATTTAACCCTCAAACTCTTTGTGCATAGGTTTTCACATTTATACACCGAGTAGTATGGGACTCTAACCCTTTCAAACTCGTGCATAGATTTTCACATTTATACACTGAGTGATATGGGACTCTAACCCCTTTCAAACTCGTGTATTGATTTTCACAGTTATACACCGAGTAGTATGGGACTCTAACCCTTTCAAACTCCTGCATAGGTTTTCACATTTATACACCGAGTAGTATGAGACTCTAACCCTTTCAAACTCGTGCATAGATTTTCACATTTATACACCGAGTAGTATGGGACTCTAACCCTTTCAAACTCGTGTATTAGATCTCGTAGATCTTTTGCTCATCAATAAAATAGTGAGAATTTATCACAATATAATTACTATGAAATAAATGAATTTACACATATTTTTATTCCCTTGAATGTCTATCATCAACCATAACAATCATCATATATTATCAACAGCGAGATTGATTATTTCTCACTTCAATAATGTTATAAACAAGACTTGTATTGTACCTTATCTAATAAGATCACATTAGTTTAGTAAGGTTATTCACTTACAAAATGTTCCAATTTATTCAAGGAACAATCACATCTAGTTCTTTAGTCAATTAGAGAAATCAATTCTCAAAGGTAATAAAATACCTTCCAATGATATTATACTTTTTCTCAACCTGAACACACACTGATAATCTTCTCAATTTCACAAATAACGCAAATGGGATTTATATTGTGCTTTGACTAATTTATTAAATTAATTTTGCAAGGTTGCCTACTCACCTGGATTCCACGCTTTTGGCGCTCCCACCTTGCGCCCCAATCATCCCTATTGTAACCAGGTAAAAACCATTAGGGTTACAAAATAGAGAAATTTCCTATCACTACTCTCGACCTTTACTCACATCTTAAGTCATAACTCCTAACCGGTAATGAATTTCTAAATGACACTTATACCATTGGAAACTAGACTCAAAGAGCTTTTCAAAGATATTAAAAAAAAAAACTGATGCTACAGTAATAGTCAACGGTCAACGCAGCTACAGTAATGTTGACCGAGTCAATGCTACAGTAACGTTGACCGAGTCAACGCTACAGTAACGAGAAAATCTGGAAAAATTTTCTCGGTGAACAGTAATTTCTGGGGAAAATTTTCGATGTTCTTCGTGTTCTTCATCCAAAAATCCTAAAATCATATCTAAAACAACATTTCTTTTGATTTCTTCCATGGGTTTTCATCCTTAATGTCTAAGGAGTGTTTTAACACCAAAACCCCCAATTTCTACCAACAATCCAAGCTCAAATCTCAAATTTTCATCAAGAACACTAACTTTTTCAAATATCCAAATTCTACGAAATTTCTTGTTCTAATAACATCATAAACCACCTAAGAATGTTTTACATTAACATCCACACTTAAATTCATCCATTAAAACTCAAAATCTTAATTTTCTTCCATAGATCCGAAAATGGAGAAAAAGAGAAATAGAGTAGATAAAATTTACCTCTTTACCTCTAGAACTCTTGAGAATCGGAAGTATGGTTAGAAAATACAAGATCGCCGGATGAAAATTTGAGAAATGATTGAAGAAGGGAAGGTGGAAATGAACGAATAACATGAAGCCTCGAGAGGAAGAAGGAGAAGAAAAACTAATAATTGTATGTGTGGGCCCCACTAATTTCTTTTTCGATAAAATCGCTCATAACCACCTTAGCTTATAAGATTTGTTCACTTTAATCCCTCTCGATGTCTCAAATACCACTTTAATCTCGAATCCATCATCTTTTCGGTACCGGACTCATAATTCATTCTCATAAGCTTTATTCTTCCTCTCAGGTTTCTATTTGGTCATTTCTCAAAAGTCCTCTATACTTTCTTTTCTTTTCACTTTAGTCCTTGAGAATTTGTAAAAATTTCCTAAATTAAAAATTAAAATTTCTATTCCCAGATTTTCTTCACTAATTCAAAAAGCACATTTTCACGTAATTAAATTTTTCACTAAATTTCAAATTAGACTTTAAATATTCATATAAATTCTTGAGATATTACATTCTTCCCCCCTTAATAGAATTCGGTCCTCCGAATTCAAAACTTAACTCAAGATTGAAACAAATGCAGATATTTTGTCCAAATCTCGTTCTCTCTTTTAGAATTTTCACAATCAAGTACAAAATATAACAAGTTCAACATATTTTTATTTCTCAAGTTTCTTCAGTACAAGAATTGTCTTATTTCTAGTACATAAGTTACAGGCAACAAACTGAACTTGATTTACAAAACAGATAATCTTAATACGCGAAGCTCAAATCAAATATTAGCTTAAGGTATAAATAAAAGAAAGAATAAATTAAGGACGAGGAGGTTTTTGAAATGCAGAAAGTGCTCCAGGTCTAGAAGAGGAAGGTGCTTCAGATCTTAAGGAGGAAGCTAATCGTTGCAGCCTAGAAAGAGTTTCTGGAGGAAACGTTTGGGAAATTTGGCGAAGTGCAAAGGTCACTCCATTCATACAGTCAATACACCTAGCTTGTTGGTCACGAAAATTTTGAGTTGCAAACATCGAATGTCTATCAACTCTATTCGCCAATTCCCTAAAATGACGATTCAAGAGCTTCTCTTGTTCTACAAAGAGACGATTTATCAATCTTCCCTGGTCCTCAAAGTGGCGGTTTATCAACCTTTCCAAGTCCTCCATTTTTTTTCTCATAAGCGCAAGCTCATCATTTGAAGATGTTGCTGTGCTAACATCCTCTAGCTTTACTACATCCTTTTTTCTTTTCTTAGCTTCTGATGACTCTTCCATGGATCTCTTATTCTTATAGTTCTCCAGACTAAGATTTAGATCCAGCTCTACCTTGCCAGCCTCAAAGTTTAAATTGAAAGATTTATTGCTGGCCATATTTTTCTGAGCTATAAAGGTTGTATGGAATGAGAGGTTTGATGCTAGAAAGCTTATAAGTAATGAACTCTTAGTGTAATGAGCGGCGTAATGGGGCATCCATTATTTATAGACGAAATTTAGGGCTACCAAAACCCTTACATCACACTCTAAAAATGGCCTCCAGACCTTATCCGTTGCAATGCCAACAATCTATAATAAGCATGCCAGAAAATAACAAAATATAATCAAATACAAAAGATTTCCTCAAAAATTTCGGCTAACTTTTGACTCTTGCTCAAATTATTAAACTAATCGCCGCTTCAATTTATGACTTCCTAACTCTGTATTTGTCTTATCCAATAATTCTAAATCGAGATATTACTCCATGAACGGGTAGTTTCATATTAACCTTATCTAGGTTTCTAATCCGTGGCTTTGCCCTAAGCTTACACATTTTCAAACATACATATTAAAATAAAAAACTTCTCACATTTACACATATCAAGTGTTACCATAAAGTGAGAAAATTTTTTTTTTACCTTTCTCTTGCCTCTACGAGCATATATGTATGTATGTATCAACATAGAGATACATCATTATCTATATATTTTCATCTATTCAAGTCCTTTTTAAATTTCAGACTTCTCATTCTCTGAATGTATGTAGAATCATTACATATTATTCCTGGCCATAACAAATAGCCTTCACTCTCAATGCATGGATAACATACATACATGGCATATGTATTTAAATACATATAATCACAATATAATTCAATCAATCATGTATATTATACTCAACTGAAAGCTTTCAAGAACAATACAAGAAAGTAGAGAAATACATTTTAGTTCATCATAAAAGCATCCAAGGCAATCTTTAATGGCTACGCTGTCGGCTTCTTAGAATTTCAGAAAATGCCAACAAGAGATATGAAAAATAAACAAGTATAAATCGGCCGCAAATCCACCGAATATTGACTTACGTGGTTTTACCATTAATGTGACACACTGTTGACACGCATGCCTACCCTAGGCTTGTGGCTTCCAGCTTGCAGAAATCCATAGGTTGAGCGTGTAGAAGTGCGGCGAAGAGATATCTTCTTTGGCGCTAAGTCTAAATTTTTCTCCATAAAAACTGCCCCGGAGTTCTCAGTTACTACACCACAAAGAGTAATCATCTCTGAGCCTACAATTTCCCAGCATTCCTCTCTCGTTATACTCCTGCAAAAACTTCTAAATTTTCTAAACCATGGCCACCAGGAAGTACATTGATCTCACAGTGGAGGACAAGGAAGAAGAGCTCGACTTAAACTTAAGTCTGAGCAAAGACAAGGGCAAGAGACCTTTTGAGGGGTCTCAAGAGGATTAAAAGGAGAAGAAGATAAAAATTGAGGAAGCTGAGGAGATTAGCACTGGCCACACGTCAGAAAACAAAATCGCTTGTCTAGAGAAGGAGGTGAAAAATCTGAAGAAGATGATAAATGACCTGGAGAAGTTAACTAAACGCAATAATGCGGCAATGACTTCAAGAATAGACAGGTTCTTCTATTGGTCTACCCAATGCTTCTGCAATCAACAACAAAGAAGTGTTGATTGTATGAATGGGATTTATACTACCCTCCGTGACATTGTTCAGTCTCTTGTTCCAAGAAATGGTCGAGGGGTGATGATACAATACAACCCTCCTAATCCGAGACCACCTCGCTTTTAGATTACTCATGCATGAGTAATTTCCCTTTTTTTTTTTGCAATGTAATCCTTCCGCTTTTAATGCCAATAGTTTCTTTTACTAGATGGTACTCTAAATAATAATAATAATAATAAAATGAAGAAAGATAAAAGAAATTAGCCACACAAAATCAATAACAAATTCAGCTTATAAGCCAATCACATAAAAAAAAATTTAATGACCCTATAAGCTGACACAGAGACAAACAGAAGCTCTATACAAGTCTCGTTGTCTTTCCCCTTATCATACGGGAGTAGATGAAGGCTTACCATATAGATCAATTGAACTCGATATTATGCCCTCGAATTATCATGAATTCTTGCTTAAGAACCTCGATTCGCAAGCTTTCCTTAAACTAACACTCTGAGGCACAAACTACCATAAGAATATCTTTCTAGACCATTCCAATCATACATCACGTTTAACAATTATGAATGTTCATACGCCAACAGCCTACCTTTAACATGCTCTAATTGTTCCAATGTTACAAAACTTCTACATTGTATATATATATATATTTTTTTTTTGAAACACTTCTATCACATAGTACCATCATGCCAATCCCTAACTAAACAAGTGCAACTTTGGCGAGTCGCCCCTAGAGAAGACTTATAACATACCTCAATATCTCTTATGCTAGGTTCTATTTTACCGTAGTATCTCCCTTAGGGAAAAACTACCTAGCCCACATCTATTTTCTCAACCAAGCTTTTATCAAGGAACATATTATTTAGGACTTACATCCTCTTTCATAAATTACATCTGTCTGGCATCTATCAAAATCAAATCTTGATCTGCCTCACAAGGGTTCTTTCCCATTCTTGCATTAGTAATCTGCGCTATATTCTTTGTGAAAATCTTTCTTGAACTCTAGCCCATGCCTCATAATCAACTTTACCCCATCTAATACATCACTCTTGGCCCAGCCCTCAAGCCATATTCTAGCAATTACTGATCCTCAGCTTTAAGAGTACACTACAGAGTTATGTTCCCAATTTCTCAAAAAGAAAAATTTCATACAGAGATCACCTTTTCCATCGGTATAAAGATCATACCTCCAACAAGTTCCAAAGTTCCACATATGAAATCAATTATCTCATATTGTAACAAAATTATCTCTAACTAACTCCATCGAAGGGTAAGTTATGACAAGAACACTCAACTTTACAAGGTCTTTTATGGAACCTAATCCCATGGTCATGCCGCGGTTCATGACAATGGAAAAGGGCCCACAAAGAACACTTTGCTCTGTAATCTATAGGGGACCTAAAACCACCTCTGATACCAATTTGTCACATCCCAAAACTTACATGTGATATAAACATAAAATACCTAGGGTGTACCTCCGTGGTACCCCATAATCTCTGTGAACATTCTTAATATCCATAATTGTGTGAATCATAAATATTCCAATAAAGATATTTTGTATACAGATTCAGAAAATGTTCAACTTTCAAACACTATACAGTACTATACAACCTCCCAAGCCTAGGTGACCTACTAGATTACAGAGCGTTTCCTAATCCTTACCAATTGTTTACCAGACAAAAGTGGAGTATATCCTTAAAGGCTATAAATTCTTCTCCTCAACCACAGTATCTGAAAAGATAATCATGGAGAGTGTGAGTTTATCATAACTCAGTGAGTAAACAACTGTACATGAAAATATCATAAGCACAAACACCACATTTACTAATACAATCAATCTATCATTTATTTTAAATAATTATAGTATTATATGCCATAAATACTTGCACTGAGTGACTTGGGAATTTAACCCTCAAACTCTTTGTGCATAGGTTTTCACATTTATACACTGAGTAGTATAGGACTCTAACCCTTTCAAACTCGTGCATAGATTTTCACATTTATACACTGAGTGATATGGGACTCTAACCCCTTTCAAACTCGTGTATTGATTTTCACAGTTATACACCGAGTAGTATGAGACTCTAACCCTTTCAAACTCGTGCATAGGTTTTCACATTTATACACCGAGTAGTATGAGACTCTAACCCTTTCAAACTCGTGCATAGATTTTCACATTTATACACCGAGTAGTATGGGACTCTAACCCTTTCAAACTCGTGTATTAGATCTCGTAGATCTTTTGCTCATCAATAAAATAGTGAGAATTTATCACAATATAATTACTATGAAATAAATGAATTTACACATATTTTTATTCCCTTGAATGTCTATCATCAACCATAACAATCATCATATATTATCAACAGCGAGATTGATTATTTCTCACTTCAATAATGTTATAAACAAGACTTGTATTGTACCTTATCTAATAAGATCACATTAGTTTAGTAAGGTTATTCACTTACAAAATGTTCCAATTTATTCAAGGAACAATCACATCTAGTTCTTTAGTCAACTAGAGAAATCAATTCTCAAAGGTAATAAAATACCTTCCAATGATATTATACTTTTTCTCAACCTGAACACACACTGATAATCTTCTCAATTTCACAAATAACGCAAATGGGATTTATATTGTGCTTTGACTAATTTATTAAATTAATTTTGCAAGGTTGCCTACTCACCTGGATTCCACGCTCTCGGCGCTCCCACCTTGCGCCCTAATCATCCCTATTGTAACCAGGTAAAAACCATTAAGGTTACAAAATAGAGAAATTTCCTATCACTACTCTCGACCTTTACTCACATCTTAAGTCATAACTCCTAACCGGTAATGAATTTCTAAATGACACTTATACCATTGGAAACTAGACTCAAAGAGCTTTTCAACGATATTAAAAAAAAAAAACTGATGCTACAGTAATAGTCAACGGTTAACGCAGCTACAGTAACGTTGACCGAGTCAACGCTACAGTAACGAGAAAATCTGGAAAAATTTTCTCGGTGAACAGTAATTTCTGGGGAAAATTTTCGATGTTCTTCGTGTTCTTCATCCAAAAATCCTAAAATCATATCTAAAACAACATTTCTTTTGATTTCTTCCATGGGTTTTCATCCTTAATGTCTAAGGAGTGTTTTAACACCAAAACCCCCAATTTCTACCAACAATCCAAGCTCAAATCTCAAATTTTCATCAAGAATACTAACTTTTTCAAATATCCAAATTCTACGAAATTTCTTGTTCTAATAACATCATAAACCACCTAAGAATGTTTTACATTAACATCCACACTTAAATTCATCCATTAAAACTCAAAATCTTAATTTTCTTCCATAGGTCCGAAAATGGAGAAAAAGAGAAATAGAGTAGATAAAACTTACCTCTTTACCTCTAGAACTCTTGAGAATCGGAAGTATGGTTAGAAAATACAAGATCGCCGGATGAAAATTTGAGAAATGATTGAAGAAGGGAAGGTGGAAATGAACGAATAACATGAAGCCTCGGGAGGAAGAAGGAGAAGAAAAACTAATAATTGTATGTGTGGGCCCCACTAATTCCTTTTTCGATAAAATCGCTCATAGCCACCTTAGCTTATAAGATTTGTTCACTTTAATCCCTCTCGATGTCTCAAATACCACTTTAATCTCGAATCCATCATCTTTTCGGTACCGGACTCATAATTCATTCTCATAAGCTTTATTCTTCCTCTCAGGTTTCTATTTGGTCATTTCTCAAAAGTCCTCTATACTTTCTTTTCTTTTCACTTTAGTCCTTGAGAATTTGTAAAAATTTCCTAAATTAAAAATTAAAATTTCTATTCTCAGATTTTCTTCACTAATTCAAAAAGCACATTTTCACGTAATTAAATTTTTCACTAAATTTCAAATTAGACTTTAAATATTCATATAAATTCTTGAGATATTACAGATGAGGCATACAAATTCCAAAACTAAAAGAGAAGAGAAGAAAAAAAAAGCATCTCATGTGTGCACGTGTTGAGAGGAGATCAAAAGGATAACCAAAAAAAAGTGATGTGGTGTCACATCATCATTTTCCTTACACATGGCGTTAATGTGTATTTTAAAACTAATGTAATCATCCTAGTCAGTACGACATATAATGGTCAGAGGGTTGACTAACTTATGAGTAATTTCTGAAACCAAATTTATGAGTTTTGAAACAATAGGGATTAAAATCATTACTTTTAAAGTATAAGGACTAAAATTACTCTTACATAAAATTACAAGAACTTCAAGTATATTTTAACCTTATCACTACATAATCTTGATTATTAAGATATTATCACTACATCTAAATATTAAATAATTAAAACTATTTTTTTAACATTTGTAGGCGTTTATACATGTCAAAAAAGATGTCACTAGAGCATTTAATGTCGGAAAATTTTTCAATCTTGTCGTGAAAAATGATGGAATAAAGATATATTCAAGCAATTAAGAACTTAATGAAAAAAAAACCAAATGATCTTAAAGGATAAAATCCGAACAAATTAGATTCAAACTCTACAAACAAATGTAATATAAATGTATCTTATTAAATTAGATCTCATAAAAACTTTTAAAAAATTTTAGACATCAATTACTTTGAATACATCTTTTGTTGACATATATTTAGTTCGTATAGAAAATAGATTCAAATAAAAAATAAATAATTTTAATTATTTAATATTTAGTTTTAAATATAATTTCTTAATATTCATATATGTATTCATATTCAAATCTCTTAATTAAAAAAATATCTCATTAATATTTCAATGACTAAATTGAAATGATTGTAATTTTTTAAAGACTAAATCAATAATTTTCTCTAAATTTTATTAACAAAAATTTTTAAGTAAATACATAATGAACATTATTTTTATTTTGTTTGAATCCATTAACTTATCACATATGCTAAAATACACTAAAAAAAAATTAACAAAACTCTTTTATTATTACTGATAGTGGAACAACATACCCATCAAAACCTACCATGGATTGTAGTTGAGCTCAAATAGAGTTGGGCCTAGGCCTAAATTTGCGTTTAAGATTAGATGTAAATATTTTTATTTAGGTTTAAGAATGAGATGAGCCAGTGTTTAATATTGACGTTTTTCTTCTATTCTAGCCCAAATAGCAATCTTCAAAATGAGAGGAATCTGATATTTTGCAAATCTGAAATATTTTAGAATAAATTAACAATCTGGCCTTTGAAATACCATAGTTGTTTAAATTTAGAGTTTCAAAGATTAAACTTTTTCAATTTTCTCCTTAAAACAAATTATATTTACCCTCAAATTTGTCCTCTCATTTGTCAAACTGAGTTTTGGCAAATGAAAGTTTTGAGATTTTATGTACGAGACCATTGCAATAAAAATAATTAAATTGAGATAACATAATTTTTTAAGAATTAAATTAAAAGATTTAGTCTTTTAAATATCCAATTGAGATAATTATAATCTTTTAAAGATTAAATAAATATTTTACTCAATTACAATAAAATTTTGAAACTTATAAAATTTTAAGCTAACAGTTGAACTAATAACCTAATCTCCTCCTCCATAGGTTAATGACTGCCTTACATCTTAAAACTATGCAATTTATTTTTTAAAGATCGGTCTATGTTTGAGGATCTACCAACTTTCATCATTACTACTAAGACCTAATGCACCATTAAAAATAATTAATTAAAATATTTTCTATTAAAGCAAACAACAACAAAAACCGTTATAAATTTATTATTCGCCTTGTTTCTTTTTTTTTTTTTTTTTGCTTATGAATCATGGGTAGGGATTGGTTAATGTAATTCAACACGGTGTCATCTTTTCCCTGGTCTTTTTGGTGAAGGGTGCCGTTGAGTATGTAAGAGAGCTAGTCAGAACATTCAATGACTTGAAATTGTTTCTTTCTAAATTTTTGTTAATGACCCTGATTTATTTGCAAGTGGATCCCTTCTTTGGTGCACGGCACCAAGCAAAGTGTTTGATGCATACACACCATTTAATTGATATAATCAAATGAATCTCACACAAATAACTAGATCTCATATCGATCAAACGATGTATATGTATCAAACTTTTGCTTGACATACGGTGCCAAACAAAATAATCGAATTTGATTTATTTGTCCCATTGCAATGTATGTGTCCTTCTAACTATCTAACTAATTTAATATGACTCGTCGCAAATGGATGTAATTTTACTTTTTTGAAAACATGTATATTAATAAATTTTTATAAGGTACTCTATTTTTATTGGTTGAATGAATAATTAATGCTTCTAAAAAAGTATAACTATTAAAATTTTATAATTTTTAATAAATACTTCAAATTTTGATTTGGCTAAGTGCCTCGTCTAAATAGCTTGAATAATTACTATTTTTTAAAAGGGCATTAATTTTTCATTCAACCCATAAAAATTGAATATATTTTGAGAACATATTAACATAGATATACCAAAAACGTGATTACCACTTATTTGAGATTAAGGAGAGGTCCTGTGATATATATGCGAACAATGTTAAGTCAATTATAGAGACATAATCTAAATAAAAAAAATTGGCCAAATGCAGAAGTAAATCGATTATGAAAATTGCAATTAGAATAATTATGGTTATAGGATCCGAATTGGCCCAGTCCAGCTTGACCTGGAAACCAATGACCCAGTACCTAGTCCAATCTGGGTCAAGGTCAACTCAGCGACTTGATGAGCTTGGTTTCTTTTTTTCTTTTTAATTTATGTTTACTTCAGCTTTCCCTTTCCTCCTTCAATCAACTTTCCCAAAATCACTTTCGCTGAGCCTGAGATTCTAAGACGTACACCTTAGCCACCGTCGATCTCAAAGATCCACAGCCAAGACCACCCTTGCCATGGTAATGAGGTAATCTCATCTTAGAAATGTTGAGAATGCCCTAGTGTTATGTATGTAACTAGAGTAAGTAACCTTATATGTTGTGTATGTGCCCGCATGATGAAAATTCACACAGTGGATACATATTGAGAATATATCCAGTTTAAGGACACTAGTCAAGAGACTTAGTGTAGTTGGATGCTTGATTATCATATGTGTATGAATTGTTGGGTTGTCTAAAAGTGTATTTGTAGAGTAAGAAAACCTCACAGAGAGGTTAGGCACATTAGTAGAAAAATATGTGATAATGAATTTATTTGAATAAACGATTATATATATATGGGCATAGTTGCAACTAGCAACATGGGTGCTTGTTACTTAAATAAGAAAGTTGAGATTTAAACACCTCGATGAAAGTTAGTATCATGGTGAATGACAACTCAGAATTAAGAAATGCATACATGAATGCACAAGACAACATAAGTGGCATGTTGTACGTAGACAAGAATTCCGTAAGTGGATAATTAAATATAAAACATGTTTACAATGATTAACAACACAAGAGCTTGAACTGACGTCTTATATATATATATATATATATATATATATATATATATAATCGGCAACGTAAGATTGTGTTGCAAAAGATTGAGAAATATGAAATGAACATTAGTACGTCGCATGTGAATGTGAACATAGAATGTTATGGGTAGTGTGATATGAAGTCCTAAGAGGACAAGTCTTATAGTTGAAGTCTCAAGGGGACGAGTCTTGCAATGTGAAGTCTAAAAGGATGAATCTTGGATATGTGAAGTTCAGAAGGATGAACCTTGTGATGAGAAGTTTGAGAGAACGAATTATGTAGATGTGAAGTATAATGGGATGAAACAGGTGAATGGGAAGTCCAAAAAGGACGTAACGTATGAATACAATTGTGAAGTATGAGTTTACTTGATTATAACTTTGGTTGTGACTATATATGTATTTACACTATTATGATATGTGAATACGCAGATGAGCCATGAGTAATTGTGATATCTTGGGCAGTGTACTGTTATGCGAGGGGATGGGAACCATACGGTTCATGAATATGAATGTAGGGTGCTAATCAACTGTGTTAACAATATGGATGTGGGCCGTAGGGCAACAAAAGCATCTGTACTTGTTTATGTAATGTAATGAGACCTTTTGACTTTCCTTATGTATCTTACCATAATTCATGTATGTGTGCGGATACCAATGCTTTACTGGATGAGTTTTGCATGTGTTTGTATAGTATTATCTACTTACTGAGTTTTCCAAATTCACGCTTTTTATGGCTAACATTTTCAGATCTTGCAACTAAAGTTGAGGATGATCCATTAGAGGAGTAGTGGACTTTTCAAGGTGACTTTTCCTGTAATTGGGTTAGTACAGATTATGTATTATTGTACTTCGGTCTAAAATGCTTTGTAGTGGTATAGGTTACCTAGGTCTTGGAGTTGCTTATATATATGTTGTGAGATATTATATGATTGATATAATGTGTTGGTGAGAAATCATTTGTTTTATAATGTTAAATAAAATTTCAAGTGAATGCGTGGAAAGAGTTTTATTTTTAAAAATGAAATGTTCTTTATTTATTTTACTAATAACATGAGTTAAGATGTGATGGGAATTGGTAAGGTTTAGTCCTAAGGGTTTTGGGAAGGTTTATCCTTAGATTCCGTGCTTGGGTTTTAGAGTTTGACACTATAAAATTGCAGACCAATCAGGCCCACACCAACTCAACAAAATAGTTAGCAAGTTCGTCCACATAAGCATTTAGTTGGCGTCCACCTCAACATATGCATCCAAGTCAACATAATTGCTTGCTAATTAATTTAAATATGCAGATTTGAATATAGATTAAATTGAGTCTAGCTAATCATTCAAGGTGATATAAAACTCAGAAGTCAAATCATATTCAATCATAATTAGTTTAGATCAAAATAATTCCAAAACATCATTAAATTAGAGAGTTGTTCATGATTGAATTGTAATAAGACTAAGGGACTAAAATACATATAAAAAAGTTAGATATTAAGCAATAAAAATATAGCGCCTTATCTTGAAGAAAATGGAAGAAGAAGAGTTTTGAGCAAGTTATTTAAAGGAAATTTTGTAAGGGACAAGCGAGGAAAAACCTTTCACTGATCCCTTGCCATACTAAACTTTTTATAGAAATGAGTGATTATTTCCCTTCCTAAGTACTTTAGCGAGGGAAATAGTTCCTCGCTAATCCACTGCATTTCCGGTGTTATCCTGTCAAGTTTAGCAAGGGATTATGTCGTTGGTGTTCGCTTGCTATTTAATGAGTGAACAGCGAGGGACATATCCCTCACGAAAGTCCCTTTCTATTTCATAGTTTTCTTTTAGTGTTTTAAAATTAATGTTTCAGTTAAATGTTTCATTAATTATTTTGATTAAAATACTAATAAACAAAACAAAGCTTCACAACTTCTTGTGATCTTGAATAATTGTCTTTGTAAGATTAGTTGAATGACATGGGGAGGCTGAATTCTTGGATTCTTTGAAATGCAAAAGGGAAAATTCCTTATATAGTATTATGCTAATTAAAAAAGAGATGGTTTGAGAATTTGTCAAAAAAGTTTTTCTTTGTTTTCCAAGAAAAATGTGAAAGGTTATTTTAGCATTCTTATGGTCGCGAAAGCTGTTGCCCAATACCCACCAAAAGAAATGACATAATGAGTTGACTTTATATAAGTTTTTTCTGATTGAAGGTTATCTGTCAATTCTAGACGATATGATATTTCTTATTATCAAAATTTTTTTAAAATATCTATTTTTAATAGTAGTTTATTTGTCTATTTTAGATGTTATAATATAATACTTTTCACTTTAACAGTTCATGGTTTACATCGTGCTTTCTTTGAATAGTCAAATGGTTGGAACAAAGAGGAACCATCGTGATAATAATCTTATTTTTGAGGGATTATTTTGAGAATAACATATCTATGAGAGACTAAATTGTGAACACTCCCAATTGTGAGGGACCAAAATAGAATCTCATTAGCTTGACATGGCACTTAATATCGCTACATCATTGTATGGTTTCCAAATTATTTGCTTATATAATTATTATCAAGTTCTTCAATCAAAACATGATAAGTGTTTAGTTTTTAAATCAAAACACAACAAATATATAATTTTTATAAAATAACTTTATATTTTTTACAATTTATCATTGTATGATTATTTTTTCATAAAACTTTTTACATATGTTTTGTTTTTGTGTAAAATCTAACAATAAATATATAAGAAACTATATACAAGTCATTTTCTTTTCTAAACCAAAAGTCCTGAAACATATAGGCTCTACAGGAAAACTCAAGAGAATTAAATATAAGATAATTTTGATATTTTTTTAATTTCAAGTTTAAATATAATGTTTTCTTAGAGAATAGACAAAAAAAGAAAAGAGCTGAAACTTTGATTAAAATTTTTTTATTTCTTATTTAATCTTTATTTTTCTCGATTTAAATAAATTTATGATTAATAAATGAAAGCATCAACATCCGAAACTCATATAAGTACAAATATTTTTATAATAAATTACATTAACTACTTGTAAGATATGACTAATTACACTTGATTTATTTTTTTTATATGACATTTAATTTTGTTGACATTCAGATTCAACTCGTGAAAAATTCTCGTCCAATTTACTTTTTATTAAAATAATTTAATTTCTTATATAATATGAAACTGTAATTTAATTTTTAAAATGGTAATAAAGACAATTAAATTGTTGTTAAACTCTAACATAAAAGTATGATTTTGTTCTTAATAAAACACTGAACATAGTTAAGTAATAATTTGATATTTTAGAAGGAATATATATTTTGTAAAAAATTAAACTATTAAATATATATTTAATAGTTTAATTTTTTACAAAATATATATTCCTTCTAAAATATATATTTAAAATAAAAATAATACAATGTGTAAGACTCAAAATTTCAATTGTTGAACAAATCTATTGATGATTGCAAATAAATGGAGGTGTAAATGTTTTTTCTTTGTCAATAAGTTCCACAAAGCAGAGATTTCTTGCTTGGCACACCCACGCCTTTTAATCGGTGAGCTCCACTTGCTTATGTAGAGTTCATACCAATCGAATGGTGTGGATATGCCAAATTTTTCGTTTAGCGTAAGAATTCTTTAATAGAATATAGTTGCATATCTAAATATCTTTGCATTTACCAATGTTTTTTGAATATTTTTTTTATTTTGACAAAAAATAATTATAAGACATCTTTGTATTTACAAGATCTTATTTATTATTATTATTATTATTATTATTATTTTACAGATACTCAATTCACACGTTAGTATAGTATCACGGCAAAATTTACCAATAATAATGCGGTTCCTATCCTACAATTTATTTTGCCCAATAATACTTCAATCTTTTCCATATAAAGAAAAAGTTTTTTTAATCTTTTTTTCTTTTGTAATTATTATTTATCTTTTACAAAACCATATTTAAAAAAAAAGGTGTTAGCGTATCAAGATATTAACAAGTATATAATATTAATTGGTTAAATTTTATCAAAATAAACGTTTAATTTCTATAGCTATTAATATACAAAAAGCTTTATTTTTTACTATTTTTCATATTAAAAAGGATATATCTTTGATAAAATAAAAAAAAATTAACATGTAATTTCACTATTTGATTAAAACAAACTTATATTATAGAGCTAAATATTTTATAACTTTCTTTTAATTTTTCATGTTTTACAAGTATTTTTACTCTACATCAAAACGTTAAATATGTCTTTCACGACATTTAAGTAAAATATTTTAATTTTTTTTAACTCCACATGTGCTTTTTTTTTATTGTTATATTAAATAAAAATCTTTTTTATCTTTTAAGTACAATGCACATTACTGTTAGATTCTAAAAAAACAAAAAAGCAAATTTAACAAAATTGTGGAAAGATGAATTTGTCAAAGGTAATCACTTTGTTATGCAAAAATGAAATTCAAAATATTCCTCAACGAATGTGTGCATTTTCATATGATTAATATTTAAAAAAGAGAATTAAAAATACCTATTTTAACACACACACACACACACACACATATATATATATATATTAATTAATACTTTATAAAATGAATTTTTGTTTAATTTAATCGGTTAAATTCTAGAGGAAAAGAAGATTACGAGGAAAAAAAAAAAAAGCGTTTGAGACAAAATGGCGTAGTTGAAAATCACGTCAGTACTAAGTTGATATCTATCTTTTTCTGGTAAGAGAGAAGATTGAAACAATGCTGTTGCTCGTAAATGTAATCCATGCTACATTGAATTCGGAACCTGAAAATTTCAAGATTTGTATAAATATAATTTTGACGATAGGGAATAATTAACGCAAATCGGTTTTCATATTCTCCGACGCTGAGAAAATCGATCTTCGAATCAGAAGCGTTTAGATAAACAGCGACAATAGGACTCTGCGTGGCGAAACCCAAAAGGCTCCCAAGAGTCCCCTCGGTGGGGCTCCGGAGAGCCTCCTCATCGATGGGGCGTAGACTTGCTTCCGCGCCAGCAATGTTGGACCATACAGAATCGATGAGGAGGATGAGGAGTCTGTTCAAGTCGAGGCCCCGCACGCCGGCTGATCTTGTACGCGTAACTCGAGATCTTTTCGTAGCTGTTGAACTCAATGTCGATTCCGGGGAAATCAAGCGCGAGGAGAAGGTCCTTCAATGAAAATTTCTCCCTTCCATGGCATTCTGTGTTTTGAATTGCTGGCTGTTTGTGTAAGCATGTTTTTTTAATTGCATTTTGAGTCTGAGCTCTCATTTCGTCTCATATATTGTTGCTTTCTGATTACGGAAACAATGTAATTCAAAACAAGCCTGAAATTTTAATTTGCTCTGTTGAGTGTCTGAGTTTTTTCTTCAGTCATGTGGTCGTAGAAGATGGCTGGGTTATTAACTATTTTGACGTTTAATTGTTTATCTATTCGTGCTTTTTTAGCTGTCAAATGGATTATAATTAGGGTGGTACTGGTAAATTGGTCCTTGGTCATCTATTTTTGCCTTCAATTATATGCACGTTTCAAAAAGATTATATTTTGATATTTTTTATGCTTGCTACGCGAGCAATGTGACAAACCCAGGATCCTAATTTGTAATTCAAAATAATCTGGCAGCTCGGCTGTTTCTGTTGTGCTTCAATTTATGCATTCAACAACAACAACGACAACAACAACAACAAAGCCTTATCCCATTAGGTGGGGTTGGCTACATAGATCACACGACGTCATTAAACTCTATCAATGACTAACTCTTTAGGTATCTCATTTACTAGAAGATCCCGTTCAATAACTTCTCTAAGTGTCCTTCTTGGTGTTCCTCAACTTTTTTTTACAGAATTCCAAACCATCTGCCCAACTCTCCTTATTAGTACTTCCAATGATCTTTTTTGAACATGCCCAAACTACCTTAAACGATTTTTAACTATTTTTTCCTCAATAGGTACTACTCCAACTCTACCTAGTATACGATCATTACAGATCATATCTCTTCTTGTATGACCACACATTCAACACAACATCCTCATCTCCGCTACTCCAATTTTATGCTCTTGTTGTCCTTTCATCGCCTAACATTTACTCCCATATAAAATTGTTGGTCTTATAGCAGTACGATAAAACTTTCCTTTGAGCTTATCAGGTACTTTTTTATCACAAACAACTCCTGATGCCATTTCCACTTCAACCACCCAGCTTGTATCCTATGTGTCACATATCCAATAATTTCACCGTCATCTTTTATAACTGATCCCAGATACCTAAACTTTGACATTTGTGATGATAACCTGATCTCTAATTTTAATCTCCAACTTGTTTCTAACTTGTCGCTTGTTAAACTTACAATGCATATATTCTGTCTTACTCCTGCTTAGACGAAAACCTTTTGATTCTAAAGTAGCTCTCCATAACTCAAGTTTAAAATTAATCTCTTCCCTTGACTCTGCTATGAGAACAACATCATTTGCAAAAAAACATGCATTTAGGGATTCCTTCTTAGATGTGTTTCGTTAGAACAACTAAAACCAAGTCAAACAAATAAGGGCTCAAAAATGATCCCTGATGTAGGCCAATCTTAATAGGAAAGTCTCTAGTCTTCCCTTCAGACGTTCTCACACTAGTTGTAGCCCCCTCATATATATCTTTTATAACTCTAATATACGCAACTCGTACACCTTTCTGTTTCAAGATTTTCTACAGCACCTCTCTTAGTACTCGATCATAAGCTTTTTCCAAATCAATAAATACTACATGCAAGTCTTTTTATTTACTTCGATACCTTTCCATCAACCCTCTTAGAAGATAAATAGCTTCCATAGTAGATCGGCCTGGCATGAATCCAAATTGATTTTCATAAATACTCATCTCCATTCTTAATCTACATTCAATCACTCTTTCCCATAATTTTAGAGTGTGACTCATAAGCTTAATCTCTCGGTAGTTTGCGCAGTTCTAGATGTCTCCTTTGTTTTTATATATAGGCACTGAAGTGCTTCTTCTCCATTCCTCAGGTATTTTCTTGGACCTTAAAATCTCATTAAAGAGCTTAGTTAGCCAGATAATACCCTCCTCCCCTAAACACTTCCAAACTTCAATAGGAATACTTTCAGGGCCAACGGCCTTACCATTGTCCATTCTTCTAAGAGCTTCAATTTATGGATTAGGAAAAAAAAAAATTTGACTTCCTACTTATAATGACTTTCTAGAACCTAAATTCATGCATATATAATTCGTTTGCAGCTGATTTCATCATTGATCAATTTTCATCATTGATTTTCATCTTATTTATGCTTCATCTTAGCTGCCTGCAAATACTAGCAGCAATTTTACCAATTCTTACTTGATGGTTCAGATGTCAGTGTTATGTAACTATATCAGGGAGATAAAGCTAATTCTTTATGGAGATAGTGAATCTGAGCCAGTTCCAGAATCATGCGCGCAAGTGACTCAGGAATTTTTCAAGCAGAACACACTGCGACTTCTTATCAAATGTCTTCCAAAATTAAACTTGGAGGTAATAAGAAATTTCACGCAGGAGTTCCAAATGTTTGCATTGAAATTAAAAAGTTCAGATTACTTGTGTGATACCTTTACATTTAGTTGATCCTTGTAAGGTTTGTATTCATATCATATTATGGCATTCTTGCATTATCTAGTTGGTGAAATTCAGAATGAATGTTCATATTGGTGCTATATAGTGATTAATTAATGGTGCTAAACTTACTTATGGGCTTTTGCAGGCCAGAAAAGATGCCACTCAAGTGGTTGCCAATTTACAGAGACAGCAGGTTCAGTTTAGATTGATTGCATCTGATTACTTAGAGTCAAATTTGGATCTCATGGATATTTTGATAGATGGGTAAGGATTTGTTGGATTAGTATTTTGGTTGCTTGATGCTTGTTTTAGCAGGCTTCATAGCCAGCATGGTGGACTCCTTTTCATGATCAAACGAATGGAAAACTAAATTTATTGTTTTAGCATAATGTCTCCGTGAATCATACATTGTGCTTCCATTGATATTGATCGCCAGGTTTTGTGAATTTGGAAGGAAATTAGTTTTCTTTTTTTTTTTTGGGTTCATATCTATGCCTATTTGATCTCTTCTGTAATTTATTGTGCTTGTCATGAAATTACACTTTGCCTGACATCGATCCTTCTGTGCTAGACTATTGATGACTAACCATTATTTCTTTTTAGCTATGAAGACACAGACATGGCTTTACACTATGGGGCAATGGTGAGGGAATGCATAAGACACCAGATTGTTGCAAAGTATGGAAAAAGGACCGTCTAAGTTTATTTTTGTCATTTGTTAAATTTCAAGCTCAAAATGATCAATGGGGTTGTAATCTATGTTAGTCATTTACTTGTTTGAGACATTTATGCAAAATCCAGTGGTCCCTGTCTATGGGGATCATACAAAGAGCAGAACTATAGTGGTCTAGAAGGAAAGTGATATAGGTCTGTCATAAGTTTTGATGTTTTAAGTCTCTATTGTTTCATAACAGGTATGTTCTGGAATCACCAAATTTGAAGAAACTTTTTTGCTACATTCAACTTCCAAATTTTGACGTTGCTGCAGATGCTGGAGCAACTTTTAAGGTGGGTTTCCTCTGAAAGAACTTATGAAGATTAGTGTATTATTGTTTTGTACCTGTTTCTTCTTAGCAAATTGTAATGAACTAAATTATCATTGAAATTTGTTTATATCACTTATCTTGTTGCAGGAACTCCTGACAAGACATAAATCTACCGTTGCCGAATTCCTTTTGAATAATTTTGAATGGGTAGGTTACCCATCTGACTTAGGCATCAAGTTGCATGTTTATTTTACAGAAAAAATTATTGATTTAGTTTCTGAAAGATTACAATTTTCTCAATTTAGTCCCTGAAAGATTGTATTTGTCTCAATTTGATTTTTTTTATTGTTAAATCACAAAATCTACCTTTGTTAAATCTCAAAATTTTCACTGAAAAATATCATTTTAACAAAAAGAGAGATCAAATTGAATCAAACATAATCTTTTAAGAATTAAATTGAGACACTTAATATTTTAGGATTAAATTGAGAAAACTGTAATTTTTTGAAGACCAATTTTATTTTGTCTATTTTATATTATACACGTGTGGATTGATTGCTACAGGTTCTTGTAAAAATGTTTGTAATTTGGTAGTTGTGTAAATTGTGTCATGTAAATGATTTTTTTTTTAAAATGCCATATAAGCCCCAATTTTAGTTAGTTTTAATTTTCCATTCTTATCAGTTGGTATAGTTCAACAAATCTATCATTTTTCTTTTCCTTTTAAATGGATACTGCTTTCACTTGCATTGCGTTATCCTTAGTTGTTGCTGTAAGTTAAACATGATACTCTTAATTTTATATCTGATTCTCTCTATTATTGTTTGTATGTTGATTTCTTATTCACTTACTATCATTGTTGTTGCTGCTTCTTTCAGTTTTTTGCTGAGTACAACTCTAAACTGTTGGTGTCTTCCAATTATATTACAAGGCGCCAAGCTGTCAAGGTACGATATAAGTTTGGCATTTTTTCTGTTTGTAAGAAAAAGCTGTCAAGGAACGATATAAGGCTTAGAAGAATTTCTGCTCATGAATATGTGACCTTGATCTCTGTGAACTATTACTTGTTAGTATATAGTAGATCTGTTAGTTCATACTTCATTTGGATCCCTGTTTAGAAGAGCTTATTTTGAGCTTATTTAGTTTATCTTATGGCATAAATGCTTATACACATATTTAGAAGAGTTTATAGAAATAGGTTATAGCATGCCTATAAGTTAAAAATAACTTTTGTGAAGTCTGCTCTTATAAACTCTTCAATTATAAAAATAACTTATATACAAATACTTATATAATAAGTACTTATTCTATAAGCACTTAAATAAACTGTTTACCCAAATAGAACCTAAGTATAATAGAAAAGTGAAAAAATAACAACTTCACCGGTCACCGGTGATCCTGTCAGTATGATGATTTGTTTTGCTGATGAAGATAGGATTAGCCAGTGCAGCCTTACACTACAATATGTGATGGGTCAAGTAACTGTCATTGACGGCTGTATCATAATGTTTCTTTGATGCATATAAATATGCTGAGTTAATTTCTTTCCCTTCTACAGTTGTTGGGAGATATATTACTTGACCGTTCCAATTCAGCTGTAATGACACGATACGTGTGCTCAAGAGACCACATGAGGATTTTAATGAACCTATTAAGAGTACGCTCCTTTCTATGAAACTTAATTACACGTCTTATGACTTTTTTCCCTGCTTGATTGCGTGCCACGCCATGCCCCTCCAACACCACGCACTAAAAGAAAAAATATAATAACCTAAAATGCTTCCCTTGCGTCAATGTTTCATTTCCCTATTGATTTGCTGTTTTTGGCACATAAAAATGAATGAGTTTGTTGACTCAATCCATCAAATTATTAACCTTTCACCCTCTTGTTGTTCTGACTTTGTTAAGGATAAATGTTCAGAAAATTGAACTGGATTGAGACATCGATTTAATGATTAATGGTCAAATCATGGTCGAACCGGTAGTATTTAAAATATATTAAAATATATGACTAATGTATATGTTACATATATTAAAATATATAATATATAATATTAAAATATTCAAAACATGTTACAAATATATATTTAAATTAGTGCTAGATTTTCTCCTAATAGCTTAAATTTTTAGAGCTTTCTTAAAATATATAATAATATTTAGTAAAAATTAAAAAAAATTAAAAAAAAAAGAACCAGTTGAACTAGTTGAACCAACCAGTTTTACCAGTATGAGACCGATTCGACCGATTTTCTACTGGTTTAAACGTTTACTAATTTTACCAATTTGGTCTAATTCTTTGAACCATGATAAGCATTTGGGTGACTAGGCATGGATATTTTCGATGCTGAGAGTTTCTAATGACCAGATATTTGATGGGGAAAAGAAATTTTAGAGTAAATTATTAATTTAATCCTTGAAAGATAACAATTTTCTCAATTTGATCCTTAAAAAATCAAGTATTTCAATTTAGTCATTGAAAAATTTTATTTATCTCAATTTGGTCTTTTTTGTTACTAAATCACAAAATCTATCGCTGTTAAATCTCAAAATTTTAACCTCCAACTCATTTCTACCTTGCCGCTTGTTAAACTTGCAATGTATATATCTGTCTTATTCCTGTTCAGACAGAAACCCTTTGATTCCAAAATACATCTTCATAACTTGAGTTTAGAGTTAATCTCTTCTCTTGACTCTACCATGAGGACTATATCATCTACAAAAAGCATATATTTGGAGATTTCTTTTTGAATGTGTTCCGTCAAAACATCTAAAACCATATCAAACAAATAAGGACTCAAAGATGATCCTTGATACAGGCCAATCTTAATGGAAAAGTCTCTTATCTCCCCTCCAAACGTTCTCACATTAGTTGTTGCTTCCTTATGCGTATCTTTTATAGCTCTAATAGTAAAAATCACTTTGACAAAAAGAATGACTAAATTGAAACAAACACAATTTCTTCAGAACTAAATTAAGACACTTGATCTTTCAAGGACTAAATTGAGACAACTATAACCTTTTGAGGACCAAATTAGTAATTTACTTGAAATTTTGAAACCCGGTATTTGCTTAAGCTGCCATTTAATAGGTGTTATTGTTGATTTTCTTTTCCTTTTGCCGCAGGAGTCAAGCAAGAGCATCCAGATAGATGCATTTCATGTTTTCAAGGTACTGTGATTGCAAAATATTTTGAATTGGTCAATCGCAAGTTCTCAACCCTTCTTCTCCTTCCAAGTTTTATTTCTTTGTATTGATGTATGGTTGCTGTAACAGCTATTTGCTGCTAACCAAAATAAACCAGCTGATATCACCAGCATACTAACAGCAAACAGATGCAAGCTTCTGAGACTATTGGGTGACTTCACAATTGATAAAGGTAAGACAGGTTGCGATTTGTTACTGTGGTAATCATCATGTTTCCATAGTCACATTTTTCTGGGGATTGTGCAGAGGATGAACAGTTTGAATCCGACAAAAATCATGTTATGAAGGAAATTGCCGCCCTCGAACCCGGAAACTGTGTGGGCGTCATAGCGTATTAAGTGGGAAGTTGCATTCCCCAGCATTTTCAATGACTAAATTGTGTATTTTTACAGTTCTTCATTCGCACAACTTAAATTCTTCCACTCTGCATTTCTATCACGGTAAATAAATAAATTTCAGTAAAATGAGCTACTTGCAGCATATACCGTCGTAGCAGTAGCGGCCTGTAATTATAACTATAAGTAGTAGAAAGCCATGCAATAATTTGGCCATCTCAAATTTACTGACTAATTTTGTTCTGTAACATTGTGCCACTTCATGTTACTGTCTAGAACCAGTTTTGGTCCTGTGGCATGTATTTCTGTTAAAGACTTGTGCGCACGCCATAAAAGGTCAGCATATGTAAATGTTCTGAAGTTGAATTGCAACTTCTTGCTACGTTCTATGTAATTTCCCTACATTATTGTACTGATACTTTGTGATTTCTATTAAAACTGTTCATTTGTTCTGATACAAAATGAGTATGTGCTATTGGATTCTGATTGGGATCATGAGAGGTGGTGTTGATATTGTTATAGATTACTATAAAATAATTGATGAATTTGGAAACTTCCCACAAATGACTGCAAGAAAATTCACCCAGTTTTCCAGCAATGGATAATTTTTGCAAACCAAAAAGTTCATTTACACAATTGTCCAAAGAGCTTGATGGGTAACTATTCTAAGCAAACCATCAAAGCCATGGATGTGTAAATAACCCTTCTTTTTTAATTTTCTTTTCTGACTTTTCATGTCAGAATATTGGGGTTTCTTTTTTCTTTTAAATTAAATTAATATCTTGGTTACAAGCTTTCTTGATTTGATCCATTTATTTCAACCATCCTCTTCAAATTACTTGAAAAGAATTGGAAGCTAAATACTATTTTGGTCTTGTTTTATTGATATCTCTCAACTATTCTAGTGTTGCGACGTTTACCTGCTAATTCTGTTACCTTTACTTACCCTTTGGGTCTCCTCCCAATTGTTTTAGTATATCTAGGAGTAAAACGGAATTTTTCCATTATTTAAATGGCAAATGCTTGGTGCCTCAGAATTGTCTCAAGGGCGATAGTCGACTAGTTATCTCAAGCAGTTGACTGGTTACTCTCAGCCTAAGAGTTTTTTCTGGTTCTGAGTCTACTAGTCAACTGAATATTGCTAATGATTGATTGTTGTCCTTCTGACAATTGACTATTTGCATCCAACAGTCAATTGTTCAGTTCCATTTCCAATTTTTCTTAGTTTTATACTTCGTTACTCCTACCTCTTAGTTGTTCCTTTCCATTTTTACTTCTTAGACTCTTATCATTTTAGTTTTAAGGTGGTATTTAACTAGAATGTTACAAATAACATCATGTTTTGCACCTAAAAGATTGGACTCAATGTCACATAACAAAAACATTGTGAAGATTGTTAGCGCAATTATATATATATATATATATATATATATATATATATTTGGCGGACTTACATATTAATTATTGTATATGTATATCATTACTAGAAAAATCTCAATTAGTGACAGAAAAAGTTTCGTCACTAAATTCCATCGTAAATTAATGATGGAATTATTCCATACCAAAATTCTGTCACAAAGTAGCATTAGTTTTGTAACAAAAATGTCCATCGCAAATATTTTTTCCGTCACTAAATTTCGTCGCGAATTAGTGGCTGAATATTTCTGTAACAAAAGTCCGTCGCAAAGTATTGTTAGTTTTGTAACAGAAATTTCCATCACAAAATTTCGTCACAAATATTTGTTCCGTCGCTAACTTCCATCACAAATTAGCGATGAAATTTTTTTGTACCAAAATCTCGTTGCAAAGTATTTTTATTTTTGCGACAGAAATTTTCGTCGCAAACATGTTTCCATCGCTAAATTTCATCGCAAACATTTCTTCCATCTCATTCTTTTATCACATTTCCCTCAATTGTCAAATCACTTAAAAAAATAAAAAATAAAAAATAATTTAGTGGAGTTTTTACAAATTGTAGAAAAAATAAAAATTATACTTCCTAAAAATTAAGTTTTATTTTAAAATAATTTTTTAGATTTTATTTTATTAATTTAATTTTTATATAAAATTATCATTTGTATATATACTAATTTTTTTAATTTTATCTCATTCTCTTCTCTTAGTTAGCCCTAGTCCCAATTTTTAGTACTCACTCCCTCTAGTCTTTCTCTCCCGGCCGACTTTGTCTCAGCTCTGATCTCCACTCCAGCCCTGTTAGTTCTCCTTTTATGCACGGCTCTTCTCCTTCTTTGCATGATATAAACACTTACACACTTACACAATTAACATTTAGTCTTAGCCTCACACACACACACGCAAGGGAGAGACCTGCACACATTGGTGCCTTCGGATATCCATTAAAATTGAGTCATAATGCATGAATTAGGGAGCAATGCGTCTGTCAGCTGTTGTCGTGATCGATTGCGACCTTGATAGCAAGAATCAGAGAGAGAGAGAGAGAGAGCAATCGAGGAAAAGGAGCAACTTGCGGAGTGAAAAAAATGTAATAATAATAATAATAATAATAATAATAATAATAATAACTCTTGTCCTTCTCCAATAAATTAATATAAATTAATAAAAAATTCTTTATTAATTTTCTGGAACTAGAATGAAAAAATTCTTCATAAATTAATATATATTAATAAAAAATACTATAATCAAATTAATTCTTCATTAATTTTCTCTCACAATACCTTTATATTCAGTAAACCAATTTATCTATTTATTTTCTAAATAAAATGAATAAATAATTTTTATTTTTTGAATAAAATAATTAAAAATGAATAAAATTTTCAAAATTTTCGTAGTTCTTTAAAATAAAAAATATTTATTATTTATTTAATTACCTTTCATTAAATTCTTATTTTTAAATAAAATAAAAAATAAATTTTTCTTTAAAAATATATTTTAATTCTTCTTTCTTTAATTAGTCCATCTTCTAAAATTATATCAATTTTTCTAAAATTTTTTCTCTTTTTTATTCTTCCCTCCCATTCTTTTCCTCATTTCACCCTAATTTTTCTAAAATTTTCCCTCTTTTTTTTTTCTTCCTTCCCTTTCATTCTTTTCACTCCCATTCGTATTACATGCTTCTCCTTCTTGATTTAGACTTTGTTTGGCAAGGCAATTTCTAGCTTATAAGCTATTATATAACTTATTTGACTAACTTATAAGCTCGTTAAAAGTGTTCGCTAAACGAACTTATTTTAGTAGCTTATAACTTATTTTGATAAGCTACTTTGAGTAACTTATAGTTTTTTGTTCCTATTTTGCCCATATAATTTTTCAAAATACTCACCCTTACTTTATTATATCATATTTTCTCATCTTTTATTATATTTATATTTATATATAATATGTCATACATATATAATTTTTTTATATATAGTAATATATGATAATATATATATATATATATTATAAATATATATAAAACATATAAATATAATAAAATATGTAAATATATTTTATTATATGTAATAAAATATATAAATATATTACATATGTGAAAATATATTATTCATATATAAAATATAATAAAATATATAAATATATATTTTTAATGAATTTTATATCTATAATAATTTAAATGAATTTAATTAAATACAAAAATGATATATTTATTTATATTAATTTGAAATTAAAAAATAAATACTCTTTTATGTTATTTTACACTTTTTAACTACTTCAACAACTACTTTTGTCGAACACTTCTAATTCAATAAGTTAGCTTATAATCTATCAGCTATAAATTATAAACTAAAAATTAGCTTATAAACTAATTTTACCGAACAGAGCCTTAATAAAGTTTCATAGTTAAATATATATATATATATATATATATATATATTGTAGTGTACTGTATTTTTGGTTGGAATGGATGAGGATTTCATTAATTAATCAAGAAAAAGAAATTTGTTTAAGGTCCATGCAATTTCCTTGGTTTTCATGCCACCCCAATTTGTTTTTAACTTTCTTTTCTAGCTAGCTAGGCTCTAGTCTTTATAGATTTCCTTGGCCTATCCTTTGATATAGTTCCATTTATGTCTTGATTCACTTAACTAAAATTTCCATATCTAATTGTTAATTCTCTACATGTTGGTGCTCCTAATATGGTTTGGTGTAGTTCCATTTACGTCTTAATTTTGCAATCAATGATGTATAAGATAATTATAAATTTTTAATTATTTTATTAATTCATTTTTAATAAAATTATTATTTTTACTAATAATTACAAACTGTAGAAAAAAAAAAGAAAATGATACCTTTTAAAAATTAAGTTTCATTTTAAATTAATTTTTTAGATTTTATTCATTTAATATTTATATAAAATTATTATTTATATATATACACACAATATTTATATAAAATTATTATTTTTAAAATAAATTTCCGGATTTTAAAAGTCTTAGACTTACCACTAGTTCAACAAGTTAATTTTGAAACCCATATTAGATATTTTTATATAAAAGGCTTGTGAAAGGTAAGATTTATATAAAATTATTTTATTTTTAAAATAAAATAATTGTGAAAGGTAAGGTCTAAAAGTCGTAGACTTACCATTACTTCAACGGGTTAGTTTCGAAATTTAGGTTAGATATTTTTGTGTAAAAGGCTTGTTAAGGTAATATGACAAAATTGAAAAGCTAGGATTCGAGCACCGAATCCCTTTATTATTAGAGATAGACTTACCATTACTTCAACCAGTTAATTTGGATAGCTGTGTTTGATACTTTTGTATAAAAGGCTTGTTAAAGTACTTATATGACAAAATTGAAAAGCTAGGATTCAAACCCTATCTCTCTATTATTGACAAGCACCACTGAATCTAGTAGTTAACTTTGCTTATTTTATGAAAAAGTTTTATATAGCATGTCAATTTTGGCCTTTTCCCCGTCTACAGCTGTCTTCTTGTTATTATTATAGTGAATTACCTCTCCACCTGTTTACGTTAGTTCAAGTGCTCATCTGTATCTATATTCTTATTCTCATTTCTTCTCTTCCACAAATTCCGAAAGCTCTCATATTTTTTTAATTACAAAGATCTTCTTCAACCCACTTGGCCCGATCCCGTCTGTCTCTCATTTTGTCATCATTTCGGTAGATCTCCAATGTGCCGGCCATCGGAGGGGTGGCTCACGGCGGCGAAACTGTCCAACTATAGGTAAATCTTCATCACACTGCTTTAATACTTTGATTGCTTGAAAATCATTCTTTTCAAAGTATTATAAGATGAGTATGAGATTTTGATTCTTTGCACTGTGCATGGTTTGTGTCTTTTCCGTCTTTGTATTTGCTGATTTTGCTTTGTGTTTTTGAGTAAGTTAAATTGTTGCTACCTCCCTAATGGAAAAAAATAAATCAATTTTTAACATCAGAAGCCTTGTACTTGTGGGACTTAACTGTTCGAATGTTTCTATTCTAAATGATGTTTTTAATGTTTTCTAACAAGCAGTCTAAGTAAACTGTTTCTAACTCTGAAAGAAAAAAAAAACCATAATCCCTTGAAGTCAATTCCTAGCTTTATACACGCAATACGCAATACCTGGTTTGTGGTTGGATACTAGTCTCCATCTTTCATTTTCAACAGGTGTTTTTGATTTTGGAAAAAAATACACCTTAGCCCCAGATTTGAGACAACTTCTCATTTTAGTCTTATAAATCATAAATGTTGATCTCTTAGTAGATTTTGCCTTCATGCTGATATATATATATATATATATATATTATTTCTTATTGTTAAAGTGCTAATCTCCAATGACAATTAAAGAACAACTATTAAACCTATGAATATGTTAATAATTTGAAGTATTCAAAATTATGAATATATTGGGAAGAACTCAATTAAGCATCTCACCTAAAAATTTTCATTTATTATATAATTGTAGATTTAAATGTAGTCCAAGTTATGATAAATGAAAGATGCATCCTAGCATTATGAAACGCCTTATACTCAATTATATCCTTTCACTTCTCTTATGAAAGTTAATTTAATTGACCTAATTGTTTTGTTGTTTATCCTTTCAACGTAAGTATGCAAGATAGAGAACCTATAAAGTAAAAGATTTATCATTGTCATTTCAAATATTTACAGTAATTATTTAAAAAACAGTATGCAATGCCTTATACTCAATTCTATTCTAAGGAAGTAACTTCTCTAAAGAGATCTACAAAAAGAAGGATTACAACTACATGAGTGTCATTTAATTAATATTTTCATTAAACTATTCATAATATTCACAAACTTCAATATAAGAATAACACTTTTGTGTATGCTAAAATGTTGATCATTGGGCTAATTTTTCTTTTATTGTTTTATTAGTTTCTTTGATAATAGTATTGTGGAGCTAAACTATATGTAACCATTAGAGAATTAAAATTTTCGTAGTTTATTTTAGATTGCCTTGATGCAAAGTCTGATAAAAGTTAAGTAATGTCATAAATAAATAATCTTAGAATGCCTTGAAATTTTAGGCTTGATAACATGAATGTTCCACAAAATCGTCAGTGGATGTATAACAAGGTAGGTCCTAAGAAGATTGAGATTATAGATGAATTTTTGAATAGGGTTGAGACATTCATTAGTCATGCATCTCAATTACGGGTATTTTTTAGGGAAGGGACAATAAGGTGTCCATATATAAAGTGTAAATGTAGGAAGCTATTAGAACCTGATGATGTGAGGCTGCACCTTTATCAAAAGAGGTTCCAAGTGGATTATTATTATTAGACATCTCATGGGGAAAAAATGCCACAAATTGGTGAATCCTCGTCAACAGTGAATCCTTCTTTAATTGACCAAACTTTTAATCTTGGGAACAGTGAGGTACAGGAGAATCGATATGCAGAAATGGTGTTAGATGCAACCAAGCATAGAATTGGTGTTGACATTGACCAAATGGTTGCAGAGCCCCCTAACCCAGGTGCTCAAGCCTTTTATGATATGTTACAGCCTGCACAGGCTCCTCTTTGGGAAGGGTGCAGTAGTCATTCTGAGTTATCATCAGTAGTAAGGTTATTGAGCATCAAATCATATTACAACATGGGCAAGGAGAACTTCAATGCTTTCACACAATTCATGAGCGAGGCCATGCCATTTGGACATTGACGACCCAAAAACCTTTACCAAACAAGGAAATTGGTTGCAGGTTTGGGACTTGGGTATATAAAAATTGATTGTTGTGAGAATGATTGCATGTTATACTACATGGATGATATAGATGAAACAGAGTGCAAGTTTTTTGGGAGTGCTAGATACACCACTAGGAATACCATCGTGGTACTCATGGCAGAGTGGTAAAAAAGTAGTTGTGGTTTCTGCCTTTGACACCAACACCTCAAAGGTTATTCACTTCTGAGTTCATAGCAAAGGAGATGAGGTGGCACCATGAGAATCACTGAAAAGCTGAAGTGCTAGCCCACCCGTCTGACAGACTAGCATGGAAAATGTTTGTCCAAGAACACCTAGGATTCATACTAGATCCACTGAATGTATGACTTGGCCTATGTGTCAATGGGTTCACGCCATTTGGACAATCTAGTAAAGTGTATTCATGCTAGCCTATTATTATCACTCCTTATAACCTGCTTCCTGGAAGGTGTATGCATCAGGAGGTTATGTTTTTGACACTAATCATTCCTGGCCTTAGTAATCTGAAGGCAAAAATAGATGTCTACTTGCAGCTTTTGATAGATGAATTGAAATTATTATGGGATAAAGGTGTTATGACCTACGATGCATCGCTAAAGTAAAATTTTAATAAGTGAGTGGCCCTTATATAGACTATAAATGATTTTCCCACTTATGGAATGTTGTCTAGTTAGATGACTGTCGAGAAGTTATCTTACCCCATCTGCATGGAAGCCTTACAAGCATTTACGCTGAAACATGGCAGGAAAACTTCTTTTTTTTATTGTCATCAGAGATTTTTGCCATTGAACCACCTATACAAGAGGAACAAGAATACCTTCCTTAGAAATAAGGAAGAGAGATCATTACCTCCTTTGCGATTAAATGGGCCACAAGTTTTTAGTAGAGTATGTGGCATTCCTATGGTTCATGAACACAGTCAAGCTAGGACCGTTCCTGGGTATGGGGTCACACATAATTGGACAAAACGTAGTATATTTTGGGAATTGTCATATTGGAAGACAAATCTCATACGCCATAATTTGGATGTTATGCATATTGAGAAGAATGTCTTTGACAACGTATTCAATACTGTGATTGATGATAAGGGTAGAACAAAAGATAATGCAAAGGCCAGAATGGACATCAAAAAATATTGTCGACGTAAAGACTTGGAGCTAGTTGAGCGTAGTGGGAAGCAATTGAAACCGAAGGCTCAATATTCGTTCACTCTAGAATAAAAACATGCTATTTTTCAATGGGTTAAGAATCTTAGGCTTTCTGATGGGTATGCTTCCAATCTGGCATGATGTGTGGATTTTAGGGAAGGTGGGCTCCATAGCATGAAAACTCACGATTGTTACATTTTTTTAGAGCAGTTTCTTTCCATCACATTCATAGATCTTCCAGAATTTATGTGAAGACCACTGACGGAACTTAGTCAGTTCTTTAGAGATATTTGCTCTATCACATTGATGATGGAGAAGTCAACACAGTTAAAGGAAATATACCAGTGACATTATGTAAGTTGGAGAAGATATTTCCCTTGGCTTTTTTGACTCCATGGAACACCTTTCGGTACACCTTGCATATAAAGCCAAGGTTGGTAGGCTAGTGCAATATCATTGGATGTATCCTTTTGAGAGGTAAATATTCTAGTTAACTATGTTTTATGTTTTCATTTGGCTAGTAATAAATATAATTTTAATTTTTGTATTTCAATTTTAAATTTAATCTAGGTTCTTCCACAACTTAAAATGAAAAGTTAAAAATATGGCTAGAGTGAAAGGATCTATATGTGAGGCCTATATCACTGAAGATATAGCTACTTTTTGTTCGCATTACTTTGAGCCCACTGTTGTATGTAAAATAACTAGGGTTCCCAGGAATGATGATAGAGGTAAACCTTCTGAGCGATGCTCAATTTTCAATTATCTTGGGCGTTCTAACGGTGAATGTGGGCACCGATTCTTAACCGATCAAGAGGAAAAGGCTGCCGCAAAGTACATTTTAATGAATTGTGATGAAGTTCAACCTTATCTTTAGTAAATTCAATTAGCCTACGGTTTAAGTATGTTTATTATCATTATTAACGCGTGCTGCTATCTTATATAATATCTTTATGAACACAGTTTGTTTGTTAACAACAACCTTCGAGCTTCTATACCTAACATTACCAGTGATGAAGTGTACAAGCATATAGACTCACAATTTCTGTCCTGGTTTCATGCACATGTAAGTTAATCTTGCAAAACTTTCTTCTTTTGATATAACTATGTCACATTTTAATGTTTCAATCATTGAGATAATAAGTTGTTGATCCAACCAACTCTGTTGAAGATCTGGTGATAAAAAGCATTGCATGGGGCTCAGTGAGGAAAGTGAAAACATGGTCAATGTACTTAATCAATGTGTACAAATTTCACACTGATGAACGGAGCTGTTATAAATCCATATACAATAGTGGTGTTTGCATTAAGCGGGCTGACTACAAGTATGTAGAAAGTGACTATTATGGTACACTCCAAGATATTTATGAGTTGGTCTTCATAGGGTCATCATCAATACATTTGGTGCTATTTAAATGTGATTAGTTTGATCCTACCCCCAGTCGTAGCACACGAATTGACGCCGAAGCTGGAATTGTTGAAGTTCACAAGTCAAGAAGGCTCAACACTTATGATCCATTCATGTTTGTCCAACAAGCCATACAGGTATACTTCACCCCTTATCCTGTCAATCGAAATAAAGATGAATGGTTGGCAGTGATTAAGGTTAAGTCCAGGAGGACTATTGAGGCACTTAGTGTTGAAATTAGTACTGATGCATTTCAAGAAGAAGATATGGGTCTTGTTATGCCACCAGTGGTTGGAAATGATAGTGACTTTCAAGTCTTACGTGATGATGAGCAATATTAAGAGGTTGATAGAGACTTAAATGATCAATTATTCATTAATGATGAAGAAGGAGAGGGAGATAAGGAGGATGAGATAGAAGAAGAAGAAGTTGGAGAGGAGTCAGAAGAGGAAACTTAATAGGATGAGAATTGAGAAGAATAAGACTCCTCTAATAGTTATTAATTCTCAGTTTATAGTATATATGAATTATTCAGTTAAATGTCTAACTTCACAAATCTTTTTATAGGTGTGGAATTATATTGATACAGATGTCGAGTGATCATATGAGGTGAGGTGGAGGGTGCAGAGGAGGCTATCTCACGATCTACCTATGTCAATCAGAACCATCTAATTCTACACCGCCTAGCCCATCTCTTCCATAGTCTACTAGGCCAAGTACATCCTCAGAGCGTGTACTATCCATGCAAGATCCATCCACATATCCTTCATCCATCGAAGAGCCACCCACCCCTGCTAGTAACCAGTCGAGCCACCATCCCAGCATCACTGATCCTGCTGATGGTTGACATTGGATATGCCCTGATAAGGATATGTGAGTTATACTTAAATTCTTTTATTTGTAAATTTTTTTTGTTTTTAAGTACTAAGATTTATGTTTTCAAACTGCACAATTTTTATCCAGTTGTTGAGATGATACGAGATATTACCTCGATCACACAGGGGAAGTACGAGGCACCAGTATACAACTTTAAGACTACTTCTCCAAAATTATGAAAGTTATGGTTTTAGGAATGGACGGTAAGTTTTGGTTTTGATTAACATTTTTTAATTATTCTACTTGAAAATATTAACTTTTGTTTACTTTGTGTAGAAACATTACAAGTGGTTGTCTAAACATGAAGCTCAGATAAAAAAGAATTGGAACAAGAAGAGCGGCTATATATTACACAACATGATGTGTCGGATCTGTAGTGAATATCAATCCCATCCTTGGCCTAAAGGGATTAGCGAGAAAATCATGCAGTAATTAATTCAACAATGGGAGCAGGATGATTACAAGGAGAAGTGTGATAAGGCAAGCAGAGGCCTTCTAGTATTGGGGGCACACTACATACAGGAGGTAGCATTTCTACCTTTGAGCATATACGTTGGCTGGTAATATCTTATCTACCCTATTCTTATTTTACTTACTTTTTTATTACACACAGTCATCTTTAAATTATATAACATTCACTATAAAATGCAGGAGCGTCAAAGTGGAAGAAAGCCTCACTTAGTGGATTTGTTTATGCACACCCACCGAAAGAAGGGTAATGGAGAATTTCTCAATGTGCGCTTGTGAGAAGTCTACGTGAGTATATTGAAATCTTCTATTTCTTTTATTAAGTTTCTCAACTATTGAATTAACAAAATAAATTATATGGTTGTAAACATTTAACAAGAGGAATATACGAGATTGAAATCATCACAAGCACCAGTGATAGTAGGGTTAGCGAACAGCAGGATGATGATGCTACCGATGCAGCGTTGTGGCTACAAGCAGTAGGAGGAAAGAATAAGAAGGGGCACATATTTGGTATGGGATCAGAGGCACCTGAGATTGATTGCTCTTACTCCTATTCTATCCCATCATCGGGTCTCTATCCCAACTTTGAGGATGAGCTATAATGCCGAATAGAGCCAATGATGGATGAGCTTAGGGCTCATAAGTAGGAAATCAACACTCAGAAGGAGAAGATTGAGAGTCAGGCGATCGTCATTAGCGAGATGCGTGCAATGATGATCACCTCATCAATTCTGTTGACTAGCACTTAGGTACTCCTACTGATGATGATGAGACATAGCCACCGAATCACCCCTTCAACTAGTTTTGTCACGACCCGTTTTCTGAGCACATGATCGGCACAATGATGAATCTCTCATCACTGTAAGCCTTCCGATAAATAAATCAAATTTTCTTATCTGAAAATCATAGAGATGATTTGCATGTAATAATATATTATCAATTTAAAATACATTATTATACTGACATACAAGCCAAATGTCGAACCCCTGACCTAGATGTCCTAAACGATTACACAGCAACATAATCTATAACAAAAGAGGGGTCTACCCGACAACAGGAAGGTCCAAAGTGATCTACTCCTCTAGCAGATATTCTTCGCTGGCAACCTGATCTGAACAAAAAGATTGTACAAACAGTGTGAGCTTTTAAACTCAATGAGCGAATCGGCCTCGTGTTAATAAAATTCAAATACATTACCAGTCATGCAAGCATATCCAAAGGCTCATACTCAACCAATAGACAGAAGATAAAAATTCATCCAATTCAACAAACGTTACTAGTACTCGTCAATGGCAATATATCCCAGAGAGCGCACACAGGCCGGCTCACCAATTATGTATATTTCTGCCATGACGCACAACATCATCCTCTTACATACAAGAAGATAAAAATTCATCCAATTCAACAAACGTTACTAGTACTCGTCAATGGCAATATATCCCGGAGAGCGCACACAGGCCGGCTCGCCAATTATGTATGTTTTCGCCATGACGCACAACCTCATCCTCTTAGCTAGGGCGCCTCACGGATTTATCACCAATCCGGGCTATATCCCTACTAAAGGAATCGTTGTCTCCACACTCATTGGTCAAGACACCCTGTCAACCGGGTTTTTTGCCTTGCCGTGAGAGGGGGTACTGTCCCGCTCAATCACAATCAATAGCATTTCATATCATAATCAGAAGCTCAATATAATATTCATCCATATAACAGGTATAGTATATAATTATATTATAGCTTTATAAACCACAATTCAAGAGATTCAATCTTCACATCATCATGAGATACTTGCTTTTTCTTATCCATACTTCTGGATTAATTATCTCATTATATTCGTCATTCTGAATCCAATTTCCCCCTATGAATCTTGGGAGTGTCCTACGATATACTTTTTATCACCAATAATGCTAAAACTCTATTAAAACGGGGTCGTTTCACTCACCTGAATTCCGTACGAGTATCACTTCTTTAAGTCGTTACGGACAAGAGTACACAGGTGAATTTCAGTGTTCTGCTACGGAGATTTTCATGAAAGATTAGAGAAAATACGTTAGGATTGTTTTCGTACAGATACTGTTCATATGTATAGTACTGTTCATATATACGGTTACTATTCATACGTACAGTCACTATTCATACGTACAGTTACTATTCATACGTACAGTTACTATTTATACCAGAAATAGAGAATACAATCTGTAAAAGAGTACACCAGGTAAGTTCCCAGGAAAGAGTGGAGGGTCACACTGGACACACTTAAAAACCAGGTCTTTCCTTAGCCAGAACTTTACTAGACATGTATTCTTCACAGTTTACATTCTATTTCGGTAATCAGAGAATCAAAATAACATATAAACAACTAAGGACAGTTTTTCTGATGTGGAAGATCAGCCAAGGCCGCAACCACAGAGCATACTTAAGAAAATAACTTCTAAAATTTGAAAGACATAGAAAGGGCATAGTATCCTTACCTAAGCTGAAAAGGAAAGGCCCAAAATCTCAGAGGCATAGCTTTGGAGTAAGAGAAACTTAAGGAGAGAAGAAGAGAAGTTGAAGGTGTGAGTTTAGAAGTGAAATGGAAAGGCCTATTTATAGCAAAAGTCAAGAGTACTATTTGACACTATGCGCTAATAAAATATTCAATTTACTATTTATGAAAATGACATTTCTAATAATGCAGTTACTGTGAAAATTTTTCTGTTATTACTATTGGAAACTTAAAAGGAAAACTATCCTTTCACCTTAAACCTTTAAGTTTCTTTTCAATTCAGTCCTTTCACTTTAGTCCCTGAGGATATTTTTACACATAAAACGTCATTTTCTCCCACGAACTTCTTTCTAGTTTTCTCTTATGACCAAACCACATCTAGTACTTGACATTTTGATTGTATAAATAAACAGTATCGTATACGTAAATAGTATTATACGGGTGAATAGTACTGTATACTGAAATAGTAACAGTAGTTTGTAAACAAATATTTATATTTTATTTTTCTTGGGTATTACAAGTTTATTTGTAGAAACTTATATTTTGTTGTGACTTTGCATTTCATGATGATGGATCATAAAGAAACATGTAAACCATTTTGTTATATAGAAATATGCAAAGTGTTTTGTTGTAATTGTTGGTTGATGCTTATTGGCTATATTTATGATTGTTCACAGGTTTTAAATCAAATTTGGAATTATCATCATTTGTTAAATATAAAAAAAAAACCTATTTGAAAATTAGTGACGAAATTAGCAATGAAATTTTGGAATAAAAGTGTCAAAACCTATATGAAAATTTGTGACGGAATTAATGACGGAAAGATTCGTTGTTGATTTGCGACTGAATTTTCCTTCTATAATTCCATCACAAAGTTGCAATGGAATTAGCGATGAAAATATTTGTCACAAATTTGCGACAGAAATATCCGTCTCAAAATAGCGACGGAATAATTTCTGTCACAAATTAGCGACCAAAATATCCGTCGCAAATTGCAGAATCCTAAAATTTGTTTGCGACAAATTTTTCAATTTGCAACGAAAAAATTCGTCGCTAAACTTGCGATGAATTCACAATCTGTTTCTAAAGATATGCAACGGGCATATTAGTGACGGATTAAAATCCGTCGCTAATGTGTTTGCGACAGATTTTTATTAAATTAGCATCGCTAATCAATGATTTTCTAGTAGTGTATATATATTAAGACATATATGTTGCTATCTATAATTAGGTTCAAATTATTGATTTTTACAAAGTATGTTTTTTGTTGGATCAATTTGATATATTAAAGTTAGTTTGGGTTGTTTTTGATATATTAAAGTTAGTTTGGGTTGTTTGTAAATTAATATTATCAAATTAATAATGGTGATGAGACATTATTAGCGTTATTAATAAATGGTGTCAATCCATTGGGCTTGATAAGTTGGTTATGGTTCTCAAAATTATATGAATTTAGTTTTTAGGTTTTGAAATATATATATATATATATATAACTATCTGTGATTGTGTGACCTAATATCCATCACACAAAATTAAATTTGTGAAAAAACTACTCAAGCTAACCTTGAAGAGTCTACAATCCCTTTTCTTTCTAATTCAGATCTGAGATTACTCTTGCCTTTGGTTTTCTCAGTGGCAGCAGCGTGGAGAAGACTAGCTACTACCCCTCTTCATTCTCCTTTTGTCCCCTCTGAGTAGATCTCTCTCGGGTAGTGGTTTTATTTTGTTTTCACCGAGTAGTTTATCTCTCAGGTAGTGGTTTATTTTGTTTTCACCGAGTAGTTTATCTCTCAGGTGGTAGTTTTCTTTCGTCCCTTCTAAATAGTTTCTCTCTCGGGTGGTGGATTATTTTTGCCTTTGTGTTTTTTTTCTCTTTCAGATTTGTTTTTTAGCTTTCAATCCTTTAAGGGAACTTCAGGAGCTAAGAGTGATTATGGAGAAAACAGAACTCATTATTAGTCAAAACATGTAAACACTTGTCAATATAATCTGAGAATGGATAGATGAAACGACTTCAGAAGTTTAAGCGGTATACCTTATTTTGCTTCCTTTGGCTGATAAGTCAATATATACTTTTTTTCTCTAGATCCCTTGATAAATTTCTGAGTTGCTTTGATGAATTTTTCTTTTTTTTTTGTCTTTGTTTTTTATTCCGAGGCCTTTGTTGCATCTAGCCAATGCAGACTATTATTTTTTTCATAATATAATTTGTCTTGGGTATTTTGGCCATTATCAAAATAAAATTGAAGAGTCTAACCTATTTGAAAAACTATTGTTGTGGATCAATATACACTCTTCTCTATTGATTCTTTAGATTAATAGTATTATTATTGTTAGTTTGTCTATTAAGAGCCTACAGCAATCAAATCATGATCAAAATAAACTATTTGTGATTTGATCAAATTCCGTATTTGAGATTAATCATGAAGCTTTCATTGTTTGTAATTATAATCATGTTAAAACTTGCTTTCAATTGGTATCAGAATTATGTTTTGATAGACATATTGAGCATAATTAAGGATTAATTTGTGTTAGGGTTCATAAGGAAGTTTTTTTGTAGAATCCTAAAATTTGTGTTTTGTCTATTGAGAGAAATTTTTAGGGTTATTGATAAATTATGTATTATAATTATGATATTTTGAATTTGATTGTGTATGTATGAAATAAATCAAATCGTTAGAGTTTGTAAGAGAATTTTCTATAGAACCTTGGATTTCAATCCCAATTGAATTAAGTTGATTTTCCATCATAAGTGATAAGTGAGAGACTCAATTACATATAATTGTAATAAATTTGCGCAATTTTCACTTATGAATCAATTGGATTTCGAAATCATATTATATAATCCCAAATTTGATAAATTCATGATTTCGTTTTCATCGAATTACGTGGGATTACATTGATTGAAAAATTTCAAATTCAATCCAATTGATTCAATTACGTCACTTTTATATGTGCCTTGAAAATCGATGTGATTGAAGAAGTCATTTTGCGTCATTCTGTTAATATGGGCAATCTGAGAATTGGAGATAAATCAATGACGTCGATTACATTCATTGAGCGGGAGATTTGGGATTGAATATGTATATGTATGTTTATTCCAATTATATATATATATATATATATATATATATATATGTTTAAGTAATTTTGTTCATGAGGATTGTTAAATTGGTCAAATTTTTATAAATTATAATAACTTTTACCAAAAATTCTAATCTTTTGAAATACGTGATTGAAAAAAAAAATCATATCAATTGATTTTTAATAACATCAATTTATTTATTCCCAAATTGAATTTTGACTATAATTAGAAAAATCCACTTAATGAGTAAATATTCAATTTATTAGATGTTTTCTCTTGATTATAATCATGTTAAATTCAATTATACATATACATATATTCAATTGATTGAGCGTACGTATGAATATATGTTTGATTGATTAAGTTTATTTTTAATAGCTAATAAAATTTAAACCAGATCATAGTAAAAAAATAAAAAATTACATTGACCAAATACAATAAAAACCTTTAAAAACTGAAACAAAAAATCGAATAGACCATATATAATTTGGGTGATTAAGTTCATTGAACTCAACATACTGATACATATATTCAATTGATTACAGCTGATTGATTATAATTTATGACTAATTCAATACAATTGATTCAATTGAATATATATGGGATGTGAATATGCATAAGGGATTACGCCATGATTGAATCCGAATGGATGATATATTTTGATTCAATCATTATTTCTTTGATCACATGAATTCAATCCATATTAGGATATATATGCTGGTGCTTGTATCGAATCAATTTAATTGGATATTAATCACTTATACGTCAATTTTAAAATTGATTTGATTGGATTGACAAAATCAATTGGATTGTTTATTTCATATATTATGTACCATATATATTACCTGATATCATATATATTACGTTATTGTGATCATATATTTGAGTTAATTATGATCATATATATTACATGATCACATTTGTGAATGTGTATTTTTTTGGTGAATTGAAATGATTTTCACTGATTGAATTTAGGATTTCACCTCATATGTTTTTTTAGGTTTAAGATTCATGAAATTCAGGTTTTGAGTGTGATTTGGGTTATTTGAGACACACAAAAAAAAAAAATTTTTAGGCTTTAAATTATACCATATGGATATGTCTTTCATGAATCCTAGTCCTTCTCAATTGTGTTTCTTGTTAGGATTAAGTTGATTGAACTATTTGATTACCAAAATGACTAATTCAGGTAAAATTAATTTAGGTTTAACAGGAAAAATATGTTAAATGTTTATGTATATTAAATATCCCAAAGGAATTTATTTGGTCAGATTAAGGATAGTTGTAAATTTGAGACATATTTGGAAAATTTGTTTAGAATGTGTCGACCAAAGAAAGATATGTACTAAGTTTGTTTGTTTTGTCTACATTTGCAAACTATATGTTTAAAAAATATCACTAATAAGATATTTGTTCTGTTCAAAGACTTATAAATGTTCTTATACTAGGTATCTTTGTATCTGAATGAAACCCTTTAATGTACATATGAGTATGTGTGTTGTTCTAACTATGTTTATTTTGTCGTTTTGTTTAGTATATGTCATTGCGAATATCTATACAAATATGAACAATATTTCTATGCTGAATGCTACCAATTTCTAGAGGTGGAAAAAACACGTTATGATAGTGTCTGGTTGTCTTGATTTGGACTATACTTTAAGGGTTGAATGCCCTGCAAACATGACTGGTAGAAGTACTGCTAAGTAAAGAACTGCATCTAAAAAATGGGAACGTTCTAACTGCATGAGTCTTCAAATCATGCAATATACTATTCTGGAATCTACTAGGGGTGGGATTACGAAAGATACATATACTAAAAGTTTTCTAAATAAGATTTTTGTCTGATTCACTCCTAACAAAAAGGTAAAAAAAGTACCATTCTGACTGAACTTGTTTCAATAAGATATAAGGATAAAGGAAACATAATAGAATACATTATGGAAATGTCAATCTTATCACTAAATTAAGGTCACTAAAGTTAGAGTTGTCAGAAGATATACTCGTGGACTTGGTTTTGATCTCTCTTCCTCCACGTTCAATCATTTTAAAGTTTTCTATAATACACAAAAGGAAAAATGAACACTAAACGAACTTATAGCTCAGTATGTGCAAGAGGAAGATAGGTTAAAACATGACAAGGTTGAGAGTGAAAACTTCGCATTTACTTCTGGTACCAAGAAAACCTCTATCAAGAAGAAGAAAACTCAAGAGAAAAAGACTACAGTTCAGGAAACTTCATAGCATAAGGAAAAACAAAAAAAAAGATTCTGGAGCTAATTGTTTCTTTTACAAGAATGCTAGACATTTGAAAAGGAATGACCTAAATTAACTGCATGACTTGAGAAAAAGAGTATTCTACTTAACTTTGTCAATTTTGGTTAATTTAACATTAGTTCTCAATGATACTTGGTGGGTAGATTTGAGTGCAACTACTCTTATAAGTGTATCAATGCAAGATTGCATAAATGGCCGAAAAGTCATTTGATGCTGAAAGATTCATCTATGTGGGGAATGACAAAAGAGTTGTTGTTGAAGCTATTGGTCATTTTAGATTGTCTTTAGAGAATATATGTATTTTGAATTTAGAGAATATTTTTATTGTACTGTAATTCAAATGGAACTTAATTTTGGTTTCATATTTGGACAAATTTAAGTATAATCATTCATTTGGTAATGGAACTTTTAGTTATTTTTTAAATTCAAATTTGATTGGTACTAATTCTTTAATTGATAATCTATACTACTCAAATTGTGTAAAATTCAATAGCTCTAAGATTATGCATACTGTGAATTATGGGACTAGGCATAAGCTATGTGATGAAAATTCTGCTAAAGACTTATGTTGAATGACATTTCCCCGATATCTAATATGATGATATGGATATTTGTGTAAAGTGCATTAAAGGTAAACTGACAAAAGTTAAGGGAACATGTACATCTAGAGCTTTTGAGACCTTATAATTAATATATATTGACATTTGTGGTTCATTCCCTATATTGTCTTGGAATGAACAATAATATTTTATTAATTTTATTGATAATTACTCTAGATATGGTTATATATACCTGATTCATGAGAAGTTTCAAACACTAAATGTGTTTTAGATTTTCAAAGTCAAAGTTGAAAATCAACTAGGCAAGAAATTCAGGGCTATGAGATCTGACCGTGGTGGTGAATTTTATGGTAGATATGATGGATTAGGTGAATGACGTCTAGGGCTTTTCACCAAACATTTGGCTAAGTGTGGGATTGTATCTTAATACATCATGCCCAGGACTCTTGGTCAAAATGGTGTAGCTAAGAGGTGAAACCATACTATTAAGGATATTATAGTATAGTGGTTAGTATTCCCACCTATCATGCGAGCAACTCAGGTTCGATCCCTGGCAACAATGCCAAAAACTTGTTAGGCGATTTGGCAAGTACACCAGTCGCATAAATAATACAGTGAAAGAGTAAGATTATTGTTCCCACAAAGACTAACTCGCTAAGTACTCCAAAAATTTAACATATTAGTTAAACAACTCAATTTGGATCAAAAGTAGCTTTGAATTAAAAATTAAAAGGTAGCATTCAAAAGATAAAATATTTTTTTTATATTTTTCACAATTTAAAAGAACGCAATCACAAATTTAGATGAAATTAACTTAATTAAAAGACCTAAGGCTACTAATCCCCTTCTCCCATCTTAAGAATTGCTAACTCTCCATAACACTTACGATTCAATTCAATCATACACTTTAATCTTAAGTTTTCTAAAAGCTTAAAGTGATTCTCTTGAACCTAAATTAAGCTACTCAACTCTAACATAATCTCTTATGAGAGTTTAAGCCGAATAAATATCAACCTAATTTGATTAAGCGAGATTAATTAATATCCCTATTAATTAACAACTAGAACCCTAAGTTTCAATCACTCGCTCTAAGACACCTCCCTTGCCAAAGTTTAGTGAAAGCAACAAGCAAACTATGAAGTGACCAATTTCAGAGCAAACACAATAAAGATGAGTGAAAAGAATATATGTATTGAATAAAAATTACAAAGTTAAAGAGAAAATAACTCTTAATTAGAGATTAGATTCATAGTAACCTTAAAAGGAGAAAATCAGCTACTCATAGCCCTAAAACTACATAAAACAGTAAAAGATAGAGAAAACTCCATGAATATAAGGTTGGGTTGATGGAAATCAAGCCCGGAGAGCTTCAGAATAGGATTCCTCCTCTTCCCTATGCAAAATCAGCGTCCTCTGGCTTTCCCCCAACTTAGAATACCCTAAAAATTCTGTTCTTATGCTATTTAAACTAGTACAAAAATGTGACTCATCGCTATAGTGGAGGAAGACAGAAACAAGGTCTTTGAAAGGTTACTTTCCATGTCTTGCCATCCACCGCTATAGCGGTGGCTGGCAGATAGGCTGGCTTCAACATCTTATGCTCTAGTGCCCACCATTATAGCTGTGAAGATCCACCGCTATAGTGGTGGGAGGCGGAGAGAAATTTCTTCTGCAGCAACATTAGAAATGCAGCTCTAACAAGGGTCTTCATCTTGAACAAGCTCCTCATCAACACAACCTACAACAATAAAATAGCCATTACTAGCAGAGTAGAGTCATGAAATTACTCAATTTATTAAAAGATCTAGGAAAACTAAAACTAATCTAAACTAATGAAAACATGAGTTAAGAAATGCAAGTAGAAGTAAGATAGAGATCAAAAGCGAAGGTAAGTAGCACCTCAAATGGTGCTAAGTTGAGAACTCAACATAAGGTACCAGGTAAAGTAGTGTTAAAAAACCCTATATGAGTTGTGGACAATCAAGAAACCTGTTATTAGGCACTTACATATTTAAGGTTGTCCAGTTGAGGCTAAGTCATATAAGCCTAATGAGAGGAAGTTGGATTCAAGAACAATAAGCTAGCTACTACTTTGTGGGGTTATCTTGAAAGGTCAAAGAGTTTTAAGTTTTATGACACTTTAACTAGGCCTTTCTTTAACCTCAGTAACCTCAGGTTGAAGTGTCATTGTGGAGATCCATTAGAGAGAGGAAAAATGCATATACCTTAAATTGAGTGGGAGCAAATTTGTGATACTAGTCTTATACGTAGATGATGTTTTATTGGATAGTAATGATATGACCTTTTTGTGTGAAATCAAGTCCTTTATGTCTAGTGAATTTGATATGAAAAATCTTGACGAGGCATTATTTGTTTTCAGGGTTCATATCCTTAGGGATTGTACTAGACACACGTTGGGATTATTGTAAAAGATTTATATTGATATAGTATTAATTCTTTTTGGCATGCAGAATTGGTCACATAATGTTCTAAGTTGGCCTTAGAGAAAAGGGAAATTGAGAAAAATCTCGTATGCTTCGACAATAGGGAGTCTCATGTATGCACTAATATATATACATCCAGATCAAGTGTACATAATAGGAATGTTGGGTAGATACTAGAATAACCTAGGTATGGTTCATTAGAAAACAGCTAAACAGGTTATGAGGTACCTTCAGAATACGAAGGATTACATGCTCACTTACCAGAGATCAGATCGACTTGAAGTCACTAGATACTCTGATGTTGATGTTGCGGCAAGGTTTTGAAAATCAAACTGGTCATTAAATCGATGAAAGCATTGGTTCAAAGGTCAATAGTCGGATCGTGGTTGAATCGATGGTACTTTAAAAATATTAAAAAATAAAATATATAATTAAAGGTGAGTTACAAATTTTATAAAAATAATTTTATAAATTAGTTATAAACTATATAATTCATTTAAAAGTGAGTGCTTCAGTCCCTTCTTCATTAACTTCAATGAATGCCCTTTGGAATATGCTAGAAACATATAACTTTTAACTATTAGCGAAATCCACCATTTCTATCAATTCTCCCCTAAAAAATGGAAAGGTTAGTCCTTGTTCCTTCAGTATCTTTGAAATTTCAACTTGATAATGGCATTGGTCAAACCTATTGAATTTAAACATATAACTCAATTTTAAATTATATAATTCAACCGGTTAACCCCAACGAACAAATTTTTCTCTTTCAAAGTAAGTTTGCATTTTGAGCAATAGAAAAAAAAAATGAGAAATCGTTTGTTTTGGTGTCAAATAGAAAAGAAAACAATAGTTTAAGAAGTCCCACATTAACCAAGTAATGAAGCTTCCTTTCACTTTTGCCTATATATATGTGGTGTTTGTGGGATTAGAGGGTATGGTGGCTGCATGACAATTAATCATGTTGGGCCCCACATAAGAGTTAAAAATTTGAAGTGCTATATTTTTATGAAGATGATTGGTCAATTAGTTGAACTAGTCTAATTATGGCCATTTTGAAGTAATAATTAGCTGGTTAAGACTGGTCCAGCCTGATTCTTGATCAAGTTTGATGGATTTTTTTAGTCCATTGGTTTTTGGCTATATTTGGACCAAACTAGGTGTAATATCCCAAGAATTTTTATGAATATTTAAAGTCTGATTTGAAGTTTAGTGAAAATTTTAATTATGTGAAAATTTTTCTTTTTGAATTAGTGAAGAAAATGTGGGAATAGAAATTTTTATTTTAATTTAGGAAATTTTTACAAATTCTCAAGGACTAAAGTGAAAAGAAAAGAAAGTATAGAGGACTTTTGAGAAATGACCAAGTAGGAACCCGAGAAGAAGAATAGAGCTTATGGGAATGAATTATGAGTCCGGTACCGAAAGGATGATGGATTCGAGGTTAAAGTGGAGTTTGAGATATTGAGAGGGACTAAAGTGAATAAGGAAATTTGTGGGGCACCGAGGATTTAGAAACACCTGAGGTGAGATTTTATGAATTTGCTTTTGCTAGTCTTGACTGAGGGTCAATTGCAGAGCAAGTGATAATTTCACCCCGGGCGAGTATATAGGTGGCCTCACCTATTTTTTATTCATTTTTCTCCTTTCCTCTCTCTCTCTTCACTTTCTCTCCTCTCCTTCTCTCTTCCTTCTCTCTAATTTCTCTTTCTACACCCAACTCTACAACCGGGCTTTGGAGGCTGGATCTCAGGCTACGGGGCGAGCCTCTAGGAGCCAAGCAACATAGGGAAAGCAAGGAATCGAGGTAGAAATTTCTATTTCTTAAGCTTTTCTCTATTTTCTAGTTTTAAGAGTGTTTGAGGTAAAATCGAGATTCCGGCTTCGTTTCTCGATTAAAATTGGTGATTTTGGTGTCTAAATGCTCCTTAGACATTAAGGGTGAGATCCCATGGAAGAAATCATGAAAAACGGTGAAGATTTGGCCAGATTTGGGCCAAAACCGAGAGAAATCGCGAAGGGGTCGCGATCGTGGCGCCCAGGCGCCATGTGTGGCGCCTAGGCGCCAAGGTGAGATGGGAAGAAGAAGGAATTGGCGCCCAGGCGCCAGGCATGGGTGGCGCCCAGGCGCCAGGTGTACCGGGAAACTTTAGTTTATTTTTCAATCGGCCATAACTTCTTCATCCGAACTCCGTTTTGGGTAAACTTTATATCGTTGGAAAGCTCTTTAAGTCTAGTTTCTAATGGTATAAGTTTGATTTGAATATTCATTACCAGTTAGGAGTTATGATTCGAGAAGTAAGTGAAGGTCGAGAGTAGTGGTAGGAAATTTCTTTATTTCGTAACTCTGATGGTTTTTGTCTGGTTACAATAGGAATGGTCAAAGTGCAAAGTGGGAGTGCCGAGAGCGTGAAATCTAGGTGAGTGGGTTAATACTTGCTATGATTAAATATCTGTTATTGACTTTTTGCATCATAGTGGAAATATGTTGTATATCCAAGTTTGAAGAGGATGATGTGGAACGATGAGGTATAAACAAATGTGGAACGTGTCTGGTAATGTATATAATTATATTTTCTTATTTTCCCATGAATGGAGGTTATATGATGGATTGTGAATGGCATGTGAACCGAGTTGAATAATTGTTCTATATTATGGGTTATGTTATATACATGCTATGTAACATCCCACATTCTTATATTTATTTAATATAGGCAAATTAGTGTTTGAAGGACTATTATGAAAAGAATATTTTTTTTAGGAGAAAATTTGTAAGTGGAAATAAAGTAACTTTTCCATAATTAGAGGTTGGAGAAAAGTTGGAGAAAGTGTTAAAAATAAATTTTGGCAATAAATAAAATTTTTCCATTTATACCAAGGACCTATTTGTAAATACAAAAATTTATGAATGGCCTATCTAGAATTTTAGCTATACAAAATTTGATGGAAATAGACACGTTGGAGACCATGCAATGGTTACATATTTTCTTCCTCATCCGAATCATAGCATTGAACCAACAAGAAGAGGGGCCACTTCAATTTTTTTTCTTCTTTTCTTCTTTTCTCTTTCTCTTTCTCCTTGAGTGCTTGCCTTCACATGCTTAAGAGTTTGGCCAGCTTTTCTCCTTATTACAGGAGGAATATACCATCATGTGAGGGCAGAAGGTGGTGCAACTGAAAAAGAAAGGATAGGAATATAAGAAAAAGGGGATTGGGAATGAAGAGAACACTTAAGGCATGGAAAGCTTGGCTATATCTTCTTGGACAGCAACACAAAGCTTTATGCAGTAGAATCTCATCCAGTGCAGGCCATGGTCGCCACGTGAGGATGCTGCAAAGTGAACCTGTGGAAAGCAAGGTGAGTTGTCTTCAAGCTAGGTAGCCACGGACTCCTTCAAGAGAACACCCACTGCACTTCCATTTTATTTTCTTTTCTTTCCTTCCTTTTCAGATTTAAGGCAGTAGAACCATCTCGGCCAGCACCCATTTCTTGCATATGAATAGAGATATCTCTTCCCTTAGGCAAAGCAATAGTGAACTCGAGAATAGGGAAGATAAAGCATTACACGTGAACTGTTCTGCAGTGCCCACGTGATGCTGCCGAGGATGAGAGAAAGTTCATGGCATTGTCTTCATGAGCTGGAACCGAGAGAGAGAATCCATTTTCCTTGCATTGGTTGCCACGTATGGGACCCTTAGGGGTTAAAGGAGGGTTTGTAACTTCATTTTCTGCTATCCTAACAAGTGAACACGAGAGAGAGATGATGTTGCTGCAAAACTTCCTCATTTTCTGCATAAACCGAGAGAGATAGAGAGAAAGCTCTAAAAACCAGTAAATTTCCTTAAGCTTTTAAAGAGCCACCCCTGGGCAACTTTGGTGCTAACCAAAGGACCTTCTTAGCAGTGGATTTGAGGTCCTAAATACACATTCACAGCAGCAAGGAAGTGGCAAGAAAGTGCAGAAAAATTTAGAGAGAAAGTAAGCTCGGAAATCTTGGGTAAGCTCTAAATCCTTTTTTTTAGGCTCGCTGTTGTTTAAGAAATGATTAAACATGTCTTAGAGAGTCCCTAGATGAGTTTGGGAGAGCCATGCAGCAAGAAGAATGGAAAAACATGGAGTTTAGAGGTATGCATCCATGATAGGGACTAAACTGAATAATATCAAAAGTTCGTAGGAATAGCTATAATTTCGAAACAAGATATATTTGTGACCTATGGACTTAGATGAAACTAAGAATGGTCTTAGATCATGAAAAAGATAAGGGAAAAATAATTATTGAGGACCTAAGTGAATGAAATGAAAAGTTGGAAGGAAAGAGTAAAAATTCTGAAAATGTCCAGATTGAATATATATGGGATTTTAGTTAAAATTTGATGGAATTTACCAAATTTTGAAGGTTATTTATATGGTTAAAGTTCACATTAGGGACCAAAGTGAATTAATTCAAAGTTGTTGAGGAAAAAGGAAATAGGGTGGAATTTGAGAAATAAATTAGAAGAAATTTTAGCTGATTATAATTTTTGAATTTGGGACTATAAATGAGATTATAGACATTACGTAATTAATTTTTGAAGTACAAGATTTAATTAATTATGAAATAGTAATTTTAATCTATTCCTTATTAGGATATTTTTTTTTAGCTAATTATATTTATTTAAATTGGGGATTAGAAATAAGATTGCGAATAATACATAATTAATATTTAGTGCACAGAAATTTCATTTAAAAATGGAATAGTATTTTTTAAATATTCCATATTAGGATTTTAATAGCTAATTTATTTTATCAGCACCTTGGAATAATTTCGAGTGGAATCGGTACGAGACGATAAATTCAGGTAGCCAGTTACATTTCATAAAAGTGCTGTTCATATATTTTGAAATTGTTTTATACTGAAAATGATTTAATTATGAATTATGTGATGAAAATGATTTATTGATGAATTATGTGATATTCAACTCTATGCATTGTTATGTATGTATATGTATTATTATGATACTCATGTGCTAAGGCAGTGTACGCCAAGCATCTGGGGTACGACGGTACGCGCCAGTATAAGACTTGCCATGGTTAGGGCGGAAGCAGCTATGCATGACGATGCTAGTGTCAGTCTTGCTGACCTTTGGGCCACAGGGTATAATCAGACCCTGGTGGTAGGCACTGAGAATAGTGATGACCCTTGGCACCACTTGAGGTGAAACAGACTCTTGTGATACTAAGACCCAGGGATAATCTCTGCATGACAGAGGCATAGATGAGTTGAACTGAATTATGAATGGTGTTATGAACTTGCTTTTATGACTGGGAATGGTTCTTGTTTTCAAGATTAACTACTGGCTACTGAGATTTCTATGTCTCATGATTTTTGTACTGTATTAACCATTTCCAGGTGCAAATCAAAATGGGAATAACGGGGTTGCAGCAGTCAGTCAGTAGCTGTAGCCTAGATTTTATAGTTTTTTTTTTGTAAAATAATTAAGACTTAATCTCCAGTGGTATGTATATATGTCGACATGATGGTGATGTAAGACATGGGATGATGTTAATGGCTCCTAGTTGTCTTTAATTATGGACTTGAGATCTTTGAGATTTAAGGTTTGAAAATTGCCATAATTATTCACTAAGGAACCTTATCTTAAAAATCTTTTATCCTGGAGATAGTTTTATGAAAATTTTGAGGTGTTACATGCTATGTTGCTGGAACCACATTGATTATGTTGTGGCTTGAATTGTAAATGACTGAGTTGTGTATGTGGCTCAAGATTATGATTGAGGATGTTTTTATATGTGATTGTGATTGTGTTTGACTGGAAAGGAAAGACATGGTGGTGCACCCCATGGAGACATCTATGTGAAGCTATAAGGGTGGAGAATATAAAAATGGAGCGATAAGGGTGGATGCGGCGGGGGCCGTGGGCAACGATCCAAAGGTATTCTGGACGACCCGGTTGGTACGGGAATTGTGTGTGAAATTGATTTCATCGATTGCTGTTGTGAATTTTGAATTTTGTTGAAATGCATTTGATTCACTTGGATATTGTTGTGAAGTATTATGAATAATATTATATCATATGATGATCGATCTATGTATGATTGCTGCATGTTATCATTATGATGCATGATTTTTATTTTGTCATAGTATTGTGTTATCTACTCACTGGGCACGTGGTTTGCTCATACCCCTCTTATTGATATTTTTTTTCAGAGTTGACAGCTGAAGGTAAATATCGGAACAAGGAATTATGGATCCTTAGTCCATAATTACCTTTTCATTTGTTCAGGATAAATGTATAATAGTTAAGTTTTATTCTAAGTTGTATAAATCTAGAAATCTCTGTAATCGGGTAGGTTCATTCAGTGATGTAATGTGAGTAATTGTAGTATGTATAGAGAACTCGTTTTAGTTGCATGAAAAAGAATTGTATGATTTTTAAGAGAAAGATAGGCTTACGGAGGTGAAATGAAATTCACTTTCCGTGCCAGTCACGTGCTCAAATTTTGGGACGTGACACTAGGGTCTGGTCTTCTAGTTCAACAGGTTGGATCGGCTAGTCTGGTCTGGTTTTCCAAACTATGCTTTGCGGGATGCATTGATTCTAAGAGATTGACATCAAACTACGTGTTTATGTTGGCTAAGAGAGCTATATCCTAGAAAAGTGTCAAATAGACATTTATAGCTTCTTTAGCTATGAAAGTTAAGTTTGTAGCCTGTTATGAAGCATCTAACTAAATGGTGTGACTGAGGAATTTTATTACAACTTTGCAGATTGTAGATGACATTGAGAGGCCTTTGAGAATGTTATGTGGTAGTAAAACTGCCAAACTATATTATAAGAATAACTTGAGTTTGTCAAAGTCAAAAAATATAGATATTAAGTTTCTAGTTGTGAAGGAGAAAGTTCAAAGTCTCATTTTATCTGTGGATCATGTTAGTACAAACACTATGATTGCGGATTTGCTGACTAAAGGTTTACCACCTATAGTGTTTCATAAGCATGTAGCTCGTATGGGTGTGGTGAAACCTTCAGATGATTGAGTCTATATTCAGTTTGTTATGTCTTACAGACAATTTTGTTAGATATTCATTTGTTAAAATTTTGATATATGAATTGATGTTATTCAAATATATATATATATATATATATATATATATATATATATATATATATATATATATATATATCTTTGTGTATGTTGAATACTTTGAATATAAGTGATTGTTTCCTCTTGCAGAATAGACATAAATAAAGATCATTTATATGTAATTTTCATGCTACACATCCAAACTAGATATATGTTTTTAAATATATTAGCATTGTTGTGATTACTATTGGGCTTAGTTTCAATTTAACTGGTTATGAAAGCTCTTTGGTTCTATGGTGATATAGTTAAGGGATCAAATTGTTATAATATATTTAATTAGATAGCAGATAGTGCATACTAAGGTTTATATATGTATGATATGTACAGATACAATTTTCAGAATCATATGTAGTTCGAGTGGTTGAATTGTTAGCACAATTTTAATATATATATATATATATATATATATATATATATATATATATATATATATATATATATATATATATATATATATATATATATATATATATATATATATATATATATATATAAAGTGCTAACAATTTTATTTAGGTGGACTTACATATTAATTAGTATATATTGGGACAAATATGTTACTATCTAAAATTATGTCAAATTTTTTTTCTTTATAAATTATATTAAAGTTAGTTTGGGGGGTGTTTGTGAATTAATATTATAATATTTATAGATATCTTACCCAAATTAATAATAATAATGATGCATTATTAATAAATGGGATCAACACATTAGGCCAATTTATTAGACTTGATAAATTGATTATGATTTCTAAGGTTATATAAATTTAATTTTTAAGTTTTGAAAATATTTATAAATATGTGTAAGTGTGTGACCTAATATTCATTATATAAAATTTAATTTGTGAAAATTTACTCATACTAATCTTGAAGAGCCTAACTTATTTAAAAAATTATTAATATAGATCGAGGTATATTTTTCTCTATTGATTCTTTAAGTTAATATTATTATTATTATCAATTATAAAGAATTGATTGTTTATAGTTATAATTATGTTTTAACTTGCTTTCAAAGATGCCACACAACATTGAGTGTTCAGGCGAAATATTACTAGTCTCCAAAAAAATTGTCTTTATACTTTGGATAAAATTTGGCTAGATGCTATCGTTTTGATCACATCAAAGTGATTTTTTATTTTTTTAAAATCTCATTAAAACTCAGCGTCAAATTGAGTTTCATTGAGCATCTTTTTTTAATAAAAAATTTACCTTTCATGATTTTATTTTAAAAAAATTTGACCTTCTTTTCCATGCTCTCTCATTTCATTTAACCTTCTTAGCGTTGGTTCACCTATAAACTATCCAACATTATCAATTTTTTTGGGTTTTAACTAAGGTTCTGTTCTGTAAAATTAGCTTATAGGTTATAGCTTATAGCTTATAAACTAGCTTATTTGAATAAGAAGTATTTAGTAAAAATAGCTGTTAAAGTAGTTGAAAAGTGTAAAATGACATAAAAGCGCATATATTTTTTAATTCTAAAATAATATAAATAAATATATTATTTTTGTTTTTAATTAAATTAATTTAAATTATTATAAATATAAAATTCATTAAAAATATATATTTATATATGAATAATATATTTTCACATATATAATATATTTATATATATTATTATATTTTATTATATATAATAAAATATATTTACATATTTTATTATTTTTATATATATTTATAATATTTTTATATATTTTTATCATATATATAATATTATATATGTATAATATATTATATATAAATATAAATATAATAAAAATGAGTAAATATGATATAATAAAGTAATGAGCATAGTGAGTATTTTAAAAAAAATAATAAGGGCAAAATATGAACCAAAAACTTTAAACTATAAGTTATAAACTAGTCAAAGTAACTTATCAAAATAAACTATAAGTTACTAAAATAAGTTCGTTTACCGAATACTTTTAATGAGTTTATAAACTAATTAAATAAGTTATAAGGTACTTTATAAACTATAAACTCGTTTATCAAACATAGTCTAATTCTATTAAGTATTAATTTTTGATTTATTTATTTTTGGTGGCTGATTTATTAAGTTAAATCAAAATGAGTATGACTATTAATTAAATGAAATGAGAGAGCATGAAAAAGGAGGTCAATGAAAATGAGAGAGCATGGAAAAGCAGGGCAGAAATCGGAGCAAATGGACAAAAAGGTCGTAACGTAACTGAAAAAGGGTTACAGAGGAGGGAGCGCAACTACAAATTGGCGCAACACGTGTGTCTGGACGCGAATCATTTCTCCGGAAACTTGCTTTTAAATCATTTCTCCGGAAACTTCCTTTCATTGGTACAATCCACAGAATCCACAGCATGCCAGCAGCATCTTGGCATATTCCAAATGGATCTCCCTCCTCTCATGTCTCATCTCATGTATTATTATATTATATATGATATTCTATAAACAGGTAATGTTCTTAAATGACATCATTCTTTATTTTAAAAATACAGACAACTCTTTTAACAGCACAAGAGATTACAGTACTTACAATGATAAATTTTATTTAAATTTTTGCTATAAGTTTTACAGTATTATATTAATTTAAATAATTTTTTATTATTTTAAATCATTTTTTATTATAGTAAAATTTTAAAAATTAATAAATAGGTTTTATAATTAATTTTTATTGTTTTAATATTTTTACTATTTACTAATATTTATTATAATTTAATTATTTTATTATTATTTTTTCTGAGAATAAATTCTATGCGTGAACTAGGTTTATATATATATATAAATGAAAGCTATAAGCCCCCCAAAAGGGCATGTCGTGTTTGGTGGTGCTTCACTGTTTCTCACAGAAAAACTGTTTATTGTGTGCTACGTGAAAGTTCAAGACGAAAGCCAATCCTCTATCATATCATCGCACTTCCCCATTCTCTGCCTCTCATCTTCCTTCCTGAGCTATTCAAGAAATGGCTGAGAACGGTAAGACCTAATTCGTCTAGGTGTCATTCTTTATCTGTTGTTGTACATTTCTTTGAGTTCGCTTCAAAACGATTAAGTTCTTGGTACGGGATTGTTTCTTGGTGTTCTTTGCAAATCCGTTCCACTACAGAAGCGCTCTCCGAATTCCTTGCATCCGCAGTCGAAGCTGCTCAGAAAGCTGGTGAGGTCAGTAAATTTTTCAGTACTTTTTCTTTCCCCCATCCAGTGTCAGTTGAATTCTGATTTATTTCCTGAATATCTTTCTTGCAACCGAATGATATGCAGATTATTCGAAAAGGTTTCTACGAGAACAAAAATGTGGAGCACAAAGGACAGGTTTGTATTGAGAGCGTGCATGTTCATTTTTATTTTTGGTGCTCCTTTGTTTCGATATAGATTGTAGCTTCTCCATTCTTTTGCTTTATAATCAACACCGTCATTCAAATCGATGTCCTGTAGTTCAGGTGCGTAATAATTTTAATGCATATTTTGAAAACATTGAGAAGAAGCAGTGCATTGTAGGCTAGCTCTATGTGGCGGCCGTTGATTTTGCCGAGGAATTATTGGCGTTGGTTCTAAAATTTCGAGAATTGGATCAGAAGTTTATTTATTTTTTTTGCCCTTTTATCTTGGGGGCGATGTTGGACAAAAGGCAAACTAACGTCCGAGATTAAGAATTCTGTGAGTGACTCTTGTTCAAAAAAAAAAAAAACTTACAACCAATGAGTTAGTAGCCACCTTGCGGCTTGTCTAGTTACAAGACAACAAAGTACTACAACCTACAAGCAGCTAAAGTCAGATGCACTGCCATTTGTTCGTGAGAGAACGCAATATGAGTAGAAATTTCAGGTGAAGAAGAATTGTAGCACACATTTTAATGATGCTTGCAAGATGTCAAAAATCTATTGTTTCCAAATGCTTCTCCCATTAGGGGAAAAGGCTTAGGAATGATTTTATTAATATCTCACCCTTCACACTGGAAGCGTGGAAAGTACTACTCTGTCTAGACTTATGTTGAAATTTACAAAGAATGAGGGTGGCAAGAACTCTCAGCCACCTGGTTATGAGGCTCTGTTACTATACCAAAAACATATTCATCCTCAAAGGTTAAAATAAAAGGAAAAAGCTCAGGAATATTTTATTAATATCAAAGGCATCATAATCTTGTTTGTAGCATGCTTGGCTGCTTCCATAGGGAGCTGTAACTTTCTCCTCTGCAGAGGGACTTTATTAGGTTAATCTAGTAGGCATTTTACACAACTATGTTAGAAATTTAAGAAGATACTTAGGAAGCAAATAATAAATTATTGTGCATATCAACAGTTAACCAAGGCAAAACAAAACTCAGAATGCTGAGATGGGTATGTTGAAGATAAGTAAGATCACGGGTGTAATATTTCTCTGCTCAAGGAAAAGATACTTAAGGTGGTTAGTGGCTAGAAGCAACATCTAGCCATAAACACATTGTGTAAACAAAGAAAAGATTTTGGCTCTTTTTCTTAACATTTATGCTTTTGTTATGATCCACAGGTTGATTTGGTCACGGAAACTGATAAAGCATGTGAAGATTTGATATTCAATCACCTCAAGAAGCGTTACCCCACTAATAAGGTTATTTATGTTCTCTGAAATATACCAGCTTTCCTTATAATCAAGTTTGTAACAGATGGCATATTTCTGTTCTTTGTTCTTATACATTCCTTCATGGTCATTTTATTGAATTGGTGTTCTTATTAGTTCATTGGGGAAGAAACTACCGCTGCTTGTGGTGCTAGAGAACTTACTGATGAACCCACATGGATAGTGGATCCTTTGGATGGGACTACTAACTTCGTGCATGGGTAAATACATGCTATGTTTCAGTTCATAGATTGGCATTTTCATATAAATGACTATACTTCTACTATTTGTAGGTTCCCCTTTGTTTGTGTCTCTATTGGTCTTACAATAGGAAAAGTTCCTACAGTTGGTGTTGTTTACAATCCAATACTTAATGAGGTGAGAAATCCTATGTGTTGCTGATACTTTGGTTGTCCATAAAATTCCTTAAATTATTCAAGTTAGAGATGCATAGAGAAGTGATTCAGTGGTGGACATAGTTCTGCTTGTGATATTTTTAATTTTTGTTCTGGGCTGTTCAGATATTTTCCGCATACTGAAAACAGGGCAACACTGACTTTTCTGGGAAAAAATAAAGTGGTCAGTTGTCCTATATCATCATAGTTTTCAATGACCTTGATGTGAACCAAATGCCCAGAAGGCCATAACACATTAGACCTAAGGGACTTTTTGAATGATTTGAGTTAGGAATATGACAATTTAAATTTGTGTTATTGGCATTGAAAATTTATATTTCCTTTTTTCTGAGAATGGCAAATGAAAATTTGGGATTTCTGTATGTAGCTTTTTACTGCCATTCGCGGAAAAGGTGCTTTCCTGAATGGAAAACCAATAAAAGGTGTGCTGCTGTTATTTGTCTCTTGACAGTTACGGTTAATTGACAATGGGTTGCTTCATACTTATGCATTGTGTTTGTGCAGTGTCGTCACAAACTGAACTAATTAGCTCTCTTCTTGCAACTGAGGTATTTTAAATCTACCAAACTCAATTATATGGATTCTTTTCCTTCCTCTACAAGTTAATTATTATTTTTTTTTTTTTCCTTTTGGGGGCATTAGGATAATTTCTCATTATATTTTCACTATAGTTATTAGGGGAAAACATTTAATAAGGGCAACAATTAGCTGCAGAAGATAAACGAGGAATAATGTTTCTAGTAAAACATTGTGCTTTCAGTAGGTCAATGCAGCTATGTGCCTATTATATGGAAACTAAGAAACATGACAGTGTTCCATATTCTTGTATGTCCTACACTTGAGCATACCATTGCTTTCTCATGCTTTATGTATGGGATCCTTATATACAACAACTTAACAGTTATGTTGAGCACATTGTATCTGACTAACTGTTTGCGCACATTGTATCTGACTAACTGTTTGCATCTGTAGCAGTATCTAATCTAGGTAGCTAGCATATGTTTTCTTATTGGCCAACACGAGGCAGTAGTTAGTATATGTTATCGAATCTTATGGGTATTACTTCTGGAAACTTTTGTACCATATACTTACTTCTATATTTTCAAGTATTGTCAAAGTTTGTAAACTGACAAATGTCAGATTACGGGTCTGACATATACCAACAGATCTGTTGGATCTCTTGTAAGTCCTCTGTTCCCATAATTTTCAGAGGCAAAACTTTCTCAGAATTTAGCATAGATGTCATCTTGTGAATATTGCATTTTATTTTTTTGTCATTATTTGAAACTTTATTATTATTATTATTATTATTATTTGGGTACACTATATTCTCCGAGGAGTGAGGACATGTTAGGGTAAGTGATAGGAACCCAAGAATAGAAACCATAACAAAATCTAGAAAAGAGAGATTAAACCAAGAAAAGAACCAAATTGTATTACTAAGGAAAATGGAAATTAAGCACAACAGAGAAACGAAATGAAAGATTACACAAAGATAATCTTCCCCCTGAGCTAAGCTCCTACAAAACAACTCCTAGGAGGTATTCTGTCCCAAAGCTAGAGCACAATGCTCTAACCCACGACTTCTGATATACTTCATACCCTCTACTACCTTCCCACTACGTGTATATATAGTAAACTGATACACTAAAATTCCTTTATTACCCTCCTAACCAACTCACACAATACATATACTATATCCCACTAGGTACCTATCATTACCCACTCCTTAAAATCAGTCCTGTCTCTAAGGCTGAAATAAAAGAAAAGAACAATCAGACATTAACCCGCTCTGTTGGCTTCAAGCTCCAAGGCAACAATCTCCCCATATTCATTCATTGTTTCACGATGTCGAAATGCCTCTGTTCTTCTCATAGGTTCTCCTCCGATCATTGTCAGTTTGCTTCATCGGCTGTTTCTGGATTGTTATCACCGGTGTCGAGCTTCTGTTGTCACTCACCTGGGACGACAGAGAATTCGTTCCTTCGCTCGAACATGTTTTGACGATGGATCCCTTTGTAGAAACTTTTTCAGAATTAGGATTTTGGGCCTAACATGAGTTTAGAGTAATATCGCTTCGACTCGAGCCCAATCCACTCGTCAGAGTTCGACCCGTTTTTCCCTTTCATTCTTAACCCAATGACCTGCTCCTTCTTGCGACAGCCAAATCACGAACTCCGCCTCAATGTCTCGCATGAGTAACCCTTCGACTTTCTATCCATCAGGTCGGCGTGGGAGAAATGTTGTGTGCCGCAATTCTTTTCCTCAGAGCCCTTCGTTCTCGTTCTTTGTGTCGTTGTTGCCTGTGGCGGTCTTCTGGTGCTGCTCGCTGGTGATCTCTGCATTGTGGCCGGCGTTGTCATCCCTCGAAGGAGGCTTCCTGGAGACAATACGTCGCATGCACCCTTGTGCGAATGATTCTGCACCACGGATGCTTTAACTCTTCGTCGTTCTCCCTCAAATAGCTTCGCCGGAGACCCTTGCACCACCACCGTCGGCGTCGTCTACCCCTTGGTCGAGCTCCCTTGTGGCGAGAATCCATCTGTGTCCTTGTGCGAAGGATTTCTAATTGCCACCCCCAGAGAGGACCCGATCTTGTTCTTCGTGAGTGGGCCTGCCCTATGTTTCCTGAATGGATACCCGAGGCCCATATACCTGAGCCTAAACATACTTTCATAACCCGAACTGACCCATGATTCTACTTCTCAGATTAATTCCCTCTTCACCATAGTGTTGGATTTGCCTCCAGAGTAACCAATGACCTTTGTTCCTTTTCCTTCTATCAGAGAGCTTCGTCATCCAACGTTCTATGCTTCGCAGTGTGGCGTTCTTGCTCAGTCATTTACTCTAGCGTTTTCTCTCACTCTCTGAGATCTCCTTTGTCTTTCTCTTCCTATTCACTGCCGATCTCGAGTTCCAATTACCCCTCGCCTGAGACGAAACAACATCTCCTCCGTGCGACTTTGCCTCTCCGAATCCCTTTTTACCATCGAATGGATCATCATTAAAGAATCCCTTCTCCGTTTGAAATTTCCCATCAATCGCAGCAAACGTCACTTGTATCCTTTCTCGAAATTGGTCGAATTCTGTATTAATGGCTTGTTTCAACTCTTCCAATGTTTCTTCCCATTGTTGGTCTAACATTTTTGGTGATATCACTAGCTCTCCTCTTGGTATTCTGCAGGTCGTACCAATTGATAAGAACTGAAGAATAGAAACCAGAAAAGAGAGATTAAACCAAAAAAACCAAGAACAGAACCAAATTGTATTACTAAGGAAAATGGAAATTAACTGCAACAGGGAAACGAAATGAAAGATTACACAAAGATAATCTTCCCCCTGAGCTAAGCTTTATAGAACAACTCCTAAGAGGTATTTTGCCGCAATGCCAAAGCACAATGCTCTAGCCCACAACTTCTGATATAATATTCTTCATATCCTCTACTACCTTCCCACTACTTGTATATATAATAAACTAATACGGTAAAATTCCTTTACTACCCTCTTAACCAACTCACACAATACATCACTCGTATGCCACTCAGCACTACTAGACTCACGCAATACACGATATACTATATCCCACTAGGTACCTATCATTATCCACCCTTTAAAGTCAGCCTTGTCCTCAAGGCTGAAATAAAAGAAAAGAACGATCAGAGTATTAGACATCTCTAATTAAACATAAAGATGGAAAAATTTCTAATTATCTATTCACTGATCCATGTAGTGCTGAGTTGGTATCTAAAGAATTGATCATTGATAGAGCTTAATGGCGTCGTGCGGTCTATGTAGCCGACCCTACTTAATGGAATAAGGCTTTGTTGTTGTTGTTGTTATCTATTCACTGATTAACTAGGCTATTTATGCAGATTACATGAGTCAAAGAAAGGAAATAAAGACAGAATTCTTTGGATTATGATATCAAGAAAATCACTAAGAATTATCTTACAAATCAGCCTAGGATTACATGCCTACAAATTAGCCTAAGATAAATACAAGATAAGTCAATTGTACAAGCAGTCTTGAGGAGGTGTCTGTTTTTCCTCTCAGCTACCCCATTTTGAGAGGGTGTATCCACACAATAAGTCTGATGAATAATCCCTTGCTAGATTAAGTAATTCTGAAATGATGCTGACCTATACTCTTTAGCATTATCACTTCTCAATACATGTATATAATTATTGAACTGGGTCTTAATCTCAGCGTAAAAGGCAGAGAAATGTGAAATCACTTCAGACCGATTTTTCATAAAGTAAATCCTTGTCATTTGAGAAAATCATCTACAAAAGTAACAAAATACCTGGATCCTGTTTTAGACTTAACCAGACATGGTTCCCAAATATTTGAATGGACTAATTCAAAAACTGATTCGGCTTGTTCGGCTTGTTTATTAATTCTGGGACTTAATGTACTACGATGGTGTTTTGCATAGTGACAGGATTCACACTCCAAAGATGTTACATTATGAAACTGGGGGCATAATTTCTTCAAGGCAGACAAGGAAGGATGTTCCAACTGACAATGATCATCGAACGAAGAGGTGACACTAGCGCAAGCAAGTGACTGAGGCTTCCATGCATTAAGGATGTAGAGACCATTAGATACATATCCTTTACCAATAATCTACTTCATCGCAAGATCTTGAAAAATACAATGATCAGAAAAAAAGAGACACAACAGTTTAGGTCTTTGGTGAGTTTACTCATAAAAATCAAATTAAAGGAAAGACTGGTTAACTTAGAACAGATGACAAGGTAATAGAAGAAGTGAGTTTAGCGATCCCTCAACCTCCAACGTTATAAGTAGACCCATCTATAATGGTAACAGGAGATGGAGATTTATATGGCTTGAAACTTGAGAAGATGTTGGTATTACTTGTCATATGATCTATGGTACCAGATCAATGACCCATTTATTTGAAGAGGTGATAAGGCACGTTTTACCTTGGTCAGTTATTTTTGACAATGCAGAAACTAAATGAGGTGTTGATTGAGACATCTTCACCATGAATACAAGGCGAGACAAAACTTGAGGTGCTAAAAAACCACAACTGATTTTCACAAACAACAAGCAAACCAAACCACAATGATATGGGTCAGTGCTCACTTTGGCAGCTGACGCACAAGAACGGATGGTGATGTCACAACTTCAAACCAAACAAAGTCACGAACAAAACCAAAATAGCTATGAACAATTCGCAACCAAGAACAAAACCAGGAGTGAACAACAAAAAGAAGCCTGTAGCAGAACCCAGATGCAGAAATACCGAAAACACAAATTGTACTAGCTCAAAAGTGGGACCCATAGGCTGAAAGAGAGGAAACACAACTCGGTCGTGAACCAATAGGAAGGAGTGAGACCCGATATCCAAATGGACTTGAATCACGAATCTGACACTGGGGACAGGCCAGAAATGATGAGTCGACGCCGGGGAAGAAAATTGTAGTTCGATGCTACATCGCACGTGCCCTCACGCGCACCAAACGAAATATTAGACAGAGCGTGAGACACACGTGCACCTCAAACTGCCATCGGTCTTCAGGGATAGGCCGATCTTGAGGTGGTGCTCTTCCCTAGATTGGCTGTGAGAAACAAAGGGTCACTTTCCCGAGTGACCAAGTGACACGCACACACACACTGACCTTGCGCGCTTTGATACCATGTAATTAAACATAAAGAAATAGAGAATAGGAAGATGGAAAACTTTCTAAGTATCTATTCATTGATCAACTAGGCTATTTATACAGATTACATGAGTCAAAGAGAGGAAATAAAAGACAAAATTCCTAAGATTATGCTATCAAAAAAATCACTAAGAATTAGCCTACAAATCAGCCTAGGATTACATGCCTACAAATTAGCCTAAGATAATAAAAGATAAGTCAACTGTACACTCAATATAATCTCTATCATTAACAACATCAATCCACTTTGTTGTCTTCAAGCTCCATGGCAACAACCTCCCCATATTCATTCACTGTTTCACAATGTTGGATGCCTATGTTCTTCTCATAAGTTCTCCTCCGATCATTGTCAGTCTACTTCATCACTTGTTTTTGGACTATTATCACTGGTGTTGAGTTTCTGTTATCACTCGCTTGGGACGATAGAGAATTCGTTCCTTTGCTCAGACGTGTTTTCACGATGGACCCCTTCGCTCGGCTGTTTCACGATGGTGTCAAACTTTTTCAGAGAATTCGTTCCTTTGCTCCAACTTGAGCCCAATCCACTCCTCAGAGTCCAACCCATTTTCCCCTTTTCATTCTTAACCCAACGACCTCCTCCTTGTGATAGCCAAGTCACGAACTGCGCCTCAATGTCTCGCGTGAGTAACCCCTTCGACTTTCTATCTATCAGTTCTGTGTGTGAGAGATGTCGTATGCCTTGATTATTCCCCTCAGAGCCCTTCTTTCTCGTCCTCTGTGTCGTCGTTGCCAGTGATGGTTTACTGGTGTTGCTCGCAGGTGATTCTTGTGCTGTGGCCGGTGTCGTCGCCCTTCGAAGGAGGCTTCATTGAGACGATATGCCATATGCACCCTTGTGCAAATGATTATGCACCACAGATGCTTTAACTCCTCGTCGTTCTCCCTTAGATAGCTTTGCTGGATACCTTTGCACCATCGTCAGTGTCGTGTGCCCCTTGGTTGAGCTCCCTTGTGGCGAGAATCCATCTGCGTCCTTGTGCAAAGGATTTCACATTGCCACCCCTAGAATGGACCCGGTCTTGTTGCTTCGTGAGTGGTAGGGCCCCATGTTTCTTGAATGGATACCCGAGCCCAAACATACTTTCATAACTCGACCTGACCCATGATTATACTTCTTAGATTTAATTCCGTCCTCACTATAGCATTGGATTCACCTTCAAAGCAACCAATGTCCTTTGTTCCTTCTCCTTCTATGAGAAAGCTTCGCTGTCCAACGTTCTATGCTTTGCGGTGCGTTCGTGCTCAATCATTTACTTTAGCATTTTCTCTCAATCTTTGAGATCTTCTTCGTCTTCGTCTTCCTCTTCACTGCTGATGTCTACTGCCGATGTCGAGCTCCTGTTACCCCTCGCCTGAGATGAAACAACATCTCCTCCGTGCGACTTTTTGCCTTTCCGAATCCTTAATCATCATTAATGAATCCCTTCTCCGTTTGAAATTTCCCATTAATTGTAGCAAACGTTGCCTGTATCCTTTCCCGAAATCGGTCAAATTCTGTATTAATGATTTGTTTCAACTCTTCCAATGTTTCTTCCCCTTGTTGGTCTGACATTTTGGGTGATATCATTGGCTCTCCTCTTGGTATCCGGCAGGTTGGACCAACTGATAGGAACCCAAAAATAGAAACTAGAACAAAATCCAGAAAAGAGAGATTAAACCAAGAAAACCAAGAAACAGAACCAAATTTTATTACTAAGGAAAATGGAAATTAACTCAACAAAGAAACAAAGTGAAAGATTGCACAAAGATAATCTTCCCCCTGAGCTAAGTTCCTACAGAACAACTCCTAAGAGTTATTCTATCCCAATGCCAGAGCACAATGCTTTAAACCACAAACTTCTGATATAATATTCTTCATACCCCCTATTGCCTTCCCACTACTTGTATATATCATACACTGATACACTAAAATTTATTTACTACCCTCCAAACCAACTCACACAATACATCACTCGTATGCCACTCAGCACTATCAGAGTCACGTAATACATCATATACTATATCCTACTAGGTATCTATCAGTAGGCAATCTTTGAGCTTTATGCTTTTTATTGCTATATACTATTCAAATTTTGGGAGTTTTAAGCTCATGCTCTATATATGCATTTTGTATCCTATTCCTTTGTAATCAGTGCATGGTTGAAAGTTACAAAATCTAAATCTAAATCTAAATGAAGAATTTAATCTTGGAATAAAAGTTCGTACATTTAATCTTTCAAATTATAATCTTAGAAAACTATTTATTATACTCCCACTATGATCATTTTGTTAACCAGACATGACATGCAATGAACCAAAGATGCATTCTCATTCAATTTGGATAGGTCATGTTTCCTTGTAAATGTGTTGCCTTGTATAACATTGAATACTGATCAAGTTTTTTCCTCCTAAAATCGCAGGCTGGAACAAAACGTGACAAGACAACAATAGATGTCTGTACAAAGAGGATTAATAGCTTGCTTTTCAAGGTAAAAATATGACTTGACAGAGCGTGCTGGACTAGAGTCAATCGATGGACCTGCCATAACAATGAATTTTCTTTGATCAGGTGAGATCTCTTAGAATGAATGGCTCCTGCGCTCTGAACCTTTGTGGAATTGCATGTGGAAGGCTGGATGTATGCTTTGAACTTGACTTTGGTGGTCCTTGGTATGGGTTACTCATCTTTTGCTTGAATGCTCAGCATTGTGGTTTTATGATTTGTGAATGACTTGGTTTCTTCCTCTTATAAGGGATGTGGCAGGGGGTGCTGTCATTGTTAGAGAAGCTGGGGGTCTTCTGTTTGATCCGTGAGTAATTTGGATATTCTTTTTCTTAACAAACGGAATGCATGAAGTACTTGAGTCCATAGTCTATTTGACTATTGGCTTGGGTCTTTCATCTTGTAAGACATTAAGAAAAAATTGCTTCGTTCAAAATGATTCAATACGCTATTTTTTCACCTGTTTTTTTTTTCTTTTTGTGAATTATTAGCATGCCAAGTTATTCATAAAGAGATTATAAACAGTAGGTTTCCAATCATTTGAGAAATTCTTTCTCAAATGATTGGAGACCTGTTAGATTCTTGGACATAATAAGTATGAAGTTTCAAATTTTATGTATTGTATAGGATCTAAATAATTCAAAATGTTAATTTTGCTTATATATGTCAAACTCGAAATTTTATAAACAAGTTTTCAAGTATTTTATACCCATTTACAAAATGCCACCAGTCATATATTTTTCTACAAGAATTTTTCACTTTTATGGCAAAACCTGATGATTCATTTGCTACAGGTCTGGTGCAGATTTTGACATCACATCTCAGCGAGTGGCTGCTTCAAACTCTTTCCTGAAGGACGCATTTGTTGAGATTCTGCGCCCAACATTGTGAGAAACTAACCATTGATCATGGAACACTGGAAATGACCAAATAAGTCAGTCTCTGTTAGTTCATTTCCCTTTTGCAAAAAAAAAAAAAATGCTTTGAAGTGGAGAAACTTCGATTATTTTTGCCAACTCTCGTAGTTGTGACCTCAAGCTGCACCAGAATACTAGTATAGTGTATTCGAATTCTTATTGTCAGTCTCACTTGGCTAATTATGCATTCTCTCTTTAGTGTAATTCCGGTGAGAAACCTCTTTTTTGACTCGATTATACTATTTTATAAAAAAAGAAAAAGAATCGCGTGACACCTATTTTTGATTAATTAATTTGTTTATTTATGTATCTGCCTCTCATGCAAGCATCATCTTGAATTTAAAAAAGATAGCCGAAAAAGGAGGACAATCGCATGTAGGCAAGTTGCTGCTAGAATATAAATTTGTACGCGTGGTCTTCTCTTTGTAGTTTTGATTTTCAGACTTTTCATACTATGAGCAAAGTTAACTAATTTTTGAATATAGAAAAAAAATATAATTCATTTTGTACAAAGTAAACCCAATGCATTTATTGAATTACTTCAGCTTAACCAGGTCAATACATTATATTCTTCTCGACACTGGGTCCATTGTTCCTCTTAAGCAGAAGTTCAGCACCATTTTCGGGGAATCAAAGCCAGACAGATATCTGGGTCTAAAACTTTTGTATTTAGAATTTAGAGTATTTTATTCTAAAATATTTTGTTTGACAATAACAGATGCGTAGTTAAGCGTATTATTATAAGGTCCAATAATAATTTTTGGCCGAAAGAAATAATCGAATCACAGTTTGTCCACTTTTGAAGCTAAACCATCAAAATTAGAAAATCTTATAAATATTTGTTTTGGTGTGAATGACCAGCTTTTAAATTAAATTACAGATGTCAATTAATTGATGTGAGCATAAATTGACCAAAACACTAGTTTATAGCCCTGCCAAAGATAATTTATGCGTATGCGATATAAAATATTAACGTATTCTTTCACGCATCACAAACCAAATGTCTTTAGAAGTTACTTCAATATTCTTTTTTTAATTTATAATGACCAGCTTTTAAATTAAATTACAGATGTCAATTAATTGATGCGAGCATAAATTGACCAAAACACTAGTTTATAGCCCTGCCAAAGATAATTTATGCGTATGCGATATAAAATATTAACGTATTCTTTCACGCATCACAAACCAAATGTCTTTAGAAGTTACTTCAATATTCTTTTTTTAATTTATAATAACAACATATTTTATGTCTTTAACATTTAAATAGATTTTCATTTATATTCTTAATGTTTGTTTTCAGTCAAATATATTTTATATATTTTATTTTTTTGTAAGTATGTCTTTTTTTAACACTGTCAAAAAAATTAACAAAAAATACTGACTGAATTATCACATAGTAAAAATTATCTGTCACGTCACTTGTCACATGAACCCATAACTTCAAATTAAAAAATATCCTTAATAATTATAAATATCTCTCTCTCTCTCGCCCCCCGCTCACCATTCTTAGTCTATTAATCTACCTTTGCTCTCTCTCTCTCTCTCTCTCTCTCTCCTAAGTAGAGAGAGAGAGAGAGAGAGAGAGAGAGATTTTATTATTTATTAAAGAAATTTTTGTAATTTTAAGTTATAAGATGAACTTCATTCATGGATTTATTCCCCAAGTACTTGAGGTGGATTTGCGTGAATAACCCACTTCATTTTCGGACAGATTTTCTTCTTCATCGAAAGATGGTCATTTTTCTGGCTTTTGAGAGAGAGAGAGAGAGAGAGAGAGAGAGTTTTTAAATTATTATTAATATTATTTATTAAAGGAATTTTTTGTAATTTTAAGTTATGGGTTCACGTGACAAGTAATGTGATGGATATTTTTATCACGTGACAATCTAATCAACGTTTTCAATTAGTTTCTTTGACGATGTCTAAAAAATGGGAGAATATTTGCAAAAAAAAGCATGTAGGACTTATTTGACCAAAAATAAATGTTAGAGGTACAAGTGAAAATTGGTGTAAACGTTAGGGATATAAAACATACTTTTGTCTTAATTTATTTATGTTGTACTTTAATACCCAATTTGCATTAGAAACACCTGTTGCTAGAGTTGTCAAATGGAATAGGTTGGCCCATCCTAATCCAAACTTTGCAGAGTCAATGGTGAGTATGAGTTGAGTCAGATCAGACTTTATATAATTCATATCTAAAAAATTATGACCTATCCTAACCCATCATGGGCAATGGGCTAGCCCCATAGACATATTTATCTTGTTTTAAAAAAATGTAATTTGAGTTATTTTAATGATAGAAAATAGATATTGGAACAATCAAATTTTAAAAAATTAAATGAAACTTCTAAAAAAATGTTAAACCTTAAAATATGTCATTTTTCTTTTTTAAAATGTAATTTTAATTATTTTGAATGATAAAATTAAATATTGAAACTATGAAATTTTAAAAAAAATAGAACTAAACTTCAAAAAAAAAAAGACTACAACTTAAAATATAAAATATAAAAAAAATAAAAATAAAAATCCACAAGAATCGTTCCACTCCAACACATCTAAGTTTCAAGGGTTTTGATGGGCTGGGTTAAAAGCTCTTTCTTCAAAATAAACTATTAAATTTTTGGGCCACCTCATCTTGGGCCAAAGTCTATTTTGATAGTTTTACTAAGTTGTTGCTTATGTCTGGAATAGAAAAACTAATAATAAATTACTAACTTAGTTCCTAAAACATTATAGTTGTTTAAATTTGATTCTTGAAGTTTAAGTGCCTCAATTTTATTCTTTTCATAACTAAATCTAAAAATTTTTATTGTCAAAAATTATTTTGACAAACAAAAATATTCAGTTGAAGCAGATATAATATTTCATAAACTAAATTCATATGTTTAATTTTTTATAAAGTAAATTAAAATAACTATAATTTTTTAAAGAACAAATTAGTAATTTACTCAAGTGAAAATTACTAGTAAAAAATATCAAAACCTCACCAATTGTAGAAAAAGTAAAAGATGTTTATATAACTACGTATAAATATGAAAAGAAACAAACACATATCACGTTCACCGCCCACAAAATCCTCCTACCACTATTCCATGAAAGAATAAATACATATGTCATATGTAATCCTACAATCCTCTAGTAGTCCATGTATAACTCAATCAATGTACAATAAAATCCATATACATAGGAGGAGGGGGAGGAGGAGGAAGCACAAAAATAATTTAACCAAAGTCCGAAATTCCCATATATCCATGTGGCAACCAACGGCATACTCTACACCTGCTGAGTCTTGGAGGCATAAACGACACTAGCCTCATTTCCTGGATGCGAGGCGTTGCCCTCCGACGACTTCCTCCTCTTCAAAACGACAATCCATGTGTACACCTCGAGCAGCACAGCGATGCCTCCCAGAGCCGCGATTATGCCGATATACGCTTTTTTCCAGTCATCGTAGCGATTCTCAGTGAAGTCATGGAGGGCGTCGAAGCCTTGAAATATGTTGACGATGCTGATGATGATGGTGGCGTATCCCACCAAGTAGTGGTACATGTTCCAGTACATTCTGTATTTGTGATCTTTATTGGGCCTCAAGAACAGAGCGAAAACCTGAGTCCAATTCGGAATATGGCTTCTTTATAAATGCATGTTGATAATGGTGGAATTAGTAAGGACTTAATTGAGGAAGAGAGATGTTACCTGAAGAGTTGCGAAGCAGAAGATGATGATACCTAGGGTTCTGTGGGTGTGGTACTCGATTCCCACCGAGTCACTGCCGATTTTGAGGCCTAATCCCCATCCAGCCACGCCAACTGCATACGCAGAGGCCTGGCAGATAACGTGCAGGTAGAACCAGGCAGGGTCTGCAGATTTGAACACCTTCAAGTATCTTGCTATTATGGCTCCTATCGGCAACACTATCCCCCAGCTCACTGCATTCAACACTCCGTGCACCTGCAGTAATTCAATCTCTTAATATTGATGCTCAGGCCAGAACACGCAAATTATGAACACACCATTTTTCTTTTTGGTAAATCTCATAAGGGCACTCACATTTCTTCTCCTTCGAAGTGTCGTCCCACTGGCTGCAGCCTGAGTCTGGCCAGACACGAGATCCAACGTCTCCTTGGCGTTTATATTCTCAGTGTTCAAGCTGTGCTGTCTAGGGGATGAGCCAGAGAGGGGACCCTCCTGCCACAGGTGGACCAGTGAGGTCGTGCCACTTGGAAGGGTCACGGTAGCGAAGATGATAATCTCGTCGTTCTGGTGCGTGGCACTCAGCCCCGTGACGTTGTAGCGGATGGTTCCCTCTTGCAGTTGCGTTTCCAATACGTCGGAGCCGATCGACGACGTGTAGGCGGTGGGGGACCCGCCGGACGGCGACAGAGCCACCAGAGCTTGAGCGCCGGGCATGGCGGTGTTCAGGTTGCCGTTGGGGTTGATGCCCCACGCCACCCACCTGTTTGATGATGAACTGATTCCGCCATGCCTGTACGCCATGACCAGCTTCCCTGGAGAATTTGGTATGTTGTGTGGAATTCAGATTCAGTGCACTAAATGTTTAATTAAATTAAGAGTAAATTGTTGGTGAAAAATTATAAACGCCTCATTTTAATCTTTAAAATATCATATGTCTAAATTTAGTTTATAAAAGATTGTCTTTGTAATTTTGACAAGAAAACCATTTAAGATTTGGTTGCATAAGATTTTTGAGATTTAGCAATAAACATAACCAAATTAAGATAAATATAACATTTTAAAAATTAAATTAAGACACTTCATATTTCAAGAACTTAATTAAGATAACTATAATCTAACTAAACAAAACCATTTATTCTTAAATTAAGGATATAGTCCTTAAAAGATTATCTTTGTCAATATGATTTTTAGAAAATTAGGCGTTTCGATTTAGTTATTAAAAATTTTTATTTGCTTTAATTTTATCATTTTCGTTTTGTAAATCACAAAATCAAATCGATGTTAAATCTCACACATTTCATCGCTAAAAAAATTATTGATAGGTAAAGGGACGAAACTAAGATAATATAATCATTCATGAACTAATTTAAGACACTTATTTTCTTATGAACTAAATTGGAAAAAAAAAATTTTTAATGACTAAATCAGTAATTTACATTAAATTTTTTGAAATATAATTCAATATGTGCTCTTGGTTACGAGTTTTGAAGAGAGTATAAAGCAAGGTGGACAAGTGCGAGGTGAAGTTTAATCAAAGAGAGATATAGATTATAACACATTCACACTGATTATATATTATTATATTACTAATAGGGTAGGGCGGGTTTAGAGGGTGAAATTTTTAGTATTGTTTTTTGTGATGTTATTGATTCTTTTGGAAAAAAAGAATTAAGAAAGTAGATAGAACTAAAAATGAAAATGAAAAGAGTACAAAGAAAAATTATTCTAAACCACCTAACCTGAAGTAGGTGGAAGATTCCAACCATTATCTTCTCAACATATGTCCAACCAATCAACTAAGACGATCAAACCATCCCTCCTAACCCCACTCTATGCCCAAGCCATCACTCCAATAAGAAATGGATAGAAATTTTAGACTCAAACACCAAAACTAATAGTTGAGAAATAATCTAATTTTGAAACTACCTCATGTGATTCATTATAAGTCCGTAATTATGCAATAATTAAATTATTAATTTCATCCTTGAATGAGGACTACTTTCTCAATTTTATCATGTAAAATATAATTCTCTCCCTCATGATTTTCTCCTCACCATTTTCATCCATTTGTTTTCCAAAAAAAAAAAAGTCAAACTAAAAAGTTAGTCTTGTGACTTCAAAAAAAAATGAAATGATTGAGAAAATCATTCAGAGATTGAACCGAGAGAGCAACACAATGACATGCTAAAATAAGAAGTCATTCATTATTCTAAGGAACCCAAAAAAAATTAAAATTTTTAGAATAAATTACTAATTTAGTCTTTGAATGATTACAATTAATTTAATTTAATTTTTAAAATATTAAGTGTCTCAATTTCATCCTTTTATTTGTCAAAATAAATTTGAGCAAGAAAAATTTGAGACTTGGCAATTGGCAGCACAAAAAATTTTGTGATTTAGTAATGAAAAAAATTAAATTAAAATTTAAATATAATCTTGTAAGAATTAGAGTGAAAGAATTGATTTTTTAAACACTAAATTGATTAAACAACTAAGATTTTTGAAGGAGTAAATTGAGATTTAGCACAAGTTTGTATATATGAAGTGATGATGAAGCATCACCTGTGGCCTGGTCGTAGGTCCAGTGAAGGAAAGCTGTCTGATGAGGAAGGTCACGACAAGTGGCAAAAGCTGTGTTGGAAGAAAAGGAGTAGGCTCTGCAAGTCTCACTCTGACCACATGCTGTGAATATAAGACTGCTCACAGCACAAACTGCTAACACAAGCCTCCCCATACTAAAAGCCATCTTCCTTCCTTCCCTTTCTTCTTGAAGCTTTGATGTGTATATATATATATATATATACGTGTGTGTGTCTATATATATATATATATATATCGAAGAGAGAGAAAGTAAGAGGTGGAGCTTTGAATGGTTGATCCCTGTGATACAGAGAGGTCTTGACCTGAATGGGAATGGAGCAGGTATGAGAAGAGCAAGGAGAAAGAGAAAAGGGGTTATTATTTATAAGAGTTGGTGGGTTTAGGTGGATATTTCATGAGTAAACTATTTGGGTTTCTTCCACGAAATAATGATAATATTATAATTGCATCTTTACGCATTCCACATTTGCCAACTTAGTACGTGTTTACCTTTTCTAGCCAACCATGCACACGCATCTCCCCCTGGCCGTGGCCAAAGAAAAAAATTATTATTTTACCCCTTAAGAAATTATAGTTATGTTAATTTAATTTTTAGAAGACGATCAAACATCTTAATTTTATTTTTAAAATATTTTATTTATTTTAATTTAATCACTTCATCACTAAATTACAAGATTTATTATCGTTAAATTTTAAATTTTTTTTATCAAAAATTACTTTAACATAGACAAAAATAAAATTGAGACAAATGTAGGCCATGGCAAAAAATTTCTAGAATAATTTTAAAAAAATAAAAAATTCAAAATATGTTTTATATGTTTTTATAAACTATTTTCAAAAACAATAAGCGAAAATGTGGTGGCATGTATGTAATTATGTAATTTCATTAATGAAACTTTTGTAAAGATAAATTAATGATTGTAAAAAAAATAAAATACTTTTAGCAACGAATTTCACCGTTGCTAAAATAAAACAAACATATGGCAGCTCTTATAATTTTTTTTTTCCAGTAGAAAGACTTGTATTTTTTATTTAATTTTTGTTAAGTTATCACTTTCAATATTTATCTTTTTTTATTTGATTTTATAGATATTTTTCACTAATTTGAAATAATCAATTTTTTGATAATTATTGTACCAATCAATTTATCATATCAAAACTATAATTATTTTAAATCACTGTGAAAGGCACTCTTAATATTTTTTTTGTAATTAGATAATAGAATCAACCAATTCATTAAAATATAAATGGCAATTAATATATTTGACTTATATTTATTTTTATTCTTTTTTAAAAATATCGTTATTAATTATTTCATTATATTAAATTATTACTACAGAGAAAATTTTTGTATCAAATGATTTTCAAACCTTGTTTTAAAAACAAATCTTTCAAACACTTTTATTTTTTCTGTTTTTAATGAAGTTTTGAAATTGTTTTTGAAACAAATTACCTAAACAATTTTTTTTTGAAATTAGGTTCCTCAAAATAACAAAGCAAAAACACATCTAAATAAACTGGCCGGTAATCTTTTAAAAACAAAATTGAAATGTTTTTAAACTGCGATAACTATAAGTTTTTATGGGCTAATTCAATAATTTACTTAAACAAAACCAAATAAACTTGCTCAAAAACTGTCTTAAATAGCATGCATTTCTTAGACAAGAACATTAGAGAAATCCTAACGGGGGTTTAATCCCTGTTTACTTTCAAGGTTTTGTACTTCTCTTCTAATGAAAAAAATTAAAACTTTTGCAATACTAAAACATCAAAAGTATATTTAAGCCTGTGAATGAATAACATAAAGCAGATCAGTTTGTGTTTGGTATGATCTCTATCTTGCTTCTTTATTATTGTTATTTAACGTTACATTTTTTTTCCCTCCAAAATTCAGGACGGACGTGAAAGTCAACTAGGCATTAGGTTTGATGTATACTTCTGTTTTGGACGTGCCTCAGTCAACATGCTGCAACTAATAAGTAGTCAAACAAATCCAAAGCCGGCGGCCATCCTTCTTTCCTTTTTTATTTAAATTTTTTTAAAACAATCATTCGGTGTTTGAGTATTAAATCACGGGTATCGACTAATTCAAATTTAAACCGGATAGGACCACAATAGATAGCAAAACTCTCATTTTTAAGTTTTAATACAGTTATATTACCAGGGATTCAAACTCGAGACATTTGATTAAAATAAAACAACCTATCAGTTGACCTATGTGTTTGATAGTTCTTTTTTTAAGCCACAACAACTATTATTTAAAAACTTATTAAACTTCCACCAATCTAATTCATGTTAAATTTTAAATGTATCAAATTTTAATAGTATTAATTTTTTTTATATCCACAATACTCAAATTTAAAAACTTCCTCTTTTTTATTTATAAGACTCAAATACAAAACATTCCTTGATAAATTAAAGTATAAAGCATCTTGAACCAATTACATTCACTTTTCTTTATTTCTTTTGACAAAATGAGCAATCCTTTAAGTAAAGCGAAGACATTAGCAACCCAGCGTGCGCTTTAAGACTTAGTCTTGAATGCTGTGGAATTAAAAACATCGTTTGGTCATCTTTGTTGGTTCTCCTGTGGCTTATTCATGGACGTATCAACCTTAACTTCTAAGTTTCACAAAACTAACATTTTTGCTGGATTAATTTTAGTTTTATTTTAATTGTTTTTATTGTTGACATAGTCCAAACTAGTAAAAACAATCTAATTTTTCAAATACATTGCCAGCCTGTTCCAATATATGACCCAAGCCCAACACATGGCATTATTTTCACCTCCTTCTTCCAAGAGAACAATGCTACAAATGAAACTAGTGTTAACACTCTCGTTTGATTAAGTATTCATTTAACTAAATTCCTTATCATGGATGCTGGATGCATCTTTCAATATAATTGCCTAATGAAATTTTTAATAAATTTATTATTAGTTTAGAAGATATTAAAAATTAAGAAAACATTAAATTTTATAAATATTATTAAAAAATCGACACAAAACAATATTCAGAATTAAATTTAAACTTACTTTAAACTTACAATATATACATATATGATACCTGATATGATATAGGAGTGGATAATTTAGTCTCGATAGTAGAATAACAAATCTAAAGTGATTAATTAGTTCAGTTAGTTACAAGAAATAAATTCTTTATCTAATTATTTAAGTTTGATTCTTATGAACAAGATTTTGAAATTAAAATATCAATGAAAGATTAATATGAAGGATTATAAGATCCATAAAAGAGGTAAAACAACATTATACGATTCATAGAGGACAAAATTAAGTGCTAAATACATCATTAATTATAAGTAAAATCTATGTTATTGATTAATTCAAATTGCTTTGCACGATGACCAATTCACACGTTTAATCGATCTGAAACCAAAAAAAAAAATGGTTAGTGCATATTCCATTAAAAGATCAGATAGAAGAATTCAATTTATGATCATCCTAATAAAATGTGTCACACGTCGGCATAGGTTAGTGAAGATGGGGTTGAACACGGAACTCGGAAGAGAGGGTTAAATCTGAATTGGCAATTTCGTTAATAAGAGTTCATATTTTTTTGTAATTAAATTAAATATATCTTAAAACTTAAGTAAAATATTGTTTAATTATTATGTACAAATTTTTAAATATATAAACTGTCAAAATGGGCTTAGTCTAATTAGTCTAATAGGTTAGCTCACTCTAACTTTGCAAATAAGATGAGGTGAAACAATAATTTAATAACCTATTTTGAAAAAAGATTTTTAGCCCATCAAAAGTTTTTAGGGCTTACAGGTGGGTTGAAGTAGTCCGGCCCTTGTAGTCCTTTTTTTATTTAATTTTTTTATATTTTAAGCTTTAATTTTTTGTTTTGAAAGTTTTCTTCTATTTTTTTGAAGTTTCATAGTTTCAATATCTAATTTTTGTCATTCAAATAATTAAAACTGCATTTTAAAAAAAGAAAAATAGTCTCTTTTAAGGTTTAATATTTTTTTAGAAATGTAATTTAATTTTTTGAAATTTGATTGTTCCAATATCTAGTTTCAATCATTAAAATAACTAAAAACATATATTTTTTAAACAAGATAAATAAGTTTATGGGCCATAGAGCTGTCAAAGCTAGCTATCCCGTTGTTTGGCCTAAAAAAAGTGTCTAGCCCACTTTTAAAAAGGGTCATCGTTTGGAGGACCCGATCCTCATACTTGTAAGCTGGCTGGCTAAACGAGCTAGACTGTCAACTCACTTTTTTTTTACTGGTTTATTTTTTTGACTTTTTTTTTCACATGTTATCCTTTTTTTTTTTCTTCTTTCTACACTTTCCCAAAAGTTTTGATTGTATAAATGCATTGCCTCTTGAATTCAAACTCAATTCCTTCAAGTGGCTTAGTTAATGGTACTGGTACATACTGCAAGTATGAGTTAAAATTTAGAATATATGAAGGACAAGACAATCCAACAAATCGTAGCCAATCCAACAGGAATTACTTAAGCACTCCACAATTTTAAATTGCAAAAAATATACCATGAGTTGAACAACACATATATTCAAGTTACAAATAAAATTTTCTTTACTACAACATGCCAAAATTAAAGACTAACAAGCTTTACTGATAAATCAATTTAGTCTTTACTACAACATGCCAAAATTAAAGACTAATAGCATTGAAATTGATACTAAATTAGTAAAGTTAAGTAGGAAACATATTTATAAAAGAAAAAAAAGGTTAGCCAGTTGGCCGGGTTAAACTCGTCTAACCTGCGGCCAGACAAAAAAATCTGGTGAAAACGGGCCTACTTTTAAAAGCCCAGCCCACCTTAAAAGTGAATTAAAGTTAGATCCGTTTTGATAGTTTTAATGGCCCATAATGTATTGAGATGAACTATAATTTTTTAACCATGAGTTATATAAAGTTTGGCTCAACCCAACTTATACTCACTATTGACTTTGTAGGATCTGAACTAGAATAGTCTAGACGACTACTTAAAAGCCCTAAAAATACCTAAAGATTAAAGACTTCCTTTTAAAAAAAAAAAAAGAAAAAGAAAAACCCTTTACCGATTCACCACGACGGCGTCGAAGCAAATGAACTTCTTTGTTATACGTAACTTATTATTTATTCCATGCATTAATCGTAAAATAGACTAAGTAAATTATAGTCTGAAATATTCATAAATAACTTTTATGTACGATTTCTTGGCCCCCCACAAGTCTACTTCTGTTCATCCATTGTACGGTAATCATCAGGACTCATAAGTATATGAGTCCGACTACTTGGGAATTTATCGGCTCGATATTTGGACACATTCAAACCTCTATAAATATAACAATGGCTTGGTTTGACTTGAATAATTGAACTGTTCCTAAATAAATAGGTGACTGAAAACTACACGTATCATTCTGTTATGAATATATATATATATATATATATATATATATATATATATATATATAAATTTTATGTTGGTAGAATTTATAGTGTAAATTTTTGTGTATTGAAATTTGGTGTAATATCTATCCTTTATATACTAATATTTATAACTCAAGATGCCTATAGATATAGATTATCAATTTTTTTTCTTTACTTTACTTATGAATGAGAATTAATAATAAAATATTTACTTTTTTTCTTTTTCAATATGGTAGAGCCATGCCTATGCTTGAAATGTCCATCAAATGGGCCTTGATTTAATATAAGACAAGTCTATGAAGAGCTTAAATTTTAAATGTTTATTTAAAAATATTAAATTATTTTCAAGAATGTTATATAAAAATGTCACATTTTCATGTTTAATACATGGTTTTATAAAAATAATTTTTCAAAAATGTAGCAATTTTAGGAATCAAATATTTCCTCAAAACTCTCCTTTTTTAAAAAAAATTCTTATAAGGGGAGGTAGAAATAATAGATGTGGCAAGCATTTTTTTTTAAATGAAATTACCACTTTAGGCCAATACTAAACCAATGTGTGTGTGTGTGTGTGTGAGAGAGAGAGAGATACCACTTTAGACCTATACTAAACCAATTTTGTGTGTGTATGTGTGTGTGTGAGAGAGAGAGAGAGAGAGATACCACTTTAGACCTATACTAAACCAATTTTGTGTGTGTGTGTGTGTGTGTGTGTGTGTGTGTGTGTGTGTGTGTGTGTGTGTGTGTGTGTGTGTGTGTGTGTGTGTGTGTGTGTGTGTGTGTGTGTGTGTGTGTGTGTGTGTGTGTGTGTGTGTGTGTGTGTGTGTGTGTGTGTGTGTGTGTGTGTGTGTGTGTGTGTGTGTGTGTGTGTGTGTGTGTGTGAGAGAGAGAGAGAGAGAGAGAGATACCACTTTAGACCTATACTAAACCAATTTTGTGTGTGTGTGTGTGTGTGTGTGTGTGTGAGAGAGAGAGAGAGAGAGAGAGAGAGAGAGAGAGAGAGAGAGAGAGAGAGAGAGAGAGAGAGAGAGAGAGAGAGAGAGAGAGAGAGAGAGAGAGAGAGAGAGAGAGAGAGAGAGAGAGAGAGAGAGAGAGAGAGAGAGAGAGAGAGAGAGAGAGAGAGAGAGAGAGAGAGAGAGAGAGAGAGAGAGAGAGAGAGAGAGAGAGACTATTTGACATTATTATTTTTATATTTTAAATCAATAGAAATAATTTTGAAAAATAGTCAAATATTTGCAAGAATTAATGTCAAGATAAACCTACATGACAATGCTAAATTCTTAAAAATATAAAATAAAATTTTTAAAAATATTTGTAATAAATCAAAGACATGATTGGTGCATTCTTAGAAATGTAATTCTTAAGAATTATATTCCTAAGAAAATAATTATTTTTGGTTGTGTTTGGCTAGCAAAATAAGCTAACTTATAACTTATTTGATTAGTTTATAATTTATTTGGTTAGCTTATAAACTTGTTAAAAGTGTTTGGTAAATGAACTTATTTCAGTAATTTATAGCTTATTTTGATATGTTATTTTGAATAACATATAGCTTATATATTTTTCTTCCTATTTTATCCTTATCATTTTATTAAAATACCTATTATGTCATTATCTCACATACATACATATATATATATATATATATATATATATATTAAACCCTTCAAAAAGAAAAGATGTTAATTTTCTCAAATAACTAGCCGTTTCAAAATTAAATTTAATAACTAGAAAATAAAATCAAATCAAAATGTTAAATAAAAAAATTCATTTCAAAAAGATAGAAAAACAAATAAAACCCATCAAAGTTCCAAAAAATTTAGGTATAAAAGTTCAAAACAACATAGGCAAGTTACCGATCACAAATATATAGTTTGTTTTAAATGCGGGAGGTATGGTCATATATCAAAACATTGTCAACTCAAGCAGAAATTGAAAGAGGAGCCCCTAAAATGGTCATTAATTATAGACCCCTCAACAAAGTGTTAAGATGGATTAGGTACCCAATTCCCAACAAAAGAGATTTAATATCCCCATATCAACAAGCCTCTTTGTTTTCAAAATTTGATATGAGATCTGGTTATTACCAAATTCAAATAGCTGAACCTAATAAGTACATAACAGCCTTTACAGTTCCTTTTGGTCATTACGAATAGAATGTTATGCCGTTCGGTCTCAAAAATGCACCTTCAGAATTTCAAAAAATAATGAATAATATTTTCAATCCTTACACCCAATTCACAATAGTATACATGGATGATGTTTTAGTTTTTTCTAGATCAATAGAACAACATTTTAGGAACCTTGATCAATTTTATGAAATTAATAAGAAAAATGGTTTAGTAGTTTCTGCTAAGAAAATGAAGTTGTTCCAAACTAAAATAAGATTTTTAGGTTTTGACATTTATCAAGTAATGATCAAATCTATAAATAGATCAATAGAATTTGTTGAAAAATTTGAAGATGAAATCACTGATAAAATCAGTTACAAAGATTCTTATGATGTCTCAACTATGTAACAGACTTTGTTTAAGACTTAAGAATTAACCCTTGTACCAATGGTTAAGAAAGAAAACCCCAACTTGGGATAATTCAATGACTGAAATAGTCAAAACCCTTAAACTCAAGGTCAAGAGTCTTCTATGCTTAGGAATACTAGATCCATATGCCTTCATGATTGTCGAGACAGACACCTCAGACATAGGATATGAAGGAATACTTAAGCAAAAATCCAAAAATAGCAAAAAGGAACAAATAGTTAAGCATTATTCAGAAATCTGGACCGAAGCTCAAGAAAAATATTCAACCATCAAAAGAGAAATTTTATCTATAGTGCTATGTATCACAAAATTTCAAGAAGATTTGTTCAATAAAACTTTTCTTTTAAAAATGGATTGCAAAACTGCAAAAAGAGTTTTAGAAAAAGATATTCAAAATTTGGTTTCAAAACATATTTTTGCCCTTTGACAAGCAATACTTTCATGTTTTGATTTTGGAATTCAACACATCAAAGGAAAGGAAAATGCTCTACCAGATTTTCTCATAAAAGAATTATTGCAGGGAAAATCCAAGAATGGAGAAGAAAAAATCAAAAGAAATCACTAAAGATCAATATGAATCCCCACTAGGTCCAGCAACATCTCCAATATTGGCTCCAACACCGCTCAATACATACCCTTTCGGCAATGGTATTAGCCATGAGGCATTAGGCCTTTTTTTCCTTCAATAACTTCTCAAAATTGTTTTGCTTCATTAACCTATCATCAAGCTTTAGCTATCCCTTCATCATCCCAACAAATTACTCCAGTTCAATCTTCAAAAATGGTTCACCTCACTCCAGCCAAAAAATATGTCCAAAATATTGCTCAAAAAGAAAAATATATCAAAAAGGAAATTGATATGCCAATTGTGGTCGTCGAACCAGAATGGGTTGAACAACCCAATATTATTGCTAGGGAAGTTGCTCAAAAAGTATTTCTAGAAGGTAGAAACTTCTTAGAAACTGACTTAGAAAAAAAAGATTATTTTATGAGTCTATTCTTGTTGATACCAACTCAGTAACCTTAACTCATGAATACGACCCTTCAAACCCTTCAAGAATCTTATACTCAAAAATAAAAATTAATCATGTTATCACCCTTTCTTAATAGAACAAAGTCCCTTATACTCAACAATCCTTTTCAAGACAATTTAGACCTCAAAATTATAGTTATTGGGATTATTGAACAGTCTGGTTCAACATGTTACTTATCTGACCTTTTTCTCATTCATGGTTTATTTGGCTCAATAAGGTTTAAGTCGAATTTCTGGCTTGGCTTTCAGAATGGTTCTACTTCTTCGGACCAACAATAAATTTTCTTCCTTCATATGCTCAAGAAGCCTATCAATATTTCAAATCTTAAACAGACTTTATTCCAGGAACAAATTTACTCCATTTCTTTGCCATGTTCGGGACTCCCTAGATAATGACTTGGGACTTTGACTTTACTGAAAAGTTCAAATCAAGATTTCCAACTTATCTTTCAAGAATCTTTAATATCAAATGGTTGTCAAACTACAATCCAAATCTGCTCAATAAGAAAGCCATTAAAAAATAGATCTCCCAGAATCCAACTCATTTGAAATATGATCAAAGTATTCAAAAGAATTCTCCATTTTTATCTTCAAAGTTTCAGATAATGGATGAATTAGCCACTACTCAAACTGAAAAAAGAGTTCAATTAGATGATTCAAGCACTTTCAGAAAAAAGCTCCAACAGAGAAGGCTTCATCAGTAGGTTCAAATCCAGAAGTTCAATCCCCTTATCAAAACGAAGATGACTACTTCAACATTGATTTAACCAACCTGAGTCAATTTTGACTATGGTTAAGTTAAGTTGTCAGCATAAGAAGACATTAGATAGCCAGCTCAAAAGCAATCGTCAAAAGCATTCAATCAGTGGCAGACAAACTTTTTTGAAAAAGAAGAGTCGGCAGAAAATGATGAAGAAACTTTTCAAAAGAATCCACCCACATGATCAATAATTCCGGACTTCATCGCAATTTAAATTCACGGACTCTAGAGCCTTTGAAATCCACGGACTTCAAAGACGTTCAAATCCATCTTCTTAGCTATATATAAGCCTTGGTAGTTTAATTGTATAGACAGAGGCAAATAAGAGCAAAAATCCTTTCTTAAATCTTCTCTCACCTGTAACAATACTTTTCATTATCTGCTACTTTGTTCATTAAACTTGTATTGCAATATTGTAAGTTTATTTTCAATATGAGAATTTCAATTCATCAAAATATTCCAATTTCTTTTACTGATTTAATGCTTGTAGTTACTTTTGATTATTTTGTTTATCTCAATATAAATAAATTTACATTGTTATTGTAATAGTGTAAATTATTTTAATTAAAAAACAAAAAATAATGTTTATTTGTATTATTTTGAGATTGTAAAATATATGTTTTTTTATGTTATTTTACATTTTTTAAGCTACTTCAACAGCTACTTTTACCAAACACTTCTAATTCAATAAACTAACTTATAAACTTTTAGTTTTCAACTATCAGTTATAAGCTAAAAATTAATTTATAAACTTTCAGTTAACTTATAAGTTAATTTTGTCAAACACATTCTTTAAAACATTTGACGTACCACCTTAGATTTTTCCAAGAATGCACAAAACTTTATGTATAGAGCCCACACAAATCCTCATGTATTTTTTAAGGGATCTAATGGTGGAGAGCTCAAGCTCTCTACATAATTAATGTTTATGTTTATAACTCACCAGTTTTATATCATGTGGGTCGCTTTATTTTATTTTATTTTTATATACTGAAATACATGAATTATTTAATATTGAAATTTTTTGGTAACAAATTTTCAATAATTAAAAAACAACTTATACTTGTGAAACTTTGTTTTTAAAAAATTGTATATGTAAATTAATGAGATATGGAAGTATGAATGCTAATATAACCTCTTTTGTTACTTTCCTTAAATCTTGCTCATAATCCATAATAATTATTCTGATATAATAGCTTTCCAAATTAGCTATATTTTATGTAAATTTTTACATTATATTAATTAAAAAACTGCACTAGAGTTTATAAAGCAAACAAGCTTTTGAAAAGAAAAGCCAAAAAACTAGCTGATGGGTCACGATGTCAACTGTCAACATAGGTTATAGATGAAGATTGATCCTTTTAACTCGTAATTGTGCGGGTGTCGGCATAAAAATTTTGACCCCTTTAATAATAGGCCTAAATAATAAAGTTATCAGAATCAATTTGGTAATTGATTCATGCTAGCATCTGGGTCATAGGTCACCGAGTCAACCTTTAGGATCAACGGGTCAATTGTTGAATCAGATAAATATATATATATATATATATATATATATATATATATATATATATATATATTTGTTTACAAATAAATTTAGAACTAAGTAAAATAAATAATTTTATATGTAAATTTCACATTTTAAAGTCTTAAAACTATAGTCATTAGTCATAAATAATTAAAATACAAAATCTATAAATAATTTTTTTGCTATAAAATTACAAATGATTTTTTAAAATATTTTATTGTTATTTTTTAAATTATATGATTATATAAAATTTTTGGCTTATGCTCTTCAATTTTTCTTGATTTAATTTTTTTTACATCAAATAATTATATAAGTATAATTATTTTTTCTTATCTCTTAATTCATTAGTAATAATATAATTATTTTTTTATTAAATTAAATATTTTTTTCATTTTAGTTTTTGCCATCTTGCCACATGCACATTTTAGTTTTTTGGTTAGAATAATTTTAGCACCTTATATATATAATATTTCACTCATATAAATTAAGAAAAAGTTGATAGTAAAATGGTAAAACATACAACCTATAGGTAGGAGAATAAAGTTTGATTTTAGGTAAGTGCATATTTTTCTAAATTTTTTAATTTTCATAATTTTTTTAAAAAAGGCCTGATTCAACTAAGTTGACTCAGCCGAGTCAACCCAAGATCACTTGTATCCAAGTCAAAATACGTGACCCAGATCGATTTCGATCTTAGGTTACCGAGTCTCAAGTTGACGCTCCGAGCCAATCTAGTCTGATAACTGTGCTAAATAGTATAGCTTGAGTGTGACCCGGCTTTTTATTTTGTAAGATTTAATTTATTTTACAAACAAAATCTCACCTTATCATATATCTATTATATATCATTATATTTAATACATGTAGCAAATCAAGCATAAAAAATTGTGTAATTTTTTTACAATGATTTTACATATACATTTAATATAGTTGATTTAAAAAAGATATTATAAAAATTTAGATTATTTATAATTTAAAAAATACCAAAGAGGTAATATTTTAGAAATATAAATAACTTTTTAATAAAAGTTATTATTTAAAGACTAGCCCGAAAATTCACCAATTTAGGCCATGGGTCACAACATATATATATATATATATATATATATATATATATATATATATATATATATATATATATGTACATCATTAAATTCACCTATTGCTGTTAAATAATGTATAGGTCAAATTATAGTTTTGATCCCTATAATTTTGCCCAATTTATAAATTGGTTACTACTTTGTGTTTTGTTGTAATTTAGCCTTTACACTTTATAAACATGTAATAAAAGCAGTCCCTACCATCAAAATAGGCAAATGATATTACGTGGCAAATGATGTGGTATCTATTTGACCAAATAGGCAAGTCATGTTATCATTTTCATTCAAATCATTAAGGGTCTATTTGGTTTGGTCTTTTTTATTTTTATTTTTATTAAAAATAAAAAATAAATTTAAAAATTTGTTTGGTTAAATTTAATAAAAATATTTTTTTAAAAATATTTCTTAAAATGTGTTTAAATTTTAAAAAATAAAAGATATTTTCAGTGTTTCTTTTTTAAATTTTTGAAATAAAGAAATGAAAAATGAAAAAGGTGGTGGCATTTGTGAAATTATTGTGAAAACTGTCGAAAAGGCGGTGGCATTTCTGTAATTACCTGGAAAACCACCAAATGAGGGAAAATGACGCTTTCGCTTCATCCAAAGCTCTGCCTCATCCACTTGTGCTCCTCTCTCTCTTGTCGTTGTTCAAGTTCAACTCGGCTCTGTCGCCGTTGCTCTCCGTCGTTCTCCTCTCTATTGCCTATTTAGTTCATTTGAGTTGGAGCATTTCACATCTGGTCAGTGTTTCTTCCTAATAGGTTATTTGTATGTCTTCCCCAAGTTTTAATATGGGTTCAGAATTAAAATAAAAGCCTTGATACACTTTAAAGCAATATTGTGGAATTCCACCTTCATATAAGGGAGAAAGATAGCTGTGAAATCCTTTATATAGTGGTGGATGTATACAGTGAATATGTATTATTTTGGAAACATGGGACTCAAGGCTACTGTTTTTCTTTGGACCAGACCTGTCGAAACATCACAACCAGTAACATAAATTAGAGAGGCACATTCTGAATAAAGTAGTGTTGCTTGTATGATGTAGATAAAAGAGTTGCTTAATCCATTCGTATATAAAAGTGAGCATATCTTGTAGCCCTGTTATAGCCTATAGGGTGTTCTTTGGTTTGTTGAAAATGTTGCCTTATTATTATTTTTTTTTTGTTCTGTATTGACTACAAAGATGACATGTCAAAAAGTTCATTTTCTGTTTTTTTGCTGTGAATTGAGGGATTTATGAATATTTGAAAATGTACACTGAGGCATAATAAATTTGTTGTTTCAACTTAAAGGTATATATTATTTTACTATATTGGGTATATTTCTTGATTAAGTCGAGCTGTTGTTATTCTCTTGTTCCCCGAAATTTATGATGTGATTTTGTGGATTGCAGCACTTCTTTCATTTTTTGAAGGACCTCCATTTAATTTGCAGAGGCCGTGTGAGGTGAGTGTCGTGTGTATCATGTTCTAAAATTAATATTCATTACGTTGTTAATAAATCTTTGTTTCTGTCTTTGAAGAAAGCAGTAATGAATGCATCTTTTCTAACTTGATGTGCCTTGCTTTTATTTTGATTAAAAAAATTTCAACTCATTGATATTCCATTCTATGATACAATCATTTACTCATGGTTCTAGGATAATAAACATGGAAATATGCAACTTGCTTGATTTTAGTAACCCTTCGAGTAGGATATATGCAACTTGCTTTTGTCGTAGGCTGTAGGCATGTAGGTTATGCGAATCATCCCTAAGTTTATTATTAACTCATATCTTCTGGGTTAAGGTCTAAACTCAGCTGCAACACTGCATTGTGCAACAATGGATTATAATTAGGACACCAAGAAGGCATTACTATTGATGTTGCTTAGATTGCTCAAATAGCACTAGTTAGAAAAAAATATTGCTCATGAAATGTGAGAAAATAGAATTCGTTAGCATGATTTTTATATTAAAAAAACTCTTATTAGTAGAGCTAATTTTATGTAATTGATATGATTTGGATAAGTTTATTTAAATATATTATCGTTTTTAGTAATTTATAAAGTGACTTGTACAGTTAAATAAATTTGTTTTTGATTTCTTTGTGTGTATGTGTGTAAATATGATAACAAATTATTTGAAACCTTAGTTGAAAATGAATAAGAAAAGAATAGAAAACACGTTAACCAAAACATGTTTTCAAAATTTTCATTTCCTAAAATATTCATACTAAATATATTTTTATTGTTTTCATTTTCTAGAAACAATTTTCCACTTCACAAACCAAATATGTTTCTTAAAATAATGAAAACTAAAAATGATTTAAGAAATGAAGACTAAAGATGGAAACAGAAAATATTTTCACAAACCAAACAAGTATTAGCATTTTGACACCACTAACAACTTGTCTTAACCAAAAAGCCTTGAACACTTCCATTCTATCCCAAAGTGCATTGCAACTTTGATTGTTCTTTAAAGTGCTTGTTTTCTTTTCCTATAAAATGTGAGAAAGGATGAAGGAAGAGTTGCAGAAAGATTAGGCCTGTTTGCATATCTTAGCTTCCTCCTCTTCTCAGTTCCTTTCTACTGTCTTGTCTGATTTTCTTGCTATTCAATCAACTTCTTCTTCTCCAATTTCCACCACCACCACCCCTACTCACTTGATGACACAACATTTTCAAAGTCTGGTGATGGAGCTAATGAATATCTTCAGCAATTTGCCCACAAAACACAACATAACAGATCTTTTGCAAGTTTAGAGCCTTACGTTTGAGATGGTCGAGATTTTCGGCGAAGTACGGATAGAGTATGCAACCTATGATGGTGTTGTTTCAAATGGATATGTTTATGATGCGAATGTGTGGGAACCAAAGATGTCAAAGTCGAATGACATGAAAATCATGAATGGCTTCGACAGGATAAGAAATAACTTTGTTCAAATGAGTTTGCAAAGGAAGGTGTAATACCCATAAATTTTGTATGTGTATAAGTTACTAATTGACTTGTATGCGTGTATACTCACATGAGAATACATTTTCAATGATAATATAAAATATGATTTATCATGTTGATAATATGGATTTTGTGATGGCTAGATGAATTTACTTAAAAATGATATTTTATGTGAGCCTTTTGAGGGACTAAAATGAAATGACTAAATTGATATAAAACTTGAAACTTTATGAGATAAAAATAATTTTCCTTTTTTCTATTATGAATAGTACAAATAGTAATATACCGTGAATGAATATTGAATTGGTGATTACATGTTAATGGGTAGTGTCGAATAGTATCAAATAGTAATTATCAATTTTTCCTATAAATACAACAGTTTCCTCCCCTCTTCATCACTCATCCACACATGCCATTGGCTTATCTTCCTTTCTCTCATAAAATTTCTCCAAAATTGCTTAGCACTAAGTCTCCAGCAACGTCCCACCCCCTTGAATCTTGGATTTAAGTAAGGTCTTCCTCCTCAAACATCCAAATAACTTCATTCTTTGCAAAATACCAAGGATTAAAGTAGAATCATAGCTTGGGCCCAAGGCGAGAGAATATTCTACTTTTCACTTATAATTTCTTGCAATTGTCTAAAAGATGACAAAATGCATGTGTAAGTGATGTTATATGATAAATGAATGAGGTTTATGATATGGTGATGAAACCATGGCCTTGTGGCAAAACTTAATTGCTATAATATGATAGATGAAACTAATTGTTTGGAGGAATGTTAAATTCATAGTATACTCTATGGTTGCGATTTTTTCTGATCTTCCATATTAGAAAAGAATTATTCCTAATTACTTGAGAATTATCCTTAGTTGCTTGGTGGCTGGTACGTAGTGTGATATTGTGAATGTGCATGTCTAGGAAAGGTTCTAGTTAAGAAAGACTTGATATTAAAGCGAGTCAATTGTGACCCACCTCTCTTTCTTAGGAACTTACTTGGTGTACTATTTTTAGCTTGTGTTCACTATTCCAGTATATAGTTGGAATGTCAAATTTTCCTAGCAATATGAGATTTGACATAAAGAAATTTGATAGATTGATCAAAAGTATGAAATGAAACTGTGGTTATTGTGAATCCATGGTTGATTCCTTAATATATGAAATGATTGTGTATGTGATTGTTTTTAAAAGGGGATGATTTGGAGTCAATAAGGAAGGGTTGGAGATAATAAGGATGGAAAATGAGCTTATAATTTATTATACTATGGCCAACGAAATGTTTGAGAAGATGTTGATAGCTTACAGGCATGTGAGAGTTAATAAGGGGTGGCAAGAGATGTGAGACAATTGTTTGGGACTTGAATGTTTGTGCAATATGACTTTGCTTGCTCTTGCTGCCTGTACATTACATATTCATGTGTGGGAAAGGAATGAGATGTGAATATGTATTTTCATGTATTACAGTTTGATGATAAGCATTGTACATGTGTGGAATGAAATTGGACAAGTGTCCAAGAGTCTCATTGATATTTAAGACTTATTGTCCTTGTGCTCACTTGATATTCATGAATGATCAATGTCTTTGATTGCATTTTATTTGTGTAGAGTACAATGTTTTTCTCACCGAGTGTTGTTGTACTCACCCATTTTCTTCCCTTTTAGATCAACCAAAAGTTGAAAAGGCTTATCCTACATAGTAGTATTACTAAATGGATACCTTATTTTTTCGAGGCATTATTTTGATCTTCTGTACACCTGCCTCTTTTTGTAAAGTATTGGCTCTATAATCGAATAAGTCCTAGGATAGAGAATGCTCGTTTTGTGATTATTCTTTACATATGAATGAAAGAATAAATCTAGAATTTCTATTTGCATTATTATAAATTGAACTTGATAATAAGAATGTAATCAAATAGAGATCGTTCAATATAAAGAAATTAATGATTAATGAAAAAATTAACTTGTTAAATTGTGATGTTGCATTGTAAAATGCTTGTTGTATAGAATATGATGTTCCAGGATCAAGCTTATTGTGGTGAGGAAAGGCTCACCCATCGTGCTAGTCATATATCCAAATTTGGGTCGTGACAAAAGGATTCTTTGGGATTGTTGTTTCTTAATGAGTTAATCATTGATACACATTGGGATGCAAAACTAGGTTAAGAAACATGATTTGTGATGCACACTTGGATGGAAAGTGTCCAGTGTTAAAGGCATTTTGGTGAAGATGGTATCTAAATGTTAGTGGTGCCACAATATTGCTAACTTGGAGAAACTAATAATGTGGCTTGCTTATTTGGTCAAATATGTGCCACTTCATAAGATCCAACTAACATCCATTTAACCATTTTGGGCCGTAAGGACCTTTTTTTTTTTTATGTTTATAAAGAGTAGAAACTAATTTACAAATTGGAAAAAAAACTATAGGGATCAAATTTATAATTTAACGTAATGTATATCTCTAAGCTTGCATAATTAACAAGTTAACCTATTTTAACATTATTAATTATGCAGGCTTCTTGAATACCATTTTAGGTTGTTGATCTTAGCTTAGTCCAACATTAACTTGATTATGAGTAGGACTCGTTTAAAATGGACCAAGCTTTTGTATAGTAAAAGAGTTGAACTTGTTTAGAAAACTGGTTGAGCAAACAAGTCAAGTTTTTTACTTAGGTTCATATTTTACATGGTCGCTCTCAAGATTTATAAAACAATATTCTTACTTTGGTATGAAATAAAAGATCCTAATAATAATGTTATACAATTATGACATAAAATACATGGTAAATAATTGAATTTCAAGTTAAATATGAAATTTAGCTATATGTTATATATTACATGTTGCTAAAATGTTATATATATATATATATATATATATATATATATATATATATTATACATTATACATTTTAATATTACAAATGTATATATATAGAATATTTTATACATATTTTAGGTCATATATGTAATATTTTATTATTAAATATGCATTTTATTATTTTCTTTAAAAAATATAATTCATTTAAGCATATTGGGCTCAGGTTGAGCTTAACAAAATTGAGACCAAACCATATTTTATCGGGCTTTTTTTCAAACTCGTTTTTTAATTTTTTAGGGTTGGGCCTATTGGGCTAAACAAACTTTTTAATCTATGATCAAATCTAGTCTAGTTAGGGATGGCAAAAAGGCAGATCGGGTGAGTTTTTCACTACCACATCGCCGTCCCCTTTTAGTGCACTTATATTTTGCCTCGTCATCGCCCTGTTGCCCCATGGGTTTTTTTTATTTTTGGCCCCATCCCTGAACCTGCAAGTAATTTTAATACCCGTTCCCGCCTCAAAGTCATTCTATTGAGTGATTTTCCCGAACCCCAAATATTGCATAAATATTATGGTATCATAAAACTTAAAATATTATATCACGTTTGATATAAATATAATTGAGTGGAAGGGGTAATTTAGTGCATTCCAATCCGACGTTATCCAATGTGCTCTGGTACTTAATCCAATTATGTTGTATCCTCATCGAAGTCATAAATAAAGTCATTTGCTTAGGCAAACGTTACATCTACATTATTGATGAAAAAAATATTATCAACTCTCAATTTCTATATAAAATTTAAAAGAGACCAAATATCACTGACTCTACTTAGCTCATTACTACTATCCATTAAATATTTATTTAAAGCATCTTCCATTCAAAACTATTGAAAAAGAAAAAGTCATATTAGTATAAGCCAATATCTCATTCTCCGAACCTAGCCTTAACATTATATAAGCTTGACAACAATATGAAACAAGAGTTTTAGCCAAAGCCTCAACAGATTACTTGGGGCTTCATTTTTTTGAAGGAAATTTTTTTTGAAGATCTAAATAATGTACTTTTAGAATTTAATAATAAACTAACTGAGACATATATATGAAAGCAACAATTATAGTTCCCCAATTATATTACCAAATTTAAGACCTTGTCCCACTTAAGGAAAAGTGTTGCTCTTTATAACCTAATAGGAGACATGTAAGGAGCTAAGATCAAGAAGTGCTAAAAACAAGGAATCGTTCAGGAAATTGTAAGAATGAAAGAAAAGAAAGAGGATGATTATAGAAGAATGGGACTAGAACTCGTTTCCGGTTTGAGCATTAACTAGGGTTCTTGCTTCCTTGACCAGAGAAAACAACAAAAAGTAACAAGAATATTTGGAACAATTAAAGCTAAGAGTAGAAGATGATGTTATCAGATTAGAAAAAGTAGATCGATCGGCGTTGGCCTATTTCTTCACTGGTTGAAGAGATGGATTGTCCGGTGGCTTGTCTCTTCACTGGTTAAAGGATGTGTGCTTGCCGAGGAAGGTGAATCTGTGACTGTCAAGCACAACATCATAGATGGCGAGAAGAAATGAGTTGAGCAAGAAGAAATTCAAAAATAACCTGTATTTAGTTTCTAGTAGGTTGAGGATGGTGTATCTAGTTGGCAGTGAGTATGTGAGGAATAGAGTTTGGAAGAAATGAATCTTTTAGCATCTAAACCCTGATGTCTTTTATATATATATATATATATATATATATATATATATATATATATAAAATACATTAGGAGTGGGGAGGACACTGCCCTGTCCTCGCCCCGAACCCGCAGTTGTATAATTAGAGAATCGCTAAACCCACTCCGTTCTTTGGTCAACCATTGAATAATCTGATCTGAACGGAGCGGGTTAGCCAAGTTCAGCTGGGTATTGACATCCCTAAGTCTAATTTGTAAAAAGCAATCGAAGAGAAATGGTTGATGAATACAATACATATATAGTTTGAGAGGAAGCTTAATTTGATTAGGATGATGGTGTGTGGTGTAGGTCCCTCTCCATGGAGCTACTTTAATTTGTCTTTGCTACTCCTGCATCCTACCTAAATTAGATCCTCTAGTAGCTTAGGAGTCTAGTGCTTTGTTGGACAATTTGAATTATTAATTTTAAGAGATTAACGGTTCAAATTTTAGATTTTTTTTTAAAAAAAGATTCTTTTAAAATTTAATAGTTAATTAATAATTGATCTAAAATAAACAATTCAAATTTGCCTAGTAGCTAGCTTACCAGTAAAGAATCCAGATTAGCATGCCTCCAACATTATGAGCATCCAAGTTGCATTTTTCCTATGACAAGAGAGTCCATATATATGTCTCAGTTAGTTTATTATTAATTCTAAAAGTACATTATTTAGATCTTCAAAAAAATTTCCTTCAAAAATGAAGCCCCAATAATATGTTAAGGCTTTGGCTAAAACTCTTGTTTCGTATTGTTTTCAAGTTTGTATAATGTTAAGGCTAAGTTCAGAGAATGAGATATTGGCATATACTAATATGACTTCTTTTCTTTTCAATAGTTTTGAATGGAAGATGCTTCAAATAAATGTTCAGTGGATAGTAGTAATGAACTAAGTAGAGTCAGTGATATTTGGTCTCTTTTAAATTTTATATAGAAATTGAGAGTTTATAATTTTTTTTTATCAATAATGCAGATGTAACATTTACCTAAGCAAATGACTTCATTTATGACTTTGATGAGGATAGAACAGAATTGGATTATGTACCAGAGCACATTGGATAACGTCGGATTGGAATGCACTAAATTACCCCTTCTACTCAATTATATTTATATCAAACATGATGTAATATTTTAAGTTTTATGATACTATAATATTTATGCAATATTCGGGGTTGGGGTATAGGGAGAAAGTCACTCAATAAAATGATTTTGGGGCAGGCAGGGCGGGAACGAGTATTAAAATTACCTGCGACTTTGGGATTGGGGCAAAAAAAAAAACCCATGGGGGCAACGGGGAAGGAACGAGGCAAAATATAAGTGCGCAGGACGGGGACGAGATAGTGGAAAACTCACCTGATCTACCCCGTTGTCATCCCTAATTAGACTAGACTTGATCATAGGTTAAAAAGTTTGTTTAGCCCAATAGGCCCAACCCTAAAAAATTAGAAACGAGTTTGAAAAAAAGCCTGATAAAATATGGCTTGGGCTCATTTTTTTTTAAGCCTAACCCGAGCCCAATATGCTCAAATGAATTATATTTTTTAAAGAAAATAATAAAGTGCATATTTTAATAATAAAATATTACATATATGATCTAAAATATGTATTATAATGTTTAAAATATTCTATATATATACATGTGTAATATTAAAATGTATAATATATATATATATATATATATATATATATATATATATATATATATATATATTACTTTTTAGCAACATGTATTATATAACAGATAGCTAATTTTCATATTTAACTGGAAATTCAATTGTTTAGCATGTATTTTATGTCATAATTGTATAACATTATTATTAGGATCTTTTATTTCATACCAGAATAAGAATATTGTTTTATAAATCTTGGGAGCGATCATGTAAAATATGAACCTAAGTAAAAACTTGATTTGTTTGCTCAACCAGTTTTCTAAACAAGTTCAACTCTTTTACTATATAAAAACTTGGTCCATTTTAAACGAGTCCTACTTATAATCAAGTTAATGTTGGACTAAGCTAAGATCAACAACCTAAAACGGTACTCAAGAAGCCTGCATAATTAATTATGTTAAAATAGGTCAACTTGTTACTTATTAATTATGCGAGCTTCGAGGCATACATATTTAACAAGTTGATTCCTATAATTTTTTTTCTCAATTTGTAAATTAGTCTCTACACTTTGTTTTGTTGTAATTTAGTCCCCACACCGCATCATATTACAACATTTTTCTGCAATTTGTCCTCATCTCACAACAACCTTCATATTTTATTGTTATTTTTTATAACCACCAAATGTAGATAGCGGAGAAGGCATCTTTTGACTTGTTTTTGGTTAGATGGTTTCTCTCTCAGAATTAGATGTTTGAATATATAACGAGTAGGTAGTCTCATCTATGGTGCACTTTAAGAAATAGGATTTATTCAACAAATTTAATATGAATTTAGCTTCCAAGGTCGACTTTGCATTTTTAAGCTATGTTTGAGTGTTTGGACGGAAAAACAATGAAAAAGAACATAAATAAGGGCAAACCTGGTGCTACAAAGCTCCCGCTATGCGCGGGGTTCAGAGAGGGGCCGGATCCACTTTGTGGATCTAATGTAGGCAGTCTTACATTGTAATTTTTGCAAGAGGCTAATTCTACGGCTCGAACCTGTGACCTCCAAATCACATGGCAGCAACCTTACCGTTGTGCCGAGGCTCGCCCTCAAATGTGAAATTTTAATTTTTAATATTTTGTATTCAGATCTGGATGTAATTTTTTTTCTTTTAAAATATATTTTGATTGAAGAGGATGGATAAAGAAATTTATTTAACTCTAAGTAAAATAAATTATTAAATTGAAATTTAACTTTTTCCCTCTTTTCTCATTCTTCCATTTTTCTCAATAATCCAAACATACCTTAGAGAGTAGTATGCAAGTGAATTACTTTTGGTTTAAAAAAAATTAAGATTTTGATTTTCTGAAAAGTAAATCTCTTGCTAATTTGATGCAAGAAAAATTTCGAAGTAAAAATCTCCAACTTCTGAAAAGCCTCTTCTTAATATCACCCAAAAGAATTTAATTTTTCATTTTGCCAACTAAAGTGGAGAATACACTCAATTGATGGTTGCATTAAAAGGTGAAATTTTTTGTGAAATTTTAGCAGTTCATTCAAGGACAAGTTTATAGAGAATTTACATCTCAAGAAATTAAGTTTTTTATCGTTAAACTATTATATCAAGATTCATGTTAATAAAGGTATCATCCAAGAAAACGCAGATTTTCTTTTCATTTAAAGTAGAAGGATCAGCTTGCTTTTGCATTCAGCAATGCAAAAAAAAAAAAATGGAGTGGTTGAATTATAATCACTTTAGTCTCCCCAGATAAACTATATATATTCTACAAATTTATTCAAAGTTGTTTTCAAACTGCTATCTACAAAATTCATAACACTTTCACTTTAGATTGAAAACAGTATTACAATTCACTTTCCCGCAAGAACAGGACTAAAACAAAACAAAACAAAACAAAAAATGTGGTTATTTAGGGAGTGCATTAATATTATCATCCAATTTACCATCCTCCTTGTTGTTGCGGTTAAAAGGGAAAGGCCTGAACCCTCTTTTAAACAAAGCCTCGACCTCCTCGAACTGAAGGCCTTTGGTTTCAGGGACCAAGAAGTACATGACCACAAGTCCAACGAAAGAGAAGCCTGCGAACAAGAGGAATGTGCCTGCAGAGCCTAGGGACTTGATCATGCTCAAGAACGACTCACTCACTATGAGATTTGCAGACCAGTTAGCAACTGCTGCTATGCCTCCTCCTAAGCCCCTGAATTTCAGAGGGTATATCTCAGAGTTCAGAACCCATGGCACTGTCCCCATTCCTGGTGCGTATGCTAGGATGTACAGTCCTAGGATTAGAACCGCAGCTATTCCGATCTTGCTTGGGCAGCCGTCCGAGAACCATACTCGCTTCTGTGCGCGACATGTTCCTCTCACGGCCTTGTCTGAAGCCAAACATGCTCCGGGCAGAAACTGCACGTCAAGAGACGTAGAAAGGCGGTTACTTGCCGGCTAAGTAAGCTATGTATTCTTTTGACAGAGTCCATGTATTTACATATTCGAAGGGTGAGACATGTGAAAGCATATTAGGGAAACAATTACTGATCATAAAAAATTATAAGCATGCCAGAGTTGAGTCTTATTCCACACTTACCTGTTGTTCATTCATGATTGGTTTGACCTATATAAAAATATTTGGAAAGACAAGTATGTCTTGACTAATTAAGCCGTGTTCCTTTGAAAAAGTAGATTCTTAGGTAGACTCGACAGAAAATAAGCTGTCTGAAGCCAAACATGCTCTAGGAAAAAACTGTAATTAGAGATAGGGAAAGTTGGTTTTACATGTTGCCTAAGTAAGCTATGTTATTTTGACAAAGTTAATGTATATATTTACATACTATTAGGAAAGGGTGAGACAATTTAATCATGAATAAATTGTAAGTAAATTAGACTCGATATACTAACATGTCAATAGGCTAAATAGGCCATATATTATTTTGACAAGATAGATTTTTAGGTGAGTCGTCCAATTTAAAAATAGGCTAACATGCTTATATGTCTATTTATGATTTAGCTATTCTTTCAACAAAGTTCATGGTTTTACATATTGTCGAGGTGAGACATGGCAAGCATACCATACAAAAGAGGGAGAAAACCAGTTACTTCATGCTTGCATAATTTAGCTGAGCATTATCTTATAAGTTGAGGATTTTACGTATTGTTAGAAAAGGGTGAAATATTTATCAGCTAGAAGTTCTTAACCCAAGGGAATGCATGTTAAAGCTAAAAGAGGGAACAACAATGCAACATCATAAAAATAATGTCAGCAACTATATAATGAAAAACAAAAATGTGAAAACAAACAGAGGTCTTACTTGATTATGGCTGCTAGAACAGAAGGCACATTCTGCCTTCAAACACTGCATGCAGTTCCATGAAGAAAACTCTGAGGCCATTGAGTAAGCCTTGCACGTAGAGTTCCCTCCAAAGCTGAGACTGTCCTGGTGGCTAATAGCAGGAGCATGTCTAGCAGCCTGGAAGAATATTCCACTCAGCACCACAAGGCAAACGATGATCCCGACAATGGAGAAAAGCATCAGCCTTCGCCGTCCGAAGCGATCAATAAGCAACATGCTGAGGATGGTGCCAACGACGTTGAGGCCAGAAGTGACGAGAGAAAGTGCAAGAGCTGTGGATTTTGAGGCGATTCCAGCGAATTGCACGATGGTGGGGCTGTAGTACATGACAGTGTTGATGCCCACGAACTGCTGAACGACTTGAACGGCTATGCCTGCATAGAGGGCTCTTCGAACGGCGTCGTTTGAAAGAGCATTCTTCACTTTCTGCATTAAAGTGTGCCCCGCTGAGCCTTCCTCTGCCTTCTCTGCTTTCACAGAATCTTGCATGGCCCTCATCTCGCCTTCAACTTCACCAGACAAGTAGATTTTTACTAGAATTTGCCTAGCCTCCTCTTCCTTGCCCTGACGAAAACCAAAACAATCATGAGACATTATTATGCAAACTCAACTCACAAAAAAATAAATAAATTATGAATAAACATATAATTACATTGGAAGTAGATCTTACTAAAGCATGTTTGACATATACATGGGGTGTCAAAATAGCCTAACCCATTGGGCTAGCTCACCACAGCCATGCAAATGGAGTGAGTGGAGCCAACGACTCATTTTGAAGGATAGTTTTTAGCCAAATATACCTGAGTTTTTGGAGTTTATGTATAAGCCAAAATTGTTAGACTTTATCTTATATTTTTATTTATTTATTAAAGTTTATTTTACTCTTTAGAATTTTATTTTAATTTTTTTAACCTTTTATAGTTTTAATACCTAGTTTTTATAATTCAAAGTGAAATAAAAAATACAGTTTTTTTATAAAAAAAAATTAGCTTATAGATTAGTCCAATTCAACCCACTTCTTAATGGGCTGGAAAATTAGGTTTATAAGCCCATAATCGAAATATCACTCAGCCCAGTCAAGCCCAGTCAGCCCATTTGACATTATCTATCTAAAAGTTTTAATAAAATATTTAGAGGATAAGCGAACACTGAATGGTTTGCTTAAAATATTCACACGAACAAGTCATTTAACAGCGTGGATCGTTCTCAAATTCATACATGAAATCAGAAACAATGCTATTTAACAGAAAAAAGTTCTATAAAAAGAATGAAAATGATGACCAGAACGGTCATCAGAGATATTGGCAGAAAAGTAGGGTTAGGAAGTAGGAGCCTCATTGTGGTTTAACACAAGACATGACATTGTAACCCAGTACTCACAGGGTCTTGTCATGTGAAAAGAGGTTGAGCAGATTAAGCATTCCACAATTAGAATGCAGAAGAAGTCAGTGTTTGGCAGGAAAATCTACATGACACTTGAAAAGAGAATCATGTCTCTGTATATAGAGTTCAGCTTCTATTGTATTACAAAATATTGCGGGTCATGCATTACCTGTCTGTAGAGCCATCTGGGTGACTCAGGGAGGAAAAACATTAAAATGAACTGAAGCAAGGATGGAACTGCGGCCACCCCAAGCATACCACGCCATGTCCAAGACGTCTGAAACAAATCAAATTCAAGATTCAGAATTATGGATGAGTTATTTTAAGGCTTTGAACTCCGACAACTATCAGTGAGTTTGAATTAGGGAAAACAACCTATGAGAAGAGAGTGATGTGATCTAAAGATGAGTTTAAAGTTACAAGTAATGTGTTTGAGTATTCGGAAGTACCTTAGTGAATGCCAAGTTGACGAGGTAAGAGAGGAACTGGCCACCAGTGATGAGGAAGCCATTGATGCAAACAAGGGCTCCTCTTATTTTAGCAGGAGAAGCTTCAGAGATGTAGAGTGGAGCATTCATGGATGCCATTCCTACGCCCAAACCTACGAAGATTCTTCCCAGAATGATGACCCATGGAGCTGGAGCCACAGCCATGACCACTGCCCCCACTGTGAACAAAACATCAGCCACCATTATCGATCTCTTTCTCCCCATCTTGTCCGTCATCCACCCTCCTACTGCAGCACCCACGATAGCTGCTGCAACTGCCATACTCACTATGTTTTCCTGCATAGTTGCATAAAACCACCACTGAATATACAGAGTAATCCATCAAACCTAGATTTTTTTTTTTTTTTCAAATGGATATCAATTATATTAAGGTGGCACCAAGCCAAATATTACATCATGAGATAATCCAGGACTTAAACATCCTCAATACATTACAAACTTGAACTTATGGAAGAAAAGTATATGATTTAAGATATCCTAACAATTAGTACCAAGCATAAACAGTAAAAATATAAGACTAAACAGAAATAAAACACCTCTAACCCTAGATTAGAACAACTAAAACTAGTTCTTAAGAGTCCAACTAGTTAGTCTAAGCCTTTTATAGGAGTAAGGCTATATGTTTGACAAAAATAGTTAATAAACTAAACGAAAGTTTAAAAGTTAATTTTTAGCTTAAAAGTTAATGTTGATATCTAAAAGCTGATAGCTGAAAGATATTAAGCTAGCTTATTGAATTAAAAGTGTTTAGTAAAAATAACTATTGAATTAATTAATAAATGTAAAATAACATAAAAAGACATATATTTTATAATCTTAAAATAATACAAAAAAATATCATTTTTTAATTAAATTAATTTAAATTATTATAAATAATAAATTAATTACATATATATATATATATATATATATATATAATATTTCAACAACAGGTAAGACGATAAATGACGACGGACAACAGAGAAGATGCAGAGAGGATGTATATGACAGACGAGGATAAAGTAAGAATTTCAATTAAAGATAAAATATGGAAAAAAAAAATATAAAAGCTATAAATTAAACGCTACTCAAAGTAGCGTTTCAAAATAAACTATAAGTTGTTCAAATAAACTTGTTTATCAAACACTTTTAACAAGCTCATAAGCTAGTCAAATAAGTTATAAGTTAGCTTTTTTTCCATGTCAAACACAACCTAAATTGTTTATTTACTCATCTTTGAGGGACTAATTTAATAACAATGTGTAATATAAGTTAATAATATTCAAGGACTAACTCATAAAAATTAAACTTCTAAAATTTAAATAATTGACCTATGCATCTTTCAAGAACTAAATTGATAATATAGTCTTTAACCATCAAACACCCAACAACTAATATGCTGCAAAATTACTATGACCTAGCAAACAATTTAGTGGCCAAAAAATATATCTTCGCGTTTGTCTTTTCACAACAAATTATATTTAGACTATATTTGGTAAGAATAATTGATAAGTTAGTTAAAAGTTTAAAAACTTGTTAAAAGTTTAAAAGTTAATTTTTAGCTAAAAACTGATAGTTGAAAGCTGATTGGTAAAAGTAACTATTGAATTAGTTGATAGATATAAAATGATATAAAAAACATACTTATATGATATTCTGTAATCCCCAAATAATACAAAATAAACAATCATTTGTTATTTTTTAATTAAATTGATTTAAATTATTATATATATATATTTAAATATATTATATTATATTATTATTATATATTTTATAGTATATTTTATATAATATATATATATATATATATTATATTTTATATGTATATGAGGAATAAGGGTAGAATAGGAATTTTAATTAAATTATAAAAGTAAAAGAGGAAGAAAAATATAAAAGTTATGAGCTTATCAAATAAATTTTTTTACCAAATATTTCTAACAAATTTATAAGCTAATAAAATAAACTATAAATTAATTTTTTTCTTACATGCCAAACATAGCCTTATTCACTTTTAAAATATCTCATTTTCATTATTTTTTTTCTTTTCTCTTTCCTTTTCTATAAACTAAACATATCCATATGTATAAATCTTATCATTCATAAATGCTTGACAAGGTTAATAAGTAAGTAAATAAATGAACAAAGTTAAATTATAATTTTAGTCCCTATAATTTTACTAAAATTATAAATTAGTCCATATACTTTGTTTTTATGTAAAATAATTTATATATTTTTTTCATCCATGTAAGTTAATTTATGTTGTCAGTATGATTAATTTTTCGGTTAAAAAGTCTTACATAATAGTTGATATATATATATATATATATCTATGAACATGTCAATATATCCAATCATTAATTTTTAGACAATTTTCAACTGCTATATTAATAAAATTCTCATTTTATTCTTAAAATTAAAAATTAAGGACAAATTAAAAATATATAATGCAAATAGGGCCGTTACAAGTCCCAAATGTAAATTGGGAATTGGGAATTGACGAGGTAACGATAGAAAACTAGAAAACAGGCGTTTGAGTCTCTATTCATTGGTCCCGACAAGTAGAGCATTCTGCTTGTTGGGATGGCCAGCAATCTTTTTGTTTTATAAAGTGAAAATATTTTTTTTATTCACTTAAACCCTTAATCAAATTTTATTTTCATCATTTGTTAATATAAACTCGTTTTTTACTTCATCTAAATCTCTGATTTAAGAATATATTTTGTTTTTTATCAAAATCATCTTCTGTAAACTTTTTAGTTTATTCACTTTAGTCTTTATTCTTCACTTACATATTTTTTTTTCTCACGGTTTGATTCTCCAAATCAGTCAATAATTCTATTTTTAGTTATAATATGATTCAATCTATCATTTCTACCTAATAATAATACAATAAATGAGTTAAAATTTAAAGTTTCACTTGAGAGAGAGAGATATGTTACTTTTGAAACTTTGAATTTAAATTCATTTCTTGTATTGTTCTTGGATAAAAATAATAGATTGAATCATATTATGACTAAAATAGAATTATGAATTGATTTGGAGGACCAAACTGTAAAAAAAAGACATAAAAGTGAAGAACATGAACTAAAGTAAACAAACTAAAAAAATTTGCAAGAGATATTTTGACAAAAAATATATTATTAAACTAAGAACTAGACAAAGTAAAAATAAATTTATATCAAGTAAAAAATAAAAATAAAATTTGATCAAGAGCATAAGTGAATTAAAAAAAATATTTTTACTTTATAAAACAAAAAAATTGGTGGCCATCCTGACAAGTAAAGTGCTTGTGGGACTGACGAGCAAAGGCTCCAAACGCATAAAATAGGCGGGTACAAGTCCCAAATATAAATGTTGTCGCCAAGCATTAATGAACATATGTAGCTACAGAGAACTTCAACTATTTAAAGTTCTGAACTGCTCAATTATTCAAAGCCTAGATATACGAAGAAAAATATATTAAAATAATCAAAATGTAAATAATTCCTAATTTTACAATTTCAACTTTATAAGTTGAAAATTAGTACGGTTAAACGAATCGGTTCAAATCACTCTACGTTTAGAGTTAAACGAACTAAACAAATCGGTCTGTTTAAGCATGTAGTCTTTTAGGAAAGACCAAGCCCACCTACATATGTCAACGGGCTAACTTTATTTTTTTTAGTTTTTTAAATGTTAATAATTTTAAATTTTTTTAATAAAAAAATAATTTTTTATTAAAATAATATTTATCAATGTAAAACATTACATCTTTAATATTTTGAAATGACCAATAACTTTAATTTTTTTATAATTTCTTTCTAATTTAACTATATTATATTTAAATTTAAAAATTTTATATTTATTTTTTAAAAATTACAAAATTTTTTATATTTAAATTTATTATATTTATTAAATATAAGGTTATAAAATATAAAAATGTGATAAAAAAGAATTATTTATACTAAAGAATGTATTTTTTAAAAAATAATTTTTTTTAAAAAAGGGAGTAAACCAGTTTAGGCCCGTGGGCTAGCCTGCTATTATAATTTTAGATAAAAAAAATTAAAAAAATTATTATGCTACACAAAATTAAAAATTTAGAACAAATTAATTGCAGACTTCTAAGATAGTGGAATTGAATTGTATGATTCGTTAAATTAACAGAGATTCCTTGCATTTTAACAAAGAGAGGGGTAAAAAGCAAAATTCAAAAAATTGGACCGATCATTGAATCGATCGAGACACCAATTCAAAGGTCAATAGTCAAACCGTAGTAGAACTAATGATATTTAAAATATATTAAAATATTAAAATATATAATTAATATATATATTACTGATATTAAAATACTAAAATATATAATATATAATATTAAAATATTCTAAGCATGTATATCAATCTTAAATTTTCTTTTAATAATTTAAATTTTTAAAAATTTTTTAAATATATATAATAATATTTAGTAAAAGTTTAAAAATTCTAAAAACAAAAAAAGAACCGATTCTCTCGCTAAATTTTTAATTGAACCGGTTTATTGGATCAAATTCTTTGAATAATGATTAAAAAATTAAAATAAATAAATAAAAAGATAGAACCCCCTCTCGTTTGTGTTTCCAATAGAAGAAAATTGAGATTTCAACACCGTGATTATGATAGACGGGGTTCGTGTGAGCCCCGTTATCCATCAAACAGTACTAGGAAGAGAAGCATTGTCTAGTACAGGCTACGCGGAAGAAAAGAAAGCAGGGTATGAAGTGTGTGACCTGAAGCCATGTTTTCTTGTCAACTTCCTGAAAGTCCTCACGGATGTACAGCAGCGCCCCAGAAATCACACCTACTCAAATTGAACCAAAATTTTGATTATACACAAATTGAACTAATTTCATTCAAATAGAGTCCTAAAACTCTTCCAATTTAATTTTTGTTTGTTTGACAGAATTGGAATTGGAGGTTTTATAATAAAGAATGAGTAGAGCTAACCAGTGTCGTAGCCGAAGAGGAGACCTCCGATGCCGGCAGACAAAGCGAGTCGCATAATATAGGGAGACGCGTAGGCTCTCCGAAAGCATTCTGTGAAGTCCGTCTTGTCTCCTTCCACGTGTCCTCCTTCCATCTTCTTCTTCTTCTTCTTCTTCTTCTTCCTCTGTCAAATCTCGCAGATTCCGATTCCTTCTATCTGCATCCACGCAAGTCTTTCTCAGACTCCACGCACAAACCCAAACCTCACTAAGCAATTTTATTTTTAGCCATCTCTTGCTATTCTTTACTTTTCAAACACCTTAAATCTCGACCAATGTGAAACGACGTTGTTTTGGGCCTCCCTAATTGGCGCAACTTTCTAACTAACACCTTTTCAACACAATAAGGATTGACACGTCACACACATGGGCTGGCTTATCTGTAATCTTGTGGATATGATGACATTTAATACCGAAATTTGGGGTTCATATTATATAATTAACCAAATAAACCCTGTTTTAATTGACACTTACATGGTTAATGGTTATTCACAACTCCGAAACAAAATACCAACACAAACAAATTGGATCCTGCCTGGACTTCAATGTCCGCTTTTATTTCGCAACGTCCAATGCGGCACACATAAAACTCCAAAATCATATATATATATATATATATATATATACACACACATGTTGACTTGAATTATTTTTTTTATAAAATAAATTAGACTAATTTGTTTTAATATTTTAAAAATAATAAAAAGTAGTAAGAAGTTAAATAATTTCTTAAGTGACATTTGTTTGAAGCATAATAGAGCACTAAATGTTGATAATTTTTTTAGCGAAAATTTGAATTTTAGTTTACTAACTTATAGGATAAGGGGACTAATCTCTTTTATTAGATTTGACCACTTAATTGCTATTTTATTTAATTAAATCTTCTAAAAAGTTTGAAAAGTTTTTAGACATTAATTGCTCTATGCATCTTTTACTAACATATATTTCATGTACAAAAAGTTTTAAAAAATAAATAATCTTAATTATTTAGTCTACATATTTTAGGAAAAATATCTTAATACTAAGATATCTATTCAAATTTAGACATCCTAATCTTAAAAACAAAATCTCACCTTACTCTTCCCTTTACATTTTAACTTCCTTCTTTATATTATGAATAATAAGTCATTTTATCCAAAATCAATATATATTATTCATAGGCCAATAAAGAAAATTTTTCAAAACCACATATAAAATAAGTAAATAACTATATATATATATATATATACACACACACACACACATATATATGTGCGTGAACTCACCCACTAGCTAGTATGGCATGTATTAAAGTGCATATCAGCTTTTTAAATATAATTCGCCAAAAAAAATTAATATAAAATTAAATTATATGATTTTTTTACATTGTAAAAAAATAAAATTATTAAATAACTTCTTATTCTCTCACTTACATTTAAACTTCTGTTATTTATATTTTAATGTATTGAAATATAAATAACAAAAGTTTAAAATAATTTTTGTTTTGTATAAAATAATTTTTTTATCTGCATCTATGTGTTTTATATGTGATTGTTGTGTATGGAATATTTTTAGATTTTGATTGGTCAAAAAAATTAATAATTTGAATTTTGGCCATATTTGTTTGTAATTACTAGTTAGAGAAGGAAACAGTTTTTCCTATAATGATAAGTACCTTATTTGTCTTTGTAAGGTTTACCAGCCTTTTTTTTCTTTTATTTTTTTGAATGGATTTTTTTAAAGACTTGTTTAAAGAAGAAAACTTCATAAAATCCTCTCTCCTTCATTTTTTTTTCAAAAAGACCCAGTTCCTTCGAGCTTCTATGTTCTCTTACTGAAAGGCTCTCTCAAATTTCTCAAATGCTCCCTCTGCTTTTCACTCTCCAATCTTGTTCTTGTCTCCTTTCATGCGAAAATTGTCACACTTCCACTTGGATTTCTCTCCCATGAGATCCTCCATTCTTTTCTGCCCTTGAGTCTTTGTTTCCTCTGATCGTGTTCTCCTATAAACCAAGAAAGAAGGAGGAGCCTACGGCTTCATGTGATGTGGAGGGCCTGTGTGTTCTCTTTGTGTGGCTAAGCTGAGGGGTGAGGGAGAGTGATAATGAAGAAGGTGCAGGAGGCGTAGGAGCAAATTTGAGAGAGGCTTCAAGTAAGAGAACATACAAGCTCAAAGAAATCAGGTCTTTCTGAAATTAAAAAAAATGAAGAAATGAGAGTTTTATGAAGTTTTCTCCTTCAAACAGGTTTTTAGAAAAAAAATTCAAAAAAAGGAAAAAATGAGGTTGGTGGGCCCTATAAGGAAAAGTAGAGTGCTTGTACTTATAGGAAAAGCGGGAACGAATTCACTGTGCATCTCTGGAGGGGCGTAGCGTGCACATCGCTTTTATTTCATTGTTAAAACTTTTAGCAACGACTGCGCACGTTGCATATACGCAGCGGATCCGTGCACAAAAAAAGCAGACAATCTGCTTCTGTTAGAGACCTAGATCAATTTTAATTTAAGATTAAAAAGTACAAAATTTCACTAAAGTTAGATGATTGTGTATCTTGTTTTTCTTAATTTGTAAACTCGACAAAGAATTCTTTTCAATTTTAAAATATATACAAATCATCTTGTTCATTAGTAAATTTGTCAGTTTGATCCATAATCAATGTACACATCAACTTGATTTGTCCACCTATGTTAAAAAAAATGATCTAGTTAACTATTAATTAATTAAGATGGGCCACATTCTTTTTTTTCAAAAAATATTTTAGAATAGTTAAAAAGATAAATTTCTCACAACAATAAAAATAAATAATAATATTATTATTATTTTGACACATTAATTGCCAACAATATTTTTTTTCAAAAAAGATATTTCAAAATAATGAAAAAAATTATTCTAAAATATCTTTGGAGATTTGGAGATTTTATATTAAATTTCAGATTCTTTTTTTTTCATTATTTTGACATATTGAATTTTTATTATTCTAACGTAATAATTTTTATATTAAAAAGTCCTGATCCATCTTAGTCAAAAGTTAAATAATTGGACTTTTTTTTTTGCACATAAAAACTGAACATACTAACATGTGTGTTGACTAACTGAAAAAGGTAAGGTATTCACTAATGAAAAAGTGATTTTCCATATTTTTTGAAAGTCTAAGAGAATCCTATGTTGAGTTTGAATATTAAAAAGGATAAAGTGCACTATTCTCTAAATCCAAAAAGACAGAAAAAAAAAAAAGATTTCGTAAATTTTAACCCTAACTTAATGAGATAACAGGTTTCTCTCGCTCCGGTAACTCCCAAGAATCTCTCAAGGCTGTTCCTAACTTCCTAAATCTCATGGGACATAAGGATAAGAAAGAAGTTTGCAAATTATAATATTCTGAAAAAATAATAAATTAAGAAAAGAAAAATCATATACCTGTGGGAGTGGTAGAGTAATTAATAGGGAGTTTGAGATAGATTATTGGTTCTCGTTTTTCATCCAAGTTCCATATATATATATATATATAATAATTAAGAATAAGAAGAAACTCTGGTTAAGCCTTCTATGATAAGTTTCAGTCAAGAAAGAAGGAGCAAGAAAATGGTAATTAAAAGTATAATGTACTACAAAAAGAGGATGAAAATAACTTACAAGTTGCACAATCCTTTAGAAACTGCGTCTCCTTCTTGCTCTCAACTCCAGATTCAAAGTGTTATTTGCAGAAAGGAGATGAGTTTGTGTGAGACAGAAGTTACATCTAAGGATGGAATCGGGAATGATTTTTCTTTAATGGATGGATACGTCCTAAGTCGTCATTGAAACTCTTTACTAAACTTCCATATTTGAATGCAATGGACCTCCTTTCTATGCATCCAATGTAAACACATTTATTGGACATTAAATTCATATCAGCTTTTATAGATATAAGATTTTTCCCAAGTTTCCCATTTGAAACCTTCATGGAATCATGGCCATGCATTTTATTTTCCCTTTCATAGTCAGTGATTTTTACACTCACTTGGGATTTTTATGTGAGTCATTTTTTTTATTATTATTTTATTCTCTCTCTTTCCCCCCTCCTATTTCTCATTCTCTTCTATTATTTTTATATTGTATTGTCAAAACGAGTCAAGGTTTGTAGGCTGATTTTTGCTTACTCGTATTTGGACGAACTTGAACACGAGTTTTTGCCAGCTCTGTTTTATTTGTTTTACATAATTATATTATTTAGTATATAAATAACTAAACTTTATCACATTTTGTATTTTATAACATTATATTTAACAATAATAGAAAATTTGAATATGAAAACATTTTTATTTTTTTAAAAATAAACATAGAATTTCCAAATTTAAATATAATATGGTTAATTTAAAAAAGAAAATATGAAAAATTAAAGTTATTGATTATTTAAAAATATTAAAAAGTATTTAACAAAAATTATTATTATTTTACTAAAATAATTTTAATATTATATTATTTAATATAAAAAATTTAAAAAAATTTGAGAAGCCTGGCCCGCGAGCATAAACAAGGCTGGACATCATATTTTAGGTCTATAAAAAAAAGAGTCAGCCCGCACCTGACCCGTTTTAATAGTGCTAATTCACATAATCATATATTTATGGAAATACTTGAATCTGATTCCCAAACATAGTATTGGGAATGCAAATTAAATTGCTCAATCTGAATGATGATGGCTTGATGAATCACAGCCTGAACTAATCTAACTTGCTGAATTAGACACAACCAAGATTTGGTTGAATTGACTAGCTTTTTGTTTGACTCTGTAACTTGGAAGCTGAACCAATTTGGTTGGAGTTTTTTTTTTAATATTTTTATTTTTTGAAAGTGTCCATAATTTGTGAAATTTGTGGCTTTTCTTTTAAGACTTTAGATAAATAAAGGTTGTAACATGTTTGGTATCTACTAAAGCAAGGGAATGGGAGATGGAATCATACATTTGGGATGTTTGGTATGCATTTTAATGAAGTAATCCATTTTCCCATTGCATTCCCTGGTGTACGAATTCTTTCCATCAGCCTACTGATACAATGGGATTCCATTGGGAAGAAAAGACAATTTTATCCTCACATCATCACGCTAGCCTGCCTGGTCTTAGCTTTTGAAGCCTTTTCTCTCACAAGGCGGAGGAAGCAGTGGAGTACATTTTTTATTTTTTTAATAGAGTGTAATTTAATAAATGTATACCTAATTCTTTCTTTTTCTTCATTTTAAATCTTATATCAAACAAAATCAATGTAATGCTTTCCATTTCTTTTTATATCATACCAAACATAATTTTTGTTTCACATTCCTATTCCTATTCCCATTACCATTCCATTTCCCTTTCCTTTATACTCCTGAATTTATACCAAACGCACCTAAGTGTATATTGACTAAACTATTTAACAAAGAAACATATCTGGCAATTTTAAAAAGTTTTTTCTTAGTGTATATTTGAGTACTTTTAATAAAATTTATTTTTAAATTATGTTTTGGTGTGCCTACCATTACAATCATTGTTTATTTCTATTTTCTTTTACTTCAAATGTTAACATTAAAAAATCTTGGGTGGTTTCAATTTCATTTACTTTGATGTTGTTTGTAACTCAACTTTATAATAGTGTTTGTTTTGTTTGTAAAAAATTTGTATTCATCAATTTATATTGTGTACTGACAACTCTTATATTACAATTTTGATACTTTATAAAATAATATTATACAGTCATAAATAAATATTTAATTTTTTGTTACAAAAATATATTTTTTTTGGCAACAAATTTGTCATTGAAAATGGCTTTTGTGGTGACAAATTTAATCATCACTAAAACTGATTTTTAAGGCAACAAAACTTGCTACTAAAGTTAGCTTTTGGTGGCAATATTACCATGTAGCAACCAAAAAATATTGAGATAGTAATGATTCCATCCAACACTTATTTGTTAACTTTTTTGTGGCAAGAATAACCAACTTTCAGTGGCGACACAACCAACTTTCAGTGGCAATTTTGTCGCCACTGCAATTTAGTTTTAGTAATGACTTTTTTGTTGTTGCTAAAATATTTTCAATGAATTTTCAATTAGCCACAACTTGGAGGCAACTCAAATGTCACCACTAAAGACTTGTCAAACTTTTTTGTAGTATATAATTCTCTTGCTGTGTGTTTAAGAAGAGGACGAAAGACTTTTATTTTTGAAAGATTAAACCTCTATAAATCTTGGTATAGTCATCTTCCTCCTTCTCTTCAATAACATTTTATTTCAACAATCAGTTGTTAAAATTCTGACAATATTAAAGATTTATTTTCTCCAAATTTTCCAGGCTTATTTTACACAATTTATATTTGAAAAATAAACTGACTAAGTTATTTTTGTAAAAGAATTCCTACATTTTAGAAAAGAAGTAGAATATGCAATTCAACCCCTTTATTCTATACTTTTTGGAATAACATATGATATTAGAGCTTTAGTTTTTATAATTGTAGGACTAACATCTTAGATAAAAGATACAAACATAAATATATAACCAAGAGCAAAACGCCAATCTAACTACCAACACACCATTGTTCTTTGACAGAGCAAATTATCTATCACTAGGAGGTATGAAGTACCCAAATTAGGATATAGTTAACTTGAGTAATACCAAAACAAGATATGAGTAGGGATGGAAACTAATCCAAATATGGGGCCCCGTGTTCGGTTTTTTTTTTCCCATGGGGAAGGGGACAATGACGGGGACTGCACTCCCTACTCTGGAAGGTCTTTGTCTCCGAAGGGCATTCAGTAATTTCACTAAATTTACTAAAATGTCCTTAGAATATATATATATATATATACACACACATAAAATATTATAATATTTTGTAATTAAAATAACTTAAATTAATTTAATTAAAAAATAACAAAACCCTAATTCCCAATTTACCAACATCCATTGTCCGTCTCAATCTCTGATTCTTATCTTCTCTAATCTCTTGACTCTTGTATCGTTATCTCGTCATCTCTAAGTGTAGCGGCTCAACCTCAAGTCTTCGTCTCATTGTTGGTTGTCATAGATGCTCAACCCCTCTGGTTGTCTCTCAGCTCTCACTCCAGTCATCTGCATCATCTCATCTCTAATCTCTCAACTCTTGTCTCGTCTCTCATGGTCTCAAAGTGGCTCTACTAATCAGGCTTAAGTCTTTGTCTCATCGTCAATTGTCATAGATGTTCTACCCCTCTAGCATTTTTGATTGTTGAACCCAAACCAACCCAACCTGCCTTTCAGCATGTTGGTTTGAGTCAAGTTAGGCGGGTTGCAATTTTTTTTTCTCTCTTTTCTCTCTTTCTTCCTCCTCTTTTCACTCTTTCAAGAAAAGAATCCAACAAGGTAACAATTTACATTAACACCACCATCAACCACTAAATGAAGAGAAATGAAAGTGGCAAAGCATTTCTCAACTATCTCTAGATAGTATATGGGTGTATCAGTATGCAACTTCAAGTTCATGACCCTAATTCAACTACAAAATTCATTTAATTCAATCTGTAAGACAAGAAAAAAAATATAAAGATGACCTAAATTTGAAAAACAAAAACACAATGATATATAGAAGTGAGAAGCCCCTAATATAAAAATGAAATGTCTTGAGAAAATACGACAGATCTGGAAAAGGGACTCACATGCAGAATGAAACCTTAAGAAATCAATAATAAATTCTCAGATTATTCACATTGGACCATACTCTGTTTTTGCACTCTCTTCTATTGAACATCACAGCAAAGCCAAAAAAATCCCATATTCAATAACCAGCAACACACTCAATCATAGAAAAATACAAAACACAGCTTGTTCTAATGAACCATTTATGGTTTGTTCAGACCAACCATGAACCTGCTCTAGTCAGATCGAGGGCGAGGGACTGAGGAGGGATGAGGGATGAGGGATCGAAGCACAGATAGAGATTTATTACTTGTTGAGCCCTTGAGGAGTGAGGACCGAGGAAGAAGAGAAGAAGACCATGACCAAAAATGAACCACTGAGCCACAGGCACCACCGAAGACTCAATCGGAGAAAAGGGATAAAGATTGGATTTGAGAAAGTGGTTTGGAATGCCAGAGAGCAAAGACTGAGGTGAGGAGAGGAGGGATCTGGAATGCAATAATATTTAAAAATAAAAAATATATATTTAAAATCAATTGGGTTAGCTGCTCAGGTTGGGTCGAAAAATCCCGCCCAAGGCCGGGTTGAGTTTTTTCAACCCAATCTAACCCAACCCAACTGTGTGGGTTGGGCGGGTTCACGGGTCATTTGCTTAGCCCTACTCAAATTTCTCAAACGATCCCTTTGCTCTTCACTCTCTGATCTTGTTCTTCTCTCCTTTCGCCCATGAGATCCTCTATTTTATGCTCTTGAGTCCCTATTTCCTTTTATCGTGTTCTCCCCCAAACCAAGAAAGAAGGAGGTGCCTACGACTTCATGTGAGGAGAGTGACAGTAAAGAAGGTGCAGGAGCAAATTTGAGAGAGGCTTCAAGTAAGAGAACATACAAGCTCAAAGAAACTGGGTCTCTTTGAAATAAAAAATGAAGAAGAGGGACTTTTATAAAGTTTTCTCCTTCAAATAGGTCTATGGAAAAAAAATTCATTCAAAAAAAAAAGAAAAAAGGAGGTTGGTGGGCCCTATAAGGAGAAGCAGAGTATTTGTCCTTACAAGAAATGCAGACAATATGCTTCCGTTAGAGACCTGGCTCAATTCTAAGATTAAAATGTACAAAATTTCTCTAAAGTTAGAAGATTGTGTGTCTTGTTTTTCTTAATTTGTAAACTCAAGAATTCTTTTGAATTTTAAAATATATACAAACCATCTTTTTCATTGGTAAATTTGTCAGTTTGATCCATAGTCAATGTACACATCAACTTGATTTGTCCACCTATGTGAAAAAAATGATCTAGTTAACTACTAATTAATTAAGATGGGTCACATTCTTTTTTTTTTTTTCAAAAAATATTTTAGAATAGCTAGAAAGATAAATTTCTCACCAGAATAAAACAAATATTTTTTATTATTTTGACACATTAATTTTTAACAATATTTTTTTTCAAAAAAGAAATTTCAAAATAATGAAAAAAATTATTCTAAAATATCTTTGGAGATTTGGAGATTTTATATTAAGTTTCAGATTCTTTTTTTTCATTATTTTGACATATTGAATTTTTATTATTCTAAAGTAATAATTTTTATTTTAAAAAGTAATGATCCATCTTAGTCAAAAGTTAGTAACTGGACTTTTTTTTTTCACATAAAAACTGAACATACTAACATGTGTGTTGACTAACTGAAAAACCAGAAGTATTCACTAATGAAAAAGTGATTTTCATATTTTTTTAAAAGTCTAAGAGAATCCTTTGTTGAGTTTGAATATTAAAAAGGATAAAGTGCACAGTTCTCTAAATCCAAAAAGAAAAAAAAAGGATTTTGTAAATTTTAACCCTAATTTAATGAGATAACAGATTTCTCTCGCTCCGGTAACTCCCAAGTCCCAAGAATCTCTCAAGGCTGTTCCTAACTTCCTAAATCTTATGGGACATAAGGATAAGAAAGAAGTTTACAAATTTTAATATTCTGAAAAAATAATAAACTAAGAAAAGAAAAATCATATACCTGTGGCAGTGGTAGAGTAATTAATAGGGAGTTTGAGATAGATTATTGGTTCTTGTTTTTCATCCAAGTTTCGTATATATATATATATATATATATATATATAAAATATAATTAAGAAGAAGAAGAAGAAGAAACTCTGGTTAAGCCTTCTATGATAAGATTCAGTGAAGAGAGAAGGAGGAAGAAAATGGTAATTAAAAGTATATTGTACTAGAAAAGGAGGATGAAAAATAACTTACAAGTTGCACAATCCTTTAGAAACTGCGTCTCCTTCTTGCTCTCAACTCCAGATTCAAAGTGTTATTTGCAGAAAGGAGATGAGTTTGTGTGAGACAGAAGTTACATCTGAGGATGGAATCGGGAATGCATTTGTCTTTAATGGATGGATGCGTCCTGAGTCGTCATTGAAACTCTTTACTAAACTTCCATATTTGAATGCAATGGACCTCCTTTCTATGCATCCAATGGAAACACATTTATTGGACATTAAATTCATATCAACTTTTATAGATATAAGATTTTCCCAAGTTTCCCATTTGAAACCTTCATAGAATCATGGCCATGCATTTTATTTTCCCTTTCTTAGTAAGTGATTTTTACATTCACTTGGGATTTTTATGTGAGTCATTTTTTTTAATTTTTATTTTATTCTCTCTCTCTCTCTCTCTCTCTCTCTCTCTCTCTCTCTCTCTCTCTCTCACACACACACACACACACACACACACACACACACACACATTCTCTTCTATTATCTTTATAGCATTTAATTTGCAGTGATACTGTCAAAACGAGTCAAAGTCTGTAAGTCAGCCTGTGCCTACCTGTATTTAGGCGGACTTGGACATAAGTTTTTGCTGACCCCTTTTTTTAATTTACTTTACATAATTATATTATTTAGTATATAAATAATTCAATTTTATCACATTTTTATATTTTATAATATTATATTCAATAATAATAGTAAATTTGAATATGAAAACTTTTTTAATTTTTTAAAAATAAATATAGAATTTTTAAATTTAAATATAATATTACTTGTATAAATTGTATTTGAATAAAAAAAATTATTAAATTTTTTACCAAAATAATTTTAAAATTATATTATTTAAATATAAAAATTTTAAAAATAATTTTAAAAAAGCCGGACTCACAAGCATATATAAGCTTGGACATTATATTTCAAGCATGTCAAAAAATAAGTTAACCCGCACCTAACATATTTTGACCGTGCTTGTTTGCAGAATCATATATTTATGGAAATACATGAATGTGATTCCCAAACATGGTATTGGGATGCAAATTAAATTGCTTAATCTAAATGATAACGACTTGATGAATCACAGGACAGCCTGGACTTTTTAACTTGCTCAATTGGATCTTTTAGACACAACCAACACTTGGTTGACTTGACTAGCTTTTTGTTCCACTCGGTAACTTAGAAGCTGAACCAATTTGGTTGGAGTTTTTTTTTTTTTAAAAAAGTATCCATAGTTTGTGAAATTTGTGGCTTTTCTTCAACACTTCAGAGAAATAAAGGTTGTGAGTGTATATTGACTGAACTATTTAATAAAGAAACATACTTGTGGCAATTTTAAAAAGTTTTTTCTTAGTGTATATTTATATTATAAGATTTGTTATTAAAGTTTTTAAACTTTTATGTAATTTAAAATAATTTATGTAAAATAATGGTATATTGTTTTATTATAAATTTATTATTGTTTTATAAGATATAATAATTTATGTATATTTTATTTTATTTATAATCACAAAATGTCTTTATATATCAAATGTTGAGCATATATGACAAGAGAATGTCATTAGAAACATTTTAGCCATGTTATGTGCCATGTCAGTATTTCTGTCAACTAACTAATAGTGTTAAAAAATGATATATCTAAAAAAATTTGAAAGATTTAAAACATATTTGACACAAAAATGTTTAGAAATATAAATGAAAATCGAGGTAAACGTTTTAAACATAAAATATATTTTTAACTTTTAGAAAAGAAGTAGAATATGCAATTCAACCCCTTTATTCTATACTTTTTGGAATAACATATGATATTAAAGCTTTAGTTTTTATAATTGTAGGCTAACATCTTAGATAAAAGATCCAAACATAAATATATAACTGAGAGCAAAACGCCAATCTAACTACCAACACACCACTTTTCTTTGATGGAGCAAATTATCCGTCATTAGAAGGTATGAAGTACCCAAATTAGGATCTAGCTAACTTGAGTAATACCAAAACAAGATATGAGTGGGGATGGAAACTAATCCAAATTTGGGCCCCGTGTTCGGGTATTTTTTCTCGATGGGGACGGGGATGAGGACAGGGATTGCGCTACTTACTCTGAAAGGTCCTTGTCTCCTAAGGACATTTAGTAATTTTACTAAAATGTCCTTAGTATAAATATATATATATATATATATATATATATATATATATATAATATTATAATATTTTGTAATTAAAATAACTTAAATTAATTTAATTAAAAAATAACAAAACCCTAATTCCCAATTTAGCAACATCCATTGTCTGTCTCAATCTCTGATTCTCATCTTCTCAGATCTCTTGACTCTTGTATCGTCATCTTGTCATCTCTTAGTGTAGTGGCTCACACTACAAGAAAATTGACTTTAAGTGGCGACTTTTTGGTGGCGACTTTTAAAGTCGCCACCAAAAGTCGACTTTTGGTGGCGACTAAATAAGTCGCCACTAAAAATTGAGTTTTGGTGGCGACTCTTAGACTTTTGGTGGCGACTAAATAAGTCGCCACTAAAAGTTTTAAAAAAAAATAAATAAAAAAACTCAAATTTTTTAAAATAAAATAAAAAATTAGAACCAAAAGTATTTTTTAAAAAAAATAAAAAAAAGTCAGATTTTTTAAAATAAAATAAAAAATTAGACTTTTGGTTGCGACTATAAGTCTTTTTTAAAAAAATAAAAAAAAGTCAGATTTTTTAAAATAAAATAAAAAATTAGACTTATAGTCGCCACCAAAAGTCTTTTTTTAAAAAAAATAAAAAAAAGTCAGATTTTTTAAAATAAAATAAAAAATTAGACTTTTGGTGGCGACTATAGTCGCCACCAAAAGTATTTTTTAAAATAAAATAAAAAAAATCAGATTTTTTAAAATAAAATAAAAAATTAGACTTTTGGTGGCGACTATAGTCGCCACCAAAAGTCTTTTTTTTTAAAAAAAATAAAAAAAACGTCAGATTTTTTAAAATAAAATAAAAAATTAAAAAAGTCATTTTTTTACTTAAAAAATTCAATTTTTTTTTATTTTTCTTAATTTTATTTAAAAGAAATTTAATTTTTTAATTTTTTAATTTTTTAATTTTTTTATTTTTTAATTTTTTAATTTTTTAATTTTTTTTAAAAATTAGATTATCAGTGACGACTGAAGTCTATTTTTTAAGTGAAATCGTTTTTTTTTTTATGAAATTAGTTGAAGTTGGACTTTTGTGGTGACTCCAATAGTAATAATATATTTGCTTTTTGTTAAGTTTAATATTATTTTATTTTTGTTTTATAATATTTTTGACCTAAAATATTTTTAACAAATTATATATATAGATATATATAATATTTTGCACTTACATAACACAAATGAAGCAGTGGCAGAATGGCAAGACACACATGGCTGCAAGCAAGGGATCCAGGTTCAAATCTCAGGTATGCACATGTTTGGTTTAATTTCAAATATACTTGAATATTGCACACAAAAAAATCGAGTCAGCTCGGGATAGCGAGTTATTGGATCGGCCAAGACCCGCACGAGTCGAATGGATCTCGGGTCGACCTTCCGAGCCAATCCGGATCTAAAAAAATGACGAGTGACTTTTGGTGGCGACTTTGGTAGTTTTTGCTGACACCAAAAATCATTTTTTTTCACTAATTTTCTTTTTTTTTTTTGCAATAAAAATGACTTTTGGTGGTGACTAAAGTCGCCACCAAAAGAATCAGCCACGCACTTACGCTAACAACTTTAGTCGCCACTAAAAGTCGCCACCAAAGACTTTTAGTGGCGACTTTTAGACTTTTCGTCACCAAAAGTCTTTTTTTTTCTTCGTCTCATCGTTGGCTGTTATAGATGCTCAACCTCGCTGGCTGTCTCTCAACTCTTGCTCCACTCATCTACGTCATCTCATCTCTGATCTCTCGACTCCCATCTTGTCTCTCATGGTCTCAAAGCGGCTTTGCCAATTAGCCTTAAGTCTTTGTCTCACCGTCGATTGTCGCAGATGTTCTACCTCTCTAGCTATCTCTCCACTCTTGCCCAGTCACCGCTCATTGTCTCCCTCTACAACTCTGCCTCATTGTCACTCTTAGTCTCTCAACCCTTTGGCCTTCTCTCGACTTGAGTCTCACCAATGACCAATCACTATCTATCTCATTGCCACTCGATTTGATTTGTTGTTTCTCACCAATTCTTATTCCTGTTAGTCCTTCTTTCATCTATGTGGTGCCACTACGGGGACTTGAGAAAAGAGGATGGGGGGTGACTTGCCCCCGTGGCGAGAATTAGGGACGGGGGTGGCCTCCCAGCCCCCCCCCCCCCCCCTCTCAAAGCGGGGTTGCCACTCCTAGATATCAGCATTGATCCTCATTTAGCTTTGGCTAAGAAAGGAAATAATCGGTAAAGTAGATAAACTGTTAGTAATACTAGTCATAGCATATAACTTTCCTAGTTGTCACTGCTATGCAACATAGTTCTCGTCATCATAACATGTTGAAATTCATTTTGAGGGAATAAGAATTCTCATATTTGGTTAGGCATGGAAAATCTATAAAGCAATGTAAAGAAATAATAAGTAAATGACTATAATGCCTATAGATACAAAAAAAAAATTACACAAACATTATGTAGATAGAATAACATTGTTAAAAAAATTAAACCAAAGTAATTTTTTTTTATTTCTCTTTGTTTTCTTGAAAAAAAAAAACCAAGTAACTCAATGTTCACAAATTTTTTTTCTTCGTCTTAATAATATGAAGAAGATACGTTTTTTTTAAAGAAAAAGTGTAATCTTAAATATTAATATTTATATACAATATTTTTTTAATATATTACACAATAACATATTAAATATTTTCTTTTGAAAATTAATATCTATTATATTGAGATATATAAAATGTTATGAATTAATAGTATATGAATGTTTTATTTTAATTTTTATAAAGACATAGTAAAACGGTTTTTCATGAGTGAGGGAATGCACATTCCTTCACATCAGTTGGAGAATGTCCATTCTTTCACACAATGGAGTAGGCATTTCCAAAGAAATAGAGATTTATTAATCAAACATGAGAATGCTAACTATTTCCATTCCTTAACTCAATTCCACTAATCAAACTTACCCTAAAAGTATGAAGAATTCCCTAAGTTGTTTCCCAAGCTCAAAACTAATCACCTAAAATGATTTAGGCTTACTTAAAATATAGATAGGTGGGTTCATTATTCTTCAACTGCAATGACTGGGGCATGGGTCATATTCTAAAATAGGGATAAGAATGTCGATGTATTCCAAAACAAACACAGCCACACAGGAGGACCGATTTCTACTGATGCAATGTCTTAGATTGGACATTTAAAAATCAAGCCGAATTAGCTTATTTAACTTGTGAGTCGATCTTTTTCTAAACAAAATTTAATTCATTTCCGTGCACAGCATAATACAATTTCATATTCAATGACATATTCAACACTCGCCCAAAAAAAGGGACATATTCAATTTATATATGAAATATTTTTTAATTTTCTGGATGAATATAAAAATTTATATATAATATAATTAACTTAAAGTTATCGTAAAAAAAATTAAGGTTGTGAATATTTTAAAAAGTAATACCTACAAGTATTAGTCAAATTAAATATGAGGCAAATTATTAGCTTAAGCTTACTCCACCTCTCTCAGCTTTCATTCTTTCTTTTTCTTATTCATTTTCATAGCATCTAATTATCATTTGCAAAAATCCCAATAGTAAAATACATAAATAACCTTAATTATAAATTATATCCAAACAAAATCTTCAGTTACACTCCTGTTCTTTACAGCTTAGTTTGAGAGTGCCTTTGTTTTTACACTTTTTCTATTTTTTTTTTTAAAAGTTACTCCTTTTCTTTTTTCTTTTTTAATGCTTTCTTTTCTCAAATGATTTTTGTTTTTCTAAATCGACCTACGTACAGATTTCATTGAGCTAGTCTAAGAAGTCCACCGTCAACCAGACTAAACCAGCCCATGATGGTCAACCATCCATTATGTTGTCCTAAACTAGTACATCAAGAATACAATGCAATTGACACCCAAAAAAAAAAAAAATACACTTCATAGCTGAAGCTCTTACTAATACACAGAATTCTTATGACATATTTATAAGTCTATTTATAACAAAATTGTTCTACTAATAGGATCTATTGATTTTTTTTTTCCTGATAGGAGGAACAATAGTGCATAAATGAATCAATGAGCTTGTCATTTTATGGAAACCAGATGAAATCCCGCTGTAATATCACACTAACAAATCAACAATGTATTTGTTATAATTCTTACAGACTGACTGAAAATGAGAATTTTTTTTTGTAAGAGCATACATACAAGTCTGGCTTCAACTAAAGAAGAAGAAAGGAAGAAGGGAGTGTAAAGGAGAAAAATTAACAAAAAAGAAGGGGAGGCTTGCTTGTCATTTTTAATTGCCTGTTGCTACTCAAAATCCAAGAAAACCTATAATTTACTGAAAGATCTATATTAAAAGTAATAGCCCTTGTAACTGCTCTGTATTTGCAATTCTTCATAACACGCTAACCAATTAGCTCTAATGGAAATTTTTGAACCAAGGAGTCTCAGGCAGAAAATAAATTACACTTTCCCCATCGAGTCACCTTTTGGTCTTTGTACCAGAAGCACTTCACTGTAACATCGGAGCATCCATATTGTATAACTTTCCTAGGCAGCAACTCCTGAAGCAAAATATATATATGAAAAAACATCAATACAACTTTGAATTGTCATTTATTGGGATTCAAATAAAATAACACAACCACAGCCTATTCTATTTTGAATTCCCATGAACAATAATGGTTATGCTCTAAATATGTGTCTAAGTTTATCGTATTTGACAAGTTTAATGTAGTCTGAAAATTATACTATTTCTTTGTAGACTATCGTCTGAAGCACATGTTCTGGCAAACAATTGGATTACAATCGAAGCTGTAACATTGACATGGCTAAACTCAACCTAATGCGTAATTTAAAATATGTTCTATTTGATTTTGTCGATTCACTAGGATCACAAACCTAGGTGTCAGTGTCAGCTAAAAGAAGATTCTATTGCACAACAGAAATCTGTGAGATGAATACAATTCTAAGAATATGGTAATTATATTTCTTGATACTACTGATTTGAGCCAAACTCATAGTTGACATAACATGAATAATTCTAGATAAGCCAATGTAAGAACAGAACCTGTAAATATCAGTAAGGAATTTCTTATTCTTATATGATGAAGAGAAACACCTCTTACCTCTATTTGATTGTCCACAAGCCTCAATGTAGCGACCAGAACTTTTGCTCATTAAATCCAAATCACCATCTCCCAGGCCATAACCAAAAGAGCCAGAATCCTCTAGTTCTAAAGATGATGATCTCCAAATGTGGTCTCCATAAAATGACCCAGCTTCAAAAATATCTTTATATGATCTATCATAACTGCCATTTGAAGCATATGATGACCCTGATGTCACAATGGTTTCACTACTTTTTCCATAACCAACTGCTCTTGAGCCAAAAATTACATTTTCAGAGCCAAAGTTAACACCATCCTTACCATATCCGGAGCCAATAGTTCCAGCTTGATTGGTACTAGGGGAGGAACTCCAAAGTGCTTCAATACTACCAAAAGAACCCATGCTCAAATTTTCAGCTCCATACCCGTCAAAAGCATCAGAGCTTGTAAGGTTAGTAGCATAGTTAAAACTCCCATTGCCCCAATTTTTATTTGCTAAACTTAAAGTTGAACTGCTCAATCTACTTTTGCCAGCATAAGCTGAGGTATTATTATACCTGCTTGGACTTCCATCATACGAAGGGTTTAATTCCCGTCCTAAAATGAGGGTAGAAGCAAAGTTTGTATTTCCATTTTGACTCAATTCTAGATCAGAAGTGTGTCCTGTCCCATAACTAGGACTTAACGGAGGATATCCACTCCTACCAATATTAACAGGACTAAATATGCCATCTGTTCTACGTCCATGACCTCCAACCACGCTTGGATTATATCCCTGGATGCAACCACTGGAAAAGCTGCTAACTCTACTTAGGCCATAATTATATCCAGCTAATTGGCCTCTATTTGGTCCCGAAGATAATTCCTTTGGAACAGCAAGCTTAACCTCGACCGTTTTACCATTAAGTTCATGAAAACTTTTATACAGAACTTTCTCAACTGCTTCCTCAGAATCATAAGTGATGAAGCCAAAACCTCTTGGCCTCTGAGTGTTATGATCATACATCACAACAACATCGGTAATAGTTCCAAATTGATCAAAGTACTTCTTAAAATCACTCTCAGTAAGTGTGGATGCTAGACCTCCTACAAATATCTTTGTGCGGCGAGGACGAGGAGAACCATGAACACTGCTGTTACTACTGTTTAAAATGTTCTGATAATATCTTGGGACAGCCTTTTTTGCTTCAACCTGCATATGCCATGTATGGTAGTAAAAATCCCATAAAAATACATGTTTAGACTACATTATAATTAAAGGGGCAGATAGATATAATAGATTCTACAAGAAAGACAAATCATGAGTCATGATTTGAAGTAGAATGATTGTGTTAGAAAGATTCAAAATATGAACTATTAGACATCACTAAAAAGTTAAAGATACAAATATTGTGATCTTTGTTCTGTTTCTTCCACAACTGAATCCCTGTGACCAAAGAAGAAAAGCTGACCGGCTATTTCCGCTTTCCAAATATACTTCCTATGACTTTCCTGTCTTCTTTCCTAAAATCTGTTAGTTCTACTATTTATGCCGTAAAATGTCCCAATAAAAGTTTGGTAGCTCCAATATCTGGTGTTATTCAAGAAAATGGAACCAAATGGCTTGCACATCTCCAGTGAAGAATAGAAGAATAGAATATTCAGCTGCAGCCAGCCTACTGGAACACAAGAATATATAGAAAACTCAACTCATTCCTGGTCCAAAATCCAAATGCTGCATAGTACATGCTAAATGACATTTCACTGGAACTATTTTCTTAGAAAGTTACTTTAGCTGATCCGATCTTTGTACTACCTCTGGTTCTTGTCCCTCTTAGATATTTTTCTGTCCCCAGAATGACTTGCCATATGTTGCCATAACAACTTTTTTGAGGATTAAGCTGTAGCCAACCTTTTTGGAACCAAGAATATGCCAGTAACTCTCAACCCCTTCCCTGTTCCAAATGCATCACAATGCATCTTCAATGAAATTTCCAAAAGAACAATTTCTTTGCATGTGTTACTGTAGTTTGGTCAGAGTTTCTTACAACACTGGTTTCTTGTAACTCATATTGTGCTTTCTAAAGATGACTTGCCATATACATCCATAACATCTTCTAGCACCACTATTTGCTTCATTCTTTTACGGTTCATAAATATTTCAACTTGAATCAATCATGATTCATGAACACATAGCATAACATCAAATATCATATTAAGTACTTCATTCTTAAATTGTACTACAAAATGAAACAAAGTAACCTAAACTTCGAAAATGATTTACCTTTTTCCTAGTCAATACGTATCTGTTAGCATTAGCACTATACAGTAGAGGACTAGAGGTTATCATAATGTGCACTTCAATCTTATAGTGGAATAATAGACTCGGTTGGCTTGGTTGAACTTTCCTGGCATAGATATTTAAAAGGAACACGAACATATAAACAGACATGGGCAAAACTTACAGTTCTCCCATCTATGACATGCCTTTCCATAACAACTTGCTCAGCAACATAAGGATCAGAAAAAACAATAAATCCGAATCCACGGGCACGCCCAGTAGTCCGATCCTTCATTATTACAGCTTCCACTACATCTCCAAATTTCTGGAAATACTGTCTGAGTCGGTCTTCATTTGTGCCCCAGGAAATCCCACCAATGAAAAGCTTGCAAGGGTCCATTTCCATTCTGCACTTCCCCACAGTTCATCAGTTATATTTCTAACAAGAATTTATATTAACAAATAAATCTTAAAAGGACATAATCCCTCTCCTACAATAATAGTAACAACAAAACCATAACGGATCCAATCAGTAACTTATAATTCAATTATATCCTCAGAAAAGTACAAAGCGTAGTCACTTTCAGACTCCCCGAGACAACATAAAATTCAGTGAAACAAACCAACAAGCATCAAATACAAAACATCGAAATGTGGATTAAACCACGGAGGAAAAAAAATGCAGAAAAAAAAAACGCTATGTTTTGATAGAATTCACCTAATCCAGAAACACGGGACCCTTCATCAATCAATTATCGATCAACGCGCGATCGAAACATTCCAAAAGCGAAGCAAGAGCATCGAAATTAAACATGGAACGAGAGTTGAAAGCCATTTGAAAGACATTGAGCAGAGAAGCATGGACAACGAACGCTTACCAAATGAAGACAACCCAGAAGAGAAATGGATAGATTCTAAGATCTGGGAGAAGGCATAATAATATGGAGAGAGGGCAAGAGGCCCTCTTTCTTTTTTTCCCTTCCTTTCTTTTGCCTTACAATTACGGTTGATTCAAACAGATAATTATATATATAAAGAACGAAAGCTCTGTATCACACAGAGCAAGAGATATGTTTGAGAAAAAGAATTTGCATCTGTGTGTGTGTAATATATATATATATATATATATATATATTTAAAGAGAGAGGAGACGGAGGTTTGGCTATCCTCTCTTGCAAGGAAGTTACAAGGGAGAAAAGATGGTGACTTCTAGCCGTGTGTTGCGTTCGATTTGAAAAAAAGAAAAAGAAAAAGAAAATAATAATAATAATAATTAAAAAAACCTAGATGTTATTTTTATATTTTTATTATTAAATTTTTTAATTAGAAAAATATATAATTTTTCAATCAAAATATTATAAGTCGTATGATTTTTAAAACATAATTACACATTTTTTACAACTTATTTTAAAAAACTTTTTATACATGTTTATCCAAATTAAAAATTAACCGTCTCAGACTAGGTCTCTTGTTTTTTCAGGATATTTCACCTATATACATTGACCCATTGTTTGTGGAAAATTAATAGCCTTTAAAAAAGTCATAAAAACCATTGTTTGTTTAACTGTTCTTGTGAGCCTCCCATATATTTGATAACAATTGTAGAGGAAATGTATTTTTATTCTGGGAAGTGGGAAGATATAATGTTCTATATATTTTGTTATTGATTTTTTTTAAAAAAAAAAACGATTTACATGTTTTAACTCTTATTAGAGGGTTGCAGATATATATATATGTCCTTTTTTTAATAAATAGTGAGTAAAAATATTTAACGATTAAATGTTATATTTTTAAAATTCAGTATAAAAAGACATGTGTTTGTTATTGTTGAGAATTAATTAAAAAAATAACAATTTCTCAAAATGACATTAAAAAATAAAAACAGCTTTTATTTATTTTTAATGTTATATAATTTTTTTACTTATAATGTGTCATTGCTGCTGGACTTCAATTTCATTGTACATATTTTTTATGTCAATTAAATTTTACTTATTTATAAAAGGTGTTAAATTTATCTTAATTATTAATAATTGTCTAAACTATTGATGAAAAATGTTAAAACATTTAACACGTGGACAAAAACTTATTAAATGTAGTTAACATATAACTTTAAATTTCAATTTCATTCTTTGAATTCAGATAAATTTAATTTGGTTTCACTTATTTATAAAGTTAAATCAAATTATATCTACGTGTTTAAATAGGTTAGTATTTTTCATTAATAATTTAAGTTACATTAACAACTGAAGCGAAACTAACATTTTTATAATATAAGTAAGATAAAATTAACATAAAACAAATGAGAGAAAACAAAATTAACCCACCATAGGCGAAGGATGAAAAAAAATAGTTTTACTTTTGTAATTAAATAGTTCTAGTTATATGATTCAAAGTCGCCTTCTTTTTTATATATGTGTATGTATATTTTGCAGCATTAGTTTTAACGAAAGCCTCTAGATTTTCAAATTTTTGTTCAATTATTCTGAACAATTCAAGTTATCGATGATTTTTTTTTTAATGATAAAAATTTCAAAAGTAGGATTAGTCATTTACCTAATATTCACTAAAATATGTATGACACGTCCTGTTTGGAATCTTATTTCTATTATTATATTGGAAGTTTAAAACAAAAAAGACAAAGAGGATTCTATTTGCATTTGCTTAAGCCAAACAAAATAGAATTAGATGAAGTAGACATCTCGAAAACAAAACAAAATATAAATGGAATCATTTTGAAAATGTCATAAATATCTAGGTAAACCGGCAAAATCAAGTGAAAATCATGAAATGGACACAACTATTTTAGTATGTGTGTGTATAGTAGTGTTTCGTTAATCAAATCGTACGTTTAATTGAAAAATTAATAAATTGGTTAGAAAATTGATTTAGTTTGGTCTCAAATTGATAAAATTGACAGGTTCAACTAATTTTTTTTTTTAAAAAAAAATTTTACTAAATATTATTATATATTTTTAAAAAATCTTCAACAATTTAAGTTATTAGAAAAAGATATTGGATTTATATAAATATATATATATACATATATGTTTATAATATTTTAATATTTGTAATATATATTAATTATATATTTTAAGTATCACCAGTTTGATTATGATTTGACCACAACTCAACTGTTGATATTTAAATTAATATCTCGACTGTTTTAACAATCAATCTAATTTTTTAAATATTGGCATATAGATAAGTGGGTAGAACAAAAATTCCTTGTTATTAGCTTTGAATATATTAAAAAAATAAAAAGAGAAAAGCAGCGTTATGTATGAAAGACAGAAGAGATTGCTTGTGCAACCAATCCAAAGAATTAACAGGTAACTGAGATGAGGCAACATACATTTAAGCATGATGCACGTGCATGACATAATGGCATTACACTTTGATGACCACTAGCACTTTTTTTTTAAAAAAAATGTTAAGTTCATTTTAAAGAATTTTGATCAGTCTAATTCAAATTATGAAAATGTAAATTTTTTAAATATTAATTATTTTAAAAAATAATTAATAAATTGCTCAAACCAAATAATGTTGATATCACAGTCATTCCATAATATCTCTCTCTTCTCCTCTGAACAAAACTTACTAAAAGACATTAAGCAATGCAATCTGCATAACGGAAGGAAGGTTTCGTGGAATTTAATCTTTATATATAAACCATTGAATCATTGCCGGGATATATGATTCTGCGAATAACTTTTGAAGTAACAAAAAGAAAAAAGAGTATAATTAATAAGGAAGCAACTAGTGGAAAAAGTGGTTGAGTACATGTTAGACTTTTAAGAAATGTGAAAGGTTTTCTTTATTTACTTTAAAATTAAGCTTTGCCTTGCAAACGTTAGCTACGTTAAGTTGACTTTTCATTACCCCAATCCATCTTCTCATTTCTTGAAATTAAATTTTTATAGAGCTCGCAAAACAACCCAACTTAACGGGTTTGCTCTATTTAGAAATTGGATTGAGTTATTTAAAAGCTAATTTATTCATAGTCATGCATAATTGACCCCATCCGTTTAACATGTGGATGATGCAAATTCAACGTGCGTAACCTGTGAGTAACCTATCTAACCATTTTTTTTTCAAAAAAAAATATAGTATTTAGTTTTCAAATATCTCTAGTCTCTACTCTTGTTTCTCATTCTCTCTCAATCTTAGATTTGAGTATCTGACTCTTATTGTCTCTCAATCTCTGTGACTGTAAACCTCTTATTCTCTCTTAATCTCTGTGACTCTCTCTGCCTTCTCCATTACTCACATTAGTCATCAGTGGCAATAGTAGTGACTCGCTCGCGCCTCTGTTCTTTCACTCGCCTAAATTTTCTCTATTGCTCCCTTGTTCTCTATCACTCACATCAATCATCGAAGGAAGTCGTAGCTCAGTCTATCACTCCCATGTTCTATGTTCTCTCGCTTGCCTGAGTTCTCTATCACTTGCATCGCTCACACCTCTGTTCTCTTGCCTCTCGGCTCAAGTAGCTGCAACACTGCCGTCCACCAGTAGTAACCAACAGTCATGCTCTGTCCTCTCTCTCTCACTCCACTGGTCTTTTGCGACACATCTTCAATATTCAAGATATTATTTTAAAAAAGGTGAGCTGGTCCATTAGCATGCCAACCCACATTAGGCAAGTCTAATTAGAAAATTATTGGCCCATTTTGAAAATGGACTGACCTGATCCATTTTTGTTCGCCCCTCTGTAGCAGGCCAATTCATACGGGTCGAATTAGCCCACATTGACAACTCTACTTTTTTGTGAGTATCCAATTTATTAGTTTTTAATTAATTTAGTTTTGGCTGAGTGAGATCATAAAGTGTAAAAAAATTTCGGTGTTAACTTTTTATATTCACAATACTTTGAAAACTTTATTTAAGGAGAACAAGTTTTAAGTTAGAATAATAATAATAATAATAAAATTATGTTTTCAATGATTCTATAGATAAAAAATTCGGTTAAAAAAAAGAAACAAAGGAAATTTCATCGCTAAAGTAACCAATCATAACAGGTTGGACCCTGTTGTGCTGAAAATTGTCTGGCAATTGATTCACTATTCCTCCCAGCGGATGAAGTATTTCAGTAGGAGGATGTTATTTTAAAATTATTTTAAAATGTTTTAATACAAAAGATTTTGTCTCAGTAGGTAATAATATTTCAAAAATTTTCTTATAATAACTTTAATAATTTTAAATACTTTACATTTTGATTTAATTTATATTAAATTTGAACTTTGAACGAGCTCAATTTAACCTGCTTTTAACAACGATCATCTCATCTAAGATCAAATTAGTCATAAAAAAAATTTGAATTAATGAACATTAAAAATACTACTAAAAATATGAGAATTGCACATTACTATTCTTTGGTAATCAAAGAAGCTTTAGAGGGAGTCTAATTAAGGAACGGAGTGAGAGATTGGGGAATAAAATCCACTTGCATCAGAGATTCCTTCACTCTAATGCGTCTGAAGGAAGTGTCATATTAGAGCCAATATTTTTCAGCAACATTACAATCTTATCATAAGAATTAATCATCTTAATAAAACATAGATTTTTGTATCGAATTGTTATTAATAACGAATATATTTTAAATATATTAATATAGTTTAATATATCACTCAAATACTTACAGAAAAGTATTATTTTAGCACCATATTATTTTATTAGTGCAAGACGTTCTCTTTAATTATAAATGTTTAAGCTTTTAGATAATTGAATGTCGTTTACAGATTTCTATAGTTGTTATCTTATTCCTTTTATTTATTAGTATGTTTAATTAATTGATAGTGTCTGTGATGTGCGTAGATAGATATATTGGGTGACCTATTTTATCTTTCGATATCTTTTTTTTTTTAAATATTGGATAAAAGGGCTGCTGTGGGTTGGAACTTAATTATAATCGAAATTATTATTTTAAAAAATAGTTTCGCTTTTCTGCTAAGGACATTTTTGTATAATTCATTGGAACGTGCCAGATATAATGTAATAATGTAGGATGGGAGTCAAATGTCCCCTTGATTCTGGGACCTTCGTGATCAGATAAATGCTGGTCTAAGCATTAACACTAAGCAAAATGGATAGGAATATATAATTAAAATATTTACAATGTAGCAATAATATAGGATAATGATTGGAAATTACAACCGCATGCCAACTATAATCCAACCCATTAACACCTATGCCAGTGTTGGCGATAACATTTTCTATATAGATTATCTTATATATAAAACCAAGTAGCTTCTTTTTTCCTTGTTAATAATTTTTTTTTCTGTTTTTTCTCTAGGTATAGATAGATTAATTTAGTATATTGTTATATTGATCCATATGTTAGAATTTTGAATTTATTAGATGATTAAATCTTAGATGAATAATATGAGAGTACAATACTATTTACTATATGTTGTGATTTGAATTAATTATTTTGACTTTTAAACATTTGTAGCCGAATGTCCCTTGTTTTTGTTCTGTTGCCATGTGTTTTTTTTTTTAATTTCATTAAAGATGAGTTTTGATGATGACATAGTGCATGAACTTGGTGTTGTAGAAACTAACAATCGACAAATTTAAGTCGTGTTATAAAATATTGTCTTTAAGAAAATATTTTTCAGTAGCAAAACTTTTTCTTGAGGTTAAACAGACCCTTCTGATGTAACCAAAACAATAGAGAGAGAAAATTCGTGTAACCCAGAGTGTTTTTTGAAAATTAGATATACTAAGAAAAACGTGAAGGATAAATATCTGGAAAAATAATAAACTTTTTTTAAGAAAACTAAAAAGATAATTATAAACCTAATATGATGATATCATGAGATAGTGGTCAGTTACATATAAGATTAAGTTTAATTTAATTTAAACAAATAATTAATTTTGAACTAGTCAAAAAATAAGATTTCACAATAGAACGAGTCAAACTATAATTAACATAAACTTATCCTATTCAATAAGCGCAAAAATAATTAAATTAAAATTTTTTCAAAAAAATAAAACTTGGCCCCTTCGATATGTTTTGCACATAAGGAAAATCTACTTATTTGCACTGAACTGGCCTGATAATGTGAGCGTACAAACTCACCTCTTCCTTTAGCTCTTTATGAGCCTATTACAACATATAAATATATAAAGTGTCACCCTTATCTTATTCCAAGCGATGTGGGATTTTAAGTCTCACTCTTTTTGAAATACACTAGTTTTTACAACAATCTCCCATATATTTCAAAAATGATTTTTAAAATAAACGAAAATTCTGTGTTACATGCATGGATGTAGATGCATTGAATTTGATGTCCTTTAGACTATTAACCTAATCTAGACAAATAAGATATAACTCACAAGTTAGTGGTAAAACATATAGCTTCTATGAACCAGCAAACTACAGTTTTAAGTTAGAGATCTTATCATTCACATCACACCCTCATGATACTTGCTATTGACGTCAGTCATGCACATGTCCGGTGATCGTGAGTGCTCTAGAAATTTTACCATGATCTCATAAGAGCGACTTCACTCCACACTTATATGGGTGTTTTCATCAAAAGTATCTGTAATAAATACACCATCCTTAAGGGCTATAAAAATCATTAAAAGCTTTCGCTTAGCTTCTCTATCAAATACATTCTAGCAATTTTACACTTACACCATAGGAAATGGACAAATAATTAGTGCTAGTAGAACCAATAGGTGACTTATTATTACCAATGTGAACCTTCTTCATGAAATCTTCAATCACAAATGTTGGGTTATCGTCACCGCTAATTTCAAATTGGAATGAGTCTGATTCCCCCTTGATGTCTGAATAACCAATTTATTACCCAATGATTTAGTTAAAGGATTGACCATATTTACTTTTGACCTCACATAATCTATCGATATTACTTCATCTTTTAGCAATTGCTTAACAACGTCGTATCTCAAACAAACATGCCTACTATTTCCATTAAAAATTTTATTCATTACAATGATTATTGCCTCTTGGCAATCATAATGCAAAGACATATAGATGGTGTTGGTTTTATATCCAATGGTATGCTGGAAAACAAATATTGTCTTGTTGATATTTCAAAATAGCTTAAAAGAGATAAGATGGTTTTTAATAACTTTTAATATTTTGTAACTATTTTTTAATTGCTATTAAAGGTCCTTTAAATCTATATTTTTTTACTGTTATACTTTTGTGCTTATAAAAAGGCCTTCTTCCCCCTCTTTTTTGTAAGATAGTCAGAAGTTGTCTTCTCTCTTCTCTCTTTGTTCTCAAACTTTTTGGGTTACATGTTTTAAGTTTTTGCAATTTTAGCACCTGAGAAATTCTCATAAGGGTTTGTTTAATCATAGTGGAAAATTTGTAGACGCAAAATAATTTATGTAGTCGCAGAATAATTTTTCTTAACGACAATATCTTTTAAGACACAACTCAAAATGTGTTGTTAACAGTAAATTTTACAACAATCTTAAGAAAAATTATAATTTTGATGTTGGCACAGTTACACCTTATTGACCGATAATATTTTTCTCAACTTTTATTGATTTTAATTACTTATGAGAATATAATTACCTGGTATTTTATCTTGGAATTTGACTTTTCCAAATTGCTAGCTACATGAAATATATATATATATATATATATATATATATATATATATATATATATATATATATATATATGATGTTGGAAATATATTATCATAATTATAAAGTATTAAAATATGTTCATCTACAATGTGGCGACGTTGTAATATAAAAATTGTTTTAATTTGGGAAGTTGACACATTCATGAAAAGGTTTTTGGTGTCTTAATATATATACGTTGGGATGAAGGTTAACCGTTGCCTCATGAGCTGATTAATGTTGGCCCATTAAAATAATTTAAATTGCTTTATAGACCTTTTATTTAGCCAAGCATTTAGGGCATTACCAGCATATTATTGCTATTCCATTATAATACTTCAATACTTTATTAATAAGCCAATTATTTGTGTGTGTTCATTTGAGCTTGCGGAGACTAACGTATTATTTCGTTGGAGAGGATTGGATGGGAGAGGAGGGGAGAAATTTTTTTAAATTAGTCTTATTTGTTTTAATTAGTTGGAGGAGAGGAAAGGAAAAATATAAGTGAAAAATTCATCTCTCCCTCTTGTTTTATTTTCCTCCTAAAGTGGAGGGATTTAGAAGGAAGAAAAATTGTAACAATATAAAAGACTTAAGTGCCCTCAATAATTTTTTTTAATATCAAGATTGTTTTCTAACGTATTTTATTTTGCTTCTTAAATAATATATTATTAACATATTTTGACTATGTAAAAGTTTTATTATTATTATTATTATTATTATTATTATTATTATTATTATAAGTAAATAACATATTATATGTATAACTAAATAATAAAGAATAACCAAAAAAATAATCATAATAATAATAAACTGAGTAAATTAATAAAGACCAAAATATCATTTTGGTCCCTCACAAATGTCTTTTTTCTCAAATTAGTCCCTTACAAATTTTTATTATCAATTTGGTCCCTTACAAAATGATATGTTATCAATTTAGTCCCTCGTAAATTTTCATTCTCAATATGTTCCCTCACAAATTGATATGTTATTAATTTATTCCCTCACATATTTTTATTTTTAATTTGGTCCCTCATAAATGTATATGTTATCAATTTAGTCCCTTCATCAAAAGTTGTTACCATCAAAAGTTATGGCTAGCAAAAAAAGAATTAAATTGGTAATATATCAATTTGTTAGGGATCAAACTGAGAATGAAAATAAGTGAGGGACTAAATTGATAACATATCAATCTGTAAAGAATCAAATTGAGAATGAAAATTTATGAAGGGCCAAATTAAAAAAAGGACATATGTGAGGGACCAAAATAGGATTTTAGTCAGTTAGTTAAATTTTACTTAATTATTTTTTTGTTTCTTCTAACAGTAAAACTATTTAGCTTCTTTTCTTATTATTGTAAGAATAAAATTAAAATTTTATATGATTTTTAAAACAAATTATATATTTGATATGCTTTTTAGATAAATCAAATTGAAGCTGCTAAAATATTATATTATTTTATCATAACAAATGAGCTAACTTATTTGAATATAAGTGATAACAAATTTATCATGTTTTATTAGTCATACAATCAAATGGCTATAATAGTCATTTTATTTTATTTTTCCTCCCTTCTCCTTGCAAACCAAACAAAAGAAGATTTATTTTTCCTCCCCTCCCGTCAAACTAAATCAAACAAAAAAATTTTATTTCTCTTCCCTTCCCTTCTCTTCCCTTCCCTTCCATTAAAATCTTTTCTCCCTCTCCTCCGTTGAACTAAACAGTCCCTAAAAAATGAGATAAAACTATATAATATATGTTATTTGAGATTATTTTCTGTGAGATTATTTATATATCTTGTATTGTTATTTTCTCAATTATTTAAGATTATGAATTATATATATGAGGTGGAATAAAATATATATATATGAGATATATATTATATGTGTGTGATATTTTGGATAGAGAAAGTGTGATAATATAAGAAAAAAAGATATATATATATATATATATATATACCCAATATTTAATTTTCAACTTCCAAACGTTGGCCAACTAAATTGTTTTGATTGCTTTACGTTGTGGCAACTTTTTAGGGTGATTGAAGTCAATGTCTTAAAAATACACATATGACCATGTGATGTGGGGTGCTTATGTGTATGTATTTATATACTTAGCACATTTATAACCCTTGGTCATATAATGAGAATTTTATTTTAAAAAAAAAAGAGAAAGAAAATTTGAATATTATTTTTATAACAACTAGTAGTATCAAGCCAATGATTTGTCTGATATTCTTATTAAAAATTAAAATTATTTTATGACTTGAATGTTGCCCCTTGAAACTTAATTACTAGAAAGATGTGTGATAACATAAGAATGCATGTCTAGAAAATGTTCTGGTCAGGAAAGACTTGGTTTTTAAGTGTGTTTATTGTGACTTATCTTTCTTTCCTAGGAACCTACTTGGTGCACTACATACAAATTAGTTCTGCTATTCTAGTAATCAAGTGATGGATACAAGAGTTATAAAATTATTTTGATATGGTCAATAGTTAATAAAATTGTGGTTTAATTAATAGAAATTTTATGGGCTTAATACTTAATTTTTGAGAACATGATAAAATCCCATAAAATTCTGTTAACATAACTATTGACATCGTGGAAAATTTTCATCACGCATTTAATATTAAAATGTTGAAAATTATTCTGTGAAAAATTTTTAAATTCTACAATAAAATATTTTGGACATTTTTGTGAGCTTTCTAAAGCTAGGTGAAATGAAAATTCATGTTTGTATTTTTCAATTCTACATCTAAAATTTTTGGCCACTAGTCAAAGAGAATTAAAAAAATGTGTTAGTAGAATTATGTTTTAATTCTACCATTATGGGCTAAGTAAAAAATTGTACTTTGAGAGAAGTACTTTGTCTTTTGAAGAAATACCTATAACTATTTTGTTAAGATTTAATGGCACGTGTCTACAAAAAAGGAATGTTGTGATTATGTTTTTTTGAGAAAATTCACATATATAAATTATAATTGTGAATTTTGTGAAAACTTCACTTTACATAAATGGTGATATCACATATGATATTTTTATAGTGCCAAAATTTTTTGGGTGAACATAAGATGTGGGATTCTTGAATAAATATCTATGTTTTAAATTCTACAATAAAATATTTTGGACATTTTTGTGAGCTTTCTAAAGCTAGGTGAAATGAAAATTCATGTTTGTATTTTTCAATTCTACATCTAAAATTTTTGGCCACTAGTCAAAGAGAATTAAAAAAATGTGTTAGTAGAATTATGTTTTAATTCTACCATTATGGGCTAAGTAAAAAATTGTACTTTGAGAGAAGTACTTTGTCTTTTGAAGAAATACCTATAACTGTTTTGTTAAGATTTAATGGCACGTGTCTACAAAAAAGGAATGTTGTGATTATGTTTTTTTGAGAAAATTCACATATATAAATTATAATTGTGAATTTTGTGAAAACTTCACTTTACATAAATGGTGATATCACATATGATATTTTTATAGTGCCAAAATTTTTTGGGTGAACATAAGATGTGGGATTCTTGAATAAATATCTATGTGGGGGGTTTCTAATTTTAAGAATTCAAAATGGTTTCTTCCATATTTTTGAAAGTATTGTTGCTAAGCAATATTGTTAATTACACATATCATTTTTGGAAACAAAATCAATTGTGAATATGTGAGCAAAGTGTTTGTGGATATTGACATATAAAATTTCTGGGTCAGCTTGAAAATTGAAGAAATCGTCTCATTGAGATCATGATATGCCATATAAAAATTAGAGTTAACATTTTTCTAATGCTAATCTTTGAGGAAACTTCTATTGTACAAAGAGGTACAATAATTGGTCACAAAAATGAATTTGAGAAATTCCTAAATGATTGTGTGTAGCTATGTTTTTGTAAAGTATTATTATATAGTGCATGAATATAAATGCATATATATGTTATGCGTTTGATATCTACAGTAATTATGAGTTTTTATATGAGAAATTATATGCCAAATTAAAGCACATATAAGTTGAGCCTATTATATTTTTAAATATTTAAAAATTTTTAAAAGTGTGAGGGGTGTTTTTGCAAAATTCATGGAGCATGATTACAAGGAAAAGGAAATGAATTCTAAAACATTGATTATTATATTGTGTATACATTTCCTGCCTTGATAAGTGTGTGATTGTTTGTCTGTATATGTATGACATATTTAATTTTTATATTAGCATGAATGATCTAGAAAACAAATATTACTTTGATTGTGTTTATATGAAATACATGGGTGAAGTAAATGTGATTTAGGGTTGAAATCAAAAAAAAAAAAATACCATTTTGCTGTCATAAGAACATTATGTTTAAAAGAGTTTAAAAGTTTGATCATTTTTATGACAAACTATGTGAATATATCTTATAATTTTAACACTCAATTAAGAAAAATTGAGATGAGTTTGAACTTCACCTAGCTTGACATTTCATGTGTTGTATGTCAAATGAGTGTTTACATTAACAAAATACAATAGATTATGGTACCATGAATTATGATATCATATAAAATGGATTTCCGATTATATTAGAATAATACAATGATATTAATTGAATCTTTGATTCAGATAAGACAAAGTCGACTAGTGGTTAAACCTCACCCTTGGTGGTGGGATGATATTTTGGAAAGAGCAGCCATACAGATTTATAGGTTCACTATTAAATTAGAGTTTAGTGCTCTAGAGCTGGTTGAAAATAAGATTAAGTAATGGAAAAACTTCTTAGCAAATTTTTCAGTTGGGTAAGAGCCCAATAATATCAGTGTCTATGTATTGTGATTGCCAAGGGCAATAGCCATTGTAAAGAACAAAAATCTCAAATGTAAGAGCAGACTGAAAGTAATGGTTGGAATCCAAGAGGGGGGTGAATTGAGTTTTATAAATTTTTCACAAGAATTAATTGGAAGTTAAAATAATTTTCTGTAAAAGTACAATGCTTAGGATAATAAATACAATACAGAAAATCAATGTGTTGTCAAGATAAATAATTATAAAGATCAAGGAATTAAAGAATATATATCAATATATACAAATTAAAGAGTAAGGGATAGAGAAAGCAAACTCGGAGATTTATACTGGTTCGGCTAATCCAAGCCTACATCCAGTCCTCAAGAGACCACTTGAGTGTTTCCACTATAATTGCAAGTTTAATCCGGGTACTTGCAAACCACTACAACAGTGCAAATTTGATCCAGGTATTTGTGAAAACCACAATGGAGAATTTATGAATCTGGGCTCCTCATCAACCCAAAGCAAGTTCTTCCAACACCGGTACTTGCGAACCTCAACTCGGAATAATATATGTGTTGATCAAAATCAACAATATAAAGAAACTCTCTCTAAAGAGTAGATGAATACAAATGAAGTTCTAATAACTCTAATGATAGAGAATATGCAAGATTTGGCTCAAGAATATTTGGATTTCTCTCAAAGATGATAGAACATGTTAATATGTCATTGTAGTACTTGGTTCTAGCTCAAAATCGTGTATCTAAGGTCATATATATAAGATTTTAAAAAACTAGCCGTTATATAGCTGTTACAGCACTTATAATACAGTCCAGATGTTGATTGGTCGACCATTTGGGGTCATCTGGTCGACCACCCATTGACAGTAGCAAAATATAGCATTTTCAGGACAACTGGTCGACCAGTCGGAAGCTGTCTGGTCGACCACCGGCTGGCAGTAGGGAAATACAGATTTTAAGCTTTTTTTAAAAATTCATAACTCCCTCATTTGAACTCCGTTTTAAACAAATAATATACCATTGGAAAGATCTTGGAGTTTAGTTTCAAATGAGCCAAGTTTTACTCAAAAATTATTTTTCGTTTAAAAGATATAATCAAAACACGGACTATAGGTCATATCAGAATAATTTTTGAGTACAGTAAAATCAACTTTCAATTTTTCAAACTATATTTTAAATAGTCATATATTTCTCATTTGGACTTTGTTTTGAATAAATAATATACCGTTGGAAAGATCTTTGAGTCTACTATCAAATGAGATTAAGATACTTGAAAAACCGATTTTTCAATTATGAGATATGATATAAGGAGTGACCAAAGGTCAAAAACTAACTTTTGTAAAACTTCATATCTCACTATCTTTTTGTTTAAAATGCTTGAGCCAATGTATGCAAATCTAAATCATTGAGTTGCACAAGTATACTAACCTATATAAAATATACCTAATGTAAACACATAGGCTATCTTGATGCATCCAAGCTTCCAAGACTTCAAATCTTCTAATTCTTCATTTCTTGGAGCTTTATCCTTGCATGTTGTCTTCCTTGAGTGAAGCATGATATTACTTTTCCTTGTTCTTCAATATAATGCTTATTCTTCTTGTTTTGAACCAACCTATAAAATGTATCTTACTTGCAAACCCAATAGTTAGTTTAATAGCATGATTCAATATATGCAACATACATATTAAATAACATAATCATGCTTAAGTACTTGTAGCACATATATATGATAATTAATCTTTATATATATTAATGCTATAATTCAAATACATTTGTCATCATCAAAACTTATGGCATATAGCCTTAGGACTAACACAGACACTTATGGTGACACAAAGTTAACAAACAATTGCTAAAAGATGAAATTTGAAATACATTGATCATGTACTTTTTTTGGCTAGACATGCATGTAGGAAGGAAATTAGTAAGAATGAAAAAAGTGCCCCGAACCCTGCTGACCAGCCCCGCCCTGCCCTACCCCGTTTGAGGCGGGTTTTTCAATGGTTGACCAGGGAACGGGAGCAGATTCAGGGATTCCCTGAATATACAAGCGCAGGTTAGAGGCAGGGTCAGGGTAGTGTCTTCCCTGCCCCAAATATAATATATATATATATATATAAGACATTAGGGTTTTATTACTTCATATGCTAAAAAATTCAACTCTGGTAGTCTCTGTCGCCTACTCGCCTGGAATTAGCATATGAATTCATTTCTTCCAGACTTCCAAACTAGATGTCGCTTACTTAGTTCGTCGTTCCCTTACTTGCTCACCATCGTCATCTCCATTTCTTTCTCGCCGCATCATCATCTTGCCATCTGAAGTTCTCACTATTGACCTTGAAGCGCAAGCACGCGTCCTTCAACTGATTGATTTACTCCCATGCAAACTGTCCGATGCCCAGGCAAATAGTCCTAGTAGCGAATTTGGATTTGTGGCCAAAGACAGTAACGTCCTCTTCTCTTAGTTTTTCCTTTGCTTTAACTCCTCTACCCGAATTTGTGGCTAGCAATCTCTGTTTTTCCTTTGCTTTTATCCTCTGATTTGGCCTGTAGCAAGAACTGATGCATTCTCAAACAACGATCCATCAATAGATCTCTCTTTGTCTCTTCCTTGAACCGAATCAAAAAAAGCTATAGAGGATTGAAGATTCAGGTGTTATTACAGAGCACAAGAAGGCATTATCTGCACGTTTCACCAACTTGTTCTAAGTTTAAGGAAAATTCACCTGGTGACCTTTGCTTCTTGGTTCTGAACTTGAAAAATGTAGAATATAACTCCATTTAGCTGCAGATTAGGTCTGTAGGTCAGGTTTGTCAAAATTTTGCACCTTTGGGAAACTAAAGGAGCAACCTTGAATGGTTTCAATGTGATTTTTAATCAAGTATATAGGTAGAAAAGAAAAATGTCCATTTATAAATTAAAGTATATTGCTAGATGCTACATGGTGCTGTCAACTCCTTTGTAATTACAGTAAAAAAATTCTACATTTGTATTTTGTTCTTGCGCATAGCTAGTTATTTTATTTGGTTGAGATCTCTATATTGTGTTTCTACTAAATTGCGTCTGCCAAAAGAAGCATTTTTGTATTGTATTTTTAATGCCTTGTGGGGTTTAATAATTGGTTATTAGCTTTCCTATTTTCTCTTATCTTTGTGCATTCATCCACTTGGTTCTACTTATCTTTTTGGGTTCGGGTACAGGTTCGAGTATGGGGAAATCACTCAATAGAAATATGGTTTCGGGGCGGGGCAGGTATTAAAATTCCCCATAGGTTCAGGGATAGGGCAAAATAAAAGACCAGCAGGGCAGGAATGGGGCAAAGTGTAGGTGCGTGGGGTTGGGAATGGTAGTGAAAACTCCACCTCGATTCGCCCTATTGCCATTCCTAAAAATTAGTCTTTCACACATCGAGAGAAAGTGGGCCTAAGCCAATTGATAATTAACAGTGATGGTAACCAAACCTTTATGATTGGATATCTCATGAAGAATGTTCATATAGGTAATAACAAGTCATTTATTAATTCTGCTAGCACTATCTCTCTCAATCCCTTTCTATGATGTAAGTGTGAAAAGTGCTAGAATGTATTGATTGATGGGTGAGTGAAAGTTGTTAATGATTTTCATAGTCCTTCGTTGAGATGGTGTATTTATTGCAGATACACTTGATGAAATTACTTATATGAGTGTGCAGTGCAGCTGATCCTATGAGATAGTGGCAAAATCTCTAGAGCATTCATGAATACTAGGCATGCACATGGCCGAAATAAGGCGCACAATAGTGTTAATAGCAGAAATTGTGGAGGGTGAGATATGATTGGTAAGATCTCTAACTTATGAAAAGAGTATATTGGTTCATAGAAGATATATGTTTTATCACTTACTCTGTGAGTTATATCTTATATATCTAGATCAGGTTTATAGTCTAACTGAAGACACCAGATTAATGCATTTATACCTATGTACGTAACCCAAAAGTTTTTTCAAAAGTATCTTTTGAAATATATGGGGGATTGTTAGAAAAATAGTGTCTTGTTGATATTTCAAAAGAGAGTAAAAGGGATGAGACGGTTTTTAATAGCTTTTAATATTTCGTAACTGTATTTTAATTGCTATTAAAAGTCCATTAAATCCATATCTTTTACTGTTACACTTTTATACCTATAAGAATGCCTCCTTCCCCCTCTTTTTTGTAAGATAGCTAGAAGTTGTTTTCTTTCTTCTCTATTTTCTCTCAAACTTTCTGGATTACATGTTTTAAGTTTCTGCTATTCTGGTATCTGAGAAATTCTCAGAAGGATCTGTTTAATCCTGAAGGAAGTTTTGTAGACGCATAATAATTTCTGTAATCACAGAATAATTTTCTTTAAGGACAATGTCTCTTAATACGCGACTCAAACTGTGTTAGTAACGGTAAATTTTACAATATGGTATACTCACCAAGAAGTTGAACTTTAACTTGATAGTGGATCAAGCTATAAAAGGGCTGTTTGGTTAATCTTTATAATACTGCACCACCACCAAATGTGAACACATATCCATTAGTGGAATTTATCTCATCTGAATCAGATATCCAATTAGCAACATTATATCCTCCTAATATAGATAGAAATACCATAGTTTATGGTACCTCTCAAATATCTCACGAGTCTCATTAGAGCACCCCATTGATCATCACTAGGATTGTGTGAATAACTACTCAATTTACACATAACATATGCTATGTTAGGTTGGGTGAAATTCATCAAATGTAACAGACTTCCAATGATTTGTGCATATTCTAACTGAACATACAACAGGCTCACTTAAGTTCTTCTCTAGTTGACTGTTAGAATCATAAGGAGTTTTCACTGGTTTGTCATCAATGTGATCAAACCTTTTAAGAATTCTTTGAATATAATGTTCCTGTGATGGTAAGATACTATCATATTTCCTTATAATTTCAACTCCCAAAAGTACACTAGCTTCACCTAATTCTTTCATGTTAAAATTAGATACAAAAAAAACCTTTTGTCTTATGTATCACATCTATGCAAGTCCGAAAATAAGCAAACCGTCCACATATAGACAAATAACCACACAATCATCATCAATTAATTTTGTATACACACATATCCACTTCAACATAAGTAAAACCATCACAAATTAAAATGTGATTTGATTTTTTATGCCATTGTTTAAGTGCTTGTTTTAAACCATATAATTAAGGATTTAGAAAGTTTCAAACTTTATTTTATTTCCTAGGAAGAACACAACCTTCAGGTTGTAACATATAAATTTCTTCCTCTAAATCATCATTCAAAAAGGTTGTTTTGACATTCATTTGATGAACGTAAAGCTTATATAATGAAGTTAAACCAATTAAAACTCTTATAGAAGATATTCTTGTAACATGAGCAAATGTATCAAAATAGTTAATATTTAGTTTTTGTGTAAAATCTTTGGCTTCTAATCTAGCTTTATATTTATCAATTAACCTATCTGGGTTATATTTCTTTTTGAAAATCCATTTGCAATTAATGGATTTTGCTCTTGATGGTAGATCTACCAACACCTATGTATTTTTTTTTGTAATATAATCAATTTCAGTTTTAATTGCTTATTTTTAAAATTTTGCATTAGGAGATGCAATAGCCTCATAATAATTGTAGGTTTATTATCAACAATAAAGAATGAAAATCATCTCCAAAGGAAATTGCCTTCCTTTGTCATTTGTTTCTTCTTAAATCCTCATAGGCATTCTCAGATAAATTTCTAGATAATTATCATATATATTTCCATTATTAATATTTTGTATAGATATACCATGAATACTTTTATTTTTTAAAGGAAAAATATGCTTAAAAACCCTGCATTTTTTTGTTTCTATTATGGTATTACAATCCAATACATCACTATTCAAAATAAGAAACTTATATGCAATGCTATGTCTAGCATATTCAATAAACATATAATCATATGTTTTAGGGCCTAGTTTTCTTTTCTTTGGGTCAAGCAACATAACTTTAGTCAGACACCCCCACACTTTTAAATATTTCACAGTAGGCTCATGATCTTTACATAATTCATAAGATGTCTAATTTGTCTTCTTATAGGAAATTCTATTTTGTAAATGACATGCAGATAATAATGTCTCACCTTATAAATTTTCTAGTGCAGAAGAACTAACTAACATGGTTTTTATCTTTTCTTTTGAGGTCTCATTTTTTTCCTTTTAGCTACACCATTAGATTCAGTTGAATATGGAGGATTTATTTCATGAACTATTCATTCTTTTCACAATAATCATTAAATAACATGTATTCACATCCTCTATTTGATCTAATTCTTGTAATCTTTTTATTCAATTGATTTTCTACCTCAGCTCTATATAAAAGAAATAAATTAAATGCTTCATCTTTATTTCTAACTAAATATACTTTTGTATACCTAGAAAAATCATCTATAAATGTCACATAATATTGTTTTACTGTTTCTTATCATGGTTTTTCTTATGTCTTCCAAATCAGTATAAATTAGACTTAATAATTCTATTTCTCTTTGCATGGTATAACAAGGCTTTTTTGTTAATTTTGATTCAATGCATATTTCACATTTATTCAAATTCATATTATTAAAAACATAAACTAATCCAATTTCACACATTTTCCTAGTATATGAAATATTAATATGTCCTAATCTGGTATGTCGTAAATCAACAGAATCAATCAAGTAAGCAAAAGATGAAAATTTCTCATTAATAACACTAGAATCATTTAGTACAAAGAGATTTTGATCACAATAGCCTTTCCCCACAAAGATATATTTTTTTTTCATTACAATCTTATCAGATTCAAATGACTCTTTAATTCTAGCTTTTCCCAATAGAGCCACAGAAATCAAATTAGCTCTAATGTTAGGCATGTATAGTACATCATTTAGCGTCAATGTCTTGCTAGATGTTTGAGAAGAATATTTCCTTTGCCAATAATGTTAATGGTGCTAGAATTACCAAGGTATACACGTTTTTCTCCATCCCTTACTAGAGTGTAGGAGGTAAAAGTATATTTGTTTGCAAAAATATGCCTGGTAGCCCTATAGTCTACCACCAATTCTTTCACATTGACAACAAGGAGAAACTCATAAATAACAACAAAAATTACATCATCTCTTTGAACTAAATTTGCATTTGGCTTGGAGGATTATCACCTTTTGTTGTCTTTCTACACTGCACTATAGGATGACCTAGTTTTCCACACATATAACAATGTCCCTTCTTAAATGTGAGGTTAGAAATTTTAGGCTTGTAATTAAATTTTTTATTTTTATAATTAGAAGTACCTTGTACCAAGTTTTCTTTTGACATCATCTCCTTGGCATTCGTCACTTTGGATTCTTTCCTGTTGGTGTCCTCAATGATGATGTTAGTAATTAGATTGGGTGACACACCCTAAATGCGGGGCATGACTAGCACGACAACATACCACCTCTTACAGTTAGCCTAAACCTTGAAAATTTTTGACCATTTACTAAGCTATCCCAAACTTGAAATTTAACACAACAACCTACTTGTAACTTTTGACAATTGTATATCATATCTTATGCATAAAGACCAAGGCAAGATTTCAAAATGATCTTGTATATCATATAAGTAATTTACATACACATGTCATCAAGAAATTCATAAGTTCCATGCAGCTATACATGTTTTTCTAGTATTACTATACAGCCTAGTCATACACAAAAATTTTCTACAAAAAAAAAGGCTTCTTACCCAGAAGATTACAGAGCCATCTAGATTGACACAAAATGCCATACATGAAACAAAAGAGTACTAACCTAAGAGACAAATTGGGCATTTGTTGGACTGCTATTTCTACTCTATTGGTTGACCCTCTGACTCTGACTTATTTGTTGGGAAAAAAAGAGAATGCGGTGAGCAACAAGCTCAATGAGTAGCTAACTATAGTCAAAAGAGAACATGATTGTAAAACCAAATTTAACTATTATGACAATAATGATAAAGACACATAGATCTAGTTCAGATGAGAGAAAAGTCTAGTTATAGTTTAAAAACAATGCTTTTCAATAAAATTTTAAGTATGCAAAATAAAACATAAGTACGTGCACTGGAGGAACCTCTATTAGAACCCTTTTTACTGATCCTCCATAACCAATCTCCCTGCCTCTTTGGTAATTCTCCCATAGTCCTCCCATTCGGTCACTTGATGTGACCCTCACATCCAAATCCGCCTGAAACATATCATGGTCTCCCTTCCATGGGTGGCCTCAAACCACGAGACTAACACTCTCTCCAGTTCCCTGCCAAGGACTACAATACTGCTTTAGTACCGTTGTTCCGAAAGGGTTCCCCATTCGACTAATTCTTAATCACATACAATTTCATACATTCATCCATAATAAATCTTTCAAATAATCACATTGCATTAATAGTTTAGTAAAAGCATAACATCGCATAACCATGGCCATACATCACATTGCTCATACTTTGGATTTGCTTTGAAAGATAATTTATTTATAACGAAAGAGAATAGTCATGAATTTAGTAGTTCCAATTCAACTTGTCTTGAAAGTCATAATTAAATTTATATTATAAGATTTGTTATTAATTTTTTTAAACTGTTATATAATTTAAAATGAGTTATGTAAAATAATATTATAATATTTATTATTGTTTTATAACATATAATAATTGGTGTATATTATTTTGAATTTTGAATACAATAATAGAAGTTCCTATATATATATATATATATATATTAAATTTTGCATATATATGTTGAATGTGTATCAGTGGCTGAGTGGTGGAGAGCTCTTTCCTTTTTTATGCAGCCTGAGTTTGAATCCTCCAACATGCTCTTCATTGATTTTCCTCAAAGCAAAGCATATGCCATATGTCACAATTCTATTGGATGAATCATGTGATATGAAATTCCTCTAAATGGTAAGTGACGTGGCAAATGATATTTGCCATATAGCATCCCAGTCAGCATTTTTTGTTAGTTTTTTTTACGATGTAAAAAGAAGGGCATATTTGTAAAAAAAATTTTTAAAACATGTGGGACATATCTGACAGAAAAAATGTTAGGGGCATGAATGAAATGAAAATCAATATAAACTTTAGGGACATGACATATACTTTTCCTTAGAAGTTACTGGAATTCTCTCATATTATATGACAAGCTAGTTTTGAGCTTGAATATCTTAAAATGCTTGGTGTTAATTTTTTATAGGACTTAAAAACATGTATAATTATTTGAAAAAGTTATCCTTAACAATTTTTGTAGTCATATTGATTGTCACACTCCAAAATCCAGGTATGTGACCAACATGGTAACTAGGGACATACCCTTTCTAGACCGTAAGCTTATTGTGCAACACCTGCTAGTACCTCATAAACTTAACATACTACAATCAAACAACACATATAATTACTTATTTCTGGACCTAGGTGACCTATGTGACCATAGAGCATGCTAGACTTACTTTACAAGGCAACTGAAAACCCATTAAAGAAGAAGAGCCCTTACCGAGCCTGGCCATTCCTATAGCGGTTACTCCTCTACTAAGCCGCACCTAAAAATTTTAAGCCACGAGGGTGAGTTTGGAAACTCAGCAAGTAGATAACTTCACCATAAAAACATATACGTATCTAATAACTAACATCGGCAATTATATGCACACATGAATTGTTGTAATGTGTATCATACATCAATAATCATATCACATAGGCTTATGCACACTAGCCTAGATTTCTCAATCACACATTACCGTTAATTTCTTGTCCATCACACAATGGATCCATCCACCATGCTTGTGGACATCATCCTCGATCTCAGGATGTTACAACTAACTATATTCTCATCCACTGTACTTGTGGGCACTAACTTGCTCATGTGAACAATATCATCTCATATCACATAACATGCATGCCTATCTATGTTCAACATGAGTCAGTGAACTAGTATAAACATAGCTTCAAACAAACATTAACATCATTATATTTCTAACTCATTCAAACAACTAGGTCTTTATGAAACACTCTTGCACCTGGCTTCTATGGTTCAATGAAACTCCCAATCATCTAGTCCTCTATGAACCTTTGCCTTATGAAGCTTTTACAGTCCAGCGAGCTTCCTAGGCTCCTATGATCCGTCGAGCCTCATAGGCCTTTACGAATCACCTAGATTTTAGACCCTTACATTCTACCGAGTTTCATATGCCTCTATGAATTATCGAGTCTATTTGATTGCTAGGAATCACTAAACCTCATAGGTCTCTATGACTTAACTAGCCTCTTTAGCTTTTCTGGTCCATTGAGCTACACAACCTTTATAGACTATTCTACATCATAAGTCTCTATGGTCATCTAGCCTTTAAGGCTCCTGTGACCATCGAACCTTCTCTAACTCATCATCCATGATCATGGGCATACTTCCATTCAAGCATTCACTCTGCACCATCACAACAATCATCATAAGCACAATCACAACATATCTAGGCATATAGCAATGTATATAGTACATAACCATACATACATAGCATTTCAACTTTCTAGACCATTCCTTACTGTATAGTCTCATGCTCTTATACTTGTCATCCCTAGACTATTCAATACTCTAAGGTCTTATATTCTTTAAGCTTGTATTTTCTTACTCTAGACCATACCTTCACTTTAGGGTCTCTTGTTCTCATAAGCTTGTCTTAACTAACTCTAGACCAGACCCTTGCTCTAAGGTCTCTTGGTCTTGTAAGCTTTTCTTATCTAACTCTAGACCACACCCTTGCTCTAGGGTCTCTTGGTCTCACCATGCTCCCTTATTAACTTTTGGACCATGTAACATCTCCATGGTCTCATAACTAGTATAGAATTATTCATAACTTCTAGATCCTCATATCACTCTAGGATCTCTTAGCCTTTCATGTTATCCTCATACAATCTAGATTCTATGGTTACTCTAAGATCTCAAGCATTTGCATTTATCTCTTTTTAGTTACTAAATCCGATTGTTTCTCTAGGATCTTCTAAATGCATAAATCTTAGCTATAACAAGTTTACTTATCCCCATTGCATGGGATGCAAAGCTTACACAAAACTTTAAAATAAACTTGAGTAGGGTTAGCTATTCTTTAAGCAACATCACACTCATGTTGCTACATACATAAAGTAATGATATATATATATATATATATATATATATATATATATATATATATATATATATATATATATATATATATATATATATATATATATATATCATTACTTTATTATTTCATAGCAACAAGTACTCATGTTGCTACTTATGCTAGTTTCATTCATATATCATTTTTATGCATGCCTCTCTTGGCATCACCTAATCTCATAGGCAAGATTCATGTCTAGTATTGGATCATACATATTCTCACATGGCATGCATCCAATGAGTTACATTTAAAGCAAATCATTAAATCTTAGGTAGGGTTAGCTACTTACCTCAACTTCGAGCGATTATTACCATTTCCTTGTGACTTACTCTAGGAAAAGATGTTCCATGAGGACTTAGAAGCAATCCCTATAGGTTCCAACACAAGAAAAGTGGAAAAGGAGTAATTGACTTGTTTGCCTCTATCAAGCTGCAATACATCATCCATTAGGCAACCATTACTTGTTTCCCAACTAGTCAACTTGCTGCCCAACCAGTCAACTTGCTTGCTTTTACGAAGCCATGGAAAGGCTTCCAGAAGGTAACCAGTTGACTTGTTGCGATGATAATCAACTAATTACATCTTTGCAACCTGAAAAACTCATCTAAACATGCTTTCTTCCCTTTCCAAACAACACTTTTGGCCCCAATCTTTCATCTATTAATCAAGCTAAGGGTTTGGGCATAAAGTTACACTTCTGATCTCATACAACCCTCTCACAAATCCCTAATCTCATTTGATTCCTAAAACTATCATCTCTAACTTAGACTTCAATGACAACATCATACATAAATCCCTCTTCTCTACCGAGCATTCATTCTTCTAAGCTTAAACAAGCTATTCCCCATCACCAAGATGCTTAAGAAGCATATTACAAAATCCCATTCAAAATAAGTTGTGAATTTAAGAAGAGAAAAGGGGGATTTTTAATTCTCACCTCAAGCAAGGGAAATCTGGTGAAGGAGGAAGCTTGTCGGTGGTGGTACTCGTCAAATATGGTGGTTAAAGCAACTTTGGAAGCCCCACTTGGCGTGAAGATGAGAGGGGCATAAATGGGAGTGAGAGGGATGGAAATGAGGAAGTGATGTATAAATGATGAAGAAGGATGGAATGACTAAGTGTTAAGGGAGTTAGTGTAATTCATTAGACCATTTTACCCCTTGACATTAAACATAAAATCATTAGTCCAAGGGAAATGATGGGAACTCTATTAAAAACATTTTATCCAACTCCTAAACACTGCACACTAAAATCACTTCACCCCTACTCAGCTTAACTCCCATATTTTCTTCAACACCTCGACTTTCACATTTTACCACTTTAAACATAGCTCCTCAATGTTGCTTGATTCTAATGAGGTTTTGTTGTTGAATACTTCCATCTTAATTTAAATCTATCTGTTGGAGTAGATTTTACTGCTTTTTTTGTTCTTGAATGATTGGCCATCATTCAATGATTTTGGGATTTATATTTATGCTAGGGATAGTTTGATATAAAACTTTTCGCTATAATTTTTACCATAAATTGGATTAATCTAGGAATAGATAATCTTATTTATGTGGCTTGTTGTAATTTTCTTGAGCTAAATCACCTAATCAAATAATTGAACAAAGGAAGTAGACAATTATTTGAATTAGGTATGATTATTTTTCCAAGGAATTAGGTTCAATCCAAATTGGGAAAATTAGACAGCATCAAAGGGTTTGTAATTAAAATGATTCGTTTTTTAGTAACTCAAAATTAATTTATTTATGAATTAATCAGATTCAAAATAAGCGGAATCAATCCCTAGCTCCCCTCTTTTATCGTTAAATTCCTATTTTACTACTGTTAGTTTTCCTTTATTCTATTGTTTAGTTTTTATTAAGTGTTAAGTTGATTTTACTTTGGTTAGAGTTGTCTTCAATCCAACCCATATTTTATCCAAATATAATTTACATTGGCAAAACTAGTAGTTCTAATAGTTGATCCCTTATGACAATACTCTTTACTCTTTTCTTTACTACTTATGTGTGATCCAGTATACTTGTTGGAAATTACACATCACTTGGAATTGAGGTGAGTAGCTACTCTACTCAAATGTTAGTTTTTGGCACCGTTGCTGGGGATTAACAATGTTTAACAATATTAAAATTAGCTAGTATGATTCTAATTTGGACTTTTTATTTTGGTCTTCATTATGGTCTTGGGAATTGTGTATTAGGAGAATGGATTAGGTATAAGTATATGAGAGCCAATTCAATTATAAGTACTCTTTGTAAGGAGGGAGCTAGGTGGGACTTAGATGCCATGGGGAAAGAAGTAAACTTTAAAAAAATCTGATATGAAATAAATATCGAAGGCTTGGTGTACTTTCGTCCAATGTAACCTATTCCCCATATCAAATAGTTCGGAAGTGACCATAGAGAAAGCTGTGATCATTTTCCTAATTGTTACAGGAAGGGTTTTCAATGTTAGTTCTCTAGTATCCCAAAATTTATCGAAAGTTTAAAAATAAGGAAAAAGGTTGGGATACCTATGCCTCATTACCAATCTCTGTCAGAAAAATAAGGTGCCAATGGCTAATGACCAATTTCGTGACCTTGAGGGCCCTATCACTTCTCAGATAATAGATATTATGGCTCAAAATGCTAGAGCCCTCGTGGAGCACCCACCAACACCTCTTCCCTTACCTCAGGCACTTGTTAGACCACTCGTTGCACATCAAGCACCATCATTAATGTAGCAAACTGTTGATATTCAAAGATCTCTCAATAATTTGATTTTCTCCTACAACACCTTTGTCGCCACCCAAGCATAATAAGGTCGTTGCTCATGTCTTGCACTCCCTTGGTAGACATTTTGGTGTGAGCACAAATGATTGGCCTTTGAAGGATCCTTCTCATGATCCAATGGATGAGATTAATTTTGATCCCATGGCTAACCAAGACGCTACCTGTGACGATGATAGGCCAAACAACATGGAGGAGGGGGACAACAATGATAAAGAGGATTGAAGACTTTTGTGATTCACATAGTGTTGAACTTGTTGCTCTTTTTATCATATTTTGTATTTTGTTTTGGCACACCGTTGTTATGGACTCTTATGTTTTTATTCAGTTTAGTAGTTAAACAATAGACTTTTTTTTGCTTTGTGAATTAATGAATGAGCATGTTGAAGATTTCTTTTTGTTGTGATGCATTCTTTTGGAACCCCACTCCTTTGTTGATTGTTGGTCCTTTTTACATTTTATTATAATTATTTTTTGGCTAAGACATTGGGGACAATGTTTTGGATAGGTTTGAGGGAGAAGGGTGATTTTAGGATTAAGGTTATCTCTTACTTTTTGTTAATAATAATGCCTTTTTATTTTTGTTGAACCATCGCGTTTTTTTGAATTTTTCTTGATAATTTGGTAAGGTACTGTACCGGTTTTTTGTTTTATTTCAACCTTGGTTAATTTCATGCATTATCATCTTGTTGAAAACATATATAGTATTTGGGTTCTTAGGATTTGTTGACTAAGTTGAAAAATGTCAAAAAAATTTTAGATGAAGGTTATGGGCACTCTTAGTTTCCTTTAAGCACTCCTCAAAATCTTAGATATTTTTATTCTTACTTTTGACATGTATATGCTCAATAAGGGAATTTCATACTTCAAAAAAAAATAAAAAATTAAAATAAAATAAAAGTGTGGTTTAAATTGAGGAAGTGTAGTAGGGATTGAGCGCACAACATTTCTCCAACCAATGAATCATAACTTCTCAACATAATAAAGGTGACAAACAAGGTGTTGTTGTATGGATTAGGCACATAGGAAATTCTTTGTTTCCTCAGCCTTAATAATTTTGTTTTGGTTGAGGGGAAGATGTGTGGATTAGGAGCACAGTCTTTACTTCGATCCTTGAGGACAATACTTTTTACCCTCATCTTTATTACTTGTTGTGACCCAATACACTTGTTGGAATTTTCACATCAAGATTTTGGTGTCGTTGCCAGGGATTGACAATGTTTAACAATATTAAGAATAGCTAGTAAGATTTTAGTTTGGACTTTTTTAAAACGATTAAAGAAAGCTAGGAGCAAATTTAAAAACTCTTAGGAACAAAACTAAATAAAACACTAAGAGAATTTAACCACAGTAAAATGAGGAATTAAATAATAAAAGAGGGGTGTAGGGGATTGACTTTGCTTGACTTTTAATCCGACGAATTCATAGACAAATTAATCCTTGAGTTGCTAAAGAATGAATCATTTTAATCACAATTCCTTTTGATGTTGGCTAAATTCCCAAAAATTGTTTGAACCCAATTCCTTGGAAGAAAAAACCTACCTAACTCCTTAGTTCAATCATTTGATTAGGTGATTAAGTTCAAGATCATATGAAAAACCACATAAATAAGATTATGTATTTCTAAAGTAATCCGATTTAAGGTAGAAGTTATAAAGGTAACTCTATATAATGCTATTCCTAGCATAGATATAAAACCCTAATTTCATTGAATGGTAGCTAAATATTCAAGAAGTAACAAGAACAGTAAAATCTACTCCAAAAATAAGGGTTGCATTGAAATGAAAGCATTCAATAACAAAATTTCATAAAAGTCAAGTTACATCAATCCCCTAACCCTAAAAGTTTAGCTGCACATATAAGCAAAATACATAAACACTATGAAAATACACAAATCCATGATATAAATGGAAGAAAAGCAAGTAAAGGGACTTCAAACTCAGTAGAAATAGGTTTCCTCTTCCTCTGATGAGCTCCAGCCGCCCTCATCTTTTGGTCTGCCAAAAGATCCATTTTCTCTCTTAATTTTAGCTTAAATACTTCTTGTCACGTGCTTTCCTTGGGGCTCTATATTGAAGCTTGATATGATTATGTTGACATTGGCACCTTGGGCACTAGAGATTTTAGGTGCTAGCGCCCTAGGCATTCTCAAGAAGAAAGGGATTGGCGCTTGGGGTGCTCAATGTGGCGCCTTAGGCGCCATTCTCTAGACAATTGCAACTTGACTTCAATTTTTTTTCTTGTTTCATTTAAATTTGTACTTAAATGAGAACGCAACAGAAGTTACTCAAAAGAAGTGAGAAAATGGTGAATTAACTTAAATACTATGAAGTCTAATTTGCAACAAAGAAACTTAATAAAAACAAGGATAAAGTATGCTAAAGGGTAGCCAATTAAAGTCAAAAGAAGGAAAAAGCCCATTTTTGATTGCATAATTTAATCAATTTCAAGGATTTATCATTGTGCCTAAGTAGTATTTATTCTTCCTAGCATCTTCAAACTTGTGAATATGCATGATTGGCGCATGAAAAAACATCTTATACCGAAAAACCAAAGGTACAATTGTGTACTCATACTATAGTGAAGAATGGCGTTTGCTTATTTAATTGTGTGAGTGAATAATTCTACTTCCTCTTGTTAGATTGGCCATCTCTAATTAATCCAAATCATATTTAGCAAACGTTTTTAATGCCATTGTCCAAGTGTTGTAAAAACTAATGTATTTAAAAAAAGAGTAAGACTTGAAGTCCCATATTACTTGGAATAAGAAGAAGGTGACACCTTATATATCTACATGTTGTAATGAGCTCATTAAGAGCTAAGGACCGAAAGGGGTGGACTAACATGTTCATATCGTCAGTCCAATGCAAAATTATCTATTTAGTTAAATTAAACTTACTCTTATTTGTAATTGACCACTACCTCAGGATATCATCAAATTAATTTTATAATTATCTTTTCAAATTAAAAAAAAGGTTATTATTTTTCCAGATATTTATCCTCCATGTTTTTCCTAGTGTCTCTAATTTTTTTTTTGTTTAGAAAACTCTTTGGGTTACATGATTCTTTTCTCTCTACTGTCCTAGTTCTTGAATTACATCAGAAGGGTTTGTTTAAACATGAGAAAAAGTTTTGCTGCTACGAAATATTTCCTTATGAACACCACAAAGTACGTAGATTAACTGGTAAGAAATTGTCCTTAATTTAATCGAAGGTCTCAAATTTAAGCATTGAAAATGCAGTTATGTTAAAACTCGGTAGGAAGAGCTTTACCTCTCATTATGATTTTACCCAACTCAAATATGAATCAATCGACACAAATGTATTGTTCGAACACCAAATAGTTATTTAAAAAAAAATATTTCCTTATGAATAATATTTTATAGCACGGCTGAGACTACTTGATCATTGGTTTTCTACAACTAGTTGAAAGAATTTTTTGTATTTTGCCTAAAAATGATGGTAAAGAAATCTAAATATTTGTCTCTTTTTATTTTTTTAAACTCAAAACATTCACGAGGACAATTCATCACTGGTCCTTTTTCCCTTTTCCTCTCCTTTGCATACGGGAAATTGACACTAAACTTTCCGTGCTTCTGTTGTTCTTTGTTCGTGCTCAGTTTTCCCTCCAAGTGAAAATAACCCCTTTACAAATTAGCATCAAGATGCCAAATTTCACTCCCGAACGAGCAAAACCCTTAAACCTCTCTCTTCTATATGTTTGTCTATCTTCGGATCCCTGAATATTCATGTTAACTAGTTCTCCGATGAAATCCATACTAATCTCGAAGTTCTCTGTTTTATCTCCTCATATTCTGAAAATAAAAACCACTCCTTTCATTACATGGGCTTCTGAATCTCTCTTTCGCAATCACCCAACTCGCTTACTCAGTCATCTCCACCTAGACCGAAACTTGCAAATGGAAGCGTCGGGTCCTCCGTCGGGTGAGATTCACGTCATAGTTGGTCCAATGTTCGCTGGCAAAACTACTACCCTCCTTCGTCGAATTAAGTTAGAGAATGACAACAGCAGGTAAACTTGTATGCTTCGTTTATTTCTATTTTTAATTTTGTGATTTTGTTCTCTTGCCCTCTCTGGTAATAATGCTTGTATTCACACAAATGGAAGTTTTAAGCTAATGGCAAAGTTTTTATTTTTATTTTGAAGTTTGGAGTTGCTACTTTGTATTTAATTAATGTATTTTCTAATGTAACTTGCTATGAATAGATACCATATTCTCAAGGTGCAAAAACATGATATACTAATCTATTGTGTAAAATACTTGTTTTTGAGTGGGAAAGATTTGTTCTTTGGCCATGTTTGCGATCATGACTGGGGCAGATATTACCAGTTTTCAGGTCAAGCATCACAGAAATGGCCCCAACTTGGATAAGATTTTAAAAGGTTTATGTATATCTGGAAGGTTGGCAGAAGCAATTGGTCTATTGTGCGGTATAGGATTGCCAGTGCACCCAAGAACCTATTCTCTTCTACTGCAGGAAAGCATATTGAGGAAAGAGTTTAAGAAAGGCAGAAGAATCCATGCACAAATGATTGTAGTTGGATATGTTCCCAACGAATACTTAAAGACCAAATTGTTAATATTATATGCAAAATCAGGATATCAAGAAACTGCTCACATTTTGTTTAATAATTTGGCGGAGAAGGGCTTAATTTCTTGGAATGCAATCATTGCTGGTTACGTTCAAAAGGGCCTTGCAGAAGTGGGATTGGATTTTTTCTCTATGATGAGACAGTCTGGTTTGAGACCAGATCAATATACCTTTGCATCAGTTTTCAGAGCTTGTGCAACCTTGGCAGCATTGGAACCTGGGAAGCAAGCCCATGGTGTAATGATCAAGTGTCAGATTAGAGACAACGTAGTTGTCAATAGTGCCCTTATAGATATGTATTTTAAATGCAGTAATATCTGTGATGGGCAGCGACTATTTGATAAATGTTTGAGCAGAAATACCATTACATGGACTGCTCTAATATCGGGGTATGGGCAGCATGGAAGGTTTGTAGAGGTTATAGAGTCTTTTCATAAAATGATATCAGAGGGTTTTAGACCAAACTATGTTACTTTTCTTGCAGTTTTATCTGCTTGTAGCCATGGTGGTTTGATTGATGAAGGATGGAAATATTTTCTATCTATGACAAGAGAGTATGAAATTCAGCCACGAAAGCAACATTATGCAGCAATGGTTGACCTTTTAGGGCGTGCTGGGAAGTTAAAAGAGGCTTATCATTTTGTCCTGAATTCACCTTTTAAAGATCACTCAGCTATATGGGGTGCTTTGGTTGGGGCTTGTAAGATTCATGGAGACATGGGCTTGTTAAAGGTCGCATCAAAGAAATTCTTTGAATTAGAACCTGTAAATGCTGGTAAGCATGTTGTGTTGGCAAATGCCTATGCCACTTCTGGGCTGTGGGATGATGTTGAGGAGGTTAGGGCTGTGATGAAGAAATCAGGGATGGCAAAGGAGCCTGGTTATAGCAGAATAGAGTTACAGCGGGAGGTTTGCTTCTTCTTTAAGGGTGATAAGTCTCACCAACAATCTGACGAGATTTATAAGCTTATTAAAGAAATGACTAATAACCTAATGGATGCAGACTATACTCCTGATATAAGCAGAAACTAGTAGAAATATGCAATTTGCAATGATGCACATGGGAGATAAAGGGTTTTGCTGGTTCAAGATTTTTTTTTTTTGGGTTCATATACATAATTTGGACTGCCCATAATTGTTCAGGTATGATACCTTAGGAATTTAAACAAAGTTCTTATTTGCAAAGAAAGTTCATTAAGCTACAGTTTGAAAACTGAAAGAGTGAATTGTGACACATTTAGGATGCTCGACTGTGCCATCATTAAAATGTACTTTGACATTGGAACTAAAGTATACATGACACTATACTTCAGCTTTATTATTAGTATTGTTCCTGGTATTCGTTGAATAACAAATACTCTATTCTTTTAGAAACTTACTGATGTAGAGCTAACCCTTAAAATTGGCTTTTAAGGGGGAAGAACCATTCCCTTGAGTACTACAAGGATTATTTGTGGCTTCCCAACGTGGGACTCCATTATAGCACCGCCCTTGAAGAGTTGACATCCTCGATGGCTGCAATCTATAGCACTCACTCTGGTTGGCAGATTCCAGACATTGGATCACACCTTCTGTAGGTAGGGTCGGACCAGTTTTGATACCGATTGATAGAATCTAAGTAAGGGTGGTAAACCCACCCTTAAAACTGGCTTCTAAGGGGGAAGAACTACTTCCCTTAGGTACCACAAGGATTACTTGTAGATCCCCTGTGTGGGACTCCATCATCTACCAAACACAGATATATTCCGTTCTTCTTAGGTGGGTGCTTGCTTAATGTACAATTAATGGTTCTTTTTCATTCTATGTGGATGTTTACTATATTCATGTGGGGCCTAAAACGCTATAAATGTTTGGTTGCTTCCAAATATAAATTAAGAAACTTGTTGATTAATTTTAAATTTTGCAAGTGACCCCAGAAACAAATGAGGTTGCTCTGATAGCAATTCCCAGAGAGGGAAACAATAGTTCATCTTTTAGGGAACTTAATTCTGGATGGAATTGGATGACTAGCCTGATTTTTGACTTCTGAGTTATATTATTTACATTTTATATTTCTCTAATGCAGAAGTGTGGCAGTAATTAAATCAAGCAAGGATACAAGATTTGGATTAGATTCAATTGTTTTTTTTTTTTTTGATAGAAAGATTAGATTCAATTGTTACTCATGATGGTCTGAAATTTCCATGTTGGGCACTAACAGACTTATCATCATTCAAGTGGCAGTGTGGTATTGATGCTTATGAACATATAGTATTAGAGTTTTGTTAATATGGATCCATACTGCACAGCATTCAATCATGTATTAATGTTGGTGATATGTAGTTATAAATTCTTTATTAGGATGATCTGAATAATACTAGCCATAGAGTCTTATATATTGTTTCCCATCAAAATTAATTCATGTCGTTGTTGTGCTTAATGCATCTCTGTTGTTGCTGTTTTCTCTTTTCTTCAAAGCTTACCTGTTTATGCTTGCTGTGTTTGACTCTCACAACTAATATATGATTACAGCTGGATGTGATTGGTATTGATGAAGCTCAATTCTTTAACACCTTTATGATTTCTGCTGTGAAGCTGCTGATCATGATGGAAAAACAGTAATTGTTGCAGGACTAGATGGTAACTATTTAAGGTATTGTTGGCACCCTCTTAGTTTACCAATGCTTCACAGATGGGAAATTTAGGAATTAAATTTTTATGTTATGTTTGGTCATCTGGCAGTTACCAGGTAGTTCTTTAATTAATTTTTGTTATTGTGTTTTATTCAAGTGGGCATTTCTAGAGATTATTCTCTCCCCACTTTTGTGTCTTTGTGATAGAAACCAGTAAATGAGACTGACATATATTGATAGAAATAGAAGGATTACAAATATAAATCCCCCTCCCAGAGCTAAGGCTCCTACAGAAAACCTCTCACAAAGGTCTCCTGCTCTCAAGATACCAGAGCAAATGCTCTCACTATTCTGTTATCAAGCCTACCTACTCACACTCCCTCTCCTTTAATTATAACAACTCCCCCCTCTAAAATTTACCTAATTACTCCTTAATAGAAAACACTACAGTAATTACCCCTTAACAGAAATCCCCTACACTACGGGTACCTATCACTTTGGGAGTAGTTTCCACCATGTGTCCTTCAATTCAAGAGTGGTTATACCCTTTAGGATGTATTTAGGGAAGTTCTGAATTAATGATAAGTGTCATAAGTTACTTTCATTTTTCTGAGTGCAAACTTGAGAGATTGCTGGTTTTCTTCCAAATGAATCAGCAAAATAGGTAGGAGGAAGAAAGCTCTAACCCAGACCTCACACACTCACCACACCTAACCAGAAGCAAGTTCTAATTGTCAGATAACTAGATCCATATCAGGAGGCAGTAACAGGTGTTGCTTTCTGGAATTACCTAGTTTTATGTTCACAATTTTCTTTTATTCAGGGTAGGGCTGCGATGATACCAAACTTCCAGGTGTTTTGGCTTGAACTGACTAGACTTGTACTCGTTTGAATTGGACTTAAGCTATTGCATGGTAAATTTGTGCATGACTTGATGGATTGAATCTTGCGAATCCATTAGCCCGCTAAGAATCTCAACTATCAGTTGGATCTAAACTACCGGAATTGGTTATTTCTGCATGTTAGGTTATATGTTGGAGGACACCTAATCCTAATTATCCTTTTTTTTTTTCCTTTTTGATAGAATATGATAGAGCCCAGCAGATAAAACGCCTTACAATTATTGTAAAATACTGATATTATTGAATAAGGAAATTATATCTCCCAGTGGGGAAGATATACTGATGCAGCAACAACAAAACAAATAAACAAAACACTCACAAACAGAACAAAGCACTCAATACAGAATAATAATCCACTAGCACGACACACAGTGACGGAACACAAGGCATCCGAGAGGCCTAGTTCTCTCCCAAAACCACTCCAATTCCTTCCATTCCTTCTCTCCAATACTGCTGCCCTATTTCACCTCCCTGCTCCACTAACATGCCAGCTCAGCAGTTAGTTAGGATCCTTCCCCTTTTCCTTCTTACTTGCCACCTCATCAGCCTCATCAGTCCTACTTTTATTCTTAGGCCCATTTCTTCTTTTATAGTGATTATGTACCAAGGGCCCAACATTACCCCCCTCGATGAGATGCACCTTTTCCTCAAGGTGAAAGTCATGAAATTGATTAAGGATTGTATCATAAGATTCCCATATGCTTTCAAATTCCGGTAATCCCTTCCACTTGATAAGTACCTCTTTAGTCCCATCTGTGATCAACCTGAGTTGTGTTACTGTTTCGGGCTTCACTACTAATTCCAAGTCCTCTGTCAAAGCCGCTGGTAACGGTTGGGGCTGCACCTCTGTTTGTACTGATCCTTTGAGTTGGGATACATGAAATACTGGATGAATACGGGCTGAATCGGGAAGTTTCAGCTTGTAAGCTACCTGTCCAATCCTCTCTATCACCTCAAAGGGGCCATAGTATCTTGCACTAAGTTTCTCATTTATCTTCTTTGCCAATGACTTAAGTCTGTAAGGTCTAAGCTTCAAATATACCAAGTCCCCTTTCTCAAAAGAGATATCTCTTCTTGACTTGTCAGCATATTTTTTCATAGATTGCTGTGCTTTGGATAAATGACTCTTAAGCTCATCTATTATCACGTTTCTATTGCGAATTTGCTCATTTACCTCTTCCACAGAAGAAGTCACATCCTCAAGCTTGAAGAGGGTTGGTGGATCCCTTCCATACAGGGCCTTGAATGGGGTCATCCCAATTGATTGGTTAAAATTGGTATTAAACCAATATTCTGCCCATGCTAACCATTGGGACCATTTTTTGGGTTTATCTGAAGTAAAGCACCGGAGATAAGTTTCTAAACTCCTATTCACTACTTCCGTTTGTCCATCCGTTTCGGGATGATATGCTGAACTACGTGCAAGGGTAGTTCCTGACATCTTGAACATCTCCTGCCAAAAACTACTCAGGAATAATCTATCTCTGTTAGAAACAATGGACCTTGGCATTCCATGTAGCTTAACAACTTCTTTCACAAATACTGCAGCCACCTCTTTTGCACTGTACGGATGGGAAAGAGGGATGAAGTGAGCGTATTTCGTCAATCGGTCGACCACAACAAATATAGTATCAAATCGGTTAGATTTGGGCAACCTTGTTATAAAATCAAGACTGATGTCCTCCCACACTTGCTTGGGAATCGGTAATGGTTGTAGTAACCCAGCTGGACTTCTTGCCTCATATTTGTTTTGTTGGCAGGTAGAACACTTAGCCACATACTCTTGAATCTGTCTTTTCATCCCTTCCCAATATAAGATAGCCGACATCCTTTTGTAGGTCCTCAAGTAGCCAGAATCCCCCCCCCCCCAATCGGAGTATTATGGAATTCAGCAATTAAGGTAGGAATTCTAGGAGAATCTTTGGGTAGTACCAGCTTACCATGATAAAGAAGGCACCCATTCCTCAAGGAAAATCCCTCTGGTGGGTTGTTATTGGTGATGATTTGCTGCAGTGTTAGGGATAACTTTGCATCCTTCTTAATTTCTTCTTCCCAGCTAAGAATATCTTCATATTGCTGCAATGTAAAAGCCTTGAATTCCATTTCTTCCCTCCTGGACAGTGCATCTGCCACCTTGTTATCCTTGCCCGGTTTATATTGTATTTCAAAAGTATATCCCAGCAGTTTGGACAACCATTTCTGCTGCTCATTTCCCAATTCCCGTTGCTCCAAAAGATACTTCAGTGCTCGCTGGTCAGTCTTGATTATGAAATGGTGTCCCAACAAATAGTGTCTCCATTTTTTAACTGCCAAGACTACTGCCATCAGCTCCCTTTCGTACACTGACTTCAATTGGTGTCTTGATGCCAAGGCTTGACTGAAGTATGCTATGGGTCTTTTCCTTTGCATAAGCACAGCCCCAATTCCCACACCTGAGGCATCCGTTTCCAGCTCAAATGGCTGTGAAAAATCCGGCATAGCTAGAACGGGAAGGGTTGTCATTGATTCCTTTAATCTTTCAAACGCTCCTTGAGCTTCTTCTCCCCACTTAAATGCATCTTTTTTCAGTAATATGGTAAGGGGTGCTGCGATCTTCCCATAATTCTTCACAAACCTCCTATAATATCCGGTTAAACCAAGAAACCCCCTCAATGCCTTCAAATCCTTCGGAATAGGCCAATCTAACATTGCCTTAATTTTTGATGGGTCTGCCTTCACTCCCTCTGCTGAAACTATATGCCCCAAATAGTCCAATTGAGATTTTGCAAAAACACATTTTTTTGTATTAATGACCAGCCTGTGCTCTTGTAATATTTGCATAGTTTCCTTCAAGTGCTCAATATGGGAATTGTAATCTGGACTGTAGACTAATATGTCATCAAAAAACACGAGTATGAATTTTCCCAATTGTTGTTGGAAGATCTCGTTCATTAGAAACTGAAAAGTGGCTGGTGCGTTTGTAAGGCCGAAAGGCATTACTAAGAATTCGTAATGGCCTTGGTGGGTCCGAAACGCCGTTTTTGCTTCATCCCCCTCTTTAATCCTTATCTGGTGATAACCAGATTTTAAGTCCAGTTTAGAGAAAACCGTTGCACCCTTGAGTTCATCCAACAACTCTTCTATCACTGGTATTGGAAACTTATCAGGAACGGTGATTTTATTTAACGCTCGGTAATCCACACAAGACCTCCAACTGCCATCCTTCTTTTTTACCAGTAATACTGGACTCGAGTAAGGATTGCTACTAGGGCGTATTTATCCTGCTGTCAGCATTTCATTTACCAGCCGCTCTATCTCAGCTTTCTGTGAGTGAGGATAACGATAAGGCCTAATGTTTGGGGGTTGTTCACCTTGCTTAATTTCAATTGCATGGTCTCTCACCCTTCTTGGAGGAAGGTCCTGAATGGATTGCTGTACTGTAGGCAATTGTTTTAGTAATTCCTGAACCTCTCCAGGAATCTCTTCTTCCACTGCTTGTACTGTCATCTGGCCAAACTCAATCATATATCCCTGTCCCTCTTTTCTCAGGTTCCTCATTGACTTTAAGGACACCAAAGTTTTTACCAATGAAGGATCTCCCCGAATTTTCCTTTCCTCCTTCTCAATCAAAAACTTCATTGTTAACTCATCCCAATTCATTTTAACTTCACCTAATGACCGAGGCCATTCGACCCCCAGTACCATATCTGTCTCCCCCGTATCGAACACATGGAAACTCTGCTGTAGCTCCACTTCTTGCATCGCCACTGCTACTTCCGGGCAGATATGTCTACCTCGTACCTTATATCCATCTCCCAAGGAGACTTCGAATACACGAGAAGCTTGGATGGGTATGTTCAGTCGCTCCACTAACTCTGTGGCTATGAAATTATGTGTGGCTCCACTGTCTATTAGTATCAGCACCTCCTCGCCTTTTACTGTTCCCTTAAGCTTCTTGGTGTGGTTCCCAGTCAAACCCACAACAGAATTTATAGATAATTCAAGTACAGGAACCTCATCACCTTTTTCGGCTTCGACATCCAGCTCTTCGTCATCTTCTCCGTCGCAAGGTTGGAGAATCATCACTTGAAGCTGTCGGTTTTTACATCTATGGGTGGGGCTATACTTTTCGTCACACCTGTAGCATAAGCCCAGTGCTCTTTTCTTCGCAACTTCAGCATCTGTGAGCATTCGAACTTGGTTGCCAGTGGACTTGTTGGAGGCGGATGAAATAGAGCTCGCGACCCTTTGTTTTTCCGCGTTCAGCGTCTTCATCTCGGTCCCCTTCGAAGCAGTCACACTCGGGCTGTAAGTGGCCGTACGGGTGGGATCCGACCAACCCGAAATCCTAGTCCACCCACCGTTGGGCTTACTCATAGTCCACTTGGTAGCCACGGCAGTCTTCAAGTGTTTGGACAAAAAATCATCTCTGTTCTTCTCCACTATCACATTCCTCTCCTCTACCTTATGGGCCAGGTCCATCATTTCCTGTAAGGAAGTAAACTTCATAATCCTGAGTTCGGCCCGTATCTCCTCCTTGAGCCCATTCCTGAAAGCCCCCATAAGCATTTCATCTGATGCTTCACTCAACGGTGCCGACAGGGACTCAAATTTCTCCCTATACTCTGTCACCGTACTGGTCTGCCGCAACGCCATCAGCACCTCGTAGGCGTCACCCGCTTGAGAATGCTGGAAACGGTTCAGGACTTGGTGCTTGAAGTCTCTCCACGTCTTCACTGGGCAGCGCACTTCCAACCATTGATACCAATTAAGGGCTTTTTCCTCCAGACAAACAACAGCAACTTCCAACTTCTCGCTTTCGTCAATGGCATTCACTGCAAAATAACGTTCCATTTTGAACAACCACCCAATTGGGTTCTCTCCAGCAAACAAGGGTATCTCCAGCTTCCTGAATCTCGTTGGGTCTTTCTCCACCAATTGCGGACGGCTTGTCTCTTCTGCACCTCCAGCTGAGGATTTGCTATTCATCCCTTGAAGATCACCGTCTTTGTTCTTCGCCTTGTCCTCAATACGAGTAAGTGAATCTTTCATCTCTAGCATCCACAACTTCAATGTCTCCATATCGCTTTTCATGGTACCCATATCTCTTTCCAAAAGCTCTACTCGGCCTTCCATCCTAGTATTCACCATAACCCACACAACCGAATGCTCTGATACCAAAATTGATAGAGCCCAGCAAATAAAACGCCTTACAATTACTGTAAAATACTGATATTATTGAATAAGGAGATTATATCTCCCAGTGGGGAAGATATACTGATGCAGCAACAACAAAACAAATAAACAAAACACTCACAAACAGAACAAAGCACTCAATACAGAATAATAATCCACTAGCACGACACACAGTGACGGAACACTAGGCATCCGAGAGGCCTAGTTCTCTCCCAAAACCACTCCAATTCCTTCCATTCCTTCTCTCCAATACTGCTGCCCTATTTCACCTCCCTGCTCCACTAACATGCCAGCTCAGCAGTTAGTTAGGATCCTTCCCCTTTTCCTTCTTACTTGCCACCTCATCAGCCCCATCAGCCCTACTTTTATTCTTAGGCCCATTTCTTCTTTTATAGTGTTTATGTACCAAGGGCCCAACAGAATATCTTCTTTTATACAAATGAAAAGGATTTTATATGGAAAATCTTTCTGGACCAGAACTAGAACTGAAACTCAAAGAACAACCATGAAATGATCGAAAGGAAAATCATCTAAAGCCATTTAACTAGGTGTTTGGAATGAAAGTGGTTGAGATAAATTGTGCTACTCTATCTTTAGCTGTTGGAATTCTAGGAGTTAGGTTGTTCATGTCAGACAAAACAACTTAAGAGCCATTTGAGACACCGTCATCTTCATCTTGGAATCTTGTATGTCAAAAGGCATCTATAGTACATATGTATGGTACACTGGTATTCAAAATGTCTTGTGGCATCAAGTGTTCAAGATGCTTAGAGGTATAGGATGCCACCACTTTTGAGTTATGTGAAATACAATCCAAAAGCATATCGGATCTTACAATTCTAAATTTTAAGTTATAAAATATCAATTGCATTCTCTCTTTGACAAAATTTTGGGAGTAATTTTAATACTGTGGTATCTTATGCCATGATATCCAAGATTCAAGAGAATATAAGATTGCAGTGCAATAAATGGCTCCCTAACTATCATGTTTATATTGCCAAATACTAGCAGGCTTGTGAAAGACGTTTTTTTTTTCACTTTTCTTTGTTTTTTTTTTCCCCTCAGCTGTTGTTGGGGGAAGGGGGGGTTGGCTTACTGTCTATATTCGGATTATGAAGTCACTAAAAAACAGGGCAACCTGCATAATTGCTCAAGTTTATTATTTAAGAAAGGGAATTTGCTATTATGACAGTGGAGGGTCTTGCAGGGGAAAGAAGAAATTAAGAGAGGTAGGACTTACTATAGGCTAAGAGATAACATTTCATGGTGTAATTTCTGTTACTGGTATAGGCGTATAGCTTCTATACCAATTGGTGATGATAAGAAGCATTTATGGTCTTCAAAACCTTATACATGATAGGGCTAGACATTCAGTCAACAATGTATCTTTTGACAATGAATGATGAATATGTATATATATATATATATATATAGAAGTGAAAGAAACGAACCTTAATCCCCTTCCCTTTTCTGGCAGACAGGCACAAGCTTGAGGTGTCCAATAAAAGCTTATCTTTTTGCAGTGCTAGTTATACTTCTTTGAATAAATTTTATGTTATGTGGCTACGACTAGTGTGAGAACGTCTGGAGGGGAGACTAGAGACTTTCCTATTAAAATTAGCCTACATCAGGGTTCATCCTTAAGCCCTTATTTGTTTGACTTGGTTTTAGATGTTCTGACGAAACACATCCAAGAAGAAATCCCTAAGTGCATGCTTTTTGCAGATGACGTTGTTCTCATAGCAGAGACAAGGGAAGAGATTAATTCTAAACTTGAGTTATGGAGAGCTACTTTGGAATCGAAGGGTTTTCGTCTGAGCAAGAGTAAGACCGAATATATGCATTGTAAGTTTAACAAGCGACAAGCTAGGAACGAGCTGGAGGTTAAACTTGGTGATCAGGTCGTATCACAAGTGTCAACGTTTAGGTATTTGGGATCAATTATACAAGATGATGGCGAAGTTATTAGAGATGTGGAACATAGGATACAAGTTGGGTGGTTGAAGTGGAGAATGGCATCAGGGGTTGTTTGTGATCGGAAAGTACCTGATAAACTCAAAGGAAAGTTTTATCGTACTGCTATAAGACCAGCGATTTTATATGGGAGTGAATGTTGGGCAATGAAAGGACAACAAGAACATAAAATTGGAGTGGCGGAAATGAGGATGTTGCGTTGGATGTGTGGTCATACAAGAAGAGATAGGATCCGTAATGATCATATACGAGGCAGAGTTGGGGTGGCACCTATTGAGGAAAAAATGGTTGAAAACAGTTTAAGATGGTTTGGGCATGTGCAAAGAAGACCGTTGGAAGCGTCAGTTAGGAGAGTTGAGCAGTGGTTTGGAGCCCTATGAAAAAAGGTCGAGGAAGACCAAAAAGGACACTTAGAGAAATTATTGAACGGGATCTTTTAGTAAATGAGATATTTAAAAAGTTGGTCATTGATAGAGCTCAATGGCGTCGTGCGATCCATGTAGCCGACCCCACTTAGTGGGATAAGGCTATGTTGTTGTTGTTGTTGATGTGGCATTTTATCAATTTATGCTTGAAAACTCTATCAAGATGTCTTTTACATATTTGTTGGCAGCAACAGCTTTGGTTCTGTCCTTGATATAATTCCCCTTGCAGATACAGTAACTAAGTTAACCACTCGATGTGAACTCTGTGGAAAACGTGCATTCTTTACCCTGAGGAAGACGCAGGAGGTACAGATTGGGCTAGTTGGCAGAGCCGATGACTACATGCCTGTATGTCGGCAGCAATATGTCCGAGGCACAGTTGCTATAGAGGCAGCAAGACATCCTCGGCTCTCAGAAGGTTGAATGTCACTCCTATATGTAAGTAAGTCCACTTGTCTTGGCATCAGCAGATGCTATTTCCTTTCACTTGTAATTTGCTTAGTGCTGAAACGTTGCTGTTTCATTGTTTTATATTATAATTGAATGGTTTATCAATGTGAGCAGAATTTTTTCACAACTACAACATGTGTATTATCTTATCTGGGTTTTAAGACAAATGGAAATGAAGTAGTTTAGATTTAAATTTTTGTATTCAATTTTATTCTAAATCGAAGGTGGATATTTGTTTAGCTTGTATGCTTTGTCCTGGATGCTAACATGTTGAGGCTGGTGTAGACTATTAAAGACCAAAGTACCCAGAATTGCTTTCGATTTTCTAATAGTGGAAGTTCATTTGTTGTATTCATACAAGGTAACCAAGTTGAGCAATGACTATAATTCTTTTCTGATTTTTTATAAAGAGGATTAGGAAATTGACAGTCGCTTAGAAGAAATAAAGAATTAGGGGAAACTATATTAAGCTTTTCTTGCGGCATAGCAGAAATAAAAATGTCAAATCCTAAGTTAAAATTAACTAGATAAAAGAAAATAGATACTCGAGGGCCTGAGTCCATCAAAGATCACAGGACCACTACAAAAAATGCTGCAACTGAAGCTTAATCTACTGCATAAGAACCGAGAAATGACAATTACACTCACAGAAGCCACATAATAGAGCTCATTGTAATTATTAGTAACCATTGTGTTAGAGATCATTGTCAGAATAAAACAATAATCTTTTCAGGGAATAACAGTGTCGACAATCGAACAATTCAGTAGATCATTAAATGAGGATTAGGATCTGATTGTAACACATGAACCAAGATACATGTATAGGTGTTTGTATGGTTATAATATTGGCTGTGTTGTGTCGGATTTTATATTTTTAGAAGTTTGACTTGTCAATGTGTTATGTATTGTGTCTGTATATCTGCTTCATAGAAGAGACTTTATACCAACTAATGATGAGTCGAATCTTGAGTTGTATATAGAATAGTTGCAGAGCCTCTATGACATGGTTTAAGAAAAATTAGTACCGTGGTGGATGATGAACAAGCTGCTCTGCATGCTCAGACTTTATACAAAAGTTTGATTCTGAGGTCACCTTTGACTTGGGGAATGGCTCATTTTAAAGATATACATCCACTTTCATGAGTGGTGAGGTCAATACAGCAATCTATCAATTTTCTGCATAATTCCGGCAATCCATGAGTGGTTTTACCAAGGGTATCCCTTGATCAATAGGATAGACGACTAATTCTTTTCAAGTTTATTGACCATAAAGGGTAGAGCTCTTCTCAAATTGGTGTCTCTAGGGATTAAACTTTTATGGTTCCTAGGATTCATTATTAGTTCCAATGGAGAGAAGGTAAAAGACTATGAGCCCAGAAAGAGAAATCGTCCTTATTGTCTAATCATAATGGCTTGCAAAACTCTTCAGAGTTTTTTCAAATATCAAAGTTGTCTTACTTTCATCCTTTTGAGTCAATATTGATGGCAACTTTATTGATCCATATTGACTCATGGCCTCCATGAGAATATCAGAATGCTCTAGCCCATCCAGTCCACCAGTTTTGTAGCTTTGTGAACTTTTTGCTACTCCTTGAAGAAGCCAAGTTGTTGAAATTGCTACTACCATTTTAATGTGGTCACAGGGAGAAGGGTGGAAAAAGGCAAAGGGTTAAGCCATATGGCACATCAATGAAATCTGCCCAAGGTCTAGATACTACTTCACCACTATTTTCAATAGTTATATGAACTATAAAATTATACTAAGAAACTTGAATTAGTTGATTTTATATTATAGAATGATAAATATTTATTATCTTTGTAAGAATTATTATATATATGCAGACTTCTATTTTCTTTATATTGGACCCAAAAGAGTAAAATCTCCTTTTACATTTTATGAGTACGTTTTCTCGCATCAAACTAATGTATTTATGATTTGTTTATAAATTTGTATCTCGGTATTTGTAGTTGTACCCATACTGTTATAACACATCACCTCTCTAATATATGAGCTTTGTATATATATATTTTTAAATTGGCCTTGCCAATATATCTTAGATGAAAGTAATAAAAAATATTATGCTTGGAATAAAAATTTATAAAAAAAGCTCAATACCAAAAGATAAACTTTAAGACAGAGAGATTATTGAAGTTGCTGAGTTATATTAAGCTTCAATTAAATAAAAAAAGTAATAAAACAATAATTTCAAAATAGAAATAAAAGGTAAAATAATTTTATTACTAAAGAGACAAGATTACCTCTCTTTTAAGGGTGTTTGGTACGTAGTAATGTTAAATCACTCTCAGGAATATTTTATGGGAATGTTATATTTTTATGTTTATTACATGATTTTAAAAAATTATTTTTGGGAATGTAATATTCTCTGGAATCAAATATTTTCACAAAATCTCCAATTTTCATTTCTCTGAGGGGAGGTGAGAATGATAGATTCTCATATGGTGAAAATATTTTCCTGATATAAAATTACTATTTTATTTATATTCCCTATTGTTAGAGCCATAAAAGATATGTACGAGGGGGCTACGACTAGTGTGAGAACGTCTGGAGGGGAGACTAGAGACTTTTCTATTAAAATTGACCTACATCAGGGATCATCTTTAAGCTCTTATTTGTTTGACTTGGTTTTAGATGTTCTGACGAAACACATCCAAGAAGATATTCCTAAGTGCATGCTTTTTGCAGATGACGTTGTTCTCATAGCAGAGACAAGGGAAGAGATTAATTCTAAACTTGAGTTATGGAGAGCTACTTTGGAATCGAAGGGTTTTCGTCTGAGCAGGAGTAAAACCGAATATATGCATTGTAAGTTTAACAAGCGACAAACTGGGAACGAGCTGGAGGTTAAACTTGGTGATCAGGTCGTATCACAAGTGTCAACGTTTATGTATTTGGGATCAATTATACAAGATGATGGCGAAGTTATTAGAGATGTGGAACATAGGATACAAGCTGGGTGGTTGAAGTGGAGAATGGCATCAGAGGTTGTTTGTGATCGGAAAGTACCTGATAAACTCAAAGGAAAGTTTTATCGTACTGCTATAAGACCAGCGATTTTATATGGGAGTGAATGTTGGGCAATGAAAGGACAACAAGAACATAAAATTGGAGTGGCGGAGATGAGGATGTTGCGTCGGATGTGTGGTCATACACGAAGAGATAAGATCCGTAATGATCATATACGAGGTAGAGTTGGGGTGGCACCTATTGAGGAAAAAATGGTTGAAAATCGTTTAAGATGGTTTGGGCATGTGCAAAGGAGACCGTTGGAAGCGCCAGTTAGGAGAGTTGAGCAGATAGTTTGGAGCCCTATGAAAAGGTCGAGGAAGACCAAAAAGGACACTTAGAGAAATTATTGAACGGGATCTTTTAGTAAATGAGATATCTAAAGAGTTGGTCATTGATAGAGCTCAATGGCGTCGTGCGATCCATGTAGCCGACCCCACTTAGTGGGATAAGGCTATGTTGTTGTTGTTGTATTTATATTCCCTATTGCTAGTTATTAGAAACTAAACTTCTATTTTGATCTCTAACAACTAGGATATTTCTCGATTTAATATCTTATAAAATTATTTTTTCAATTCAGTCTCTCATATGAAATATTTATCAATTTAGTCACTTATAAAATTATTTCTTCAATTTGGTTATTCAAATATGGATATTTTTCAATTCAGTCCCTCATATCAAATATTTCTCAATTTCGCTCAAAATTATCTTTTTAATTTGGCCCTTCACATATAGATATTTTTCAATTTGGTCTTATGAAATATTTCTCAATTTAGTAACTCATACAATTAACTTTTCCATTTGGTCCTTCACTTATGGATTTTTTTAATTTGGCCCCTCATATATGAAATATTTCTCAATTTAGCCACTCAAAATTATCATTTCAATTTGGTCCTTTACATATGGATATTTTTGAATTTGGTCCCTCACATGAAATATTTCTCAATTTAGTAACTCACAAAATTATCTTTACAATTTGGTCATTTATATATGGATATTTTTCAATTTGGTCCTTCACATGAAATATTTCTTTAGTCACTCATAAATTTATCTTTTCAATTTAGTCCTTCAATATGCATATTTTTCAATTTGGTCGCGCTAATTAAATATTTCTCAATATAGTAACAATTATCTTTTCAATTTGGTCTTTCACATAATGATATTTTTCAATTTGATCTCTTACATAAAATGTTTTTCAATTTAGTCGTTTATAAAATTATCTTTTCAATTTAGTCTTTCACATATGGATATTCTAATTAGTCCCTCAAATAAATATATTATCAATAGTGCTCTTTTGTCAATATGTTATCAAGTTGGCCCAATATAACTATGTATATGTTAAAATTTAATAGGGATAACTTTGAAAAATTGTCAAATATTAAGAATATTGACATGAACCAAACATTGAAATGTTAGATTCCTATAGATAAATATTTTTAAGAATGTTTATAGTAAAACAAACATGAAAATGTCACATTCTTGAGAATCACATTCCCAAGAATGTGAACATTCTTGGAATGTAAGATTATTAGAAGGGAAATTGTTTAGAATAATATTGTTAAATATTTTACTATAATATCTAAATATTTTAAGAGTGTAAATTTTTAAGTCTTTATTGAATTATGAATTTAAAAAATGAAAAGTTTGATATATCTGTTAAAGTTAAACATTTTAATTTTATTTATCTAATTTTAATTTATTATAAATAATTCAGTTTAATTAAAATTACCTTTTTAATCAAATAGTTGGATATTTCTTTATGAATGGAGTCTAACGTAGATGACATAAAAGAAAATATGACAAGAGAGAGGCATGGCGTGTAAGTAATGCGAAAAGGCAGAAATTGTATACATTATTTATTTACATTGGACAAACCTCAAGGGGTTGGCCTAGTGGTAAGGGAGTTGTGTTGCAAAGCACACGACCTCGAGTTTGATCCTCTAGTGCCAAAGGGGTACATGGGTTTTTTCTGGTCATGCCTTCAGGCCCTATGAACTAGTTGGTTGGCTTTGTAAATAAGGGGAATGTTGTTTGGATACTACGATTATCAAAAAATTGTTTTTATTTACATTGGACAAAAAAGCTACAATTTAGAAAGTTAACTCTCGTGGTTTACAAAAAAAGTTGCAAAATATGGATCACAACTGTAGAGTTCTAGGTTTGTGTTCATAGTTTCTAGAAGCTCCAATGTCCTTTGATCCCTAAATGTGTAAAGTGTAACAGAAAGAGGATCATCCTCCATCTCATGTGGTTTTTCATCCTCACCCTTTGATTCTTCCACAACCAAGAACTCGTTCTTGGGAAGCCACAATAATGGCTGGATTCCATAATCAATAGCAGAAGAGTAAACAACATTCCATTAGTGAGGATCACACCGGGCTATGTCGCATGTCCACAGATCCGGAAGCCATTTTTGTAGCTTACCAATTTATACTCTTCATTTATTGTAAGGGATGAAATCACTAACGATCTGAAAGTATCTTGACGTATATTGTGTACACTTAGAGAACCCTTCTCATCTTCATGTATATATACATAGACGATAAAATTGTTTACCAAAAGACTGTGTTGTGGTTATTACGTGCAGTGGGCATTGAGCCTGTTGGGAATTGACCCACTGGATGGAAAGATATGAGAAGATATTAGTGGTGTGTTTGGATAAATAGTTTAATTAAACACTTATATAATAAGCGATTAAATATATAAATTATTTCTATAATTGAAGATCTTATGAGGGTAAATTTCACAAAAGTTTTATATAAGCTGTTTCTATAAATTATCTTAGAGAACTTATAAAAATAAGTTGAAAATAGCTTATGGGCATACCATAAACTATTTCCATAAACTCTTCTAAACATGTGGATAAATGCTTATATCATAAGATAAACCCAATTAAGCTCAAAATAAGCTCTTCCAAATGCACCCAGTAGATGATATAATTACCTATTGGTTGAAATTGAAATTGGATTGATTTGGTTGAAATTGGTTTTGATGATATATTTATAGTAATATTTCTATGATAATTAAATCAATAAACTATAAAAATAAAATTGCAAATAAATTTTTTTTTTGCTCTTCAATTTTCTATTCCCTAAAATTTTTAAACAGTAAATAATTAAGAGAATAAATTAATTTTAAACACTAAAATTTTTCATAATAGAAAGATAACTAAATTGACATTTAAGTTCTAATACGACATACATATAATATTTGTTTAGGAGAAAAAAAAAAGTAATACATGGTTTACATGAGGGTGGCAAAAAATGAGTGTGCATGGTGAAAACTTGTGTGCCTCGCTGTCCTGTAGTTCCCTAACAGGAACAATGCTGGTAGTTGCATCGTATTGTCAACTGTGGAAAATATGTAAGAAGTAGTAAGCTTATCATCATCGTCATCTTCATTCTCGTTGTCTTTGGCTTCCTCCGTTTTTGATTCATCAACAAGTAGGAACTTTTGATTGAGAAGCCACAATAATGTCTCACTTCCATTTGGAAGATTAAGAGAACATATTAAATTCTAAGATTAAGGATCACAATGGACTATGTAGCACGTTTATAGTTGCATGATAGGTCCTCGATGGTCATCTTCCTTATGGAAGATAATGCCCAGCCCATTATTGTAGCTTATTAGTGTCCATTGCTCATTAAATGCAGGGGGTGGGATAGGCAATGATCTTGGTGTATGTAATGCACAATAAGAGTTGGCATGCCATGTGTAGATACCACACGATAAAATTATCTACAACAAAAATTTCTCTTCCTAATATTTCATCGTTGCAGGGAGTCGGTTGAGCGAGTTGCCACTGGAGGTGTCGTGAGTATAACCTTGTCACCACCATACTTTCCTAGACTAATTGATAACATACTACAACAAGGTCTTAGCTCTTCCTGATAGAAAAAATCTTTGTCAGTAATAGTAATGGTTGACAGGTCGGTTCGACTCGGTCCGTGACGGACTTGTGGTAAACGGGCCTGAATCTGTAAGGCCAAGATCATCCGTGGCTGGACCACGGGTAAACAGTCTAGCCCGCAGTCCTTTTTTTTTTGGTTCAGCTTCAGTAGAATGCTAGAATCAGTCAATCAACCCTTCCCTTCCTTTGTTCTCGGCTTGGGTTCTCGACGATCTCCATTCTCTAGGGAAAATCATAGAGTCAGGGAAGATAAGATGGAGAGATCAGAGAAGAATCGAGAACCCTACCTAACAAAGTAGATTGGGAGACGATGAGATGGTCCAGATTCGAGACCGAATCGAGTAGCTTCGAGGATGACAAGAACGAGAGAGGTAGAGAGAGCTTCGAGACAACGAGAACTATGGAGGATGAGAGAGGCAATTGAGTAATGGTCGACGAGAACTAGAGACGAGGACGACAGTTGATGAGAACGAGAGACGAGGACGACACGACGATCGAAGAAAACGAGAAAGCAGAGAGGCAAAGCTTCTAAGTTCTAACTTATGATTGATGACTTCGCTGAGAGACAGAGAGACACTAAAGAGTCAGGGGAGGATCGGAGGAGTGATGAGATTAGAAGGCTGGATTGGGATTGACAAAAAATAATAAAAAAAAAGGCCAGCTAGCCCATTTATGCCTGATTTTAAATAGGTCTAAATTACTCTACCTAGGTCTTGGTCTAGCCCGTGGATTGCGGTCTTTTTCATTGACACCAGTTAGTAATACAATGCCATTTTCAAAATAATAGTGTTAAAAAAAGTCTAATTAATAAAGAACCTATGATGGAATCGATCATTTCCCAAATTTGTAGGGTGACGGGGTTAAGGAGAAGTCAATGGTGCCGATATCGGCCTCCACCTCGTAATAATATGTGACTATTTATGGATCCAACCACTTCAACCCTTCGAGATGCTCTGGACCATGCATCAGGCAATTGGAGATTGTGGAAGGAGTTGTTTTTGTAGTCATACACGTCGATGAAAGACCTTCTAAGATATGAGCTCGCAAAAGATAGTAGAAAAAAAAAAGACTGTGTTCTGGCTCTTTCAAGATGACTTTGCTTGAAAGAATATGATTTAAAACTCCAATACCATTTTCCAGACACTTCCATATATATTTGGCAAACAAGAAGGGGGCGTTTGGTAGCAGTCCGGACGTTGGAAAGGAACGGCGATTTCCACTACTGTAGCTTTTAATCGGGCGTTTGGTAGCTTAATTGTATATATTAGAAAGGGAAGTGAGAAATCTGTATTCCATCAAAACTGGAAAGGGAAGTAAGAAATCTGTATTCCATCAAAACCAACATTTTGGCTTCTATTGTATATTGGATGGAAAACCGGTCATTGAGATGGAAAACAAGGTAAATTTTCTTATTTGCCCTCGCTCTGCCAATTAAATACCAAAAATGTCCTAATGCCCTAAAAAATATTGATAAAGGTCTTCTCGCTGTCGTTGTGACCTCTTGATATTGTCAAAATCCCTAATCACTGTTAGAGCTTCCATTGCTTCACTGGCACTCGCCCTTCTGCGACCGCACACGCTTCTCTGAACATTCTTATCTCACATCTCACAGTAAGCTCCTATTTTACAGTGTTAGTTTTTTTTTTTTTGCGTTTGTTATTAATCAACTGTGAGCAAATATTTTTTTTTCATCTGTCATTATAATTATTATAAGCACTGCCTAAAATCTCTTATAATTAATCTGTATTAATGCCAATAACAACAACAGAAAGAAAGAGTTCTCTGTTTGTACATGTCCAAGAGTTTGTTAGTAATTTGTCAGTAAATGAAGCTATCATTACAGTTTTTGTGAAGAATTAACATTAGCAAAATATAAGATGTTAACATCTTTGAAGTATGAATCATTTTGGTGAATACTTATCTTATTGTGGATACTATGTTACAGTTATGGATGAATTGAGAAAGCAGATAATTGCAAAAGCAGTTGGTTCAGTTGTGTCATGGAGAGTTCATATAGTAATTGCTATTTGGAAATACTATATCTCCATTAATGGGGTTGGCAGGCATCAGATCACTAGGGTGCCTTGCATAGTTGATTTTCACTCTCATAGAGCTCATTTTAGAAGCTTGATATATAATAGTGATAAAGCCTGTTTTGACTTAACAAGGATGAATAGGTCAACATTAGATAGACTTTGTGAGATGCTTGATTCTGTAGGAGGACTTAAACCCACCAAAAATATGCTTGTAGATGAGCAAGTATCAATATTTGCACATATTTTGTCTCATCATGTGAACAATAGGGTTATCCAACAACAATTTAAAAGATTAGGTGAGAGTGTGAGTAGGCATTTTAAAAGGGTACTCAATGCAATGATGCATTTAGGAGGAGTACTTTTTAAATCACATGATCGGGTGCCTGCTGATTCAGTAGATCCCAGGTGGAAATGGTTCAAGGTAATCTCTGTTTCATATTTTACTATATGTGATTATGTGATCAAGTTGTGTATAAATTGTAAATTAAGCCAATTTTTCTATAGAATTGTGTTGGTGCCCTCGATGAAACACATATAAGACTTACAGTCCCAATAGAGGACCAACCACAGTATAGAAATCGAAAAGGTGAGATTACAACTAATGTACTAGGCGTTTGCTCTCAAGATGACCAATTCATCTTTGTCTTGCCTGGGTGGGAAGGATCTGCAGCTAATGGACGAGTTCTACGTGATGCAATTTCGAGGAGAAATAAATTGAGAGTTCCATCAGGTGAGCATAAAAAATTATTTTATTATAGGTTGGTAGCCATATATGAGCACTGATATATCAATTGTTGTCTTTGAAGGGTGTTATTATCTAGTAGATGCAGGATTTACTAATTGTAAGGGATTTCTAGCACCTTATAGAGGACAGAGATATCACCTTAATGAGTGGAGACGTGGTTCTCAACCTACAAATTCTCGTGAGTTTTTCAACATGAAACACTCAGCTGCCCGTAACGTCATCGAGAGGTGCTTTGGATTGTTGAAAGGATGATGGGCCATACTTAGAAGCCCCTCATTTTATCCTATCAAAACACATAATCGAATTATAATTGTCTGTTGTTTGCTCCATAATCTCATAATGTGGTATAATCAATTGGATCCATTTGAAGACCTAGAAGGAATAGAATTAGCAGAACTATCTGATGATGAAGATGATCTTACTGTAATTGAGCGTACCAATGAGTGGAGTCAGTGGAGAGATAGCCTAGCAGATGAAATGTATCGTGAATTTAGGCATAGGCGAAGATGAACTTCTTATGTTTTGTGTGACATTAATTGCATTGCATCGAAGTGTTATAAGATTGCAAATTAAAGCCTTTTTTATAACTTGATAGTTGCTATTGTTTTAGGTTGGTGTTACCACATCTTCTTAGTTTCTATAGTTTGATAAATAATTATTTGCACAGTTTGGTAAGTATTTGCTGACTGATAGCATGACACACCATTGGACACATGAGGAGGATGAAATGCTAGTGGATGCACTTGTGGAACTGAAGGAGGCTGGAGAGCTATATCGTTGTGAAAAGACATTCCAATCAGGTTATTTACAAAAATTAGAGAAGAAACTTGATGAGAAAGCCCCCAGCCATGGGCTTTTAGGAAATCTACACATATTATCCAGGATGAAGACATTGAAGAACAATTGGCAAGCTGTGTATGACTTGCTTCATGCACCTAACACTAGTGGGTTTGGATGAGATCCTGTGTCAAAGTGTGTTGTAGCTGAGCCTGCTGTATGGGATGCCTATTTACATGTGTATTTGATCACTCTTCTCTACTTGTACTTACTTTTTGTTTGACTTTGTACTATGTATATTATATAACTTTTTGCATTTATTTTCCTCTATAGTCAAATAAGAGTAAAGCAGCTTGGAGGAAGATGTCCTTTTCGCTATATGAGCGACTATGCATAGTCTTTGGAAAGGACTGTGCAACTGGCCAAGATGCACAAACTCATGCTGACATCACAGAAGATCTAGAAAGCCAAGCTGCAGAGGTTGAGCACACCATTCCAGTTGAAGATGAACTGCTGTCTGACTCTGCCCTACCTGATGACACTGTCGGAATGTCTGAGGCCTCTTATGGTTCAAGGAGAAAGCGAAGGAGAAGCAACAGTGATCAAATTTCTGAAACTGCTGAACTTAGTGATTCTATACAAGTGGCATCCACCAACATTGCCACATCCCTTGATAGGCTAACAGGTGAAATAAATATGATGGAGAGGAGTATGCTTAAAAGAAGAGAAAGACTATTTGGAGACTTGATAAAGGTCAATGGTCTTACAGAAGAAGAAATACTTCAAACTAACGTGGTGATTGGAAGGGAGCGATATCTTCTAGTTCAACTACCCTCTATACCTGATGACTTGAAGGCCGCATGGATTAGATCATTGACCTAGACTAGTGAAAGTTAGCTATAAAAGTTTGAACATATTATATGCTTGTGGCAGAGTTGTTGTCACTGATGAATGGATGGTACTTTTTGATTTTTTTATATTAGATGACAATGTTGACAATGTTTGTAGGACTGTGTTGTATTAGATGGTAGGACATATGTATAATGAATTAATATATATATTTGCTCAGACTATTTTGTATTAAATGGCAGGAAATATGTATAATATTATTGACATTAATATATATACATATATATATATATTTGCTTGGTTGTACACATGTTCAAAATTAGTATGAAAAAGCATGTTTAGTTTGGCCAAAATTTTAGTGCAATTTCACCAACTAGTCAACCTGTTGCTTTGTATTCAGTCGAACGGCACAGCAGATGGTTGACCGCTTGCAACCGACCGGCCGCTTCCCCCTTAAACCAGCCAGCAGCTGGTCGATCGGCCTCCTGCAGTTGGTCGACCGACCGGCTACTCTTCACAAGCAGTCGGTTGATCGGCTGCCACTTTATAAGCAGCCGGTCGACCGACTGCTTTATTAATAAGTAGCCGGTCGACCGGTTGCCTGCAACCTGTCGACCGGCTTCTTTTTTTTTTTTATATATATAAACCCCCTGTGTGATAGATCTAGGGTTTCAAACCACAATGGTCGACCTGTTACTCCCATTTTGAACCTCTTCTCTACTCTGCGCCAACCATTCCTCTTGTTAACCAACCACTCCTCTGTTTCACCAAGGCCATTAATCTCTCTTAGATGGCTTCATCCTCAAAGCGAGCACGGACAAAAAATGTTGAAACCTCCCCAATAGTAGATCTTTTGCTGGAAGAAGAACAGAGAGACAGGTATGCTCGAGATGATCAGTATAGAAAAGTTATTCCTAGTAAATATCTGGATTGGAATTACTTTTCTAAGAGGAATATGCCATTTATTACTTGTTTGAAACAATTTGGACTTAAAAAATTTGTGAAGTATGTTGGTAACTGGTCTGATGAGGTTATTAGAGCATTTTACACTACTTTTGAGTATATACCGAGGGATAAACTCTTTACTACTACTGTTAGGGGAACAAAAATCTTTATTAATGAAGAAAAACTTGCTGAGACTATTGGTGTTCCTCCACCTGATGAAGATCTTCTGTGCTTCACTGATAATTATCACTCACTGAGTTCTACTCTTTATAGCAAATAGGAAATTTATAAGACCATCACTGAAGAAGAGTTTTCTGGTGAAGGGATCAAAGTTGCCAGCATGGATGCCAATGATAGATTGTTGCTAAGCACTATCACACATATTTTAGTTAATAAACCAGAAAATTGGGCTGGGCAGTGAGTCTGAGTTTTTTTATTATGGCATGTATTTTAAATGTTAGGCAGTTTAACATTCTATATTTTATGATGCAACGTATGACAATTTGTTCAGCTCAACAAAAGTCACCCTTGCCATATGCTGCAATAGTCTCTAAAATTGTTAAGCATTGCAAAATCAATAATGGTGGCAGGTTTCATAACATTGAAGCGATAGTTAATTTTGCAATGCTTAACAATTTTAGAGACTATTGCAACATTTGGCAAGGGTGACTTTTGTTGAGCTGAATGGTGTGCTCAACCTATGCAGCTTGGCTTTCTAGATCTTCTGTGATGTTAACATGAGTTTGTGCGCCAGTTGCACGGTCCTTTCCAAAGACTATGCATAGTCGCTCGTATAGCGGAAAGGACTTGTTCCTCCAAGCTGCTTTATTCTTGTTTGACTGTAGAAGAAAATAAATGCAAAAAGTTATATAATATACATAGTACAGAGTCAAACAAAAAGTAAGTACAAGTAGAGAAGAGTGATCAAATACACCTGTAAATAGGCATTCCATACAACAGGCTCAGCTACAACACACTTTGACATAAGATCCCATCCAAACCCACTAGTGTTAGGTGCATGAAGCAAGTCATACACAGCTTGCCAACTGTTCCTTAATGTCTTCATCCTGGATAATATGTGTAGATTTCCTATAAGTCCATGGCCGGGGGCTTTCTCATCAAGTTTCTTCTCTAATTTTTGTAAGTAACCTGATTGGAATATTTTTTTACAACGATATAGCTCTCCAGCCTCCTTCAGTTCCATAAGTGCATCCACTAGCATTTCATCCTCCTCAAGTGTCCAATGGTGTGCCATGCTATCAGTTAGCAAATACTTACCAAACTGTGCAAATAATTATTTATCAAACTATAAAAACTAAGAATAGGTGGTAACACCAACCCAAAACAATAGCAACTATCAAAATATAAAAAAGGCTTTAATGTGCAGTCTTATAACACTTCAATGCAATGCAATTAATGTCACACAAAACATAAGAAGTTCATCTTCGCCTATGCCTAAATTTATGATATATATCATCTGCTAGGCTATCTCTCCACTGACTTCATTCATTGGTACGCTCAATTACAGTAAGATCATCTTCATCATCAGATAGTTCTGCTAATTCTATTCCTTCTAGGTCTTCAAATGGATCCAATTGGTTATACCGCATTATGAGATTATGGATCAGGCAATATGTAATTATAATTCGATTATGTGTTCTGATAGGATAAAATGAGGGGCTTCTAAGTATGGCCCATCGTCCTTTCAACAACCAAAGCACCTCTCGATGACGTTACGGGTAGCTGAGTGTTTCATGTTGAAAAAATCACAAGGATTTGTAGGTTGAGAACCACGTATCCACTCATTAAGGTGATATCTCTGTCCTCTATAAGGTGCTAGAAATCCCTTAAAATTAGTAAATCCTGCATCCACTAGATAATAACACCCTTCAAAGACAACAATTGATATGTCATTGCTCATATATGGCTACCAACTTATATTAAAATAATTTTTTATGCTCACCTGATGGAACTCTCAATCCATTTCTCCTCGAAACTGCATCACGTAGAACTCGTCCATCAGCTGCAGATCCTTCCCACCCAGGCAAGACAAAGATGAATTGGCCATCTTGAGAGCAAACGCGTAGTACATTAGTTGTAATCTCACCTTTTCGATTTCTATACCGTGGTTGGTCCTTTATTGGGACTGTAAGTTTTATATGTGTTCCATCGAGGGCACCAACACAGTTCTATAGAAAAATTGGCTTAATTTACAATTTATACACAACTTGATCACATAATCACATATAGTAAAATATGAAACAGAGATTACCTTGAACCATTTCCATCTGGGATCTGCTGAATTAGTAGGCACCCGATCAGGTGATTTGTAAAGTACTCCTCCTAAATGCATCATTGCATTGAGTACCCTATTAAAATGCCTACTCATACTCTCACCTGATCTCTTACATTGTTGTTGGATAACCCTATTCTTCACATGATGAGACAAAATATGTGCAAATATTGATACTTGCCCATCTACAAGCATATTTTTGATGGGTTTAAGTCGTCTTACAGAATCAAGCATCCCACAAAGTCTATCCAATGTTGACATATTCATTCTTGTTAAGTCAAAACAGGCTTTATTACTACTATATATCAAGCTTCTAAAATGAGCTCTATGAGAGTGAAAATCAACTCTGTAAGGCACTCTAATGATCTGATGCCTGCCAACCCCATTAATGGAGATATAATATTTCCAAATAGCAATTACCATATGAACCCACCATGGCACAACTGAACTAATTGTTTTTGCAATTATCTGCTTTCTCAATTCATCCATAATTGTAACATGGTATCCACAATAAGATAAGTATTCACCAAAATGCTTCATACTTCAAAGATGTTAACATCTTATGTTTTGCTAATGTTAATTCTTCACAAAAACTATAATAATAGCTTCATTTACTGACAGACTCTTGGACATGTACAAATAGGGAACTCTTTCTTTGTGTTGTTGTTATTGACATTAGAACAGATTAATTATAAGAGATTTTAGGCAGTGCTTATAATAATTATAATGACAGATGAAAAAAATATATTTGCTCACAGTTGATTAATAACAAACGCAAAAAAATAACTAACACCGTAAAATGGGAGCTTACTGTGAGATGTGAGATGAGGATGTTCAGACGAAGCGTGTGCGGTCGCAGATGAAGGGCGAGTGCCAGTAAAGCAGTGGAAACTCTAATAGTGATTAGGGATTTTGACAATATCAGGAGGTCACAACGGCAGCGAGAAGACCTTTATCAATATTTTTTAGGGCATCAGGACATTTTTGGTATTTAATTGGCAGAGCGAGGGCAAATAAGAAAATTTACCTTGTTTTCTATTTCAATGACCGGTTTTTCATCCAATATACAATGGAAGCCAAAATGCCGGTTTTGATGGAATACATATTTCTCACTTCCCTTTCCAATATATACAGTTAAGCTACCAAACGCCCGATTAAAAGCTATAGTAGTGGAAATCGCCGTTCCTTTCCAACATTCGGACTGCTACCAAACGCCCCCTAAATATTGAGTATATAGACTAACAATTAGTCTTTAGTTGGATGGCAAAGTCTTCACTTTTTCCTACATGTTGTGGGTTCAAATTTAAGTGGAAGCTTTTGTCACGTAAGAAAAGAAGGGATGATGAGAATAGTAATATTTGACATGACAATAAAATATGAATACGACAGGTGTTATATCATATCTTTTAACTTGCCTACCAAAATGAATGAGTATGATATCTTTTTCAAAAAAAAAAGTGTTATTTTTTAATTGTATTTTTATTTTCCTAATTTATAACTTAAAGTAAGTGTATTTTTAAAATTTTAATTTTAATTTTAGTTACATTTATGTAAATTTTTTTAGTGCACTCACTTAATTAGATCAACACTATTTTATATAAAAAAATTGATATATATAGTTTTAACATCTCATCACATAATGAGTTTCCTATTTTTTTTAATTAGCTCATTTATATAACTTTCTTAATTTTTTATTTTATATAATTAACTCATTAGTTCCATATGTGGCACATCTGTACCACATATGTAACATATGTGGCGCGGGAGGTCACACCTCGCACCACGTATGTGACGTGTGCATCGTGCCACATGTGTGCATACATAGCACTGGGGGATACCTTGCATATGCATACGAGTCAACCCTTGTGCCACATTTACATATATGGCACGGGGGGTCAACATGGTGCCACGTTTGTACCCCGCGCCACATATGTAACACATGTGGCATAGAGGTTGACACCCAACACCACATATTACATATGTGGCGAGGGGGATCACCCATCGTGTTAAGTGTTACATACGTATTCCATATGTGGCATGGGCCATCAGCCCTTGTGCCACATATCACTGCTCCACCCATATTTTATATATAGTTTGTGAGGTGACATAATTTTTGTATTAAAAATAAATTTAAAAATTTTATTTTACTACACGCATCTTTATAAAAAATATTTCAAAAACATATAGGTTAGTTATTGATTTTTAGTCAAATAAGTAATAGATAAATATTACTTACTGAATATCAGTCGTTTTTTTAATAAGAAAGTTAAATTGGAGACGGTGAGGTGGACATATTATTTCCTATCATGTTTTAGTAGGAAAAAGTAAAAAGACAGACATAAAATTTATTGAATAAATTTTAGTAGGAAAGTTTTTTTAGAAAATTTTATTCATTCTTATAGTGACTATTCCAACTTACAATATGTGATAATTAACATCTATTTATAATATCGAAAATTTATGAGTGTTACTACAAATTTTAATAATAAAGTTGAAAGTAATTTTACTTTATGGGTGCGCTTGTTTTGAATTTCTAAATTTGAATTCCCTTGATTCATTTTTTTCTTCTCGTTTCGACAATGAATGGAAAGTAGTTGTCCTCGTACCAAGAAAAAAAAATGTTCAGTTTAAGTGGTTAATTTCCAAAACTAAAACCACATGAAGTCAATCTCTCAAAGTCTCAAAGTTGATGGGGATTTTTTTTTTAATGTGGGGTGTACCTTACCCTTAATTTAATAAGACTAAATTTTTTAGGACTAAATCAGACTAAGAAGCTAAATTACTAATTTAGTCGCTCAAGTTATATTTGTCACAATATAGTCCTTATAATATTATGTGTCTCAATTTAATTTTTAAAAGATTGTATTTGTTCTAATTCATTTTTTTTTGTTAAATTGCAAATCTACAATAATCAAATTTCAAATTTTTGGTTGCAAGAAGTGATTTTGATAAACAGGGAATGAAATTGACACATTTAATCTTTTAGAGATCAAATAAAGACAACGGTAATATTTCAAAGACTAATTATTAGTAATTAACTCATTTACTCTAGAAACAAAGACTCATAATTAAATTCTTAATTTTCTGGTAATATATAGATATCATGTCAAAGAATCAACAATACCTTTTAAGAGAATGCGTTTGAATGCTTTCTGAATTCTGATAGCTAACTCTGTCAATAAACATGAGCTATGTACATAGAGATTCATAGGTATGTGAGAGTAGTTGTAATATGTATCTTTGAGTACGCAAAACCATTAGCTCTCAGCTGAAAAATTTAGATGCTAAACAGCACTGGTCATTCATTAGTCCGTGATTGAACCCTTTTGCTGTGGCAGATTATATTCCACTCAATTTGAGCTGCTATATGTTAATTACGAAACAATTTCTACTTTCTAGCGACATTTGAATCCGTAGCTATAAGTCTCTGGGGAATTGATATTAGCCCCTTCCAGCACTGTGCCATTCTGGTTCTGACCCTAACAAACCCTCTTTAGAACGAGAATTTTGTGATCGTGCAAGCTGCTTCACACGGTTCAAACGCAAGGATTTTTGTGTGCTCCCTGAATTTTATAGAAAAGGGAAATAAAGTAAAGACCAAGATAAAATTTTTTTAAAGCAAAAATATTACTTATGCCCTAGATTTTTTAACCTGTTAATCTAGAACTTTATTTTGTATTGATTATAATTCATATATTTCTAATTAGTTTCGATTATATCCCTAAAGTTAATGTCGTCCAAATATTTAATGACAGATGTGAACATGGCATCCTATCTTATATACGTTAGTATTTACTAATCTACATTAACTTTGTCACGTGGGATTAGAATTGATAATGACCAAAATAACCAAACTCATAATAAAGTTCTACAATTCGAAACACACTCTTCATAGGGGCATTTTGGCTACTATCAATTCCAATCCAAGTGACAAAAGACTAAAGTGCAGCAACTTCATAGTGAAAGAGAGTGTATGTTCTAAAATTTAGTGTTTAAAAAACCAAATTGAACCAGTTTAGTTTGGACCAATAAATCGTTGAAAAATTGGTCAAATTCAATAAAATTGATTGGTTCAACCGGTTCAATTTTTTTTTAATTTTTACTTAATATTATTATGTGTTTTTAAGAAATATCTAAAGATCTAGGATTGATATAAATATATATTTATAACATGCTTAGAATATTTTAATATTATATATTTTATATTTTAATATATGTAACATATACATTAATTATATATTTTTAATATTTTAATATATTTTAAGTATTACAAATTCGACCATTTATCATTGAACTTGTATCTCGACCGGTTCAATGATTGATTCAGTTTTCTGAACCTTGCTAAAAATAGAGAGAGAAAAATGTAATTTTGAAAACCTAGTGAGGAGATGAGTGTAATTTACTCTTTTTTTTAATTTTGAAAAAAAAAAAACCCGAAAGTGAGTGAGGACAATTTAGACTGTGTGCCATTGAGCTTACCATAAGTAGATGCATCTCCTTTAGCTATCATGTCTGCTGCAACTTGGTGAATCCTAGTTTGAGTGTCTTCACCAATTGGGCGTCTCAAGCTTCGGGCAAGCTGTCTAATATGTCTCACACGCACCCTTCCTTCAATTTTGGTTGGTTTAAATGCTACAGCTTCCAATTCAACTGATGATCCTATTTGTTGCACATCAGCGATAACAAAAGAAAAAACAAAAGAATACAACACATCAACTTCAAGTTGGCATAAATCAAACAAAAGCACCCTTTTTCGACAAAAATAGAAAAAACATTTATTTGTTGGGGGACTAAACTAAAGATTTATATATTAGTAAGAGACCAAAACATAATTTTCCTCGAAAAAGCTGACCATCTCATGTTGATGCAAAATTTAAGAGAAATTTATCTCAAAAGGTTAAATTTGTTTCAATTTGATTCTTGAAAGATTGAGTATCTCAATTTAGTCCTTAGAAGACTGTGACTATTTAAATTTTGTTCCGATATATGTTTAATTTGACAATAAAAAATTTAAGATTTACCAATGAAAAATATTATGACTTAGTAATGAAAATGATTAAATTGAAATACATGCAATCTTTTAAAAATTAAATTAAAATACTTAACATGTCAAAAACCAAATCAAGAAAAGAATAATCTTTCATAGCCTAAATTAATCATTTATCTCAAAATTTAAAGCTAAAGCCAGTAGTCTCCTAAGTCCTAACCAAGACATAACTAACTGGGTGCAAAATTTGTGACTAGTAACAGATTAGCAAATACCGTCCCAGTTATAAAATTGTCAAGTTTGTGTTTCAATTTTAGATGAAGAGAACCAAATTAAGAGTTCACCTATTTAATTGGTGAGGACCAAAATGAAGTTTTCCTTTGAGAGAAACTCACCATAGATGTCTTCTTGTGGTGCTTGGCTACTGAGAAGATGGTTATGATGGAGATGATAGTGAGGGAGATGAACAGCATTGTTGAGGACTGTATTGTGTGAAATAGAGCAAGAGACGGCCCTGGGAAGCTCGTCGCTGGTGCTGGATTCCAGACCCTGATGAGGCAGCAAGGAAGAAGAAGAAGAAGCGTTGCAAGTACCCGCAGCTCTGAGTCTTCTGAGCTGGTAGTTTCTGCGCCTTCTCGCAAGGTGTCTTTCTCTCTGTTCTTGCGTCATGGACTGCCTCCTTTGCCTGTCTCTTATGCGTCGCCTCTCTCTCTCTTGTTCCCTCTGCATTCTTCTCATCTCTGCTCTCTCTGGGAACTCATCCATCCCCACCTCTCCTGCTCACGGATATACGTCCAAACTAAGAGACAAGCAAGCACGGATATACACGAAGCACGGTGTTTGACAAGCAAAGAACGCGCCCTCAAACTAAGATGACACAAGTTTCCTGTTTGTCAGAAAAGCGTGCTTGATGCACGAGAATTGTCTGATCAACATGCGCCACACCGACTTTTGTGAAGTCCACACCGATCGAACAGCTCTTGTGTGCTAAACGCTTGGCAGCAAAGAATCCACCCTCAAACTAAGAACCATGGATACAACATGCTACATCACGCCATGACTTTGTATATTAATGTTTTATGGTGGTGACCCAAGTGAGCAATTAACTCACTTGAATTGCTGTAAATTAAGAAAATAAATTGCACTATCACTAATAGTAATGTATTTTGGCTATAAGCGTTTCTTCTTAACAATTGAATAATATATGGTTTTGATGCTTCCTAATATATAAAATATACATTCATCTTCTAAAAATTTTAGATATAACACCCTCTTCCCTCTTCTATAACACCATGCTCACCAATGTAAGGTTAAATTGAGAACCACTGATATTGATATAGATATAACATGCTATATGATGTAGACGGGGCCACATGACTCAGTAAATTAGATATGAATCGAATACTATAGGATTCTTTTTTTTTTTTGTTTTTGTTTTTTTACAGGTGCTTCATAATATATATTATACATTTGTCTTCGAAATTTCGAGCTCATTAATTTTTTAAAACGACATACTCGCTACATTCTAGAGAAAATAGCAGAAACAAACTTTAGCTTGTTTAAGTAATTTGTCACCTATTGTTTTTAAGCAAAATCTTGAGTTCAAATTTTATGAATAGAGAAAATTAATGTTAAAATAACTTTATATCTTTGTGAATCGAATTGGCTCAAACTATATTAGTTGGATTCCTGTAAATTTTGGCATACTAGTGATTCTAAGTAAAAGCAACTTCGTGGCATATGGTAGTGTTAAAGAGAAGCACCGTAGGGATATGTTATGGGAAGAATCTACCAAAGACGAGTAAAGGCTAGATAGAAGATAGACACTAAGCTATCTGTAATGTGCTAAATCTATAAAAAGAGCATTTTAGTCTAATGATTCATGTTAGTAAGATTTGTTACTTAGTTGGTTTATTCTGTATAAAAAGCCAAGGGTAAAGTGTATGGATTAAGATGTGAAATGGATTCATCTTCTCTGTTATTTTCTTTATTTCTCCTTTCTATTCTTTCTTTATCTTTAAATCTCTCTTCTGACCTTAATACTTCCTATCACCATCTTCTTTGGGAGATTGCGAAAATCATATCATCTTTTATGTTAAGAGAGGCAACACGTGTCAATAGAATTTTCAATTCTAAAAAAATTGAATTCGCATAAATGAATTTGACAGAGACAATCACAATATTCAACCAGCTAGAGTCAAAGAAAAACAGCTCGTGACGATCATGATGAACACAGTAATTGTTTCGTCAATTTCTTCAAAGTTTATTTGGTGATGGAATTGATGCAAGCATGGCTAAATATAAATATTTTATAAAACATGAATCAAAATTAAGATTAAAATTAGGAATTAATGTAATTTGTGGAGGTGCAATGAAGGTTGAAATGGGAAACATACCTGTTGCTGCAGATTCGATTGGAGACGCAATCTGTGTAAAATATGGAGCAGCTTGGTAATGTGATTATATTATTTGATTTAAGGCGTGAGATTTACATGAAAAGGATCTTCAGGGAATTCCCATAATAACCGTTCTCTGGGAGTTTGCCAAATCAGTAATTGATACCTCACAACGCGGTCGCTTCTGAATCTGAAACTATTACAAGAGCCTTTTAGCAATATCCATCTGCTATATTTCATCAATAATATTACTAACATCTGTTATATTTTATATGTAATATTTCTTTCACAAAAAAAGAAACTACCCAATGAGCGTTAAACAAAATGGAAACGGAAAATTTTCAGCCAAAAAAAAAAAAGATAAAAAGAAAAGAAAGAAATAGATCTTTAATCTCTACATTTTTTGTGTCAGATAATGCGGTATCATAGGACTTATGACATATTAACCAACCTCATGTCCTCATCCATGAATTTCGTACATAGGACCTAAAATTTGTTTGATTTTATTTTAGGGAAAAATACATTAAATGCTTTTAAAATTTGAGTTATTTGAATGAAGATCATTAAATTTTCAATTTTTGCCTTCATGATGGATCAAAGGATATCTAGGTGTGGCTTTGCTTTGCATTCTTTTTTTATTTTTTGATACATATACATTGTCATTTGCGCATGTGGGCCATTTTGAACCCCATTGATATTTTAACTATGTAATCCTTACTCGTAAGGCTCGTGAGAATGTGTTGGATCGAATTCCCTTTCTTCATGGGTTGGGTGCATTTAATTAGGGGTGGGCACGAATTGTGTTTGATTGGGTTAAGAAAAAATTTTAACCCAATTCAATTAAATTTAATCAGGTTGGGTTGAGTCGGGTTATTAATTTTTTTAATAATAAACCTGAACCAATTTAACCCGCACTTTGACGGGTTGAGTTCGGTCGAGTTGGCAAGTGATCTTTTTTTTTTTAAAATTTAATTTTTATTTATTTATTTATTCATTTATGCATTTATGCTTTACTTTCTTCTTCTTTTTTTTTCTTTCTTTCTTTATTTCTTTTTCTCAAAAAAAGATACACAATACATAAAAGACAAATAAATTAATAAAGGCACACATTATCCTTTATTCCATTTTATAAGATAATAATAGTCAACAGTTGGCTATACAGTTATAGGCAAATTAATTCAATCCAAAATTCAATATTATATAATCTAAATTTTAATAAATATATAACACATAAATATTTATTTATAAATAAAGAATATAAAAAAAATTTTAAATGTCTAAGTATCTAAATTTTTTTTAAAAAAAACATATATTGTGCGGGTTAATGGATTAGGTTGACTTGAAAAATTTTTAACTCGCCACTTGACCTGCTACTTAACAGGTAAAAAAAAATTTAACCTAACCCAATTCAACTTGCTAATCCATCTCAAACATGCAGATTAAGTCAAGTTAGACAAATACATTGGGTTGAATAGGTTGGTGCTCACCCCTACATTTAACGTGACTTTGGTAAGGCCTTTATTCTAGAGCTAGTGCTTCCCATCTAATCAGTAGGCTTGACCTAGCCATCATTGATGTCCTTGCTCTGGCTAAGCTCAATATGGTTCTGGATAGGATATATAGTATGTACGGTTCTCTGCCTCAATCATTTTCTAATTTGAAGAACCTCATATTCATTGACATCAGCTAGAACTTCATTTTTTACGAACTTCGATCAGTTGTGCAGTCTCAAAACACTAAATCTCGGCTTCAATTAGCTAACCATAAGCATTCATTCATCCATTAGCAAACAAGGATAAAAATGTCTCTAAGTTTATAAAAATTTTTCACAAACAATTTAGTCCTTAAAAAAGATTTTTTTCACTAGCAATTTAGTATTTTGAAAGTTCCTCTTTGGTAAACAAAATTGTCTCTAGATGTCATATTATCGCCATGTCATTATTACCATATCATCAGTTAAACGTGACATTAGCAAACAAAATAGAAGAGGCAATGCCATCTCTCCAATTAAAGAGCGACAGAGGACGACAACGGGCCGTATTTGCATCGCCATTAAGAGAAAACAATTAAGATAGATGAAGGGACTAATGTGTATAATCTTTATTGATTTACTTATAAAAACGCTACATAAATTAAGGTCTCATAGTAAGTATTAATTATATATATATATATATATAAAATAAAATTAGATTGTATAAAAATTTTATAGTGTGTCGCATTGCGGTATTATATTATGACTCTTTAACATTATATAATGTTTGGTGTTCAACTATATAAGATTATATAACCACAAAACTTATAACTCAAGTAACATAAATTGAATATTGTGGACTTAAGGTTACAGTTGGAGCCTCGATGTCAAAAAAAAAAAACTATATAAGATTGTGTAAGTTAAAAAAAAAAATAAAAAGTGATTATTTTGGAAAAATATATTCTCTTGAAAACAGAAGATAATAAATAACCTTTGAAAGTACTTTTTATTATTTTTGTGCAGTAAGTGTCGTCGATGATCCTGATTATTCCTACTTCTTATTTTTTGTGAATCTAAACCACTGGTCAATTTTCTGTTTTTGACTGAAATTCAAGGCCAAGGATCTTTGCAATGCATGGCACGTGGGTAAGAAGAATATAACAAAGTCCAATGGTCACTCTAAGATAATATTTTAAAAATTATTAATTCAAAAATCATTAAAAAATTATCATATTTACTGTACCATATAACATTTTGATTTTATTAAAAAATTAAATTTCATCGCATTTCCCATATAATAATATTATTAAAAAATTAAAAAAAATAAAACACAGACACACAACATAACTATGCAAGTTAATTTGTGGACAATATATATTCTAGTGGCCTTAAAGGTCTGATAATATAATGTTTTCATTAAATTTAAGAGTAAATTACACTTTCTTCTTTACAAGTTTTCAAAATTACTCTCCATTCCTTCTACTTTTACAATGTACAATTCTTCCCCTATAAATATGAAATATATACTGCACGTCAATTTTATATTTTCTATCCAGAAATATTTACAATATATATATATATATATATATATATTTTTTTTTTTAACATTTAATAATTGCCGCACATATTTTGACTGCCGTAGCTTCAATTTACTGGAGAACGTCAATTTTCATTTGTTGTGATACTTGTTTTTACCATTAATTTAGGATAAGATGTGACAAGTATTCTATTTTCTTATTAATTAAGGAATGATATTTTTAAGTGACTCAACCTGAAGAAAAAATAAAAATTTATAACCGACCTTTCTAAACAAAAAATAAAAAAAATTTGATTGAGATACAACAATCTCATAGATATTAAATAAGGAGTGTATACTTCAAAAAATAAATAATATAGGAGAGTAATTTTAAAAAATTTCCCGAAAGAGAGGAGTGTCACCAAGTCCACTGTCAATGCCTAATAATGGCTACGAAGCCTTCGCTATAGCAGTTTTTATAGTTAGATTTGTGGTTCACAATTGAGAGTAACTTGCATCATCCGAAATTCTTAAATTTAGAAACAAAAGCAAGTATATATATACGAGGCAAATGCGACCTGTGAAAAGCAGAAATACCTCCTTCCACAAGAGGTAATACAACACAACCAACCATCTCTGTTCTTGCTAAAAAGTGAAAGGAATATCACATAGAAAATGGGTAGTCGGCTAATGTTTATGTTTTTGGCATGCCTCTTGGCTGGAACGGCTTCAGTGGTTAAGGGTGGAGACCCTACCTTGTTCTATCAATGGGACGTCACCTACGGCACTCTCTCGCCTTTGGGAGTTCCTCAACAAGTGATTCTCATTAACGGCAAATTCCCAGGACCTAACATCAATTGTTCATCCAACAACAACATTGTTGTGAACGTGTTCAACAAGCTGGACGAGCCGTTGCTTTTCACGTGGAGCGGGATCCAGCAAAGGAAGAACTCGTGGCAAGATGGTACGGTGGGAACCCAATGTCCTATTGCTCCCGGGACAAACTACACCTACAACTTCCAGGTAAAGGACCAGATTGGAACATTTTTCTATTTTCCCATTACGGGCTTGCACAGGGCAGCTGGTGGTTTCGGTATGATTCGTGCCTTCAGTCGTCTGTTGATCCCGGTTCCTTATCCCGATCCCGAGGATGAGTTCGATGTTCTCATTAATGACTGGCACACCAAGAGCCATGCTACTCTCAAGAAGTTCTTAGACACCGGGCGATCCATTGGCAGGCCCGATGGGGTGCTCATCAATGGCAAAACGGCTAAAGGCGACGGCAAGGATGAGCCACTCTTCGTCATGAAGCCTGGCAAGACCTACAAGTATAGAATTTGCAATGTTGGGATTAAAAACTCCCTTAACTTCAGGATCCAAAACCATCCCTTGAAGCTGGTGGAGACGGAGGGATCCCATGTTGTTCAGAACCAGTATGACTCTCTCGATGTGCATGTGGGGCAATGCTTTACCGTCCTCGTCACTGCTGACAAAGAGCCTAAGGACTACGTTGTCGTGGCTTCTACACGATTTTCGAAGGCGATTTCTACTGGTAAAGGAATCATTCGTTACGAAGGTGGAAAAGGCCCAGCTTCACCTGAATTGCCTGAGGCACCTGTTGGTTGGGCCTGGTCTCTCAACCAGTTTCGCTCTTTCCGTTGGAACCTTACTGCTAGCGCTGCCAGGCCTAACCCTCAAGGTTCATACAAATACGGTGCCATCCCCATCAACCGCACAATCAAGTTGGTGAACTCTGTCAGTAGGGGTCAAGGCAAGCTTCGATATGCCCTTAACGGTGTATCGCACGTCGATGCTGAAACACCTTTGAAGTTTGCAGAATACTTCAACGTTGCCGAAAAGGTTTTCAAGTATGACGTCATGCCTGATAAGACAACAGGAGGAACAGTCACCAGCGTCACTCAGGCAACTAATGTCGTGAAAATTGAGTTCAAAAGCTTCATTGAAATCATCATCGAGAACCATGAAAAGAGCGTCCAGTCATTTAATCTGGATGGTCATTCCTTCTTTGCGGTTGCGTAAGTGTCTGTTTAATTTCCTTTCACCTCGATTTTCTATATGTATATAATTAATTAATTCCAATTAAACTTGTTTTGCCTTTTGGTTGTTAATTTTGTAGCATACAACCAGGGACATGGACTGAGGATAAGAGGAAGACCTACAACCTTCTTGATGCTGTGAGCAGGCACACCATTCAGGTCTTCCCTAAATCTTGGGCAGCCATATTGATGACAATAGACAACGCCGGAATGTGGAACTTCCGATCCGAGCTCGCCGAGAATCGCTACTTGGGGCAACAACTGTACCTGAGCACTTCGTCCCCCAACAAATCCACCAGAGATGAGTACAACTTGCCCCTAAACGCAGTGCTCTGTGGAATTGTTAAGGATATGCCTATTCCGGCTCCCGTGAACACCTGATTCCTTTCTGCTACTCCACATGCTATGGAGAAACTCCATAAGGAGATTTAATAGATTTTTTTTGTTGTAATAATTTAAAATTAAGGTCGGAATAATACTGAATTTTGTTGGTATATATATATATATATGTACGATCAACACTTACAAATATTATTACTATGTTTTTGTTCCATTCAGATTTACTTTTTTTCTTTTTAATTGAAAGATAGTTTTGCTAATATATTAGAAAATAGTTAAATGGGTTAGCAATTAAAATAAAAATCAAGGGAAGAAAAAAATTTACAAGTGGAATATAAATTAGAATATAAGAATATAATTAGAGAGGTTATCATCAAATTGAACTTAGAATAAATCTAATATTTGCATAAAAATTATTATTCAATATATATATATATATATAGGTTTATGCATGCTTTACTAGCTTTTTTTTTGGGTGAAAAAGTAGATATTTTTATTAAGCAACATTTTATAGCAATTACATTTTAGAGTAAATTCTTGATTTAATACTTGAAAGATTATAATTTTTTTGATTTAGTTTTTAAAAAATTAAGTGTCTCAATTTAATTCATAAAAAATTATATTTGTTTCAAAATCAATTGTTACTAAATCTCAAATTTAAAGTTAGCTAGTTTAATAAATAAGGGATGAAATTTCGGACAAATATAATGTTTTGAGGATAATTGAAATAATTGTAATTTTCTCATAGTAATTTAAAAAGAAAAAAAAGAAATAATAATTGAATATGTGGCACCACATCATCACAGTACTTTGACAGTGTGGCATTGACGTAGAATTATACAGTAATGAAAGTATCTTAATTAGTCCCACACGTACCATAGTAATTATTGATTGAGAGTTAACTAACACAAGAGAATTTTTATATTTTTAAAAATTATAAGAACTGAATTATTAACTCTTAAAATAAAAAAATTAAATTTATTATTAGATAAAATTATATAAATCTCACATATATTTTAATATTTTTTAAATATTATATATTTATTATATTTTAATTAGAGAATCATATATTTATTATATTCTAATTTAAAAACTTAATAACAAATGTATAAAGAATTGCAACAGAGTTTTTTCCTTTCACCAAAGCCTTGCGCCCAATCAATAAACAAGCATAGCTAATTCTAATAAAATATAAGGGAAGAGGAAAATGGAAAGAGGACGTTTGAAGGCACACTAATCTATAATTTATTTCTTTTCAAATCAATCTTTATATTTTGTTACCATTATTGATTTAGTCACCAATATTATAACATTTATCATGTATAATTAGACAACGCTAACATGGGCATACAAATTATATATTTAGTTCTTATATTTTGTTCAAATTTTCAATTTGTGGCTTTCTCAATATATAGATAATTAAAAGTGTGATGCACATTGCATAATATAATATTGAAAAAAATGAAAGTAAAATTGTATAGAAACTATTGAAAGAGTTTAATTAATTAGAATTTAATCAAGATTAGTCCAAAAAAAAACCCATAGGTTTGATCAACATAAAAGTTATAATATCTTGTCAAGGGTGCCACATACAAATGTAGAGCAAATAATCTTAGCTAAGTTCTCCTGTCTTTTCATTGCACAATTGGTTTTTATGATTTAAATTAATAAATACATAAATGTATGATAATTTCAAATTCACTCTACATATTAGGACATTTCTTTACTTGGGAGAAACTTAGAAGCCTCATCTCAAATATTTTATGAAGAGTAGATAACAATGTAAAACAAGTGTGGATCCTTTATAGCCTGTTTGGTTAGCAGTATAGAGAAGAAATGGAAATGAAATGAGGAGTGAAAAGAAAATGACAATGAAAAAGAGAAAAGGAAAAAGAAAAAAAAAGTTATTTGGTTTGAAAAAATGAATAGGAAAGGGAAAATAAATATTTTGGTATGTATTTTTTAATAAGATAATTTTACTAAAATACCCCTATTTATATTTTTTATTTACAAAAATAAAAAATAAAAAGCTTCTCTATCCCTCATCAGTGCTTCTCTCTCTCTCTCTCTCTCTCATAATCTAGTTTGTGTCTTTCCCATCTCTCTTTCACTGGCCTTTCTCTCTCTCGCCTTCGTCAATTCCAGTTTACCCCTCACTTCTTCAAAATGCTAATTTCCTATTCTTAATTCTTCAAACTCGTGAACCCTGTAGAGAACAAAACATTGAAACATGTTGCCTTGCTTGCCTCCTAGTTGCTTGCTTCGGTGCTCCCCTTTCTGGTAACTAGTGTGCCTTCTAACGACAGCTGAAGGCCTCTACCTTCTTCCCCAATAGCAAACTTGACTACACAGTCATAGACACGAGTTCGATGCCCACTCCGTCAACTGCAACAATTCACAGCTGCTCCCCTCTCCATCTCTAGGTGCACTAGGCGATGACCAGCCTGCCTTCTGACAACAGTCGAAGGCCTCCACTAGCTCCACTCCTCCAGTAGTAGTAAATATCAATTTTTTTTTTGTTTTTTGATTTAATTATTTAAAGGGGAGTTGATTTCAGTTTTGTCATAATTAAATAATATAGAGATTCAAGGATTGACTTTTATTGCCACCAATTCTCAATTTCTCATTCCTCTTCTTCCTCGTATGTTTTTTCCTTGTTCCATCTTCACTCTTGTAAATGTTGTAATGCTAATTGAGGATGTGGCTGGAATTCACTTCCATACTGAAGGGCAATGACGTAAATTCAAGGCAGTTTCCATCTGGGAGAGCGCAATTCCATCGAGGCTAAAGAGGAAATATTCGTACTTTAGAATGTGGGAAAACAGTAAAGGAATGGAATGGAGCTCTTCCCGCTTGGATGCCCAACCAAACCACAAAGAGGTTACTATAGGTGGGAATGGGAATTGTTCCTTTTTTGCCTGACTTGCCAACCAAACGTCTAGTGGAATGGGAATTGTTCAATTAAAATTTACATAGCTAAGATTAAAAATAAAAAACTTTTAGTCCCAATACTAGGGTTAAAACAAACAAAAATAAAATAGTACATTAATTTTGTGGATCCACACACGTGACCCACATGTTAGTTTGTTTAGCACATTAATTGATTGAATTTGGACGTTGGTTTGCAAACTAAATGAATTCGGGTTGGGCTGCCATTTGTTTAATTTCTTTTGTCAAAATTTACGTTAATTTGCATACAAAATCTTATTTTATACTATTTCATAATTTATATTATTATATTAAATAAAGATAATAAATTTAGATCTGAAAAAAATTGTAACTTGAATGAATATAAAAAATTTAAATTTATATATAATATCATTAATTTAAAAAGCTATTATAAAAAATTAATGTTATTGATAATTTAACAAACACTAAAAGAAATGTTAGAAGTATTAATTTTTTAATTAAAAATTGTTAACACTATTTTACCAAAATTTATTTAACATTCAGTTAATTAAATATAATTTTTTATTAAAAAAAATTCAAAGTGACTCGTAGACCACAACGAATGGCTATAGACATTTTCAAATAGGCCTGTTTTTTAAATAAGCCCTTGGTTGTTCCAATGGTGTTTGGATTGTCTAAGTTCGCGCCAATCTTTTGTGGGATCACTAGCTGTCATATGACGCCATGTGAAGCCTCCTTAGCAACCGATTTTTGTGTGCGAAATGCACCATTTCTTGCACCTAAAATAAAAAGGTTTGGCTTTAGCTAAGAACATCTTCAATGGTAAAACTCTCACTACAAAAAATAAAAAAGAAAACAAAGACAGAATTTATCATCTCTGATTTGGGGGAATTCTGTCCTTGATATGTTAGAGGCAGAATCAGAGATGAATTTTAATCTATCTCTGATGTGATCGTACCTAATTTCTAGGACAGATAAATGACTCGTCTCAGATTTCTAAGATGGAATAATTCGGTCTCAGATGAAAAATTCCATCTCAAAGTATTTGAGACAGATAACTTGGCCGTCTTAAATCTGGGATGGAAAATTCTATCCCAAATTTGGGACGGACTTAGAGCTGGATAATTCGTCTTTGATTTGGGATGGAATTCCCAATCAGAGATGATTTGTATCTGTCCCTAATTAGGGACAAGTTGTATTCGTCCCTAATTTATCCATCTAATTAGAGACACATTTCTTAATTAGAGACGGATTGTTTCCATCCCTAATTAGGGATGTGTTGTATCTATCCCTAATTAGGGATGAAATGTCTCGCCCCTTATTAGGGGTGGAACAAATCCATCCCAGAAATCTGCCACTAATCCCATTCCTTTTTTTAATTAAAATTAAAATTAATTACTCAATTTTGGTAAACCTGTGTCACCAATCCAGCAAACATTCCAACAATAATGAATAAACATTAAGGATAGCAATGAATGTTCGATCTCATATAAAGAAAAAAGTATTACAATCAATCTTGAATGTACAATCAATCTCATATAAAACTGTAGTCTAAGGGATGATCTAGGGGTTGAGTCTTATCGTCGTCAGTCATAGGACCAACGTGTCTATCCATGGATTTCGCGTAGCTATCTATCATGCACCGAAACTCATCTAGCATGGTTTCCTGACTATGTATTAACAGAGAACAACGCTCCAATAACTGGTTCATCGTGCTAAGTGCTTCCTCAGTATTACTAAGGTGATACTGCTGAGTCTTCAGCTGCTCCATCACTGGCTGCATGCGGCGCTGTAGCTCTTCCTTGAAATTAGGATCGAGACCAGATGAATCAACATGATGGCTACTTGATGAACTGATCTGACGCGCCTTAGATCTCGTGCCAAAGATGTGGCCCTTATTGTTCTTCCCTCCAACTGCCTATAGCCACAATACAATGTCATCGGCACTGTCATCCCCATATTTGGTACTCGCACTAGTCGTAGATGCTTGCGATAATCTCAACTGCGTGTACTTCTTATGTCAAACATTCATACATTAATTGTCAAAAGTCAACATGTGTTTGATACAATACAAAAAAAATAGTTTAATTAAAAAAATAGTTTAATGTTTAAGTATACTCACGAAAACTTCCTAGCTTACAGCCGATCTCACTCTCTTGCAAATAAAAGAATATTGTAAATTTGTCTATTACTTGACCATGCATTTTAAAAAAGAAAATTAAGTAAGATGTTGAATATGAACTTACCAAGCGATGTATGTGCTCAGAGGCCAGAATGCTGCCTCCCGTTTGCCTTCTATCATTTTTGTTGGTACTTTTTGGTTGACCACTTCTCAACTAGTTGTTTCATTATATCCTTACTAATCTAGTTGGGCCTCTCTTGCCCTTCAAACCATTGTACGCAAACCTAGCCCATCATGCAATGTAAGACTTACTTGCATTTGATATCCTAGTTCTTCCTGATGAGGGTTACATGTTTAGGAAATCACATGTTGCATTTCTGCATCAAGTAAAATAATAAATGATACTTTAGATATTTACGGTCAATGACAAAAAATTTATAAACTGACTCAGAGAACTTACCACCCATTCTGCAAACCATAAGTCTCATAAGTCATCAGGTATGTTGCCACAGGTAAATGCCGGGGCCTTGAATTTCCCCTGTATGATAGGGCTAATCACTCTAAGCTGCCGAACAACAGGATAGAAGCTAACTAGTTTTCATATAGACAACATAGTCAGTAAGCATAATTAATGACAACTACAGTTTGAAAAATAGAACTCACCTATCTCCAACCTATCGTATCCAATGTCGGGCATCAACAGAAGCAGTCCCTTCTTGCTCAATCATGGATTGCACACTACCAGGGTATGCTCGCACTCTATTGTAGGAGGAAAAGTCGAGGGGACCTCTGCAGACTCTGTTTGCTCAGAGTCAGTGCTCTGCTTACTAAATTGTGGAGGGGATGAGGCAGATGGTGCTGACATAGATGGTAGCGAGGAGGGTCGAGATAGGCGTATAGTCAAACGGCCTCCTAAGCATCTTCCACCTCTATCTGTGTGACCATTGTAGGTCTCACAATGTCACATTACCACTTTTTGCTTTAAGAAACTCTCCACTTCAATGGTGCAATTCTAAAGAACTTATAAATGGGTTCTACAATTGGTTAATTTATGATTTTTTAATTGATTTTTTACTTTAAGAACCAGTTGCTTATATAAGAACGGATTCTTACATGTGGCAGCCATGCTGATGCACTCCAATGGTGAAACTCACTATTTCTTATTTTTAAGAACCTCATTAGAGATGCTGTAATTGGAGCCAACAGGGACGAAACACATGGTGCACCATTTTTATCAGAAAGGCCTTGCACCATCACAACAAATAAAATCAAAGAATAAATTTTAAAAAAAGACAATAAGACTAACCAATTTATCATTGTCACTATATCTTAAAAGCCTTAAAGCTCGTTTGGTATGCATGACAGGAATAGATAGAAAAGGAAAACAAAAATGGAAAGGAAAAGGAGAGGGAAAAGGAAAAAAAATGTTTGATATGGGATGGAAAAGAATAATAAAAAAAGAAAAAATGTGTTTGTATGTATTTTTTAATAGAAAAGAAATAGAGTATGTAAGGTTAATTTACTAAATTATCCTTCATTTTTTAATGAATTTTTGTATCAGACTCTCTTTGCCTCTCACGCAATTCTCATCTCTCTCTCTCACATCCAGCTCGTTTCTCAAGTCTCGTCTCTCTCTCAGATTCTCTCTCTCCTTGACATCTAGTTTATCTCTTTCTTAGACTCTTTTTCTCCTTATTGCTTGTCTCGTCTCTCTCTCACCGTCGCTCACTCGTCTCTTTCTCCCCATCTTTGGTCTCGGTCACACTAGTCTTGGTAACCACCAGAAAGAATAAAGGCAAGCCCCAAGAGAAAAGAACAGAGGCGAGAGGAAAGAGAGAGCTTGACCGAGAGAGAAGGGCAATTCTAGAATGTACAGTCCTTTTCCCCTTCTTGCAAGTGCTTTTCCTTGTTTCTTCAGCTAGAAAACATCCGTACATAAGACAAGGAATCTAGATTTCCATTTTTTGAATAGTACTGTGTGGAGATGTATACCAATCAAGGGAAAAAATAAACAGTCCTCAAATTCCATAGATCCATTCCTAGTAAAAGCCCTACAAACGGTCCTTTAGGGTATGTTTGGTATGTAGAAAGGGAAACGAAAAAGAAAAGGAAATGAGAATAAAAATGAAGTATTTTACAAAAATATTCCAACTTAATGTTTTTTTTAAAAGAAAGCTTAAAGTTTTTTAATTGAATAATTTGAAAATTTTCTCACTATTTTTCTTATTATATCATACACTCCATTGTAAGATATTTTAACAAAACTAAAACAACAAGCAATCAAATATTCATGATCTCACTCAAATGCAGAATTTAGTCAAAAACACAAATTATTTATTCTGATCATGAATTAATTGTTTATAGGATCTTAATAGACAAATTAACAATATTTATAATCTATATAATCATAGAAAAACGCACACTTTGATCTATAGCAGTCAATCTCCAAAGAGATTAGGCTTTTTAATGTTAGTATAAGTGGTTTATCCCAAATAGGTTTGATGAAATATGAATAATAAGTTATACACTCACACATATATATATAGATAAAACTAAAATCATATAACTTTGAGAACCATAGCCCACTTATTAAGCCTATGGGGTTGGCCCAATGGATTAACCTCATTTATTAATAATACCCAATCACTATTATTAATTTGGGTCGGGTATCTACACATATAATAATATTAATTCACAATCACCCAAACTAGTTCTAATATATCAAAAAGTCTCACTCAAAATATACCTTATAAAGATCATTAATTCAGACTTAATTAATAGATAGCCACATGTATATATCACAATATATGTACATATATACAATAATTAATATGTAAGTCCACCCAAATAAAATTTGTAGCACTATATATATATATATATATATATATATTGTAAATAAATAAATATAAAATTTAAAATTGCGTTAACAATTCTCCCACTTAGACTACATATGATTTTGTAATTGAATGTGTACATATCTCACACATATATATAAAGCTCATTGTGCATAACCAGATATCTAATTAGATATATTATAACAATTTGGTTCGTTAATCATCAACACACACACTCACAAATATATATTTGAAAAACATTAATTCATATATCATAAAGTTAACAAATAGATATCCAACAAAACTATCTATAAGACATAACAAACTGAAAAATAGACTCAATCATCTAAAAGTTTCACCACAATCATACGCAAAGATAGATCCATATTATAAGCTATGAAGGCAGTTGTCCCCATAAGAAATCTTTTTTTTAATAATTAATATATGTGATACTTTTTTTTTGCCCACACAAAAATTGAGATGTTTTCCCCATTTGGTAAATAATAATCAATCATCTTATTAAGAGTACCTCACCCAATAATTTTTTTAAATTGAATTTAAAAATTAGTTGTACCCCACTACGGCACCACCCAATAAGTTTATAACTTGTGTATTTTATATTTTTTTATCGTTTATGCCTATTTATAGTATTTTTTTAGTAAAAGTATTTATAAACTATTTCTTGTCCCCATTGACCGATTCGTCCTTGGCTATACATGTCACATGTTCATAAAACACTTTAAAGGTAAATCTTTAGTTAGTAGATTCACAATCATAACGTCTATATTAACATGATCTTCAACCAGAAGGAAAAATGTTTTGGTAGAAAATTGTTTGTTTCTTAATATTTTCATCATCTCTGATTTTCAATTGCCATGTGATATTTTATATTTTCATATAATTGTCATGTGATAATTTATAAGTAAGATCATTTGTCAAATATTTTTATAACTAAATTAACTACCACTTACATGCTTGAGTTTGGCCACTTTGCGAGGTTAATTAAGGTGTTTTGGGTTAGGTGCTTTAATTTGGCAACGCAAATTTCGTTCGTATTACAATTTTCTTAAATTATGAGATTAATGGCTAACTTTGAAATTTTCTCTTCTCCCTTTTTTCTATGAGATATTTTGGAAAACTTAATTGGAGGTGCTACAGAAGTATTATAAGGTTTAATAGAATAAATATTTTAAATTTTGGATTGAACCGGAGTTATTGTGCTACATGTTAACTTGTTCAACTGTGAAGAGAATGTGAAAATTATATAGAAAAAATATTTTACAATCAATATGTATGTGTGTGTAATTTAAAATATATAGTGTAGATAGTAAAAACTAAAATTATGTACAAAAAAAGACAAGATAAGTTACAAAATGTTACCCAAAAAAAATCTGACGTAAAAAAGAATAAAAATTTAATCTTTTGGACACAAACTTGGTTGATTTCAGCCTTTAATGATAAAGAACTTTGAATTTTACTCAAATTTATTAATATTAATTATGATGAGCTTAGCCTTGAAAATAGGTTGTCTTTATCCGTTTCTTTTTTTTTTTTGGGGGGGGGGGGGGTCTTAACTAGGTCAAAAGTAAATCACTAAAGTATTTCAACAGTGAGATCCGAATTGTAAGCCTTCGTGATTTCCGTATGATTCGTCATTACGTATTGGGTGTTTGAAGGAACTCATTCAAACTGGAGCTCTGGTTAGTTTCAACTTTCAAGAAGCCATAGCCCATATTGCACGTGTTCATCTCTAATTAGAAAGTTGCTAAAATTCATGGCATAAATTAAAACAAAAATCTGGTGGAGAATCTATTTTGAAGCATATTACTAAGTTTAGGGATAAACCTAAATGTAGTATGACTAAAAATAAAAAATGGTTTATACCCAACCGAAAGAAAAACTATATAAACCCCAGGCTTCTGCGAATTGAAACCAGAGCAATAACTTCCTTCCACTTCCTCAAAAAAAGTGGGAGGAGGCAAATAAGAGAAAAAAGGGTTGATAAATCATATTTAGCATTTGGAGGATTTCACAAAATAAAGAGGATGGCTCGTAGAATGATGTTAATTTCTTTGGTATGCCTCTTGGCTGGGGCAATGTCAGTGGTGAAGGGTGAAGATCCTTATGTGACTTATACATGGAACGTCACCTACGGCACCTTCTCTCCTCTGGGGGTTCCACAGCAAGTGTTGCTTATCAATGGACAATTCCCTGGACCTGAAATCAATTGTTCTTCAAATAACAACATTGTGGTGAATGTGTTCAACATGATTGATGAACCAGTGCTTTTCACCTGGAGCGGCATTCAACAAAGGAAGAACTCATGGCAGGATGGTACACTGGGAGCCCAATGCCCAATCCTTCCTGGGACAAACTTCACCTATCATTTCCAGGTAAAGGATCAAATCGGAACATTTTTCTACTATCCCACAACGTCCATGCACAGGGCAGTCGGTGGTTATGGTATGATTCGCGTCTTTAGTCGTTTGTTGATTCCAGTTCCTTATCCTGATCCTGAGGATGAGTTCAATGTTCTCATTGGTGACTGGTACACCAAGAAGCACACAACTCTTGTAAATTTCTTGGATAGTGGCAGATCTATTGGCAGGCCAGCCGGTGTGCTCATCAATGGCAAAAATGCTAATGGCGATGGCAAGGATGAGCCACTCTTCACCATGAAGCCTGGCAAGACCTACAAGTATAGAATTTGCAACGCTGGGATTAAAAACTCCCTCAACTTCAGGATTCAAGGCCATCCCATGAAACTGGTGGAGACAGAAGGATCTCACACTGTTCAGAATATCTACCACTCTCTGGACGTCCATGTTGGGCAATGCTTTACTGTTCTTGTGACCGCTGATCAACAGCCTAAGGACTACTACCTCGTCGCTTCCACTCGCTTTACAAAGCAAGTTCTTACTGGCAAAGGCATTGTTCGCTATGAAAACGGTGCAGGCCCTGCCTCACCCGAGCTTCCTGAAGCTCCTGTTGGTGTGGCTTGGTCTATCAACCAATTTCGCTCCTTTCGGTGGAACCTTACCGCAAGTGCTGCCAGGCCCAATCCTCAAGGTTCATACAAATATGGTCAAATCAACATCACTCGCACAATCCGTTTGGCAGGATCAGTTGGCATGGTACAAGGAAAGTTGCGTTATGCCCTGAATGGTGTCTCCCATGTCGAATCTGAAACACCTCTCAAGTTGGCTGAATACTACGGAATTGCTGACAAAGTTTTCAAGTATGACATTATGTCTGATTTTCCACCGGCCGATTTGCATAGCGTCACCATGGAACCCAATGTCATGAATATCACATTTCGTACCTTTGTTGAGATCATCATTGAGAACCATGAAAAGAGCATGCAGTCATACAACTTGGATGGTTATGCTTTCTTCGCTGTCGCGTGAGTATTCTGTATTCCATTCCCTTTACGTACCTTCTGAACTTCTGTGTGCTTTTTATATATGTACTAAATGGTAGTAAAAAGTGACTAATTTGTTTGTATTTTTGATTGTGCAATTAATATGCAGCAACGAGCCAGGGATATGGTGCCCAGAGAAGAGGAGGAACTACAACCTTCTTGATGCTGTGAGCAGGCATACCATTCAGGTCTTCCCCAATTCTTGGGCAGCCATATTGCTGACATTTGACAACGCCGGAATGTGGAACTTGAGGTCAGAGTTAGCTGAGAATCACTACTTGGGCCAGCAACTCTACATTAGTGTTTTATCCCCTAACCGATCCCTCAGGGATGAGTACAACCTTATGAACTCAACCATGGTTTGTGGCCTTGTTAAGGATATGCCCACCCCACCACCATACTCCTCCTAATTGCATTAATGTTATTAAAGACTGGATATCTTGTGGGCTTGTTCTGTCACAGAGACTCATGAGAATGATAGCCAGTAGAAAATTGTAATAATGTAACAACTGATGTATTAATATAATCAATCCTTTTACGTATGCTCCTACATCTTTAATTTGTTATTAAAATTTTTAAAATAAATTCTAGATATTTTAAAATTAGAACAAAGAAGTACATAGATTGGCAACTGACAAAACACATTTGAAGGAAGGAAATATAAATAAAATGAAAATTAATTTGTAAAAAAAATTAAAAATTAAAATTGATATAAATAAAAGATAAATTCTATTATAATTAAGAAGACAGGTACAACTTAATTAATTAATTCAATTAGTACAAATATTGTGTGTTTGATTTATTTTTATATTCTAATATTATAAAATTTACTTTGTGTAAAATTTACTATTTCCAACTTTAATTTTAAATATATTGTATTTTAATATAAATTTTAAAATAAGGAATATATATTTTAAAAGATTAAAATGCAATTTTGGGTCCTATAATTACGCTTATGTTTGAATTTGGTCCTACACTTTAATTTTTTGTTTGATCCTTATAATTTCTTAACGCATGAAAAAAGCTCCCTACCATTATGTAATCTGACTATTCCCTTAGAATGGGTTGATGTGGCATTGTGAAGGATGATGTAGCAAGCGTAATCAGCAAAATGTAAGCTAAGTTCAACCAGACTTTTTTTTTTGGTAGAAGACACTTTAATGAATAATAAAAAGGCAAAAATATCTTTTTGGTCTCTAATATTTGGTTTAAGTTTTAATTTTATCCCTAATATTTATTTTGTATCAATTTTGTCCCACATGTTTCTACTTTGTTTTAATTTTGTCCTTTATACTAATGTCATTAATATTGTATGTGTTTGAAAAATAGTTGAGGAAACTTAAGTTTGAGCAAACTATGATTTACAAAATTTATTTTAGGAAAACCTAGGTTTGATCAAATTATGATTTGTAGAAGCAATAACATGAAGCTTTCACTAAAACCGTGATTTGAAGACAAAACTATATTAATGTAAAGACTCCCAAATGTATTATTTTGTATCAAAATCACATTAATGCGGTCTAAACCAAATGCAACGGAAAACCAAACATGCTAATAATGGATGGAAAAAAATTAAAGTAAACTCTTCCGTTGAATACGTTAGTGCCAACGTGTCCCAATAATTATATACATGATAGCCACATCATACAAATAGAATTACCATTTTACCCTTTACATTATGTCTTGTTCTCTTTGCCATCTCCCTACTTTCCCAAAACGTCATCTTTTTTTTTTTAACTATTATGAGCTTCACAAACCTTTTTTTTCTCACCTCTCATCGTCTTCTCCTCTTCTTCCTTTCCTTTATTTGCTTTTTATCTTCTTTCTTTCTCTTTCTTGTCTTTTCCTTCTCTTTCTCACTCAAATGCAATCTCTCATCTCTTTCTTCTTAGTCACTCTCTCTTTCTCTTTCTCTCTCTATTCGAGCTATCTGTTCTTTCAATGCTATATTCTCTTCTCTCTTTCTCTCTCTTAGCTGACTCTCTCTCAGTTTCTCTCACTATATCCCCTTTTCTATCTTTCTTCTCTCTCTCTCTCTCTGTTTTTTTCTGCCACTATGTTCTCTCGGCTTCACAAGACCAAGGGATGTGAAAGAAAAGTTGCATGTGTTTATGGGTGGAAAAAATGTGAGTGAGAAAATTTATATGGCTAAGACAAGCAAACTATGATGCCTTGTTTATATTGCTCATGAACATAGGAGATGGTAGAGGTTGCCTAAATGCGGTGATTGTGGCAACGATGTGTCGAAATATAGGATGTAGCCTGGGTTCACAAGCACTAGAGTTTGGAAGCCACTGGGTTCTTGAATTTCTAAATTTCCACGGAAGTATGTCACGATCGTTTTTCGCTAAAATATATTTCTGTTCACTTGTTGCTACGCTGAAAATAGACTACATTAGTTAGCCTTCAAATACAAATATATTATTGTGTGTATGTGAGCGTGCATATTATATATAAGAGAATGTATACTGTGTACTATTAAGGAATACAAGTTGGTTTAATTCTTGGTTGTTGGGCCTAATCTATTAGTGGTCATAATTTCTTATATAGGTCTGGGTTGTTATTTATGTTTTGATTGTTCTTGACCCTGTTTCATGTATATTTATACTTTCTAATGAGTTTAATAAGATAGTTCTGTAGTATTTTTCCCAAAATATCGATATGGTATCAGAGCCAATAATGCAAAAAATGGGTTGATCTATCAAATCTCTTTACATTTGCCGGGTCCTCTTCTAGGTTATTAGTTTCAGAGATAAGTCTAATAACCCTAACTTCTGCAACCTTTCCTTGTTCTCCTTGATAGTCCCTATAATCTACTAGTAATGCGAGGAGTGTTCTCGATCTCTTATCCTTTTGGGAGATTCACCATCAGAGTCTGTCTCTTCATCGGTCCTTCTCCAATGACCCATTCTCCATCGGCAATCAAGTTCTCCACCAACCCATTCTCCATCAGCAATCAAGATCTGCAACTAAATCAAGTTCTCCGACAACCCATTCTTTGTCAGCAATCAAGATTTGTAATTTTTTTTTTTGCATCCTACCAACCTCCATATTTGGCTTCAACTTCACCACTCTTGCCTCCTTCTTGTGGAATGGAGTCAACATCTAAAACCATGACTCCATCATGAATGAATTCCTCGTTGATTGACTCTAATAACTCAATTAGTATTGGAGTTCATCATCCTTTACATCTCCATCCGTCATATGCTTCCTACATTCCTTGAGATGGTGTATTGTGGAAAGAGTCCTAGAATCCAATTGGAGACCAGTGTGACAAATGTAGATCTCTATGTTGGGCTACGTGGACATCCCTATGATGGAATGAACTTTTATTATATTTAAATGTGGATTTCTTGTATAATTTACACTATATACTTGATGATGGTAATTCATGTGTGTGTTATAAACTTCATGGATCTGTGTGGAAAGTGTTAGTCATATAAAACTATATCAGTGGTATTGTGTTGGCAGTCTTATTTGTATTTTAAGTGTAGGTTATGTAGGCCAAGTGTGTGTTGTGGACTGATGATAGTAGGTGGGGTCTTCCAATGATCATATCCTTATGAGGGGTATTTGATTTGTATGTCATTTACAGTTGTTTGTTTTCCTTCACTGAGTTTCATACTCACACTCTCTTTTGTCCCTTGCAAATTTTTCATTTAGTCGGTGGGTCTCTGCACGAGGAGTAGCAAAGTTTCAGAGTCTGCATTCCTTTAACTCGAAATGTTGATTGGTCTATGGTAGTTACGATGGTTTGAGTCCCTCTATAGTTAGATAGAACACTTAAGAGTTTTTGGTTGTGATGATTGTAATAAATTATGTATAGATTATTTTACTTTCTTATAAATTACAAATGTTGAGAATTGAAGAAGATTTCATTATTATAAAAATTGGCTATTTTGGAAATTTCCTTTATTATTTTAGTGATGGTTTATTCATAGTATCTTTTCAAGGTATTATGTTTGTGTTAAGTGTGAGCCTTATGGTGGTGATGAGGGAATCACCCCATGCCAGTCATTGACCCGAGATGGGGGTCGTGACATATTTGCTCTAGTTAGACTTGTATAAATGTAATTATTGGTTTGGAAGTTTGAGTCTGAGATGTAATCTTGTTAGAACTGATTGGTATGACAAGTAGGATAGAAATGACTTGCATGAATGTGGTTGTTGTGCATGAGTTTGGTTAGGACTTAATTAGATTTTATCTAGCTATGAGTTAGTAAAGGTCTTCCTGACCGTGGTTTAGGTGTTTTCTAGTTCTAGGAGATTTTCTGGAAATTTTAGATTTGAAAACCAACTGACAAAGTACTACTAGAAACTAATTTAAAGATGAGAATGATGATAACTATTTTTCCAGGGAACCTATGATTTGTTTTGCTATTATGTAGCTATTGTTTTATTGTTTTAGTTCTATTGTTGTTGATTTAAGTTCTATAATACCTTGTGTAATTAATATGTAATTAATGTGTAATTAGGGTATGAACAACTAATTAGGTGATAGAAACATAGGCTACACGAGAGAATATGACCTGAGGATCACTATGCTACAAAATTACCATAAAACTAGTTGGAAAGTTCAACAATTGTAGTGGCGTGAACCACCTTGCTAGTACGATGTTGAATTTACATGGATTCATGGTCTTTTGAAGGATTTTGCAGTAAAGAAGTTGCAACCTATTATTGTATACTAATGAAGCAACTCTACAAATAGCTACTAATCATGTTTACCACGAATGTACCCAGCATTTGAAGTTGATTCCCATTTCATTCAAGACAAAATACAAGATGGCACGATTGAAACCAAGTACATATGTTCTGAACAACAACTTGCTAACATAATGATCAAAGCTTTAGGAGTTAAACAACATGAAAAATTGCTTTATGGGTTGGGAGTTATAGATGTTTATAACACCAACTTGAGAGGCGATGTTAAGGAATACAAGTTGGTTTAATTCTTGGTTGAGTTTGTTATATGGGGCTAGGTTGTTCTTTCTATTTTGATTGTTCTTGACTTTGTTTCATGTATATATATAATTTCTGATCCATTTAATAAAATAGTTCTATAGTATTTTTCCCAAAATATTGATATGTACCTTCTTTCACCTTGTGAATCAATCCATCAAACAAATTTGGAGAATTGTGGCTAATTAATTTGATCGAGACTTGTGCCAAAAAAACTATGACATAATGGGTCTTCTCAAAAGAATCCTGAGAAAATAAACAATGAAGAAGAAGAAAAATATATGAATTTCTGAATCATGTGAATACGGAATTGACGTCTACGCTAGGAATTGGAGAAAATGAAGAAATCAGAAGAAGTGGGAAGATGATGGGTTTAATAGAGAGAGAGAGAGAGAGAGAGAGAGAGAGAGAGAGAGTGTGTGTGTGTGTGTGTGTGTGTGTGTGTGTGTGTGTGTGTGAGAGAGAGAGAAGAAAAATAGAGAGATTGATTTATTTATATGAGGTGATAATATGGTAGTACTTGGTGTAAAGGAAATCAGAGGAGCATGTGTGTTTCATCATTATCTCAGAACTACAAGGCAAACAAGAATCTCAATTATAATCAAATTTAAGGATAAAATGGTAATTTACTGATGTGTATGATTTGGTTGTCCTGTGTTACATTTAATGGGACATGTTAGCACTGACATGTCTCATGGAAGAGTCCACATCAATTTTTTTTTATCCATTATATTGATGGTGTTAGTCTAAAGGACTAAATTGAAACAATTAGAAACATATGGTACAAAATCGATACAAAATACATGTTAGAGATAAAATTGAAACTTGAGTCAAAGGTTAGGGATAAAAAAAGTACTTTAGCCTAATAAAAATTTTGTTTTCAACCCTTCTCATACATGAATAACATTGCAGCTAAACAAAAATATTTATTGGCATTTCTTCTTCGAGTGTCATCTCCTTCTTTACCTATTCCTTTTTTTTTTCCCTTTGTTGAACTCCAGCTTTAAATAAAAGCTCCTGTAAAGATTTAAAGATTTTTTATTTTCAAATTTCTTCTTTTTAAATTTGCATATGAGAGTTGAGGATGTATTAGCGTGAAGGATGATGCAACTCTCTCTCTGTGGTTCTATCCTCTATTTTCAAAATCGTGTGTGCATGAGTATTTTGGCAATGTCTTCTTAAATCACGGAGGACTCTTTTACAAAAGAATAAATCAACAACTATTATTACTGAAGAGAGATTTTGAATTAATTTTGAGCTTTCGTTTATGGGTTGACTTGATTTTTGTTATCGGTAGTTTTGATAGCTTCAAATTTTGATTCGGTAGATACCCTTGTGTTAGACCAATAATGTACTTAAGAAAGGGATTAAATTTGGTACATAATACTTTTGAGATTTTTTTTGGTTAAGCAAGGAATTTTCTTTCTTTAAATCAATATCTTGAGAAAAAGATCAAAAGTAGAGCTCTTGACTTTTGAGAAATAAGCTTTTAGGAAAGCATTTTGAAAGAGTTGTATTTTCAAATGAAACTCCTTTTAAGGTAGCCTTTTTGTTTGAATATTTCTTGCAAATTAAGATAAAGGAACTTTGCTTGAATTCGTGGATGTTGTATCAATATAAATAATTTGAAATAAGAAATGAAAGATAAAGAAGAAGAGACACAATAATGTATAATAATTCAAAAATCTCTTAAAAAAAATTTCTTGTATCCACTCCTCAAGCACATAGCTAGAGCTTTTATAAAGGAAAAATAAAAAATCGTATAATTAGCAACCTCAACCCCTGAGTATCATCAACTTGCTTTTCTGCCAACATCCTACTAAGTTGTATAAAATCTTAACAAACTTTTAACCCAATACATTAACCATAATTTTTGTAACCTCTATAACTCAAAAGAATCAACAATAAGCTTTTACTCCAAACCTAGGATTTGTAGAAACCCCTAACGACTTCAACCCTCCCACATTCTGGACTATTATAACAATAAACAATATGCTGGATTATGTTCACTTAAAACAATAAGAGAGATGAACTCACACAAAGGAATATACACGTATAAAAAAATTCTCACAGAAAAGAAAAATACAAGAAGAGAAAAAAGCTTTGAGCTCTCAAAATTTTCCAGGATTTTTCCCAAGCAATCAATGTAGCAGCTTGTGGTGGGAGAAGAACTTATATATTGGTCAAGCAAAATTCTAATCGTTGGAGAAGGCTCTTTCTGCTTTGAACTCTAATGGTCATATAACATGAAAACATTTCGGCAGATGTCTTCCTCCATTAAATGCTTCCTTTGAGATGTTCCTTGAAATCCAAAGCATGAGATGGAGAGAATATATATATATATATATATATATATATATATATATATATATATATATATATATATATATATATATATATATATATATATATATATATATATATATATATATATATATATATATATATATGCTTTTTGTCTTGAGAGGCCGTGAGGTGTGACCTTTTGACCTCTGGGTTGCCGCTTGATAGAACCTTGTCTGCTTGTCTTTACAAAATAGCAAACTGACAAAATTATCTTTCTTATGCATCTTTATGATATCTTCCCTTGATTGTGCTTATTCTTTCTTGTGTCTATGTACTATCCTGACAAAGCTTAAAAAGTTCCTCTTTTCTCAGACTCACGTGAATCACCACCATATTTGATGAACCAATTTCAACATAAGATGAACATGTAATGGATAAGGCCCAATAGTTTATTGCTTAAAGATAAAAACGGAGGCAAGGTACTGCAGAATAATAAGGCAATCGCATATATTTACTGATCATGAAGGAGTACATATATTGTTGGGTTTGACTTGAATTTTGTGGGTGACCCGGTTTGTAATCCGACCCACGACCCACGACCCATTTGTCTATATATATATGAGTGTGAGGAAATTCATTAGTAGTGTGGTTGATGTAATTTCTCTCTGTATAGCCTCCGTCAGAAAATAATACAGATATTCTCTCTGTCCGTGGACGTAGGTCGCATTGACCGAACCACGTAATTTCTTTGTGTGTTCTTCTCTATCCTTCTCCTTGATTAATTGCCTTTCAGTAACCTAACAAGTGGTATCAGAGCTTTGGTTCATTTTTGGTTCGTCGGTTACTGTAGCACGTCCGAAAATTTTCAGATCCGGCTCCAAAATTTCAGATCTTGCCCCGATTTGGTTGATTTGGAGCATAGGAGACCATTCTCTGCATCTTTGGTGCGTTAAAGAACGTCGGAGACCAATTTTTGGTGGTAAGAAAATTTTCAGATCTAGTTTTAAATCTCAGATCTAGCTTGATTCGCTTGTTTTTTGGGAAAAAGAGACCGTTTATTGCATTTCTAGTGCATTGGAGATCGTTTTTCAGTTGTTTCGGTGAGTTTTTACGGTTGCGAGTACTGTTCATTGCCGGAATCTTCATCGGAAGTACTGTTCATTGCCGGAATCTTCATCGGAAGCACTGTTCATCGTCTTCTACGGCGAGGCACTGTAGCACGGTCAACGGTCAACGGTACTATTTGGTCAAAGTTGCTGTTTGGTCAAAGTTGCTGTTTGGTCAAAGCTGTTGTTTGGTCAAAGCTGCTGTTTGGTTAAAGCTGCTGTTTGGTCAAAAATTGCTGTTTGGTCAAAGCTGCTGTTTGGTCATTGTTGTTGTTTGGACCAAGTTTTCTGTTGCGATCGTTATTGTTTCCTCGACACAGTTCCGGTAAGTTTATGTTTAATTCAGAAAAGAATTCTGAATTTCTGTGTGAATTTACTGGATTGTGCTGAATTGAATTTCTGGTTTACTGCTGTGAATTTTGTTGGACTGCTGTGTTGAATTTCTGTTAGTGAAGTTCTGGTCAGTTTGCAAGGTTCTGAACAGTTTTGTGAAATTCAATTTCTGATTGCGAAATTTGCTAGTAATTTATCTGCTGTTATTTGAGAAGATGTCGACTCATAAATTCGATATTGAGAAGTTCAATGGATCGAATGATTTCACTTTGTGGAAGGTAAAAATGAGGGCACTTCTGGTTCAGCAGGGATGTGCAGTGGCATTAGAAGGAGAAAGTAGTCTACCTAACACGTTGAAAGAAGAGGAGAAGAAGGAAATTTTGGCAAAGGCTCATAGTGCATTACTATTGAGTCTGACAGATGAGGTGTTGAGAGAAGTAGTTGATGAATTAACTGCTGCAGGTTTGTGGAAGAAATTGGATGATAAATACCAGAAAAAGTCTCTCACAAACCGGTTATATCAGAAGCAGCGTTTGTATACCCTGCGGATGACAGAAAATATGCAGGTAAAAGATCATCTTGATAATTTTAACCGAATTATCCTGGATTTACAGGGTGTTGGGGTTAAGATAGATGATGAAGATCAGGCTATCATTCTTTTGTGTTCTCTACCAAATTCATATGAGAACTTTGTTGACACTATGTTGTATGGTAGAGATAGTATCTCTGTTAATGATGTCAAAGATGCTTTGCAGTCTAAAGAGCTGAAGAGAAGAGTCTCTAGTTCTAATGAGGATGGTGCAGAAGCAGGTTTGTATGTTGGCAGAGGCAGAGACACTAAAAGGGATGATGAAAAAAGAAGCAAGTCACGGTCTAAGTCGAGGAACAAAGGAGGACCTCGATGTTATCACTGTAAACAGAAGGGGCACATCAGGAAGAATTGTCCACAGAGGAAGAAGGGAAATGACGAGAAGGAACCGAATACCAGTGGTAGTGCTTCGGTGGTGCAAGATAGTTCTGACGGAGAAGAAGACATTGATGTTCTCACAGTCAGCACCTCTGGTTCTGCAAATACTTGGGTCTTGGACACAGGTGCATCTTATCATATGACTTTCTCACGTGAACTGTTTACTTCTTTCAAGGAGTGGAATGGTGTTGTGAGGTTGGGTGATGATGAGCAGCTCAGTGTTAAGGGCAGTGGTTCTGTGCAGATTCAGATGTATGATGGAATAGTCAGGACGCTTGATGCTTGGTATGTTCCTGGTCTACGGAAGAACTTGATTTCTCTTGGTACTCTAGACAAACAAGGGTACAAGTACTCTGGAGAGAATGGACAGTTGAGAATTTCCAAAGGTGCTCTGGTTATAATGAAGGGTAAATTGCATCATGGCATTTACTTTCTAATTGGTAATTCTGTGATGGGGACAGTGGCTGTATCTAAATCTTTAGGGAATGATGATGATTGTACAGAGTTGTGGCATTGCCGATTGGGACACATGAGTGAGAAAGGGCTATCAATTCTAAGTAAACAAGGATTGTTAGAAGGAGCAGAAACTGGGAAACTGAAATTCTGTGAAGTTTGTGTTATGGGTAAACAACGCAGAGTTAAGTTCAGTTCTGGGAAGCATACTTCTACGGATGTTCTGCAATATGTTCACTCAGACTTATGGGGTCCTTCTCCAGTTGAATCTCAGGGCAAATGCAAGTACTTTGTTACTTTCATTGATGACTACTCTAGAAGGGTTTGGGTATATTTTCTGAAATCCAAAGATGAAGTGTTTGGAAAGTTCAAGGAGTGGAAGACCATGGTTGAGAAACGGACTGGAAAACAGGTCAAAACACTCAGAACTGATAATGGGTTGGAGTTCTGTAACGCTCCATTTGATGAGTTTTGCAGGAAAGAAGGTATAGTGAGGCATTGTACTGTACGTCATACACCACAGCAAAATGGAGTTGCAGAACGTATGAATCAAACACTGTTGCAGCGTGCGAGATGCATGCGATTAAACGCTGGCTTGCCAAAACAATTCTGGGCTGAAGCAGTTAACACTGCTTGTTATCTGGTGAATAGATCGCCATCTACTGCAATTGATTTTAAGACTCCTCAAGAGGTATGGTCCGGTAAACCTTCTGATTATTCTGGCCTGCGTATATTTGGTTGTCCTGCTTATGCTCATGTGAATGATGGTAAACTAGAGCCTAGGGCAATGAAATGCATATTTCTAGGGTATGCACATGGAGTTAAAGGGTACAGACTGTGGTGTACTGAAAAGGATAGAACTCCAAAATTTATTATTAGCAGAGATGTAACTTTTGATGAGTCTGCTATGTTTGGTCAGAAGGAGGAGCTTGGTAGTCATGCAGGTAATAATGATTAAGGTGCCAACCAGAAGGTAGAAATTGAAGTTCAAACTTCAAAAAGGGTTATAACAGACCCTGTACAGCAGCCCAGGGAAGAAGAAGAATCACAACCTATAGCAACAAGGAGGGAAAGAAGGGAAATCAGAAAACCTATGAGGTATGCAGATTGTGTTGATATAGTTGATGTTAATTCAATTGCTTATGCCTTGGCAGTAGGTGAAAGTATTGATTCTGATGACCCGAGATCATATAAAGAAGCAGTTGAGAGTAGAGAAGCATCAGGATGGCTGGTTGCAATGAATGAAGAGATGCAATCTCTTGAGAAAAACGAAACATGGGATCTTGTACCGTTACCAAAGGGAGTAAAACCGGTAGGATGCAAATAGGTCTTCAAGAAGAAAGAAGGTATTCCTGGAGTTGAACCAGCAAGGTTCAAAGCACGACTTGTGGCAAAGGGTTTTTCACAAAAGGAGGGAATTGATTATCATGAAGTTTTCTCCCCGGTTGTGAAGCATAAAACCATTCGTGTCCTTTTGTCCATGGTAAGTGTTTTTGACTTGGAGTTGGAACAACTGGATGTGAAAACTGCTTTCTTACATGGAAATTTAGAGGAGCAGATCTATATGTCACAGCCAGAAGGATTTGAAGTAGTCTCCTAGACAGTGGTACAAGAAATTTGATGCATTCATGACTTCCCATGGTTTTCTGCGTAATCAGTTTGATAACTGTGTCTACTCTAAGAAACTTGCAGATGATTCTTATATTTATTTGTTGCTATATGTTGATGATATGTTAATTGCTGCAAAGAACAAGGTTGAAATTGATAGTTTGAAAGCCTTGTTGAGCAGTGAGTTTGAGATGAAGGATTTGGGTGCAGCCAAGAAGATACTGGGCATGGAGATTTGGAGAGATAGAAGTGCAGGTTTACTGTATGTATCTCAACAGAAATACATAGAAAAATTGTTGCAGTCTTTCCAAATGAATAATTCTAAGCCGGTTAGTACTCCTTTGGCGGCACATTTTAAACTTGATGCTAGTACAATACCTACTACAGCTGAGGAAAAAGGGTACATGAGTTCAGTGCCCTACTGTAATGCTGTTGGAAGCTTGATGTATGCAATGGTGTGTACTAGGCCTGATCTGGCTTATGCAGTCAGTGTGGTAAGTAGGTTTATGAGTAATCCTGGGAGAGCTCACTGGAGTCCAGTTAAATGGATTATGCGGTATCTGAAAGGTACGAGTAATATTTGCTTGGTTTATGGTGCTGATAAATCTGATAGTGGCTTGGTTGGCTATACAGATTCAGATTATGCTGGAGATCTTTTGAGGAGGAGATCCTTAACATGCTATGTCTTGACTCTGAATGGATGTGCTGTCAGTTGGAAGGCAACACTTCAATCTACAGTTGCCTTGTCTACCACTGAAGCAGAATACATGTCATTGGCAGAAGGAGTTAAGGAAGGTATGTGGTTACATGGTTTGATTGATAGTCTGAGGTTAAATATTCAGAGACCTATCATTTATTGTGATAGTCAGAGTGCATTAAGTTTAGCCAAGAATCCAGTCTACCATGAAAGGTCGAAGCATATTGATATCAGATTGAATTTTATTCGAGATGTGATAGAAGACAAGAAATTATCCATCGAGAAGATAGCCACAGCAGATAATCCAGCAGATATGTTGACAAAGGCTCTACCTTCAGAGAAGTTCAAGCATAGCTTGGACTTGGTGAATGTTTGCATTCCATGAAGCCCTACAGGGCTTGAATGACAGAGATGAATTTGTACTTAGTTCTGGTGATTTGAGAAAATTCAAGTCAAGGAGAGAAATTGTTGGGTTTGACTTGAATTTTGTGGGTACCCGGTTTGTAACCCGACCCACGACCCATGACCCATTTGTCTCTATATATATGAGTGTGAGGGAATTCATTAGTAGTGTGGTTGATGTAATTTCTCTCTGTATAGCCTCCGTCAGAAAATAATACAGATATTCTCTCTGTCCGTGGACGTAGGTCGCATTGACCGAACCACGTAATTTCTTTGTGTGTTCTTCTCTATCCTTCTCTTTGATTAATTGCCTTTCAGTAACCTAACATATATAATACAAGGCAAATCCATTAAGCGACAGCTATCAAACAATAATAGGAGCACGACAAAATGAAAACGTGCCTAGGCTAAAGAATGGTACAGTACGGATTACATAATTTGTTATCTGATATATCTACAATGAATAAAGGAAAAGAAAATAATAAATAGATGAATACTAAATGTTGTACAACTTGTTGTTAGCTAGAGAGTGAGCTAGAAGATGACGTGTTGATTAATTCCTTAATATCCCCTATCACACGGAAGGGTGGACTTAATACTCCCAATTTATTTTGCATAAACCAGAAACAAGAATGTGTCAAAGGCTTGGTGAGACAATCTGCAATTTGCTCAATGGAAGGAACATAGCAAACTTTCAACTCTTGAGCTAGTACTTGATCTCTGACAAAGTGGACATCTATTTCGATGTACTTTGTTTTGGCATAAGCAACAGGACTTGATGCCAAAGCACTTGCACTTATATTATCACACCATATTATAGGAATACCAGTGTTTGAAATTAATCTCATTCAGCAAAGACTTTATCCACATAATTTTTGCTGCTACATTTGCCAATGCCCTGTACTCCGATTCTGAACTGGATCGAGCAACACGTTTTGCTTTTTGGAAGACCAAGCCACAAGGGATTCTCCAATGAATACACAGTAACCACCCATTGATTTTCGATCATCAAGGCAACACGCCCAGTCAGCGTTTGAGTAGCCTGATATATTCAATATAGTTCTATTTGGGTCTGATTTTTAGAGTACATGAGCATTCAGAGATGGCTTTAAGATACCTCATGATTCTTTTTACGCAATGCCAATGTACATCAGTAGGAGAGCTCATGAGCTGGCATACCTTGTTGACCGAGAAAGCTATATTTGGACGCGTGTTCATGAGATACTACAAAGCTCCTACAACACATTTGAACATAGATGGATCTGTCATTGGTTCACCTTCCTTAGCATTTATCAATTTCCCTATGACCATAGGTGTAGGACACGATGAAGCCCCTGCCATATCAAACTTCCTCAGTAGATCCAGAATATACTTCCTTTATGTCAAGTACATTCTTGTGTCATCCCTGTAGATTTCTATGCCAAGAAAATAATGTATTTCTCCAAGATCTTTCAGTGAGAAAACATCATTTAAGTTTTCTAGTAAACTCTTGAACCTTAGCACCATTGTTTCTGGTCACAAGAATGTCGTCAACATAGATTAATGTCATCAGAATAAGTTTTTTAGACTGAAAAACAAAGAGAGAAGTATCACCTTTTGTATTTGTGAAACCCCAACTCTGCAAGGATGACTTGAGTCGATCAAACCATGATCTAGGTCTCTGTTTCAAGCCATAGAGTGCTTTGGACAGTTTACAGACATGATTAGGATGTGTTGTGCTCACAAATCCTTCAAGTTGATTCATAAAAACATCTTCAGTGAGAAAACCATTTAGGAAAGAATTATTGATATCCAATTGCTTTACCTACCAATTGAATGTGACTGTAAGAGCTAACACAATTCTGATTGTAATGATTTTCGCAACTGGACTAAAGGTTTCGCCGAAATTAACTCCGGGGCCTTGTTGGAAGCTTTTGGCTACCAACCTGGCATTGTATCTTTCAACCTTCCCATCTGCCTTATACTTAGTTTTGAAGATCTATTTACAATTTTTCAATTTTTTGACCTATAAATGGCACAAGTTTCCATGTCTTATTATTAACTAGAGCTTTATATTCATTTTCCAGCTCTTTTACAATGTGGGATACTCAGGGCTTGTTCAACTTTTAATGGCTCAGTTTCAATATCCAATTCAGAAGGCATAACTTTAGAAGAAATTACAGTTGCTGCCATCACACCAGTAAAAAGATGTTTGGGTTTGAAAATACCTTTCTTCCCTCTTGTGATCATCTGATGGACATTTTGGTTGTCTTGAGTCTGCAATTGATCACCAGCAATGTTGGAAGTGCAGATAACCCTTCTACTGAATGTGACATTGACACTTCATGAGTCTCTTCGATATGTTGCTGTTGCAATTCTGAGGGTATTTCTACTGTTTCTTCTGCTTCTCGTGTATCCATAGAATTATCAGTTGAAAAATTATTCTCAATTGGCATCTCATGATTACTGCAGTGAGTATTATCAGTAGAATCAAAATTTTCTTTGCTGCTAAAGAAAGAAGGCAATAAAGTATAAGGGATTCACTAATTTGAGCAGGTTGATTGGTTTTTAAAAATCCTTCTTTAAAAGGAAAATTAGTCTCATGAAAGACTACATGCCTTGACGTATATATTTTCCTTGTAGAAGAAAGACATCTGAAACCTTTGTGAACTCCACTAAACCCAATAAAAACACACTTTGTTGAAAATTAAGCTTGTGTTGATTATATGGTTTTAGACAAGGGTAGCAAGCACACCCAAAAGGCTCTAAATTAGAGTAATTAGGCACTTGATTATATAAGAGCTGATATGGTGATTTTCCTTCCAGAACATCAGTAGGTAGTCTATTTATCAAAAAAGTAGCCATTTGAAATGCCTCCCACCAGTAATATAGAGGCATACCTGCTTTTGTAAGTTGAGTTAGTCCTATCTAAACAATGTGCCTGTGCTTCCTCTCTGCTCGGCCGTTCTGTGCAGATGTGTAAGGGCATGAGTGTCTGAACATTATCCCTTCTTTCTGTATTATGTCAGTGAAGCTTCTATATTCTCCTCCCCAATCACTCTGTAGGACTTCTATTTTTTTAGCAAACTGATTTTCAACTAAGTTTTTGAATTGAATAAAATCTACAAGAGCTTCATTTTTATGCCTTAGTGGATATATCCAAGTGTTTCTGCTGAAATCATCAACAAAGTGAATGTAAAATCTGAAACCATTTGTAGAATTAATTGGTGAGAGTCCCTAAAGATCTGTGTGGATGAGATCAAGGGGATTACTTGCTTGAGACTTAGATAATTTGCAAGGCAACAAATGTGATTTCCCAAACTGACATGCTTCACAAAATGAAAAAGTTTCATTTGATTTAAGTGAAACAATACAGAGTTTTAAAACTCGATACAGGGTCTTATTTAAGGGATGGCCTAATTTTCTATGCCATTGTCTTAGCTTTTCTTCATACTGTAAGGATGGTACTGCTGCTATTACGTCTCCTGCCTGAACTGCATGGCACTGAGCTCTCGGATTGATCTGAAGTTTATATAGTCCTTGCATCTGATCCCCCTGCAGTATTATTTCCTTTGTCCTCTGGTCCTTCACATAGCATTTTTGTGAGTCAAATTCAAGAAAAATATCATTATCAGTGGATAGCTTTGAGATACCGACAAGATTTTTAGAGATCTTAGGTGCAATTAATATATCCTTCATAACAAGAGTTTTATTTTGTCCAGGCAGAAAAGATAAACCAGTTTGATCAAAATTAATTTGAGCACCAGTCCCTACTATTTGACCCTTACCATAGGTAGCAGTATTGGTTTCAAGAACACCAGAATTGTTAGTGACGTGGTTACTGGCGCCACTGTCAAAGTACCAGTTTGGTTCACCAACAGACTGGGGTGTAGCTACGAAGGCAGTGGAATGAGGCTGAGGTGTAATGTTTTTTCGGTGCATTACCCATATAGTTTTGATTATATCTAAAATAATAGTAGGCTGCAGTGTACGCAATTTTTCCACAAACCTGACAAGTGGGTTTGTTGTTACTGTTTCTGCCACCATTTCGTCCTCTTCCTCTTGTTCCTCTATTTCCTCTCTGTCCTCCTCCCCTGAAATTAGTCATAGTTGTTTGTCCTCTGTGCAGCATTAGCTTGAGGTTGACCCAGGAATAAAGAACTTAGGCTGTTTAACTACAGTAGCCTAGTTTCGCAGGTCAGTAGCGTTGCTTGGATATTTATCCAAGTTAAGTTCTCCTTGTTTGCAAGCTGCACCACTATTGGATTGTATTCAGTATCAAGTCCTGCAAGGGTCTGAGTTATGAGAACATCCATATTCATAGAACAACCAGCGAGAAGAAGATTATCATATAGAGATTTCATTTTATTTAAATACTCATCCATTTTCATTGTTCCTTTCCTCATCCTTTGTAGTTCGCTTTTATAAAGGGTGATTCGGGATCTGGTATGTGCTCCTGCTAGGCCTTTTGCTGCTTCCCACAGTGCTTAGGAAGTTTTGCAGCTAATCAACTGTGACGTGATTTCAATTGTCATTGTGTTATATAGCCAACCCAGTCGTAGGGAATCCATTGAAACCCATTCTTCATAAGCTGGGTTTTTCTTCTCTGCATCATCGGAGAGAAATTCAACAGGGCATGATTTTGTTCCAAGTACATAGCCTTCAAGTTTATTTCCTCTAATGGTCGCCATGACCATTGACTGCCACAGGAGGTAATTAGCTCTGTCCAGCTTAACAGAGCACAATTGGTTCAAGGTGGAAGTGAGAGGGGTGGTTTTGTTCGTAGGGAGAGACGTCGTTGATGACTCAGTGGCGGTGACGGATTGAGCAGGTGAGTTTTCAATGGTTGAGGGATGATTGCTCTGATACCATGATAAAAACAGAGGCAAGGTACTGCAGAACAATAAGGCAATCACATATATTTACTGATCATGAATGAGTACATATATAATACAAGGCAAAGCCATCAGGGGACAGCTGTCAAACAATGATAGGAGCATGGTAGACTGAAAACGTGCCTAGGCTAAAGAATGGGACAGTACGGATAACAGAGTTTGTTATCTGATATTTTTACAATGAATAAAGGAAAAGAAAATAATAAATAGATGAATACTAAATGCCGTACAGCTTGTCCTTAGCTGGAGAATGAGTTGGAACATGATGTGTTGATTAATTCCATAACACTTAGGGAGGGTCTTCTATCTTAGGCCTAATATAGCAAGAAATTTTTGTAGTGGGCTCAATGTTACAATAGATTTTTTTAAAAAAAAGTTGGGCCCATTTTAAGGATGAATCGGATTTTATGAAAATAATTACTTAATCAAAAACATGGATCATGAAATCTTGCAATAACATTCTCCCCCTTTTCTATTAATCATTTTTATAATAATTTTTGTATAATAGCTCTCCCACAATTGACGCTTTGTGTTTGTTAATTATGTTATTCACATTTATTTCCTTTTGTTTTGACTCATTTACTGACAACAAAAACAAGGGCTTAGTTGCAGTTCAAAAGCCACTTTGGTAATGGTTTCAATAGCCACAATCTCATTAAGCGGCGATTTCAGACATGTTTTCTTTTTCGTTTGTTTCGCCATTTTTTTTTTTTGTAAATTACAAACTTGTAGAATTTTTTTTTTCATATTACAGCCTAGTATACATAATAACAAGTGTAATTAAATAGGCAAGTAAAGTTAGCAAATAATTTCTTCATTCATATAATAAATTCAATTTGAATCCAAATATACATATAAAAATCCAGAGAATATACAAGAACATATATAAGTCTTAAAACTAGTCTCTTAATACATCAAAAGAAATCTAAGTCTTAAGTATAATTGTAATACTCATGAAAAATAAAATATAAATGCGTGTTTTCAAACTACTGTTACTATTTACGTATATGGTACTGTTCATTTATACAATCAAAATGTCAAAAACTAGATGTGGTTTGGTCATAAGAGAAAACTAGAAAGAAGTTTGTAGTAGAAAATGACGTTTTATGTGTAAAAATACCCTTAAAGACTAAATTGAAAGGACTGAATTGAAAAGAAACTTAAAGGTTTAAGGTGAAAGGATAGTTTTCCCTTTAAAGTTTCTAAAATTTTTAAGGTGCACAGTAACTGCATTATTAGAAATGTCATTTTCATAAATAGTAAATTGAATATTTTATTAGTGCATAGTGTTAAATAGTACCCTTGACTTTTACTATAAATAGGCCCTTCCATTTCACTTCTAAACTCACACCTTCAACTTCTCTTCTTCTCTCCTTAAGTTTCTCTTGCTCCGACGCTAGGCTTATGAGATTTTGGGCCTTTCCGTTTTTGCTTAGGTAAGGATATTATGCCCTTTCTATGTCTTTCAAATTTTAGAAGTTATTTTCTTAAGTATGCTCTGTGGTTGCGGCTTTGGCCGATCTTCCACATCAGAAAAACTGTCGTTAGCTGTTATTTTGATTCTCTGATTACCGAAATAGAATATAATCTGTGGAGAATACATGTCTAGGAAAGTTCTGGCTAAGGAAAGACCTGGTTTTTAAGTGTGTCCAGTGTGACCCTCCTCTCTTTCCTGGGAACTTACCTGGTGTACTCTTTTACAAATTGTATTCTGCAATTCCGGTATGAATAGTACCTGCACGTATGAATAGTGACCGTATGAATAGTACCGTACGTATGAATATTGACCGTATGAATAGTACCCATACGTATGAACAGTATCTGTACGAAAACGATCTTAACGTATTTTCTGTAATCTTTCATGAAAATCTCTGTAGCGGAACACTAAAATTCACCTGCGTACTCTTGTCCGTAACGATTTAGAGAAGTGATACTCGTACGGAATCCAGGTGAGTGAAACGACCCTGTTTTAATAGAGTTTTAGCATTACTGGTGATAAAAAGTATGTCGTAGGACACTCCCAAGATTCATAGGGGGAAATTGGATTCAGAATGACGAATATAATGAGATAATTAATCCAGAAGTATGGATAAGACAAAGCAAGTATCTCATGATGATATGAAATCTGAATCATATAGTTATATACTATACCTGTTATATGGATGAGTATTATATTGTGCTTCTGATTATGATATGAACTGTTGTACTATTGATTGTGATTGAGCGGTACAGTACCCCCTCTCACGGCAAGGCGGAAAACCTGGGTTAAAGGGTGTCTTGACCAATGAGTGTGGAGACAACGATTCCCTCAGTAGGGATATAGCCCGGATTGGTGATAAATCCGTGAGGCGCCCTAGCTAAGAGGATGAGGTTGTGCGTCATGGCGGAAAAATACAAAATTGGTGAGCCGGCCTGTGTGCGCTCTCCGGGATATATTGCCATTGACGAGTACTAGTATCGTTTGTTGAATTGGATGAAATTTTCTTGTATGTAATTTCTAACTATGTCTATTGGTTGAGCTTGAGCCTTCGGATATGCTTGCATGACTGGTGATGTATTTGAATTTTATTAACGCGAGGCCGATTTGCTCACTGAGTTTAAAAGCTCACACTGTTTGTACAAACTTTTTGTTCAGATCAGGTTGCCGCCGAAGTACATCCGCTAGAGGAGTAGATCACGTTGGACCTTCCCGCTGTCGGGTAGGCCCTTCTTTTGTTATACAGTATGTTGCTCTGTAACCGTCTAGGACATCTAGGTCAGGGGTTTGGTATTTGGCTTGTATTTCAGTATGATAATGTGTTTTGTACTGAGGATCTATTATTAATTAAGAAAATCTGATGTATTTTCTTTGTATTTATTAAGGAATGGTATTTTGAGAATATAGAGATAATGACTAACAATTTTACTTGTGGGAAGAATTTATCGAAAGGCTTACAGTGATGGGATATTCATCATTGTGCCGGTCATGTGACTAGAAAATGGGTCGTGACAAAGTTGGTATCAGAGGGTAGGTTGTTAGGTCTCCTAGTGATTACAGAGCAAGGTGTCTTTAGTGGGCCTTCCCCTATTGTCGTGACTACAGCACGACCATAGGATGAAGATCCACCAAAAGCCCTGTAGAGATTAAAATCCCTTTCTTTCGTGTCTTTACTTGAAGCATAATAGTGACGATATATATTATTTTTAATTGTAGAATAAGTTTAGATGGCACCAAGAAAATAAAACTCTTCTGGGATCCGCATAAGATCTGGCAGGGCCTTGGTCCCTCCAGCTGCTCAGTCAGCAAATGCAAGACTGGAGATGCCTAACCGTGCAGAAGATAACCATGTACAAAACAGAGAAATATCCACTGAAAACCCTGGAAGAAATGCTGGAGAACCATCACAAATCGACGCAACTGTAGTGATGGAAGCATTAGCTGCAATGCAGAACGAGGTGAATGGGCTAAAGGAACTTCTGATGGGACAATCATCTGAAGATGGCTCACAGGCATCAGTACATGCTGCAAAAGTACAAGAGACAGACCAGATGCCACCTCCACCCCCTCCTCAGGATTGGGTAGGTACAGAGGTCAAAATCTCAGAATTTATGAAGCTGAATCCGCCAACCTTTGCAGGAGATGTTAATGAAGACCCACAACGTTTTCTAGATGACTGTGAGAAAATCCTTGACACGTTAGAATGTCCTGAACCTCGAAAAGTAACCCTTGTTACCTTTCAGTTAAGAGGTAAGGCAGACCGCTGGTGGCGAACATGGAAGAAGGGCATGGCCAGAAATGCTCCACCCGTTAAATGGAATGACTTTAAAAGAATTTTTCGAGAACAATTTATTCCGGAGAGTATACGAGAAGCAAAGATGAATGAGTTTGAGGCACTCCGGCAAGGATCACGAACCGTCGATGAATACGACAATCTGTTTATAGAGTTGTCTGAATATGCTACTCACATGGTCCTAATTGAGAAAGAAAAGATCCGACGGTTTATTAAAGGCCTTCGAGAGTCTTTATTTGACAGGGTGGGATCGAAAATACGAGATTTTTTATTTTACACAGAAGCCGTCGACATCGCCCGTATGTTGGAAGAAAGAGATATGCAAAAAGAAAAATGGAATAACAAAAGAAAGAGGAAACAAGATGAGAAATCACGCTACCACGGAGAGAGTTCTGGACGTGCAGCCTCTACCGCTAGTGCACCACAGCGACAACAAAGTGGTACAGGGGGTCAACAAAGGCCCTGGTGCTCTAAATGTGAAAGAAATCACTTCGGAGCTTGTTTTGTCAACAACAACACTAGGGTCTGTTACCAATGTGGTCAACAGGGCCACATCAAAAGAGATTGCCCCCAACTCTACACGAGATCTGGCCAAGGGTCAGTACGCCCTAATCAATCAGAGGCTACTGTTGCCAACAGATCCCCTGTAACTGTAGGAGGCAATGGAATCGGAAGAGGTACTGGCAGAGGACAAGGTGGTCGAGGTCAGGCTTCAGCAGGCCGAGGGAACGCTCGAGTATTCGCTTTAACCCGTCAAGATGCTCAGGCGTCTAATACGGTGGTAGCAGGTACTCTTCTAATTGAATCAAATTTTGCACATGTTTTGTTTGACTCTGGCTCTACGCATTCCTATGTGTCACCATTCTTTGCTAAGAACTTTAAGCAAAAAGTTGTTAGATTAGAATGTCCGTTTTTAGTAACTACGCCTACTAGAGGCACCTTACTAATAGAACGAGGCTATCGAGCTTGCAAGGTAAGAGTCGGAGAAATAAATACAACAGTAAACCTAATGCTGTTAGATATGACAGACTTTGATGTCATCTTGGGCATGGATTGGCTGGCATCTTGTCATGCCACCCTGGATTGCTATAATAAGATACTTAAGTTCAATATTCCGGGGGATCCTTCTTTCGTATTTCATGGTGAACGGAGTGAAATTTCTGGGAATCTTATATCTTTAATGTGTGCCCAACGTTTATTGCGAAAGGGCTGTCAAGGATACTTGGCATTCGTTAAAGATATTAAGAAAGAAGAACTAAAAGTAGAAGACGTTCCAGTAGTCCAGGAGTTTGTAGATGTCTTCCCAGATGATCTACCAGGTATACCCCCAGATCGAGAGATTGAGTTCCAGATAGAGTTAGTACCAGATACTCGCCCAATCTCCATACCCCCTTATAGAATGGCACCAACAGAATTAAAAGAGTTAAAAACTCAGTTACAGGACTTGCTAGACAAAGGCTTTATAAGGCCAAGTTATTCACCTTGGGGAGCTCCTGTTCTGTTCGTGAAAAAGAAGGACGGATCGATGAGACTATGCATAGATTACAGGCAACTGAATAAGGTAACTATCAAAAATAAATACCCGTTGCCTCGCATCGACGACCTTTTCGATCAACTTCAAGGAGCCAAGTGTTTTCCAAAGATTGACTTGAGGTCTGGTTATCACCTACTCAAGATCAAGGAGGAGGATGTGTCTAAAACAGCCTTCCGTACCAGATATGGGCACTACGAGTTCTTGGTGATGTCATTTGGATTAACGAATGCACCAGCTGCTTTCATGGATTTAATGAATAGGATTTTTAAATCCTTTTTAGACAAATTTGTCATTGTCTTCATAGACGACATTCTGGTGTACTCAAAGACTTCAGAAGAGCACGAACAACACCTTCGTGTTGTGTTGCAGACATTGAGGGATCATCAATTGTACGCCAAATTCTCTAAATGCGAGTTTTGGATTGATCGTGTAACTTTCTTGGGACATGTGATCTCCAAAGATGGCATCCAAGCAGACCCAAGCAAAGTAGAAGCGGTCAAAATGTGGCCTAGACCTACCTCCGTCACGGAGATTCGCAGCTTCTTGGGATTGGCAGGATATTATCGTCGTTTCATCCAAAATTTTTCTCAGTTAGCCGCTCCTTTCACACGACTGACTAGGAAAGGAGTAAAGTACCAATGGGATGACGCTTGTGAAGAAAGCTTCCAAGAACTCAAGAAAAGGTTAATCTCCGCACCTGTATTGGTCTTACCCTCAGGACCAGAAGGTTTTACAGTATACTGCGATGCATCAAGAGTAGGGTTGGGATGTGTTCTCATGCAGCATGGCCAGGTAGTGGCATATGCATCGAGACAACTTAAGAAACATGAACAAAACTACCCCACCCACGATCTGGAAATGGCAGCAGTAGTTTTCGCTTTAAAGATATGACGACATTATCTATACGGAGAAACTTGCGAAATCTACACTGACCATAAAAGTCTAAAATATATTTTTGACCAAAAGGACTTAAACTTGAGGCAGAGGAGATGGGTAGAATTACTAAAAGATTATGATTGCAATATTCTTTACCACCCAGGCAAAGCGAACGTGGTAGCAGATGCTTTGAGTCGAAAATCTATGGGTAGTCTGGTCCATATAGCAGTAACAAAAAGACCCTTGATCCAAGAACTACAAGAGCTGAGAGCAAAAGGTGCTACTCTTGAGGTTACAAGGACAGGATCATTCTTAGCCCATATCAGGGCTAGATCTTCCCTTGTTGACCAGATACGGATATCTCAAATGGAAGAACCTAAGCTTGTCCAAATTATAGAAAAGGTGAAGATTGGTGAAGTGAATAGTTTCACACTCGACGATACAGGAGTCTTACATTTTGAACAACGGTTGTGTGTACCACATGTTGGAACTCTTAGACGAGACATCATGGAAGAAGGCCATAGTGCTGCATATGCTGTACATCCAGGAGCCACCAAGATGTATCAGGATCTGAAACAGATCTACTGGTGGAAAGGAATGAAACAAGACATAGCAGAATTTGTGTCTCGTTGTTTAACCTGTCAACAGGTTAAGGCTGAGCATCTAAAGCCAGGAGGCTCGTTACAACGATTAGAGATTCCTGAATGGAAATGGGAATGAGTGACGATGGACTTTGTTGTTGGTCTACCTCGTTCCACAGGAGGTTATGACTCAGTTTGGGTCATTGTTGACCGACTAACCAAATCAGCACACTTCATTCCAGTCAAAACCACTTATGGTGTAGTAACGTTGGCACAATTGTATATTAAAGAAATAGTAAAGTTGCATGGAGTACCTATATCTATCATTTCTGATAGAGGTCCTCAATTTACCTCTCGTTTCTGGAAAAGTTTTCAAGAGGCATTAGGTACTCGAGTGGACCTTAGTACCGCTTTTCACCCACAGACAGACGGACAGTCAGAGCGGACGATTCAGACGCTAGAGGATATGTTACGAGCTTGTATTCTAGATTTCAGTGGTAGCTGAGAAAAGCATTTGTATCTTGTAGAGTTCGCATATAACAACAGCTACCAGGCCACTATTGGGATGGCACCCTTTGAGGCCTTGTATGGGAGACGTTGCAGATCTCCGATCGGTTGGTTCGAGGTAGGTGAAGCGAAAGCATTAGGACCTGACTTGGCCCAGGATGCCCTAACCAAGGTTAAGACAATACAAGATAGGATGCGAGCAGCTCAAAGTAGACAAAAGGCATACGCTGACCACAGACGACGTGATTTGGAGTTCTCAGTCGGCGATATGGTATTCCTTAAGGTCTCTCCAATGAAAGGTGTGTTGAGACTTGGAAGGAAAGGAAAGTTGAGTCCTAGATACATCGGGCCTTATGAGATTCTAGAACGAGTGGGAAAAGTGGCTTATCGGCTTGCCCTACCTATGGATCTGGAAGGGATTCACCCTGTTTTTCACGTATCCATGTTAAGGAAGTACCTTCATGACCCTTCTCACATACTTCACCCTTCTCAGAATGATTCTATCCTAGTAGATGAAAACTTGTCATACGAGGAGATACCGGTGGCTATCCTCGATAGTCAAGTAAAGAAACTCCGATCTAAGGAGATTCCATCCGTCAAGGTTTTGTGGAGGAATCAAACTCACGAAGAAGCCACATGGGAAGCCGAGGCCAACATGCGTTCTAGATATCCGCATCTTTTTACGACTTGAGGTAATTTAAATTCGGAGGACCGAATTTCTTAAAGGGGGTGATAATGTAATACACATGAAAAATAAAATATAAATGCGTGTTTTCAAACTACTGTTACTATTTACGTATATGGTACTGTTCATTTATACAATCAAAATATCAAATACTAGATGTGGTTTGGTCATAAGAGAAAACTAGAAAGAAGTTTGTAGTAGAAAATGACGTTTTATGTGTAAAAATACCCTCAGAGACTAAATTGAAAGGACTGAATTGAAAAGAAACTTAAAGGTTTAAGGTGAAAGGATAGTTTTCCCTTTAAAGTTTCTAAAATTTTTAAGGTGCACAGTAACTGCATTATTAGAAATTTCATTTTCATAAATAGTAAATTGAATATTTTATTAGTGCATAGTGTCAAATAGTACCCTTGACTTTTACTATAAATAGGCCCTTCCATTTCACTTCTAAACTCACACCTTCAACTTCTCTTCTTCTCTCCTTAAGTTTCTCTTGCTCCGACGCTAGGCTTATGAGATTTTGGGCCTTTCCGTTTTTGCTTAGGTAAGGATATTATGCCCTTTCTATGTCTTTCAAATTTTAGAAGTTATTTTCTTAAGTATGCTCTGTGGTTGCGGCTTTGGCCGATCTTCCACATCAGAAAAACTGTCGTTAGCTGTTATTTTGATTCTCTGATTACCGAAATAGAATATAATCTGTGGAGAATACATGTCTAGGAAAGTTCTGGCTAAGGAAAGACCTGGTTTTTAAGTGTGTCCAGTGTGACCCTCCACTCTTTCTTGGGAACTTACCTGGTGTACTCTTTTACAGATTGTATTCTGTAATTCCGGTATGAATAGTACCTGCACGTATGAATAGTGACCGTATGAATAGTACCGTACGTATGAATATTGACCGTATGAATAGTACCCATACGTATGAACAGTATCTGTATGAAAATGATCTTAACGTATTTTCTGTAATCTTTCATGAAAATCTCTGTAGCGGAACACTGAAATTCACCTGCGTACTCTTGTCCGTAACGATTTAGAGAAGTGATACTCGTACGGAATCCAGGTGAGTGAAACGACCCTGTTTTAATAGAGTTTTAGCATTACTGGTGATAAAAAGTATGTCGTAGGACACTCCCAAGATTCATAGGGGGAAATTGGATTCAGAATGACGAATATAATGAGATAATTAATCCAGAAGTATGGATAAGACAAAGCAAGTATCTCATGATGATATGAAATCTGAATCATATAGTTATATACTATACCTGTTATATGGATGAGTATTATATTGTGCTTCTGATTATGATATGAACTGTTGTACTATTGATTGTGATTGAGCGGTACAGTACCCCCTCTCACGGCAAGGCGGAAAACCTGGGTTAAAGGGTGTCTTGACCAATGAGTGTGGAGACAACGATTCCCTCAGTAGGGATATAGCCCGGATTGGTGATAAATCCGTGAGGCGCCCTAGCTAAGAGGATGAGGTTGTGCGTCATGGCGGAAAAATACAAAATTGGTGAGCCGGCCTGTGTGCGCTCTCCGGGATATATTGCCATTGACGAGTACTAGTATCGTTTGTTGAATTGGATGAAATTTTCTTGTATGTAATTTCTAACTATGTTTATTGGTTGAGCTTGAGCCTTCGGATATGCTTGCATGACTGGTGATGTATTTGAATTTTATTAACGCGAGGCCGATTTGCTCACTGAGTTTAAAAGCTCACACTGTTTGTACAAACTTTTTGTTCAGATCAGGTTGCCGCCGAAGTACATCCGCTAGAGGAGTAGATCACGTTGGACCTTCCCGCTGTCGGGTAGGCCCTTCTTTTGTTATACAGTATGTTGCTCTGTAACCGTCTAGGACATCTAGGTCAGGAGTTTGGTATTTGGCTTGTATTTCAGTATGATAATGTGTTTTGTACTGAGGATCTATTATTAATTAAGAAAATCTGATGTATTTTCTTTGTATTTATTAAGGAATGGTATTTTGAGAATATAGAGATAATGACTAACAATTTTACTTGTGGGAAGAATTTATCGAAAGGCTTACAGTAATGGGATATTCATCATTGTGCCGGTCATGTGCCTAGAAAATGGGTCGTGACAATAATCTTCATCATCTTCATTGTTGTCCTCCTTATCTAGATTCTCTTGATCAAAAATTAGAGAGTTTGTTGCTTGTACGAACCCTTTCCACTCCATTGATAAAAAAACTACATTTATAATAGAAAATTTGTAATGAATTGATATGATGTTAAGTGACCAAGTAGTTTTATTTCCTGTTGAGTTTATAGCACTTGCCCACGGTTAACTATCAAACCTCCCCTCCCCCCAATTTAATTTTCTATTTTCTTCCTAGTTATTTGGGATTAAGGGAATTAAACAAATCTCTGCTTGGATTTTTTATGTTTAGGGTTTTAGCAACGGTTTTAACTGTTGTTAAAACTTTCAGCAACAGATCAATAACAATTCTGTTGCTGAAAGTTTTAACAACAGTTAAAACCGTTGCTAAAACTTCAAGCATCCCTCTGCTTTTTTTTTTTTAAGCGGATGATCCACACCCTGCCGGGGGGGAGGGGGGAGGTTTGGTGGTCCTAAGAGTTTACCTTAGGTCTTATAAGGCTAAGTTAGGCTAGAAAAAACTATGGCTTGTATTTAAAATGGACCATCCTAGAAAAACTATGGCTCTAGTACACATAACTCCCCTCTATAATTAAAATCTAGAGAAAACTTCTCTTACATTTTTTAAATACATACATTACACATAACCCCAATCCAGATAATAAATATTAAATATTTATCACGTTATTCTATAAATATAATTTTTTTATGAATTGACGTAATTCCACAAAATTTACAGATTACATTTGCAATTTTGATCAATCTAAATGGATTACGTCCTCTTAGCTATTTTAACCAATAATATAAAATAGTGACTCATTTAGGTTGGTAAATTGTTTGAATTTGTAAATATTTTGACGTTATATCAACGTACTAAAAATATTTATGGTCATAGAATAATAATATATTTAGGTTCATTATTATTGTTGAACTAGAGTAGTATGTGTTTGTATTTTTAGAGGATAATAGAGAAGTTTTATTTAAAAAACAAATAGAGGGCAACTCATTTCAGTTCAGGTCATCTACTGGGACTTTTCATATAGATAAAATAGAGTTAAATATTGAATAATTCATATTTTTAGAATTGGCATCATATGTGGTGTAATCTAAAAATGTAAGGTTTCTGTAGACTGGAAAATAGAGGAGATCAAAAATATAAAAGAGAGGTTGAAATACTTTAATCAATAAGACATTGAGGTAAAATCAGAAATTTGGAAGGGTAATGAATTTTTCTTGGATGAGCGCGTATTTGTTTGCTAAATATATGGAATTCAAAGGAACATATTCAAACTTTGGCTAATTTACAGCCACAAATTGGTGGCTACTAGCATCTATTTTGAAGCATATTACTAAGTTTAGGGATAAACCTAAATCTAGTACGAATAAAAATGGTTTATACCCAACCGAAGGAAGAACTACATAAACCCCAGGCTTCTGCGAATTGAAACCAGAGCAATAACTTCCTTCCACTTCCTTAAAAAAAGTGGGGGGAAGCAAATAAGAGAAAAAGGGTTGATAAATCATATTTAGGATTCGGAGAATTTCACAAAATAAAGAGGATGGCTCGTAGAATGATGTTAATTTCTTTGGTATGCCTCTTGGCTGGGGCAATGTCAGTGGTGAAGGGTGAAGATCCTTATGTGAATTATACATGGAACGTCACCTACGGCACCTTCTCTCCTCTGGGGGTTCCACAGCAAGTGTTGCTCATCAATGGACAATTCCCTGGACCTGAAATCAATTGTTCTTCAAATAACAACATTGTGGTGAATGTGTTCAACATGATTGATGAACCATTGCTTTTCACCTGGAGCGGCATCCAACAAAGGAAGAACTCATGGCAGGATGGTACACTGGGAGCCCAATGCCCTATCCTTCCTGGGACAAACTTCACCTATCATTTCCAGGTAAAGGATCAAATCGGAACTTTTTTCTACTATCCCACCACATCCATGCACAGGGCAGTCGGTGGTTATGGTATGATTCGCGTCTTTAGTCGTTTGTTGATCCCAGTTCCTTATCCTGATCCTGAGGATGAGTTCAATGTTCTCATTGGTGACTGGTACACCAAGAAGCACACAACTCTTGTAAATTTCTTGGATAGTGGCAGATCTATTGGCAGGCCAGCCGGTGTGCTCATCAATGGCAAAAATGCTAATGGCGATGGCAAGGATGAGCCACTCTTCACCATGAAGCCTGGCAAGACCTACAAGTATAGAATTTGCAACGCCGGGATTAAAAACTCCCTCAACTTCAGGATTCAAGGCCATCCCATGAAACTGGTGGAGACAGAGGGATCTCACACTGTTCAGAACATCTACCACTCTCTGGACGTCCACGTTGGGCAATGCTTTACTGTCCTTGTGACCGCTGATCAACAGCCTAAGGACTACTACCTCGTCGCTTCCACTCGCTTTACAAAGCAAGTTCTTACTGGCAAAGGCATTGTTCGCTATGAAAACGGTGCAGGCCCTGCCTCACCTGAGCTTCCTGAAGCTCCTGTTGGTGTGGCTTGGTCTATCAATCAATTTCGCTCCTTTCGGTGGAACCTTACCGCCAGTGCTGCTAGGCCCAATCCTCAAGGTTCATACAAATATGGTCAAATCAACATCACTCGCACAATCCGATTGGCAGGATCAGTTGGCAAGGTACAAGGAAAGTTGCGTTATGCCCTGAATGGTGTCTCCCATGTCGAATCTGAAACACCTCTCAAGTTGGCTGAATACTACGGAATTGCTGACAAAGTTTTCAAGTATGACATTATGTCTGATGTTCCACCGGCCGATTTGCATAGCGTCACCATGGAACCAAATGTCATGAATATCACATTCCGTACCTTTGTTGAGATCATCATTGAGAACCATGAAAAGAGCATGCAGTCATACAACTTGGATGGTTATGCTTTCTTCGCTGTCGCGTGAGTATTCTGTATTCCATGCCCTTTACGTACCTACTGGACTTCTCTCTGCTTTTATGTACTAATTGGTAGTAAAAAGTGACTAATTTGTCTGTATTTTTGATTGTGCAATTAATATGCAGCAACGAGCCAGGAAGATGGTGCCCAGAGAAGAGGAGGAACTACAACCTTCTTGATGCTTTGAGCAGGCATACCATTCAGGTCTTCCCCAATTCTTGGGCAGCCATATTGCTGACATTTGACAACGCCGGAATGTGGAACTTGAGGTCAGAGTTAGCTGAGAATCACTACTTGGGCCAGCAACTCTACATTAGTGTTTTATCCCCTAACCGATCCCTCAGGGATGAGTACAACCTTATGAACTCAACCACGGTTTGTGGCCTTGTTAAGGATATGCCCAACCCACCACCATACTCATCCTAATTGCAATGTCGCTAAACACTGGTTTTCTTGTGCTGTCACAGACTCTTGAGAATGATAGCCAGTAGAACATTGTAATATTAATTTATTGACCGATCGATGACTCGGTTATTGATCAATAAAGTCAACCCTTTTTTGGGACATTGCTACTATTCAGTCAATTTACAATTCTCTTAATTCTACTTCTTATCAGATTGGAACAAAGAAATAAATAGAGTGGCAACTAAGAAGATAACTAAAGGAAGAAAATGCAAATGATAGATAAATTATTTTGTAAGGAAAACTTAAAATAAATTAAAGGTAAATAAGAATATATACAAGGAATAAATAAGATTTAATTAATAATGTATATGTACTTTCATATATCACTAATTTTTATACTGTTTAATAATATGGACCTGGTTATATATATATGGAAATAAACTTAAGGTCAAATTTCTTTGTTATCATGCTTTTCAATTAAAGCATAACAGTTTATGGTTCTCTAATTAAAACATATACAAGTACATAGTATGTAAATAGGAATATACTTATATGCAATTTTTTTTATATCTTTGGTATTAGGTTCTCTAATGAAAATAGAATATACATGTGTAAAATTTTCTTAAAGATCCATTATTCATGCAATGTTGATTATTTTTAAATTAAGACAATAGTTATTTAATTACAGCACGGCAAATGTATATACATTTTTCATGCTCTAATTAAAGAACTATTTACACTTGAGTTCTAATTAGGGTTATCTTTGGTAACTTGGTGGGCAAGCATGGGTGGAGTAAATAAATAAAACTTTGCAACTTGAAGGGCTATTCCTAAAAGTCCTAACAAATTCCTAATTGGAATTAGATGATCTCTTTTAATTGATTCTTTTATCACATTATGATATTTTACATCGTTGAATGGGCCCATTTGAAAACAATTAACTGATGACAAAATTATCAAAGATTGGCATTCCTTATTTCTATTCAACAATATACGAATAGTTCCGTAATTTTGGCTAAGTAATTGTTGAATCTTTGTCTTGCAATAAATAGAATAAAATGGATTGATATTCATGCGATCTGACTCATTATCAGCGATCAATCTTGAACAGGACAGATCATTCCTTTTAATCTTGAATCAAACCATTTGTACTTACTTCAACAAAGGAAGCGCGGGTCTCTTCGATAGAAGAACTTTTTTTGTCTCAATCTCAATTCAAGACTAAACAAGTTTGAACTAATTGAATGGTTGTGTCAGAAATTCCTTGAATTGGTTTTCCATTTCCATAAAGAATATAATTGACAACTTTAAGTTCCAGATTATCCCCTTCCTGCAACAGATCCGGGGAAAAAGTTTTATTAAATTTATACTGTCCGCTATTTCATATATAATTATGGGTCAAACAAAAAAAATACTTTTTCTTAGTAGGTGTGATCTATTGGACATAGATTTATTTTTAAATTTTTTTGATTCCGTAGAATTTTTTTTACTGCTCCAAGTGGTATCAAGATGCCACTGTGTCGGGATATCTTATCCATCTCTCCAGGAAAATAGATATCCCTAGAAAAGATTTTTAATTCAATCCTTTTTTTTTCTTCTCCACTCAAACCAATCCGCCTACTCGACTTCTTATATTGATAGTGATTGGTGTATCTACTCTAATGATACTATTGTTTCGTACTATGTTTAATTGAATGTGATTGGAAAAAACTTAGGTTCAGATGAACGTGATTTATGTTTGGAAGACATTTGAGCAAATATGATTTGACACATAACATAATGTTTGGATGTTAATGTACAAATATGGTCTGAGATATGTAACTACTTAAAATGACATATATTTTATATTTCATTTTTATGTGCCATTATAATTTATTGTTACTTATTTAAATTTAACTTAATCAATATTTTAATAAAGTGAACTAACTTTTATAATTTATTTTTTGATGTACCCTTATTATTTATTGTCACCTATTTAAATCTAACATAATGAATTATATCAATGTTTTGATAAGATGCACATTTTTTTGTTTTTTGTATTTTAATAAATTAATTATGAAGTAAATTAAAAAATTTTAATAAGTGAATTATATCAATGTTTCATAATTGATGTGTGCTGTGTGTCCTCCAAGTATCCTTGCATAAGAGACTTTACCTTACCCTTTACCCTTTACCATCATTTCAAGCAACTTTACCAAAGGTTTTACTAAAGCTCTCATAGGCATATTTAGGGATGACAATTTTCACCTAAACTCAACTGAATCGGCCCAAACCGACCTGTTCAGGTTAGGTAAATCAACATTTGACTGAGGAATAGGGCGGGTTTGGGGATTCCCAGAATATGCAGTCACGAGTTCGGGGCTGGTTCTGTTCAGCATCTTCCTTACCCCGAACATTATATAATATATATATATATATATATATATATATTATATAAAATATATATACACATAATACATATATATATATATATATATATATATATAATATAAATAAAGATATCAGACATTTAGGGATTTGGGGTTTGCTTCATTATTCAATCTTTCAACAGTTCAACTTTCCTCCTCTTTCGACTTCATTCTTTCGGTCTTAAGAATGGTAGAATCTAGAGATTCTAGATTTGCCTCCTTCGGCCATTCCTCTATTCTCTCGTGAGATCTCGTCGGCCATCGCCCCTCCTCTGCTGCTACTTGCCATTCCTTTCTTCTCTTGTGATCTCATCGACCTCGTCCCTTAATTTGCTGCTACTCGCCATTCCTTTCTTCTCTCGTGATCTCGTCGGCCGTCCAGTAATGTCCTCTTTTTCTTCTTCTTTTTTATTCTCTTTAACTTTTAAGGTGAAATGTTTATGGTTGTTCACTCTTCTAAGTTCCCTTCATTTCTAAGTTTTTTTCATTATAGTTCTGAATACGGCCTATACACTGTTGTAATTGTTGTGCAATTTTTTCTTTTTCATTTTCAACTCTCTCTATATGGATTTCGAGAGATGGAAAACATAAGGTAATTGGAGTTTATGGGCTCTGGGAAATACAAGTTGCTATAAATATTTAAATCCCAAACACTAAATATCTGAACCCAAAGATTTTCAATTTTTAGTCCTGATGGAATTTATTTCTTCTTTTAATTTAATATACGAACTATAAGGTAACTGGAGACTGGAGTAAGATTTTATGTAATTTATTCATTTTAATTGCTAATGGGCAACTTTATTCTCGCTTTTCATTTTTTTTGGGTTCCTAGAATCCTAATTTTCAGTTGATCCAATTTAAATTTTCTGTCATCTTCATGCATCAATAGATTAGGATATCTACATTTAGATAATTGCTTCTGTAATTGTATTGTATTATATTACAAACGGCTTGGTAGCATTGAGGCTCAACTTTTGCATTTCGTGTGTTTTAGTTCTCTTTAGAGCTGAGTGGTTTAGTCCTGATGGAATTTATTTCTTCTTTTACTGAAAGTGTTTATAAACCAAATTATCTTAGTTCATTTAGGATTTGGTTCTTTTACTGAAAGTGAACATCATTTAGGATTTGGTTTGGCTTATTATACTAATAGGACTTTTTTTAATAGTTTTAATAGTTTTTTTAAAATGGAAGATGCTTCAAATAAATGTTCAATGGATAGTAGCAATGAAGTAAGTAAAGTGGGTGATAGTTCTACACCAACAACACAAGCAAATGAATCAAGAGAGGAGACACAAGTGCAAGATGATGAAGAAGGAGATTCAAAGCTTAGAAGTGTAGTGTGGCAGCATTTTATTAGGCTTCAAGTTCATAGAGAGAAGTGTAGTGTGACAGCATTTTATTAGGCTTCAAGTTCATGGAGAGTGGAAGGCCAACTATAATTATTGCTCCAAATTGTTAGGAGGAAACACGAGGAATGGGACAAAACATTTGCATAGTCATCTTGATAGATGTAAGAGAAAGGGAGTGAAGGATTTGCATCAAACAATTTTGACTAATAAATTTTTCCAAAGGGAGAGGGCAAGAGTTGAAAGCTGGCATATTTGAACAAGGAGTTTCAAGGAAAGAATTAGCTAGATGATCATTATGCATGAATATCCTCTTAGCATGGTTGAGCACATAGGAGTCAAAAGATATTCCAATTCTCTTTAACCTTTATTCAAAATGCCTTCTCGCAATACTATGAAAGGTGACATCTTGAATATTTATGATGTTGAAAAATCAAAAACAATAAAGATGTTAGAGAAAAATGAAGGTAGAGTTGCAATCACAACTGATATTTGGACTTCCAACTAGAAGAGGGGATACATGGCTATCACAATTCACTTTATTGATAGCTCATGAATACTACAAAATTGAATATTAAGGTACACTTTTTAGTTTCATATGCTAAAATTTAATTAATTACATTTTAGAAATTATATGAAATATCAATTAATTTACTTCAAACTTTATTGTTATTTAAGTTTGTTTATATCCCTTGCCTACACACGAGTGATGTGTTATGTGAAGCATTGATTGATACTTTATTGGATTGGAATATTGACACAAAGTTGTCCACAATAACTTCAGATAATTGTTCCACTAATGATGCTTTAGTGCAATTATTGTTGGATAAGTTGTAACTTGAAAAATTAATATGTCATGGACGTTTGTTTCACATGTGTTGTTGTGCATATATTATGAATCTTATTGTGAAAGATGGACTAGAGGTGATTAAGGGAGGGATTGAAAAGATTCATGATAGTGTGATATATTGGGGTGCGACACCTGAAAGAGAGGAAAAGTTTGAAAAAACTGCTAAACAATTGCGCATTCCTTTTACTAAGAAATTAATTTTTGATTGTCCAACAAGATAGAATTTAACATTCTTAATGCTTCAAGTTGCTATAATGTATAAAGATGTTTTTGTTCACTTGAAATAATGAGACTCTAAGTACAAGATATTGCCTAGTGAAGATGAATGAGAATTAGCAAAAGATGTTTGCAAACAGTTGGAGGTTTTTATAATGTTACTAAATTATTTTCAGGAACAAAGTATCTTACAGCCAATATGTAGTTGTATGAGGTTAATGATTATATTCATATACCATTAACTAAGTATTCCCCTTAATTACATAAGGTTTATATTTATATTACCTATCTCTTAGCCTAATTCTTACTTCTTTTTCGCAAGTTTGGGAAGAACAACAAAAACATTCCAATAAATGGCCAAAATAATGGAAAGCATTAAGAATAAGATAGGTGAACATGTAATATTAATTCCCAAAGAGATAAGAGTTTGAGAAACAATCAAATCCTACTCCAAACAAGGGTTCAAAGAAATTCTAGAGATGGAATTTAGCTACACATATCAGCAAAGACAAAAATTAAAATATCAAATAGAGAAAACATGGTGGAAATAGAGAGAAAAGTGGAAAAAGAACTCCAAAACCCAAGTGGGTAGGCTTCCTCCTTGCCTAAGTGATGAACATGTCGCCTATGCGATGGGTGGCAGAGAGCTACACCAAATTCTAATGTTCAGACAACAACTTGGATTCTTCTTTTGGCTTTTTCCTTTGCTTTTGAGTTTCCAAACTTCTTTATCTTCAAATTCCTCCTCATTTAGACCTAAAACACAACATAACAACAAATTGCAACTTGAAGCATACATTAACTGGCTACGGATCTAAGTTTCTTCAAATTCCTCTTCATTTAGACCTAAAACACAAAATAACAACAAATTGCGACTTGAAGCATACATTAACTGGCTACGGATCTAAGTTTCTTCAAATTCCTCTTCATTTAGACCTAAAACACAAAATAACAACAAATTGCAACTTGAAGCATACATTAACTGGCTACGGATCTAAGTGAACATCAAGTCTTCCAGCATGCATAGCAATTAACAATCAACTTAATCAAATAGATTATTATTTGGTGTCAGTATGACATATTCCTTTCAGCTTACCCCTCCTCCAGCATTCCATCCATCACTTCCAATTGATGTTCCAATTCCATCCATCTAACCTGCTGGAAGTTTGCTTGAATTTGGGTCACTTAATGACATGGTCATGCTCTTTCCTTGAGCCTAAAAAAGATGCTCACTTTTGAGTTTTGACTATAAGAATCTTTTATTGAGAGTCAAATTTCACTGTAACCTTAGTGCAACAGATAACTATAACCCAACGGAGATATTCCTTCAAGGGACTTACTCAACATCTCAATGTTTAACCAATAATATATAGCTCATTATTGTTTCCCTTTGTTGACTTTACGGTTGTTCTCTCTTGCTTACCATGGCCCTTTTGGGTAATTGAGATGATCCTGGTGATAATAGTAAATTTCCAAAGATTAAAGAATCTGGATCATGACCCCTTTTTACTACAGTTTTCCCAACTTCTAACTTTTAACATCTTCACAGTACAATGAAGATTATGTATAATCTCTCTCATCCTCTAACTATTAAGATGGTTTTGCGGATGCGGCAGGGACTGTATCCACATCACCCCGCAATTACGGGGTGAATTCTGAATAGCGTGGTCTGGTGCCAAATCTGCTTATATGTGATTGTGTGTGATTGCCAAGCGACTATGTGACGCTGCGAAGGGTGATTATAGCAGAGCAAAGATAAGCAGAGTGAGTCGCTTGGGGCATAGGCATGGAGTTGATACCACATTCTCTGTTCTACTCGAAGACTTGCAGAGTTACAGTTGGCTGATTATAGCAGAGCAGGAGGAGGAGCGCATAATTTATTTGATTTAGTGTGTGGTTTGATTCATGGCCTCCGATTTGGGGCATTTGGCTATGAAATGAAAATCATAAACGGAGAGAGAGAGAGAGAGAGGGAGAGAGGGAACAAGCAAAGAAGAACAGAGCAAGCGCAGAGAGAGTTGAGAAGTGAGAAGAGACACGGGATAATGGGCACCGACATTTGGATAAGGATGTAAAGTACAAATTTGAAGAATTAGAAAAATAAGTTAATTGTGATATGGAGGGACGATATTTGGCAAAAGGAGGGAAATTAGGAAAAAAATTGAAAATATAAGTAAAAAAATTTGAAAAAGAAAATGAAGGCAGAAAAAACTAACAAGAATTCTGAGAAATGAAAAGTATTTTAATAGAAGCGAGAAAGAATGACAAAAAATACAAATTTAATGAAAAAATTATATTAAAATTTTATTTATTTATTAAATAAATATAAATATCAGATCTAATGTGGCTTATATATATAAAAGATTTATAATAATTATATAACAATCGCAATCGCAACCACAATTTAAAATCATGCTATTAACATCTTCACTGTACTAATGAAATGGCTCGTTGTGAGCAATCTTTACTTTAAATTTCGGCAAATTATTCTCAAGAATTTGAACTGTTTTATGAATATGGAATTATTACTATAGTATGGTACAAAACTTTAAGATTTGGTGAAATGAGTCCCATCTTCTATATTTCAAATTATATGTTTTGCAATAATCTGTTGGAGGTTAAAGGCAACGGGCCCCAATACTAGAGCAACTGCCAAGAACTCACGTCGGCATAAAGTTTCAGAATTTCTAGCTATTCCACCAATGAAAAAAACCAAGTAGATTTTGGTTCTGCATATCAACGTTGATATGCTCAGAGCTATAAAAATAGCAGACAACGGGAATAAACAAAACAGTGAGAGAGAGAGAGAGAGAGAGAGAGAGAATGAACAGGGAGATAGAGAGACAGGGGAAGAAAATCAACAGGGAGAGAGAGAATCGAAAATGGCTGAAGTTTCTTAGCTATGAGTTTTTTGGTGTGCCACAGGGAGAGAAGGGGCAGGAGAAGACAAGGCACTAGATCTGGCAAGATCCAACAGCTGGCGTGCCAACAACAGAATGTAGTTGGGGCATCAAACACAGAGGCTTCGGACTCTAATATATATACACATATACAATAATTAATATGTAAGTCTACCTAAATAAAATTATTAGCACTTTATATATATATATATATATTTGCGCTAACAGTGGTAAGATCTGGTTTTTTTTTTCTTTTTTGCTGCTTCTGCAATTGCTGTTTGGCAAGGCATTTTGGCTTTGCAGGCAATAAAATTCAGAAAGTTGTACAGCTGTAAAACAGTGAAATTTTTCTCTCTTCTTATATTTTAATCACTAAAACAGGTATTGGAAGTGTCTTACAACTTTCTTATTTTGGTTTATGGTGGTCATGTTGGATTTTTATTTTTTGATTACTCTCTTTGGCAGGTGCTGCTAACTTTCCAAGTTTTCCTTCTCTATGTAATGTTTCTGTGAGTTTTGTAGCTTAAATTGGAATCTTATGCAAGTAGGCAACATGCATATTGAAATAATAGTATTTGTTCAAGTCTAAGAGCATTTATAGTTGTCGTTATTAAATTTAAGAACTGATTCTTATTTCGGTTCATCACTGTAGTTCACAACACTGGCTGCCACAAGTAAAAATAGTTCTTATATAAGAATCGATTCTTATGTAATAATAAAATAATCAACTTACAATAAAGTTAGTAGAGAGTAATAAATGTTAAAATAGTAGAAAATTAATTATGAGACCCATTTATGAGTTTTTAAGTAGTTTACTACTAGAGTGGAGAGTTGCTTAAGATGATGTGGTATTGTGAAACCTACAATAAGAAACTAAGTGAGATTCACCAATGTAAATACTCTAAGAGCCTTGTCTATGTCTTAATCTCTTTCACTATTCATACAACATCTTTTCTAACTATACTGATTGAGACTATGTGGAATAACATTGATGAATGTTTTAATCACTGATATTGTGACGAAAATTTTTACACAAGTTTGTCAGTAAAATGCTCGTCATTAATTTTTGATGGCACATTAATTTAGTAATGGATTTGTGATGAAAAATCAATCACTAAAATTAGTGATGGATCTTGTGACAGATTTTTTGTCACTAATTAGTTTAGTGGCATAATTTCCATCACAAATTCTTTATTAAAAACAATTTTATTGACGGATGACTTTTTTTTTTGGTAGTTTCGTTTTTTCTAGTAGTGTGTTTGGGGTGTCCAAAAAAAGCTTCGCATTGAAGAAATTTGCCCTCAATTTGATAGTGTGGCAATAGGCATTGGTATTGTTGCACAATTTCAAACATGGGCAAACGAATAGGCCACACGCAACTAGGATGTGAAGAACAACCAAGGTTGGTAAAGCTTGTCTTTGGAAGATATAAAATAAATTTAGACGTTGTCACATGCTCAAATAGCAGGGGTGCTATCGGCGTCAAAATTCGAGATTCGGATGGTGACTTGATCCAGATGAATTCCTCTTATTCAAGAAGTTAGTCTCCTTAAAAGCCTTGGCAGTGAAAGAAGGCATTCAATCTGCATATGATCTATGCTTAAAAAATGTGTATTGAAGGAGATTCCAAATGATGTAGGCTATCAAGAGTATATCCTTGGATCCCTCATATCTGCAACTCATAGCGAGAGATATTCTTAACATCTCTGGGGACTTTAATTTCGTTAGTTTTTCATGATTCCCTAGATGTGCAAATTCTGTTGCACTTTGTTTAGCACAATTTGGTAAAATTATATCCAATACCCAAACCCAATATTTCTACCATATGTAGTATGACTCTATTGATGCTTCTTAATACAGTTTTTAAGAAAAAAAAAACCGAGTTCTGAATATTTTAATTCAATGAATAACAATTATGTGCCTGAATATTTTACAGCTCCATATATCATATCATAATTGCTTTAGATTATACCATATAATCTTGCACAATATATTAAAAATCTACAACAAACAGAATCTTCTCAATAACATGCATTATAAATAGTGAAAGGTAAGGTACTTATTTTTCTTATTTTAAACGTTGAAAGAGCCTTTTTTTTTTTTTTCCCTTTTCAAGTAACTTAAGAAGTGTTATTTCGTAACTGCTGTTTATTAGCATTTCCCTATAAAATATATAATACTGATACGGTTAAGAGCACAACAAAAGAACACAGTTCTATCCCAATTCTTAACCAATGCATCACCTTGTTAAACAACTAAAGGTGTTGCTTTGATACATCACCTTTTTATGTTTTTGAAATAGCAATAATATTGAGTTAAACATAGCAAGATCACAACCGTCAACTAGGACAGGGTTGGAATGTCAAGCCAAACCACAATTCTATCAACTATAGAACAGATCCTCTACAATTGGTGGCACTAACTGCAGAGAACAGTTCAATCGGATGGCCACGATTGAAAAGAAAAAAGTTGTTGTACCTTTTAAAAAAAAATTTGTCCATTTAATCATATTCATCTGATCAAAATCATACGGTCAAAATGTAGAACTACCTTTTGCAATTGGTGCCACCAACTACTGATGTTCTGTTCTCAAATTTAATTGGGCCATAATGGAATAGATTTGATGGATATTCATCATCCATAATTACCCATCAAATTGAACTCAATTTAACCTTATTTATGAAATCCATAAATTTAATGAATCAGATTAGGCAGATAATTCAATGGATGAAATTATGAATCACAAATATCAATTGCCTCCCTAATTGATATAGGTTATGTCATTGTGCTATTCACCAATAGTCCTTACAAGAGCATGAGTCATCATCAAAATGATGGAAGCGATTTCTGTCCCTTACAATGATTTTCCTATGATATAATTTGGCAATATACTTAATGGCCAAATGACAATCCTCACACACTCGAAGGTTCTTGAAAATCCTGATAGGGGTTCCAGGAGGAGTTGCAAGAATCCCAAAAGCAATAGCTAACTTCTCACTGTGAGTGGCTAATGGATTCTGTTTCTCCTGTTCATCAGAATACTGTGTGGTTGAAGTTGTTAAGGGCTCATGTCCAGCACAGTGAAGTCTATAAAGAATTTCATCCAGCATTTCATATATCTGAGAGGAGTTTGGATGGGATCTATCTCCAGAAACGAATTCATAAACTGCATTATCAACTTCAATTGAGCTACTTCCGGGTACCTTGTGAATATTTGCATTCTTCATCATCCTTCTCAGACTCACCACCTTGTCCCATTTCATTGCTTGGGAATATATATTTGACAAGAGGACATAATTCCCATCCACATGAGGCTCCAATTCTAGAAGATTTACAGTAGCTTCCTCTGCTAGTTCGACATTTTTGTGGATTCTACAAGCTCCTAGAAAGGCCCTCCACACTATGGCATCTGGTGCAAAGGGCATAGTCCTTATAAGCTCCATTGCATCTCGAAGCCGCCCTGCTCGGCCAAAAATGTCAACCAGACAGCCATAATGTTCAATCTTAGGAGCAATTCCAAAAGAAGTACTCATTGATTTGAAATACATCCATCCCCTCTCAACAAACCCAATATGGCTGCATGCAGTCAATACACCAATAAAGGTGACATCATTTGGTTTAATTCCTTCATTTACCATCTTGGTGAAATATTCTAAAGCAAGATCGCCAAACCCATGATTTGCAAGACCCATGATCATGACACTCCAAGTAAAGACATCCTTCTCGTTCATGCTCTCAAATATCCTCAGTGAATTATCTATGTCCCCACACTTGGCATACATGTCTAGAAGAGAGGTCCCCAGCTTCATGTCCATTCTATTTATCCCATAATTTCTCTCAATGTACTCATGGATCGTTTTGCCCACTCCTAAGGCACCAAGATTCCCACAAGCATTCAGGACACTGATTATGGTGATCTTATCAGGCACTATATTAGCTAGCTGCATATCATGAAACATCCTCAATGCCTCGTTAGATTGTTGTCTTTGTTCACCGGTGGCGACGTCAAACGGTTTTCGGGATGCCCACACATCACCAAGGGAGGCATACCCATGAATGATGGTATTCCATGAAACCAAGTCTCTCTCAGGCATTCCGTCGAACAGTTCACGTGCCATTTTGATCTCCCCGATTCTAACATACTCAGCCAACAGAACGTTATAAGAAACCAAGTCTGGTTCTTCCATGTAATCCAACACCTTACCTGCATACTCTATGAAACCACATCTTGCGTACATTTCAATAAGCGCAGTTTGGACATACAAATCGGAACAAAACCCAAGTTTCACCACAAGGGCATGTACCTTTAGGCCGTTTTCGCCATCCATCAACCTCCCACACGCTTGAAGAACCAGCGAGAGGCTGAAACTATCGAGTAAAACGTTGTCGTGAAGGCGCATTTGGAAGTACAGGGTCAGAGATTGTTGAGGCTCTTGAGCGTTCAAGTAAGCGCGCATCATGGTGTTCCAGATGAAAGAGTCGGGGTGGGAAAAGGAATCGAATATGGAACGAGCATAGTGCAGATGGGTATGAGGAGAGGAGATTGAAACGACAGCGTTTAAGAGCTTGGCTTGGAGGAAGTTGTCGTGGAAGAAGAAAGAGGTTTTGATGTATAAGGCGTGGAGTTGAAGGATGTGTGTGTGGCTGGTGGCGTTTTGAAGAAGAGACGCGATTCTCTGCTCTATGGCCTTTCTGGTGTGGCGTTGGAGGAGATGCTTAGAGAACAGTGGCATCGTAACAAAAGAAGTAACAATTACAATTATCGACTGTTTTTCTTGTGCTGTGGTTTGTTGTGGATCAAAATTCAAACCTAGCATGTCATTAGAAGAAAATTGCTCTATTTTTGGGATACTGAGGGAAAAAAAGAAAAGAAAAGAAAATGAAGACTCTGTTTGAGAGAGCAAGACTTGTTAAAACATTTGACCACCATTAAGAATCGATTACTTAATGTTTTTACCGTCCGACTTAGATCATAGGTTTTCAAACCAGTCCGATCATTGAATGTGATGAGTTAATATATAAAGTTTATTAGAATAATTTTCATGTGAGTCTTATTAAGATAATTATTAAAAAAATTTATATATATATATATATATATATATATATAAATATATAGTGTATGATAGTACTCTTATATGTCCTTCTCATTCTTAATGAACCCATACAAGACAGGAGCTATAAGATGCAAGAGAAGTGTTGTGCTGCACACCACCTGAGAACATAAGAATTATCATTCAAGACTACAATTTTTACACTATCCTCAATCACATCTCAGGCACAGGAGAAAGCGATATCTTACATGATGGAACGAACGGGACAGGGGTAGAAAAAGAGGGAGAATGGAAGCAATCAAACACTGGAAAATGGAAGAGAGAATCAAAGGAAGTAAGAGTTGCGATATATTTCTTTTAGTCCCACATCGACGAAATATGCTTAAAAAATGAGCTTACTCTTTGTTTATTTTTTTTTATTTAAATTCTCTCAAAAAGATAGGCAAAGTAAAGTAAAGGGGCCTATGAATATTATAAAAATATATTTTTCAAATAAGTCTACCATTTTCTAAAATTGCCATTTACATTTGCAGATTGCTTAAATTCTGATTCTCATCTGATTTTGTTTGTTGGCTCCGCTGGAATATATCATGTTAATTTCATTAATAGCATAAAAGAGTAAACCAATATCTCAATTAAACTAGTTAAACAATCTACACTGATGCACTGTTCCTAATGGCTTATAGTATCCTTTTCCCCTTTAATTAGTATGCTTGTAATACTTTAATGATGAAATACATAAATAATATATATATATATATATATATATATATATATATATATATATATATTGAAAAAACGAAAAGGGTTGGCGAAGTGATATGTGCAAAACTTATTTGATGAACTAACTTATTATTCTTTTTCTTTTGGTCATCGCTGAACTAACTTATTTGGTTTACTTATTTGATTAATGAGAATTTAAACAACAGCGGGCCAGGCTTGAAATCCAATCATTCTCAGGCCCGTCCATGAAACAACAATTATGAACGATGATTCTATATTAGTACTATTCTATATTATTTTGATTACTGATCTGAAAAGTATTTATCATTTTATATTGACAACTACCAGATGATCAAACATAACGGTTTTAGGTTCAAGTTTTATGAATGAAGAAAAGCAAAGTTAAAAAAGCTTGTTTGATTTTGATTTTTGATTTTTTATGTTTAGAACAATTTTGTCTACTTGTTTTCAAAATAAGTTCTGAGAACAAAAGAACAAAAAAAATTTTTTTTTTTGAATAATTTTTTTTAGAAATCTTTTTAAAAATGAAAAATAGAATTATTTGTTTGAAAATTTTATTTCAAAAACAAATTAAAAATAAAAAACAAAAATATATTAGGGAGAGAAGAGAGAGGAGAGAGAGAGAAGAGGGAGAGAGAGGAGAGAGTGCAAAGAGAGAAGATGAAGAGAGAGGAGAGAGTACAAAGAGAGAAGAAAGGAGAGAGGAGAGAGAAAGGGGAAAGAGAGAGAATAGAAAGAGGAGAGGGTGAGGAGAGTGAGCAAATCACAAAATTATAAAACTGTCATTAATAAAAACATAAAATATCAGTTTAGAACATCTAAAAGTTGTTATGGTCATTGTTTTTGGAACCGGCCCGGTATTGACCCGGGCTGGCCTCCAGGTCATTGGGTCATTGGTTCAACTGCCGAGTCATCGGATCAATTGCTGAACCGGATAAATAAATTAAAAAATTAAAAAATTAAAAATTATATATATACCTATATATCTTTACAACTAAATTAAAAAAAAGTAAAATAAATAATTTATATGTAAATTTCAAACTTTAAAGTCATACATATCTATAATAATTCAAATATAAAGTCATAAATAATATCATCCAAACATAATAATATGACTAAGATGCAGAACATTAGTTTTTCTCAAGAATGCATATTTGAATTTCTCAATCAAATTTAATGACTTAGATCATGAAACTTTTGTTGTAAAAATTGTGTTATAAAAAGCTTTTATATTTGTCGACTTAATCTAGTTTTATTTTTTCTGAAAATAATTTTAATTTAATTTATTTTGTGCCTATTTGATCATATGAGAATATATAAGTTATAAAATTGATTGGGTTAGTTTCAAAAATTAAGGGATTGTTTCAAAAAAAAAAAGATAATAGAGCAATAATAAGTTAAAATTTTTCTAAAAAAAAAAAGAGAGAGAGACTCAGGCCAACTGAGTCTTGGCCAGGTTGATTGCATTCGGGTCAAAAAGTGTGACTTGAACTGGTCCCAACCCTGGGTCCCAAGTCAACTTGCCGAGTCGATTTGGGTCCCAAAACTATGGTTCTAGTTTTATTATTTTTAAAACGCCCATTATGTTTTTCTATTTTTAAAAACAACTAGACAAAACACTTCTTTCAAATAGTTTTTTTGTTCTTTTGTTTTTAAAAACATAAAATTGTTTATAAAAAAGCTAAATCAATGGTTCTCGCCACGTAGTTGCCAAATAGCCCAAAATTAAATCTATGGCAAATTCTACAGCACAGTGATCCTTAAGTCATTCTCTCACGTGAAGCCTATACTTCTATCACTAAATTAGTTGTTTGGACACAAAAACACTCATTACACTAATTACAATAATTACAAACACGGGGGGTTGTGGATAGAAAATAAAATCATGCAACCAGAAATGCAATAAAACAATATCAGAATAGGTTGCATAATCAATCTATGGTTTTCCTGAATGTGTATCTATCCTCATTCTCATCTTGGAATTAAGTTCAATTCTGCCTATCACTTGGTTATCAAGAATATTGTCTAGAAAACCTTCTAGAGCTAGATATCATCCTAGTCATGGTCTAGAAAACCTTCACTAATCAATAACCAAGCAAAATCTCATATAATTTTAACCAAGATCATGTATGATAACCACGTACACAAGTCATTTTCATCTCGCTCACTGAATCAACCAATGACAGTAAGTAGAATCCTCAAATACGACAATAAAATCACTAAATAAGCCTATGTAAGTCTAACCAGCACAAACATAAAGCATAAAATAGAATAGGCATAAATAAGATGAAACATGGAACAAAATAGAAATGGACTTATTTGATTGACCAAGAATTCAAGATACACTCTTCAATTTATCCAAAGACTGATTACACAAGAGTTTTTAGCCCTCTATGATAGAAGGAAAGAAAAACACTACAAAGATGCCTACGATTCTAAGAGCAAAAGAGAAAATTATTCAGTCTCAAACTCAAAATTGATACAAAATTACAATTTGAAGGAATATTTTGTTTTAATACTTTCTAGTTGACTTTTGCTGGCCCTTTTTCTTTTCACTTTTCTAATTGGCCAGCTTTTTTTCTTTGCTTTTACGGGTTATTTTCATGGAATGGTGGCTGTAGTTGGGAGCTTTTCTTGGAATTCAGATCTAACTTAGACAGTTTGCACACTTTCAGAAAGGTATGGCAGCAAGAACAAACTGATTGCATGCTAACAGCAAAACATTTTTTGCAGCAGGGGGTCCCACATCTAGTCATCATCCCATTCAGTACAATTCTTCTCTAATTAGTGCACAATCAGCAGAATATGCCACATTAGCATCCAAGTCATCATCTCATGTCCATGTAAGCACAAAACTCCCCAACTAATTAAATCTGCATGATTAACAAAATGATTAATTTGGATCTTTGATCATTCAATGCATAAAAATCAAAAATTAATTCAAATTCAATCAATAATTGATTGAGACCTAAATAATTGCAAAACATCATATAATTAGAGAGTTTTCATGATTAAGTATGCAATATTACTAAGTTAAGAGAGGAAATTAACATAGAAATGTGTGATATCAGTCAAATAGGCCCTTTATCTTTGTCATTTGATCCCACCCAACCAATTAGTCAAAGACTAGTGAATTTTCAAACATCATTAAAAAAAAATTCAAGCAAGTATTCTAATTAAGAATTAATCAAATTAAATCCATGTTATTGAGATAATCGACATTCTACTTCTATAGCTTAATAGTCTAGCTTACATTTTTCAAGATAACAGTATTATTTTATCTTAATCCTATTTGAATTGATACCTTTTTCTTGAATTTTCATCTACTAATCAAAGAATTTATAGGAGTTAATGTTGGTTGGTTCAAATAATTTGATATTTGTTTTTTCTTTCTTGCAGTTTAAATTTGGTAAATAAAGATAGAAAATTTGTGATGGAAGAGTTTTTTCATCTATATGATCGATCAATCCAACTTGAATTAAGCTAAGTTTAATAGATTTTCACATACCAATAATTCCAACAGAAAAGAAACAACTTATGGGAAGAAATGGATAAATTATAATCACTATAACAATATGAAAGTATAGTGATGAAAAAAATCTGTAGTTATACAATTGCTAAATGTCAGCAACAAAATTCCCAAAAAATGGCAATGGATTGGTTCTTTATCAAACAATTTATAGGAACTAATGTTGGTTGGTTCAAATAAGTTGATATTTGTTTTTTCTTTCTTAGTTAAGCCTTTTGTTTAAATTTTGAAAATAGAGATAGAAAATTTGTGTTGTAAGAGTTTTTTTCATCTATATGATCGATCAATCCAACTCGAATAAGATTAAGTTTAATAGATTTTCAAATACTAATAATTCCAACAGAAAAGAAACAACTTATGGGAAGAAATGGATTAATTACAATCACTATAACAATATGAAAGTACAGAGATGAAAAAATCTTTAGCTATACAGTTGCTGAATGTCAGCAACAAAATTCACGAAAAATGGCAATGGATTGGTTCTTCACTGATAACTAGTTGCTATTTTTCAAGCCACAACAACAAAAATAATTTGATGCCAAAAATATATTGCTAAAACTTCAATGACAGATTATCTGTTATTGGAGGGAAACCAAGTAACAACAAAGAAAGTGTCACGAACTAATATCTGGGCATGTGACCAACACTACATAGGGTGTTTCCCCTACACCATAAACATAAGTTTCCTAACTCTTGATCCCCATGCAATATGAAACATGCATGATCACCTATAAGTAATTAAACAATGCTAAAATTCATAGACATGCTATGATAGCAACTCCCTACATGCAACCTTACCTTCCTAGATGTCCTATTTGACTATAAAGCTTACAACAACAACCGATTTACCAACTGATGAGCTTCGACCCCTAAAACAAGAGGGGACCAGAAGCCTCGAACCTACTACTCCTTGGGTTGCTGTTATACAATGTACTCAAACTTGCAAAATGCAACAAGAGAATGAGATAAACATCTTAGTGAGTATATACTATGTGAACACACAGGGTACTCCAAATTGCTCACGACAATCTCGACCTTCAATTGGAACAAATCCTTAATACCCATCCATGCGTATCAATACTAAAGTTGATGACTCCGAGACTAAGGCAATTTACTAACTCTCAATCCTAAGGCCTATAATACTTCTAAACCCATAGGTTAGTAGTACCTCTAAGCCCGTAGACTGATAATATCTCCAAGCTTGAAGGCCAATAGTCTCTAGGGCATTTCAATCATGAAATGCACATGCCAGGTCCAAGCTACATCAGGGGACTCCTCATGCACATGCCTCAACATACAATACTCACGCACCCTAGTAGCATTTACCACGATAATTGCAATCACAAGTATATTAAGTATAAACTCACAGAGCAAGTTCATCACAACTTTTAAGTAAATTCGAGCCTTAAGACCACTCTAAAGGATTTGGTCCATATGCCATACTAACTCTCAACCCGTAGGCCATAATGTCTCCCGAACCACTGGACTTTGGGTATCTAACAAGAAAACACAATGCAAGTTTATAAATACCATTCCAGGCAACATATACCAAATAAACTTCATCACAACCATATAGGTTAATACAAATATAAAACAATCCAATAAGGATAATACCTCCATAGCCCACAAGCCATAATAGTCTCTTGGCCCGAAGGTCGATATAGTCTCTTGGCAAAAGGCCATAATAATCTCTCGGCCAAAGGCCAACATATAAATATATGAATAACTCTTGACTTATAGGTTGATATATCTCTTAGCGCATAGGCTAATATAACTCCAGCCCAAAGGCTATATATATATATATATATATATCTCCATGGGGACATCAAATCACCCTGCAAACAATTCAGTCACCACACAAGCACACACATAAATTACGAGTTACCTAACCCGAACACAAGGATCCCTAACAATTCTTTTATAAGGCATAAATTATCTCATACTCCTAATATCACTCAACCAAGTAGGATCACGCTACCCCCAAGCAAAACAACACGCAAAGTGAAAAAAAAGACATACCACACAAGAAAGGTCTTCCCAGCCCTGAGGCCAATTGTTTTACCATTCCCTAACCTGAAGTCATAAGTTCTTTAGCATAAAGCCATAATTTTAAAATAGGCAAGAAGCCATGCCATCCCCATTACACATAAACCATATGCAAGAGAACAAACCATTGTGAATATTCATTACAAAATGTAAACAAGGTATTCGTGTTTCGCAAATAATGACCATCAAGAAAATCCCATGAACAACCTCTCTCCCATTTCTACAACGTTTCTTCATTCCTATGGTAACCTAAATAGGTTTCCAAATATTCAAATTAAATTACTAGCACATACTCATGCACAGAATAATTGGCATAGAATAAATAAAAACACAAAGGCTAGGTTAAACAAAGCCTCCAAATCTCCATAATTTTGTTCATAACAAATCATAATACATAAGTTCTATAATGCAACTTAAAAGGTGTGAGAGATACTCCAAGAATGAGCTAGTTACTTATATAAGAGAGGACCCATTTCTATATGAAAAGGCCACAGTCCGATCCCCCAAACAACTCCCAAAGCTCCTGCATACCAAGCCACAACAACACCTTAACTTTGAACTACATAAAGAGTGTGACAATCCATGGAGCTGGGGTGCCACCATGCAGCTCATGACCTCTCCCTTGCTTAAGGCTATGATGCCTAAGGCAAGCAATCCCTCGGTATGCTTGGCACCCAGCTTTACACAATAACTAGATACATGATTTTTCACTCTTTTCCACTCCATTTCGTCAATTTCTCCTAGTTTTGGATTCCTATAGTTTGTTCCAACATAGATAGGTGATTTTAAACCAAACATAAGCCCCAACCCTCAAGCAAACATCCCCTAAAGGTATAGGGTTCTTCATTTTCTAAATTCAAAGAAAAGAACACAAAACCCTAGCATACATATACTTAAGCTTACGAAGCCTTAGTGTTGCCACCAAAACTCCATAAAAGCTAAAGAATTCAGTGAAAGTGTGGCCTCCTTGAAGATGTGTGGGTTGGGAGTATGGGAAGTGAGGCACGATAGAGAAAAAAGAGCATTTGGGCATGTGGGAATATGGGAAAGCTAAGGTTGTGTATAATAGGTGTGTAGCACAATTTAAAATGGCCATTTTGCCCTTTCTTATAGGAAATAAGAACAATTGTAACCCAAGAGCAAAATTGGATATCCCATTAAATTATTGATATACATACCTCAACTCGTTAGACAACAATCACTTTGCTCAAAATTATCACTATCCACATAAACTCTAATTTCTCATAATTAAAGCTTAGAGAAATCTTATTTTATTCACTTTGATCCCTCTCGCCACCCTCAAGGACATCAGGACCCTCTTGGATGGAAAGTCCTCCCTCTCAACACATCCAACATTAAACCAATTCTCTCCCACCACCTTGGCTACTCTCCAAGTTCATAATCTACCAACTTTTCCCACAAACCCCCATTTCTCCTTTATTACAAATAGGTCCCTCTCAGGGGATTTCCCTTATAACATCCTCAATACCAATGCCCACATTTACTCCTATGTGCACTACAAGAGCTCACTCTAATTTTAAACGACTCCAAGAGCTCACACACTAGCTCAAAACTTTGAAATTTTTTCGAGCACGCCTAAAGAAAACCCTTCACACTAGCCTATACCGACTCGAGTCATCACAAAAAATACATCAAGGCCTTTGCTAATTAGAGATGGAATACTTGTCGCCAATTGGTCGCTACTTCATTAGTACTGTGTCACAAATTTGTCGCTAAACTGATGTTATATCTATCGATCAACCTTCATTATTCTTTTGCTAAACTTTTGCTATTAAATGTCACTGTTTGGTTGCTATATCATTGCTATGTCATCACAAAATTTTCCAATTCTTTCCAATATACTTTCTTATTTTCCCTTTTTTATAATTTCAAAATGTACACAAACCAACAAACAAAGCACACAATAAAATAATTTGTTATATTTAAGGACCAAATTGAATTTTGGGGACTAATTTGAAAATTTATGGGATTGTGTTGAAATTTTGAAAGCTTAGTGGGAAGACTTGAAAAAATAAAATAAGTATTTGGGAATTGTAGGTATAACTAGAAATTTATGGAAAACCAAAATAGTCCACAAGTGAAGTTCAATGTTATTAAAAGGGGGTTCTATAGAATTTTAGTTAATTAGAATTATTTCACTCTTGTTGTGCTAACCACTCATTCTCTTTCCTCCCTCATTTAATCCAATTTCAATTACCTTTATGGTGAACATTAGTAATCTTCGCACTAACTTTCAGTTTTCTTGTCCTTCTCTTTTCCACCACCACTAGAGCTCTATTACACGCTTTCTTCCTTTTCTTTTTCTAGCTAGGCTTGGGTGAATTTTTTTAAGGTAAAATCTTTACTTTTACCTGTTCCACTTCTTTTCAATGATTCCTCCTTGTTTTGTACAATTAAGGTTGTGTTGTGGTGTTATTTGATGTTGAATTTAGTTGTTTGGATGGTTCTAGCTTGTTTCTTTGTTGTTTGAGTTGAATTGAAGATAAATGTGGGAAGAATTTTTTTTTTTTTTTGGGTAATGGTTCTGACCTTGAGTTAAGTTATATGAAATTTGAGGGTTTTGGATTAAGCTAGGAAGAGGTGTAATCTGTGATGAATCCTTGGAATTGGGTTGGTTTTCTTTGGTCATTATATTATAAAAAGCTTTGCTTTGATGTGATTTTGAGTTAGCATATCTTGATGTTGATCTAGAGAGGAGAGAAATAGTTGTTATGTTGAATAGAATATGCGTCATCGTTACAACAGTGAACTGATCACTACAGCGAGCCTTAACAATGGTTCATTGACCACCATTGTAGCAGCACAGCTGATCGTTGTAGCAGGCTCAGGCAGTGGTAGACAAAGAGGAAACTTTATCTTGAGTCCTCTATTGTTGTAATGGTGGATCTAACTACTACAACAATAGCACATAGTAGTATTGGCATAATATTGTTCTTGTCGTCCTTTCCTTTTTCTAGTGTAAGTTATCTCGAGACTTGTTGGACTTACTCTTTAAGAGTCAGAGTAGGACTTGAGTCAAACCATCAAAGTCTCTATCAAGATGAGTAATTAATCAGTGATAGCACGAGTTTTTATTAAAACCATTTAAGATTAAATTTCTTCTGGTTCAGTTTTATTCCATAGATTTACATTTATCCTTGAGAAATTACTTAAATAATGAATTCTCCTTACTTTAAATCTCTTTTTTAGAACTTTTCCTTAGAATTAAATATGCATGATAAATGTTCTCATGACCTTACCACTACAAGAAATTTGACTTTCAGTGGCGACTTTTAAAGTCATCACCAAAAGTGCACTTTTGGTGGTAACTAAATGACTTGCCACTAAAAATTGAGTTTTGGTGAAGACTCCTGGAGTCGCCACTAAAAGTCACACTTATTGCCACAAAAGTCATATTTTTTTAAAATAAAATTAAAAAAAATGGACTTTTGGTATTCGCTACTAAAAGTCAAATTTTTAAAAAAAATTAAAAAAGTCAAATTTTTAAAAAAATCAAAAATTAGATTTTTGGTGGTGACTATGAGAGTTGCAACTAAGAGTATTTTTTTAAAAAAATAAAAATAAAAAGTTGGATTTTTTCTAAAATAAAATTAAAAAAAATCAAACTTTTGGTGGCGACTAGATGGTGGCTACCAAAAGTCGATTTTTTTAAAAAAAAAAGTCAAATTTTTTAAAATAAAATAAAAAGTCAGACTTTTGGTGGTGACTCCTAAGTCAATTTTTTTTAAAAAAATTCAAATATTTTTAAAATAAAATAAAAAATAGACTTTTGATGGCGACTCCCATAATCACTACCAAAAGTCGACTTTAAAAAGTCAAATTTTTTAAAAATAAAATTAAAAAAATCAAACTTTTAGTGGCGACTATAGAAGTCTAATTTTTTTTTAAAAAATAAAAAATCATTTTTTATTTTATTTAAAAAATTCAAATTTTTTAAAATTTTTTTAACAAATATTTGAATTTTTTTAATTTTTTTTTAAAATTTTTGAATTTTTTGAATTTTTTAAAAATTTTTGATTTTTTTAAATTTTTTTTTAAAAATTAAATTTTTGGTGACGACTAAAGTTTGATTTTTTTAATCAGAGTCGATTTTTTTTTTATGAAATTAGCCAAAGTCGAACTTTTTGTGGTGACTTTCATAGTAATAATATATTTACTTTTTGTTAAGTTAAATATTATTTTATTTCTATTTTGTAATATTTTTGACTTAAAATAATTTTAACAAATTATATATATATATATATATATATATATATATGTATGTATATATATAATAAATTTTTTCCCTTACATAATACAAATGAAGTGGTAGCATGATGGCAAAACACACATGGTTATAAGCAATGGACCCAGGTTTTAATATCAAGTATGCATATGTTTGGTTTAATTTCAAATAAACTTGAATATTGCACAAAAAAATTGAGTCATCCCAGGGTAGCGAATTATTGGATCGGCCAAGACCTGCACGAGTTGAATAGGTCTCAGGTTGACCCGTCGGGCCAATCTGGGTCCAAAAAGATGGCAAATGACTTTTAGTCGCCACCAAAAGTTATTTTTAGTGGCAACTTAGTCTTTGTGGTGGCGACTTTGAAAGTTGCCACTAAAGGTGACCTTCAGTGGCAACTAATGTCGCCACAAAAAGTCACTTTTTGTTGTGAAATTTTTTTTTGCAACAAAAATGACTTTTGGTGGCGACTATAGTCGCCACTAAAGGGTGACTTTTGGTAGCGACTCTCAAAACAGTCAGCCACGGACTTATGCCAACAACTTTAGTCGCCACTAAAAGTCGCTACCAAAGACCTTTGGTGACGACTTTTAGACCAAAAGTCTTTTTTTTTTTGTAGTGTACCATTCTACATTTTGAATTGTAAAGTATATTATGTGTTAAATTGAAATCTGTAGGGAGGAGCTCTATCTGGATTAATGGTGCTAGCAGAGGTTCGAAAGTGCTAGCCTTATGATCGAGGCCACTCACAAAAGGGAGTAACAAATCAATAGGGTATTCTAGATGTAAGGGTCACAACAAGTGACCGGATGAGGATTTGGAGTATATGAAGATATTGTATATCACACATATTTATGTTAATTACATTACTTAACTTAGTCTTATTGCATGTTAATCATGATGAACTTTCTAATTTTATCATGGTTGTAATTAGTGGGTCCAAATTATTCATGGGATTAATTTGCTCTAATTTCATATTTTTACACTTTGGATGGTTAGAGACCAACTAATTCTCTCCATTAATCTTCCAGATTGAATTAATTAGAGAGTGACTTGCTGCCATGGACGAGATAAGCTGACTGGGCACTAATAGTGTAACGTCCTTAATTTTTTGAGCTAAATTAATTCTAAATTTTCAATTTTAATATCAACTAGATAAATTAAGTTCAACGTCCTTAATTTTTGAGCTAAATTAATTCTAAATTTTCAATTTTAATATCGACTAGATAAATTAAATTCCTATGTATGATAAAAATGTAAATACTAATTTCTCCAGTTAGGAAAAATATCTCCAAAATATCCATTACATAATTCAGGATCATATCTCCTATTACAAAAAGTCTATAATCCATCATTATATCTTTTTTGCATCAAACTCTCTAAAGACTCCAAAAGCATGATCTTGCTAATCAATCTATCCTTACATCCTCTCCTCTTGATAAGATCCCTTGGAATGGTTAGTTCAAAATAGGAAAACAGTGAGATGGAAATCCCAGTTGTTAGCATTTTTAGTTTATTAAAAACATTTTCAAAATAATATCATTCTAGTCATAAAAGCACAGTTCTAAAACACAATTCCATCCATGTGTAAGTGAATTTTTAAAACATCAAGCAGTAAAAATCATTCCATGATACCTTGCACTTTTGAAAAACATTAAAATTAATTTTGAAAAGCATTTTGAAAAACATTTAAAAAGAAATTATCATAGTAACACCATGAAGTTACTAATAGTTATGGCAAGTCATCATAAGGACATGGTAGTAGAAATACCAAGCTCCATGATGGCATAACTACCAAACTCTATGATAACAGAGTTATCAAGCTAAATAAAGAGCTGAGTGATCACATCAACCTCTTGGCGAGAAGCTTGCAGTCTCTCAACCAAGGCTAATTATTTCATGAAAAGAAGGATGTTGCAGACCTTCAGTCCAAGATTAATTGAGAAACCATGAGAATAAAATTCGCAAGCTAGAAAAATGCTAATCATGCCATACTTGCCTTAACTTTCAAGCCTTTGAAAATTTTTCATAAAATTAAAATTTCTTCCTTGAGGATCCTTTTTGTCTTTCAGAATCCTTTTAGTAAAAATAAAAGCAGTGAAAATGAGTAAACTTTGCAAATGAAAATCTTTCCTTCAAGACTCTTTCTCTCGTTCATAATCCTTTCTTTGAAGAAAAATAAATAAAACTGTAAAATAAAAAATGTTAAAGATAAAATTCTTCCTTCAAGAATCTTTTTGTCTTTTAGAATCCCTTCTTGAAAATAAAACTTTCCTTCAGAGGCCCTTTTGTCTTTTAGGACTCCTTTTGTGAAAAATAAACTTCAAAAATAAAAGCTTGAAAGTAAAATAAAGTTCTTGCCATGATTTTCTTTCTTTTAGAAAGCTTTCCTTCATGAAGATCTTATTCATGAAGCTTTTCTTTTCCCAGAAACATAAAAGAAAACAATAGAAAAACAATATAAACATAGCATGGAAAGAAAAATTGTAAAAGCAACTAAATAAGGAAAATCACATGGGGAATCAGAATTAGAATTTAAAAACAGCTTTTATGAACTAAACTACCTTGAATCAAATTGATGTCCTGATCCTCATTTTAATTTCTAATGCTACTTCCTTAGCTTTTCTTAGAGATTCCAGCCTAGCACAACCTATCTTTCTTCTTTCTCTTTTCTCTCGTACGCACTAGATTTTCTCTCTGTTTCACTTATACCCAATTCTTCATCCATCACTGCCTATTTATAGACTTCAACATGCGGCTTTCCTTCCCTATTAAGTTTCATTTCTCTAACTAAGAACTAACTAAACATTTCATGATTCAATCCTAGTTTTGTTCTTATTTGACGTATCTTGTTTCTTCTGAGCTAATGACCTGTAACCTTAGTCCAATTCTAATTATCTTCTTTATTTTAATCCAATTCTAATTATCTTCTTTATTTTAATATTTCTTTTACTTTTAAAGGTCCAAATTCATCCCCTAATGTTGACTAAGCATTTAATTCATTTATTATTTAATGTATTTTTGGTTTTGATAGCTCACAACGTGAAACAAAGCAACTTGCATTCGTGAAAATATGAAGCTAGTTGACTGCCTCAGCCTCACCAGTCGACTTTCTTAGAAAAAGTTTGTGTTGTAAGAGTTTTGAAGGTGACTGGCCAACTTGCTAAGGCTTACTAGTCGACTTGCTCACTGCAACTTCATATTTTAGGTTAGTTTTAAGACCAATTGACTGCTACCTTTTGGGCGATCGACTTCCTTATCTTTCTTCACTAATTTTATGATTTCCTTTTGGCTTTTAACTACTTTATTATTTTCCTAAAGTCTTCTTTTCTAAATTCTAAATTTAACATAGTTTTCTCATTGTATAAAGTGTCAAATTTTTTGGATGTTACAAATAGGGCTGACTCGACGCTAACTAGATGTGGGGCCTACCTATTGCCAAACTATTTTGAAAAATGGCATGCATTCAGACTATCTTGACTCACACTTTCCTGAAAATAACAAGCTGCCTATGTCAGTTTTTATGCACCATAAAATAGACATCTTGCACCCCTTATTTCATGAAGATCCCTTTGCACAATGAACTAAATATTTGCACATCAGAAGCTGAAAAGGACTACTGAAGCCAGAAGTCAACTCCCTCTCTCTCCTACATGAGATTGGAAGGCACTTTCTGACTTGTATATTCTAGTTTTAGCTGGCAGACTTCATTGTATCATCTTCTACCTTAGAATTTCGTAGCTTAGTTTCTGAGTTTTCCTCTCTTCTGTATAATTTCGTTTTCCTTCATGGAAGGCTAAACCCTTTGTGTAATTAGTCATTTGGTAGAACTGGAATTGTATCTTGAATACTTGGGTTTAATTTGATAAGTTTTTATTTTTCTGCATATTAAGGGATAAGAAAATAGTAATATTGTAAAATTTTTTAATTCCTTTTTTTGCCACTTAATATTATCATATTATGTGTTGTGCAAACAAATTTATGCGTACTTTCTACTGACAAATTTTAAGATAATTTCTTTCTCTTATTGTCATTTTTTTTCAATTGATATATTGTATTTAAAAGAACAAAAGCTAGTTGTCTTCCATATTGGTTTTGCCTTTATTTGTTGTTTTGCTGAAACTTCATGTGTTGTGTGCCCATTTATATCGAGAACGGATCCTCTTCTGCACTTAAGAGAGGATCACGTGGATTAATATCAACTTTAACCTTCTCCTTTTCTACACTTCTACTTCTAATCCAAAAAAAATTTGTCCATATGCCTCTAAAATATAAATTTTTTTATAATATATATACCTCCAAAATATAAAGTATATTTATAGCATTTTCTTAATTAAATATTATTCCAAGCATTTATTATACCAATTATATAAATTTAAAAATTTTAATTCATTTTATTCTTTCCTCTATGTTTTTATGCTTATGTTTACATCTGGTTAGAGTAGCATGAGTGTAAATTTTGTCTTGAAAGTTTCATTTGTGATGATACTTGCTTTGACCAGTTGGTATAGTAAGTAGGATGAATTTGGCTTGTATGGACAGTTGTCATACATGATCTTGACTAGGGCTCATTGAGATTTCATTAAGTTAAAGGTCAGTGAAGGTTTTCCTGACCCTAACTCGAATATAATCTAGTTCTGGGAGGTTTCTTGGACATTTCAGCTAACAACCAATTAATAGATAGAACTGAACTTAATATTATGATATGAATTCGGATAGATACACTTCCAACAAAACCACTAATTGGTTATACACCTCTTCTAATATTGTTAAAAAATAAAGAGAAAAAGTCGAAGATAACAACTTACCAATGTCTAAACCAATGGCAGCTATTTTGATTGGTAGGGATGGGGCAGACGACATTGTTAACTTCCTCTGGGTGGATGGCGGTGAACAACAGCCAGTCAATCGTAGCCAATGGCAAGCATAGCACACATGAAGATGAAAAACGACACACACGAAGAATGAATAAGAATGATGAGTGGGTTGTGGCTTGGGTTTTCATTTTAGTTTAGTTGCGGTTGATGGTTAAACCGCCACTAAGTTAACTAAGTAGCGGTTGTCCTAAACTGCCACTAAGTTCTCACTATTTAGTGGCGGTTAGAATACAACCGCTATTAAATAGTGGCGATTTACAATAAACCACTAGTATATAGTAGCAGTTTAAAATAAACCACCACTAAATAGTGACAGTTGACTAAACTGCCATTAATTTCTTGCTTAAGGTATCAACCTATAACTCTGTCAATTGGGTTTGTTTGTTCCAAAACCTCACAAGTCTTTCCCAATCAAATAATGAATATTGCCATATATTTATACATTGATTTTAATTTGAAATGGACACCTAAGAAGGAAAAAAACTAAAAATGCATAATTTACATATATATATATGTTGGCAGTATATGCATTTTTTATATAAGACATTGGAAATGAGAAGAAGGGAAAAGAATACAATTTTTTAAAGTAAAATTTTCATCATATATGGTTGAATTGGTTGTAACTAGCAGATCTATTAAATATAGATTTGCAAATCTATTAAATATGGAATTATCTACAAAAGAAAATCACAAAAAAAATTAAAAAATTAAGAAGAAAAACAGCAAAACACCATATAAAAACTAATCAAAATTGTAATGCACGGCAAAGCTAATATGGCTGTGGATGGCTGAAGCATAGTCAGTGTCACTGGAAAACTGCAAGACGAGAAACACTAAGCAAAAAAAAAAAAAAGAAGCGAAAAGTTGAAGACTTGGTCAAAGAATCACCATACCAGTGTCCAAATTGACGATAGCTTATCTAACAAGTGAGGATGGGGTAGATGGCGCCAACGACTTCCTCTAGATGGATGGCGGCTGATAACAACCACTCAACGGTGTCCAATGGAAGAGGATAGCTCGAGACTCCTTTGAATAATCACCCTACCAGCATCCAAACCAATGGTGGCTAATATGACCGACGAGGATTGGGTAGATGACACCAACGACTTCCTTTGAGTGGATAGTGACCAAGAAGAACCAGTCAACAGTGGCAAAAGGATGTGGATAGTAAATCACAGTACACAACTGGGAAATAGTTCTGAAGGATGTGTAGGTCGTGTGTATGGGTGAGTAGTTTGTATTAGGTTTTTTATAAAACATAGTGACTATTCTTAATCGACCGCTTCAATATAGTGGCAATTCTTAACCAAACATTGTTAGAGAAACTGCCATTATTTTGATTTTTTGTAATGGTTTTGTGAACCGTCACTAAATATATTTTTTTTTAATAGTGTAGAGTTTCCAAAAGAAAATGAGTATACAAAAGAACTACAGAATACCTTGAACAAAAAGGGTGGCGACTCTGGTATGCTACTTGGTAGGGAGAGCTTCTGTGTCCTATGGCATATCTGAAAGCGAAGGAAATGGTTGAGTATAATAATACTTAGTGAGGAAAAACACTATACTATACTCAACTATACAAGAACAAATAGAGCGCATAAGGAAATAAACATAGCATAATTAACTCGAGCAATTAAATAATAATATATCAAATATCACAACATAATTGGGTCACATCTCCCTTCTTTTTAACTTTGTGGACTTCTTCATACTTGAAGGTTGTTATGTCTACCAATAGGCACATTGTTAGCTATCATCAATCATGTATTACCTTCCTCCCTTATTGTCTTCATGCCACCCTTATTGTCTCCATGCCTCCCTTGTCTCCATCTCATAGATCCCAAGCCCATGCCTTTCCCATTTTCATAGCAAACTCAGTCATAATTCATTTCATTTTTCAAGAGCTAATCATTGAGATAAGGAAATAACATCATGATGTCATACTCCATATACCTTTAAGGCTAAGGATTCCTATTCACACTTTTCAACCCAACACATTCTCATATCAAATCCATGTTATCATATTCAAGCTTTATCACCAGGAATATGAAATGAAGTCAACCATCTTAGGCAAACAATTCATATATATATATATATATATATATATATCAACAATTAATCATATACCATTCAACTTTCAACAAAGCTATGACGTACATTCTCGTTACACTAACAAGTTTGTGCTATCATTAAATCAAACAACATAGCTAATGATTTATGATCTCAATTATTTATACATCCAATCCATGCGCTCAACATTTACCAACCAAAATGGACAACCACATGTTGCATCTTCATAACTCAATGGATTTGGGAAGGAGAACAATAAGAGCAAGTAAAGTTTATACCTCACCTTGGGTCCGAGCTATGAATCTACCTTAACTTCTTATATTTACAAAGGAGGTAGTTGCTTGAATTTTTTAGGAAGAAGGCCTAGTGAACAGGAAATGAAAACGAGGCCAAAATTCTTCAAATTGCCACTTTGGGACTGGTCGACTTGTTCCCATAGGGCAGTTGACTATCCCCTCAGGTCTACTTGAGTTTTCTGAGACAGAAAGCTGCTAGTCGAATGACACCCTAAGGTAGTCGACTGGCTCCTCTCGACCAAAGTTGGGGAACCTTTCCAATAAGCTGCCAGTTGAATGGCTCCTTGTGCAGTCAACTGGCTTGCATTTTATAGAAATTGGGAAACATTCTAAAGAGCTACCAATCGACTAGTTGGTTATGATAGTTGACTGGCTGGTCTGTAATCCAGCTGCTACAAGCTCCAATCTTCTCCCAAAACTTCCAAATCATTTTGAAACTTCATCAAATTAAAGTTTGAGTATCTAAAGCTTTTTTTCATCAACAAAACCTCAAACCAAGTTTTATTTTAAGATGTTAGTGATAAGCTCAAAGTTTTCCAAAATTTCATTCATAAGCTAATAGCCCACTCAAACCAACATTTTCTTTCAACAACCAATTGATTTCAAGAACTATGTTCATCAATGCATTTGGAAGAATGTTTGGAAACATCACCTAATTCTCAAGGATTCCATATGACCCATTCTTATACCTAGGGCTACTAGGCCATGAAAATGAAAGTGGGAGGAATAGATATTAGGAACTTTAACGTGACACCATGATAATCTAGTGGAGGGAAGGTCAACAGAGGCATGAGACTCAGTTACTCGAGGAATTTGGTGGAGGGAAAGAAGAGAGCATGAGAGGCAAGGGGTGTGGGTGTGTATGAATGTGGCATGTGAAGAGAAGGAAGAAGGGATGAAGCATTAAGTGAATATATAAGAGACAATTGATTGTTTTGCCATTGGACTAAAGAAGGGCCAAGCCTAAGGTTAGGGGTAGACATGGAACTACTTAAAAGAAAGACACTTATCGCAAACAACACATTACACATGATTTTCACATCACATTTTACTCATAGACACATGTATTTTTCAGATTCAATATTTCCTCCATATTTTTGTACAAGCATTCCATCCTCATTCTTGTTTTAGTTTAGTCCCTCAAAAGGGGTCAAGGTTGTGAACCACTTTCACAACGTACAAAAGACATCAATTACAATTAAATATATGTAATTGTCATACTCTATGTGTTGTCAACACAACATATTCCATTTTCTTTCTTTCCTTTAAACAATCATTTATCATCAGAGACACATTATCACATTGGTACACATAAATACAAGCCAAGCAATCACATGCACATACACATAAGCCAGAAAGCAACATGGACATTATCATAGAATTCACAGGTATTACATGTGTGTTATTTTAGGTAGAGAAAAGTATAGATAATTTAGAGTCCTATTTATATTCTTTGTGCAAGAATTATAAACCAAACAAACGAGTCTTTAATTGTTGTATTATGGAGGTAGCACTACTACTTACCTACTATACAAATTGATACGGAAAAATCAACACATAGAAAACATAAAATTATAATGAGATTCCCGTGCCTCAGCTTAGGACTACAGATTTTATATTTTATTGTTAACTTTCACTTTTTTGTCTATTTATTCTTACTTTTAAGGTTTTTGCTCTAACATGAGACATACGAGTTTTTGGTGAGCTTGTGAAAACCATATGTTGTGTCACTCCTCAATTATTTTATAGTGAAGAAAATCTCGTAATTTGTAAGGGGGCTGGACATAGGTTAGAGGGATTGAACTAGGATAAATAGACCATGTACCTTTCTCTATCTATCTCTTCATCTTCTACAAATATAACTGTTTTGTCTTTTTTGTATTCTAGTTTATTGATATCTATTATAGTTAACAGACTTTAAAAATTGGACTAATTTGCATAAATTATGTTAGAAATTAATAAACACCTAACTTTTTACCCCTTTAATTGTTTCTACCATGGATAAATCGTACATGGTGCTAGGTCTTGGATAGAGAAATTATCAACATGATAATATTACACTCAAAAAATAAATCTTGGAACATACGATCAACATTCGATTTTGAGAAGAATGAACTACATTTAAACATAAGAAAGATTCTTCATATTATGAAAACCAAAAATGCTTTAAAATAATTATGTAATCATGAACAAATTATTTTAAAAAGAAGTTACATAACATATTCTAAATCACATAAATGTAAAACTAATTTCAATGGAGAAAGTTACTCAAGAAAAGAAAAAAAAAAGAAAAAAGATAGTCATAATGAATTTCTATCGAAAGTTCAATATTCAGATCGTGCAGTAGTTTTAGATCATATGAAGTAAGATTTTGGAGAGTAAGAACCATAGTTAACTGACATACATGGGCCAGCAAGTCTTACACAAGTCATGTGAAGTAACCGAGTAAAATAATACAATCCCAATCATCATAGCCAAGTCCCCCAAGCAGTCAATTCTTCATCATTATCTGTGGACTCTGAAAATTCACTGGCCGTATTCAGACTGCTACTACCCCACAGTGCCATTATTAATTAGGCGTTTTCCTGATTTGAAATCTCATTTTTTTCTTATAAAAAATTTAAGAAATATTTTTAAAATTAGATTAGTCATTTAATTGATAAAGTCGCTTATTTAATGTTGATTAATTTAATTACAATTAAATTGTGATTAATTTTACTTAAATACATCTTTTAATTTTATATATTAAACATTTAATATAATAAATTAATAATTATTTCATGTTTTGGTTCTGACAAAAATTTAAAAAAGTCTTGATAAATATTATTAAGTATTTTTATATATACTTAACAATAATATTTAATCTAAATAATATATAAATATGGACTAAAATTTAAAATCAACTACAAAATGATATATGAATAATACCAATATGTGAAACACATCAATACTCATAAAATATATGAAAAATAAAAAAAGTATAAAAAATCGGAAATATAAAAATAAATTCGGTTCAACCATTAAACCATTTGCTTTTACTAACTTTTATAGTTTGTCACCAATGCTACTAATTTTTTGAGTGACCAATTCATTAGATTAACCTAATTAGTGTGTGACTAATTTATCCACTTTTGGATCAAACCCGTCGTTGATTGGATCCAATTTTTAAAACAATTATTTCTAGTTACTTAAACCTTTTTTGTAGCTGTAGCTATGGTTGTTAAAGTCTTGAGTGAATTCTTAAACTTATCCGAATTGCGAGTTTAGATCCCCAATTGAGTAAATTTAATCCTATTAAAATCGAAACTCATTCAAACTCATTGAATTTACACTGAGTCGATTGAGTTGGGTCAACTGCAATCCAAATTGTTTTTCTTTTTTCTAGTACACAACCCAAAAATACAGAGTCACCCATATCTAAAACCCAAATTTTATTTTAGTTTGCCCCATTTAGTTTGATAATGTGATATATTAAGACATTATTTGGTACTTTACATTTTATAAATTGTGTTGTATGAACACTTTATGATTTCAGATGCAAGTTATATTTTGTATAAGGAGTCAATTAAATTTAAGAAGAGCAATATCATAATAATTGAAATTAAGTAATTTTATATTAAATATAAACTAAGATATTATTTATATGTTAAAATATATATAATTTTAATAGCTTAATGAATAAGAGAGGGACATATATAAATTCTTATAATTTTTTATTTTGAATTTACTTTTCAAGTTTACCCCTTCCATCAAGTTTAGATAAACTCTTGAATTTTACAACTTTAGCTCCAATTAAGTCCATTCAAATTCAAACATATAGCGCGAACTGTCACAGATAATTCTACCCGTGAAATGAAATAAAGTCCACTAACTTCAATTGTATTGCCTTTTCATCAACCTTTTATGCTTGTATGTTGCTATTCTCGCCGAGATTAATGCGCTATGCTTCCACCAACAAAATGTGCCTTTTATATATCAAAATCGAAGTCCTAATAATGGAGCATATAATATAATAGGATTTACGATGCACGCCTTGTCTATTTATATATACATATATATACGTTAATGTCGTCTCAATCAGTCAACCTGCGTTTCAAACTTCGAAGATACTGTAGAGAAAATAGTAGAGGAGGGTTTGCCTTGCTTTGCTTCTTTCTGCTGCTTAAAAGAAGCATCCAATTCAAGCGATAGGCATCTGCAGCTTTCATTTCTGCATGCCATTCACGTCCAAATGCATGCAGACAAAGGAGTTGCATAGAGAGAAAGAAGAGAGAGAGAGAGAGAGAGAGAATGAATGTTGGTATGTTTGTCCTTGTCATACATAATTGTTCAATCAAAGCATAATGACCTCCCGAGATTATTCCTCCTTCTAAGCCTTGTCTTTTTTCTCCTACACTGCCCCCAATTCTTCGACTTCCCTTTTCCAAACAAAAGGAAAATGTTAGGGTACTATATTATAGAAAGACCAACCACATCTAATCATAAAAAATTACAATCTAATTCCAAGGGGTTGTTAAAACTTAATCTTCATCAAAATAAATTTTTTAATTTCAATTGTGTTGTCTAATACTGTATTATTCGTTTCATTGCTTTTTAAATACATATTCAATTGTTAATGGAATTAATCATGTAAATATTGAAATGGTGACAATTTTCGTTTCTGAAAAAAAATATATTAATTTCACTTTACATCAAATATTTTTCATAGTATTTGCTCAGATTAGAGAATGATTTAAATTTTGAGATGTATGATTAATTTTAATAATAACTTTGAAACACTATAAAAATAGTCAGGTATAATTAAATCATATTACTTTTTATTAAAAAATAAATTATATTTTTAATCAATGAAATCGTTATTTGCTTTAATTAATATCATGTTATTATTTCTATTATGGTTAAGAATTAAAATAACACGTACCGGGTGATTGAATAATAACCTAATAAATTATTTAAAAAACTAAATGGCACTTTTTTTATAAGAATTATGAGTATATGATAAATTACTAAATTTTGATTAATCTAATATAAGAATTATGAGTATATGATAAATTACTAAATTTTGATTAATCTAATTTAAGTTAAGTTGAACCAGAAAGATATAAAATTCACTTAATACATTTTTTTTTATTTACATAATTCAAACTCAAAATTTTATCTAAGATAAAAAAGCATTGGCGTAACAAATTAATTTTAAACTAACCCTAATATATATGGGAGTTAAATTATATTTTTAACCAAAAAAAAAGGAAGTGATATGGTCTAAAGATAGCCCACCAAAATTCCACAGTCCCCAAAGCTCAAGAGGTGGGGGCATGCTGGCAGAGCATCACTCAACTCATTATTCCTCCAAACACACCCTTCCATGTGCTAATTCCGACATTCTCTTTGGACTATTCACCTCATCCTCTTCTGCTTTTGCAATGCTTTTCCCCTCCTCTCCTTGTACCCAAAATATGGATATACATGCTTTTGCCTCCTTCCCCCACATACACTCCATAACCTACTCTCTTTCATCCCCCATTCAACTTCTTCTCTTTGGACTTTGCACCTTTCCTGCCGATTCTCATTCCCCTTTTAAATTCATTTTGGGATTTCATCGATGCACTACAAAATTTTTAATTAGTTTATTTTATAACATAATTCACCAAGTCTTAACAATTAGACATATGACTAGTTTAATTGTTGAAAGATTATAATTGCCGTATTTCTAAATTTGTCAAGTAATGTTTTAACAGTGACAAATTTCAAATTCGGCAACAATAAATTTGAAATACTTGACTTTCTACTTTTTAGGCCAAATTGAAACAATTGAAACCAAATCAAACATATATTTACTCTTTCTATAATAAGTTATTGATTTAATTTTTAAAATATTATAATTATTTCAATTTGATCTCTAAAAAATTAAGTATTTAATTGAATCTATGAATAATTGTATTTGTTTCAATTTATTCATTTTTGTTATTATACCACAAAATTGCTAAATGTTAATATTTGGTTACAAAATGTTACTTTGACGAAAAATAGAATTAAATAAAAACAAACACAAATTTTAAGACTAAATAAAAATAATTTTAATTTTTTAGAAATAAATTCAGTAATTTATTCTTTTTTCTTTTCGAAATCTTAAACCATACATGGTGCTACCCATATAAATACACGTAAAGCAATGCAACGCTCCTTAGTCCATAGGCTTTCAGTATCCTACGTAGATATTCCTACATTTCTATGAGGGGAAGGGAAAGCCATGCCCATGACCCCACTGTGGTTCACTCCTCCATTGCTCTACTCCAAGAGAGGTTCAGGCAGTTGCAGAGAGTGAAAGAGATGAGAGAGGAGAGGAAGCTCCTGAGGCTGCTCGCTAGCGAACCTCCACAATGGAAACACACCATCACAACGTCCACCTACGAGCCTGCAACGATGTCGTTTTTCCCCACAAGATCGTCACCACCCCCACCTCATCCCCATGTCTCTCTTTCTCTTCGGCCAACTTCGAATCCGACGTCACTTTCTGCGACGACTTTTGCCGAAGCTGAAGCTCGTGTTGTCTCTATGACATTGCGCCCAGGCCCAGAGGCCTCGTGGAAGAAGAACGCCTATGATTGCGACGATTCTGACTCCGACCGTGGTGTTGATACCTCTCTTCATCTGTAAAAGGAACAGCTAATTATTGTGTTGTGTGTATCATGTTACACGTACACGTAACGATTGAGAATTGAGATTGCGTTGTGTTTCCATATAGTGGGGGGGGGGGGGGGGGGGCTCGTGTATGTATGAATGCAATCTCATCAATTATTTACGTATATGCGTGCAATATGGTTGACACAAAAAAAAAATCTTGTAAGTGTATGGGGAACTATAGTGTCAAAAGTGGATATAATATATGGTGGAGTTGATTAAGTAGCATAGGTTGGGTTAAGAACAAAATAGCCTCCACATATGACCACTTGGCATGAAGCTATATATTTTATATATATCATCTTAATTAGCTATTGCTATTTGTGATTTATTATTAGTACTGCGTACTAGGAGTTTCAATGCGGAGGATATTGCAATATCATTATAACTAGAAGGCTGTTGAGAAATTTAATTTTGACAAGTCTCAATGTGTATATGTTCCATCTCTTTCGTCGACTTCTAGCTAGTTTAGTATAAAAAAAAAGTGTTCTCTCTCTCTCTCTCTCAAACTCTCCCTCTAATATGAACTAACAATTTTCAAGCATCGAAGCAGAGTTTTTTACCTTAATTATAGAACTCTTTCTTCGGTTTTGGTTTGACTTATAATACAGTTTCAATGTATTAAAGCAAATTATAGGCTCCGTACGGGGAAGCTGGTTATCAATTTGGTTGGTTAACGTTAATTGAAACATAGTATATCTGAAACTGATCATCTTTGCACTCACTCATAAATGTAACATATTCTATAGCAATTAATGGCCACTAAGGAAAGATGGATGATGAAGAAACATTGGCCATATATGGAAAAGTTGATGCATTGGTTTATTTAGAGTCCCAGGAATAGCGAATGAACAAGAAGATAGTGCCGGCAAAAGAATATTGCAACAATAAACACAAAAAATTAACATAGAGCCCCTTGAATGAGCAACCGAATTTTGCATAAAGATCTACCAAAAGATATGGCAACTGAAGATGATTCCAAAGCTCAATGAATCCAAATTGTCGTTTTCGGTTTGTTTGGGTATGAAATAAGATAACCCCAAGCAGAACAAGCTTGATAAACGACAGTACCATTTCTACCTGATACACGCTTAATTAACTAACTTTTTATGAGATTTGATTATGTTATATTGATTAATTTTATTTTTGTTAAAAAATATTGTTTCACTTTTATGATATTTAATATATATTACAAAAATTGTATGCTATTTATTTTAATAAATAAAATTCATTTTTAACATAATATATACAAATAAAGTTACGATCTCATATTAGAACGTAACATGATATTACTGTTATATTAAAAATGAATCACATATGGTGGACAGAAATTACTTCATTGACAAAAATTACAGGTGATATTTTTCCAATATAATTAGGGACCGTATATCTTTTATAAAGTAAATAAGGTATCAAGTGAAATTTAGCCTAAATCTTTTCAGGAATTTTCTTTTTTGGATTTGAACCACAAGTTTTTGGGAACTCTATAGGCTCCCATTTAAAGCCCTCTTAATATTATAAAAAAAAGTCCTCTTAATGTTATTTTTTTTATTTGCAAAACTCAAACTCAAAATCTTATATAATATAAAAAAATATAAATATTGAACTACTTGAATTAATCAGTTCACAATCTTCAAAGGATTAAAGTTAGTATAATTGACTTTCAAATTTAGGTGAAATTACATTTTATTCCCTAAACTAATTATTAAGGCCTAATCAAAATTGATACATGAATCTTCATACATAATTATCTCACCCAATGAACTTTTGACTAAAATAAAAACATTAAATTTAGTTTTTTGTACAATATACTAATTTTTGGTACAAAACAGTAAATTTAGTTAATTGGAATTAAAAAAGAACTTTTCGTAATCTCAAACATTGAGCTTAACCGACGAATATTGCCAACAAAATCAGAGTCATGTAGCCTGTTGTTATCTAGTTTAATTGCAACTTACATTATTTTATTTTATTTTATTTTTTTTTGCGATTTACATTATTTTAGTTCAAAGTTTAAAAGGTATTTCTTTGCTTCTAAAATTTATAAATTAATTATTTTATAATTAAGACTTAGTTCAGGGATAAACTATATCACTAAGCTAAAAATAAGTAAGATATTTACATGACATCTTTAAATTAATGTCAGTCGTTGCTGTGTCATCTAATGATGATTATTTACAAAAATTGCTAAGAATAAGTATTGTACCACGTTATTTGTACATTGTATGGTAACTATAGATAAGAATTTATTAATTACTTACTAGTCTCATCTCTTAGCAGAGAGGTCTACATCATATAGGCTGTCTTGTATGTAAAAGAAAAAAAAAATACACAAACCACTTGAACCTAAAAAAAAAAAAAAAGAGCAAATAAGAAGCCATTTACTATGTAGTGTTTCCACCGGAAAACAATAGGAATGAAGAAAAGAGCTCGGTTTCCTACTGAATGCGATTAAATAATATTTTGTCTGACTTTATTCATTTGTGTACCCTGTCGAGCCCCATATAGTATATATATATATATATATATATATATATATATGCACAGTAAAAAAATAATTTAATGTAAAATATGAAAAGATAAAATAATTATCGTTAGATCATAAATAAATAAATTAATTTAAAATTAAAATTATTATTATAAATTAAAAATATTTTCTTTAAATTTTACATAAACATATTATATATCTATCTCAATTATTGTTGTTAAAATAATTAATAAAATATTTATAACGAATACTTTAAATTAATATATAAATATTTATAATATAAATAGTATATATATATAATATAATAATGTAATATATATATATATATATATTGTTAATTTTTTATTAAAATAAATTTTAAAAATAAAGTTTAAAATTATTTATAAGTAATTTAAAATATAAGTAATTTTACTTCTCAATAATTTTAATAGTTTTAACATAAAAGATTTTACACAATAAAATATATCTTTCTTAAGATTTTATGGGTTTAAAATTTTTGTTTAGTAAGATTTTATATTTTAAAATTTAATGATATATACATAAGTGAATCTTATATGTATTTGTGGGGCTCATACAAATTTGGATTGAGCTCGACAAAAAAGTGTATCAAGCTCCTTTAAATGTGGCTCGACAGACTTCCTGTCAAGCCCCATATATATATATATATAGATACATGATCTTGAGCCATATATTTGTTAAAAAATATTGATCTTTTATATGAACATATATATATATATATATATAGAATTGTTTTGCGTCTATAATCTCTTTAGAAAATTAAATTTTTGTTATATATATATTTATATTTAATTAAATTTTGTTCTCTCTCACACACACACACATATATATATATATACATATACATATACATATACATATACATATATATATATATATATATATATCTAGAAGAGTACTATTTTTTGTTATATCAACATCTTTATCAAGATTTTATTTGCATATATTAAGTTTTTTAATTATATGTACATATATAATTTTAAAATAAATTTTGTTCATATATATGGGCCTGTCAAGCCCCATTTATATATATATATATATATATATATATATATATATATATATTGAAAGGGAGTTTATCAAGCCACGTAAACCCATCATTTAAAATTATAAAAATGTTTTTAATAATAATTTTCAAAAAAGAAAAAAGGCATTATCCTTCTCTCTCTCTCTCTCTCTCTCTCTCTCTCTCTCTCTCTCTCACACACACACACACACACACACACACACACACACACACACACACACACACACACACATAAATAAAGAAGTGAGTAGAGTATCGTTCCATAGAGAATAAGATATATAAAATTCAATTAATCTAAGTGAAATGCTATTAAGATTTTATTGAAGGAAATTGCAGGAATTACATAAAAGGGGGATTTTGTGATAATTAAAGCAACGATGTAACATAGAATTAAAACAGAAATTAAAATATCTAAAACAAAAAATAAAACAAGCAAAATATTTGCAACTAATCATAGATTCCATAGAACTATACTCATCATCATCCTTCCCTTTGAATATCCTTGGCTAATTCTATTATGCAATTATCAATCTAAAATTCTCAAAAAATCTTCTAGGACTGAATTATATTGGAATTATGGTTAGGAATATCTTCACTAATCCATAACTTAAATATAATTCGATGAAGTTCTAATCACATCCATGCCCCGTAATCGCATATGACATGTTATCTTCTGTCCCACTCATTATTTATACACAGCAATCACATACATGTATAAATAACAAGCTTCACAGAATAATAAATAAAATAAAACTTTGGCCAAGAAATATTCATTGATCTAAATAATTCAAAGTACAATTTTCATTTCAATAAATGATTGAATACATAAGAAAATAGAATTGATTCATTTGATTTAATCTGATCAATTCATAGACAAATTTATCTTTGAATTATTGAAGAACAATTCAATTAAATTGCAATTCATTTATTGTTGGCTAATTCTCTAAAAAGGTGATCGAATCGAAAATCTTGAAATTACAATCTGACTTAAGAAAATAATTGACTAAAACCTTAGATCAACCATTTAATTAAGTAATTAAGCTTAAGAAAATCATTTAAGCCACATAAATAGAATTATCTACATCTAGATAACCTGCTTTATGATGAATTTACAAGGTCAAGATTAATATCTACCTAGATCTAGAATAGATAAAAATTCCAAAAATCATTGAATGATAATCATGCATCCAAGAAGAAATTTAATCGGTAAAATCTCTCCATTAAAATGAAATTGTATTAAAAATAAAATTGTTCAACAACAAAAATTCATAAATTCAAACTACATCAATTCTAAAAAATAAAGAAAATTACATATAAAACTAAGAAAACATAAAGAAAAAGGAAGAAAATGGGAGAAAGAGAGTCATTCCCAAGTGGGAAGGCTTCTTTTCCCTCTAACCCGGCTCCAAGAATGCTCTGGATAGTAGTTACAGTCCCCTCAAGTCCAGATATGTTCTCCCTTTAAAACTCAAATAACACTTGTTTATAACAGAAAAAGTGTAGTTACTTCTAATATTTTGGATAGCAAGTTAGTTCCATTTTTGTGTGCTGTCATTTTTTTCCAATTTCCTACTGCTATTATTGACTCATGTTTTGGCTATTTTTCACATATTGGTTGGTGAAATTTTGCTTGTCTCTTTCTTCTGCTAGTTGGTGGCTTCTTCATTCATATGCAAAGAGTCCAACTTTAACAAGCCATTCAATTTGCTACTGTCCTTTTCTGCACATGGAGTCTACACATGGGGGGAGGTTTTCTTTGCTGATTTTGCTGACTTTTGTTTGCTATTTTCAAAATTGTCTTTACTGAAATTCTATTGCTGTTTAGTATAGAATTATGGGCCTATTTAATGTCCAATCAGTTAGTCATTGCCTAGTCATCTGCCATGTCATCAAAGGTCTCCACATCAGCATCCACATCATCAATTTTTGTCTATGCCAGCACTTTTCTCTCCATTAATTTAATTTTTGCTATCACCGTAAAATCGTGACCAGAGATTCATTCACCATTGGATCGTGCTCAAATTTGGACAGCATATTTACCACACGTGATTCTTGGCTTTCAACGGTCTGACTGGTGATTAGAGGGAAGGAGTGTGAGATATATTCCTTGCAACAGCAGCTTTGTTCTTGTAGTTTTTGCATCTTCTTGTTTTTCATTTGTAAGCATTGGTGCTTGGTTGTTTTGGCTGATTGTAAGCATAGTTTTGTGCACTTGTTGGAGTTCTTCTCTATACCCTTATTGATCATAGTGGATTAAATTGGGCATTTAATAATTCAAGTCTTCAAAATATAAAATTAAGACATATTTAATCCATAATTAATTTATACCCAATAAATTCCAAAACATAATTAATTTGGAGAGTTTTGGTAAAATTAAAGAAGCAAAAGGATTAAAATGGGGACCAAAATAATAAGAAAATACATGTTATCAAATCCCCCACACTTAGCCTTTTACATTCCTGGGCAAAATAAATTAAAGCAACAGAGAATTCCAATGAACACAACAAGCGAAGTGTAGAAAATATACAAAAATGAAATAATTCAAATTTGGAAAGATTTAATTTTAAGGGAAAATAAATCTTAAATTTCTTAAAAGTTCAAGCTTCATGGCAACTATTTTGACATAAATGAATCCAAGTAATAGCCTTCTCTCAAGGTAGGGTGTTTCACTCTATTCTCTCAAGTGTTTAAGGGTATTAACTCAAAATCATCCTATCACAAATTCACTACCATAAGCTTGTCAAAAATCTCAGTCTCCACTACTTAATTCAAATACATGCTTGAATCAAAAGGACTTTACAAGGTTATAACATTGGTTGGAAAAATAATGGAAAACAATGGGAACAAAAAGGAAAATGGAGAGAAAGGAAAAAAGAGACAAAAAAAATATTGCTACAACTTTAAGAATATGAAGAGCATTTTCAGGTAAATATATAAGAGATTGAATATAAACTAATTTTGGGTTTCAAAGTTCTACCTGTTTCTCTTTTTCATCATTTTTTTCTATTTTCTTTTTCTTTTCATTTCTTTTGATGACGTCATTCAAAATTTTCTTTCATTGACCATTCTTTTTTTTTTAGAGGAAGTAAAGAAATATGGTTCAAAACACCCAAAAATTTACAAGAATTTTCAGCACATCATTCTCTTAAGATAATTTAAAATACTCTTCAATTCCTGAGTTGGAAACAAAAATTTTGTTTAACGAAGAAAATTGGGAGTGGAAAATACAAGAAAGAACATGGATAAGGCACAAAATGCACACAATGGAAATAACAAAGCGGGATGGTTATTTGGTTGAAAATGTACAACAAGAAACAAATGCCTAAATCATTTCCAAGCATGTACCAGATATGTAGCCTCAACCAAGATTCAAGATAAGTTATGGCGTGAAAATCCATGATAGAGCAGCACACAAAGAAAGAATAGCATTTTTTATTTAGGCTCAAATCTTCACAGCTAAAAGACTATTACTACAAATTCATTAAAGTCAAGGTCATTTCCATTCTACTTGAATTTCTTAGAAAAATAAGATTAAATTTTCTTCATGTTAAATCAATCTAAACTTTAGCTATTTCATCATGCATAATTCCTCACCAAAACTCCATCAAAAAATTCAAAAAGATAGCATCAAATTTGGAAAAAACAGAGCAGCAAAATTTTGCAATGCATAATTTCTGGCAACTCGGCTTTATTGATATAGAATGACCCCAAAACATATGCAAACAAACAAAAACTTGATGCGTAAATTATTTTGCATATAAAATTTTAGCAAGTATACTGGGTTGCATCGAGTAATATAGAAGTGAGTAGAGTATGGTCCCACAGAGAATGAGATGTTAAATAAAATTTAATTAAGCTAAGTGAAATGCTATTGAGATTTTATTGAAGGAAATTACAAGAATTACATAAAAGGGGGATTTTGTGATAATTAAAACAACGACGTAAAATAGAATTAAAATAGAAATTTAAATATCTAAAACTGAAAATAAAATAAACAAAATATGTGCAACTAATCATAGATTCCATAGAACTATACTCATCATCGTCCAATATTCTTGGCTAATTCTATTATGTAATTATCAATCTAAAATTTTCAAAAAAAATCTTCTAATACGAAATTATATTGGAATTATGGTTAGGAAGATCTTCACTAATCCATAACTTAAATATAATTCGATGAAGTTCTAATCACATCCATGCCCTGCAATCGCATATGACATGTTATCTCCAGTCTCACTCATTATTTATACACAGCAATCGCATATATGTATAAATAACAAGCTTCACAAAACAATAAATAAAACAAAACTTTGGCCAAGAAATATTCATTGGTTTGAATAATTCAAAGTACAATTTTCATTTCAATAAATGATTGAATACATAAGAAAATAGAGTTGATAAATCAACTAATTAATTATGTAATTAAGCTTAAGAAAATCATTCAAGCCACATAAATAGAATTATCTAAATCTAGATAACTTAATTTATGGTGAATTTACAAGGTCAAGATTAATATCTACCTAGATCTAGAATAGATAAAAATCCCAAAAATCATTGAATGATAATCATGCATCCAAAAAGAAATTTAATCAGTAAAACAACTTTATTAAAATGAAATTGCATTAAAACTGTTCGGCAACAAAACTTCATAAATTCAAACTACATCAATTCTAAAAAATGCAGAAAATTACATCTAAAACTAAGAAAACAAAAAGGAAAAGGAAGAAAATGGGAGAAGGAGAGTCATTCCTAAGTGGGAAAGCTTCCTTTCCCTCTAACCTAGCTCCAAGAATGCTCTAGATCGTAGTTCAGCCCCTCAAGTTCGTATGTGTTCTACCAATTGAAGAAACAAATGATAAAAGGATCTGATCTCCAACACGGTTTTTCTTCTTTCTTAAAACAACAATGGACGACGTGCTTAATGGTCAAAGGTGGGTGAGAGCACTAAAATGGAAGTGGCCAGATTATTAATTACCAGCTAGGGTCAGGAAGTTCTATAAAAGGGGAGCTCTTCAAGACTTGAGGGATACCAGAGAATCACATCTTCAAGCAGAGAAGTCGAGAGCTTCAACAGAGCAGAATTTGGTTTTGATACTAGAGGGTCTCATCCCTCTGGAATCCTCTTGCTATTTTCTTTCCATTTTCTTTATTTATATTTTATTTTATTTTCTATTTTACTTTATGTTTTATTTTTTTGTTTTAATTTGTTTTACTTTTTATATTGATGTATTTTGATGTTGAAAAATTTTAGTTTTAATTCAATTTCATTTTAATGGAGTGATTTACTGATTAAATTTTTTCTTGGATGCATGATTATCACTCAATGATATTTGGGATTTTTATCTATTCTAAATCTAGGTAGATATTAATCATGACCTTGTGAATTCACCATAAATCAAATTATCTAGATTTAGATAATTCTATTTATGTGGCTTGAATGCTTTTTGTGAGCTTAATTACTTAACTAAATAATTGATCTAATGTTTTAGTCAATTATTTAATTAAGTCAGATTGTTTTTCAATGTTTTGGGATCAATCACCTTTTTTAGAAAATTAGCCAACATTAAATGAATTGTATTTTAAATTGAATTGTTCTTTAGTAAGCCAAAGATTAATTTATTTATGAATTGATCAAATTAAATCAAATGAAATCAATCCTATTTTCTTGTGAAATTAATCATTTGTTGAAATGGAAATTGTACTTTAATTCATTTGATCCAATGTATATTTCTTGGCCAAAGTTCTATTTTAATTCTTGTTCCGCAAAGCTTGTTATTTATACATGTATGCGGTAGCTATGTATGAGTAGTAAGTGGGATAAGAATTTGCATGTCAACATGCTTTGCGTGGCATGAATGTGATTATAACTTAATCAGATTATATTTGAGTTATAGATTAGTGAAGTTATTCCTAACTATAATTTTTAATATAATTTAGTCTTAGAATATTTTCTAAGAATTTTAGATTAATAATTACATAATAGAATTAGCCAAGAATATTCAAAGAAAAGGATGATGAAAATAAAATTCCATGAAATTTATGACTCATTGCACATCTTTTATTTGTTTTATTTTCTATTTTAGCCATTTTAATTTCTATTTTATTTCTATTTTATTTTGCGTCACTTAAATTATCACAAAACCCCCCCTTTTATTTAATTTCTGAAATTTCCTTTAATAAGTCTTAATAACATTTCACTTAGCTTAATTGAATTTTATTTAACATCTCATTCTCTGTGGGACGATACTCTACTCCTTAATCATTTGTTGAAATTTTCAACCGTGAGAAAATTTGAGCCTAATTGCGAAATGCTATTCTTTCTTGTGTGCATCCCCCATCATGATTATCACTCTAGAACTTATCTTTAATCTTCATTGAGACTACATTACAATTACATGCTTGGAAATGATTTAGGCATTTCGTTGTTAACCATTCCAGCCAAATTGCCATCCCACATTGTTAATTCCATTACATGCCAATTTGTGCCTCATCCATTTTCTTTCTTGTGTTTTTCGACCATTTGCTTTCCCTAAAACAGAATTTTTGCTTCCAACTTTGGATGTGAAGAGTAATTTAAATTCTTTTAAGAGGTTGACATGCTGAAAATTCTTGTGAATTTTGGGGTATTTTGAATTATATTTCTTCTACTTCCTCTCAATCAAAAAAGAAAAGAAAAAGAATGGCCAAAAAAAAGAAAAAGAAAAAAATATTGAATTACGTCATCAAAAGAAATGAAAAGAAAAAGAAAGAAAAAAAATGAAATGATGAAAAAGAGGAGTAGATAGAACCTTAAAACCCAAATTAGTTTATATTCAATCTCTTATATATTTACCTATAAATGCTCTTCAGTTTCTTAAGTTGTGGCAATATTTTTGTCTCATTTTTCCTTTCTTTCCATTTTCCCTTTTGTTCCCATTGTTTTCCATACTTACGTTACAACCCTTGTAAAATCCTTTTGATTCAAGCATGCATATAGATTTAAGTAGTGGAGATTTAGATAATTGACAAGCTTATGGTAGTAAATTTTATGACAGGTTAAGTATTGAGTGAATTACCCTAAACACTTGAGAGAATATAGTGTATACACATCCCTTGTGAGTAGATTGTTACTTGGATTCATTCTTGTCAAATTAAATTGCCATGATACTTGAGTTCTAGAAATTTAAGATTAATTTTCTCAAGTTGTAAATTTTTTTTGAATTATTTCATTCTTGCATATTTTCACACATCTTTTCTAAATAAAACTTGGTGTTTGGATTTAATTTTCCTAGGAGTGCAAAAGGATAAGTGTGGGGGATTTGATAACATGCATTTTTCCATTTATTTTAGTCTTTATCTTAGTCCTTACAGCCTCTTTAATATTTTCAATTGTCTAATTTTATTATATTTTTGGATTTATTAGGTATAAATTAATTATATAATTAATATGCTTTAATTTCATAGTTTTATCCTAATTAATTCAATTGTGTATTTTTACAGAAAATTAATTAGAGAATTTTTATGATGATGTGGCAATTATTGTGCGCTGACATAGTGCCACCTAGATGCTGACATGGCAAAATTGGTGACTGGGCATTGACTAGCTGACTAGACCTATGGGACCCATATATCTGTATTGTTGAACCAATTTGCATCAAGTTGCAATCTGATCTCTTTCCTCCCATGTGCAAAAAATGCAAGGTCAGGAATTCCAGCATTCACAAGTCAAAAAATTGGAAAGTTGAAGTTGGACTCCTTGTATGTAAATGAAGAAGCCATCAACCAGAAGAAGAAAGAACAAAAGTAAAATCTCACAACCTAATCTACTGATGACGAATGAAAGAAAATAATAGAAAATATCAAGTTAAAGTTTGAAATTCTTCCATGTGCAGAGGTTAGAAGTCAGCAATCACAACAGCAAGTAGAAGATTGATTTCCCTGCATGTGATAGCATAAAAAGAATAAATTTGAATTCTAGCAGCAGAAATACAAGTCAAGAACAACAAGCATCAAATATCAGAAAATCAAAAAATGGACAGCATACAAAGTTGGATCAACTACAATTTTGTCTCTCTTTTGGCTGAGCTTAAAAGGGAACTTCAGATTCTAATTTCAGTGTTGAAGTGTTAGAGATCACCTTCTTCCACCATTTTCAGTGTAGTTTTCGTAGGTTTTATTCTGCATATTTTTCCTTCTTTGTATTTTTGTTTTTCTATCTCCATGAAGTGTTAGGATCTGTGTAATCGATCCATGGATGAAATGGAGTTTGTAGGTTGAATCTTCATGTTCATATAAGTATTCTGGTTCTTAAATCTATTCCATTTTATGTTCGATATTCTTGCCTCTATTTTTGAGTTTATACTTGCGCTGGTTAGACTAGTATGAATGAAAGTTCTGGTTTGTTGGTTTTATATAAGGATTAAACTTGTTGTATATACATGAATACGATTGTTGTATATGTGTAGTGAGTAGAACAGAAATTGGCATGTTAGTATGCGATTGCAGGGCATGATTTCAATGAGGGCTTAATCAAATTGCATGTTGGTTAAATATTAATTAAGGTTTTCTTAATTCTGATTTATGTGTAATTTAGTTCTTGGAGATCTCTAGGAAATGTTAGTTTGATAATCTAATGGTAGAATTGAATCAAAAATTAATTGAGGGTAAGATTGTGATAGCTATAATTCCAGTAAAACCAAGACTGATTGCATTAGTGTTCTGTGTTATTATTCTATTTTTGTTAGTTTTCATGTTTTAATTCTACATTTTTATCTTGTCATCAACCCCCATGGTAATTAGTAGCAATTAGTGTAAAAAGTGTCAGAACAATTAATTAGTGAATTAGAAGCAAGGCTTCAAGAGTGAGAACGACTTGGAAAAATCATTATACTGCAAAGTTGCCATGAATCTAATTTTGGGTGATTCTACAGTCGTAGTGGCTTAAACCAAAATTTTAGCGAAAATTCTAGTTTATACCACTACGAATGTCGAATCACCTAGAATTAAATTCATGACAACTTGCAGTATAATGATCTCCCCAGGTCGTTCTCACTCTTGGAGCCTTTCTTCTAATTGCCAATTAATTGTTCAAATACTAATTACACTAATTTCTTATTGATTACAAAAAAGGGGGTTTTGTTGACATGATTAAAACATAAAAAATAATAACAACACAGAACAGAACACAATAACACAAATATGTAATCAGTCATTCAATCCTTAGAGTTTGTATCTATCATTATCTAATTCTTTGTTTGTTCTAATTTAATCATACTATTTAGTTTTCAATTAAAATTCCTAAAAGATCTTCCAAGATTGAACTATACTAGAATCATAATTAGGGAAATCTCCACTAATTACAACAAAATATAATTCGCTTAAGTCTTAATTGAATCATGCCTCTGTAATCACATACTGACATGCCATTTCTATCCTAACTCAGTACACATACACAACAATTGTATACATGTACATACAGCAAGCTAAATTCTGAAATAAAAATTACATAATAGATCTTATGTTTAAACAAGTCATATCAGAGCAAGAATAAACACAAGAACAAGAGCAATTGTAGAAAAAAAATGAAATAGGATTGGAAACCAGAAAACTTATCTATATTGATCCAAAGATTCAAGATATATTCTCCAGTTCATGTCTGACCAATTACATAAGAGCTCTAACTATCTATAGGGACTAAAATAAAAATAAAGAAAAGGGAAAATATAGGAAAAGCTAAGCTATGTAATTGGTGGAAGAAAGTGATCTCGAACACACTTCAAATGGATCTGACGTGCCTCTTTTAAGTTGGAAAGAGTGGGACGAAATTGCAATTTTGTCATTTTTGGTGTATTATCCTTTTACTGATTTTCTGATATTTGATTGCTTGCTATTTTTGACTTCCAATTTGGCTATTTTCAGATGTTGGTTGTTTAGAAATTAATCTTCCACTTGCCAATGTATTTTATGACTTCTAGGCTCTGCACACGGAAGAATTTTAGACTTTAACTTGATATTTTCTGCTACTTGCTTTCATTCTTCGTCAGTAGATTTGGTTGGTAAAATTTTGCTTTTATTTCTTTCTTCTGCTAGTTGATGGCTTCGTCATTCACATGCAAGGAGTCCAACTTTAACTTGCCAATTTTCTGACTTGTGAATGCTGCAATTCCTAACCTTGCGTTTTCTGCACATGGGAGGGAAGAGATCAAATTGCAACTTGATGCAAATTGGCTTACCAATACATATATGTGGGTCCCATAGGTACAGTCAGCTGGTCAATGCCCAATCACCAATTTTGCCATGTCAGCATCTAGGTGGCACTATGCCAATGCACAGTAACTGCTACGTCATCATAAAAATTCTCTAATTAATTTTCTGCAAAAACACACAATTAAATTAATTGGAATAAAATTATAAAATTGAAGCATATTAATTATATAATTAATTTATACCCAATAAATCCAAAAATATAATAAAATTGGAGAATTGGAAATATTAAAGAGGCTATAAGCACTAAGATAGGGACTGACATGAATGGAAAAATGCATGTTATCAAATCTCCCACACTTAGCCTTTTGCACTCCTGGGCAAAATCAAATCCAAACACCAACAAGTTTTATTTAGAAATGATGAGTGAAAATATACAAAAATGGAATAATTCGAAAAGATTTAGAACTTGAGACAATTAATCTTAAATTTCTAGAACTCAAGTATCATGGCAATTTAATTTGACAAGAATGAATCTAAGTAACAATATACTCACAAGGGATGTATATACACTATATTCTCTCAAATGTTTAGGGTAATTCACTCAATACTCAACCTATCATAAAATTTACTACCATAAGCTTGTCAATTATCTAAATCTCCACTGCTTAAATCCATATGCATGCTTGAATCAAAAGGACTTTACAAGGGTTGTAACGTAAGTATGGAAAACAATGGAAACAAAAGGAAAAATGGAAAGAAAGGAAAAATGAGAAAAAAATATTGCCACAATTTAAGAAACTAAAGAGCATTTTACAGGTAAATATCTAAGAGATTGAATATAAACTAATTTTGGGTTTTAAGGTTCTATATACTCCTCTTTTTCATCATTTTTTTTGTGTTCTTCTCATTTTTTTTGATGACACCGTTTAAAATTTTCTTTCTTTTTCTTCTTTTTCTTTGGCCAATCTTTTTCTTTCCTTTTGCTTGAGAGGAAGTAGAAGAATATTTCATTTCATAATACCCCAAAATTCACAAGTATTTTTAGCTCATCAATCTCTTGAAAGAATTATAAAATACTCTTCATATGCTAGGTTGGGAGAAAAATTATGTTTTAGGGAGAAAAAATGATGGATAATGAAAATGGAGGAAGGCACAATGTGGAATACAATGGGAATAACATATGGAAGTTTGTTCGGGAAGAAACGATTGCAAGAAACAAATGCCTAAATCATTTTCAAGCATGTAAATGTAACATAGCCTCAATCAAAATTAAAGACAAGTTCTAGAGTTAGATTTTATGATAAGGAACTCACAAAGAAAAAATAGCATTTTTCATTAAGGCCCAAATCCTCACAACTATAAGACTATTACTAAAATTCATTAAAGTCAATATATTGCCAACTTGAATTCCAAAAAAAACAAGGTTAAATTCTCATTTTACTAAATTTTTCAAACTTTTCATCAAGTAAATTTCACATGAAAAACTTTATTGGAAGTATTAAAACATAACAGAAAATTTTAAAAATTGCATGAAATTTAAAAATCAAGACTATCTTATTCTCTCCCCTCCCACAATTAAATTTTGCATTGTCCTTAATACAAACAATTATCAGCACATATTATCCAATACACAAAGGACATGAAAATAAAAGAGATAAAAGGGAAAAGAAACAACCTTATGAGAAGTGGTGCATTTTTTCTGCGTCTTCCAATTGTGTTGCACTGGCTTCTTCTAGAAGTTTTTCTTAGCAGCAGATTGTATGATGGAAAGAATTAATTTATCATCACCAACCTAAAGAAAAATAGAAGAAACTCCGCTTACCATGAAGGGATGAGAATAAAAAGAAAAACTAAAAGAAAAATAAGAAAAACTACTAACTAAATCACAATTTAAAACAAAAAGAGAACTACTATCTAAAACAAATTAAAATCGAAACTCTTACTAAAAACTAAAGTAGAGTTAGAATTAAAATCAACAGGAATAGAATTAGAATTTACAATAGTAACAGAGGGAGAATTGGAATCAGATTCAGATTCAGATGCACATCCAGACTCAAATGCATTAAATTCAGGTGTAGATACAGACTTTGATGTAAATGCAAGTGGAAATACAAATTCAAATTCAAATTCATGTACACATTCAAGTGCAAATGCATACTGCTCATGTTCAACAAAATCAGAATTGCCAAAATTCAAAGCTTTTTCTATTTCAATGCATGCATGACAAATATGACAATCACAATTAAAATCTCTTATAGACTCATTATCGAACATTTGTGTGTTGACCTCTACCTCTACTAAGGTCTCTATTTCTTTTTCCAATACAGGCTCAGTGACCTCAGGTTATGTGGCTAGACCATTTATAGATGCATCATTCTTTAGAAAAATGACATTATCATCATTTCTTAGATTGGCCACATTGGGGAAGGTAAACTATTGTCAGACCTCTGATTGATTAACTCATCAATATTGCTCGCTAGTTGGCCTATTTGAGTTTCCAAACTCTAAAGGCTTACCTCAGTTCACTGTTATAACTGTAGGATATATGTGGCCAAGACTTCTAAATTTTGCTCAAATTCAGTAAAGGTGGCTGGAGGGGGTTCATCACTAAGAATTGGGGCATGAAATCCTCGATCATATGTTGAATGAAATGGGCTCTCATACCTCAGATCATATTCAGGATTGTTTGTGGTAGGATAAAAGTAGAACATGGATTGTTGGGGATCTTGTTGAAATTGCATTTGGCCAAGAAAGACTCCAACATAGGACTCTGTACTTTCTTCAAATTGTGGATATTGATCAGTCCTATATGTAGTGAAGGAATCTAAGTCACTCACAGGTGGCTCTTACTTTTGGCCAAAGGAAAAGTTCCTCAACATGGATGTTATTTCTTCTAAGCTGAAGAAACAAATGAATTTATTATGGCTGTTTGTTTTCTTACTCGTTGTATTTCCTCACTTGAGCTGTTGTGTTTTCAAAGATTCTTTGAAAATGAGGAAATACAATATGTTTCTAGCCATTGTATATCAATTGTTTGGATTCTTTTTGGAATTGTATCTCTTGTTTTTTGTTACGTTTCAGTTAGTAGTTTTTCTTTCTTAGCTTTTTGTTCTTCTTTTTAGTTTCACCTCGCTTCTTATGTTTTTCTTCAGGTTGCAAGATTAATTATTTCCACCATCCAACCTGCTGCTAAGAAAAACCCCTCGAAGAAGCAAGTATTGTGTCAATGAAATAAACCAGGCTATTTTTTTTCCCTTTTTCTCTCTCTTTTACATTCTAAGTCCTCTACTTGTTGATAATATATGTTGTTTACTTTTCGACATTGCAAAATTTTAAGTGTGGGGGAGAAAGAGGATTAAATAGCTTTGAAAAAAAAAGAAAATTTTTCATTAATCAAGGTGATGATCCAAAACTCTTGACGAAAGGAGTTACATATGAAAAATTTTGCTTATTGCCACTGCATAAATTACGCTGACAATTGCAAGTTCGACTGTCAATTTTTAAACACATATCCACATGTAATATTTGAATCTATTTTAGGTTAAGGCACTTGGATTTCTTTTAAACCTCAAATTTTTTCTATAAATCTAGTTATTCCAGTTTCACATTCACTACAATCAGAGAGTTTTTCTCCTCATTACATTCTAACTCTCTATTTTTACCTCTCCAACTCTTTTCTTCAAAAATCATAATGGCCAGCTAGCACATCAATCTAAATGTTGCTGCCAGAGAGGAAGAGTTAGATTTAACTCTCAATCTAGGGACTAACACAGATAAGAGACCTGCTAATGGGTCTCGTAAAAGAAAAAGTCTCCAAGTGGAGTCCAATGATCTGAGCACTGGATACTCACAAGAGGATAAATTTAAGGTTTTGGAACATATGTTTGAAGAAAGGTTTCTACATATGGAGAAGCTGGTCAACCGTCGAATTGATAATTTGGTGCTGAGAATATATAGGCTTTTCATGTATACCACCAACTGCATCTGCAATCAGCAGGTAGTTGGCATTGATTGCATGAATGACATACTATCTGAGCTCCAACATATCTCATTCCCGCTTTTTCCAAGAACCCTTTCTGAGCTCCAGCAATTCACCTCTTCCAGAGCTAAACCCTTATCTTCCAAGACCGGACTTTCCTTTTCCCAAGCACCTTGTCTTCCCTAAAAAAAGAAAAGTTTCAAGACTTTTTCATTTTCCCTTTTATTTCTTTTTATTGTTCTTTTTCTACTTGTTGGAATTTTAGTAGTGATAATTATTTGCATTGAGGACAATGTTGAATTTAAGTGCTGGGGGAAGGGGGAATAAAATGCCTTGGTTTTTAGAGTCTTTGTTTTTACAATTTCATGTAATTTTAGAATTTTTCTGTTATATTTTTATGTTTCATTTGCTTCTTTTCTTGTTTTTAGCTTCTTTTTTTACACTTGTTCTTTTAGTTTTTAGTGTTTCTTTTTCTTTTGGGGAAGAAAAGCTCTTTTGTGGAAATATGCATGATGAGATAGTTAAAATTTAGATTCATTTAATATGAAGAGCATTTGGTCTTATTTTTCTAGGGAATTCAAGTTAAATGGCAATAAATTGACTATAATGAATTTTAGCAATAGTCTTATAGCTGTGAAGCTTTGAGCCTAAATGAAATATGCTATTCTTTCTTTGTCTTTCCTATCATGAATTTTCACTCTAAAACTTGTCTTGAATCTTTGTTGAGCTTACATATCTTATACATGCTTGGAAATGATTTGGGCATTTGTTTCTTGTTACCCATTTTAAACCAAACAAACTTCCATAAGTTAATTCCATTGTTAACCACTTTGTGTCTTTTCCATTCTCTTGTATTTTTCCACCACTTTCCTTCCCTATTTAGAATTTTTGCTTCCAACTTTTGATGTGAAGAGTATTTTAAATTATTTTAAGAGATTGATATGGTGAAAATTCTTGTAAATTTTGGGGTGTTTCAAGCTGTATTTCTCTACTTCCTCTCGAAAAAAAAAAGATTGGCCAATCAAAAAGAAAAAGGAAAAAAATTTTGAATGACGTCATCAAAAGAAATGAAAAGAAAAAAAAATCAATTAAAAAATGATGAAAAAGAGGAGTACGTAGAACTTTGAGACGCAAAATTAGTTTTTATTCAATCTCTTATATATTTACTTGTAAATGCTCTTCATTTTTCTTAAGTTATTACCATATTCTGTTCCAATTTTCCCTTTTATTCCCATTGTTTTCCATTATTTTTCCTACCTACATTACAACCCTTGTAAAGTCCTTTTGATTCTAGTATTTATTAGATTTAGTAATGGAGACTTAGATTTTTGATAAGCTTATGGTCACAGATTTGTGATAGGATGATTTAGATTTTTGACAAGCTTATGGTCGTGGATTTGTGATAGGATGATTTTGAGTGACTACCTTAAAACTTGAGAGAATAAAGTGTCTATACATCCCTTGTGAGGAGATTATTACTTAAATTCATTCTTTTCAAATAAATTGCCATAAAGCTCGAACTTTTTAGAAATTTAAGATTTATTTCTCTTAGCGTTAAATCTTTTCAAATTTTAATTATTTCATTATTATATATTTTCTACACCTCTTGTTATGTTCTTTGGTTTTCTCTATTGTTTTGATTAGATTTTGCCCAGGAGTGCAAAAAGGTTAAGTATGGGGGATTTTGACAACATGCATTTTCTATTTATTTTAGTCCTCATTTTAGTCCTTTTTGCCTCTTTAATATTTCCAATTCTCTAATTTTATTATATTTTGAATTTATTGGGTGCAAGTTAATCATGAAGCTAATATGTTTTAATTTTGTAATTTTAAGAGCTTAATCGAGAAATATCCAATTTAATTCATATTTTTTATCTTTCAGAAAATAAATATTAGGGAATTAATATGCTAACTAGGATGCCACGTAAGTGATGATGTGGCATAACATGATACATAGTAGCTGACTGGGCTCTAAATTTTGACAGTTGACCAGTGGACCCTACAACAATTATTTGCCACAAGCATTTGTCTTTTATGTCTTCTTTCCATCAAGCATTTTGAAGGCATAGATCTTTATTCAAGAAAAGTGGCTAGTGGAGAAGCTAGTGGGAGAAAAAGTGGATGATTGATGAAAGTTAGACCTTGCCAAAATAGAAGAAACAAATGATAAAAGGATATGATCTATAGCACGATTTTTCTTCTTTCTTAAGACAGCAGTGGACAGCGTGCTTAATGGTCAAAGGTGGGTGAGTGCACTAAAATGGAAGTGGCCAGATTATTAATTACCAGCTGGGGTCAAGAAGTCTCTATAAAATAGGAGCTCTTCAAGACTTAAGGGACACCAAAGAATCACATCTTCAAGCAGAGAAGTCGAGAGCTGTAGCAGAGTAGGATTTGGATTTGAGGCAAGCATGTCTCATCCCTCTGGCCTCCTCTTGCTATTTTCTTTCCATTTTCTTTATTTATGTTTTATTTAATTTTCTATTTTACTTTATGTTTTTATTTTCTATTTTAATTTATTTTACTTTTTAGATTGATGTATTTTGATGTTGAGCAATTTCAGTTTTAATTCAATTTCATTTTAATGGAGTGATTTACCAATTAAATTTCTTCTTGGATGCATGATTATCATTCAATGATGTTTGGGATTTTTATCTATTCCAGATCTAGGTAGATATTAATCATGACCTTGTGAATTCACCATAAATCAGATTATCTAGATTTGGATAATTCTATTTATGTGGCTTGAATGATTTTCTTGAGCTTAATTACTTAATTAAACAATTAATCTAAGGTTTTAGTCAATTATTTAATTAAGTCAGATTTTTTTTCAAGGTTTTGGGATCAATCACCTTTTTTAGAAAATTAGCCAACATTAAATGAATTGTATTTTAAATTGAATTGTTCTTCAATAATCTAAAGATTAATTTGTCTATGAATTGATCGGATTAAATCAAATGAAATTATTCCTATTTTCTTGTGAAATTAATCATTTGTTGAAATGAAAATTGTACTTTAATTCATTTGATCCACACCACAGGAAAGACGCATAATAGCTACAGCTAGATTAGTAGCAAAGTAATGAATTTCAATAGCAAAATTGTGATTCCTATTGGATAGCTACTGAAATTTTTAAGTAATAAAACCAACAATCAGTAATTGTTTTCCTATTGATTTCCTACTGAAACATATTATCTACTGAGCTCATTATACAAATTTTTATTCGAAAAATAATCTGATACGAAACACACAATTTGTTGTTAATCAGATTATTGTTGTACACGTATTAAAATGAACCATCCTATTGATCAATTTTTATAATAAAATTATAATTAAAAAATTATCAAAAATATAAATTTAAAATATTATATAGAGAGTGGCTTACACCACTCTCGAAAGTGGGACTCTTGAAAGCTCTTGAGGGTATAAATTTAAAATATTATATAGAGAGTGGCTTGCACCATTCTCGAGAGTGGGACTCTTGAGAGCTTTCGAGAGCCCTCGAGAGCCCACCACTCTCGAGAGCCCTTGGGAGCCCAAGAGACTAATCTCCTCTCGAGATCTTGGCTCTCAAGAGACCTCTGCATATTTGTTTAAATTTCTAAAAAAAACTTTTATAATTTTTATATTTATATATTTAAATTTTTATAGTTATATAGATTTTTTTAGTTATGAAAAGAAAAAAATTAATTAATTTACATTGTATATTTATAATTTTAGTTTAATGATATGCTAAAAAAATTATTTAAATAAAAAATATAAATTTAAAAATTTTGCTATAGATGAATTGTTTATTTTTATAAAGAAAATAAAATAATAAATTTACAAATTTTTTATATGAAAATTTTTAATTGTTTTCGTCTTCTTCCATATTTATGCAACATTTTCCACTAGATAAGAATGAGATAGAAATGCTTCATGGTCCAAATAAATTAATAAGTCCGGTTGAGACATAAATTCCTATTGACACATAAGAATATAAACATATTAGATGACAACGGAGAAAAAAGAAGCGAGTAAATTGAGAAGTATCATAAGGCAACAAAGAAAAAAAAAGTCGAGTGAATTGAGATGTATATTGAGAAAAGAATATTTTTTTTATTGGAAAACATAAAATTATTTATCTAGGACAAAAAAGAAATTGCTATATACCATAAATAAAATCAGAAAAGGTGCATAAAATCAAAAAATGTGCAGAGAATAATAGTGCGAAGAAGGGATAAATTATACTATTGTCTCTATATCTCTGGACATATCTAACTCTGTATCTCTAAACATATCTGAAGAAGAAGATGAATAACCAGTTAAAAAGAAGATGAATGAGAGAGATTAAAAAAAAAAAGTCACTGAACATACCTTGAAATTGCTGAAGATGAGAAAAGATGAAGATAAACAAGAGAAAGAAGAAAAAAGGAAAAGATAAAGTGCAAAAATCTCATAGAGAACTTCTATAAAAGATTAAGGGGAATGATGAAAATTTTAAAAGTAAGCGTAACATTTTTAAGTTTGCGCCAACACTTAAATATTATTTCGTGCGATAATTTATATTTTATTTTTTTATATTCAATTAGAAAATATGCACGTTCATGTATAGTTTATTATAATATTTTTACATTATTTTAATGATAAAAAATATAATTGAATAATTTATTATTTTAATATAAAATTAGCTTTAACTAGAAATAAAGTTTTATATATTTTATATTATTTGTATGTTAATGTATAAGCCATGATTTGTATATTTATTGAGAAAAATAATTATATATGTAAATTGTGTTAAATATTCAAATATATTTATAAATTAGCATAACTAAATAGTAAATTGCATTACATGAATTGTTCATTAGTGAAAATACATTACAATAATAAAAAAAATTAAAAAATTATATAATACATATTTCTACTCTTCATCATCATTTTTTTCATTATTTTCTTCATCTCTATTGTTGTCGTTGTTTCGAATATTGTCGATTGATGGAATATCGAGGGGAATAAAAAAATTGGAAACATTGTTTAAAGTTGCTACATCTGATCGATACACGTCTATGTTTCCTTGATCACTTGAACTCACAAAAAATAAGTGTTGAGGTGGATGGGGAGGAGGACAAAATCCTTGTATTGCATTGAGTCTATTCTCCATTGTAGTGATTTAACTACTTAGTTGCCCCACCTCTTCTTTGTATCTTTTCAATTCTTCTTCATAAGATGTATTTAGACAGTGAACAAATATATCTTTTAAGACCTACTGAAATTCTTGGGAGCGAATCCAATCAAGCTGCTATTAGCATTCTTATATATGAAATCAAGAGGTTACAGTACCAACTATTTTGGATGCCCCAACCCCTAAACTATATATGTGCCCTTTTTTTCCTCATGCTACTTTCATCCATAAATCAAGATCCGATAATTGTTGTTCAGAGCTACCTGAAGATTGATGTAGCCTTTGATATTCCACCTTTAAGGAAAATGAAATTATATAATTAAACTGTATTATAATATATATATATATATATATATATATATATATATATATAAGCACGAAATATAATGATGAAATAGTAAATAAATATAATAAAAAATTAAATTAATTACCAATCATCTCTTAAGCTCTGCCATTGAAATAAAACCTCTAGTGTGGAGAGATGAGCCAAATCCCTAGAGTCGGAAGATCTATTTTTTTTTCTTTTGCTCGCTAACTTGTTTGAAATGTGGTATTTCTCATTTATCACACAATTGATTCGAAACAGATTCTCCAATCCATGCTGGTTTTTTATTTTTCTTACATGCTTGATATATCATATCTTTTAAGCGATTTGACAAACAATATTTCCAATTACTTTGAATAAAGCCTTGATGTTGTGGTGACCAAATATAGTATTTCTAACAAATAAGATTTTTATTTAATAATAGATGATGATGTGAGGTAAAAGATTGTAATAGATAAAGATAATGAAATTATACTTGAAATTCTAGCCACCACAAGTTTCACAGTGATTTAGGTACATTCCTCCAGCTTGTGTATGGTCCATCATATGTTGATTTAATGATGGACACAATTTGATTTCAAATCTTATTATGGTTTGGAGAAAACCTGAATCATTTAGAAACTTAAAATATATTTAGCAGATTTAAAAATATGTAATGTGACCAATTTTTAAATAAAATACTAAGTACGATTGATAGAAAAAAAATTACTCTGTTCCATCTGGACTAGTGAAGTCCTTTCTGATTATGTTGCTATCTTCTTGTGCACTATAGGTTGTGACCTCTGTTGGTATTGACGAGGATTTAAGGGTTGGAACTAGATCAGGTGCAAGGGGTTGGGCTTAAAGGTGGAAAGGAAGTCTGAGAATACAAAGAAATAGATAAGTTATGATATGCCTGTGACATCGTTGGTATGTTAACAGGGACTTGAAAAGAAGTACATGGCAAATTAGATGTATCATTGCGGCTGTAAAATTGCCACATTGGTGGTGGTCCAGTCAGAGTGTAATTAGGATGAGGAATTGGTGGTACGTTACTTCGAAATTGTCATGGCGCAGGGGGATAAAAGTTATGAGGAGGATTTGAAGGGTCGAAAAAAGAAGAAGACTAAGGAAATGGTGGCCATGTGGTTGGTGTTGCCGTGACATTTTCAGTGTTGGAGTTAGAAGAAAAAAAAGGATCGTTCTTGATATTTGTCTATTGCATAAATTTTCCTGCTCTTGTACTCTATCACTTGACATGTTGACAGAACTGTAAAAGTATTCAGATAAGATATGAGAAACTCAAATGCAATCAAAATGTAATGGCGGGTTGAGAGGAAAATGGAAGTGAAGAGAAGAGTAATTATTATAGGCAAAAAAAAACTTAATAAATAAATGATGTGACGTTAGATAATATGTCAAATGTTAAATATATGGGCTAAAATATTTGTAGGTATCTGTTATATTCTTTTCAACAAGTATCGTGGGATCCACAACTACCGTACTTATTTTAAAAAATAGACAAACTTTGAATTAAAAAAAGATATGGATAACTATTAAAAATAATTATATCAATTATATTTTATATTAACAACTAAAAATTTATTAAAAATATATCAATATAGATTTTTTTTTCCTATAACATAGTTAAATAATTAATTTTATTTATTTAATCTTTATGAAAAAAATAATAGGAGATAATATATATGGCAAATAATAAAATAATATAATTATAAATTATATGAAATAAAATATTAGAGTATATATAAATATTATCATTATCATTAAATAAAAATCACAATACACAATGTTAAAAATTATCTCAAATAAAATATTTTGTCAAGGTTTGACATGCTACACACACATTACAAGACACAATTTATTGTCTTTAAAAGTATTCCAACCTACACACTAGCCCCACGAAAATCCTCATCGTTTGATCACATTCACTCTCTCATTCTTCATATTGTCAAGCTTCATACTGTCTTGCACTCTTTCACTCTCTCAAGTTTCATACTTTCTTACACTCAAATACTTTCTCTTTCTTTCCAAACCAACATAGAAGATATTAGTATCATTGCATTGGCAGGTCCACTTAATCCCAATTTGCTATTCATGCAAAAACTTCATATTTCTAATACAGTGGTGAGAGGTGATAGAGTAAGTATCATTTATTTAAATTATCTATGTCTATTATAATTTTTTTATCTTTTTTATGAATCATCTTTTTTATTATAATTTTTTGTGTTTAGAGAAACTGTACATTGATGATTAAAATATGGACCAATAAATGATTTCTTCAACATCCACCTCATGCTATAGTCCCACTTCTCGTGCAAGCTGGGTTTTATGGTGCTTCTATGTTAGGAGAATTTGAATTTAGTCATGGTCTAATTTCTTTTTTTTAAAAAAAAAAAGATGGCGTCCAGAGAGGCATACATTTCACTTAAGTTTAGGTGAAATGACAATTACATTAGAAGACGTAGGAATATCATTGGGCCTTTAGTGTGTAGGAAAACCAATACGTGAAAATTCAGTGTGTAAGAATGTTATTCAGACTTCAGTGTGTAGGAAAACCAATATATGGGAATTCACAGCTATCAAACCTAAGAGAGTTATGTACTGAAGCTTTTGGAGTTGCACCACCCCAATAAGAGTTCAGTGGACAAAGACTATTGCTTAAATGGCTAGCAGACACATTTGGCGAGCTGCCTGAGGAGGCAAACCAAGCCACACTAGCATGCCATGTTAGAGCATGGATTTTACAACTAGTAGGCAGATACTTAATACCAGATAAATCAAGCAATTATGTCAGCTTGAAATATCTTCCTTTTATTATTGATTTGCATGAGTGTGGACAGACATCATGGGACTCGGCCGTATTGGCATTTTTATATAGAGAGGTTTGCACCGCAACTTTAATAAACACCAAACAAATTACTAGATACATCGCCCTCTTACACATGTAGATATGGTCAAGATTTCCTTTTATAGCAGGAGATATTATGGTCCAACCAAATCCTTCACCTCAGGATTATTTACTACGACCACCTTTAGGTTACAAGTATATTTTCTTTTTATTGATATATTTTTATTAGATAATATGTATTTATTTAATTACTAATTCATTTACATTTATGTAGGTGGAAGGGAGCTTACCTGCTTCAAATGCCTCAAGAAATTATGCTTTCTAGATACAAAGATAATAGATTTGATGACAAATGAGTCTGAGGTATATATGTAATAAATCTACTAATATGATTAGTATAATATACTAACTTGCTGTCAAAATTTTATAGATTCAGTAGACCCCCTATGCATATGAGGATGTCTAACAATATTGTCGCTCTAGGAGAGATGTGGGTTAGGCTGGAGTGCCAATGTTTTGCTTCCATATTTGTGAGTGCAAATATCCTAAACGCGTCCAACGTCAATTTGCAAGAGTGCAGGAAATTTCTAGAAACCCCCCTGGCAAGCAAGATGCCTAGAACCGATTGCATTTGAAAGCCGTGCACGACAAGGACTAATCATTTCGATTAGGGTATTGCTAGATGGAACAATTGGCCAGCACACATAATAGATGCTGATTTTGCAACCGAAAGCTTGGGACCAATATCTCCTTATATGCACTGGTACTTTAACCATACTCATTGATTCATTAGTCAAGATCCAAGAATGATAAATCACATGATAAAATATAAATTTTTAACTTGTTAAATTATCTCAAATTCATATTTTGTTTATAATTAGTAATTACATTTTTTTAATTTTTATTCAGGCTAGCTTGGCACAATTGATGGAAAGTATGACTATTAAGCAGCCCAATAGCCTATACATATAGAATATGAAAGAAGATTTGCAAGAAATACAATGAGTTGCACACAATAAAAAGCAAAGATGTCTCTCTATAAGAGCTTATGGTGATGAAGCTGGTAGCAGTAATGTTGCTGGCAGTAGTAGTGCCACTGGTACTAGCCAAAGAAGAAGGAGGAGAAGGAGAGCCCCCATAGGGGCAAAGGCAGAAGAAGAAATAGAGGGAGGAGGAGATGACAATGAATGAAAAACAATATTTATTGTATAAATTAAATGTGTTTAAATGTATTTTAAATTATGTTATATGTCAAATTTTTTTGTTATGGTTAATTGTTGTATTATTTTTAATATGTTACCATACCTATTTTATGAGAAAAAAATTTAATGAATTAAAAAAATTTGAAAAAAATAGCAATCATAACAATAAAATAAAGTTTTAAAAAAAATTAAAAAACTTAAAAAATAATAAATAAGACAATTAAAAAATAATTTACAAAACCTAAAAAAATTTAAAAAAAAAAGACTAGTTGCCTCACAGGCAATCAATCCATGCACCGAAGTGCAGGGAAGTGCAAGCCCATAAGGACCTGCAGTCCCTGTACTTCGGTGCAAGGAGCCTCACGGTGCAATACCAGTTAATTTCGGAATATAATTCGCTTGAGAGTATTTTAGAATTTTACAACGTTACTTTAGTTATTTATTTTGGCCATTTTTAATTTTCATATTTAATTGTTCTCTTTGAATATTATTTATGAAAATTGAGTTAAATGATTGGACTGAATATTTGTACCATGTGGGGTATATTCTTAAAATGGTGAAATTAATGGAAAAGTGGTTTAAGAATGGTCAATTAGTCCATTAATTGTAATTTGACTAAATGGGTTTGGATGTTAGGTTATGGATACCCATGGGTTATTCAATAACCAATTAGAAACCATTAACCTTAAAATAAAAATTTCCTACTTCCTTCATAATTCTCGTATCTAAAGCAAAGAAAAAGTGAACAGTGGCATTTTCTCTCATTTCTTCATCCTCTTCTCAAATCATTTCTTTTGATCTTCAGAATTTTGATCTTTTGTTCAGTTCAACTGATTTGTAATAATCTAAGGTAAGCTTCAATCTCTTTGATTTTCTTAAACTTCAATTTATCAGATAATTTGGAGGAAGTTTGGTTTTTAGGGTTTAAGATGAAAAATTGAAGATTTAGACTCTGTTTGTGGGTTAAATTTAGGGATTTTGGTGTCAAAAGATTCCTTATACATTAAGGATAAAAACCCATGAAAGAAATTAAGGTAAATGATGAAGATTTGATCTCAAAATTATGAAAAACTAAGAGGGAATATTGCGGTTACTGTTCATCGAGAAAATTTTTCCAAATTTTCACGGTTACTATAACCAAAAGATAATGAAAAACAAGAGATACAATTCCCCAAAAAAAAAAGATCCAAACAATTGATACATAAACCGATTGTATTTCCTCATTTTCAAAGAATCTTTAAAAAAAACAACAGCTCGAGTGAAGAGATACGACGGGTAAGAAAACAAAGCAGCCGCAATAAAATCAAAATTTTGACTTATTCGGTTAATTGCATTAATTGCGCACTGTTTATATACATGCTTACCATTACATCTATTATTTTCTAGCTACAAAAGACATAAGTTAGCTTGTAGAGGAGCAGTGTAGTGATTAGATTTTGAATGAAACTTAGCTTGAAAATTTTGCTATTAATTCTAAACAAATTTCTCTTATCATCGCACCAAGCCTTAGAGCAAACTACCTATAGCATTTTCTCTACTCTCTTTTTCTCTTTCCAAACACAAACACAAGTTTAGAAACTTATCTCCATGGCTTCCAAAAAGTTTATCGATCTTACTGCTCCACCAAAGAAGGAGAAGCTCGACCTGATTTTACGTTTAGGACAAGGTGATAAAGGTAAAAGACCCATGAAGGAGTCTCCAAAAAGGGACACTAAGAGAGGGAGACTGGAGGAAGAGCTGGAGGGTGCAAGCGTGGCCTTACTTCAAAAGATGAAATTGCATTTTTGAAGAAAGAAGTAGAGGGGCTAAAGAAGGAGGTAAAGGGTTTGGAGCAAGTGATGAGAAGCCAATTTGAGGCCTTGGGGGAAAAATTGATAAGTATTACTTTTGGTTGACTTAATGTATTTGTAGTCAAAACTAAAAAAATATTGAGTGCCAAAACAGAATTTACATGTCCCTCATAGAAGTCATAAAGGCTCTCAAAAAAAGTAGTGGTCAGGAGGTAAGACTACAATTCACTACTCCTAAAAGTGGATCTAGTGCTCCTTTTTCATCTCAAAAACCACCCCCTTAGATTACATGTGCTTTGTAATTTCTCTTCTCTCTTTTTTTTTTTTTAGCATAATGTAATCTTGAGCCTTGAATAAAATTGGTTTATTTTTTAGTAGGTATATCTAAAAAATAAAATAAAAAGAATACTAAAAGAAAAACAAATCAATCACAAAAATAGAGTAGTAAAATTATACAGTGCAGAATTTTTGGCGACTTAGCTTTACTGACACAGAATAACGCCAAAACATATGCGAATAACTTCAAATAAAATTCTTCAATTAGAAGACATATAAAGGTTTAAAAACATGCAAAGAAAGTGGCAAAAATCAGAGCCAAACAGTACAGAACATTCATGCAAGGCAGCTAAAATTTTTTGGACAAAACAGAGAAAACATGTAGAAAATTTGCAAATTTAAAAAACAATGTTTCTCCAATTAAATGCTCTCTGAAATACAAGAACAAAATTAAAAAGAGAAAGGTTAAAAAACTTGGGTTACCTCCCAAGAGCACTTTGTTTAAAGTCTTTAGCCAGACTTTATTTGATGTCTTTGCTTAGCACCTCCTTCTTTGTTTCCCGTAATTACCTTCTTCCTTTTTTTATTTCCTTCGTCAAGGAAAATGATCCAATACCTCGCACAAAGCAAAGGGAACAAGGTGAGAGATATATTAGAATAATTAAGGTAAACAAAAGGAGAAATGAAACTAATAAAGACACTTGAAATGCTAAAAACAACAATAAAACAAGACAATGTCTAAAATAACATCATTTGGCTTAAAAGAAAATCTTGACAACCATCATTCCCTGGCAACGGCACCAAAAACTTAATGCGTAAATTATTTTTTATATAAAATTCTAGCAAGTATACAGGGTCGCATTGAGTAATAAAGAAGTGAGTAGAATATCGTCCCATAGAGAATGAGATGTTAAATAAAATTCAATTAAGCTAAATGAAATGCAAATAAATAAATAAATAAATAAAAAAGAAAAAATTGGTTTAATCTGATTAATTCATAAACAAATTAATCTTTGAATCATTGAAGAACAATTCAATTAAATTGTAATTCATCTAACGTTGGCTAATTTTCTAAAAGGTGATTGGACCCAAAATCTTGAAGAACAATCTAACTTAATTAAATTAATTGACTAAAATCTTAGATCAACAATTTAATTAAGTAATTAAGCTCAAGAAAATCAATCAAGCTGCATAAATAAAATTATCTAAGCCTAGATAATCTGATTTATAGTGAAATTACAAGGTTTTGATTAATATCTACATAGACCTAGAATAGATAAAAATCCCAAACATCATTGAATGATAATCATACATCCAAGAAGAAATTTAATATGTAAAATCACTCCACTAAAATTAAATTGCATTAAAATTGAAATTGTTTAACAACAAGACTTCATAAATTCAAACTACATCAATTCTAAAAAATACAGAAAATTACATCTAAAACTAAGAAAACACAAAGAAAAACGAAGAAAACGGGAGAAGGAGAGCCATTCCCAAGTGGGAAGGCTTCCTTTCCCTCTAACCTAGCTCCAAGAGTGCTTTGGATTGCAATTGTAGCCCCCTTGAAGTCTCTAATATGTGATCCATCACTGATATCTAAAACTCTCAAGTTATTTATAAAAGAAAACATGTGGTAGCGAAGTGGGCCATCGCTTAAGCGAGATGGTTCAACAAAATGAATCTTGGTCTTTTGGAGATTGGTTCCAACTTGGTTTTTCGTCTACTATCAATTTGACCCAAATTTGGCTATTTTCAAACAATGGTAGGTGGTAACTTGGCTTCATCTTTATTTCACTAAATGATAAATTATCCTCGTCACAGCTCAAAATTTCTACCAAAATAGAGAAAACATGTAGAAAAATTATTAAATAAAAGCTAACGTTTTTTCAAATTACTTTCTCTTCCCCCATACTTAAACATTGCATTGTCTTCAATGCAAATCAGCATCATTATCCAGCAAAAATAGAGGACATAAAATGTAAAAGAGAGAGAAAGGGAAAAGAAATATCATGGTTAGTTTTATTCTAATGCCACGATATAGCTTCTTATGGGGATTTTCCTTAGCAGTAGATTAGATGATGGAAAGAATTAATTTATAACCTGAAGAAAAATAGAAGAAGCGAGGTGAGGACAAATAAAAACAAGACAACACAATGTCTAAAATAACACCACTTTGGCTTAAAAGAAAATTTTGACAACCATCATTTCCCAGCAACGGCGCCAAAAATTTGATGTGTAAATTATTTTGCATATAAAATTCTAGCAAGTATATTGGGTCACATCGAGTAATAAAGAAGTGAGTAAAGTATTGTCCTATAGAGAATGAGATGTTAAATAAAATTCAATTAAGCTAAGTGAAATACTATTAAGATTTTATTGAAAGAAATTGCAGGAATTACATAAAAGGGGGGATTTTGTGATAATTAAAGCAACGATGTAAAATAGAATTAAATCATAAATTAAAATATCTAAAACAGAAAATAAAACAAACAAAATATATGCAACTAATCATAGATTCCATAGAAGTATGCTCATATCATCATCCTTTCCTTTGAATATTCTTGGCTAATTCTATTATGCAATTATCAATCTAAAATTCTTAGAAAATCTTCTAAGACTAAATTATATTGAAATTGTGATTAGGAAGATCTTCACTAATACATAACTTAAATATAATCCAATGAAGTTCTAATCATATCCATGCCCCGCAATCGCATATGACATGTTATCTCCTATCCCACTCATTATTTATACACAGCAATCGCATATATGTATAAATAACAAGCTTCACAGAAAAATAAATAAAACAAAACTTTGGCCAAGAAATATTCATTGATCCAAATAATTCAAAGTACAATTTTCATTTCAATAAACAACTAAATACACAAGAAAATATAATTGATTCATTTGATTTAATCCGATCAATTCATAGACAAATTTATCTTTGAATTATTGAAGAACAATTCGATTAAATTGCAATTCATTTAATGTTGGCTAATTTTCTAAAAAGGTGATTGAATCCAAAATCTTGAAATTACAACCTAACTTAAGAAAATAATTGACTAAAACCTTAGATCAATCATTTAATTAAGTAATTAAGCTTAAGAAAATCATTCAAGCCACATAAATAGAATTATCTAAATCTAGATAACCTGATTTATGGTGAATTTACAAGGTCAAGATTAATATCTACCTAGATCTAGAATAGATAAAAAAATCCCAAAAATCATTGAATGATAATCATGCTTCAAAGAAGAAATTTAATTGGTAAAATCACTCCATTAAAATAAAATTGCACTAAAACTGAAATTGTTCAACAACAAAACTTCATAAATTCAAACTACATCAATTCTAAAAAATACAAAAAATTACATCTAAAACTAAGAAAACATAAAGAAAAAGGAAGAAAATGGGAGAAGGAGAGCCATTTCCAAGTGGGAAGGCTTCATTTCCCTCTAACCTAGCTCCAAGAATGCTCTGGATCGCAATTGCAGCTCCCTCAAGTCCAGATGTGTTCTCCCTTTAAAACTCAACTGACACTTATTTATAACAGAAAAAGTGTAGTTACTTCTAATATTTTGGACAGCAAATTGGTTCCATTTTTGTGTACTATCATTTTTTTCCAATTTCGTACTGTTGTTATTGACTCATGTTTTGGATATTTTTCATGTATTAGTTGGTGAAATTTTTCTTGTCTCTTTTTTCTGCTGGTTGGTGGCTTCTTCATTCACATGCAAGAAGTCCAACTTCAACTTGCCGTTCAATTTGCTGCTGTCCTTTTCTGCACATGGAGTTCGCACACGGAGGGAAGTTTTCTTTACTGATTTTGCTGAGTTTTGTTTGCTATTTTCAGACTTGTCTTTGCTGAAATTCTACTGCTATTTAGTACATAATTGTCTTCCTAGTTAATGTCCAATCAGCTAGTCATTGCCTAGTCAGCTGCCATGTCATCAAAGGTCTCCACATCAGCATCCACATCATCAATTTTGTCTATGCCAGCACTTTTCTCTCCATTAATTTAATTTTTACTGTCACCGTAAAATTGTAACTAGAGATTCGTTCACCATTGGATCGTGCTCAAATTTGTATAGCAAGTTCAGTAGACATGATTCTTGGTTTTCAACGGTCGGATTGGTGATTGAGGGCAAGAGTTTGAGATATATTCCTCATAGCAGCAACTCTACTCTTATAGTTTTTGCATCTTCTTGTTTTTCAATTGTAAGCATTAATGCTTGGTTGTTTTAGCTGATTGTAAGCATAGTTTTGGCACTTGTTGGAGTTCTTCTCTATACCCTTATTGATCATAGTCGATTAAATTAGGCATTTAATAATTTAAGTCCTAAAAATATAAAATTAAGATATATTTAATCCATAATTAATTTATACCCAATAAATTCCAAAACATAATTAATTTGGAGAGTTTTGGTAAAATTAAAGAAGCAAAAAGGATTAAAATGGGGACCAAAATAATAAGAAAATACATGTTATCAGTCTTCCTCGCCTGTCTCTCTCTCTCTCTCATCGGCGTATGACCTCTGGTTCATAGCCTGAAAACTGAGGCCGTGTACGTGACCTCCTCCTCTCAACTTTTGCTTTCTCTGCTTTCTATTTCTCACTCTCTCTCTCTCTTTGTTTCTTCATATCTCTCTCTCTCTCTATTTTCTTTCTCCCTCTTAGCTCACTCTCTCTATTTTGTCGCCTCTCTCTCTCTCTCTCTTTCTTTTTCACCTTCCTCCCTCTCTGTGTGTATGCCTCTCGATGCTATGTTTCACAACAATTGAAACAGAGCACCGAGAGGTGTACACACACACATAAAGGGAGGAAGAGGGGGGGGGGAGAGAGAGAGAGAGATAAAGAGAGAGAGACTAAGAGGGTGACAAGAAGTTGAGAATGAGAATGAGTGGTCAAAATTTTCTGCCAAAAGTAACTTTAGAAATAGAGGGTGACGAGAAGTCAAGAATGAGAGAGAGGCTGAGAGACAGAACTAGAGAGAGAGAGCTAATAACCCTAATGTGAGTGAGGCAGTGACGTGAGTTGCTGGAAGAGATAGAGACGAGATTGAGATTGAGATTGAGACACAGAGACGAGAGAGAGAGAGAAAAAAAAGAGAGAGAATGCCTTTTTTCTTTTCCTTTTTTAAATTATTATTAAGGGCATTTTTATAATTTCAGGTGATGAGTCCACATGGCAAGTAATATAGCAGATGATATTTTCTACGTCACAATCCAGTCAACGCTTTTTATTAGTTTCTTTGACGATGTTACAAGAAGCATATTTGCAAAAAAAAAACATGTAAGACATATTTGACAAAAAAAATTAGGGACATAAGTTAAAATCGGTATAAACAAGGACATTAAATATACTTTTTCCTATAAGAAATTGCAAAAAAAAATTGGAACTAAAACAATTTCTGTCTTGAAATAACTCTAATGACCATATTTAAAATGTTAATAATTGAAGAAACACATTGTACATTTGTGGGTCTGCCAAATTGATTTTCGAAAGTACGAGTTCCATTCGGAGCGTTATGAACAAAGGCACGTTACTCGGATATCGGATCCTAGATTAAAGGTTAAAGGAACAAATTTGGTAAGAATATTATCTTAATTTTTAAATAGACAAAAAATACATAAAATAAATATTAGAAAGCAAAAGTTTTATTTTTTCTTGCGTTAAGTAGAAAAAAGCAATAGTAGTTGAAAGAATTACTTTATTTGCAATTCCCATCGAGATTTTGACTGGTTCTTTATATGTGGGTCATCTTGATTCCTTGATGCAAAATGAATCATACTTAAAATGGGACTACTAGACTGCTCGTATTATTTGATTTTTTGTTTTTGTTTTTGGATTTTTGGGGGCAACTCGGTTCCTAAATTTTATTGCTTGAATTAAAAATCAGAATCTTATCGGAAACAAGTATACATCTTAACGAGAATGAGTAAATACCTGTTCATGTTTTTATTATCCATATTTATTTTTGTTTAAAATATTTATTTGAATTGTTAAAAAACTTACTTTTTAAGAATCCGTACCCTAAATATTATATATCCAACTTCAATAAATTTTGCATATTGATATTGGACACCCTAACCTAATTATTTGATATTTACATATCCGATGTTTAATATTCAGCAAACAAAAAAAATTTACATTTATTAAATTTATATTATATAAACATGTATTATATAAATTATATATTATAATTTACACATTAATATTTTATAGTTTACATTATAAATTTATATATTATATAAATAATTATCAAATATTGAATACCATATCCATCTAATATGTATTTGTTTTTTTACTATCCTTACGGTTATGAAATAAAGTTTTTTTTTGAAGGAATACTATCAAATACTCAAATTATTCATAACCATTATGATTTTTCTACATGAGAGATTTGATTTCATCACAATATAAAACGCAAAACGCTTATAAAAATAATCGTTTGTATCAAAATATCGTTTTCGTTGTAGAAATATTTATTGTAGCACTGAAAATTTAAATAGTAATATAATTTATTTTTAACAAATAAATAAATTTTATTTAAAATTTCACTTGATTATGATTCAAAATTAAATTATATGTATAATAATAATAATAAGTTACTATATTTGGAATGTCTATGAATACTTTTTTGCCATAACAAAAGGGAAAGAACCAGTGAGCCAAAATCACGGAAATGGGGACATTCTGGAATTGTATCCAACCTTTAAAAAAGATGAGTGTCTCTATATTATATTCTCAAAACTTTTTTCTTTTCTGGATATGATCCAATTCTGAGAGTATAAAACTGTTATTCTGCTACAATGTGAAGAATGGTGTTACAGGTTAGATCCCAACAACTATGGTTTCTCCAAGGTTTAGAGTTCTTATAGCTCTGCTGCTCCTTCTGACTCTATCTGTTCAACTATATGGTAAAGTCATCATTTCCTCCGTTTGCATTTTGCTTAGCATTAGCCTATGGCTTCCTGCAATATATCGTTTTTAAATGGTTTTTAGTATTGAAAGGTGCAGCCATCCCTTATAGTGGATAACTAGATCATTTTAAGATTTTAATATATATCACATTCTTTTGGACTAAAATACTATGCATTAACCAAAATACATTTTAGATACTTTTTTAAAATTGGAAAACAGAACACTTGTGACATCTTATTAAATTTTGGATTAACAATAAAAAGGTATTATAATATGTAAAAATGGATATTCTTAGGTTAGTAAAAGATATTTTAGTTAATAAATATGTGATATTATGTTATCAAATGTGAGAAAACATATTGTAATAAAATCTCTCTAAAAAAAACATAAAATTGCACAAAAATATAGCAATATTTTTTATAGTTACTGGCAAGGTAGTTAGAACCTTGATTTAAATCTTAAAATTTTACGATCTTATGATTTCAAATAACCCAAACTATCATAATCTTATGTAAGATCTAAATCTGCTAGGATCTCAGTAAGATCTTGATTTAAATTTTAATATCTTATAATTTTACGATTTTATCAATCTTATAATATTTTTTTTCATTTTTGTCAGTTTTTTATTTATTGATATATTTATAATCTATAGGTTAATTGAGATAAAAAAAAAAGTGATTAAACTAATTTAAATCCGTACTACTACTACATAATTACAGTCTTACTACCTATATTTTGTTCAATTTTTAACTTAATTTAGTGAAGGCTGACAATAGAATATTACAACATTGTAAGTTTTGAATAAAGAAGTGTTTATTTGGTGAGAAAAAGAAAGATTTCTAAATACAATAGAAAGTGGAGACTACTCTTTATTTTTTTTTCTTTATTAATAGAACTTTTTCAAATCTTGTATAATAATGTTTCTTGTTATTGTTGCAAAGTGTCTTTTCTATTATCATATTTTGAGTCTTATTTATTGAAATTGTACATTAATTTATTATTTTTAATATAATAATATGTTTGTTTTGGTTTATATATACATAGATATATTTTTAATTATTATATTTCTTTAAAGGTATGATCTTCTGATCCTCAATTCGATCTATTTTGTTCATTAACCAATCTTAAGTAAAATCTCGTTTTTAACAACTTTGGTTACTGGGAAAAAATTGTATATTTTGAAAGTTAAAAAAAAGGGAGTTCAATTTTGAAGACTTGCAAAAGATAAGACTGTAATTTACTCTTTTATATATATATATATATATATATATATGATGTGACTCATTGGGTTATTTCAGGGGAAGAATATAAGGAGTGGTGCATAGCTGATGAGCAGACTCCAGATGATGAGCTGCAGAGAGCATTGGATTGGGCATGTGGAAAGGGGGGAGCAGATTGCCACAATATACAAGTGAACCAGCCTTGTTACATCCCAAACACAATGAGGGACCATGCCTCTTATGCCTTCAACAATTACTACCAGAAGTTCAAGCACAAAGGGGCTTCTTGCTATTTCAATTCTGCTGCAATTACCACTGATGCCGACCCAAGTAAGAATCCCAGTTACTTCACTTACCTTTAGCTAAATGCTATTTTCACTCTCACTCACTCACTGTAAATGATCTATCACTTGTTTTTGTACCATGACAGGTCATGGCTCCTGCACGTTTGAGTTTCTTCCTTGAATTAAGTTTGAGGTCACTTCTCTGCCGAAAAGGAGAAAATAGTAAGCGACTGAAAAAACAAAAAGAGAAAGCAAGAAAGAATGAAAGAATGAAAGCCGCAGAATATTATCCTATTGAAGGGAGTAAAGATTGTAGTGTTTCTTTATGTCTGTGTGTCTGTTCTTTTGTTGAATTCAAACAGTGCTCTGGGAACTGTTTTTGGATTTTGGATTATTATATACCTGAAATTTAAATTCCCAAGTTATGTACATTAAAATGTTTTAATATTTTAGTTTTACACCAAACCCAAAAAAAAAATTCCTCTTATTTTTTTAGTCTGGGATGTAGAGGCACCAAAGCTATAGTATAGATGCTTGATTTGAGAACTGCTTCATGAAGATTTGAAATAGCAATTCTAGAATCTTCAAGGAAAAAAAAAAAAAGAAAGTGCAGTTATCCAACTTAATTAACCCAGCACCATGTAGCAACATACAATCGACAAAGCAAAATCACAGAGTCCAGTCTTCCATTGGTCCATAGCTATGTCATTTAATTAAGGTCTCTTCTCTGAAGTGTCATAATATATATAAGCCAATCATATATAGCATTTACAATGTAGGTCCTTCTTTTAGAAGAGAATTTTTACCTATATGCAGCTTGATAAGGAATTTTGTTCAAATTAACTTGTTGAGAAGTAAAATCTATTAATTATGATTAAAATAGTCAAATTGGACTAACTAATTTAATCGAAAAATTGGTAAAACAGTCTGTTGCTTGGTCTATATAAGGTTAGAAGTCAATTGTTTAAAAAAGTGATCAGACTTGGTAAAAAATTTTGCTCAAATGAAGTATAATCGAACAATTTTAGATCTAAATTATCCGTTGATTGATAGATTCATTATAACTCTTCTTGTTTGCAAAAGTACGCCTTTATTCAAATTTAAGAATTTGTGAGATTATCAGATTTTTTACATTGTAATCCAAAATTTTTTAGTCCATATATTGAATATAAATTTTAGTTCTCACATTTCTAAACATTTAAAAAACTATATGTGGGCTTTTTCACAATTCATATTTGTTGCACCTGAAATGTGACACACTCAACATTTTGAAAAATAAAAATCTAGTTTTAGAAGAAATGAAAATTAAATTTTAGGAAGTTATCACCAAAATTTATTTCTTTAGAAAAAATTTGAAAAACCCTCTTTGAAAAAGATAAAGCATGGTCTTTGATAACGCATGCAAGATGGGTTCAGGAATCAATTGTGTTAGGAAGGTGTTAGGGCAACTCACAACACTTACTCCTAAAAACTATTATCCTAAGCTAAATATGCAAAATTTGTAGCATGGCCTTTAAATTATTTCAATTACCCTTCAAATTAAACAAGATGAATAAAGAGAGAAAAAAAAAAAGAAAAAGAACCAAATATTTACAAAAGACCAACTCGACCTAGAATCTGTGTCTAGGGCCTATTTATTCAAATAGGGATCAAGGTCCACATAGTTTGAAAGCAAACTTAACATGAGATATGTGTGTAGGGTCTTACATACCCAATGAATAGAATCAAAGTTAACGTAGTTCGAATGGAAACTTGACCTAAGATATATCACTAAGTCCTACGTATCTAGTAGATGAGATCAAAGTTAATAATATAAAAGTAGGCTTAACCTAGGATTTGTGCCTAGGGCTCTACGTACAAGCTGAAAAGGCAAAAGAGAATTTTTGGAGGGAAGAGCAAAAAGGTTAGGAGATGACTTGCTTCCATAAAACAAGCAGTTTTGAGATAATGAGATTGTATTTGAATTTATGATAATAAATTATCCCAATTTTTACTCTTTCCATTTTACAAATCTTTTATTTTTTTTTTTTGAGCTTTTTGGAAAATGGAGTTTATTCCATGTGAATGAAATTCCAAAAGAAATTATTATAATTTTTGGATTTTTGAAATATTTTGAAAATGAGATTAAGAAGGGAAATGATTTTGGACTTTTTTGAATGATTTTGAAATGAAAAATATTTTTGGACTTTCTTGATTGGTTTTAAGAATAAAATGTCACACTCCAAAACCAAGCACATGATCGATACGATAGGTGAATTCAATCTCACCATTATAAGCCAAAACCTTGACCATTCTATCCTATTCACATACATTCATACACAAATCATAATCCTATTATCTTGTATCAGGATCTTCCAACAACAACATTTCAATCACAAGAGAGATATGTGCATATGCAGGATTTCAAAAGGCAAGAGTATACATTTAATTAATCAAAACATCTTTTACAGAATTCATCTCTATTTGATTTCATTCTTAACATAAGGTTAAATTAAGAATGTAGCAGATAGTGATTTCCAAAATACATAGTTCATACACATACAACATTTTTTTCGCCGTGCAATTAAACTTTGTTTCACCCATTGCATAAACTTGCTACACCAGAAACTAAGCAACAACTATTACCACAATATAGTACACAAAGTTATATCACCACTTGGGGATACACCAGCTAGTTACATTACACAATTTGTCAACTCCTTTATTCATTCACATGCAGGCATGCAATCAATTACGTACAAGTACACTATTAAGACTTCCAAACAAGGTTAAGACCATTCTTACATCACAACAGATTCTAAGACATATATACATATATATACGGTACACACTAATTCTCCGCTGTTGTGATTGATCCTAGAAATTGCTAAAAATACAAGAAAGAACAGTGAGACATACAATCTCAATAGCTAGTATCATGTTACACATTAAAAATACCACTTTGATCATGAAAACAAGTTCAAATATAAGTTTATAGGATAGTTCATGCATATACATCACAAAGTCCCACTGGGCATCCCCAGCCACGCGGGTGTCTTATCATTAGCACTGCAGTTACTAGACAGCAAAGATTCAACATGTAAAAACACCATTTACTCATCCCAGTAATCTCCCTAAGCCGACCAACTACTGTCATTCACATTGTTAGGCTAACATACATACTTACATAGAGCACAATAAGCATGAACATATTTTTATAACAAACATATCTTAATAAACCATACCACATCACATAACAAGTTTTCATGAGAAACAAGCTAGCTACCTGAATTGAAGTCAAGCTTTAAGTTGATTTATCCCCACTTTTCTAATCCTATTTATTCTCGCTCTATTTTTTCTATTCCTACTGTCCAAACACATCTTTATTATCTTCTATGCTTATAAAACAATTTCAAGGTAAATTCTAAATACCTTTAATTCTAAATACCTTTAGTCTTTCGTAGCCAATTTTATCATATTCTTCCTAAGTTCTAGTTGTAGACCGCTCCCTAGTTCCCTTTACTTACTCTTTGGTTGGTCTCTTTCTCTATTTTGCTGATGTGCTACTCTCTCATCACTCTCTTGATTTAATTCTCATAATGCCTAAAATATTCCTTACCCTGCCCTTGAGGTTGTTTCTACATGTTTAGGGGTATAAGAGTCATTTCCACGCCGTTTAGATCACCTATTTGCCGTCTCAAGTCAATTACAAAGTCGACGGTCAATAGGCTACTTGCTAGTGGTCGACTACTCACCCTTAGGTTACATGTATCTCTGAATGCTACATTTGCCAATTTATTGCTTGCTACCAAGCAGTTGAATGACTACTCTTTATTCCAGTTTCCCTTGTTTTAATTGGCTTCATTTAATTTCTAGAGTTTTGTCCTAATGTTTCCTTGTTTCCTAAGGGGTTCCCTTCCTCACTAACTTCCTAGTCTACCTCTTGGCCTTAGCCCTGTGGTAGTTTAGGTTAGGATGTTACACTTTGAGTTTCATTTACACCCTTAACAATGTGTTGACCTGTTCAAATCTTCAAGAGCAATTAAAAGTTTAACTCTCATTACCAACTTCCACATTGCCACTCTCAATGTTACTTGCTCTAGTAGGATCTTCATTGACATCAACCTTGAGCTCCCCCGTCTCCCTCTTCACCACCCCATTCATGTCGAATAGTTTCTTGTCACTAATTTGAGTGTCTAATAACAAAATTACAACCTCATACATGAAATTGGCAACATATAAGTCGAGCTTGGTGCCCATGGAAGTGGCGTTGGTGGAATACATTGTTAGCAACAACGCTGAGGGAGGCAACAATCTATCAAAAGGAATGGAAGGTAAGAGGATGCACATCGCCATGCCTTGTCAAGAAGTGAAGAGGACAAATTTGCATAGTAATGAAGGGAAGGAGATGATTTTTTTAATGGCTTTTATGATTTTTAAAGTTTGAATAAATTGTTTTTTGGTTATAATACCTAAAATATCCTTGCCACATCAGAGGACATGTGGACACATTTAATTTGATTTGGCTTTGTTTTGCTAGGATGGCATGTTGTCTATTAGTAGAGTTACCGGTTTAACTAGTGGAGAGAGTCTTTTGCAATAAATTAATAGTGGAGTGGCCTTTTGGAAAGTTTTAAAGTTGAGGGTTGTAAAATGCACATATGCTTAAGTTCATGGGGGTTTTGTGCAATTTAGCCTTTCATTAGAGAGAGAGAGAGAGAGAGAGAGAGAGGATTTTCACCTTGAATCAACATTTAGAAACAATAGTACTTGTTATCTCTTTCAACCAAACAACATGTGTCTAGAGGGGGAGCAGATTCTCTCTTGACTTTAAAATCCAAGTGTTAGGCATACACTAGTCGTTGGATTGTAGCAAATCACTGGCCATGATTTAAGGGAGCGAAGGAGCGATAGGTTGTTGGATCGATGTTGGATCAAGATTGATCCAACAACCATAGATGGACATAGGAGGTATCTAATGAAATATTGTATATCACTTGTCCAACCCCCTTTTTTTTAATTTCAATAGCCCAAGGACCATTTTGTAAATTGAAATCACAGAAATGCCCAATAGCCTTATTTTTCTTTCAAAAATTCCCCTCAGGGATGGTTATTTAGTGAAACGTTGCATTTCATTTAATCAATTTTTTTTAATTTCGACAAAGAAGGACCATTTTGTAAGTTTAAATTGTAAAAACACCCATCACCATTATTTTTATTTCAAAAAAACCACTTTAGCCCCCAACCATTTTGCACCACTTGTCTACCAACCCACCCAACCTAAGTGGCCTTTTCTTCAACTCCAAGTCACTCTGTTTTTCCACCATCTTTGTAACATTGTGCATCCTCTAGTGTCGTGAGTATCCTCGACCATCGAAACCAGCGTCATGAGCATCCTTCAGTCATTGTTATATGCAAAATGTTAAGTGCACAATTAGGTCTTATACCAAGTTGTTTGTATAATGGTGAGTGAACAAGGAGAGTTATATAGTTCTTGACAAAAATGAATCACTAAACTTTGAGAAAATATGGGAATTCCAATTTGATTGTCAGTCCTAGGTTTAATATAATGCTACCTCAATTTGATTGTCTGTTGATCTTCTTTATATTTGTTGTGCTTTTATTGATACCATTTCTGCCTCATTGGATACATTAGATAATATTTGTGCTCTGGGTTTTTGACTTATTTGCATGTTTTATGCATTCAATCTTCATTGAAGCTTGGTCATTCACACTCCATTTCTTGGTTACATTAGTTGCAAATACTCTACACATAGATTCTTTTTTTAGGCTGCTGGTCGAGTTGCTTGCTTAAATTCATATAAGTTGCCTAGTGCTATGCTCAAGAGCTTATTCTTGTCTTCTTAACTAGAAAGCTTTTTGTTAGCCAAGTTAGGATAGTATAGATTGTAGCTATTAAGGATAATTAGGCATTCTATTCAATAGCTTTCATTCTTGACCTATATTAGAACATTTTTAGCAATGTGTTTTGTTGTGCAAAACTTGGTTTGTGTAAATCTAAAGAATGTCTCATCTTAATCAATTTGGTCATTACTAATTACAAGAATATTGGTTCTTGAATCAGTTTTCTCACTTTGTGTATAAAAGGTGATGTAATGACTGAAGTAATACACAACAATATAGAAAATAATAATGATTGAATCAAATTTTTATTATCTCTTGCATTGATTCCATTATATAAATAGATACAAAGGGGTATGGGTTCTTGTTGATGCAAGAATCCAACATGAAGTTTTTTATTAATGCAACCATCAAGACCCTGGAGCTCCGAAATCTGGAATCCAATATAGGGGAGCAAAGACAAAGCTATCCAGCAACTATTATGGAGGAGTGTCATGGATTGCCAATAATCAAAAAGGGGGGAGAATGTTGAATCAATTTTTTGATTCTGGACATCTATGTGGACCTTGGAATCATGAAGTAAATCTAATACTGGATGACAAAATGAGCATAACTCTAGCCACTAATTAAGAAACATATAAGGAAGGATTATACCATTAAAAGAAATGATCATATCACACATTTATCAAAGAAATCAACAAAGGTGGAAATGAGTAGATACACATCAGAAAGAAAATGAAATATTTCGAAAAAGGAAAAGATTTGCATTGAACCATATTTGAAGTTCAATAACTACACGAAGTCAATACTGCAGAAGAAGGAAATAATCTGCAATAAACACACAACTCAACAGTGTGAAAAAGGAAGTGAATCAAGATATTGCAATAAAGGAAACAATCTGGATCTTAGTGTGTTTGGAAGCATTAATGCAATATCACAACACATAAGGAAAGAATCTGAGTCAAATAAAAGCATAAATCACACCACAATCCATGGAACACACAAGGAATAATTTTATTTGACTTTGTTTTTCAATGAAAATATCTGATCACGTTTTTATGAAGAAGATCAATGAAGATGGAAAAAATTTATTGCACGTCTTGAAGAAGGAAAGAAGACAATCACGTTTATGGTTGTTTCCTTCCATATTGCGATCTAGGTACCAATTATGGAAACAAGTACCAAATTCACTCAATCTTGATTTGCATAATCAATATAGCTCTACCTCAAATGGCTACCTATTTGAAGGTTATAAAAGGCAAAGGGAAGTTGACAAAGAGAATCCTATTCTAAGCTTACTTCTATTGTAACTCTTTGTTCATTATGTAAGAGAGATATTTATATTGTTCATCTCCTCTGTGTGAGATTTCTCTCTATTTTGAGTTTTGTGTGAATTGGAAGAATTTTTTGTACTTTTTGTACTTTGTCTTTATAGGGACTGGTAGTAAGAACCTAGAAGGGTATCTGTCTATTGCGGTATAAAAGCTGTTAAGTTAGGCTTCTTGCAAAAGAAGGTTACCCAGTATACATTTACTAGGGACGTGTGAAGGCCTAATGGTGTTGAAGCGGTTGAAGTGTAAAAGTAGGGTCCTACTTGGAATCTTGCACAAAGATAGCGTAGGGATGATTCATACCTCTATAGAACTTTTGGTCTACGTTCTTACCAGGTTCATCTTTTTCTGGCTACTGTGTGGTTCCCACAATGTCCTGGTTTCTTTAGCCGTATCCATTTCAAACTTTTTCAATAGTTCTTTTATATATTTGGTTTGGCCACTAATGCAAAGGTCTCTTTGAACCCAGTTAACCATGACTCAAACTAATTGAGCTCTTCTTTCATGGAATTTATCCATGACTCGTCCTCTAGGGCCTCATTTACACCTTTTAGCTCAATTTGCGATATGAAGGCTATGTTAATTTGGGATATGAAGGCTATGTTATTCATTCTCTCATGGACAACCTTGTTCTTTGTTCATCAATAAAAATATTGAAAGAATAATAGAGAAATTCTTACATGGGCACAAACCTAACATATCAGTCTTAAGCATAACCAATCAAATATTTACATCTAATAAAATAAAAATAAAAAAGTCAAACCAAAGCTCAAAACTCAATTATTCTCCTGCAGCTTTTTTTGCCACTGTGCTCAAACCGTCCTCAGCCCTACCAATGCCACCCTTCCTCTCACCCAAACTTCTCCATCCCTCTGACGCTACCTCCACCATCCCACCTTCCCTCTAAACTAGAATGCGAGTCCTCAACCACTTTCTCTTATTCCTCTTTTGCAACCTCTCAGAGCTTCACACAATGGAGGATTTCTCTCCCCACCTCCTTCCCCACCTATACTCCTCCCCAGCCCTACCACCCATTGTCACCATCTCAATGGCCCCAATACCCCTTCCTTTTCCCTAACCTCTAAGAACTCTTCCACCTCTCTAAGTTCCAACTCATCTCCGAATCCGAATCAACCATGCCTGTGATGGCCACGATGATGGGCAAGATAGGGGCACGTGGGAAGGAGTATGCCATTAGAGCCCCCGTCGTTATTTACAGCAGGGTGGTAGCAGATTAGCAGATGTCTGCCAAAAGAAGTGGCACATGTAGTGGAGCTCACACTGCAAGGCAAGTGCAGCACCAGGGGAAAAGGAAGGGGGCCCAATTATTGAGGACATTGCATGATCATGGACGGCTGGAACTAACTGAGGAAGGAAGATAGAGTTCGATGACACTTATCTCCGTCGCTTGAGATGTCTCCGGCCAAATTGAACGGCATTTCAGGAAGTGGTGACCATGCCTAAACTTAATCGTCCCTGATGTTAAATTAAAGAGAATGAGGAGGAGAAAATGGTGGAACACAGTGGTGCCATAGGGCAAGAAGTAATGTTGTCAAAATCAAGAGTTGGATCGTAGAATCGTAGGATCGTAGGATATTTTGCTTAAAAACGATCTCGATTTCATGTGGGATCGTTTTTTGTCATAGGATCATATAAGATCGAGATCCGAATCGAAGAATCATAAGATCGTGGGATTCTACAGATCCTACCAATTTTTTTAAATTTTTTTATTTATCATTTGTGTGTTTGTAAATCATTTATGTGTTTTTTTAATTTTTTTTAATTTATATAAAAATTGTAAATTTTTTAAAAATTATTTTATTTATGATTTATCTTTTTAATTTTTAAAATTTTTTTATTAATAAAGATGTAGAATTAAGAGATTATGATGATGATGATGATGATATGGATAGTGATACGAATGAAGATTAATTTATATTTTATTTATGTTTGTTTATACGGTTTATATATTTAGTATTTTAATGACTTTTGATCAATGTTTGATACTTTGATTATCTATGTATGACTATGACACATTGATATTTGAGCTTGTTTTTATTGACATATAACTAGATTTTGATAGTTTTGTATTATATACAAAGTTTTTGTCATATTATATTTTATTATATTATATATATATATATATATATATATATATATATATATATATATTTTATATATTTGATAGAATCCTACGATCTTGATTTGATCCTACGATTTGATTCTGTTTATGCCTTTTTCAATCCTATGTCGAATCCCGATCTTGACAACCTTGGATGGAAGATGGTGGTAGCGGAACGGGTGGAGGAGGGTGGCGACGGTGGGGCTGAGGATGGTTTGAGCGTAGTGGGGGAAGAAGCTGTAGGAGAATAGTTGAGCTTTGAGCTTTGGTTTTTTTCTTACAGTTAGGTTTTTTAAAATTTATTTTTATTAGATGTAAAAATTTGGTTGATTGTGCCTAAGATTGATATGTTAGATTTGTGCACACGTAAGAATTTCTCAGAATAATAAGGTTGCTGAGAATTTTTACAATTTAAACTTACAAAATAGTCTCGAGGGTGTTGAAATTCCCAAAAAAAGGGGGGTTACATAAGTGAAATGCAACATTTCCCTAAATATCTCGTGTCTCCCTCCATTTGTTGGATCGATATCAACCCATAGCTCATTTGCTCCCTCATATCGTGGCCATTGATTTACTGCAATTTGACGATTAGAGTAAGGCTGTGTTCGGTAAGATAACTTATAACTTATAAGGTAGTTTATAACTTATTTGACTAGCTTATAAACTCGTTAAAAGTGTTCGGTAAATGAGTTTATTTTAGTAGTTTATAGCTTATTATGATAAGATACTTTGAGTACCTTATAGCTTAAAGTTTTTTGTTCCTATTTTACCCTTATTATTTTTTCAAAATACCCATTACGCCCCTTACTTTATTATATCCTATTTACTCATCTTTTATTATATTTATATTTATATATAATATATTATACATATATAATATTATATATAATAATATATGATAAAAATATATAAATATATTATAAATATATATAATATATATAAAAATTATAAAATATGCAAATTAATTTATTATATATAATAAAATATAATATATATATATATATATATATATATATATATATTATATATATATATATATATTATATATATATGAAAAAATATTATTCATATATAAAATATAATAAAATATATAAATATATATTTGTAATGAATTTTTATTTATAATAATTTAAATTAATTTAATTAAAAACAAAAATGATATATTTATTTATATTACTTTAGAATTAAAAAATATATGTTTTTTTATGTCATTTTATACTTTTTAATTAATTCAACAACTATTTTTACCGAACACTTATAATTCAAATAAACTAGCTTATAAATTATAAATTATCAGCTATAAATTATAAGTTAAAAATTAGTTTATAAGTTATCAACTAACTTATAAATTAATTTTATCGAACAGATCATAACGCAACACCTTGCAACAAAGAATCTGCTCTTCTTTGTACCCCACCAGACCTTCCCACTTATTCTCCCAAGTAAAGTTGGTATGCTGATTGGCAAACGGCAAACGGCGAAAGACAGCCATGTGTAAAAATTTGTAGACTCTGTTACTCTTTAAGGGTTTGTGATTCATTATTTTTTTTTTGTGCTAATATACCTACTAATTCACTTGTACCATGCCATGTAACATAAAACTTTCAGATAAATCCAATCTTGTTAAAAAAATTAAATTAAACCATATCTAATAAATTTGTGTATTTATATATAATTAAATAATCTGTCTTTTTTTCTTAAAATTGAATTTATCGTTGAATTTCCTACTGTGTGTAAAGGATGAAAATAAATAAATCAAGTCACTCTTTTTTATGTATATATATATATATATATAATAACAATAATAATAATAATTAGTCTAATCTGTATTTTGATGAACTAAGCTACCAAAACAATTATTTTGATTTGCAAATTACATTGAAAAGCTCTTGAAATCACTCTAAGAAACTGCATCTATCTTCTAATCACCCAATATATGCAGAGGAATATAGACATATCGATCTATTAAAATAGATAAATTAAATTAATTTTAAAAGGAGATGCAAATATATTACAATGAATCTCACTACAAAAATATTTTTTCATTTATTTATATTATTATATGTCACTTAAAGACCATCCTGTTATTTGTTCTCAAAATGATATATTAATAGATATATGAAATAAAACACAAAATATAATATAAAAATTAAAATACTTGAAGAACCAAAAAAAATTATATGAATTTTTACTAATTCTTTTTATTATTTTAAAATACAATTAAAAAAATAGCATAATTTATTTTTATTTTAAAAATATCTAAAAATAGGCATACTTTAATACATAGTAAGTTATTAATTTATATAATTAGTTTAATCTGTGTTTATTTTTGATAGTGGAAATCCATCGAAAAATTTTTTTGATATCTATATTCCATTCATGAGAGCACTTAAGATCACCTACTTTAACCAAATGAAATGGAAGTTATTGTATTTTTTATATTCAACAGCTACTGCTGGTATAGTGGAACGAAGTAGTTGAAGCTTACTGGGTCATCACGCGAATGATTCATCCATTGGTGTGTGAACTCTAATCTTTTCATACAATTTTTTTCTTCATGGATATCTCTTCATTGTAAAATGTAAAGTACTTTTCAAAGTCGCTTATTCAATAATTGAACTCAGATCTTTCTAGTTTAAAAAATTGATAAGGAGCAATATGAGAAAGATAAAAAGAGGAAGCAGATTGTTTGCTTTACTTATAAGGACAATCACTTTGCTGTCCTTAGATCTAACGGTCATTAGCCTCTTTTTTTTTTTTAGAACGAATTTTTTTAAGGACTTAATTAAAAATAATTTGTAAAAACCCCACATCTTCATTTTTTCTTTCAGAAAGACCTGGTTCCTTCGAGCTTCTCTGTTCTCTTACTTGAAGCTTCTCTCAAATTTCTTAAACACTCCCTCTGTTCTTCACTCTCTGATCTTGTTCTTCTCTCCTTTCATGCAAAAACCGTCACGCTCCCACTCAAATTTCTCTTCCCTTAGATCCTTTATTCTTTTTTGCTTTCAAGTCCCTTATGTTCCCTCTAATCACGCTCTCCCCCAAACCACCATCTCTGCTATATATTGTTAGGCATCCTCACCAGAGTTACCATTAATGACCGTTGAATCACAAATTCAATTACCTTATAAAAACAATCAAAGAATTTGCCTTTTTGTAAAAAAAAAAAAAAAACAGACAATCGACCTCAAGAAAAATGGAAATGTGAACGCAGAGTTGCAAACACAGAAATACGGCCAATGGACCACCACAAAAACCAAAATAATGAATCGTGGAGATGACCTTAATGATTACTCTATCAGCTTTGTCCCTCTTTAATATTTCGCTTAAGTTTCTGGCAACCACATTAATTTCATTTCTTCGTTAGGCCAATATCTTAACTTTTTTACTTTTTAGTCACACTTTCTATGACAACAAACTTTATGGAGGCTTCCGCAATTTCCCAGATTCCAAGGAGCACCATCATGAATTAAATACCACATTCATTTGGACACGGCAATATATTAAATTCAAGACTAAGTTTTATTCCTTTTTCATGTAAATTTTTATAATTATACAACTTTCTTATTTTTAAATTTTACATTTTAATTATAAATATATTATAATCTAATCTAATTTTATAATTTTACCTACATATTATAATCCTTTTTCATGTTTGATAAATTAATTTTATAAATCTTTTATTAAAATTTCTTTTACTAACTTAACTGTATAATTTTTCTAAGTAATATACTAATGATATCTTACTTTGAATTATTCGCAATTTTGTTATTGTTAATCATCTTTAGCTATTTATATTTCAGTTAGGTCAACGAAGGTATATTCTTTTAATTATTAGTATCCCTAAACATACTAAATTTTGATAATTTGATTAAATCGAATTGGACTATAAAGATATAAATTTTCTTTTTAGCGCTGATTGTCTTTATTTATGATACTTGAACTTAAATTTTTGTTTAAAGAAAATAAGTGTTGATTATATTAATTAACAATATATTAATAAAAAATATATGCAATGTTAAATTGCAATTAAAAAACCAACTACAATAAATCTGTCAACATAAAAAATATATAATGGAATTCAAATATAATTTGATAACACATGCTATAATTAAACAAAAAGAAAATGAATGTTTTATAAATAATAAAAATGGTCTATATTTTTAAAAACTTACAAGATCTACTCTAAATTTGAAGTTTTGTATCAAATATTTCCAAAAAAAAAATATCCATAATCCAAAAAAGAAAATGGTGAAAAAAAAAAGCCGTTCTTGCTTTACTTTACAAGCATGTTTGATTAGAATAGGAGATTTGATAAATATAAATTATTTTCTTAAAAATATTATTTTTTTAAAAAAATGAATAAAATATTGTATTCTTATTATTTTTTTAACCATCTCCTTTTGCTTTTGATTTTATATACCAAACACAGTATTTTACGCACACGAATTTTCTGTTCGTCAAATATAGTGTTGTCACACGGATTAACGAAACCAACACTAATTAGACTGCTCTGTGCACCAAACCTAAAAACAAAGAACCCGTGCTAGTGTTGGACATGGTGAAGGCAAAGGAAATGGGGCATCATCAATTGAACCATACCGTCCTTAAGTGACCAAAATTAAGGCACCGCTTACCTTATCAGACCTCTTTCTTTCTAGGGACGAGAAACTGTTACTTCTTCCTAGAAACGATCAAAGCAGCTCTAAAAAACACAATTTCCTTTTTTTTCTTTGCTCTTTTCTCTTTTCATTCAGCACTCAGCAGCTCTTAAATGCAGAACCAGAGCTGCGAGCAGAGGCATTAAATGACTCCATCTTTGTAGACGCTGAGGTGCCTTTGTCTATACGTGGTCTCTGTCCTCGCACCCTCCTCCTTTGACCACTTGGCACGCTGGGCAGAGCAGCTATATTGCAGCTATCGTCAATTCATAACATCACAAATTTTTGGAAATTCAGAGATTGAAAAAAAAAAGAAAAAGAAAAAGAAAACTCGTGTCTGTATCCTATATAAGGAGGGAAGAAGAGGTCGTTGTTGGTGTTCAAGTCTGAGTCCTGTGCTTTTGTTGTTGAGGGGAAAATGAACTATTTGGGTGTAGGCGTTAGTCCTGGGACTGTCCCAGTGTATCATGGCACAAATCTTAGAGTATTGGATAGGAAGGTGAAGATTGCAGAGTTGGTGCTGAGGTGTGTGATCCTTGTTCTGGGGATTCTTGCTGCTGCTCTTGTGGGGACTGATACACAAGTCAGAGAGATTTTCACGATTCAGAAGAGAGCTAAATTCACTGACATGAAGGTTTTAGTGTAAGATCCCTAATCTTCTTCTTCTTCTGAGACACAATGGTTTCCAATTCGTATGTAACTCCCAGGTTTTTTTGTTTTTCTTGTATCCTTATTTTGGTTGGGAATATGTTGCAGGTATCTTGTCGTAGCTAATGGGTTAGCTGCTGGCTACTCCTTGATTCAAGGGTTGCGATGTGTTGTGAGTATGGTCAGAGGAACTGTACTTTTCAGCAAGCCCCTGGCTTGGCTTATTTTCTCTGGTGATCAGGTACGTCTATACCTAGAAAACCCCTGTTTCTTTCCTCTTCTCACTGCTTAAAATTAACAGAGAGGTGGACTACTGTAGAGGTTGAATTTTTCCCACCAATTATCTTGAAATTCGTATAAAAATTTTTTCTATTACCATATGCACGAATCAAAAGTCATTTAAGGATGAAACAGTTCATCCTCTCGAATTCCTCAAGTTGGGCTCCCCAGTGTTGCCTCAAATTAATATATGGTGTCACAAACACGTGTCAGACATAATTCAGCATTCAATTTACACCCTGCACTATATATTTCTTTTCGTATTCCAGTGATAGTGTAACTTCTGTGTTCTGTATCTGTAGCAATATGCTTACTTTTTAGATAGTTATGGAGCTTTTTGTATGAAAAATTCCCAAATTTGAAGTCGTGAGGTGGCTGATTCTTAAGTGATGCATCTTCTCAACCATTTGTTAACCAATGTATCAAGATTATTAGGATCCTAGCTAAGAAACTAAATACATAAAAATGGAGGAATTTTATATTCGAAACATATCTGATAATTGGTATTTGTGTGTGTATAATGTCTATCAAAATGAGGACTAGTTAGGATTTGAGGAAGCTTTTTGTATGAAACTTCCTCAAATTCAAGTCTTGAGGAGGCCATCTTCTCAACCATTTGTTAAATAAAACGTCAAAGTTGTTGTGTTTAGTCCTTTAACTTGATCAAAGGAATGGAACAGTGAATCCACATCATAACTGCAAGTACGAATTTCCAAGGGATGAAACGGTTAACCTGCAAGCTTTGATTGCAATTGCCAGCGTAGGGTCCGCTTGGTTAATATTTGATATGAAACGCTCAAATTTGTGTAGCAAGAGGTCATAATTGCAACATATGCTTGACAGTGACCTCTTTTTCTCCATGAAGCATGGGTATTTGGTACTTTGAACCTATTCCTGGTCTTAAAGATGGGAAACTCATCAGCCATGAGACATACCTAACCAATCCCAGAATTGGGGTCACTTGCCTTCTGGTTGTTGAGAATTTTAACTGTAGTGGTAGTTGCAAATTGCTGCAGCATTTATCACACTGATTGCCATGGAAAGAAGCCCTATCCAACAACTCATACCTTTCTCCAAGACTCCCCTCCCCCTCTCTAAATTTAGGGGAAAAAAAAAAAGCAAACTAATTCATTTTGAGCTGATTGAGCACAAATGATAGAGTCCTGCCCAAATTGATATCTCCAGAAACCAAACATTTTCATGTTTTGGAGTTCAAACAACTTTTACCACTGGATCCATAGTTAACTATTTGAACTCTGAATCTTATCTCTATACATTTAATCCCAAGGTGTTGGTATATTGTGCGGTTACAACATTGTCCTACATTCAAATTCTGTATAGGTCAATTTTTTGGCCCACACAAATTAGTTGAATTGCGTACAAGGTGATTCAAACACCAAATTACCACAATAACACCCCCTCCCCCCCCCCCCCCCCCCCCCAAAAAAAAAAAAAGGTAACCTAACACTTCTATCCTAGCCTGATCATTCCCTAACCAGCAACAAACTGAGAGTGATGAATAAACAGAATGGAGTTTTGCAGATGTGGATTTTGGAAGATTAGTAGAACCAAATATGAGTTCATTTATTTGTACAGGTAATGGCATATGTGACAGTTGCAGCGGTGGCAGCTGCAGGGCAAGCAGCTGTGTTTTCAAAGCTGGGACAGACAGAGCTGCAATGGATAAAGGTATGCGACATGTATGGCAGATTCTGCAACCAAGTGGGAGAAGGGATTGCCAGTGCCTTTGTGGCTAGCCTTAGCATGGTGGTCCTCTCTTGTATTTCTGCTTTTAGTCTCTTTCGTTTGTATGGTGGTAACAAGAATAAGAATGCCGCAGCATGGTAGGTTACTTAGGGACTATCTAGCTAGCTTTAACTTATTGTAATAAGAATGCTTTCACTCTGTTTTCATGTTTATTGTAATAATTTTGCAGTTCACAGACCTTTGTAATAGCTTTAACTCATGTATGTAATGGAGATGATGGTGTTATATGAGAATCTGAGCTTTGTTAATTACTAGTCTAGCAGTGCTTAATGGCCGCTAACTATGAAGCACGAATAGGGAAATATTTATCAAAGCAAAATATGAATGACATCTAAAATTAGGTGAGTAGGAGAATTTGTATTGGCTAATGTTGTAAAAATAACCTTATAAAGGCTTAATATTTCAAAAAAGAAATCTACAAGTCTCACATTGCTTGGAGCAAGAAGGGGAAGAGAGTTTATATACTAACATGTGTTAGTAGGCTAATAAAGAGCTTGGGAAGAGGTGGGCTCTCGCGCACATAAGCCCACATGGTTTCAAGCTACTGCAGTGCAAATCGTTCGATTTGCCCCCCTGCGCGTGCGATGAATCGGACCGGTTTAGTATGAAAATTAATTGGATTAACGTCAAAAATTATGGGCTGGCGGTTTATGTTTCGTTATTTTAAATATATTTAAAAACTCCCTATTAAATTTCTGAAACTGTCCATTAATTTTCATAACCGAATTTTAATTTTCATAAATCTTTTTGTCTGCCTCATCGACTATAAAAGGAGGGCTTCCCCTCCTCATTTCTCACACCGAATCAGAAAGCATTCTGATCCTCTTTTCTCTCCCTCTCTCACTTTCTGGGTTACGCCTCTTTACTTTCTGCTATTCTGTGGCTTGAAAATAATTTTCTCAGAAGAGTCTGTTTGATCCTGAAGAGAGTTTTGTAGACGCAGTTCTCTAGCTGTGGTCGTGGAATAATTTCCTTAATGAAAGTGTCTACTGAAAAGACACGACTCAGATTTTTTCCTTGCTGATTTCCAGATTTAAACCAACAGCTAATGCTTGACTAAATTGAGAAACAATCTCATTCTAGGTGAAGCAACTCATGGCTAAGGTGAATAACAGAATGACATTTTTTTCTCTGTAAATATAAGCTACTTCAAGCAATTTGATGTGTGATTCTCAGGAGGGAAAGCCAGAAATTTTCGCATTTTGTTTGTGGTCAAATTTTCTGCAGAAAAATCTTGTTATACCTAATGGCAGTGTACAAAATATTTACATATGCATGCGATGCTATTTGCTGAGTTGTTCGCTTTTTTTTAATGGGCTCATTGATGGGTCGTTCCATTTTAATTTAAAAAGAAAGAAAGAAAACTAACCAAATAAAAAGAGGGACGTCGGCTTCTTCCCTTCCGTTTGGTAATACTGTCAAACATATCCACCTAACTTGTTTGTATCCACCTGTAACAAGTTCGGGACCACTTTTTTTTTTTAACTTTCTAATTTTTGTATTGAATATTAAATTTTTTATTAGTAAGAAAATGTTTAACATTTTTTTATTAAAATACCCCTTTGGTAATTTTTCATTTATCAATAATCTCAATTTTTTGTAATAGGTTTTTTAAATAAACTATATTATACGTTAGTTTGAAATTTCTATATGGATAAAAAAATAATTTTTTTCATATAATGCTATAAAATATGATTAAGTGGTTTTGTATGTAAAATAAATTAAATTTTGTAAATAAAAAGTGGGTTGGTTAGTGAGCAACTGATTTCAATTCATTAACGGGCTAATTGTTTAGACTCATTTTAAAATTGTCAAATTTTTATGTTCAATTTCAACCAACTACTGAGCTGGAGAGAGAAAGCGAGCTCATCATTAAATTACAAAACTGCTATTAATGAAAATCATAATCTAGAATATTTACAAGTTTTGTTTTATTGTCCGTAAAACTTCTATTCTATTTTTTAGTTTTTAAAATAATAAGATAAACATTTTTTTCAGACAATTAAAATAGAAAAAAAAATGTTTTTAGAGGATCAAATAGGCCCTCAATTGCCTACGCCTGTTGTTTTACAAGAATTGTTTTGGACAAAATCTTGTTTTACAAGAAATGAAGCTTGTGTTTTGAGTTAAATAAAGTGGGCATTGTACTAATTGAATTTAGGCTCTCTTTATTTTTTGGACAACTAATTTAGGCTTTCTTGAGGCCATGATACAAAATGGTTTGTGGAAAAATGGGCTTTGGGCCGAATCAAAAAACACTTTTTAATGGTGTTCATTACAAAAAGAGGAGTTAAAATCAATTGATCAATTTGGACTTATATTTTTTATAATGTTAGCTGTGGAGACCTTGAGTCCCCACAGGCTCAATTGGTAGGTTGTGGGGGACCTTAAATTTTATTTTGGATAACATAACTAAATTCGGCATCTTTGCCCTTATCATAAAATCCAAATCAATCATGTTTTTCGAACGACATATACTATTATTTTGATCACCAAGTGCATAAGCCATAAGTAGATCTTAGACCAACTTTGCCGTTGAAAATAATTCATTTTCCTTTCTTTTTATTTTCTTTATTGTGCTTTTAGAGAAGGGTGATTCTAATAAATTAAACGTTAGGTCAACATTTTTTACATTTGTTTGGGATAACCATTTCTAAGAATGAACGTTAAGGAGTGCCTAACATTTTTCTTACACTCAATGGACTTTTAAACCCATCTTGGTTTCTTAGAATACTTTATCTTTTTTAAAATGTTCTTCTATAATTTTTCTTTTCAAAAGTAAAAAGAGAAAATACATTTTATTCCTCTGAACTTTAGGATCACGACACTTTAACCCCTTGAACTTTTAAATTTGATAAAATACCCCCTCAAACTTTTATCTTGTTATAAGGAACCCTTTCAATTTAACTTTTATTAGGTCAACTGAGAGTCAAATTACAACCCAGCTTCTCTATGTCACGCATGCACCATGATATCCTTATTTTTTCCACATTACCCATACCAAGTTTAATATTTTTTATTATTTTTTTTTACAAATTTTTATGTACGGATTTGTTCCAACTCTTTTTTCCTCAAGTTCTCTTCAAAATCCATGTTTTGCTGCCGTTAAAGTCCTAGAAGTTGAGGGAGGAAGAGCTCAACATACTAGTAAAGACCTTAATTCCATACTCTAAGAGTTTGAGGCAAAACCAAAACATTTATAAGTGGATATCAGAAAATAGAAACCCTACTACTACCAGATATAAAAAAAATGGAGATTGAAGAGTAAGTGAAATATAGATGCCTTAGTTTAACCTCAAATTCTTGGAGTATGGAAATGAAGTCTCCACTAATGTGATGGACTCCTTCTCCTTCAACTTATAGGACTTGAGTGGTAGCAAAACATGGAATTTGAGAGGAACTTGAGGGAAAGAGAGTTGGAGCAGATCTGTATCCAAGTGTGGATCAGCTTCAACTCTCTTTAGAGCTATCATTTCCTTTTAATATTCTTTAAAAAAATTATAAAAAAAATTTACAATTATTTTATTATTTTATATTTATTATCGTGTCATTAGATAAATTAATAATTATATATTTTTTAACCAAAACAAGTAATAGTAAATTTTTTGTAAATTTTTTTATAAAAATACTAAAATCTAACCGCTGAAAAAAAAGTTAAATGCTCCCACTCCAAAAGAGAGCTAAAGCTTATCCACACTATTTGTGAACATGGTTTGGGAGATATCTATCAGTTTTAAACTGTGCTGGTGCCTATATACATTGTGGTCTTCTTTCTTGCTGCTATGTATCTTTTTTTTTTTTTTTCTGGGTTGTTGCTTCGATCTCTATCAACAAGTAGATGTTGGGCATACAAGAAAAGATTATATATTTGCCGTGGTCTTCTTTCTTGCTGTTTTCTGAAATATGTTGTTTATGTTTACATGTGAGTTTGAAAATAAAGCTGGACATGAAATTGGGGAAGTGAATTAAAGTATTTTTCACTTGAAAATAATTTATAGGAAGTTGGATTTCATGGAGTGAAGCAAAAATTACAAAAAGTAAGATTGAAATTAAATTCCATTTTTCCTATAATTTTATATTTTTATAAATTAAATTTTAGATTTATTGTAACTTTATTGTACTTCTATAATTTTCTAGATTTATTGTAGAGTTCACATAGTTTTCCTCCTTGCACAAACAAAAATATTTTTCTGTATTTCTTATCCTGTTGTCTGGTTTGGGATGAGTGGGGATGAAAGTCAATGTTCAGGTATTAGATATATCAACACAAAAGTGATTTATTTCAGTTGCTTTCTTTGCATCAAAAGCTTATTTTCAGTTGCTTTCTTGGTATCAAAAGCTTAAATGATAAGTCAATTTACTATTATATTAGTAAACCATGTAATAAAACAAAAATTGAATTAGACAGTGCATGACCCTGGACTATTATAGAATTTAAAAGCATGATTCTTTCACAATGAATTATAAACTACTAGACTAGTTGAGATTGGGGAAGTAACAACATTTACCTAAATCTACACAATGGGTGTGCATATACAAATCAAATTCCATTTTTACTCTAATTTTATTTAATTTTATATTTATATAAATTAAATTCTAGATTTATTGTAACTTTATTGTAATTTTATATTATTCTAAATTAAATTTTATTTTTACTGTAATTTTATATTTTTAAATTAAATTTTGTATTTATTGTAATTATATATTTTTATAATTAAGTTTTATATTTATTGTAATTTTATTATAATTTAATAAAAAATATTACAAACTGTTGAATCGTGTGAAAAAAATATTGATTGACTCGTTGACCAAATTTGATTATTTCTAATGCATCTCCACATTTTTAACAAACATTATTTATATTCCTTCTAAATAAAAAAAATTATAACATTTACAGTAAATAACTTTTGAAGAAGGGTAAATGATTAATTTGGTATTCAAAATATTATAATTATATTAATTTAATTTATTAAAAATTAAGTATATACATATTTCAATTTTTTCATTATATTTGTCAAAATAACTTACACAACATCCAAAAATTTGAAATTTGATAACCACGAAGTTTAAAATTTAACAATAGAAATGCTTAAATAAAAATAAATATAATTTTAAGTATGTATTTAGTTTTTCGTTACATTTATACAAATCATACTTTAAAATATATTAAGGTGATCTTAGTGTATAATAACATACTTGAGAATATTTATAAACTATGGTTTTGACTAAACCTAAATTTTTTTAAAAATTAATTATGTAAACTATTATTTATGTAAATCTAAATTTTTTCAACTATTTTTTAAATACACATTAAATCAATAAATTAAAATGATGATAATTTTTTAAAATTAAATAATAAATTTACTCCTTAAAAGATGTGCAGTCGCATAGAGACAGAAAAAGTAGTAGGTTGACAACTCCAATGGGCCAGAGTCACCACCATACGACCACACTTCTACATGGGAAAACATCAATCATTCATATTTTAGATTTTGCTAATTCAGTAGACATGATTTTGATTTATTTCTTTAAATTCTTAGGGCATTAACCGTGAATTTAGTGCATTAATGCTCAGATTACGGTTTCCTGGCCAAAGATTGCGGTTAATTTACATTGAAAAAGAAAAACAGTATTTCTATTTTAAAAATATTGAGTACATTAATTATAGTGTCCCATTCTGATCTCATAAAACCAGGGGCCGGATGGAGCTGACAATATATGATAGCGGCGAAAACATTATCAGATTTTGGTCCGAAAACAACGTTTGGAGCTGCGTTTTTATCCTTCATCGCACCATAAGGTTTTTTGTTATCTGCTAACTGCGATAATGGTGAAGTTGCTCTCTTTTCCTGTTATTCTGCAAATTATGGTTGTTTTATGTTGGATTCTTCCTTTTATTTCATGATTTGTGCAGTGTCTCAGATTGTTATGCATTACAGAATTGGGTTTTAGTTTCATTGGTGCCATTGACATCCTGTTGCTTCTGTTTACTGCATAACTAGAAGCAGTCTGTGAGAAGTTCTTTGTAAAATAGAAAAAACAACGATTTTTGTATTCTTTTTCCTCCTTTCTTTTCCGGGAAAAAATTGGGTGTTTGGAGTTATACTTCCGTTCTTCCTTTTAAGCTGCATTTGTTTTGATGCAGGAAGGAATTTCTTATTGAACTAAGCACAAAATAGCACTATACCATTGTTATATGTTATTTACAAACAAGTCTTGCTGCTATGAGTTTTTCCCTCGCTCATCTATTCTATGTCCATTTTCCTTTATTTTTTTTTTCTCGTTTCATTATTTATTTATTTATTTATTCGGGTTCTTATTTCGAATATGTTATTTGCCCTTGAAAGTAGTTAATTTAGAAGTAAAAGGCTTTTATGTTTCTTTCCTCTATTGAATCTCTTCTTAGAAATATTAATAATTTAGAACAAAGGAAAGGATATGAGAAGCTCGATCTTCTATCCTATTCTGTATGATTGTGTCTCAAGATGTATGCATGATCATATAATATTTTTTATTATGAATTCCAATAATTTTGCCTGAACGTTGGACAATTTTACTGTCTCCATAGAAGAGCCTTAGGATCCGCTACAGGCACTTGAAGGCTTCAACTCTTTGTTAGCTACGATTTTAACTGTAACTAATCAAACCATAGCTAAAATTTTTAAAACTCTAGTTAACAAAGAGTTGGAACCTCTAAGTGCTTGTAGCGGATCTTGATCCCCTCAAAACAACCCAAAAACTTTTACTAGTATTGGTGCTTTAAAGCGAGTCATCATCCCGGAACATGAAAGAATATGTTCCTTTTGTGTCTATAGCTATTTATTTCTTGCAGGATAATGGTATGCAGGGGAAATGTTCTATTTTATTTGGGCTCTTACTTTCAAGCATTTTTTTTCCTTGAAAGTGATTAATTTAGAACTTAAAGGTTTTGCATTTCTGTTTTCTGTTGGAGCTGTTAGAACTATTAATACATTAGAACAATCTCAAAACAAACTTATCTTTGTGCATTGTGATTATTACATTTGTACTTTGGACTCCTCTGTGCATCCATTTGGTGAAATGGCATCCTTAAACATGACAGAACATTTATTTGTCGTGGAATGTAGACAGCATAATAATGGTATGCAAGGGAGACATTCTAGATTCAGTTCTTTAGAAGTTGAATTAACCCATATCTTTTGTTTGGTCAAGTAGAGTCGTCCGATCGGTTCTAAAAGATGAGGCCCATGTGGACTCCACTTGATAGAAATTTGATCGGACAGCCTAGGTGGCTAAGCAAAGGATCTGCAGTCTGAATTGTTTGGTTGCACTAGTGCTGTGAAAGCATTTTGTTTTATTGCATCCTTTTCTTTCCCAAAATTATTGTCTAAATCTGTGCCCAGGTTGATGTGCTTTGAATGCTGCTGTTTCTCCGGAATGGTAGTGACCTGTTATGTTCATTGTAACTTGGATTTGACAGACTACATCAAGGCGCCTAGCAGACCGGAAAGTTGCAAGGTTTCAAAAGAACATTACAAAGAGGGGTTCAGATACCTCATCTAAGAAAGGATATAACTACCCGGTGGGCCCTATTGTGCTTGGCTTCTTTATCTTTGTTGTCATTGGATCATGTATGCTCTTTTCCCTCCTTTATGCCTCATTTATCTTATTATGTTATATCCTCTTCTTTTTCCTAACTTCAATTACTGATAGCACAGCAGAACATGTGAATTGTCACCCCTGTTTCCCCTCCTTTCTTTTTGTTTCTGATCTGTTTTCCAATATACCTCATTTACCAATATCGTGAAATATGTACTTTGAAGCGACATGGGATATCTAGGTTTTTAACATGTTCATTTTCTCCATAGGGTACTAATGAAGATGATGTAGTTCCAGTATATGAGCTATATATTATGTGTAGAAGTTTAATAACTTGACAATCTCTCCCCCTTTCTTCATAGAAGTTGTGACTCAATCTCTCTATTTGCAGCTCTGTTCCAGATCATTAGGATGGCTACAAGTGGCGGGATGGCTTAAGGTAGAAGGAATGTTGATAGAGAAAAATATAACAAATAGGTATCTGGGGAATATCGTAGTTAGTGAGATCACGTGTATGTTAATAAAGAGCGAAATGAACACAGCTTTTGCTTTTCTAATAAAATAATACTCTCTAGTCCGTGTGCTCAATCCCCATTGCTTCAATTTATCTACATTCACATAATAGGGAAATACAACTTGCAATACAAGACATACTTTTTGAAGACTACATGCATCACTAAATTTGGTCTCTAGTGGTGGGAAGGGAATATTTATCATTTACACATTACACTTTGCTCGTCTTGTGGTATAATAAACAGAAAAATGCATGACTTTGTATGGAAGTCATCCTTATACCTGAAGCTCCACTTACTGTATTAGTTGTATCCAGAATAAAAACTAGTACTACTGCCTATCAAAATGTGCTCATGAAGCTCTGGAATAATTTGAGTTATTATTTTTTCTCAATTTATGTTGGAAACTTGATGGGCCTAATCCAAGTCTTCGTTTGGAGAATGTTTTGTTGTTGGGCTTGATAGTATGGTGGACTTTGTATACAACATTCCTAAGGTTATTTGTCTGTCCCCTTCACACTTTATTAATCACTATATTTTCTTTTCATCCACCAGTGTGGGACTACCTAACACTCCCTCAAGTCCGGTGTAATACTTGTAATTTTGTTATATCTTAGTTGATGTATTTCGTTCATGTATGTGTTGGTGTGAATTTCGGGTTAAATTGGAAATTTAAAAATGCATGACCATGAATTTATGCAATTTGGGCATAAACTCTTATCCTTGTGTTTAATTATGTGCGCAAGTTGTTTTGGGCTTGAGTTATGGTAGATAGATGTGATCGAACGATTGTGATGCTTGTGATGGCTACCTATAGCTGAAGAGTCCTTGTATAGGGACTTGAGTGAAAGGGTATATGAAATATTGTGGGGTAATGGAAAAATGTGGTTTGTATGTACTCTTGTGTGCAATTTGTTATGTTATGCGGATTATGAAATTTTGATGCTGGGGAAGTGAATGTTGGGAAAATGAGTTATTTAACCTAATAAGGTTGAAGGGCAAGAAAGGAAATAAAGGTATTTTTTAAAAAAATGAAACTCTCACTTTCAGCCCTAACTTCATGCCACTATTCCCTCTGTGTGTGAAAACGCTCGTGTGTCCTGTTCCCTTCGTGACTTCCTCATCATTTCAAAAAATTCCATCTCCATTGCTTGGATTTTTGCCAGAGGATTTCGTTCCGGTGGTTTAATTTCGATTTAGGGATGTGGATTGAAGGTGACATTTAGGAAAAACTCTAATCTTCTTGTTTTCGTGTTCTTGAAAGCCCTAAGTTGGAAATCTTGAAAGCCCTAGTGACATTACATCATGCTTTTGTTTAGGAGGTCGGTGTGGTTCGATTTTGGGTATAAACTAAAATGAACCGACCTAGTCGATTTACCTAAATTTAGAATCTATTCTATTTTAATTTTCGACAGTTCGGTTTGGTTATCGTTGAACGGTTTGGTTCGTTTTTGAAATGATTTTATTAGATGATTTTTAATTTTTTATGTCAACAATTTTTTTAAAAAAATTAGAGATTTATGTGAAAACAAAAAAAAATGCTCTCACTGTTATCTATTTTTAAGAGATGAAGTTATTATCAAGTGAACTAATAAGAATTTCAAACTTATTATATAACATTTAAGATTAAAAAATTTCAAACTTGCTAAATATGAGTAACTAATTTTATCTAACAATTCTTATTAAGTGAACTAACTAATTTTGTTTAATTTTTTTTAGTGCTGAATTTGTAGATACTAATACTGAAGCACCACGTCAACAAATGATTCATGTGTCATAGCGCATGTACAGTAGGATTCAGACTTAGATTTGGATAAAAGAAGGAAGAACTCTCTACCATCTAACCACTGACACATATTCAGTATATATTTGCGAAATTTAATATACATGTGTGTGTGTATATATATATATATATATGAATCTCTGTTATTGTATTCAAACTTCAAAACAAAATACACCAATTATTATATCTTATAAAACAATAACAAATCTATAATAAGAAAATATGCTATTATTTTATATAACTCATTTTAAATTATATAAAAATTAAAAAAATTTAATAACAAATCTTATAATATAAATTTTATTTTTATTAAGAAAAATAACTATAAAAATATACTCTGTTTATTAAAATTATTTTTTAATATAAGATTTGATATTATAATTTTTAGTAATAATTAAATTTTATAATATCAAATCTTATATTAAAATTTTATATTATAATATCAAATCATTTTAAATTATAATAAAAATTAATTATTATTAAAAAATATAATTTTCAAATCTTATAAAAAATAATTTTAATATGCATAGTCTATTTTTATAATTATTTTTTAATATAAATTTTATTTTTATTAAGTATAAATAATAATTAAATTTATATTATAAGATTTATTATTAAAATTTTTTAATTTTTATATAATTTAAAATGAGTTATGTAAAATAATATCATATTTTCTTATTATAAGATTTATTATTTTTTTATAAGATATAATAATTGGTGTATATTGTTTTGAATTTTGAATATAATAACAAAAGTTTCTATATATTTATATTAAAATTTATATTAAATTTCACAAATTTATGTTGAATGTGTATCTGTGGCTAGATAGTAGAGAACTCTTCATTCTTTTATTCAATCCCAAGTTCGAATCTTGCTGTGCATGCATATGAATCATCTGCTGACGTGATGGTTCAGTGTCCATATCAGTATTGACCATTAGTTGACTAACGGTCAACTAATCGACATGTGATTTTTGTCACAATATGAAAGTTCATAAGGGTCTTTTACTTAATTTTAAACTTTATGAGAGTTTTCTACACATAAAACAAATTTCAGAGGGATAAAGTAAATTTTTCTCTATAATATATAAAATTTATTTTTTTAATTACATGTAGATCAGTTCGATTGGTTATAACCGAACTAAACCAAACCAAACTACTCAACCAAATCAAACTAAAAATTTCACACTTTTAAAAATTGATATGAATCTCATTTTTTCAATTTTTTTTAGTTTTTGCTCGGTTCAGTTCAATCCGGTTGATTTTGATCAATTTTGTACACCTTTACTCTTGTTGTCCAACATTACGTCAAATGCTCTATCTCTTATGAAGCAGAACACGGCATGATCTTCATTTGCAAAAAAAGACTTACTTGAACTGTCTATTATGTTTTCAACTGAAACCTTGTCTTTTTCCTTTTTTCATATTGTTATTATGATATTTGTTAGTATCTTTTTTGTTCCATTTTTTAATGGGTCATGACTAGCTATTTGTGAGCATATATTTGATTCAATTCAATATATATATAAAATATATAATCAAAAATATTTTAAAAGCACATTAATAATCATTAAGAACGTACATTAATACTATTTAAGGAAAAAAAATGTCAAAATAAGCACAGTAATTTAGTTTGTGAAAATATTTCTTGTTTTCATTTTCAATTTTCATTTCTTGAAATGCATTTCCTAAAACACTGAAAACATCTTTTTGGTGTTTTCAGATTTAGGCTTATTTTAAAAAATGTTTTCAAGAAAACGTTTTCAGTTAACTCAACCAAACGCATTTTCAAGTTTATTTTCTGTTTTCAGTGAAAATAAAAATAAAAAATGCCCAAACCAAACAAGTCCTAATACTTCAGACTTGATATTCCACTATTCTCTTGGCCTCAACCAATACCAAAAACCTTTAGAAGAGTAGCACGCTCAGTAATTATTACTTATTGATAAGCTTTAAATAGTATGTCCAATTGTAACTTATCCATAATAGATAAAATCTTAATTGTGGTCTTAATGGTGTATAGAGGGTGATTTAATTTACCAATATTACATTAATATTACATTTTTGGTAACTAACATTACTTATATTACATTAAGTTATATTAATATTGATGAAATTGCAATAAACATTATACCCCAATTTTTTCATTTCCAAGAATTGCTAATTGCTAATATTTGGAGACACTATTAAATTAAATGTTTATTATATCATAAATATTATAAGAACCAACCTCATTACAATGCCATGTTATATCTCTAGTGTTTTAGCTTTCAATTTTAATTTTATTTTTTTTCAACTGAAACCATTTTTTTAATCTAATGTTATTACTGTTTTAAGAAATTATCATAAAGCACATTAATATTGGTGGATTGGTGGATTCATCATTTACGGCGTCAAATTTAAATGAAATCATTTTATCATATTCAAATTGTTCCTCTACCCTGCTTTTTAATATTTTCCAAATAAGCTTGTTTTAAATAACTAGAGCACATTATATGTTGGAGAAGCAAATGAAAAATAAAAATAAACACAAAATAAAAAATTGAAGGTTGATTTTGAAAATTAAATTACGTAATATTGGATTGAAGTTCGAAAAATTCGTCTTTCTTTAAAAAATTCTCACATTTCCCTTAGGTTATTTTGTCATATCACCTAGTGCAACGATACACAGACATGTTATTTTTATGATACAACAACTCATGACTCACATATTTGTTTACTTCATCTACACAAAAGAAGTAAACCGAATACCGAACATTCTTTCTCCTATATCTCTCTCTACCCAAAATATTACACACGTTATATACTTATTTTTCTTCCCATTTTTCATATATATATATATATATATATATATACATCATCTTGTATACTCTATCCCACAAAGACACATACATATATACAGTGCAAGTCGTCCTTCCATCCGTTGGTTACCATAAACAAACAGAGTAAGAGCCTTTCATTCTAAATAATTGCTATCCAACGAATAAGAATGAAAGGTTAAAGCAACAGTAACGTGCCTGTTAGTAAATAATAATTATTACACTTAAGGGTAGTTTAGTCTTTTAATCTTATTTGTATATATTTACCATTTTCCCTTGTAACATTTTTGTATTGTAAACCCTAGCCATTCTAAGAATTCTCTCCTCTCCTTCTCCATTCTTTTCGCAAATCTTTCAACAAATCACAGATTCGGGTTGGAGCAATCAGATTTGGTGCGTTGTTTTTATTTTTTTTATTTTTGTCGGCAACCCATTTGCAGTTCGGATCGATTTTACATCGAGTTTGCAGATTTCAGATCGGGTTCTTGTTTGCAAAAATCTGGTTTGCAGATTTTTTTGTTACTGTAGCTGCAAGAAATTTTCTCAGATCTAGCCCGATTTACTTAGTTTTGGTTAGAAAGAAACTATTTTTTGCATTTCTGGTAAGTCAGAGATTGTTTTTGATTGTTCTGGTGCGTTTTCCGGTTGCCGGAGTTACTGTTCTGGTTGCCGAAGTTACTGTTCATCGTCTTCTCCAATTCTGCAAATTTGGGTTACTGTAGCAACGGTCAACGTTACTGTAGCAGTCTGAAATTTGCTGGATTTACTGTTTATTAGAATTTTGAACACTATTTCGGTACGTTTACTGTTCATTCAGTATACATTTTGCCAGATAATTAAATTCTCGGTCTAATAACAGTAGCAATGGCTGGTGAAAAAGATGATTCTCTTCAATCTATTAGTGTGCAATTGAACGGACAGAATTATTCATATTGGAGTTATGTGTTGAAAAATTTTTTAAAATGTAAGAGAATGTGGGGTTATGTTTCTGGAACCTTTGTTAAGCCGAAAGATGAAAATGATGCACAATATATTGAACAGTTGGAAATTTGGGATGCAAACAATTCGAAGATAATTACTTGGATCAATAACTCTGTTTTACAATCAATAGGAGTACAACTAGCAAAATATGAAACAGCTAAAGAGGTCTGGGATCATTTGGAAAGGTTGTATATACAGTCAAATTTTGCAAAGCAATATCAATTAGAGATTGATATTCGTGCTCTTAAACAGAACAACATGAGCATACAAGAATTTTATTCTGCTATGACTAATCTTTGGGATCAACTAGCTCTTATTGAATCTGTTGAATTACGAGCCTTTGCACCATACATTGCTCGTAGAGAAGAACAACGTCTGGTTCAATTTTTGATGGCTCTTCGGGATGATTTTGAAGGGCTTCGTGGAACCATATTGCACCGTAATCCTCTTCCAACAGTTGATTCAGTGGTTAATGAGTTGTTAGCTGAAGAGATTCGTCTTAAATCTCACTCTGACAAAGGGACTATAGAGAAAGGAATTCTTCCTATTCCTCACCCATCTGTATTTGCAGTTCCTCCTAACAAAAACAAATCTCATGGAAAGGTTGGTTATGACGAATGTAGTTTTTGTAAGCATAAGGGACATTGGAAAGCTCAATGCCCGAAATTATTGAACAAATTGCACCATACACAACAGCCTAATCATTTGCAACAACGAGGCTTCAAACCTTCAACTTCAAATGTTGCAGCAGTTGTTCCTCCAACAGATTCTCTTGGTATTGGACATCCACATTTTTCTGGCCCTACAATAGCTACCCTTGCTGAGCAATTTCAGAAGTTTCTTGCCACTCAACCACAAGCTATGTCTGCCTCCTCAAATATAGGTTTGCCTTCCTCTAGCTCATCAGGTATATCTTCATCCATATGGATTCTTGACTCTGGAGCCTCTCATCATATGTCATCTGATCTTCAATCCTTTGCATCTTTACATCCCACGTCATCTATATCTGTTATGACTGCTGATGGCACTCCTATGCCTTTAGCGGGCACTGGGTCTATTTTCACTTCTTCTTTATCTCTTTCCAATGTTTACTACATTCCTAACCTTACGTTGAACCTTGTTTCTGTTAGTCAGTTGTGTGATTTTGGCTTCTCAGTTTTCTTTTCCTCCACTTCTTGTTATGTACAGGATCCGCAATCCAGGAGGCTCATTGGGACCGGTCGTAGGCAGGGGGGACTTTATATTTTGGATAAGCTCAAAGTTTCAGATATTGCAGCTTCCAGTGTTGACCTGTCATCATTTAGTTTAGGTTCCTCATCTTCTAATTTTTACTTATGGCATTCTCGTCTCGGACATGTATCTTCTTCCCGCTTGAAATACTTAGCTTCTACCGGAGCTTTAGGAGAGTTACAAACTCATGACATTTCTAATTGTTGTGGTTGTAAACTTGCTAAATTTTCTGCTTTACCTTTTTCCAAAAGTACTTCTGCTTCTGTTGCACCTTTTGACTTGGTTCATTCTGATGTTTGGGGTCCATCACCTCTTCCTACAAAAGGTGGATCTAGATATTATGTTTCTTTCATTGATGACTATACTCGTTATTGTTGGGTTTATCTTATGAAAAATCGTTCTGAATATTTTAGTGTTTATCTTATGTTTCGTGCTTTTGTTAAAACTCAACATAATGCAGTTATTAAGTGTTTTCGATGTGATCTGGGGGGTGAATATACATCTAGTAAATTTTCTGAATTACTTGCCTTTGATGGAACTTTTCATCAAACTTCTTGTACTGACACTCCTTAGCAAAATGGCGTTGCTGAAAGGAAACATCGTCACATTGTTGAAACTGCTCGTTCCCTTCTTTTGTCTGCCTCAGTTCCCAGTGAGTTTTGGGGGGAAGCTATTCTTACTGCTGTCCATGTCATTAACAGAATTCCATCATCTGTTATTTCAGGTTTGTCCCCCTTTGAAAAACTATATGGCGATGCTCCTGACTATTCAACTTTAAGAGTTTTTGGTTCTACTTGTTTTGTTCTTCTTCCTAGTGTACAGCGTAATAAATTGTCTTCTCGTTCAGCAATCTGTATTTTTCTAGGATATGGTGATGGTCAGAAAGGATATCGTTGTTATGATCCTGTCACTCAAAAACTTTATGTCTCACGTCATGTTGTGTTTCTTGAACGTATACCATTTTACTCCATTCCTTCTGATTCTCAGAGTCTTACAAAGTCTGATCTCACCCGTATTGATCCTTTTCACACAGATACAGATACCACACCTCCTCATGTGACGGATCATCTAAATAATTCTGATATTGAGTTTTGCAGGGTTGACACTGGTAGTTCTGCTGATCTTGATGTTCCTCTTGTTGATACTTCCCCTCTCCCTACTACTTCTCAAGAACTCTCTGTGACTGTGGATCCTCCTTCTCGTTACCCTCAACGTGATCGTAAGTCCACTAAATTACCAGATTTTGTTTATTCCACTTACTCTACTTCTTTTGCTTCTTTTTTGACCTCTATTCACAATTTATCTGAGCCCTCTTCCTATCAAGAGGCTGTTCTTGACCCTCTTTGGCAGCAAACTATGGCAGAAGAACTTTCTGCTTTGCAGAAGACAGATACTTGGGACATTGTTCCTCTTCCACAGGGAAAACGTGCAATTGGTTCTCGTTGGGTATATAAGATCAAAACTAAGTCTGATGGGTCAATTGAACGATACAAAGCTCGTTTAGTTGCTAAGGGTTTTTCCCAACAATATGGTATGGATTATGAAGAAACATTTGCTCATGTTGCTAAAATGACTACCATCCGCACTCTTATTGCAGTTGCATCTGTTCATCAGTGGCATATCTCTCAAATGGATGTTAAAAATGCCTTCTTAAATGGTGATCTTCAAGAAGAAGTTTACATGGTGCCTCCACCACGTGTCTCTCATAATCCTAGTGAAGTTTGTAAACTAAAGAAAGCTCTATACGGCCTCAAACAAGCTCCTCGAGCTTGGTTTGAAAAGTTTTCCATTGTGATTGCATCTCTTGGTTTTCATTCTAGTTCACATGACTCCGCCTTGTTTCTCAAAAGTACTTCCCATGGTCGTATCATACTCTCTTTATATGTTGATGACATGATTATTACTGGGGATGATATTGATGGGATTGCAGAGTTAAAATTGCAATTAGCTCGACAGTTTGAGATGAAAGATTTGGGCACTTTTCGATATTTTTTGGGGATTGAAGTGGCTTACTCTCCTAGAGGTTATCTTCTTTCCCAATCTAAGTACATCACTCTCATCCTTGAACAAGCTCGTCTCTCTGATACTCGAAAAACAGATACTCCTCTGGAGCTTAATGCCCGGTATACCTCTTCTGATGGCGTTCCCTTATCAGATCCTACTCTGTATCGTACAATTGTTGGCAGTCTGGTATATCTTACTATCACTAGACCTGATATTGCTTATGCAGTGCATATTGTTAGTCAATTTGTCACTTCTCCTACTTCAGTTCATTGGGCAGCTGTTCTTCGCATTCTTCGTTATCTTAGAGGCACTCAATTTCAGAGTCTTCTCTTTCCTACATCTTCTTCCTTAGAATTACGTGCCTACTCAGATGCTGATTTGGGTGGTGATCCCACTGATCGTTGTTGACCCTAAGGCTATATGTCATAAGTTTTGATGATGACAAATGTATTTGAATAGTAGCATTGATATATATAAAGATTAATTATCATATATATGCTACAAATACTTAAGCATGATTATGTTATTTAATATGTATGTTGCATATATTGAATCATGCTATTGAACTAACCATTGGGTTTGCAAGTAAGACATATTTTATAGGTTGGTTCAAAACAAGAAGAGTGAGCATTGTATTGAAGAACAAGGAAAAGCAATATCATGCTTCACTCAAGGAAAACAACATGCAAGGATGAAGCTCTAAGAAATGAAGAATTAGAAGATTTGAAGTCTTGGAAGCTTGGATGCATCAAGATAGCCTATGTGTTTACATTAGGTATATTTTATATAGGCTAGTATACTTGTGCAACTCAATGATTTAGATTTGCATACATTGGCTCAATTATTTTGAACAAAAAGATAGTGAGATATAAAGTTTTACAAAAGTTAGTTTTTGACCTTTGGTCACTCTTTATATCATATCTCATAAACGAAAAATCAGTTTTTCAAGTATCTTAATCTCATTTGATAGTAGACTCAATGATCTTTCCAACGGTATATTATTTATTGAAAACGGAGTCCAAATGAGAAATATATGACTATTTAAAATATAGTTTGAAAAACTGAAAGTTGATTTTACTGTAATAAAAAATTATTCTGTTCTGACCTATAGTCAGTATTTTGATTATATCTTTTAAAAGAAAAATAATTTTTGAGTAAAACTTGGCTCATTTGAAACTAGACTCCAAGAGCTTTCCAACGGTATATTATTTGTTTAAAACGGAGTTCAAATGAGGGAGTTATGAATTTTTAAAGAAAGCTCAAAATCTGGACTGCACTGTAACGGCTATATAACGGCTACATAACGGCTAGTTTTGCAAAATCTTATATATATGACCTTAGATACACGATTTTTAGCAAGAACAAAGTGCTACAATGTGATATTAACTTCTTCTATCATCTTTGAGAGAAAGGAAAGCATTCTTGAGCCAAATCTTGCATATTCTCTATCATTAGAGTTATTAGAGCTTCATTTGTATTCATCTACTCTTTAGAGAGAGTTTCTTTGTATTGTTGATTTTGATCAACACCAATATTATTCTGAGTTGAGGTTTGCAAGTACCGGTATTGGAAGAACTTGCTTTGGGTTGAGGAGGAGCCCGGATTCATAAATTCTCCATTGTGGTTTCGCAAATAGCCGGATCGAATTTGCGTGGTTGTAGTGGTTTGCAAGTACCCGGATTAAACTTGCAATTATAGTGGAAATACTCAAGTGGTCTCTTGAGGACTGGATGTAGGCTTGGATTAGCCGAACCAGTATAAATCTCCGAGTTTGCTTTCTCTATCCCTTACTCTTTAATTTATGCATATTGATATCTATTCTTTAATTCCTTGATCTTTATAATTATTTATCTTGACAGCACATTGATTTTCTGTATTGTATTTATTATCCTAAGCATTGTACTTTTACAGAAAATCATTTTAACTTCCAATTAATTCTTGTGAAAAATTTATAAAACCCAATTCACCCCCCTCTTGGGTTCCAACCATTACTTTCAATCGTAAGTCAACCACAGAGTTTTGCATTTTTCTGGGAGATTCTCTCATTTCTTGGAAGAGTAAGAAACAAGACATTGTCTCTCGATCTTCTACAGAAGCTGAATATCGTGCCATGGCATCCACCACTGCAGAAATAGTTTGGTTACGCTGGTTACTTGCCGATATGGGTGTCTCTTTCTCTGGCCCAACCCCTATGTATTGTGATAACATGAGTGCTATACAAATTGCCCGCAACTCAGTTTTCCATGAACGCACCAAGCATATTGAGATTGATTGTCATTTTACTCGACATCACTTTGGACATGGCACCATCACTTTACCCTATGTCTCATCCTCCATGCAAATTGCTGACTTGTTCACAAAATCGCATTCCACTCAATGTTTTCATTTCTTGACTAGCAAACTCTCGATGATTTCTACTGATGCATCGTGAGTTTGAGGGGGGATGTTAGTAAATAATAATTATTACACTTAAGGGTAGTTTAGTGTTTTAATCTTATTTGTATATATTTACCATTTTCCCTTGTAACATTTTTGTATTGTAAACCCTAGCCATTCTAAGAATTCTCTCATCTCCTTCTCCATTCTTTTTGCATTGCAATCTTCACAGTGCCAACGTTCAGTAGGGTAAATAGCCATTATCCAATGTTAAACAAAATAATTCAATATCAACGGCTATTAGCATAAACACAAAAAACAACGAACATGGAAACCAACCCATGGTAAGAATGAAGGCTTTTTAAAAACACTTTTTTATTTATTAATCATATTTTATAATAATAAATTCCTACATTTTATACTTAAAATTATGGTTTAGAAAATTGGATCGATTATTAAACTGGTGAAGATATAGTTTACAGTTCAATGGTCTGATCGTATTGAATCATGATTGAACTGATAATACTTTAAAAATATTTAAAAATAAAATATATAATTTAAAATATTAAAATATTATATATAATTATATATTATAAATATAAACCTACAAACTTAATTAAAAATATGATTTAATATTCATACTATTTATTATTTAAGCATATATAATATTAAATAAATAAATTATATAAAATAAAAATTATAAATTTATAATCAATAAATGTTAAATAAATCAATTAATCAAATAAAATTAAAATTTGAAAAAAAAATTTCTTCTTCAGACATGCATTCTCTCTCCACATTTATAATCAATGAATGAAGCAATTAAAAGAAAGAAAAAACAAAAGTAAAAGGCGAATTGACGTAAGACTAAAGTGAGAGAGAGATAAAAAGTAACATCATATAAAATATTAAAACTTATCTAATTAGATTGTCTTAGCCTATGAATTAAGGACAACTCCTTAGCCCTAAAGCTAAGGAGGTTTCTTAGCCTTCCATAGTCATTAGATGGCTGTGAGCTCCATTTGGATAAGTGAAACCTACAACTTTCCAATGACTGTGGAGGAGGCTAAGGAGCCTCCTTAGCCCAAAGTTAAGGAGACTTCCCTCTTCTCTTAACCCATATGAAAAGTCAGGTTGCTTCAGTCGTGTGTGACTCCTCAGTCCTTCAACCTTTAGCCAAGCTCTCTCTCTCTCTCTCTCTCTCTCTCTCTCTCTCTCTCTCTCTCTCTCTCTCTCTCTCTCTCTCTCTCTCCACAAAGACTCTTCCTCTTCTACTCTGCATATCTACTCAGTCATCAAATCTTTCCAGCAATGGTGACGATGCTATTTTCCACTTTTTTGGTAGTTGCTCCAGAGGACAACGGGATATCACTCTCTAGATCTATTCCTCAATTCTTCTTCTTTCTAGCGATGGTAACGAGGACGTTTTTCACTTCTCTGACAATGGCTACAGACAACAATGATGGATTCTGTTTTCTTCTTCTTCGTCGAACTGGCCAACCGTGACAATCGGTGGATTTTCTTAATTTTTAACCAGTTCAACCTCTATTTGATTTTTAAGCATGTTTCAAATCAGACGACTGACTGGTTCATCAATTTTTTAGTTTGACCGACTAATCTAATCTAATTTTTTTAACTATGCATAAAATATAAGAAAACAACTATTATATAGAAGAAATTAAAAAAAAATCCACGTTGACTAATATTTATATTAGAACTTCTCATTCTTTTCATAAAAATAATAAATACTATTTGTTGTCCTTTTTTTTTTTCTTAGCATGAAAGTCGTGAAGAACTCCTTGAGATTGTTCTTGAATACTTTTCTTGAAATGTAAGCTTCTCCATCACTTGGGGCTTTTATTTCTCTTGCCACCAACGCCTCGACCACCTTTTTTTCCACCTCTGCCACTACCTTTATCTCCATCATTGTTGTCATCACTAAAAACATAATTTTGAAATAACTTGTTTCAAAATAAGATGGCAGAGATTTTAGTGAGTTGACTATTTATAGAAAAAAAAATAGTGAAACTCTGACTTTTATAAATATTCCAAATTAATTGTAAAAATGCCTCTTATACTTCCCAATGTTTAAAGCCTTTAAAGCCATTAATAGAGTTTGAAATAATAAAATATAATAAAAAACCATTTTCAATTCAAAAAATGAGAAAAAAGAAAAATATGAATGGTGGATGGTGTATGGAGGAGGTGCCACATCGCCTCTCAGACCACCCTCTCTCTCTCTCTCTCTCTCTCTCTCTCTCTCTCTGTGTCTATTTATATATATATATATATATATATATAATCTAAAAATAGTTTATTTGTTTTGAAAATAAGAGGTGGCAATTTTGTAATTATGTACATTCATAATGACATTCACATAAATATAATATATATAAATCAGAGTGAAAAGCATTACACTACTTTGATAGTTTAGTATAGATAGATTGATTGTTTAATTCCTGAATAACTCTACACGATTTAATTGTTGAATGTAATGAAAAATGTATCTTTTGAAAACCAATTAACTGTATGTTTACTAGAAAAGTAATATATATATATATATATATATATATATATATAGACACACACACACACCTTTTTACAATGGTTAAAAATGCTGCTATTTATAGAAAAAATTGCAGCAGTTAATGACTAACATTAATTATATATTTTTTACTGTTTTAATTTCTATTTAAACATTTGCATTATATATCTATCTAATTTTTGTGGAGTTATTCCTTTTGGTATTTATCTTTTTTTTTTTAATTTAGTAGATATTTTTTTGACTAAGTTGTGACTATCCACTTTATCTTATTAAAAATATAATTATTTTCAGTCATTGTGAAAATAATTTTTTGATAATTTATGTGGTTATAATAGATTTAATCAATTTAATAAAATGTAAATCAAGTTATATTTAAAAAGATATGTATTTGATTTATAATTGTTTTTATTTTTATATTTTGTAAAATATCATTATTAATTATTTAATTATTTAATTATACACAATTTATCACAATATCAAATAACTTGAAAACATGTTTTCAAACATAATTTACCTTTTTTTTTAATAATTTACATAGTAACGACTTTTGTGAATTGAGATAGAACGCTAGCAGTGAAACGATGCCACTCGCATATTTCTGTTTTCTTGTGCAATTGAACGAGTCACTCAGTCTTTCATAGAGACATTACTATTAAATGCTACAATACTACTATCCACTTTTCAAGCAGTAATTGAGGAATTAACCTCAAGCCCATTCATTCGAATAAATTGATAAATTATTTTCACAGAAACATGTTTTAAAGAATTATATATAGAAAGCATACATAAAGTGCACTGGCTTTCATGCGAAAAGTAAATTTCGCTTTTCTCCTCTCCTATCATAAATGGCCACAACTACAATTAAGGCCCTTCATCCTCTTGAAGGTGAAATTTGCACAAGACATGTGGCTTTATTAATTTAACCTTGCTGATGTCCACAATAATAATAATAATAATAATAATAAAGAGAAACAACGATTTTAACCTTACAACCTAAGGCTGTTTGATAAAATGACAATGGGGAAGAAAGGGAAAGGATACAACAAAAGAAAGCCTAGCTAGGACAATCTAAATACATGGAAATACATGGTAACAATTTGAGGACATAGACTAGTATTATCCAGAAGTTAAAGATTATAGGGCTTGGGTATCAAATATAGGTTGTTTTTCTTTCCAACAGCAGCTCCAAAAGTTTCAGCCATATCCAAGTCCTGTGGTTTCATTTGATTTGGAAGTTTCCAGTTGAAGTGAAAGAGTAAGCAAGCCAAAGGAAGCTCAACACTTGCTTGAGCAAACGAAACGCCTGGGCAGATTCTCCTTCCCGACCCAAACGGTATGTACTCAAAGTCGGTGCCTTTGAAGCCAACTGAATTGCCATGGAACCTCTCTGGTATGAAGCTCTCTGCATCATCCCAATAACTGGGATCTCTCCCAATAGCCCATGCGTTAACAATGACTTTAGTCTTTATTGGTATGTCATACCCTCCAATTTTGCAAGGTTCTCTACATTCTCTTGGGAGCAACAAGGGAGCAGGAGCATGTAACCTTAAGGTTTCTTTAATCACTGACTTCAAGTAACTAAAACCCTCTAGCTCACTCTCATGGATTGTTTTCTTTCCCCTAAAAGAACCTCTTATCTCAGCCTGTGCTTTTTTCCATTACTCTTGGGTTCCTCATCAGTTCTGACATAGCCCACTCTATTGTTGATACTGAAGTATCAGTTCCAGCAACGAATATGTCCTGGAAAGAAAGTTGAATACATTTCACATAAATATTCATTGCAATAGAGAACAAATGAAGCCATAAATTTAACTTGTAACAATTTGCATTCCTAATAACTATCTTTTATAGTCCTGTTAATTGAGTGTAGAACTAAAAGATGAAAGAAAAACTATACAGTAGAACTTAGATATATATACTAAACCAAATCACAGCTTTGATGTTATTGTCTGTGAATGGAATCTTGATGTCGCCACCTTGTTGGACTCGCAAGAGAACATCGACAAGGTTTTCCTCTCCCAACTCACCCTTATCTTCTCTTGATTTCATTTTCTTTTCTCGATGCTCATTGAGAATCTTTTCCATGATCTTGTCTAGCTTCTCTCGCATTTTCTCCGTTCTGGCTTCTATACGAGTTATGTATTTCATAGGCTTCACTGAAGGATACAAATCTGCCAAATCGAATCCTCCTGCAGCTTCTACTCCTTGCTTGATCAAAGCTACTAGTTCATCTTCATCTTCAGATTTCTTGCCAATTGCGGCTCTGCACACAAACGTACTTACCAAGGAGAAAAGTTTTGTAGAAAGGTTGACTGGTGAACCCACAGACATCTGAATTGATTCCTTGAGCTTAGTTACCTCATCTTCTCGAATAGAGGAGAAAGACTGAACCCTTTTCGCACTAAGAAGCTCTAATGTGCATATTTTTCGCATTTGTCTCCAGTATTCACCATACGGAGCAAAGGCAATATCTGTTGACCCATAGCTCATAGATTTTAGTAGGAATAAGTTCTGGCCTCTGCAGAAAAGTAAGATAATGTATTTTCAGTATCTCCTTGGCCATATCAGGGGATGATACAATCACTGCAGAAATTTCACCAAGTTGCAGGTGCATAATAGGTCCATATTTGAGGGCTAGTTTTGTCAAGGCATGGTGTGGAAGGGAGCCTGACATGGCTAGCTGATGCAGATTTCCCATGAGAGGTAGCTTCCATGGCCCTGGAGGGAGTTTAGGGACCACATTCACGGCTGTAATGTTCTGCTTGTAAGTCTTTGCAAGAAAGTGCAGCAAGCAGAGGAAGAAAGAGATGGATAAGAAAGAAGATAGGAATTCCATGGCAAGAAGAGAAGGATTGATGAGTGTTTGAAACTGATGTTGTGTAAGGGTGTTGTGGCCACCAGCGGATTTCAGTGCCAATATTCATAGATCAGTTCTGGAAGAAACATTCAACCTTTCGATGTAATTATGCTCTTCAAATTCCATAATTCAATGGAGGGTTCGAATAATTCAAAGGAAGACGTGAGAAGTGTTTGAAACTGGTGTTTCCGTTTTCCAAGTCATTGCATAGAAATTTTCCGAATTTGTTATAACCTTCTATTGCAAGTATCATCTGCATATATGATTGCATACTCAATTGAAGGGTTTGAAGAAGAAAACATGGGTGATGTAGGATATAGTTGAATTCTTATTACTCCGTTGCAGTGCCAATAGAACTACTTGTCCAACTTGCTAGAGGGGAGATCTAGGATAACATGTAATACTCTTTAATTTCCCTGCATGATATTATTGAACAGAAAAAAGTATATATCAATAAATAGTTTATTCGTTCTTACTATTTAGTGGCAATGTAGCATTCCTTTATGAGTTAAAAACTGATGTAACTCGAACTAAAATTAAACATCTATTCTCTTTCATGTCAAAGGTTCAATATTTAATTTAATCTCTTAAAATATATTTAGTTGCATTGGATATGTATATATATATATATATATATATATATAATGCAATATGCCTTGCACAAAATGAACATTGTTTCTTAAAATATACTTTTTTACACAATTATTCTTAATAAATATTTGTCGTTTAGTTTAAATTTTTTTTGAAAAATAATTCTCAAATCTTCCAATTTTTCACAAAGCTTAGCATATGCATGGAATGGTCAGGGGATAAGACATGATTCATGTATAACTTAACTATTGCATATTATTATAATCGTGTATAGCTAGCTTATAGTTTATGGGTAATATATTTAAAAGACATTTGTCATATACGACAAATTGTAAAATAAGTTCTTTTCTTAGGTCAAAATCAAAAAAATCTCATCAACTTATCCCTTCGATTTTAAATGTTGACAATTGATTCCTTAGTTACCAGACAATGACTATATAGTCTAATAAGTCAATTTACTACCGTACTAATTTTTTTAAAAAGATTTCTTATAATATTAATTATTTAAAATTATTTTTTAATATACTAACTTTTGATATAATTTAATCAATACTTGATCGAGTTATAATAACTTTTTTTACAAATTTGATCAAAAGTTAGTCAAATTCAAAAAAAAAAAAATAGAGCATATTAAAATTCAACCGAATGCTAATTGAATTTGAAATTGGCTGAAACAGGAAGAAATTTAATCATACTATATATGGTCGAATATCATATATATGAATTCAATTTATATATATATATAATATTAAATAATAATAAATATTTTATAATATTAAATAATAATAAATAATTTTATATTATATATATATATATTATAATAATAAATATATTAACTTTTTAATATATATTAAATTTTAATAATAAAATATATTATATTTTAAAACTATTTTCTATATATTTTTTCTTTTTTCTTTTAAATTTTTTAAAATTAAATTATAATAAATAAATTTTACATATTATTTTTTATTTATTTTTATTTATTAAGTTTCATTAATTAATAAATATATTAATAAAATATATAAATTATTGTTTTAAATGATTAATTTTATTAATGTGTTAATAATTAATTATTTTTTTAATAAATATATAAATTATTTTAAATAATTTTTATTATTGTTTTAAGTAGTATGCCAATAAGATTAACATGAATGAAAACATAATTTCTCAAAAGGATTTCTTAGGTGATCTACGACACTATAGAGCATTCTAAACAAATGAAATAAACAAAGACATAGAATTAAAACGGAATTTGTCCCTACAACAAGAAGGACAACAGAAAAAAAAAAACAAAATCCTCAGATTGGAGCTCCTCAATAACCAGATGATCTATACAAAAAAAAGTTATATGGAGTGTAATACTTGCCAAATTCGAAGTCATGTGTTTGGCGGTACTCTGGATTTTCCATAATTTAGTTATTGTGTTTTAATTATTAATTATGGAAATTGTGTTTTAATTATTAATTATGGATGAATCTCGGGGAATTAAGTCTAGGGGAATGTAGACCCCTAACACAAAGGGAAGGGAACTAAGTTTCGATATTTGTACTTATGGCTTTATATTTATTTAACTGCATAGTCATTTGCTTACTGAGGATTAATAAACTCACGAGTGATGGACAAGCGTCTTACAGTAAGATAGAGGGCCGATCCTGATGGTCGCCTTACCGTTAGAATGTATTGTGCATCAATAGCTTGGAGGAGTAGGAGGCTTGAGTCGAGAGTACTCCCGATGAGCACTTTGATACTAGACGAGTACCACGTGTGTTTATGATAATGTTTTTTATTAGAATGTTAATGTTATAATGAATGAATGTGCTATGTGGTCTCATGTGCAACTGTGGCCTTCGGACATATTATTTTCCTTGACAGTATTTGGGTTTGGCTATGGTTTCACTAAGCCGCTTACTGAGTTTTAAAACTCATACCCTCCATACACCATTTTTTTTTCTGTAAAGATCATTCAGTTACTAAAGAGCTATAGTATGAGGACTCTGTTTTTTCTGTTGTCCTTCCTTTTGCAGGGTCAAATTCATTTTAATTCTGAGTGTATTTGGTAACTCGGTGGACAAACGTAGGTGGGGTAAACTAGGTTTGATTAAACGTAGTTGGAAAAAATTTAGGTGTCATACCCCAGTTCCAGGGAAATGACTGGCACATCAATTGAGCCTATACCACCATTGTAAGCCTATTTTCTTACACATTTAGCATGCACAACATCAATATAAAATAAAATAAATTTTGGGAGTCCTACTCACTACAGAGCAAATCAAGAACCCAGACGTACCTGACATCAACATCAACCTGAAATCAAAAGGGGTTAAAGGCACAGAAGCTCTGCTACTTTTCATACAGAGTTTCACAAAAGAAGAACCTGCAAGGGCACAAGGAAAAGGGTGAGTATAAAAATACTCAGTGAGGGAAAATCACTACCATAAAGGTTGCCATCACGTGCCACTCGCATAGGTAGGACATAGAAGCAACATCCCATCCACCAACACTAGACCATCGTTTTTATTCCACATAACCTGCATAGCCAAGAAGGAAAAAAAAATCTACTATGAACACATAGTATCACCAGATCACATTCACATGTAGATTATAGATCTAGCATACAAACATTAAGCCAATTACTAAGGCAGAGCTTTCTATTGTTTCACCACACATGCGTATATATGTAACAGTATTAATAAAAATATAGCCGAAGTCCTCCCCATAACACACATTAAGTAATAACTCTTTAATTTAGCAAAATCCAAGTTTACAATATGTCCACCGTTCTAGGACAATAGCAAAAATAATTATGAGATGCCCGCCGTTCTAGGGCAATAATGAAAATAATTATGTGATGCCAGCCATTCCAGGGCAATACTGAAAATAATTATGTGATGCCTACCGTTCCAAGGCAATAGAAATAATAAAGAGATGCTCGCCGTTCCAAGGCAATAATGAAAATAATTATATGATGCATGCCGTTCCAAGACAATAGAAATAATAAAGAAATGCCTGTCGTTCCAGGGCAATAGAAATAATAAAGAGATGCCCGTCGTTCTAGGGTAATAATGAAAATAATTATGTGATACCCGCCATTCCAGGGCAATAGAAATAATAAAGAAATACCCGTCATTCTAGGGCAATAATGAAAATAATTATGTGATACCCGCCGTTCCAGGGCAATGAAATAATAAAGAGATGCCCGTCGTTCTAGGACAATAATGAAAATAAAATACAATTCCCTCTTGGCAAGCAACAGGAATATGATTTACATGAATCCACTATAACCATCACATGTGATCAATTATAATTAAATATTACTTTAGCAGCACCAATATTCAACCAAAGCAAGCATAACACAATACTATTCAATTAACTATTAACTAACCTACATATATTCATAGGCCATCTAGAATTTTGTACCATTTGCTTAGTCATAGTACGATAGAGTCATAGACTCTTCAAGCTATTACTAATCAAGTTATGTTTTAGATGAAGGAAGTATATACATATATACATACATATATATATATATATATATATATATATATATATATATATATATATATATATATATATGTATGTATGCATGTATATCCATCACACTTGTATGTCACAATGCAATATGCTAATTTGAAGTCTACCACTCAATAGTACGGACTCACACATAATCTGCTACCATAAAGAAACCACTCATACAAGCAATAGTAGCACACTTCCATACATATAGGTAATAGTTTCTTGGAACATCGAACCAAAACCACAAAGCATTCATACTATTCATACTAGTCTCATCACTTGGAGGTGTAAGCATGACATATTTATAATAAAGACTAGAAAGGAAACAAACAAGGTAGAGTAGAAGCTCCCTCACCTGGGCATGGAGCACTTACGACCACTAAAGAATGTCCTAGCCAAGTCCTGAGCTGACAAATCATCTCCCAACATCTACGGACCGAGTCAATCATGAGAAAAAGGGGTTAAAATCACATTTTAGTTTTTATCAGGCGGCTGGCGCCTCTTCAACTCTCGGCATCAAGCCAGAGGCTTGGTGCCTGGTGGCACCTCTGGCCCCAAGCAGCAGAAATATGAATATCTTTTTATATTAGACATTTTTAGCCCCGAAATCAGCCATTCATTATCATAAATAATTTAAATGGTGTATAGATTAAGATTAAATCTCCTAAGTCACTCAGATTAATTTCCTTACATGATAATGCATAAATAAAATTCATTAGACCACAAAATAAAAAAATTCTCACTATTAATTCTAACCTTTAGGTACTCTTTTGGTCATAAATCTTAAACGATAAATAATTTTCAAATAAAACTTATGCCATTAGAAAGTAGACTCAAAGAAATTTCCAAAGGTATAAGATTGGCCAAAAACGGAGTCTGGACGAAGAGTTATGACCACTCAAAGACCGCATATGAATCTCTATGCTGGTAGGTACCTAGGCGCCATGACCGGCGCCTGGGCGCTACCTTTGTGACTCCAAACTCCTTTGGCTGCCAAACCATGGCGCCTAGGCACCCCGGGTCTGGGCAGCCATGATGGAGCTCGAAAATAGCTCCATCCTTGCCCAAACTGCTCTCCTTTGGTCCCAATCTTTCATAGGTTCCATTTGGGTGTTTCTAGGCAAGTTAAGGACACTAAAAAAAAACACCCCAAAAACTCAGAAATTCAAAGTCAAAGATCAAAGGAAAAGAGCTCAAGAAATCATCTAAAATCTCATTCTTTCCATAACTCAAATTTCTTTCAAAGATCCTTCCATACCCATGTATGGTTTTCATTTACCATCAATTTAGGACAAACAAAATGTACCAATTCATCAATGGGGACCTCTTATCCCATTTCCCCCAAATTTTCCTCATCTAGGGTTTGCCTCCTAAATAAAAGAAGAAGGAGAAGATGAAGGTAATAATTCACTTACCACAATTCCCAAGCTTCCTTAGCTTCGATCCTCAGTAAAATGCTTGGCCGAAAAATTGAAGGAGGTGCCTCATGTAGCATGGCCAAAGAGAGGGAGGGAAAGCGTTTTAGGAGAGGCTGAAAATGAAAAAGGAAGGGAGGAAAGAGATGGGTGTTTAAGATAGTAATGTGTGGGCCCCATCTTCATCTTTTCACTTTAGTCCCTTTAGCAAAAGTCATATTACTTAGGATCTTGTGAAATAATTAGAAGAATTGGTCAAGATTAGGATACTCAACCATACTTCTATAAAATATGCATCATTTCAGTCCATTTTCACCAAAAGCTAAAAATTATGCATTCATTCACTTTAGTCCCTCTTGGTGCCCCAAGATCCACTTTAGCCTCAACTTCAATATTCACAAGGTACCAGTTTCATAATCCCATTCTCATAAAATTCATTCTCCCTTACAATTTCCTATACGGTCCTCTTTCATGAGTACTCTATGTTTTCTTTTATTTTCAATTTAATCCCTGCACATTCTTCTTACACTCTCCACCTATGTTTTATTTCTCATTGTAAATCATACTTGCTCAAGGATACATCTTACCCCTCATTAATCTTTTGGACCCTTATTTCTTTAGTTGAAACTCCTTAATTTGCAAAAAAAAAATTTTTACCCCAAATTTACACACTTTAAACCACACAGTAATACCTGGGGTATTACATTAGATTTAGTTAAGCATGATTTATGTTTGAGAGATAATAGTCAAATGTAGTTTGTTGCAGAACGTAATATTTAGATGTTAGTTTGCAAATGTGGTTTGAGATATGTAATTACCAGAAAATGGCATAAATTTTATATTTTATCGTTTATTGTCATTTATTTAAAACTAACTTAGTGAATTATATCAATATTTTAGTAAAGTACACTAACTTTTTAAAGTGCCAATAAATTGCTAATAAATTGGTGAATTATGAATAAAGTGCTAGTAATTTTTTAAAGTGCCAATATCACTAGTATCTCATATTTCCTTTAAAATAAGTAATTAATGAATAATGAAAATTCAATGAGAAATTAAAATTAGTAATTATTTATTAATAAAAGAATAGTCAATAATTCAATTTTTATCTAGCAATTTATTAGCACTTTAATTATAATTCATCAATTAATTAACAATTTATTGAAACTTTAAAAAAATAGTGCACTTTATTAAAACATTGATATAATTCACTAAGTTAGCTTTAAATAAATAATAATAAATAATAAAATATAAAATTTATACAATTTCTAGTAATTACATATCTCAAACTACATTTACAAACCAACATCTAAACTAGGGCTGAGCACGGGTAGGTTGGGTCAAGTTGAGGGAGTTTTTCAACTTGAACCAATCAAAATTCAGCGGGTTGGATCAAGTCGGGTTCAACAATTTTTAAGGCTGAACCCGAACCAACCCAACCCATACTCTAGTTGGTTGGTTCGGGCTGGGTGAGCAGGTCTAATTTTTTTTTCTCTTTCTCTTTCTCTCTCTCCCCTCTCCTCATCTTCTTCCTTTCTAGCCTTCTTATTATCCTCTTAATTTCGTTTCTCTGAAATTTGGCAGTGGCATGGGAACAGAAGTGTAAATCTTTGAACTAGAGAGTAAGAGAACCATCTTCTTCTTCGGCAGCGGTAGTGGACCAGTAGGTATCCTTCCTTCCCTTTTCCTTACCATCATTTTCCCTTGTTATCCGTGAAACAGAGTACATTGAGGCTAAGAAAGAGAATTTGTGGGCGAGAGGCCTGGTGCTGTTACTGCTGTGAGCATGATGGAGATTGGAGGAGTGAAGGAGATGATGGAGATTGGAAGAGTGAAGAGGACGAAGTCACGGTGTCACGGTGATGGAGATTGGATTTTCATATTGCAGATTTGTTGTGGCGGTGCTGCCATGCTGGACGCTAGACTCGCTGGCGTGAGATAGAGATAAAAACCTAGGGAGAGTGTGAGACCTGCCACTAACCCGCTGATCGTCGAGTTCAGATTTTTGAACCCAATCCAACCTGCTAACCTAACCCTATCCAACCCAAATATGCAGGTTGGGTCGGGTTGGACTGGTTGACGGGTTTGATGCTCACCACTAATCCAAACATTATGTTATGCACCAAACTATTTTTGACCAAATATCTCTTAAACATAAATCACGTTCAACTAAACATAGGTTTTTTACAATCACGTTTAATCAAACCTAATTTACTCTATCCACGTTTGCCTACCAAGTTACCAAACACACCCATAAAATTAAAACAAAATCTGACCTTACAACGGGAAGGACAATAGAAAAAATAGAATCCTCGAACTAAAGCTCTTCAGTCTGAATGATCTGTACAAAAAAATGTGTATAGAGGGTATGAGTTTTAAAACTTAGTGAGCGGCTTAGTAAAACCATAGTCACCCAAAATAGTATACAAGGTAAACAATATACTCAAATGCCACAGTTGCACATGAGACCGCATAGCATATTCAATCATTACAACATTAACATTCTAATAAAAAATATTATCATAAACACATGTGATACTCGTCTAGTATGATGGTGCTCATAGAGAGTATTCTTGACTCAGGCCTCCTACTCCTCCCACCTACTAACGCACAATACATCCTAACGGTAAGGCGACCATCGGGATCGATCCTTTATCTTACAATAAAATGTGTGTTCGTCACTCATGAGTTCATTAATCGTCAGTAAGCAAATGACTATGCAGTTAAATAGATATAAAGGCACAAGTACAAATACCGAAACTTAATTCCCCTCCCGTGTTATTACCACTCAATATGTTTGTGCTAGGGGTCTACATTCCCCTAGACTTAATTCCCCAAAATTCATCCATAATTAATAATTAAAACACAATTTCTATACTTAATAATTAAAACACAATAATTGAATTATGAAAAATGAAATAATACAATAATTACTATAGTACTACCAAACATGTGAATCCAAATTTGGCAGGCATTACACTCCATATACCTTTTTTTCTCTACAGATCATCGGGTTACTAAGGAACTCCAATCTGAAGATTCTGTTTTTTCTGTTGCCCTTCTCGTTATAAGGCTGAATTTCATTTTAATTCTATGTCTTTGTTTGTTTCATTTGTTTAAGATGTTTTATAGTGTCGTAGGTCACCTAGGAGATCTTTTTGAAAAATTATGTTTTCAGTCATGTTAATCCTACCTGGCACACTACATAAAACAATAATAAAAATCATTTAAAATAATTTATATATTTATTAAAACAATAATTAATTATTAACAAATTAATAAAATTAAATCATTTAAAATAATAATTTATATATTTTATTAATATATTTATTAAATAATGAAATTTAATAAATAAAAATAAATAAAAAATAATATGTAAAATTTATTTATTATAATTTAATTTTAAAAAAATTTAAAAGGAAAAATAAAAATATATAGAAAATAGTTTTAAATTTTAATATATTTTTTTATTAAAATTTAATATATATATATATATTAAAAAATTAATATATTTATTATTATTATTATATATAATATAATATATAAAAATATTTATTATTATTTAATATTATAAAATATTTATTCGACAATGGTCAAATTTCATATATATGAATTCATAATTTCATACGTATGAATTCATATATATGAATATAGTCGAATTTCTTCCTGTTTCAGTCAATTTTAAATTTCCTTTTTGAATTCGATCAACTTTTGGTTAAATTTTTAAAAGAAGTTAGTATAATTCAACCAAGTATTGGTGTCAAAAATTAATATATTGAGAAATAATTTTAAATAGTTAGTATTGTAAGATTGTTTTTTAAAATGTTAACACTGGAGTAAATTGACCTGGTCTAATAATATTGCCAGTTTGAAAAGGTCGAATAACAAAAAGCACATTGATATGTTATCTTAATTAGTTACAATGCAATATTGGCTTATATTTTCATTTTCTTCTCATTTTTATAACCAAAAAAGAATTTTAAATGATAGGCTAACTGCTTCCTCTTTTTTTTTTTGGGTAATTTTGCCTTTTTCAGCTTACATGAACAAGTTGTGTTAGAGTTTTAGACAAAATAATCAATAGAGAAATTATATTAAATAAAATTGAAAAGTGGAAAGGAGTGTATAAGAAAAATAAATTATATAATTTTAAATTGAAGAGAGTTACTTTTTTTTTTTGACTTTTGTTTTTATAATAAATTATTCATTCTTGTCCTCGAAGAAGTTCGGCCAAATCTAAGCCGTGTAATTTCAATTGGTTTTAATTGCGTGATGACTTTTTGACATTTTCCTACGTCATCTAATTTGAATATGATTTATATTTTATAGTTACATAAAAGGAACTTGCGTATGAATTTTTGACCTTTTACTATGTCATCTAATTTGAAAATGACTTATTACTCCATTGTAAATTAAAGCTAGAACATCATGAAGTATTTTCCCAGAAATACTGAAGACCAAAAGAATATATTCAACAAAAGTTTATTTAATTTGTCCAAAAGAATATATTCAACAAAAGTTTATTTAATTTGTCCTCTCTGCAATACCCAAGACCAGCGAGATTACATTGAAAAGAAAAAGTCTGTTTCTTCTAATTACTCGATCGGGTCTCTTCAAAATTTATGGGCATGTTTCGTTTCTATTTCTGAACAAGTTTTGTTTTAAAACAGAAAAAATATTTTTGCTATGGTGTTTTGAAAGATGTATTAAAACCATTTTTGAAAATAATGTTTTAAAATAAGAAAATGAAAACATAATTTATCTACTTTAAAAATTGATTATTAAGAAAACAAGCAAATGTGTTGTGGCAGAATGGTAGACTTATTAATGTCATTTATGTAAATATTCATTAGCAATATAAAATCAAAAAGTCTCTTTATTAGTGCAGACGGAAACTCAGGAGGAGGTGAATTGAATATAAAACTATTTTGTTAGATCAAGGTCTTAATTGAAACTTAGTGAATAAAAGTAAATAACTAGACAGAACATTCAAAGCAGTAAAATGAATAAAACTAAAATATATAGTGGTTCAGTAGTATCTCAAAATATCAAGCAATGGGATTTTGTTATTGGATTTGAATAACTAGTACAAAGCAACCAAACTAAAGTTCAACTGCTCACTTTTACACTTATGCTTTGGCTTAACAAGGCCCTGTTTTTATGTTTACACTATTAGGTCTTCATACGTCCTTAGCAAACGTATAACACTGCTAGACCTTCACACTTCCCTAGTAAACATTTATTTGTGGTGGAATGTAGACAGTATAATAATTGTATGCAGGGGAGACATTCTAGACTCAGCTCTTTAGAAGTTGAATTGCTGAACCCATATCTCTTGTTTGGCCAAATAGAACCGTCCGATTTGTTTTTGGAAGGTAGGGCCCATGTAGACTCTACTTGATAAAAATTTAATCAGACGGCCTGGGTGGCTAAACAAGCGACCTGCAATATGAATTGTTTGGTTGCACTTGTGCTGTGAAAGCATTTTGCAAAGCTGACAGTTTATTGCATCCTTTTCTTTCCTGAAATTATTGTCTAAATCTGTGCCCTGGTTGATGTGCTTTGAATGCTGTTGTTTCTTCGGAATGATAGTGACTTGTTATGTTCATTGTAACTTGGATTTGACAGACTACATCAAGGCACCTACGATCCTTGGCATAGGCGTTTCTTGACGGCCTTGGCCCCCAACCACTAGAGCAATCATCAATGCCATCTTTTATCGCTGCTCTATCTCCAATCAACTTCATCTTCCTTAGCTAGCACCGATACGCAAATTTAGAAGATGGGTCAAAAGACAAGCATGAGGTGGAAGAGTGACTTGGTTCTTGCATTTTGCCCTGGTTATGCGCAAATAAACCACGGACAAGATTCTTCATATAGAAGTTTGTTGGCCATAATGGAAAATTAAGATTAGCATTGAATAGATAAAAATACTAATTCAAGTGAGACAGTTTCTCAAAATTGTTTACCAATGGATCACATTTTGTTGAAGAAATATAAGAAACATGTTATAAAGCATAAAATATGCAAGTAAAGATGTGGGGTCTAAAATGAAATAGCTATTCGGGCATAAAATAACAAAGTGTGAATAATATTTATGAAAGTAATATTTAGAAATTGGCCTATAAATTGGTTATCGAATGATTAATTCTTTTTTTTTCCATGCAATTTCTACATTAATTGTTATATTGTAATGAACAAGAAAGATCTTAAACGTCACCCATAAAGAAAAATCTAAAGACATGTGATTAGGCAAATAACCATGTTTATATTTTCTGCATAGAACAGATTTAAGAATTGCTATATAACTAATTTAATATTTATCATTTATTTTGGTGCTAAGGAATTTTTTTGACAAAAATAAGTTATGTGTATAGTATATATTTTCTATAATTCCCATGATTGGCATAAATTTGCATTACCCAATGTCTTATATACCAAGAATATATATATATATATATATATATATATATATATATATATATGTAAATAGAGTCAAATATTTTTTAAAAATTGCACCCTCGCACGGGGTTATCACGCTAGTTGACTCTGAAACCATAATTTACTGTCGAATATTTAGTTTCACCAAGCTTTTTCTCTTATAAATTAGAATGAATTAAGCTTCACTGTCTTGTAGTTTGCAAAATTACACATTCCTCCCATGTACTTTCGAAATATGTATTTTCCTCCAATGGGATAATGAAATTGCTCCAATTTAGTCTTGTTTTACTTTTTCGTTTATGTTAAAAAATGTCTGAGTTTTTTTATACGTTAATTAACATAACTCAATACTGTTGAAAAAATAATAATATTTCAAAAGATAATAAAAAATTTTTAATAGTGTTTAATATTTTGTAACTGTTTTTAATTGCTATTAAAAATCTTTTATATCCATGTCTTTTATTATTACATTTTTATGCCTATAAAAAGGCTCATTTTCCCTCACTTTAAATATAGAGACAACTAGAAGTTGTCTTCTCTCTTCTTTTCTTTCTCTCAAACTTTCTTAGTTACATGTTTTATTTTCTGCTATTCTGGCATCTGATTGTTCCAATTCTTGAAAGAACACTCAAAAGGGTCTGTTTAATCTTGGAGGAAGTTCTGTAGATGCAGAATAATTTCTGTAGTTGCAGAATAATTTCTTTAAGGACAGCGTCTTTTAAAGACGCGACTCAGACTGTATTGGTGACGGTAAATTTTACAACAATCTTAAGAAAATTATTCCGTGATGCTGTCACAATCGCGCCTTGAGTATCTTTTTAAGGGATGCCGGTAATATCTTTCTCAACTTTTGTTGAAGTTGTTTTATCTTGGAATTTGATTTTTCCAATTTGCTAACTACATATATGAAGTTGGATATTTATTATATAAAATATTAAGTTTCAAGATAATTATAATTAGTAAGTTATAATTATTCTTTGGAAACCGTGAATCTCAATTTTTGGATATAAACGCTCCTTTAACGTGCTTTATGTTGGTCCATTAAATTGCTGCATATAATTAAGTTGGATTCAATGCCATGCTATTATGGGTTATAATGTTGTTTTATTATTACTTTTAAGTAGTCAACATAAATATCCTATGGAGCCAATGGATATATGTGTGTATCGTTATATATATAGTTGAATTCATTATATATATGTGTATCCGTTGTGATTTAAGTGAGATATAATGGCGAATTTGGTACAATATATGTGTATTTGTTTCGGCATGGGGTATATATACTATTGTGGGAATATATATATATATATATATAAGAAGGACGGAAACACAAGTTAATAGCTTAATATATATGCTAATGTCATTAATCATTAGTTTCATACTTTTGGGGATTAATGGCATCTATTCAAGCTTCATTACGGCTTTCCCTTATCTGTATAGTTGTATGCGTTTTGAACGTTGGTCATGCACTAATTGGAATTAAGGCACGTAGCCAACGGGAAAGAAATGCATAGGCATATATATTAAGTTGCTGGCTTTACAATTTGATCATTCCATGATGAATATTAAATTATCATCATTGCATTGATGTGTTGGCATTGCATTGGGAGTAGGTTTTTTTATCTCTCCTTAATTGTCATCAATGCATTATATTGGTTCATTATGAATGTGGCCATCAGTGGTGTGTGTGTGTGTGTGTGTGTGTGTGTGTGTGTGTGTGTGTGTGTGTGTGTGTGTGTGTGTGTGTGTGTGTGTGTGTGTGTGTGTGTGTGTGTGTGTGTGTGTGTGTGTGTGTGTGTGTGTGTGTGTGTGTGTGTGTGTGTGTGTGTGTGTGTGTGTGTGTGTGTGTGTGTGTGTGTGTGTGTGTGTGTGTCTGTCTGTCTGTCTGTCTGTCTGTCTGTGTGTGTGTGTGTGTGTGTGATATAGAGATATAGAGATATAGAGATAATGAGAATATATATATATATATATATATATGATATTTTGAAATTTATGTATATGGTATTTTTGACGCCTTAGATTTTATTTATAAGAAAGAATTTTTTACTATATAAAATATTTATGATGAGGTAGATTGTTACAAGATTTTCGCTTTACCTATATATTGTCTTGTGTATCTACAATATTTTACAAGTTCTCTTAACTTGGATTGGAAAAATTCTTTTAAAATGAATTGTGTATATATATATATTTATATATAGCGTTTGTATTATGTGGAGCAAATACATATTGATTTGATCTACTATCAAATATCATATACATGGGGTGAAATTATTATTTGTTATTATTTTTATGAGCACAACTCATAATCTTTTGAGTTCTAATTTTGAGTGATCATAAAGTGATCAATTTTGATCATGAAGAAAATTTGTGTAATAGTGATTTCTTATCCTTACATCATGACATATGTTACACTATTTTAATATTGCTCTTTTTGAAAATTTATATTAATAGTGGAGGCAAGAGGAAAAATATTTTTGGATAACATTTTTATAACAACAAGTGGGGGATGAGTGTTGTTATAATGATATTGTGGCTTAATAGAAATTATGGGTTCATTATATTTGTGTATTGAGTATGTCCCATAAATTTCTATTGACATGACTATTGATAATATGAAAAGGCTTTCTTAAAGCTTACATGTGAACTATTTTAAAATTTCTCTTTTTTGAGAATTTTATTTATGTGGAATTCTTGAAATTAACATATGTGTGAGGGTTTTAATTTAAGAATTCAAAATAGCTTCATCTTAACCTTTTGAGAGTTTTATTTTGAAACATAATTTTTTGTGAATTTGTGATCAAATCTGAAGATATTGGCATATAAATTTTGGGTCAATTTGAAAATTAAGAAAACTATTTTATTGAGATGATGATACGCTGTCAATTTTCAAGTTGAGGAAACCATCTCATTGAGATGATGATATGTCATATATATATAAATTGGAATTAGCATTTTCTAATGTCAATCAATGAAAACTCTTCAATTGTACATAGAGGTATAATGTTGTTGAGTTATTACTCACAAAAATGAGATTGAAAAGTTCCTAAATAATTCTATTATATGATGGATGAATATAGATGCGCATATATGTTATGCGTTTGATGCCCATCTATAATAATTATAAAGTTTTGTATGAGGTTTTATATGAGTTATGTAGTTATACTCTTATAGATTTAAAAATGTGGGGGTATTTTACAAAATTTATGTTACATGACTATGAGAAAAATAAATTAACTATATAACCTTAGTAATTATGTTGATAATATTCTCTTCGTGATTAGTAAAAATATTTTTTTAATTAAAAATAGATGTGTATATATGTGGAAGTGATAGATGGTAAGGATGATTATTTGTCTGTATATGTGTGACATAAATGTTACATAAAGTCAAATATTCCTTTACGTCTAGTGTTGATATGAAAGACATGAGTGAAGTAAATGTGATTTTAGGATGAAAACCATAATGAAAGGTGATGGTATTTTACTATCACAAAAACGTTATATCTTAAAAGTTTGATCATCAAGATGACAAACTGGTGAAAACCTCCTTATGATTTTAATACTCAGTTAAGGAAAATAGAGGAGAGTCTCTGCTGTATTTAATAAACTTTACCTAGCCTGACATATCATGTGTTATGTGTCAGATGAGTGTCTATATGTACACAATTCCAATAAAAGTGTTGAAATGTATCGTAATTTACGATATCATATAAAGTGGATTTCCATTGTATTAGAAAAGTACAATAATGTTAACTGAATCTTTGATTCAGATGAGACAAAGTCCACTAGTGGTTAAAACCTCACCTTTGGTAGTGGGATGTTATTTTGGAGAGAGCAGCCACACAAATTTATAGGTTCACTATAAAATCAGAATTTAATGCTTTGGAGTTAGCTGAAAGCAAGACTAAGTAATAGAAAAACTTCTTAGCAAATTTTTTAGTTAGGTAAGAGTCCAATGATGTCAGTGTCTGTGTTTTGTGATTACCAAGTGGCAATAACCATCGTAAAGAACAAACTTTTAATGGTAAGAGTAGACACTTGTGTTGAGACATAAAGTTATCAAACAATTGCTAAAAAATGAATTTGAAGTATATTGATTAGTTCTATAAAGTCAAAAGTGAATTTGGCCAATTTACTGACTAAACATGCATGTAAGAAGGAAATTAGTCCTTCACACATTGAGGGGAATTGGACTTAAGCCAATATGAAATTAACAGCGGCGGGAACTCAACATTTGTGATTGGAGATCCCATGCTGTTAATTCTGCTAGCACTATATTCTCAGTTCATTTATTATGGTGTTAAGTGTGAAAGTGCGAGAATGCATTGACTTGTGAGTTGAGCGCAAGCTCTTTATGATCTTTATAGCCCTATATTGAGGGTGGTGTATCCATTGTAGATACACTTGATAAAGTCACCTATATGAGTGTGGAGTGGGGCCGCTCCCATGAGATCGTAGCGAAATCTCTAGAGCATTCATGAATACCAAGCACGCGTACGACCGAAAGAACGTGCACAACGGCGTTAATAGCAGAAATTGTGGAGGTTGAGATGCGACTCTTAAGGTCACTATCTCACGACTAAGAGTATGTTGGTTTATAGAAGCTATATGCTTTACCGATTACTCTGTGAGTTAAATCTTATTGGTCTAGATCTGGTTCATAGTCTTAATAAAGACACCAGATTAATGCATCTATACCCATACGTAACCCAAAATTTTTTTCAAAAATATCTTTTGAAATATGTGGGGAATTGTTGGAAAAATAATAATATTTTAAAAGATAATAAAAGATTTTTAATAACGTTTAATATTTTGTAACCATTTTTAATTGCTATTAAAAATCTTTTATGTCTATGTCTTTTACTGTTACATTTTTATACCTATAAAAAGGCTCATTTCCCTTCACTTTAGAAATTTTTGTAGGAGTATGAAGAGAGAGGAATGCCAGGAAGTTGTAGGCTCAGAGATGAATACTCTTTGTGGTGTGGTAACTGAGGACTCTGAGACAGTTTTTATAGAGAAAATTAGGACTTAGAGCCAAAAAAGATCTCTCTTCGCCATACCCCTACATGCTCAACCTACGAATTTTTGCAAGCTGGAAACTAAAAGTTTAAAGTAAGCATGCACGCCAACAGTGCGCTGCATTAATGCTGAAACCACAAAAGTCAATTTCGATAGATTTGTGGCTGATTCAATTTGTTTTTATCAAAAATTTTGAGGATTAATTAAATGGTGATAAATTGAACTGTATTTCGCTACTTTGTTGTGTTGTTCTTGAGAGCCTTCAGTTGAGTATAATATACATGATTGATTGAATCACGTTGTAATTACATATATCTAAGAACATATGTTGTGTATGCTATTCATACATCATGAGCGAAGGCTACAACCAAGAATCATATGTCATGATTCCACATGCACTCATAGAAAATGAGAAGTCAAAAATTTAAAATGACTTGAATAAAATGAAATGTGTAGAGGATGATACATCTTCATGGTTACACATATTTACATATAATGCTCTTGTAGGTAAATCAAAGGCAATGATTTCCTTGCATCATGATAATACTTGATGCATGCGACTGTAAGCAGTTAACTTTGTGTTAAAATATATATTTATATATATTATGTGTAAGTCTAGAGTAAAGACACCGATTAGAATATAAGATAAGGCTAATATGAGACTACCTAATCATAGAGTGACGTCGTGATATGGGATTTCAGGATAAGACAAGTTTAGAGTGAGAAAATCTTAGACTAAAAGGGATAGTTAGTCGAAACTTTGAGAAAGGTCAAGATTAGCCAAAATTTTTGAGGAAATATTTGACCTGTATTGATTATATTAAATTATATTTACTATTTACTTACATATCTGACATCAATAGCTGGCATTGCGATATGAGATCTATAAACCTCTTAGGGAGCGATGTATAGGCTGTGGTGACTCTAGTTTGAGGGGCTTTATGTTGCCTATAATGTCGTTATCCCATTCACTACACCAAGAAAACCTACTTCTTTCATTATATACATATTCCTCAATCTTCATTCCTTTCTCGTTTGAACTTATTTCTAAGGTCCCTAGAGCAATGGCCGATAATAAATCTTTTAACTTGAATTTTGAGACTGGCAATTTAGAGCTTGATTTAAATCTAAGTCTCGGAAACAACAAAGGGAAGAGACCTGTAGATAGGTCACCAGAAATTAAGAAGAGAAAGAGGGACATCATAGAGTTGGAGGAGGACAGCACTGTAACATCCTCAGAAAATAAGCTTGCGTTCCTAAAGCGTAAGATAGAAAACCTAGAGCTTAAGATAGAGAGCCTGGAATACAAGACAGAGGACCAGAAACGACTAATAAATCATCTCTTTGAAGACCAAGAGAAATTGATAAACCATTGTTTTGGGAAACTAGCTAATCGAGTTGATAAACATTCGATGTTTGCAACTCAAAATTTTTATGACCAACAAGCGAGGTGTATTGACTGTACAAACGGAGTGACTTTTGCTCTTCGCCAAATTTTCCAGGCACTTCTTCCAAAAACCCTTTCTAGGCTGCAACGATTAGCTTCTTCCTTAAGGTTTGAAGCACCTTCCTCTTTTAAACCTGGAGCACCTTCTACATTTCAAAAGCCTCCTCGTCCTTAATTTATTTTTTCTTTTGTTTGTACCTAAAGCTGATATTTGAGCTAAGCTTCACGTATTAAAATTATCTATTTTGTAAATCAAGTTAAGCTTGTTGTCTATAACTTATGTACTAAAAATAAAATTTAAGTCAGTATTTGGATCTTCTTATGTTGAAGTGATTCCTTTTACTGAAAGAACTTGAGTAATGAGAAGATGTTGGACTTGTTATATTTCGTACTTAATTATGAAAATTCTAAAGCAGAGTATGGTAATATCCTTTTGACTAAGCAGAGTTACTAAAATGATATTTCATTGCACTTCTAACTATGGAGGAGTGCTAAATAAGTATTTTATGAACCTATACATAGAGAACTATGGGTTTACCCCAATCATTGAAGGGGTATGACCCTATATGAGTTATTGAGGTGAGCGGAATTTTCATATATAATTATTTTATAATTTTGCGTGAGTAGTATGTTATTTACTTATCATATTTTCTAGGATTGTTTTTCCTAGAGATTTATGTAATGATTTCATGTGATTTTGCCTTTTATATGATGCCTTCAGGTGAGAGTATCACCTTATGGCAGGAGGATCGCCTTCGGACAAGAGTATTGCTTATGGCCAAAATGACGCCTTCGGGTAAGGTGCTTGTATTCATAAATGTTAAAAGCTATGTGTGTGGTAACATGTGTTCTAATATTCAGTGTGAACTAAAAAGACCATGTACCACTTTTGAGACAACACCTATTTGAGGTTTTACATAGAGACAAAGTTCGTCTCTGATTAGATGGTTTGAGTTTAGTAAGGTTAGGGGGATGAGACACTATGGTACAAGAGGTCGTGGAGAAGATTAAACTAATGAGGAAGAGATTGATTGCTGTTTAGAAAAGGCAAAAGTCCTATGCAAACTATCGATAATACGGTCTAGAGTTCACAGTCGATGGTATAGTGTTCTTGTGAATCTCACCAAGGGTGTGACGAGGTTTGGGAAGAAATAGATGCGAAGGATGAGATATGGACCAAGTATCCACACTTATTTCAGTATTAAGGTGAATTTTGAATTCGGGACCGAATTCTGTTAAGGGGGCAGAATGTAATACCCCAATAATTTTTATGAATATTTAAAATGTATTTTGAATTTTATTGAAAAATTTAATTACGTGGAAAATATTCTTTTAAATTAGTGAAGGAAATTTGGGAATAGAAATTTCAAAATTTTAATTTAAGAAATTTTTACAAATTTTCAAGGACCTAAGTGAACAAATCTTACAACTTAGAGTGGCTATGAGCAATTTTATCCAAGAAAATCAGTGAGGCCCACCCATTCATTCAAAACACTTATCTTCCTCTCTTCCTATTCACTCATTCTCTTTCCTCCCCGAGGCTCTCCATCTTCTCCTTCATCTACCATTTTCTTCCATCTCCTTCAATCCTTTCTCCAATTTTCTTTCGATGATCTTGTATTTTCTGATCATACTTACAATTCTCAAGAGTTTTAAAGGCAAAGAGGTAAATTTTATCTACTCTATTTCTATTTTTCTCCATTTTCAGACCTATGGAAGAGAATTAGTATTTTGAGTTTTAATGGATGAATTTAAGTGTGGATGTTAATTGAAAACATTCCTGAGTGGTCTATGATGTTATTGGAATAAGAAATTTGGAGAAAACTAGGAGAAATTTGTAGAATTTAGATATTTGAAAAAGTTAATGTTCTTGATGAAAATTTGATGATTGAGGCTTTGATTGTTAGTTTAAATTGGGAGTTTTGGTTTCAAAACACTCCTTAGACATTAAGAATGATAACCCATGGAAGAAATCAAGAGAAAGGGTGATAATTTGACCTCAAAATTATGAAAATTTACTGTAGCAGTACTGTAGCATTCATAAAATTTCCAGAATTCAGGTACTGTAGCAAATCGACACTGTAGCAAACTAGTATTGTAGCATCGATTTTAAAATAGCTATATCTCTTTCGACCGGACTCCTTTTTAGTAAATAAGATATCGTTGGAAAGCTCTTCGAGTCTATCTTCAAATGAAATAAGTTTCATTTGAAAATTTATTACCATTTGAAAGTTATGTCTAGAAAAGTAATTAAAGGTCAGAATTATATTAAAAAAATTTTTCTATTGTATGACATTGACATATTTTTGCATGATTATCTTATAGGGAAGATTCTTCATAAATCTTCCACATCTATTGAGATGTTGTGACTAGATTGCAATAAAAGAAGTTACCTTCTATAATCTTACATATCTTCGAGTAAGGTTCAAGGTAAAATTGGGAAAATATCAAAGTGAGAGATCATACCTTACCTTGTTTGCTTATTTAATGTATATATTAAAAGTGTACTATATATATATATGACATGAAATTAATACATTCATGTTATGCATTAAAATGTGCAAATGTGAAACTATTGTGAACTTTTCCTAAAATTGGATGCATATAGTTGCCTATGATTGTGTAATATGATTGTGTTTGATCTTGAAAGAAATGGAAGTAAAGTTTATGGGATCCCATTGGATGAATAAGTGTAGAATGAAATCACTATGGCCACGTGGTATTGAATATGATATTCGTCATTTTAAGGACATGGTGAAATAAGGTTGGATTACAGATTTGTCCCTTTGAGGATGGGATGAAATAAGGGAGGATATGGCAGGGGCTACGAAGCAACGACCACTTTATGTAGACAGGACCCTCAAAATGTCTAGGAACTTAAATTGGAATGTGTAAATTGTTTGAAATGTGATTTGGCTTAAGCTGGAATGTGTTTGTTAATGATTGCAAGGTGCTTTTATTGTGTGTCTTGATAAATGTCTTGTACACCAAAATTTAGATGATTGTACTATTAGATTAAATATGTATATCTGCATGTATATACATTGTATGTGAATGTGGTAGGATTCTCTCAAGTAGAAGTTGTCTTTAGTTTCAGGTATGAAGGACTTCCTAGTTCGGTGATATTCACGCCAAGATTACCTTCCCATTTGTTCAGGGTAAAGGCATAATATTTAGATCTTATAATAAGTTATATATATCTAGAAAAAACTCTGTAATCAGATAGGTTCATTCAGCGATGTAATGTGTATGACTGTAGCTTGCATGGAGAATTCGGTTTAGCCGTACTTTCTTATTTTTTTGTGAAAAGAGGAATAGTTCTCTCATTTTAATTCTTAAATTGTGTAATTTAAATTAATTGCATTTAAAAGAATAACCGAAATAAGGATTAGTATTATGCTTAAGAGAAAAATAGGGTTACGGAGGTGAGGTGAAATTCACCTTCCGTGCCAGTCAAGTACTCAGATTTTGGGACGTGACAAAAGGTATTTGGGTACTCTTGTTTTCCTCTTTTAAAGCCTTACAATAAACATAAAATGGATTTTAAATCTCAAGAGTGTTCTTTTATTCGATATAGTCCATTATATAAAGGTTTTAAATGCCTAACTATATCTGGCAAGCTTATTATTTCCAGTCATGTCACATTTGATGAAAAATCTTTTCCTTTTGCTGCCAAATCATTAGACAGTGTTTCTTCAAACAATTCTTATTCAACTTCTTCACCCATTGCTCAACCTCCAATATTATTTTCTCATAATGCCCCCATGTACTGACTTAGAAAATACTCTTCTTGTACAAAATATTAATCATACTAACGGTGATGTTCAACTTGATGCAGTTTCTGCTATAGGAACTTCTAATGGCTTACATTATGTAGATTGTTAAGCGATTTGACAAGCGTACCAGTTACACAAGTAATAAAAGGTGAGTAAAATATCATTTTCACGAGTACTAACTTGCTAATTATTCAAGAAATTTAATTGCTTTAGTCAGACAATCAAGATTAGATTAAAGGCAACTCTAATTAAAGTACTGGAAAGAAATGAAATCAGAAAAATAAAATGTAATTAACGATGACCAACAAAAGATTCTACTAAATTAATCAATGTAAAAGCCTAGAGTCACTAATCCTCCTCTTTCGTTATAGGAATTGCTAAACTCTCTCTACAATTGTGATTCTAAACAATTAATCATGTTAATCTTAGGTTAACTTATGACTAAAAATAATTCTCCTGAATCTAGATTAAGCTACTCAACACCTATGCAATTCCTTGTGTGGGTTAAGCCTAATACAACTAACCTAACTTTGATTAAATTAGATTAACTAATATCCCTATCAGTTAACAAGCGAAATCCCTTAGGTTAAAGTTACGCACTCGTCCTTTCTAATTTAGGGTTCTACTCTCACCTTCCTCTACCGAGATCAGTAAAAGCAACAAACAAACTAAAAAGTAATCAAGTTCATAGCAAGTTCAACATAGATGAATCAAAAGATATGTACTAATTCAAAAGAAATCACAAATACAAAGAGATCACAATCCCTAATCTGAAATTGGGTTCATAGTAATTCTAGAAGGAGAAAATTAACCACGCATGGCTTTAAAACTATAGAAAACAGTAAAAGATAGAGAAAACTCTATGAATCCAAGGTTGGGTTGGATGAAATCGGGCCCAGAAAGCTTCAAAATGGGATTCCTCCTCTTCCCTATGCAAAAGCGACGTTCTCTGGCTTCCCTTGAACTTAGAATACCCTAAGAAAAATGTTCTGGCGCTATTTAAACTAGAATCTGACACTGCATAATGCGACCCACTGCTATAGTGGTGAATACCCGCTACTATAGCGATGGAAGGCAGAGTTTCGGGCTTAAAAAACACTTTGGTGCAGGAGCCAACGCTATATCGGTGAATACCCACTGCTATAGCTGTGGAAGGTTGAAAAGAAAGCTTCAAAATCTTTACTTCTAGCAACCACTGCTATAGCTATGGAATCCACTGTTATAGCTGTGGGAGACAGCCATCTCTCTAGCATCTTCAGAATTATACCTCTAACATTCTATCTTCTTACACAAACTTTTTACTAACTCAACCTACAACAAAAACAACAAATAACACCATTAAATAGCAAGAATGAATCATGAAAGCATTCAATTTATTATAAGCTATAAGAAAACCTAACTAATCTAAACTAACCAAAATATGAGCCAAGAATTGCAAGAATAGGCAAGATAGATATCAAAAAAAAGAAAGGTAAATAGCACCAAAATACTACTAAGTTAAGAACTTAATCCCAAACTTGAACTTTTGCTTGCCCTTAAGCAAATCGACCCTCACACAAAACAAAACGTAAAGCAGAAATCAGATAAGCAAATTTACAATTAGGCCTTGAAAGCAATTAGACTAAGCAAAGAAGAAGAGTGGAATATGTAGAGAAAAATAGAACCATCTATTAAAATTAGATCCAGAAAATGGTTTTACTATAAAACAGGCATACTTGCAACAATAACTTAGAGATTTAAATAAAACTCAAAATAAACTTATTGAATGCATCAAAATCCTCTTAGAACAATATACAATTTACTTGAATTAATCTTTCCATTTTATATTTTTACACTCTCAAGGGTCTTCATTCCAAAGTCCAATGATCCAATAAGCAAACCAAATAAAAGGAGATGTAACAAGGATGAAGCAGAGTCTGTGCACTCAATCCACACTGCTCTTCCTTCCCCTTCACACCAACGGCAAAAACTACAGAGTGAGAGAAATGATCGTGCACCTAATTCACGCAACACTTCCCTACCTTTTCATTCTCTCAAACTAACTGAAAATAAAGTTTATTGGATGAAAAAAAATTCGTGCGCCTAATCCACACAACACTGTCTCAACATAAACCTTATCTTCAAGCCAACTAATTATTCTTATTTGTAAAAATAAAACACCAATCTTTTTCTCTTTTTTTTTTTAATTTTTGGAATCTAGAATGTACACCCCTTATTGAGCTTACTTTTGATTTTGGGAAAGCTTAACTCAAGCTAAAGTAATTGTTCTAAGAGTTTCAAAACTTCAAAAAGCTTAAAATGAATTTTAAAATAAATCTCTTATTATTCTTAAAAGTAAGGTTAATTATTTATTAAAAACAATCCCAAATCTTAATTTTTTCTAATTTTTCTAATTTTTCACAAACATATGCAATTCTTTTCCTTACAAAGTTCTTTAACAAAAAATTTAAAATTTTGAAATTTTGATTTATCTGAAAATCACTTTACACTCCAAACACACTACAAGCAAAAACAAACACAACACACAAAATGCCTCTCCCCCAAACTTGAAGTTGACAGCATCCTCATTGCCTCATATCAGCATAACAAAGGAAAAGAGGCATACCAACATTACAACAACTAAGAAAGAGAAACACCAGAGATAAAATAATCAAAATAAGAACAAAGTAATAAAAACTACTAAAGAGAGAAAGAAAATTTGGGTTGCCTTCCAAGAGCACTAAGTTTATAATCTTCAGCCAGACTTTACCAAGTTGCCTATGCTCAAGGTGGATCTTCCAGTTTTTGCCTCTTCTTAAATGCTTTCAGCTGAGTAACAACATTATTCGCAATGTCAGGAGGTTTGAATTTTATAGGATCATTACAAAACTTGGCATAAGCCTCTGAAATTCCCAAGATTCCCCTTGTTCTTTTTCCCACATGTTCAACATCCTTCAAGCAATCTTTATACATCTCAACATGGAGATACTCATGAAAATCATCATTAATCATCTTCAAAGAGTAGCATTCCTCCGAGTCATTGAAAGCTTTCTTTACCTTGTTCATGTTAAAGGTAATCTCTTGATCGTTGACCCGCATAGTTAATTCACCTTTATGAACATCAATTATAGTCCTCCCGGTAGCTAAAAAAAGTCTTCCCAAAATGATTAGGATCTCCTTGTCTTTTTTATAGTTCATGACAATAAAATCAGCTACAAAGATTAACCTGTCTACCTTGACAAGTACATTCTCAATAACTCCTCTTGGATAGTATAATGAATGCTCAGCCAGTTAAAGAGTCATTGTGGTAGGTCGAGCATTTTCCAAACCCAATTTCTTGAGAATAGATAGAGGCATTATATTCACACTTGCTCCCAGATCACATAATGCTTTTCTAAAAAAATTGCTCCTAATGTTTCATGGTACCACAAAGTTACCCGAATCTTTCATTCTACTAGACAACTTTTTTTAGAGAATGGCGCTGCATTCTTGAGTCATAGCAACAGTTTCAAACTCACCCAAGTGTCTTTTTCTTGAAAGAACATTCTTCATGAACTTTACATAACTAGGCATTTGTGGTGCGCGCGCACACTTAACACACACACACACACACGCACGCACGCACGCACGCACGCACGCACGCACGGTCATATATATACACATATAAACGTAGTATTTTATGTGGAATGACCACTGATGGCCACATTCATAATGAACCAATATAATGCATTGATGACAATTAAGGAGAGATAAAAAAACCTACTCCCAATGCAATGCCAACACATCAATGCAATGATGATAATTTAATGTTCATCATGGAATGATCAAATTGTAAAGCCAGCAACTTAATATATATGCCTATGCATTTCTTTCCCGTTGGCTACGTGCCTTAATTTCAATTAGTGCATGACCAACGTTCAAAACGCATACAACTATACAGATAAGGGAAAGCCGTAATGAAGCTTAAATAGATGCCATTAATCCCCAAAAGTATGAAACTAATGATTAATGACATTAGCATATATATTAAGCTATTAACTTGTGTTTCCGTCCTTCTTATATATATATATATATATATTCCCACAATAGTATATATACCCCATGCCGAAACAAATACACATATATTGTACCAAATTCGCCATTATATCTCACTTAAAGAGAAAGTCTTGTAACAATCTACCTCATCATAAATATTTTATATAGTAAAAAATTCTTTCTTATAAATAAAATCTAAGGCGTCAAAAATACCATATACATAAATTTCAAAATATCATATATATATATATATATATATATATATATATTCTCATTATCTCTATATCTCTATATCTCTATATCACACACACACACACACACACACACACACACACACAAGTAATTTAAAAGTATTTTCTTTATTTGTTTATATATATATAAAGCATATTTTAATTTTACTAATTATTTTTAAAAAGATCTAAAATTAAAAAATTATAATTTTCTAATTTACATGGTAATTACATTTGTTGTATAATAATTTATTAATATGCAAGATTAATTTTTATATATATATATATTATAAAATAAAAAAATCGATACAAATATTTTAAATTATAAAGTAAATTTAAAAAAAAGATCTTGATTGTTATTTAAAAGTTTCTTATCATCAATATTTTATGAAACATTGACTAATAGTCAATTACAAATATTTCTTATTAAAATAATGTAATTGACAATGAGTCGCCAATATATTTTTAAATTCCTGCCCAACCCACGTACAAACACATACATATACATATATATATATGGGCCTCGACCTCCATCAAGCCCTATATATATAATATTTATTTATAATATAATTATAAAATATATATATATATATATATATATATATTATTTTATCTCTTAAATTTGTTAATTTTTCTCAATAAAAAAGGTTTTTAAAAATCATTTTTAAAATAATGTTATAAATAATTTAAAGTATAAATAATATATATGTATATATATATATATATATATAATTATTTCTCTAATTATTGTGTATGGGCCCCACAACACACACACACATACATATATAAGTCATTTACAAAATATTTTCTATATTTATTTATATATATATTTATATATATATAAATTAAGCATATTTTAATTTAACTAATTATTTTTTAAAAAATTAGAATTTTTTAATTTAAATAGTAATTACATCCATTATATAATAATTTATTGATATGAAAGATTAATTAATATATAAATATAAGTAATTTACAAAATATTTTCTATATTTGTTTATATATATATATATATTAAGCATATTTTAACTTAACTAATTATGTTTAAAAAATTTAACATTAAAAAATTAGAATTTTTTAATTTAAATAGTAATTACATCCGTTATATAATAATTTATTGATATGAAAGATTAATTAATATATAAATATAAGTAATTTACAAAATATTTTCTATATTTGTTTATATATATATATATATATATTAAGCATATTTTAACTTAACTAATTATTTTTAAAAAATTTAAAATTAAAAATTAGAATTTTTTAATTTAAATAGTAATTACATCATTATAGAATAATTTATTGATATGAAAGATTAATTAATATATAAATATAAGTAATTTACAAAATATTTTCTATATTTGTTTATATATATATATATATATTAAGCATATTTTAACTTAACTAATTATTTTTAAAAATTTTAAAATTAAAAAAATTAAAATTTTTTAATTTAAATAGTAATTACATTTGTTATATAATAATTTATTGATATACAAGATTAATTAATATATAAAATATTAAATAAAAAAATTGATTAGAAACATTTTAAATTATAAAGTAAATTTAAGAAAAAAAAATCTCAATTGTTATTTCAAAATTACTTATCATCAATATTTTTATGATATTATTAGTTTAGCAGTGCACCATTTGAAAGATACTCAAAATGAGCAAAAGAAGTTAGACCATGTAATTTGAAATCTTTCACATTAACATTATTAAAATTAAAATTATTTAAAAAGATACGAGAAAAAGATGAGAGAATGGTCAGATCACTAGCATGGATATCAGATTAAGTAATTTTACTTCTCAATAATTTTAATGCTTTTAATGTCAAATATTTTATACAATAAAGTATATCTTTCTTAAAGTTTTATGGCTTTACAATTTTTGTTTAGTAAGGTTTTATATTTTAAAATTTAAAAGTATATACATAAAAGAATCTTGCATATTTATTGATTATCATTTAATGAACACATATAATATCTAATTTTTATTTTTGACACTTTTAATTTTTTATTCAGAAATATTTCATACAACAATGTGCGTCTTTCTTAACTTCTTTTTGTAATATTTCTATTGGCCCACTACTGCCTTAAAAGTTTTACAGAAGTATTGATGATGAGTAATTTTGAAATAATTTATATTTGAATTACTAATTTAACATTTTTTCATAAGTTCATTTTTTAATCCAACAATTTATATTAACCTTTTATTTTAATAGTTTATACATGAATTAATCTTGCATATCAATAAATTATTTTATAAGGGATGTAATGACTATTTAAATTTAAAAAATTCTATAACTATAAGATCTTAATTTTAAATTATTTTATATATATTAAAAACCAAAAGATCCTAACCATAAAACCCTTATAACCATAAGATCTTAAATTGAGAACCATTAATTTTATAACTATAAGATCCTAAAACTTTAAACTCATACCAATACTTATACTCTATAACACGTAACTTTTGTCGTTTAAAATTACTCATTAGTCATCACTATTTTTTCTTAGAAATTATCATGGGATAATAAAAAAAATACCTTATTATTGTGTGAGACCTTTCACTTTAAAAATATTAAAATTATTAAAAAGTAAATTTAATTATATTTTAAATTACTTTAAATAATTTTAAACTATTTTTAAAGATAATTAACTATATTTAAATATACTCAATATATATATATATATATATTATGGAAATATTGATGATGTGTAACTTTGAAATAACTTATATTTAGATTACTATTAAGATTTTTTTTAGTTCACTTTATAATTTAAAATATTTGTATTAACTTTTAAATTTAATAGTTTATACATAAATTAATCTTGCATATTAATAAATTTTTATATGATAATTGTAATGACTATTTAAATTCAAAAATTCTAATTTTTAATTTTAACTTATTAAATATTTATATTTATCACTTAAAAATAATAAACAATACAAATTATAAAAAAATAAAATCAAAATGAGGATATATATAGATATATGTTATTAAATAATATATACTTATATACATGTGCATATTATTTAATTTATATATTCATATTTAGGTATATTTATAAATATCTATTTATATATGTGACTTAAGAATTTTGCTCTAATTAATGCCATCAAATTTTTAAAAATATAGAAAGTAATTTGATCTGTAAATACTTTGTTAAATATTTTTCCTAAAATAATTTCTTAAAAATATGGTTCAAAATTATTTTTACGTAATTTAAAATATAACTAGTTTTAATTTCTAATAGTTTTAATGCTTTTAATGTGAAAAATTCCAAATAACAAGGTGTGTCTTCTTTAACTAATTCTGATTATCTTTCAATTAGTGCACTATCGCTTAACTATTTCATAGAAGTATTGATGATTAATAACTTTGAAATAACTTATATTTAGATTAATATTGATATCTTTTTCCTTTAGTTCACTTTATAATTTAAAATATTTATTAACTTTTTAACTTAATCGTTTATACATAAAGGCTCTAGTCTTCAAGTAGCTTCGAGCAGTAATTATTAGATCTTGATCTATGAATGAAAGTATTTAGAGGAAAAAAAAAAAGACACATATATGGTTTAGGAGTTGAAATATTCAAAATTGTTAGTATCACAACATCTAGATTTCATATACAATAAAGCTCATCAGAGTTTGATTAGACTAGCTTCCAAAAATTTCAACAAGTTCTAAAAGATACACTTATTCAAAGTTTAAGTAAATCTTATGAAGAAAATTTGAAAAGATATGAGGAAAGGATGAGAGAATTAAGTGGTCAAATTACTAACATGGCGAAAAGACTAAAAACAATGCAAGAATACCTTCCACCCTATCTACCTCCATAGAGATTTTATACAAGTTCAACTGATCAAGGAAACACAAAAGTATATCGACCAATATTAGAAATTTTTATATTTTGCTCAATATTCTTAAAACTGAGGATGGAAACAACAAAGATAAGGATGAGGAAAATAATGAGGATGACGGGGAAGAATAGAAATTTATATTAAATAAATTAATTGTAATTTATATTTATTACTGTAATAGATTTTTTTGTGACAATGAACCGTTTATTTAATGCAATTTATTAAGTAGTTATGTTTATTTATCAATGTTTTTAAAACCGGACCGGTCATTGAACTGGTGGAGCTAGTGGTTCAAGGTTCAGTGATCAGACCGTGGTCGAACCGGTAATAATTAAAAAATATTAAAAATATACATAATTTAAAATATTAAAATACTTAATATAATTGATAATTCATAACAATAAGTGAAGGAAATAAAAAAAATTAATCCATAATTGATAATTTATCACAAGTCATAATATCCACAATTTCAAACTAAATTTTAGTTATAAAAAAACTTTGTAAAAAAGTGAGTAAGTCCCACATTCCTTAGAAGAAGGAGAGAAAAAAACTTTATATACTAATATATGTTAATGGGCTTATAAGAAACTAAGGGAAGTGGTGGGTTCACGCGTTCACAATTTCAAGCCAATGTAGTGCAAATCATCCAATCTGCCCCCTGCACGTGTGATAAAGTGGACTTAGCTTGTTTTTGTTTTTTTTTTCTTCCTTCTTTGGTTTTTTTCTTATCTGAGTGGTGGCATATTTAACAGTTGCAAAATTACCTTGGGTTGCCATATGCTTTTTGTCCACTTCCCTCTACATTTTTTTTACACACCTCCATAACAAGAAAAAAATTGCCAAAAGAAAAAAAATAAATAAATAACTGAATCGGTTCAACCAGTTGACCGGCCAGTTCTGGCCGGTTTCCATGGGTTAACGTCGATCCAGCCGATTCAGCACCGGTCGAACCACTGCTCTGTCAGATGGCCAAACCGGACCAGTGACCCCTCCGATTCCTGATCGGACTGGTCCGACCGGCTGGTCTGGTTCGATTTTGACAACTACGTTATTTATAAGTATATTTAAGTATTTAATACAATTTACAAATACAATTATGATTATCAATGAATTGTTCATTTATTTTTATTTATAAACATAAGCATGCAAATAATATAAAAGCTTATTTAAATACAATCAAACATATAAAAATGAATTATACACCTACAAATAATAGAAAATATATAAAAGTTTATTTTAAAATAATCAAACATATAAAGGAGATAGAAAACATATAAAAGTTTATATAAAAATAATCAATCATTCATCAATAATAAATTAAAATTAATATATTATGAAAAATTTGTTATCTATTTACTTATAACAATTTTATTTATTTGATATTTCCTAATTGGCCATGAAAGAAAAGAATAATAATTCTCTATGTGGATCCCACTATAGATGAATTTGTTTCTAAAACCTTTTCACGCCAATTCTTAGCTACATTTCAAACTTCTTTTCCGAGCAAATTTTTTGCGGGACTTCAAAATATTCATTTTGTACCACAATTTTGTATATCTAACTTATTTTTATTTAACAATTCTTTCTCTTTTTCTTATTCACATTTTTTTATTTCTATTGATCTTACTTATTTAAAAAAAAAAAGAAATTGTAAGTAGCTTCCATATCAAGCTACATAGATATAGATATAGATATAGATATATATATATATATATATATCTTTGTGTGCATGCATACTTGTGTGTGTGCATACGGGGCTCAACAAGACCCATATCGAGCCACATACACATATTTTTATAATTATATCGAGTCACACATATATTTTTATAGTCATGTCGACCCCCCCAACAACAACAACAACAACACACACACACACACACACACACATATATATATATTATGTGTGCGGTTCTAGATCGTGCTAATTGTTGAAAAAATTTGATGCACAAATTGGTGAAAAATATTTGAAGTGCACTGCATTTAAAATTATTCATTCCCCTACCAAATTATATTTATTAAGAGTTCTCTCTTCTTCTCTTATTCACTTTTTTGTTGTCTACATTCATATTACTTTCTCTTTGTTTCTCTTCTCTTCTAACTTGCTATGACAGATGTTTATGGCAATTATTTTTTGTATGGTATTTAGGTCAAAATAAGATATATTCTTTTGTATAATTATTCTTTCTTTCTATGTGTATATCTTCATATCATTCTTGTGGATCTTCCACTTTTATAGTATCCTTTCTTTCTATATTGCAGTGTATCAAGATTTTGTGTCTTATATAAAGGTATATTCTTTCTGTCAAATAATTCTCTTCTCTGAATCCTTCTTCCTTCCATTGTTTAACATTATTTCTGATGACTTGACAATAAAAAGAATGACAAATTAATTTCATTTCTTTCTCAAGTTAATTGACACAAGTAATTAGTTTAACATATCCAAATATTATTTTCAATCTATCCTTCTTTCATTTATTCATTTTCAAGTTTAGCATTCTAATTTCTTTAGTTTATGTCTGTATAGAGGATGAGTCAGCATTTTCTTAATTTGTTTTCCTCAAACAGTGCTGGATGATTTGATTTTAAAGATAGACATAAAACTGCAGTTAGAAGAGCAGCATATACTGGCAGAAGATTAAATTATTTGACATGATCATATATAAATTCATTATTTCACATAAAACTATAAATTCATCATTTTTTTAAAATAAGAATAAGATTAGATTCATTTTCTAATTTACTGTGTAAAATACAAATTTTATTATCATCAAACTTTGTAAACTTGATGTTTTTCTATAAAAGCAAGATCAAATTTATATTTTTATTTACAACGTAAAAATAAAATTTAATTGATAAAATTTATTTTTAAAAAATTCAGTATAAAATACTTGATATACAAATATTTTTTAAAAAAATGTAGAATAAAAAATTAAATATGAGTAACTTGATAGGACCCCTGTAGAGCCACATATAACTACAGCCTATTCATTTTTAACACGTGGTAGCTCGTAAATGCTTTTTTCCCTCGACAAAGAAACATGTCAAGCCATTGAAAAATACTGGTGGTGGGCGATGGTGAGGCAAGAGGTGAAAATCTTTGATTGAAAATCAATAAGAACATTTCAGTAGGATTTATTTATTAGTCGAAAATGAATCAATGATTAATGACTTACCGAATAAAAATATTTAGTAGGAAATCAGTCACAATTCACTATTTCTTATTTCCTATTGAAATTCTCATGTTTCCTACTGATTTGGCAATTGCTAAAACACTTCGTTCTTGTAGTGGTTCGCTCTTTTTATTGAATCATAAGTAAGGTTAAAAAAATTAGATTAATCATTAAATCGGTTAAGGCACTGATTTAAGGGTCAATGGTCAAACTACTAGTAATTAAAATATATTAAATATTAAAATATATAACTAATGTATATGTTATAGATATTAAAATATTAAAATATTTCAGACATGTTACAAATATATATTTATACCAGTTTTTGATCTTCTCCTAATAGCTTAAATTTTTGGAGATTTCTTAAAACTATATAATAATATTCAGTAAAAATTCAAAAAAAATTGCAAAAAAAATAACCGGTTGAAACTGTAGAACCAATCGATTTTACCAATTCGATCAGTTTTTTACCTGTTTAAATACTCATCAATTCATTAGTCCAAATTAAACCGAATACTTGACCAATTCACCAATTTTTTAGTTAAACTAATCGATTCAGTCTGATTCTCTGAACACTAAACTAAGAAATAAGTAGTTGTTGCTGTAATCGGCCCTCCCAACAAATTTGATGCCTTTCGTACATCTTCAATTACAAAAATTTCTTAAAATGTAAACAAGTGAGAATATTTTTGTTCACAAGAATTTTTGTGGGGACAATCCTGCGTTATAAGGGTGGCGATGGAAGAAATTTGATTCCTTCAAGGCAAAATGGAAATTAATTTCCTTTGAAGGAACATATCTTAGGACAAGAGTATGAATCTTACTTCCTCTTCTAATTAAACTTATTATTCTTTGATTTATCCATTTATTATTATTATTATACATAAAACTCTTCTTAAAACCTTAGCGGTTAGTACACTTTACCTCCCTTAAGTTTAAAATTCAATAAAACATCCTCTAGAACTTGTAATTTGTTGCAAAGTCTCTCATACGTCCACAATTTTCTTAGGTCACATCATGCCAAATTAGCTCATTAATCTAGAACATGACAGGTGACGTGGCAGCATAATAAATTAACCCATTGGCCTATTTAATTTGTTTGTCGTAACACATAGCACCATTTGGACCATAATTTCGTTCCAAATTAAAACATAGGCATGCCCATTTTGATGTGGAGAGCTTGATTTCTTTCTCATTCTTGCAAACAAATAAGTATTCCGAGTTTCCATAGAATTAAATGGGACTTAGAGGACCTTTTCCGTTAAATATAGCATCATATGTTTTTCTTTTTAGCAATAATTTAGTAACAATTAAATTATTGTTAAAAATTTTAGCAACAATTAAAAAGATAAGCATAAACAAAGATAAACATAAGATTTACTTTCAATTAAATCAAAGGGAACCTATGTCAAGCTACTCGAATGTCAAAGTTTTGAACCAACTTTCAACCTTCTGATGTAAGTATTTACTTCGTATATATAACTGCATATATAATGAAAAGAACGGTTTAACCGAGCAAGCGTAGCTGATGTAGAATATACATTAAAAGTTGTCTATGAAATTTCCTTGGTATTATGTCATCTAATTTGAACATCATTTATGTATAGTTGCATTCCTTTTCCTCCCCATGTCACGCAAGAATTGCTTGTCCAACCTTCTAGAGTGGATGTAGGATATTATATACATCGTCATTTTCTCTGCAATTAATACCTGATTTCTTCTTATTTATTACTGTTTGGTAACAATGTAGCTAGCATGAGCTAATTAACTCGTTAATGACTCAGTTGACACGAACTAAAACTAAACATTGTGTTTCATGTCAACGGTTCAATTACTTTGGTCGTCGTCAAAATATTTGGGCATGTTTCATTTCTATTGCTAATTTTTTTTTAATATAACAGAATAATAAAATATTTTTGCTATGGTGTTTTGAGAGATGTATTTAAAAAAGTTTTTGAAAATATTTTATTTTGAAAGCAAGAAAATAGACAAGTAGATTTATTAGTCGCATTCATGTAAATATCATTAGCAATGTATAATAAAAAAAATCTCTTTTTAAAGGATCAATTATAAAAAAAGGACATGAACTGAAAATATTTTATTGCGCCTGTGATATGAACTGAAATTATGTGTGAAAGATGTGTGCATGCAAACATGCTTCTGATAATAAATTAAGTTTATATTTTAGAGTGTGACACCACAAATGAAGCGTCATATCATGCATTAAAAATTTTCAGCAGCTATACAATAACTGAAGAATCATAAATTGTGGAAAATATACTCATAAATTGACAAAGGCACTATCCTCAGCACTCAAATTTTGGCTCCTGACCTTCCCCAAATGCAATCCTACACTTCCCAATGCTCTTTTGATGCGTTTGGCCACAAGGACAACAATTCTAACACCTAAGAATCATCTTAAACCTTTGGAACTACATATTAATTAATGCTTTTCAATTCATGAACCAAATTTCCCAATTCTTGGTCTAAAATTTCTATATATCTCGGTGAAATCCACATTTTTCCCGCCATACTCTCAAAAATCAAGCTTGAATCAACTTGAAGGAGGGAGAAGTGGTGGAGATTTGGTGAAGGAAGAGAATAGTGGAAGCTTGAAGGTGTGTGTTGATCGTGTAAAGGAAAAAGGAAGCTTGAGGAATTTGAAGAATGGGGAACTCCAAGCCGCTCGTATACGCCTGTGAGTCTAAATAGGCCAGTCCTGCGGTAATATAATTTTAAATATTTTAGTAAAAAATAAATATTTTTTATTAAAATAATATTTACCAATGTAAAACATTACATCTTTAATTTTTTAAAATAATTAATAACTTTAATTTTTCATATTTTTTTAAATTAACTATATGATATTTAAATTTAAAAATTTTTTATTTATTTTTAAAAAATTAGTAAATTACAAAAGTGTTTATATATAAATTTATTATATTTATTAAATATAAAGTTATAAAAATATAGAAATGTGATAAAGATAAATTATTTATACTAAATAATATATTTTTTAAAAACAAATTTTTTTTTAGAAAAAGAACAAGTCCATTTAAGCTCATTTTTAAATGGGTCTAAATTGATTAATTTAGGATCGTCGTAAGCTGACTCGCAGACCACGGTTTTTTTTTTGGATACTACCACTAGTGAGAGAAGAAGGGTTTAGCCAGGGCCAAAATTGGAAATCCCTTAATACATAATGATAACACTTTCAACACTTCACAATATTTTCCATAATTTCTTGACTAATCTCATTATTATAGTCCACATTCCACACAGAATTTTCTATTTACTCAAGTACAATCAAATTCTCATTTTAATTCACCTTATTCCTTCAAAGGACTTATACACACAAGCAAACCATATTATCATACTTCGTCATAGGAACAACTCACAATTAACACAAAATTACCACAAGCACTTGATTCTATGCACAAAAAATTTAATTTATCATAGCATTCGAAAACTTACTTATTGCAATAAAGTTCTTAAATATCATACGTATATATGAAGTCATACAACATGCAAAGTTTTAATACCAATTTTCACATTAAAAGGTGTTTCGGGTTAAAGGCTAGCAGGGTTGTTTGGTTGGGCACATAGTATGCTTTGATGCAGGATTAGAGGACTCATATTCCAGGTTATGTTGTTCCGAGCAACAATTTTCGTATTTTGTATTTTATTTTTATTTTTTATTTTTAACCTATTTTCTATTATTATTATTTTATTTATTTTATTTTTATCTTCTAATTTTTATTCTTCAATTTTGCTTTTTCTAAACTCTACATCCTAATTCAAAATTTTGTTTGAATTTAATTTTGCATGTATTTTTGTTATTATCTTTTACTTTTTATTTTTCCAATTATTATTATTATTATTATTATTATTATTATTATTATTATTATTATTATTATTATTATTATTATTACTACTGTCAATTTTATTTATTTTGAATTTGAAAAGGAGCCCGGGCAAAATAAGGTGCCTACAATCATTATTAATAAAATTGTTTTATTTTATATATCAACTTATGGTTAATTAATTAACATTTTTGTTTCATATACAACTACTATGTTTAGTTGCCACAACACACGATAGTATTTATAAAATCTAGAAATGTTGTGTCACTCGTCACTTGAAAGATATGATATATAGAGTGCATAAAAACCCAGAGATAAAAAAAATCGAGTTGGATGGGAAATTTTATTTGGAATTAATTATGTGATAAATGGGTACTCTCCAATTCAAGCAAGTCAGTAAGCAAAAGAAAAACTAAATAAATCTTCTGACTCCGGTGGCTTTGCCTCATGTCTTCAAGCTAGAGGTTCTATTTCAACATTTGAGCATAAGAGAAAGGAGTTGGATAGAAAACATATTGCATCTGAATTATTTATTTGCACTCATTAAAAAGAAAAAACAGAGAGAGAGATTGATAAAAGCTGGGTAGATAAAAAATCTGAAGCTAAGTATTATTTTACATTTAGTTGTAAGTGATATATTTCATGATACAAACTGTAATGATTCATTCTTTTTTAGGCGGAATATCAAAATCTTCAATCTTGTAGTAGCTCAAATCAGCAATCAGATCTTGATCTCTGGATATGACAACAATAGGAGGAAAATTAAAAGGGACAAATATATGGTTTAAGGTTTCAGGCATCCAATTACTTCTGGGCTCCAAGTACAAGAAAGCTTTGAGTTTGATTGGATTTGCTCTCAAGAATTTCAAGAAGTTTTTAAGGATAATGTTTTGAAAGTTTGAGTAAATCTTATAAAGAAAAAAATGCAAAATCTGACTAAATAACAAGCAAAATGAGGGTTTATTCCTCGTCAATGTGCCTTGCTATTTTACAATTTTCTAGTAGTGGAACAAGAAGATTATCATTTATTTATCTTTTGTAAGCAAAGGAAGTATTAAAGACGTTAAATTTGTTGGGAGGATTCCATCTGGAGGAACAACTACTTACTTCTTTAAGATTCATTAGAAAGAGTAAACTGAGATTGTCCACAAAAGTCATTCATTCCCGGCACCTAAATTAGTTTCTATACACCCACGTTTGATTTTGCCTTGACAAACCAATGAAGGATATAGGTGATGATTTGCAAAATTAGGGTAATGGGCAAAATGGGGGTTATTTGTAGTAAATAAAAAAAATTTAGGTGTTAATTTGCTTCTAAGGTGTTTATGAAAAGGAGGAAAATTGTGAAATTACAGTTCAAAATTGGTAATTTAAGATATTTTGAGTCATGTGCTGCATATGTAACTTTATAATCAAATAATGGTATTAAATTACGAGGACATTATGTGCTAATAGTGCGAACCTTAAGCCATTCTAATGCTAACTTTTGAACCACATAGTACTAATGTGAAAATAGGCATGTCCTTTTTTCTTTTTTTTTTTTAAATCATTTATAAAGAGATATTTTTTATCATATATTACTAATGATTGTTAGATTATTTTCTAATATGTGGCACATGTAATTAAGTTTAATAATGTTAATTGTTATATTCATATTACATAACATTAAATGATCTAAATTATAAGTTTTTAATATATTTAAGCCTGGTTGAAAAGTTATTAACTAATTAAAAATTGTATAGGGGTTAAAAGGTAATATGTCCTTTACTCTAATTTCAAAATTTAAAAATAACAATAATAAAAGAAACTACGCTTATTCAAAACAAAGTATTTGTTATTGTTTTCTCTTCTAATCATCAAGGAGACCGAAAAATGAGAAATTCAAAGAAAGAAGAAAACGAATTTGCAGACTAAATTAATAGATCTAAGCACGTGTTTCTGTGTTTATTTTTCACTATGTGAACCATGAAAGTCAAAATCCTAAGACATAAAACGTTTTTGGATTTTGACTTACAATAATGTTTACATGATTGCGACTAATAAATCTACTTGCCTATTTGCTTGCTTTCAAAATACAATATTTTCAATAACTTTTTTGAATACATCTCTCAAAACACCATAGCAAAAATATTTTATTATTCTGTTATATTAAAAAAAAAATTAGCAATAGAAATGAAACATGCCCAAATATTTTGAAGAGGACCAAAAGTAATTGAATTATTGAACCGTTGACATGAAACACAACGTTTAGTTTTAGTTCGAGTTAACTGAGTCATTAACGAGTTAATCAGCTCATGCTACATTGCTACTAAATAGTAATAAATAAGAAGATACAGTTTTTTTTTCTTTTGAATACATTTTTTCTGGTCTTCAGCATTAATTGCAGAGAAATTGACTCTCTAGAAGGTTGGACAAGCAATTCTTGCCTGACATGAGGAGGAAGAGGAATGCAACTATATATAAATGATGTTCAAATTAGATGACATAATACAAAGGAAATTTCATAGACAATTTTTAATGTATATTCTACATCAGCTACGCTTGCTCTGTTAAACCGTTCTTTTCATTATATATACGAAGTAAATACTTACATCAGAAGGTTGAAAGTTCCTTCCATGACGAATTTGAAAGCTCTTGGCATTGTGGTTTTGTCCTAGCTTGATATAGGGTCCCTGTGATTTAATTCTATTAAAATTTAACGAAAAAGGTCCTCTAAGTCCCATGTGTGACTTGAACCAGAAATAAAAAATTATTTTTCATTTTGAATTCTGATTTCACAAATTTTCTTTTTCTTTCCTAACAACTTGAAGCAAATTAGCATCAAAATCTTATTCACTTACGACAAATAATCGACAATTCAATTAATCTAAACCTTTTTTTTTAATTTTGGGTGACAAATTTCTATAATAGTCATTTGTTATAGACTTGGGGACATGCAACATGTGAACTTTTTTTTTTTTAACAAATTTGGCATGAAATTGTGGTCGAAATGGTGCCGTGTGTTCTCACAAGCAAAATAGGGCAAAAGGTTAATTTATCTTGCTGCCATCTGTCATGTTCTAGATTAATGATATGACATTTGACTGTAGATTGACCTGACGAAATTGTAGACTACTGGGATATTTTGTAACAAATTTCAAGTTTTAAATGATTTTTTTCTTGAATTTTTAATCAATATTATTATATATTTAAGAAATTTCTAAAAATTTAAACTATTAGGAGAAGATTTTGTACTGGTATAACTATATATCTATAAGAGCATCTTTAATAGAGATTCTTAAAGAATTCTTAAATTTAAAAATCGGTTCTTATTGAAGTTTACTGTTAAAATTCGTCACATTGACTGCTACAAAGAACGATTTTTATACAAAATAATATTAAAATAATCAATTTACAATAAATATTAGTAGAGAACAATAAATGTTAAAGTAGTAAAAAGTTGTTTATGGGACCTATTTTTGAGTTCTTAAAAGTTACACTATTGAAGTGAATAGTTACTTAAAACCAAAAATGATGATGTGACATTATAAGATCTTCAACATTTAATATTTTAATATTATATATTATATATTTTAATATATTAATATCTATAATATATACATTAATTATATATTTTAACTATTAATTTTTAAATTAGTACGTTCAATAATCACGGTAATTTTTAGAACCTTGATTATAATTCAAAAGAAAGAGCGAGATTATCCAAAAAATCATCTCTTGGCATCTAAAATTGCTTTTAAACCCCTGGCAAACCAACGAAGGATTTAGGTAATGATTTGCAAAATTAAGAAAATGGACAAAATAGGAGTTATTTGCAATGGACGAATGGAATTTAATCACCAATTTGCTTCAAGTATTTAGGAGAGGAGGGAAATTACGACATTAGAATTTAAAATAGATAAACTAAGGAATTTTTTTTTTTTGAGTCATGTTTATAACTCATGAGATAGTTTTCGTCAAATCTATTTGGACATAAGGACATTATATGCTAATTGTGTGAACTTTAGACCAATTGAATGCCAACTTTTAAACCATAGAATACTCACGTAAAAATAGGCAGAACTACAGGGTTGTTTTATTTTTTTTTATAATTTATCCTTTAGAAAGAGGCTTTTTGATTTTATATTGCTAATGAATATCTACATAAATGCCATTAATAATTCTACCTTTCTGCCACAACACATTTGTTCCTTTTCGAAATAATCAATTTTTAAAATAGATAAATTATGGTGTCACTTTCTTATTTTAAAACATTATTTTTCAAAAATCATTTTAATACATCTTTCAAAACATGCACCATAGCAAATATAATTTATTATTTTTTGTTTTCAAAACAACTTGTGCAGAAATAGGAACCAAACAAACATGCCCATATATTTTGAAGAGACCCAAGTAGATTATTAAACCTTTGACATGAAACGCGATGTCGCCTGCGTCATCTACTCGTTTATTAACTCGTAATTAGAAGAAACAGACTGTTTCTTTTCAATATAATTTGGCTGGTCTTCGGTAATGCAGAGAGAACAAATCAAATAAACTTAACTTTTATTGAATATATTATTATGGTCTTCAGAATTTCTGGGAAAATACTTTATGATATTCTACCTCTTCCCTCAGGCATGTTGGACAACTATAAATCATTTTCAAATTAGATGACATAGTAAAAGAAAAGGTCAAAAATTTATGCGCAAGTTTTTATTCTTTTTTTGTGTGTTTGTGTGTGCTTGTATATATATATATATATATATATATATATACACATATATATAAATATTACTCATAAGATATGCAACTATAAATTATGTTCAAATTAGTTGACGTAGGAAAATGTCAAAAAGTCGTCACGCAATTCTACTGGAACTGGATGACGTTGTATATGGAGAAATTATACACAGTTGAACCGTGTAGCTTTCACCCAAAAAAGGAAAAAAAATTGTATAACAAATATTTTCAAATTAAAACCAATTGACATTAGAGGTTAGATTTGGCCGAAATTCTTCCAGGGCAAGACTAATTTATTATGAAAACAAAAGTCAAAATAAAAGTAACTCTCTTCAATTTAAAGTTATATGATTTATTTTTCTCATACACTCCTTTCAACTTCTCAATTTTATTTAATATAATTTCTCTATTGATTATTTTGTCTAAAACTCTAACACAACTTGTTTATGTAAGTTGAAAAAGGAAAAATTACCCAAAAAAAAAAAGCAGTTAGCCTATCATTTTAATTTTTTTGGTTATAAAAATGAGAAGAAAATGATAATATAAGCCAATGTTGTATTGTAACTAAATAAGATAATATATCAATGTCCTTGTTATTTGACCTTTTCAAACGTGCGATATTATTAGACTGTATAGTAGTCTTTGTCTTGTGACAGAGGAAGTAATTGTCAATTTTTGAAATCGATGGGATAATGAGATTTCTTTGATTTTGACCTGAGAAAAGTATTATTTTACAATTTGTCGTATATGACCAAGATACTTAAAAAATATAGCTCCTTCGAAGTAATAGCAGAATCAATTTTTCTGCCATAACAAAAATAATAAATAAAGCTCTATCTTTCGATTAAAAGAAAGAAAAAAGGTTTAAAGACAAAAATACTGTTACTCAAAATCTTTAATTACCATACTTTTCACTCCCTTTTTCGCCAGTTATTGAATACCCATGTTTTCACTCTCATTATAAAAAAAAAAACCTCTTAATAATGTATTTTAATATATCTATCATGATTTTATATATTGTATGTGTTATTTTTTAATGTAATATATATATATATATATATAAAGATTTTATTTTTATATTTCAATCAAATAAAAAATTAGAAAGTTAATAAATTTAACCATAATAGTGAAAAATATATACATGTCCTTCTTAATAATTTAATAGTGAAAAAAAAATTTCTTTGAAAGATTTTCGAAGCACAATAATATTTATAAAAATGATAATAAAATAATTTTTTCAAATTTAAAATAAACAAAAGTTTACATCAAGTCTAAACAAGCTTCACTAGTCAAAAGCCGTCCTTGCCTTCATGTTTGCATGGTATCATGTTTGTTAATATACCATTCTATATTATAAATTTTGATGATGATAAACACATGCATGACTATTGTCTTTCAAATATATCACTCATCGACTGCAAGCTATCAACGATTATAACAAGTAATATGCAATAGTCAAGTTATACATGAATCATGTCTTATCCTCTTACCATTTAACCTTTGACATGAAAGAGAATTGATGTTTAATTTTAGTTCGTGTTACCTCAGCTTTTAACTCATTAACCAATGCTACATTGCCACTAAATAGTAAGAACGAATAAACTATTTATTCATGTATACTTTTTTGGTGTTCAATAATACAATGCAGGGAAATTAAGAGAGTAGTTATTTAATCCTAGCTCTCCCTGGCCAATAGAAAGTTGGACAAGTATTTCTATTAGCACTGCAACTGAGTAATAAGACTGCAACTATATCCTACATCACCCATTTTTATTTACTTCTTCAAACGTTCAGTTGAGTATGCAATCATATACGCAGAGGATACTTGCACCAGAAGGTTAAAAACAAATTTGGAAAATTTCCATGCAAGACTTGGAACACGGAAACACCAGTTTCAAACACTTTCACGTCTTCCTTAATTTGAACTATTCAAACCCTCCATTAATATTAAATTATGCAATTTGAAGAGGATAATTACATCGAAAGGTTGAAAGTTTCTTCCAGAACTGATCTATAAATCTTGGCACTGAAATCAGCTGGTGGCCACAACACCCATTACACAACATCAGTTTCAGATTAAACACTCATCAATCCTTCTCTTCTTGCCATGGAGTTCCTATCTTCTTTCTTATTCATCGCTTTCTTCCTCTGCTTGCTGCACTTGCTTGCAAAGACTTACAAGCAGAACATTAAAGCCGTGAATGTGATCCCTAAACTCCCTCCAGGGCCATGGAAGCTGCCTCTCATAGGAAATCTGCATCAGCTAGCCATGGCAGGCTCCCTTCCACACCATGCCTTGACAAAACTAGCCCTCAAATACGGACCTATTATGCACCTGCAACTTGGTGAAATTTCTGCAGTGATTGTATCATCCCCTGAGATGGCCAAGGAGATATTGAAAACACATGATCTTACTTTTGTGCAGAGGCCACAACTTATTCCCACTAAAGTCATGAGCTATGGTTACACAGATATTGCCTTTGCTCCGTATGGTGAGTACTGGAGACAAATGCGTAAAATATGCACATTAGAGCTTCTAAGTGCGAAAAGGGTTCAGTCTTTCTCCTCTATTCGAGAAGATGAGGTAACCAAGCTCATGGAATCAATTCAGATGTCTGTGGGTTCACCAGTCAACCTTTCTACAAAACTTTCCTCCTTGGTAAGTACGTTTGTGTGCAGAGCAGCAATCGGTAAGAAATCTGAAGATGAAGATGAACTAGTAGCTTTGCTCAAGCAAGGAGTAGAAGCTGCAGGAGGATTTGATTTGGCTGATTTGTACCCTTCACTGAAGCCTATGAAATACATAACTCGTATAGAAGCCAGAACGGAGAAAATGCGAGAGAAGCTAGACAAGATCATGGAAAAGATTCTCAATGAGCATCGAGAAAAGAAAATGAAATCAAAAGAAGATAAGGGTGAGTTGGGAGAGGAAAACCTTGTCGATGTTCTCTTGCGAGTCCAAGAAGGTGGCGACATCAAGATTCCAATCACAGACGATAACATCAAAGCTGTGATTTGGGTTAGTATATATATCTAATTTCTACTATATAGTTTTTCTTTCATCTTTTAGTTCTACGTACATTCAATTAACAGGACTATAAAAGATAGTTATTAGGAATGCAAAATTGTTACAGGCTTCTTTTTTCTCTATTGCAATGAATATTTATCTGAAATGTATCCAACGTTCTTTCCAGGACATATTCGTTGCTGGAACTGATACTTCAGCATCAACAATAGAGTGGGCTATGTCAGAACTGATGAGGAACCCAAGAGTAATGGAAAAAGCACAGGCTGAGGTAAGAGGTGCTTTTAGGGGAAAGAAAACAATCCATGAGAGTGAGCTAGAGGGTCTTAGTTACTTGAAGTCAGTGATAAAAGAAACCTTAAGGTTACATGCTCCTGCTCCCTTGTTGCTCCCAAGAGAATGTAGAGAACCTTGCAAAATTGGAGGGTATGACATACCCATAAAGACTAAAGTCATTGTTAACGCGTGGGCTGTTGGGAAAGATCCCAGTTATTGGGATGATGCAGAAAGCTTCATACCAGAGAGGTTCCATGGCAATTCAGTTGACTTCAAAGGCACCGACTTTGAGTACATACCGTTTGGGGCGGGAAGGAGAATCTGCCCAGGCATTTCATTTGCTCAAGCAAGTGTTGAGCTTCCTTTGGCTTGCTTACTCTTTCACTTCGACTGGAAACTGCCAAACCAAATGAAACCACAGGACTTGGATATGACTGAAACTTTTGGATCTGCTGTTGGAAAGAAAAACAACCTATATTTGATCCCCAAGCCCTATAATTTTTAACTTCTGGATAATACTAGTCTATGTGGCTTAAACTGTTACCATATATTTCCATTTATTTCGGTTGTCCTAGCTTGTAGCTAGGCTTTCTTTTGTATCCTTTCCCTTTCTTCCCCATTGTTGTTTTATCAAACAGGGTCGTAAGGTTAAATTAATAAAGCCACATGTCTTGCAAATTCGCCCTCAAGAGGATGATGGGCCTTAATTGCTACAATAGTTGTGGCCATCAATGATAGCAGAGGAATAAAGGCAAATTTACTTTGCGCGTGAAAGCCAGTGCACTTTATGTATGCTTCTATATATAATTCTTTAAAAGCGTGTATCTGTGAAATAATTTATCCATTTATTCGAATGAATGGGTTTGAGATTCGTTAATTACTGCTTGAAAAGAGGATAATAATATTGTAGCAGTTAATTTATGGGAGTTTGAGTGACTCATTCAATTGTACAAAAATAGAAATATGCGAATGACGCCGTTTCACTACTAACGTATAATAGGACAAATATTCCGGGGGCAATTTTTAATGTATATATTCTGCATTTGCTATGCTTGCTCCTTCAAACCCTTTATTTAATTAAGCAATTATATATATGGTAGTTCGACTTGTTCCACAAAATTGTCATAATATCATAATCGCATTTGCAGATTCCATATTTGCCACTTGATTAATGATTACTTATTATCTAGCCAATTCATACACATAAAATAACCACACCTAAGGACTTTTTTTTTTTTGGGTTATCTCAAGGCTAGATAACCATAGTATATGTGAGTTTAATCCCTCATCCTATTGTTCTTTACTTTTACGGTCTTGTGTTTTTTTTATAATAAAAAATTAAAGATTTTTCGACACAAAAAACATCAAAAGTATATCTGAAACGGTGAAACCATGGTAAAGTATACTACTCTTTGTTGAAAAATGTTTTAACATTTAGTGGGAAATAAACAATCTATGCTAATGAATAACATGAAACGGATTATGATCTTAATTTTTTTTTTGATGAAATTATGATCTTAATTTACTTTATTATTATTATTATTATTATTATTATTATTATTATTATTATTATTATTATTATTATTATTGTTACATTTTTTTCCTTTAAAATATAGGTCTTGAAGTCAACTAGATTAGGTTTGACTAAGAGATCCGTTTTGGGTGCGTCTGATTTTTTTTTTTTGGTGGTCAGAGGGAAAAGTAGTAGTCAAACGAATCCGAAAACGATGGCGATCGTTCTTTATTTAAAATAATGATTAGTAACAATTATTAGTATTTAAAAATTCATTAAATTCTTATTTATTTAATTTGAGTAGAATCAAATTATAAATGAATAAAATTCTTTGAACAAAAATTTTATTTATTTATAAAACTTAAAGCTCAAAACTTTTTTTTTCTATTCATAAAATTTAAATTTAAGACTTGCTATTAGGAGGTTGGTTAGTGGTGAAAGAAGCAGATAGTTTAGCAGGTCAATAGGTTCAAACAGTTGTTTCATTATGTTAAAAAAAAAGTTTAAGACTTTATTTAAAATAAATAATATTAAATTACTTGAACCACATGCCTTCTTTGTTCATATTAACAAAAAGAAATACTTGTAGGGGATTTTTTTTTTTTAAGATTAAGATATCTAAATCTAAAAGTACTTGTAAATATTAAAATATTATCATTAAATTTGAATACTAAATGATTAACATTTTTTTTGTAACATTTGAACACAGATTTTTTTAATTAGTAAAAAAATATATTTAAATAAATTAGTAGTAAAACATATGTTATGAAAAACTTGATGAAATCAAAATTAAAAAATAGAGTTATATATTGATTGGAAAAGAAATTAAAACATAACAAATAATTATTGACTGTTAATCTAGTTAACGAATTAACAAAAAGGTTGTTTTGCATAACTTGTAAAATTTGAGAGAGTTATTTATTAGTTTTAAAGTTTTAAAAAATAAAGTACATATAAAATAAAATTTATGAAAATAAAGTATATTTTTGTATAAAATAAATAATACATTTGAATAGTATTAAGACTTATTACAAAATTTAATTTATTAAGATCTATTTAGACCTATTAAATACTCAAAAATTATAAAATAAATGTACTTCGTAGCCTGAAGTTTGAATAAACTAGGTTCAAACGTATATTAAGTGCAAATAAATTAGGAGTAAGTGAAGCTAAGATATCAATTAACAACCTGGCGCCAGCATTAATTTTGGCTCTCCTATGGCTGATCCAAGCAAAACTGACATAAACCTTTAAGCATGACAAAGCTATAATCTCTGTTGGATTAATCTTAATTTTATTTTGAATACTTTTTATAATTTACATAGTCTAAACTTATAAAAAAGAATTTAATTTTTCAAATTCATGAGTCAAATAGTACGAATATATGGTCCAAGCCCCATGGGTTCTCTCAATTTATTCAGTGAAATAAATAAATTTTCCGTTTAAGCTTTTTTTAAATAAGTAAAATTTACGTTTGATTATAAATAGACAATTACGAGTTAGAGTATTTATAGTGGTGATTTTTAAATTTAAGAATTAATTTTTATTTCAATTCAATATTGTAGTTTGTCACGTTGGATTTCACGCATAACAACAATTTTTATATAAGAATCGATTCTTATATGAATCTTATATAAAAAGAATAATAAAATAATCAACTTATAATAAATGTTAGTGAACAGTAATAAATGTTACAATAATAAAAAGTTGATTGTAAAACTCATTTATAAATTTTTAAAAAGTTCATCACTATATTGTAAAGTTACTTAAAGTGATAAAAAATTATTTAAATTGATGTGTTATTATGAAATTCATAATAAAAAGTTAAGTAAAATTTACCGCTATAAATACTTGTAGCCTGCAGGCACTAAATCATTTTGACAGTGTTAGCAATTTGGAAGATCCATGACCACGATCCTAAGATGTTGAACGTATTAGTGCTTTGGTGTTTTTAATCCTCCAAGAAGACCCACAGGCCCTCTGGTCCAAGTTTCAAAGTAGGAGTCACCAAGCAATTTGATGGTGTAAGTTGTGATACCACCGTTCCATTAATTGCAACGCGGACATGGAAAGGGAAGTCATTGTGATGGTCCAATGTTAAGTTCTGACTTTGTTGACAATTTGGAAGTCATTGCAAATCACAAAGTTATAAAATTGCCGTTAATGAAAACAAAATACAATAGTTTAAAAAAGATAAAAATATACCTAAGATCTCTATAATTTTATTTAGCTATAAATTTTGTCCCTATACTTTAAAAATCAAGGATTTAATTCATGTAGTTTTCAAAAACTCAAAGATTGGTCTCTAGTATTATTTAATGGTTAATCAATAGTTATTACGATAGCGTGGCATTGACTAAGATGCATACATCAACATTAAGATCTATGTCAGTGCCATGCATGTCAAGGTAATATGATAATGTGACACCACAAAATCACTCTCTCTCTCTCTCTCTCTCTCTCTCTCTCTCTCTCTCTCTCTCTCTCTCTCTCTCTCTCTCTCTCCTTCTTCTTCTTCTTCTCTTTTTTTTTCCTCTTTTCTCTCTTCTTCTTTTCCAACTTCAAAGCTTTAATATCATCAGTTTTCTTTGTGTCGCTACTCCCTTCTTGCTGTTCACATCGTTGTCACCTCCATCGCAACAGATCGAGATCATCTCCTCTACGAGTGACTTGATTTTTCGGTCTTCTCTACTCCGCTATCACAGACCACCCACTGGCCTTCCACCCTCACCTCATCTCTTGGCTAGCACTCACTATCATAGACTACCCACTTTCTCCCTCACGACATAATACACACTCCTTCCCAATCCTCTTGGCCAACACCCAGAGAACACTACATCCACCATCCATACTTTCCTTTTCATTCATACAAGGACTCTCTCCACCCTCACTCACAGCCCTCATCTTACACAACACCACACAACCCTCTTTTTCTGCATAACTGAGAATATCCAAGAGAAGATAGAAAGTTAACAAAAACAAAGAACACCTATGTCAAATTCTCTTCTCGACCTCAACACCAAAACACAATCCCAATCAAGTTTTCACCCTCTCCACCACACAACACCTAGTAGCAAAATACACTCACAACACTGAACACACATGTAAATAGAGCACCCTCTATCATTACACACACTACATAGTTCACCATAAACACACACTTACCCACGTTACACTCATACTATAGTGCCCCCTATTTTTTAAGAGAAAAATAAAGGAGGGGAGACTAGAGAAGGAGGAAGGTGGGGTTAAACTAATCTGACAATTGCACGTGCCTTCTGTCACAACCCGATTTGGGAAGTAATTGGCACAGTTTGAGAATCATTCCAAGACTGTAAGCCTAAAACTTTATAACACCAAACAATAGTAATTGTCGCATGAATACTCATAATTGCAGTTCATTAACCAACAATTATCTTAAATGATACAATCACTAGAACAAACATATGTTTCCAAACTTTCTTTCCAATCACAAAATAAGGTAAGGAAAGAATCAAAACATAGTCTAACAATGAGTCTTGATTACCAAAAGAATACACAATTCCAAAAGAATACTCATATGAGACCTAGTAGTCCTAACAACTACAGAGTGAAATACAATTCCCAAAATAATAAAAAAGAGGAATCACCAACGCTTAGCAAGACGCGGTGATATGAGGCTCTGCTACTCCTCTTGCGGAGACTCGCCAGTAGTTAAGAGATCTGCAAGGAACACACACAAGGGAATGAGTAATTTACTCAGTGAGATAAACACAAAAGAAAACTTATCAAATAGTTTCCACCATGGGAGGGTCACCTTAACTATGTAGAAATAAATCATCAATTGCAATTATTCAAGAATGAAGAATTAGATAGACATACATAAGCATACACAATCAAAATCTTGAAGTCAATTATTCATGAATATTATCCATTTCCATGTGGGCCCTTATTATATAAAAATAAACAACTTAATTCATTCAAGTACCACTTTTATCTATGTAGATTATGTCCATCGTTCCAAGATAATATAATTGATGATATTTTGTCCACTGTTTTAGGACAATATAATTTATGGTGTTTTGTCTACCATTCCAGGATAATATAATTTAAGATGTTTTGTCCACTGTTCTAGGATAATATAATTTATACAATCACATAACAAGGAATTCATCTCAAGTCATTTACAATTCATTAATTTATTAATCAGAGGAATCTAATATCTCTCTCCTATTATTAGCATAAAAAGATTTGTCCCAACACAGATCAACTAATGGAAGTAACCTCTGATGACTCGTACATCGAACCCTTTCAAGGAATAGAACTTCAATATATGTATAATGATGTACATGTAAACTATTCTCAACATGAGTATTGTTAGCTCCCTCACCTGAGATTGAACGAAAGGGAAAGGAATGCGAACGCGAAGAATGAACGAACGACAATGGGAGCACCTAGAATAAAAGGCAAAGATTTTAAGATTTGAGAAATTAGAAAAGGTTCAGGAGGTGGCGCCTGAACACCACAGCTTAACCAAAAAAAAATTCCTCAAGCTTCCAGGTGCAAGGCGCTCGGGGCACCTTGGGTTGCACCACGCCTCTAACTCTCGGCTTCATAAGATTGTTGGGCACTTGAGGCACCCTGAGTGGCACCCCTAAGCACCAAGCCTTTAATTCTTGCCCTCTTATGACTGTTGGGCACCCGAGGTGCCAAACCCAGCGCCCAGGCACCTTGACATCAGCACAGTAAAACCTTCGACAATGCCCCCAAAATGAACCAAATTTTCTCCTTTTGTGTTTAAAGGTTCCCATGGTTGAAAATCTAGTACGTTTGGGTGATTAGCCACAAGAAAATAAGTCCCAAACCAAATTAATTCAAAGGTAGAGTTATGAATTGTAAAAATCCAAATTTCTACCTCTACAAGCATTTAATAGAATTTTTATGACCACATCCCCTTTTTCTTTCAAACCATTAATGCTAACAGACCATCCAAATGTTCAATAAATCCATTGATGGTAACAAACACCATGGGAAATAATGGAACACAAAGAAGTTCAGCACCCAAGTCTCAAAGGAGAAATATTCTAAGCTAGGGTTTGCTAAAAAAAAAAGAAAGAGAAAGAGAAGTGGAAGCTAGAGTACTTACTTGACCCCTTTTCTGAAACCATATTAGCAAGGAGCCCCTCTCCCTCATAACCACACTTCGGTCAGCCACACAAGGAGGAGATGAGAGAGAGACAAAGCCAAAGGAGATGCATACACACAAATATCGTAGGGGAAGAAGGAAAAGGAAAGAAAAAAGGGGTTTCAAGAGTATAGGCCCCAGCACTCTTATAACATGGACTAACACCTCATCAAACTTTTCATAAGCCTCTCACTCCTCATTCATTCCAAAATTAAATTTCTCCACACATAAAAGTATAGAATTAATCAAAAAATTCACATAATTATCACAATAACCATGAAATATAAATATCAACAAATTTATGCACAAATAGTTTCAAGAAATAAAAGAAAATAAAAGAGAAATTTGTGGGTATTACACCTTTCATTCCATGAAGCATAATATTATTAATGTCCCAAGTCTCAGCATGGATCATACTAGTCATCTCTTAAAGAATGTTAATTAATATAACGCCCAACTTTGCCATATGAATCAACAAAGTAAGGTGTTGGACTTTGTCTTTGAATTCCTAGTGGCCTGCCTTTGTGGTCTGAATTCGATTCTTTGAGAGGAGGAAGCTATAAGTGGTGCTCACTTGTAGAGGAGACGATCTCGATCCATTGCGGTAGCGGCCGTAGTGCATCATTGCAGAGATAGCAGTACTCCAATAATTTTGCTCAGACTAGTGGCAGTGGTGACAACATGAATGGTGAAAGGGAGCAACAATGCATAAAAAACTGATGATATTAAAGCTTCAAAGTTAGAAAAGAAGAAAAGAGAAAACAGGGAGAAAAAAGAGAAAAAAAAATTGATTATATGGCGCTACCTTATCATATTACCTTGACAAGCATGGCACTGACATGAATTTTAATGCTAATGTATGCATTTTAATTAGTGCCACGTGTACCGTAATAATTGTTGACTAACCATTGATTAACACATAGGACCAATATTTGTGTTTTTTTAAAACTATATAGACTAAATCTTTGGTTTTTAAAGTATATGGACTAAATTCATGATTAAGTAAAACTAAAGAAACCTTAGATATATTTTTACCTTTAGAAAATATCTAAAAAAACAAAAAACAAAAAGACAAAATGCTTCTTCTAAACAATTTTTTTGTTTTTTTAAAAAAACATAAAACAATTTTCAAAAAATAGAATCAAACCAGACCTAAATCTCTATTTTTATGCATTCTTGCTATCAAATTTTCATTTCAATTAGTATACCATTGTTTTTTAACTTGCTCAACCAATTTTTAGGTGTGAAAACAAGCTAATCACCCTCTCAAAGTTCCTTCCCCTCGTTTCTAACTTTGTTTTGCTAGGTATTCCATTATTATCAATTGGAAGATCCAGAAGAAACATTTTCGATCCTTCAATTTGTCTTTGGCGTCTCAAGGCAGTTTAAAGAAAATTCTTGTCAAAACAACATATTGAGTCCAACTTAGTCCAATGATGGAAAATAAAGCTTTTAGTGATGGAACATAAAGCTTTTAGAGACATTCTTTTGAGCTTGGACCAAGACTCGTACTAAGAGATATCCCTCAACTATCAAAGCAAGGGACTTTTATCCTCTTTGGCAGAAAGAGCTCAACCGCATTCTGACCAGTTTTCTATCCTAATAGATATTAAGAATATCTTGTGCAATTGTAGGATTAGTGGTTTCTTTCATTTTGATTCGAGCCAAATTACCTTATGTAAGGAGTAAGAGACATCCACTAGGGAGTATGTGGATCTTTTTCTTGTTAGATTATTATCTATCTATGTGGCCCATGTAGTTAAGTTTAATAACATTAATAATTGAATTCACATTATGTAATATTAATGACCTAAATGATAAGTTTTTAATATATTTTGGCATTCTTGTGATAGTTAAGAGGCTATTAAGTAATTAAAAACTTTATAGTGGTCAAAAAGATAAATACTCCTCTTACTCTAATTTCAAATTTAAATAATAGTTTTCTCTCCTAACCATCAAGGAGACAGTAAAGAGAGAAATTCATAGGAAGAAGAAAATGGATTAACAGAGAAGAAAGGCATGGATTAAATTTTTCATATGAAAGTCAAAATCCTTTATAGTTTAATCCATATAAGGTTTTTTTTTCGGATTTATGTTTACATTTTTAACTTGTACTATTAATTGGTATAAAGGAAAAAAAAGATTGAGATGGTGCTCAAGTAGACCCATATGAACCCTACCCAATCAACTATCCAGTGTCAACTTGAATTGCTCGAGTAATCCGACTTTTTTTTTCCAAAAAGTTGAACCATTTTAACTAGTTCAACCAACCCCTCCCACACTTGCAAGAGTCATATTTTATCTGGTTTGATCGAGTTTAGTTGAATTAGTTAAGTTATACTCACCCTTTAGATACATCATTGTGTCTTAAATTTTGAGTTAACTCAATAAATGAAATGTATATCCCTCAAAGTAATGTTAAGCTAGATTTAACTAATTAATATTTTTAATTTGATTTTGTTAGACAAAAATACACATGAAAGGAAGATTCATTTCCTTTTTAATTTCAGGAAGATTTAACAAAATTTAGGAAGATACTTAATAAAATGAAGAAGATGATTTCAAAATAAAGACAAGAACACCAAATCCTTTTTTTCGAAGATTCTGTGTCCTCTTTCTCAGCACACAGTCAATGGTTTCTATAACTAATAAATTGAAAATTACAAGACAACCTTGTCAGAGACAAACCTCCTGGCTTTTATAAGATAACCCTCTCTAGGGACAAGCTTTTTAACTTTTACATTATATACTCAGTATACAAACTCTCACAGCAACATATTGTTTGCAACCTTATACAAAACAGCTCAACAGCTTTAACAACTCTTGTATACAAAGAGGAATAAGTAGATAAATTGAGAAAAGAAACGAACGAAGACTCGCAAACATTTTCTCTTACAAATGCAACTCACACAAAGCAATAAATGAATTTTCAGAGAAGAGAGTGTGGTAGATGAATGAATCTTTCTTGCAATAACTCAAATACTTTGTTGTTTTCATTGTGGAGAAACTTTAGATTGAAGTAGGAGAAGCATGAAGGAGTTGTTGCCATCTTCAAATCTTCAACGGATAACTCATTAATTGCATTGCTCTTCATCTTCAAAAACCTTAAATGCATAGTAGACAGAGAGAGGAAACAAGACGCAGCAAAGAGAATAAAAATAGCTCTTATAGTATAATTTGAGTTTCCTAGGTTTTGATAATTATCCTTTTTCTTTCAGCATTTTTTCCTATGTTTGCCAAGCCTCCTAGCCATATTTTCCTTGAAAACAGAGAAAGAGAGTCAACTACAAATAAGACAAAACAAGGAAGGGAAGGAAGAAATTATCTTAAGGTCTAAGGGAGATGGGTCACATTAAATCAGGATGTCTTAGCCCCAACAAAAAACTTAGTTTCTTTATAATAAAAGAAAACTATAGTTTCTTTATAATAAAAGAAAACTAGGTTTTGAGAAAACTAGTTTGCCCCAGCAAATTTCTTTGGATTAAAAGGGAAAATTTTGAAGACAAAAATACCCTCACTCAAAATCATTAATTACCATAATTATTTCTTATAATTTCTATCTAACCTTTTTTTTTTGGTTAAGAAAGGAGAAATACAACCTAATAGAGAGAGATATCTAAGTCAAAAAAAAAAAGATACTTTGAAGATATCTTTTTATGAATTAATGAAAAAAATGTATACATAAAGAATTGATAATAATTAGAATCCAAGGCACTGCATGAAAATTATTGGTTTTTACAAACTTCTTTTATATATAGGAAAAGGGACGAAAGAGGAAAATGCCAGTGCATTTATAATGGATTAGTGTACTGCCTTCTCTAAATTTCTGGGTTAGTACACTTTGCTTTCCTTAATTTTGAAAATCAACCAAAGATTCTTTTTAACTTTTATTTCGGTGCAAAATATTTCTTATATTAGTCAAATCGTTAATTTTACAAATAAACAAAAGTGACATCATAAAAAAAATTCCAAGTCAACGAAAATAGTTGTCGAAATGGCATCCTAGGTAGCAAAGGGCCTCTTTTTGTAATAATATATCTAATTTTCTCCAAATTATATTTTTTAAAATTTTGATTATTTGCATTTAAAACATTTTAATAAAATGCATCGTGTTCCTCCAGCAACACAATAAGGTACAATAACGGATTCCACTACAAGATATATATAATACATGTGAATATCATCACTTCGTCACACTAGTTTTGCCAAATTATATTACCCCCCTGCAACTCTCACTATGGAAGAAGAAACCAATGCCACACAAAGGATGTGTCATTGCTGTAGCGTCTTACTAGGGATTTCGCATCTGGCTAGCAAAAATGGGGAAAATGGTTGTCGAAAATCTATGTACCTGGCAAGAAGACCCAACATGGTTAAGAAGCTATGAGGCACCGAAGATGATGTTGCTCTTCCATAGCCAGCAATCTCCAAGGCATATCTAATTGCAACTCAACAAGCAACATCGTTGCTCAAAAGTCCATTGAGATGCTGGTTACTTCTGGAAGTTGACAGTGTTGGAGGAGGAAGACAGCGCCTCTTGAAAATGTTTTAAATGCAAAAAATAAAATGTAAAAAATGATAATTTGGAGGAAAATTAGATATATTATTACAAACAAGTCCCTTGCCACTTTAGGATGCCATTTGGAAATTTCTTTTTGCTAATGTGGAATAACTTTTTTATGACGTGACTTGTTCTGAAGAGAATAATATATTCTAAACTCCCTATATGAACTTAGACACTTTTAGGATGAGTTAGGTCAAAGTAACATTTTTAACATGATATCAAAATTATGTTGATCTCTCGATGGTAGATTGTCTATGTTAGGCCACTCATTGTTATTTGAGTAGGTTTCATGCTCCAATTGTTCTGTCTTGAGCATGCGAGGGATGTGTTGAAATACTACATCGGAGAGAAATATGTATTTCATACTATTTATATAAACTTGGATATCGCTTTTCTCTTGAACGAACTTTTAAGTGAGTTAGGCTCAAATACTATTTTTAACATGGCGTCCAACCATTAGTAGGGTTAATGATTTAACTAATAGAATGAGGTTTTTTGCATAGAAATAATAGTTAGGAGTCTTATTCTTCTTCTTTCATTTTTTTCCTATATCTAAAAAGTGCATAAAATCATGCATTGCCTTTTATTCTAATTATTCAGTTCTTGCAATCCATGATATGGTACCGGAAGGGTTCTTTATGTATCTTTTTTTTTCCCTTCATTTTGCATCAATCATTTGTTTTTTAAAAAAATTGCATTATTTAAATCCACGTTAACCCACCATCCTTATCCCATATCAACTCGAAGTCTGCAGGTTCAATGATTCACTAAGTTCAACGAGTCAGGCGAAGTTCAATTTCAAATTTTCTCAACCTAAGGGCACATTTAGGGTGTGTTTGAGAGTCCAGTAGATAAATATAGATTAGGTAAATTAGGTTAAATTAAACATGGTAGAAAGAAATTTAGGTTTGGATGAACATAATTTATATTTGTGAGATATTTGGACAAACGGGATTTGAAATAGATAAACATAGTTTTGTGCAAAATATGATATTTGGATATTGGTTTGCAAACATGATTTGAGATGTGTAATTACCAGAAAGAGCACATATTTATATTTTATTTTTTGGTGTATCATTATTATTTATTATAATTTATTTAAAGTTAAGTTTTTAAAATAATTATATAAATGATGACATAATTAGGTTTAATTGTATAATAAATTTCATCAAATCCTAATTAAAATTTCATATATATTAAATCTAGACATTTTCAAAAAATTTACTTCCTCCCTCCAACTTCTCATTTTATTCACTTAGGTCCTTGGTAATAATTTTTCCTTTATCTTTTTCGTGTTCTAAGACCACATTTAGTTTCATCTAGGTCCATAGGTCACAAATATAATTTGTTCTAAAATTATAGCTACTGCTACAAACTTTTGATTTTATTCACTTATGTCTTTCATAATAATTTTTCCTTTACCTTTTTCATATTCTAATACCACATTTTGTTTTATCTAGGTCTATGGGTCACAAATATATTCTATTCTAAAATTATAGCTACTTCTACAAACTTTTGATTTTATTCACTTAGATCGTTGGTAATAATTTTTCCCTTACCTTTTTCATGTTCTAAGACCACATTTAGTTTCATCTAGGTCCATAGGTCACAAATATATTTTGTTCTAAAATTATAGTTACTCCTACAAACTTTTGATTTTATTCACTAGGTCATTGGTACTAATTTTTTCTTTATCTTTTTCTTGTTTTAAGACCACAGTTAGTTTCATCTAGGTCCATAGGTCACAAATATATTTTGTTCTAAAATTATCGCTACCCTTACAAACTTTTAATTTTATTCACTTTAGTCCCTAACATGCTTGCATATTTTAATTTTATTCACTTTAGTCCCTAATATGCTTGCATATGTCCAACACCATGTTTTTTCATTTACCCTGCTTCATGGCTCTCCAATACTCATAATTTCTGCACTTTCAATATACATTTACATATTATTTCTTTCATAATCCAGTAAGCACAGAGAGAGAAGCCAACAGAAGCCCACGCATGTTCACAGAGCCAGAGATTGGAAATTGAGATCACGAGAGAGAAGCCCATCGACCACCGTCCATCGCTGCACACTATCTGTTGCTGACCAAATCATGCATGGAATTACTGTCGTTGATCGAGCAAGCATCAACCACGAGAGAGAAGCCACCACCGTGCACCTCTATTTTAGAAAACCAAAATAGAGCACTCATCTTCTCTGTTAATGGTGCACGAGAGAAAAGCATTGGAAATGGGAAGGGCAGCAGAGGGTATCCAATAGATTTTTGTGGCTAACTACGTTAGATTATTGTAGAAGCAAGGAGAATGGTGCTATGAAGCTATCCACATTACAAAGCATGAAACTAGGTTATAGCCTAACGTGGTTTGCGTGAACACCTCCTAAACATCTTGGATTCTTAGTAACGTGGTTGGCTTCAAACGTGGTTGGAAATTCAAACACAATGTGAAAACAAATAGACACTTAGTATATATTAAGACTTGTGAGGGAATAAAAATGAGAATGGAAATAGGAAGATGAATGAAAATAAAAATCTTAAAATTGTGTTTAGTCTGATATCAAATATATTGGTATTTAAGTATGTTTGGTATATGATATGAGAAGAAATAGAAATGATTGGATTTATTTTATTTGGTATGGGGTTTAAAATGAAGTAAATGAAAAAATTTGATATAAATTTACTAAATTGTTCCTTACTAGAAAAATTAAATATAAGATAAAAAAATTGAAGTGAAAGGCACTCTTATTTCTCTCTCTCAACCCGCCTCCTCCATCTTTCTTTTCGTCCTCTTCCTCCTCCTTCTTCTTCTCTTTGTCTTTGTCTCTATCTCTCTCTCTCTTTTGTAATGATCTTCTTCCATCTCTTTGCATACACCCATAATCGTTCATCGTCTACCATTACCATTGTTTTTCTTCCACACACCGACGGCTATTGCCATCATTCTCTACCATCGTTCGTCGTTTGTCACAGAGGGGTTAAATTGAAAATTTTGGTAGTTACATAAGAGCAAAATTAAACATTTGCCTCACTTCTCATGAAATAGAATCGGATTCCATCGTGAGAGAAAGAGGTCGTGCAGTCCATTATGGAACTGGATTTATTTTCCATCCTAATTAATGAATACAAAATATGTATAATTGCTTCAAGGAATGTGAATCTCATTCTTTAAATGACTACCAAAAGCAGCCTAAAGCTTATCAAGTGGGTTGGCAAACTATCTCAATTTAGCCAAACCCGACAGTTGCTCACATGGAGTCTAATTTGAAAATAAAAGTAAAATGCAAAGAGTAATTTGGAAAAAAAATTATAGGGACCAACTTAAAATTTTGAGTAAATTAGAAGGTTAATCTGCATAATTTCTTCTTTTATTTTTCAGACGGCTCCGGGACCAGTTGCAATTTCTGTTGGCAACATCTGCGTAAACGAAACGCTCTTTCCTCGTAAACGCAAATTACGCAATACAGTTCCAGTAAAGGAAATCCAAACTCGCTTTGATTTAACCTGTCGCTTAAACAAACGCAATTTTATTGCAGATATTTTGAATCAAAATTATTTACCCAGCACCAAACAACCCTATAAGCATTATATTACGATTTACAAACAATTATTCATGCCCCTGCTATTTTAGTATTTTACTAAACAATGCATACCCGATTCCTCAGACCCTGAGCGGAAAAGCTCTAGTTTTTGTGAGGTCTGAGTTCACCCAATAAAACCCACTCTGGAACCTCAAAAAATTTCTTAACTTTTCTTTGTATCTGAGAATTCTAGGGTTCTTCCCTGTTGATTGTGCGTCTTGAGCAGACGCAAAATTGCGTAAGAGTTCATCAGTCTGTCGAACGTAGGAAATTAATGGGTCGGTCTCGTGGGAATTTTCCGGCTGACGAGGACCCAAACCAAAGGTTTGATCTTTTCTGGCTATATATTATCACTGTTTATACATTACCATTCACTTCTTTGTGAAAATACTAGTCACATTACGAATGCACCAGTGCTAATTATAATTGTTTTTCCAAAATTTGTCTTGTGAATAAGACATAGTACCATGACTATTGTGTACTTTGGCATATTATCTTATTACTTTCCTGAGCTGCAATGGTAATTCAGCTTTACTAATGCATCAGCATTATTTATCAGCCAAGTATTCGTATAATCATCCGAACCTCGTTTATAATAATTTTACACATTTTAACTGTTTTGGGTAGGTTTTAGGCAGTTTGGGCAGTTGTTATGTAACGGTAAACTGTTGTGGTTAGTTTTAGCATTCGGTTGTGAGAGAAGTTTCAAAGGAGTGAAGAAAGTACAGGTGTGTGGAAATTCTCTTGGTGCTGGATTACATGTTTTAAATGTTTCTCCTGCTTGTTTGGGTAGTCTCCTTATGGAGGATAGTTTTGGGGTTTGCTTCTCCAGGGTAGTCTTTGCGTAGGCTATGGTTGAGTGAAGAAAGAGTGTGCCGTTGTGTTAAAATTCTGGAAAGATGCTAGGGAGTTTTCTAGGGTCTCAGAGCATGAGCGATTTATATTCCCATTGATTACAGTTTGTAAGTGCTACACCTTGTATTTGTATCATATATTGATATATACACCATCCTGCAATTCGAACTTGCAAAGCGCAACACCTAATACGATAGCAGCCATGTAAACTGCAAAAGCTTTGACAACATGTCTTAGTGGAGAATTATTTTAGATTCTAAGTCTGTTATTCTGGTTTTGATCATATATTTACTGCTGATTGCCTTGGTTATGTAGGTCTAGGAGAAAAAAGAATGCTGCCAGTGGAGAAACTTTGGAATCTGGAGCTGCAGGTAATCTTTCTACAATCATGCACTATTTAAAAATTTTTAATAATAAAAAAATGCTTTTCTGAAGATAAGGGTGTTGCCCAGAAAAAAAAAAGAAAAATAAATAAATAAAGTCTACTAATAAAGAATACATTAAAAGATCTATGGCGCCAGCTTGTGATAACTGATAAATATGTTTGCTTAAAGATACTAAGTCAGTACCCTACTATGATCTACTTGCATAATTTTTGTTGTTGTTCATTCATGGATGTCCATATTTTGATTATATTTATTGATATGGATGTGAACCAGGTCCAGGAACAAGTGAAGGGAAAAAGGCTTTGTACCACTGCAATTATTGTAACAAAGATATTACAGGAAAAATCCGTATCAAGTGCGCCATGTGCCCAGATTTTGACTTATGCATAGAGTGTTTTTCTGTTGGAGCTGAGGTGACTCCACATAAAAGCAATCACCTTTACAGGGTTATGGTCAGTAATAACAATAATTCGATAGTTTTTTTTTTTGTGCCTAATTTATTCTAGAGTATTTTTTAATTAAAGAAAAAAGTCTAATTTTATGTAATGTGGCAGTTGAGTGTTCAGACAAATGCAGTTTTGTTCAGTCAAATTAAAAGGAATCATCTCTACTCATTGTTTTGTTATCTTTTACTTAAATACCAATATATTCGAAAGCCTTAATGTTAAACTGTCCCAACTCCCAAATGAATAACGGTTAAATTGCAGTATGTATGTTTATTCAAAATGCTATTTATAATTGCCTTATTCATGTGTTTTATAGCCTTTACAGTGATCTGTCTTAACATGATTCCTTTTGACAGGATAATTTATCTTTCCCTCTAATTTGCCCGGACTGGAATGCAGATGATGAAATTCTGCTTTTAGAGGTACCTTCTTTAAATACATGACTATTGATGACTAGTAGTTCTGGATTTTGAAGCATAGCATCTGGAGTTTAAAGAAGAAATTACTTATTTGTATCTGATCTTTCTAGCATTGATTTCTTGGTATTAGGGAATTGAAATGTATGGCTTGGGGAACTGGGCAGAAGTTGCCGAGCATGTCGGTACAAAGAACAAAGAAGCATGCATAGAACACTATAGGAATGTATACTTGAACTCCCCATTTTTTCCTCTTCCGGTATGGTCACTTCAAATGAAGCTGCAAGTGCTGATTATTATATTTATTCTTTTAACTTTGTTATTAAATCTCTAGTTTTTTTACTTTCTAGGACATGTCTCATGTTGTTGGAAAAAACAGAAAAGAGCTTCTTGCTATGGCTAAAGGGCAGGAAGACAAGAAAGGTGTTCTACAGTACATAATATCACTCCCTCCAATTTCTGTTCAGAAACCTGTCTAAGGAGTTTATTATTATCTATTCATAGAGTTTATTATTGTCTATCTTACAATTATCTTTGATCATTATCTTTAGAAATTTGCCTTGTAGTTAACCTATATTTTCAAAGTGTTATAAATAAGAGTGGAGAGGAGGCTGCCACAGTACGAGTGTGTGTGCAAGCCTTCTGATTCATCATATTTTTGTAATACACTTTTCTAAAGCTTTGTAATTAGGTTTGCTTAGTTAATATACTATTTTAAATTAACCATGCCTCATGTATTTGTTGACATTTCTAACATTTTACACTTGTGATTGGCACAGCTATTTCTGTTGGGGAGTATGGTGTAAAGGAAGAATCCCCATTTTCTCCATCAAGAGTCAAGTAAGGCTGTTGTTATTCAACATGTTTATTTCTTGTTACCTTCTATCCCTTATTCTTTGATGTCCATTCATTGATTCAGAGTTGAAGATACCCACAAAGCTGGCCCGCCAAGCCGTTTACTGTCCAGCTTAAATCCAGGTAGCACTAGATATATTTATAATTTCCCCCAACTGATATATTAAATGTGCTTGTGCTTGTATTCATTTGCATCCCTGTCTTCTTTACTTATATTCCAGAAGTAGAATCTAGTGCCTCTGGTGGCACACACACTGCTTCACCTGCTAATCCAAAGGCTTCGAATGCATCCTGGGGCAAAGATGGTCCTGGAGTAATTAAAATGGAAGGTGTGCATGTTTTAATTTTTCATAATCCTCATTAACATCAATCAACCCTATCTTTTGGGGTTCCACTTCTATAGAGTTAGAGATGTTAATATTAACCATAATGGGGCTTCACTTGACAGCTTAAACTTTTGGTTTAAAGTAGTCTTTGACATAATATTAGAGCCAACTGATCAAAAAGTCTAGAGTTTGATAAAACTGAGCTTATAACTTAATTGGTATGGGTATCGGGGTATTGTGGGTTAGGGGCCAGAATTCAAGCCCCCTTGTCGTCTGAAAAAAATCCTTGCCTCCCATTCTTCATGACTGAAATGAAATTTTAGCATACGGTAGGATTGGCCTGTTCTTTTCCAACAATTCAAGCCAAAGGCTTTCCATGTTGAAGTGTTAGAGAGATTAGTAAACATATTTCGTGCCTTAAGTAAACTGCTTAAGCTTTTTGGTTGAAAGGGGTCTTTAGCACATAGAAAATTCAACCATAAGAAAGCCAACATGCCAGCCATAGACATATTAAAATTTGAGTAAATGTAGCGATACTTCATTGACCTGTATACATGCACATATGTTGGGATGGTAAATTTATTTGTACTTTCTGCATGATAGTGTCAAATTTCTGCCAATGATGTTGCTTGGGCAGCTTCTTACATGAAACTGTTTACCATGCTTGTACTTTTTGTCAATGGCAGATAACCGGAATTTTGGGGGAAAAAAGTCAAGTTCCTCGGGCAGTGAAGGTCCTTCTTTAGTAAAGTTGAGTGGTTATAACTCAAAACGACAAGAATTTGATCCTGAATATGATAATGATGCTGAACAACTACTTGCTGAAATGGAATTTAAGGACACTGACACTGAGGATGAACGGGAACTGAAACTTCGTGTGTTGCATATATTTTCAAAAAGGTTAACAACCATAATATTTTCAATGTTTCTTCTTCTCACTTGATGGTAACAGGAGAATGGCATATTGCAGCTTGCTCACTCCTTCATCTGAAATTTGTCACAGGCTTGATGAAAGGAAGCGTAGGAAAGATTTTATACTTGAAAGAAATTTGTTATACCCAAATCCTTTTGAGAAGAATTTAACGCCTGAAGAGAGAGAATTATGTCGGAAATATGATATATTCATGCGTTTTCATAGCAAGGAAGATCACGAGGAATTGCTTAGGACAGTTATATCTGAGCACAGAACTTTAAAAAGAATTCAAGAGCTCAAGGTTTGACACATGGATAATATTGAACATTTATGCTTATTAATATTTTTCTCTGTTGTCTTGGAAAAGACTTTGGATCTTAATCTATATGTTGTTAAATGTGATCCTTTAGTGAAACAAATCTGATGGAAACTTAAATATGAACAAGTAGGTCTCAAGACTAATATTAGAGATAAGTCTAGCTGTCTGGAGCTTCTAAAATGGATCATCCTGCATAGCCTTTTATAAGAGTAATTTAACCTAATTATAGCAGTTCCCATAGTTCAGTCAATTTTTCATGTAGTCCATATACTTTAAAATGTTGTGATTAGGTCCTTACATAAATTTTAACTTCAATATTTGTTGTTAAACTTCTGTTGATATACCGTTAAATTTTGCTGAGTTAACTGGTCATTTGCCATAATATGCATGACTGGTGCCAACAATTAAAATAAAAGTAGTTAATGAAGTGAAATTAACTCACGCATATGACATGTGATGTAACTTGAATTGTTAAACTATAAGAACTAAATTATTAAGTGGATGAATCTGTATGGACCAACAAAAAAGTAATTTAACCTAAACATTTTTCTACAGCTGTTAACTGTGGATTAAGTGATTTGGATTGCATGGTGATGCAGGAAGCCCAAGCCGCAGGTTGCCGCACATCAACCGAAGCAGATAGGTATCTGGAACATAAGCGTAGGAGGGAAGCCGAAGAGAATGCACACAGGGCAAATGATAGTGCTCAGGGTGGCCAAAGCAATCAGGGCGGTCCAAATGCTTTCATGTCTTCAGACTTCACCGGCAAGGATCCAACTGGAAGACCTGCAGGACCGGCTGCATCAAGCTCTGTCAATGAAATGGACGTTGCAGGATATTACGGAGCAGATTTACTTTCTGAAAGTGTAAGCATGTAGTCTTACCTTCTTTCCTACTAATACAAACTATCTATTAGTTTGATCATTCCTTCATCCAGGTAACATTAGTGATTAAGAAATAACATACTAGATTTATTAGTCTATAGTATCAGTGGAATATTTTTAATCTGAAAGTTGCTCACATTTTATATAGAAATTATAGCACCTTATTTTTTTTAGAGTAAATTACACTTCACTCCCCTTTAAGTATTCAAAATTACACAATCCTCCCTTGTACTTTCAAAATATACACTCTACTCCCCTATAACTATGAAATTGCTACACTTTAGTCCAATTGTATATTTTATGGTGAGAGGTTCATTACAATCTATTATTTAATGTTATGCAACCAAATAGCACATATTTTCTTGACTAAACTACCATTCATTAACCTAAGTACATATTAGGTGTTTTTTTTTTAATATCTGTGACCACTTATTCTGAATTAACAGTAAAAGTGTATTACAATATGTAAAAATTGTTATTCTTAGGTTAATAGGAAGATATTTTAATCAAAGAAATATGTGATACTAGATTACAGAACATCAAAAAATATACTATAACGAACCTCTCTGGACGGAAATTATCAGTTGGACTAAAGTATAGTGTATTTTTTAGTTATAGAAGAGAAGTGTATTTTAATAGTAGAGAGTAAGGCTGTGCAACTTTGAATACTTGCAAGGAAAGGGAGTGTAGTGTAATTTACTCTCTTTTATTCAGGTTCAGAAATAAAATGTTATCTCACCTGTGTAATTTTTTTTTTTTTTGGAGATCCTATATAAACCCTTTTGCTATAGAGCTTTTGATAACATTTTGCACCGTGTTCATTATTTTTCTCAAAATATCTTGCCTGACTTGACAGGAAAAACGTTTGTGCTGTGAGCTGAGGTTGCCTCCAGTGACATATCTGCAGATGCAACAGGTTTTGTCCGTACAAATACTGAGTGGGAATATCACTGCAAAATCAGATGCTCATCACTTATTCAGAATGGAAGCAACCAAAGTCGACAGAGTCTATGACATGCTCGTCAAGAAGGGAATTGCTCCACCATGATGCCCTCTTGCTTCCTCTAATGTTAAATATGTATTTCTTAGGCGTAGTTTTTGCAAACATTATATTTATTTTTATTTTTTTTTAAATTTTTGTTCTAGAAGATATGCTGGGTTGAAAAGACAAGGATAAGGTTTTGACAGAGATTAAAATGGGTCTCATTGGCATCCCTTCGGGGACATCTGATAAAATTGGAATGATGGGTCTCGTTGGCCCTTTGCAAACTTTCATTACTGGTTCATACATGCATTAATGGTAAAATTAATTGAAGTTTATTAAAGTCGGTATATTACGATTAGTCTTTGAAGGTTGTTTTGTTAAAATCAGTTTGTTGTATTGTAATCCTGGGCAAGCCATTTTTTAGTAAAAATTTGTCATAATTTGAGTAGTTAATAGAAAGGAATTTAGGTGAGACTTGATAATGGTGTTATAGCCTTACAGCTGGATGGGGAAGTTCATGTAACCACACAATAGATCATGGAATTATAGGTTTGAAAGTTAAACAAATGAAAAAATATTCAACGAGTTTAATAAATGGATTTTCAATCCTAACAAGAAAGAAAGGCAAGAGATATTTAATTTCAAGTGAGTATACAGACTTTCATATTCAATATAAGAGACATGTAAAATTTGGTGGAAAATCATTTTTGAGTATAGTCTTACATTTAGACCAAATAAGCCTCATTTATTTGGTATGCAAGCAATGCTTCCTATTACTTTCACAAAACTTGTCTCTTGTATCATCAAATACAACGCCAACATTATTGGATTTGAAATTCAACTTCATGCTTAAAATTATATACATAAATAAGACATGAACTCGAGATTATAGATTGTGGGTCAAACCACCTTAAGGTAGATTTGGTGCACAATGGCAATAGCTATTGCGTGATTGACGAAAATGGAGGACATGGAGATGCTGATAAAATTGACAATGATGGACGAGGGATTCGAGGGACTGAGAGTTCATAGGAGAGGTTGGGCCTTTCTGAAAGAAAGAATAAGGGGGCGGGACTTTTCTAAAATTTTTTTTCTTTAAATAAATTCCTGAAAACAAGCATAAAGAAATAAAAAAAAAATTGGTGGCCAGAACAGAAAAAGCAGAAGATCTGGCTCCATACCCCCTCTTAAAATTTCCTTAGCCTTTCTGATTGAGACTATGTTAATTAGGTGTTAGTTTTTTTCTTTTTAGGCTTTTTCTCCCTCTTTCGGCTTGTTTCTTCTTCTGTCTCAATAATAATAAGTTAAATGAGTTGTCATTATATTTAAAAATATTTATTATTTATAAAACATTTTTTAAAAATATGTTTTTCAAAAGTAAAGCAAATTGAGCATTGGATTTTTAAACTCGTTTTTATCAAATGAGCCTGATGTTTCAAGCTCAATCATGTGATAAATGAACTACGTTTAAATAAGCTTCCATATGAATTAAACCCAAACTATTCATAACCAAGTTGATTTTAAAGTTGTTGAAATATGATTAGCTTTAATTGAGGTAGATAAAACAAAGTAGGTATTAGTAAATATTCAATTTAACCATAGATTTATTTCTTCATATTTTACTTATTTTTTTATACGAGTTTATCGATATATGTTAGTTTTTTTACTAGACCAAATTGTAATTGTTTCATTTAAAAAAATTAATTCAATATACATATTAAATTATAAACTTTATGGAACTAAATTGTATAAAAACTCTAAAAAGTAAAAAATATATATATCTGATTTGTAGTGTTTTTACATATTATGTATTAACTCTATAATTCGTGATTATTTGTAAAATATGAAAATAGAGGGAAATACAATCTAAGAAATTTTCAAAAATATAAGTATATAATACATATATGTATATATAAAATCTAATAATAAAAAAAATACCTAAATATCTCAGATAAATCTCACTAAATAAAAAAAAAGCCTAAAATGCATAAATATATTTTCATAATTAACTAAGCATAAGGAAGATTTTTTTTTCCATATTCTTTCATTTTTATTCCCTGAATCTGAAATAGATGGTACAGGGGATGCAGCATCACCCACATTAATAACTGAACAGAAATTTAAGATTACTGTATATAAAAACTTCAATATTTAATGTCAAACTACACAAACTAGAAACTTAAAGCACGGGCTAACTCTATAGTATGCAGTAATAACTGATATGTGCATAAAAGCTAAGGATCTAACAAGACAGCCTAAATTATTAGGCTATCAAATGCTCTGGACCGATGGACTCTCATCCCAAAAGACAAAAGACTATAAAACTATTGATTATCCTGAAGTCAGAAATTTGACAGTCATCATCCTCTGGATATAATATTACTACCTTAAAGGCCTCGTTTTTAATTATATATACAAGAAAGTGGTTCCATTGCACCTTCAGGTATAATAAGTTAGAAACAAAAATCTCCATTTAACTTTACCGTCTACCATATCTATTTATGCAACTTGTATTACTTCTGCTGCATCAAGTTTTAGTTTTGCAGAATCAAAATTTTGCTCCACCATCAATTTCTCGTCACAGTTTTTATCGGTGTCATCACTATCATCATTTTTGTTAGTGACATCATAACTGGCATCACCAGAGTTATTATCTTTGTCTTCATCAATGACATCAAGAGGCTTCCCCAATATCACCACATTGGATTTTTCTAAGTCATCAGATGCATTGAAACCCGATAATTGAGGCTCATCCTTGTGACGGGCTTCAACTTTGGGAATTGACAAAAATTTACTTTCCAGTATTGCAGAAAAATCAGGAACAGATCCATCGGCCACATTGGAAGTGGTAGACAGCTTGATGCTGGAAGCAGCGTTTGAGGATAAGAAGCTGCAAATGTCAGGTTTCGCCTGTAAATCGACCCACCTGTTACCAACCCAATCTCGTGAAATCCGGATATTCTTTCTCTCTAGTGTAAGGAACTTCCCTTCACCTAAGAGAAGATAGAAGATCACATTATCAACCATGACAGCTAATTATTAAACCCAAAACATAGTTCATTTAAATCAAGGACAGTAAAGTGATGAACCAGTAAACAGAGGCACAAGAAAAAGAAATTGTTACATTTTTACTAGTCTTACCAGGGCAATAAACCTGTAAGGTATCAACTCCACAAACATTGACTGCAATTATGACACCTTCCCACCATCCGTCGCTCCACCAAGCATCCACCGATGCTCCAATCTCAAAAGTATGGTCTGAAGTATCTTCAGGAGGACATGGCCGCACTGTTAAGCGGCCTGAATATCGAATACCCAGTTTGTCAGGAGCTGCCACTCTGGATGCAGGGACCCATTCCTACAGATATTGACATTACTGACAGTCTTACTCTAGCTTGATTACCAAGGAAAAGGCAAAATTATGTGCAAATTTATTAAATCAATCAGATGAATTAATGAGACAATTGGACCTCTAATGCCAAAAGTTATCACTATCCATATTCCTAAATTAACAGATAAGAAATCTAAGCCATACCTCCAGCTTCCCCTCTCCATCCACAGCCATTACATCATCATACTGGACCTTCAGCTGCTTCTGGGATGTATACAAGATTTTACACCTAAACCAGCATCCTCTAATGCCACTATCCTGACATAGAATCTCTATCTTTTCATTGGCCTTGAAAAAAAGAGGACTCTGGGAATTAGGACTAATAGCCTTAATACCCGTCGGTTTCCTAGATAGTCTAAATTTTAATCTTGGGTATGTTGGTTCACATTTTGTCATCTGATTCTTACAGGCAGTACTTTGCATACCAGAAGAGCCCTTTTCAAGCACTTGATACCCCTTAGAGCTTCTATTCCTCTTACTGTTGGGCCTTAAAGGATCTTCTTGAGAGAAGTCTTCATCATCCACTCTGTTCAATTTCTGACACTTGACCTTTCTCTTGGGACTATTTAAACAAGAGAGCACAGGTTGGTTACTATATCCCCGCAACTTAGTAAGAGAAAATGGTTTGAGCTTATTGTTTCTAAACTGCCTTGAGCACACATGGATCTCAGCTGAAGAGCCACGTGGCACAGCAGTCAAGCATTTCTCGTAATGTTTAGGACTCAAAACCATTGCAGGACCATTGACACACTCAGCACTAATCACTTGAACATGAGGCGTGATGAAAACTTCTCCTGGCTGCAGATTCAGCTGCGGAATCACACGCTTGACTTCCTCACCATGATGAAACCATCTTACTTTGACCTTTTTTTGTCCCTTCTTGTCCTCATACATATCTTCCAAGTAACCAAGATAGTGAATTTCTTCTTCAGCCATAATATATACAAAAGAATGAACCTAAATATTGGGAGAAATAAATATCTTAAAACCAGAAATTTTCCACAGAATAGAAAGTCAATGACACCAAGAATGTGATGGGACTCTAGGTGAGGAGTTTGCTGAGTGATCATAAGCCTCCTATTTGGAGGGTGTACTCTAGGAGGAATCGGGATGGTTAGTTGTTGGTTTGTAGCATGTGAGTGGGTTACTAGGCACGTGAGAAGTTTGTAGCATATAAGTGTTTTGTGTAGCATGTGAGTGGGTTACTAGGCACGTGAGAGGTTTGTAGCAGTTAAGTGTTTTGTGTACATAAGGGGTCTGTTTGTACTACCGATTCCTCCTAGAGTACACCCTCCAAATAGGAGGCTTATGATCACTTAGCAACATCTCCTCACCTAGAGTCCCATCAGAATGAGGACAGTGATTAAGGTGCAATAACAAATACAATTTTCTTACATGTATGGTTGTCCCATTCCTATGAAATCTCAAATAGTGCTTAAGCAGTTTAGCGCAAAACCAAGAGGTTCCTGACCATTCAATATCTGAACTTTGAAATTTCAATTTCCTTGAAACCTGCAGTGCAGAGAAGAAAAGGTGAGTGTGGGAGCAGAAATTAGTCATGGTAAAACACAATGGTAAAGAAAGAAGATTGAGTTGAAATTGTTTAGACTTCTATACCATTTTGTCAGGTAAATATTTTTTGTTAGCACTGAATCCAGATGTTAATACTTCGAGAGGGTCTACAGCTTGTGCTGAATCATTCAACTGTACATCTGTCGAAGAGATAATAGGGTTGCTCAGAATAAATATACAGGAAATGATGTTGTTCAAAGAGCATTCATAGAAATTATTCAGCCCATGATTCTTGGAATAACAATAAGTGGCAAACAATGTTAGAAAGACCAAATGGCAAACAGGAAAATAATTGAGAAAGATGTCTTAATCTATTAGGACCTAAAGACTTTTATGTGGACTAAAGGACCACATAACAACATTTAGATGTGGGGATCCATTTGCAAGGCTGACAATTTAGTTGTATTGCGGTTTTTGAAATGAGTAAGCTTTGATCCTCAAGGTTAATATAATCTTTTAGGTCCTTTATAATACCAAATTTGAAGTGCTGGTCTTTTCTGGTAGAATGACCAACACAATATGACACATCATAGCAATACTCAAAAAAGTTAACTCAGTGATATATATATATATATATATATAGCAGAAAAAAACTTAATCCACAAACTTCATCAGTATATGGCCCTTATAATAGTTTTCTAACCAAGTACTAAATGCAATGGGATGAGGCTATGCCAGCATTAAGTCTCAAGTTCATCACATGTTTACTTGACAACATCATTAATGATTGTTAGTCTTTTACTATATTAACATAGTTCTTACAACTTATTCATGAAACATATACGATGTCAACTATATAAATCAATCATAATTATATTGCCTAGGGATTAAAGGATCCCTTATTTGATCTTTCGTTGCCTTGTCAAACAAATTCAGGTTCTCATCCAAATGGAAAAAGAAAAGAAAGATAATTGATAGAATATTGCCAATCGAATAGCAAATACACAATCCTAGCATTATTTCCTCTAAAATAAATAAGGCAAATATTAACAGACTAACAATAAAATTCATTTAAAAAAAAAAAGGAAACAGATATTCAATGGATTAAAACCCATTCATGCCAAAAAGGGAAACTTTGCATAGTAATTTTACATAGTCATTTAACTGACTGGATAGCAACCCATTTTAAAAGGAGTAACTAAATGAAAGACAAATTATATACTATATCTGACTCAGGACAAAGAAAACCAAGTTTTCTAAAATAAAGATGACCAACAATGCTCCAATTTCTAAATTTTTAATCTTTTGAAGCATTGAGGTCTCAAGAAATCTCAATGAGAGAATTGTTGATGACTTTACTTCGTCGCCAGAAATCCTTGGCTCATTCCATCTTTCTTCTTTGCCAAATAGAAGAACTTGGTGATCAAGAATCTATACTTGTTCTTTCATTCTTTAATGTAATCAAAATGCATATCTTTTTTAATGTCTTTTTGGAAAAATGAAGGCTCCTTCGAAGGATAAGGCTCTTGTTTGGAATGCAGTGCTAAGTAGAATTAATACCACTTATCAACTTCAGACATTAAGGCCCATTTCAACTTTATCACTAGATGTTTCTATGATGTGTTTTAGAAGTTTAGACACAAACAATCATCTTTCTGCACATTATGGAATGGCTTGCAAGATCTGGAAGGGACTGTTTGGTATTTTAATGAGTCGGGTTTGTTCAGCTGCCCTACATCTACCAATGTTACTGGTTTTTGGAGGAAAAAGGAGCAGAAGTTACTTTGAATGTGCACTGTTTTTGCTGGATTGTAGTGTCTTTGGCTAGAACAGAATTCAAGGATTTGTAATCAAGAGTTTCCACTCATCATATATTTGGGAGAGAATTGTTTTTGATGTCGTCTCGATGAGTTTTAGCAAATGGTTTTGTTTAGAGGGTATCCCTTGCAGATTTACACTAGGACAGAAAGCTCTTTTAAGCTAAAGTGTGTTTTAGTCTGTTTTTTTTTTTGGCTTGGTTTTGGGAGCATTACTTCTCCTCATTTTTGTATTGTTTCTATTCTCATTGAAAATTTCTTTTTCTATTGAAAAAAGAAGGCTGACAGCATGTTTAGCCATGATAAAATTTATTTTGAAGAAAGGAGCAATAAGACAACAATTTTATGACATAACTAAATTATAGCATCTCTAATCTATACCACACAGTTTAGATTACACTGAATTACTAAGAAGCATCTTTTTTTTTTATCGAAAAAGGAATATTATTAAGAAAGAGAAAGGGATACAAAAAAGAGAAAAAGAGAAAACAAAAGGAAAAAGGAGGACAAGATATTCACCAAGAAAAACAAAACAGAAAACAAAACCAAACCGAAAAGCCCAAAAACAAAGTACAACAAAGCCGTCCAATCTCTATAAACATTTACAAAGGACACCCCCTTAAAGAACCCATTAGCTGAAACCCGAAGAGAAGCAACGAAGTGGACTCTATCCCACAACAGATGAGGAGGTAGAATGCTTGTTTAAAAACTAGCATTTCTCTCCATCCAAAAACACCACAGTGACAAACACAGCTGCCTTCCACAAAATCTTATTATCCTTTCTCACTCAAAAACCCAAAAAGTTAATGTCAAAGAAGGCACTAAGATCTGCGGGGCAAACCCAACTCTCCTCAACGAGACCAAAAAGTCTGTTCCAAATATCCCAAGCCAGCTCACAATGTAGGAACAAATGACTTTTAGTCTCAGATTTCTTAAAACACATTACACAAACATCAGAAGATAAAGTGTTAGAAGATTGCCTAATCTGATGCAGATCATTTGTATTAATTCTATTAAGCAAAGCAGTCCAAACAAAAGCCTTCACCATTGAAGGCACCTTCACTTTTCAAATCGACCTTTTAAAGGGGGACTCCACTAAGAGGCAACTTATGTGCTATGACATATATTGCATGCTACATTGAATTATTAGAATGTAGCATATACTATGTTAAATACATAATATATATTTAAGATAATTCAGAAAGACAACAATATACTAATGAAACTTCTGATATGTATGAAATGTGAAACAATATTTAAAACATAAAGGATCATGCCAACTTAATTAGTTTTGCAAAGTCTACCTGAACTAAGCATAAAAACAATACCAAACACTTAAACCATAAATATGTCAGTAATCTTCAGCTCTACACATTCACAGACCAATAATTAGGATAAAAGATAAGGTGGCATGTGAATTAAATAGCCCATATGAGTCTTGGACAGTCATCTACCACAAGCTGCAACCTCCGCTGATGACCCAAAATTAGAGCTGAAAGCAAACAAGCCTAGGTGCACAAAAGGAAAAGAGAGAAAAGGAGAATAATGGAGAGAGAGAGAGAGAGAGAGAGAGAGGGGAAGGAATACAGGACTGGATGCCACCAGCAATTTCAAGGCTTACAAAAATGTCCTCCATGGAGGCAAGAAGTGCTAATATTTATATTTGGAAGGAATCAAAGGCTGCATTAGTACGTTTTGCCCCGGTCGTTATTAGATAATAAATGTCAATACCGTTTTGGAATATAGTATTTATAGCTGGCTTACATGGACAATGCAAAAATGCCTGAAGCACTCAAATCTCACTATAGCTATAGCCTATCTAAACAAAAGTTAATAAGCTACAGGTGTATTATTGCATTTATAATGGTTTGCCATGGCTCATTTTTAATAACTATGCTCCTAAAACAGAAAAAGATAAAGAACATTATGATTTTATATTAGGCATTTTAAAAAAAAGGATACAAGGCGATAACCATCATTGACGTTTACACTCATATTCAGTCATTAACTAAGAATATAACAGCCAACGATGCTAACAAGGTGATTAACAACCTACTACATTAGCATCAACATTTTTAAATTAACCAATTTACTTAAATTATCTCAAAGTTCTAACTCTTTACCTTATCATTTAGTTTCATCAATAATTAAATATACATATCTACATATGCAAACCCAGTAACCCACACATCTGATAAATGCTGTAAAACTGAGCTAAAGAATCATGAATTGTCATGGAAAAAGTTCATCTAGAGGCAAGAATAGCATAAGCTGTATAATAATACAGGACAGATTTGATCTAATTTCTGAAAGGGTTGTTCCTGTGAAGCCGATTAGGTATTTCAACATAGAAGACGTTAACTGCCGACAAAATGCTAACATTTGAAATTCCACAAGCCATAACTAAACTACGTATTCATCATTCGAAATTTGTAATAAAGCATGCAAAACTTGAAATATGTCAGAATGCATACTCGAATTATTCATATGTTGTTGACCATTCCTCGAGACCAAACATGTCAGCCAGTCTACCACCTCTCTTCTGGCCCGCCATTTACACGCAGAAACGGTATCTTGGGACCCATATTCCTGCAAAAATTCGTCTGACACAACATACATCATATGCCTTATACTCCTCTCAGTCCCCACAACAGCAAGCACCGAACGTCCTGACGCATCCTTCAAGTAGAAGTGAGTCACACGATTCCCCCGTTCCTGGCATATAATTTGCTCCTTCCACTCCACGAAAACAGGAGTAGCCTCGGACATTCTGAGAAGACACCCCTTAAATCTTTATCAAATCCACAGAAAATCCCCAATTTGAGCGATGATCGTTGTTTTGGGTACCAAACCAGAAAAACCCTAAAGTTAACACCCCATTCCCTGAAGTACGAGCCAGTCAAGATGAACAGAAATATTGACAATCTAGACTCCAAATAGTCTAATAGAGTTAGAAGACAGTATAGCTGCCAACAACGGAGGATCAGCCCCCAAATGACAAGAAAAAAGGAATAAGCTCCAAAGGCCAAAGCTCAAGTCAAACAATGAACTATTCGCAGCTTTGCTAGAACCCTTCAGAGGCAGAAACGGAAGGCATTTATCCGGCTACAAAACCAAAAACGGCATAAAGGCCACATCCTTAAAAGAACATGAAGAAAAGAAGAAGGCATCAATGGTTGAGACAACCCAGGTAGAAGAGAACAGAAATCATACTTTCTGAGCCAAGAGTCGAGCAAATAACGACGGCTGAGGGTTCTCCTGGGTCCGCATTCAAGACCTTGGCGCCAAAGGGAGGAAATGACGGAGGGAGAGCTAGAGAGAGAAAGAGAGAGAGAAAGAGAGAGAGGGGAAGGGAAAGAGACGCAGAGCGGAGAGGAGTGAGGGTTGCAGAGAGAGCTTGGGGTTGGGACTTGGGACACCTGGTGGAGCGGTGAGAACTGGAGGAGGAGTGGGAGAAAAAGTAGAGGGGCAAAAAGGGAATTTGGGGAAAATGCATGAGAGGATATTCAGGTACTTCACGCTCCCTTGACAAGCGTGTATCATTTTGAAACGTGGCGCGACATTGGCGGTTGGATTATCCGATTTGACCATTTTTTTATTCCTCCTCACGGGGTTTGGTGCAATATTTAGCCATGGGCTATTGGACTTTTTATTAAAAATAATTAATAAATAAATTTAAATTTCATTCCATTTCAGGTTTGACTATAAAATTAATATTTGAATTTTGAGGATTACGTTACAATCTTTATTGTTACATTCTCTATAAAATAAAATATGTACAAACAAAATTTTAAAAAAATTAATCTTATAATGGATAAGTTGTAAAAAAATATTCTATATAATTGGAATCAAAATCCCATGGTATTTTGATGTATTCTTCAAATTTTAAAATTTAATTAAAAAAATTAATTTAAATTATCTAATTTGAAATGAACGGGCTAAACAAATAATATAACTCTTATATGTTTACGCCAAACATAAAAGGGGATCCAGATTGATTTAGTTATCATGTTTTGATTAATAATAAAAATTCATATATTTGCCATATTATGTTTGAATTTTAAAGAAGTTAATAACATAGAGATAATAAATTGTATTTAAGTTTTTTTTAAATTTTAGAACGGGAATAATTTTTTAAAGCTTAAAATATTATAAATACAAATAAGTCTTGAATTTTTAATTAAAATTATTATTAAAAATACTTAATTTTAATGTTATAATAATACTTTACTTGTACTTAAGGTTAAAGTTCACAAGCTTTTGATTGGTACTACCAAATTTCTTTTTAATTTTAACAATTAATTCATAGTTGCTTTTTTTAATATAATATTTTGAGGTGTAGGATATGGTAGTTTATTATATTTGAAAGGTAATACATTTAAGTCTTAGCTTAAAAGATATTTCCTTAACAAGTAAATAATTAAAATTCATTCAAAATAAATGTTATTAAAATTATATTTTTACATCTTAATAATCATTTTCCTTAGAAAGAAATTGGTCTACGTAAGAACTTTTGTAGTTTTCGATAGACGACAAAATAAAAAAAGCCTCTTGGACAAGGAAAATTGGCAATAAAGTTAACCTATAAGATTATTAATTGTTGTATTTCTAAAAACCATGAAATAATCGAAATTGATTTTATGTTGACATTGTGTAGATTTGTTGTTTAGGACTTTAGGGTTTTACATTTTTGTTTTTAGCCATTTTGAAAAGGGAAAACATAAAGTTGATGTACTGAAATAGGAAGTTTTATTGTACTGAGTGTCTGACATCAAGTCAATTCAATATTCATTTATAATAATTTTAATATAATAGTTTTTTAACTATTATTAACAGCCAGTGGTGTGAGACAGAAGAAAACTTTCGATAAGTGAGGATGAAGTTTGATTTCCATTTTTATTTATTTCTGATGAAGGAATTATATGAGATAGAATTGGTTTTTAATTTTTCAAAGTAATAGAAAGCTAATTTATTTTAAATTTATTGAGTACAAATGCTACAATCTTTCTGAAAATAATATTTCTATTAATTGAATTATTGCCTTTCTTAAATTTTATTTTGGTTTAATGTCCGAAAAAGTTTTGGATATTTTTGTTATGGCTAAATTTGATTGCAATTAAGTTTCGGTTTTAATTAATAAAATTTGGAAATCAAACTTTAATGCATAAAAGTAATGCTGTTAAACGAGATGTGTCCGCCCGTCAAGGGCTTACAAGGGCCGGCCCTCGGGCCACTCTATTTTTTAATTAAAATAATATAATTTTATATTTTTTGATAAAAAATTCAATAATATTTTATTAAAATAATATTTATATATGTAAAATATTATTTATTTAACATTTTTAAATAATCAATAATTTTAATTTTTATATTTTCTTTTAAAATTAACTATATTATATTTAAATTTGAAAATTTTCTATTTATTTTTAAAAAATTACTAAAGTTTTTATATCTAAATTTACTATATTTATTTAATATAAGGTTATAAAATATAGAAATATGATAAAGTGAGATTACTTATACAAAATAATGTATTTTTCTAAAAAAATTAAAAAAAAAAGAGCTAGCCCACATGCTTAAACGAGTTAGACTGTTTAAATCTATTTTTAAATGAGTCTAAATTGTTCAATACATAATCATTCATTTAAGGGCAATCCCAATCTAACTCACAAGCCATCTTTTGTTCAAAATTGAATAGGGCAAAATTGTTCAAAATGTAGTCAATATATTCTTAATATCAGAATTGCGCTTTTTTTTTAATTTTAAAAGTTGATTACAATTTATAATCTTATTTTTGTTTAATGTAACATAATTTCTTATTAATTTTTTTTCTCCATAATCCCAATATTATTTATTTATGTAAGTTGAAAGGGTTTAAATTAATTAATTAATTATATATATATATATATATATGACTATCATCCCAATTGGTAAATAATAACTATTTTATTATTTTTTTAATTTTTTGCAGTAAATAAAAATTTAAGATAATAAATTGAATTTTTTTTCACTGATTTGATTTTTTAACCTATTTAAACAATTAATACTAAGATTTAAAAAATATTAAATGATTGTGTTGCACAAAACTAAAAGTTCAAAATATATATATATATATATATATATTAAGAGTAAAAGAAATAAAATTATATAATCATTTATATTAAAAGAGTTGTTTGTATTTTGATTTAAAATGTTGTGAAAATTATGTTATAAAACTTGTGTATTTCAAAAAAGTAAAATTATTATCACATTGACTAAAATAAGAAGGAGATGATGCTTCATAAGAGTACATGCATAAAAAATTAAGGAAAGATATGAGTTTGTGCGCTCACAATCTTCATGCGGATGCAGTACAAATTAGCAATTTGTCCCTTCCCCGTCCATTCACACTATATGATCAATTATACTATTTTGGTCTATAAAAGGATGTTTTCTTCAGATTCAGGAGAGATGTTTTTCCAGACTTGAGGCTACACAGTTTTAGTCTCCTCCACTTTTTTGTGCTTTATGATTTTTCTAAATCATACAGAGATTACACTAGGTTACTATTCTATTTCTTTTTACTGTTCTAGTCTTGAAGAAATTCAAAAGAGCTTATTTTATTCTGAGATGAAGTTTCACAACTGCGAAATCATTTCTCTAAGAACATTGTCTTACATAACACTGTTTAGACTGCATTGATTATCAAATATTTACAACATAAAAAAAGTTCATAAAACTTTATTCTTGTTTTTGTGTTGGCAGAGGTAAGAATTTTGCATGACTTAAAAAAATACTTCTATTAGGAGTGGGTCGTTTTTATTATAATGATAAATGGGAAAAATTTATGGTCCTCCGGTTGTCTTTTACACTCCATAGTATCTACTGTCAGTTTATTGTCAGCCAAATGAACAGTTAATTCACATCACATTATGATATAGCAAATACTGTTAAATGGACGTTAGAGGCTGATCAAAACCGCTTAGCTGCTTTTCACTTTTAGCAACGGTTTTTACCGTTGCTAAAAGTTTGGCAGCAGTTCTTTTGTTGCCAAAACTTTCAGCAATGGTAACAACCGTTGCTGAAAGTGAAAAGCAGCATACTGATCAGCAGCAAATCCCCACGCAGAGAGGAATTTGACATATATTTCAAAACAGTTGAGCTTAAGACTCTGGGACACTAGTAGAATTTGACATTTATCATCACACATTTCAACACTTGCTTCTAATCATTTTCTTTGAATTTCTCCCACTTATGCAATTATTAATTAATTTTATTGTTGTATTACTAGCATACATATAACGTTATGTGTGTGTGTATATATATATTTATAATCAAAGGGAAGCACTACATCAAACCAAAGCTATGATATGTATGTAATATTTAATTGCAATGAGTGGTGCATATTACGTCGCATCAAGTATGTAATGATTACATTACATTAAGTAGGTGTAACACTTTCGATTATAGCATCAATGACCATTGATAACTATTCAGGAGAAGTGATAACGGCTTTCAGTTACAAAACTAAAATATTCATGATGATTGAACACTATATATATATAACTCTTGGAAGTTCTCTCTGTGCTCTATAATCGGAATATATATACATCATCTAAAATAAAGAGTCAAGTGAGAGAGGCTTTGTTCTGCCGTGAAATGAGAACAATGGCTGGAGGTAAATCAATTTTTTAGATCATGTTTCAAATGCTTAAAAACATGTTAGGTGAATTCATTTTTCTTACATTTGGTATCAAAGCGGTTTTTACCTCTGCCTTGTGATTGTGACTTGTTTCATGTTAAAGAAAAAATATATGTCATGCTCAGACTGAGTTTTTCAAATCTTCAGTCTATTAATTTTAGATTTTTCTTTACCTTTTGTTGTCAAATATCACTTTGAAACGTGTTTTTTGCAATTTGATGATTAAATTAACCCATTCCAATGTTGATGACGACATTCATGTATTTGGTTTTGAAAATTTTTCAAAACATATTAATTTCCAATATTTGGTTTTGTGGCCAATTATGTTCATTTTTGCATATTTTGTGTGATTGCAAAAAATTATAGCACTTGTGTGCTAAAAATTTATTAATTGCATTTTATTTTTAGGTAAAATTTTATGCATACTATTTTAGTTTAAATAATTTTTAGTGCATAAATAATTTGGTTTGGGCTTCAAATTATTGGAAAATTGGAAAATGACACATTTGGATATTTAGTGTCGTAAATTTTATGTATGTGCCCAATATTATGGATTTGTATGTTTAATTTAGGTTTATGCATACAATATTATTTTGGTTTAATTTTGCACATATGTAATTAGTTGGCCATTTTATTTTATTTTTTTCTCAAATTGAGTTTATGCATTAAAATTTTTGTGTAATTAATTTTAATGCTTATTATGCATGAATATTATTGTATATTTCTTATGGATTAGAATGCTTTATGTATAGAATTATTTTGTGGATAATATTTATGATTAATTATGCAATTCATGTTTATTGGTAACATATTATTATGGTTCAATTATACTATTTAGTTTATTTTTATGAGAATTTATCGTTACAAATTTTAACGTATGTCCTTTAGTTAAGATATTGTTAGAATTTGTGATATTTAGGTTTTATCATAAAAACTTTATTTCGTACAAAAAAAAAACCTTATATTGTTGGAATTTGTGATATTTAGGTTTTATCATAAAAACTTGATTTTGTATATAAAAAACCTTAAAAGTTTAGTGTCTAAATTTTTAAGGCACATTAAAACATATAAAAAATGTTCACGAAATAATTTTAGGCTATTATTTAGATAAATTATTAGGACATCAATAACACATAAACAGTTATGTGGTTGATATGAGAAAGCATAAACTGATAAAGTTCCACATAAACTAATTTTGATAATTTCACAGTGCCACTAGCTAGTTTCCTTGGGAACGCTACTCTGTCTAAAGAGTTGGTTTCTAATGAGGCTTCGCCTAACCAATTTTTCTAGAAGTATTCTTGGTAAGCACCTATCACAACACCGCATAATTTTTCTTAGGCATTAAGAAGAGCCAGGAATAATTTAGATAATTGTCTAATGATCAATATAATTTTAGTTAATTAGAGAGTACCCACAACATCTTTAATTAATTAAAATTATATATTAAGATTAAGATTGTCACAACCCATTTTTCAGGCACGTGACTAGCACAGAAACGACGCTTCCTCGTTATTGTAAGCCGGACCTATCTCTGAAATATCCTACTATTCTCATCGTATTTATGTAACTTTTAAAACAAATTAAGTAAGTAATTACCAATTTAAATCTAAGAAATTTAAACAAAACCAAATAAACAGAATTTAAATTAATCAACCGTTACCCAGAAACCATTCTAAGTGTCCTACGCAACTATAAAGCAACATATTAATGTTAAAACAATAAGATAGGGCCTACTCGGCAACGGGAAGATCCACACTGAGTACCGTTACTCTTTAAGTGAGTGCTCCTTGATGATGGTTGGATCTGTAAAAAAAAAAAAAAAGATCAAGGAGAGTGTGAGTTATGAAAACTTAGTGAATAAATCGACCCTGTCTTAATAGAACCCCAATACACTATCAATTATTTAGATATGCTCGAAGGCCATGTAATCAACCAAAAATCATAGAAAATACATATCGAAATATAGCAAATGCATTCAATTCAAACCAATGGAACTAGTATTCGTCAATGGTAGCATTTCCCTGGGAGTGTACACAGGTAGACTCACCAATTTTATTCCTGCCATGACGCACAACCTTAACCTCTCAGTCAAGGGGCCTCATGAGTCTGTTACCCGACTCGAACTATACCTCCTACTAAGGAAATTATTGTCTCCACACTCACCAGCTAAGGTGTCCCTCTAACCTGAGCTTCCTACCTTGCCGTGAAAGGGGGTATCTTCCTGCTCAATCACAAATAATGTCTCAAGTACATATCAACATCAATCAATAATAGTATAATTCATTGAATCACCATATTGTTCACATAGAATGCATCGTTAAAATCAAATGATCAAATCAACCACTAAATTTCATAAATGCACATACAATATAACCCGGTTCCATAATTGTAAACACACCCTATGATTTTGGTTTAGGGTTTCATTATCACAAACACACCCTAAAGAAATCAAAATCATGAAATTAGAAAACTTCTCGTACCCTCAATCATTGTTTTAGTCATATATCCCAAACGATAAGTGAATTTTCAAACAAAATTGGTCTCATATGAAACTAGACTCAAAGATCTTTCAATGATATATAACTCGTTAAAAATAGAGTTCGATTGAGGGAGTCATGACCGATTTAATTTTCATAAAAATAAAAGTGTGATAAATCAAATTTTCTAGTCCTTACCTTTGTTTCTTGAAATTTTCTGCCATCGGAAAAGATCATCGAAGATGTATTCTGTGAGACTTATGTTAGGAGGTGTGGGTGAGTGAAGAATGTAGAGGTCTTAGGGTCTATTTATAAATGCGGGTCTAGACTTAGTTAGTTCACGTAAGATTAGGATATCTTAGATTCTTTGCAAAATGAAGCCACTAATAGTTCTTTGCATGTTCACGCTAGTATTAAGAGGTGTAATATTAATGAGAACCCCTCTATGTTGTGACATAGGTGGTTAGGTCATATCTCCATAGATAGAATTAAGGGATTAGTAAATGATAGAGTACTTAGTACTCTAGATTATACAGATCTCGAGACTTGTGTAGACTGCATTAAGGGTAAGCAGACAAACAAGTCTATGAAGAATGTCAATAGGAGTTTGACTATATTAGAAATCATACATATTGACATATGCTGTCCAAATACAGATATGATTGGTCAGAAATATTTCATCACTTTGTTGACGATTACTCACGATATATATGTATATATATTTGTTTCACAACAAGCATGAAGCATTGGATGCCTTCAAAGTCTTTAAGGTTGAAGTGGAAAACCAAGGCAGGATGCAAATACAGATAGTGATAGAGGCTGTGAATATTATGATAGATACACCGAAAGCGGACAGGCACCTAATCCTTTTGCTAGGTTTCTTCAAGAACGTGAGATTGTTGCCCAACACACTGTGTCTGGTTCTCCATACTAGAATGGTGTAGCAGAAAGAATAAATTGAACTTTAATGGACATGGTGCTGAATATGCTTAACAACTTCAATCTTCCTAAATTTTTATGGACTAAGGCACTAAAGACTACTGCGTATATATTACATCGTGTTCCAAATAAGGTTGTCCTAAAGACACCTTTTAAGTTGTGGAAAGGTTGGAAACCGAGTTTGCGACATATGCATATTTAAGGTTGTCTGTTTGAGGTAAGGATATATAATCCATATGAGAAGAAGATGGACCTATAGACAATTTATGGCTGCTTTATTGGCTATGCTGAAACATTTAAGGGTTACAGATTTTACTGTCCATCTCATTCGACTAGGATTGTGGAATTGAGAAATGCCAAGTTTCTTCAAAATAACATGATCAGTGGGAGGGATCGATTCAAGGATTTAAATAAAGTTGTCCCAAAGACACCTTTTAAGTAGTGGAAAGGTTGGAAACCGAGTTTGCGACATATGCATATTTAAGGTTATCTGTTTGAGGTAAGGATATATAATCCATATGAGAAGAAGATGGACCTATAGACAATTTATGGCTTCTTTATTGGCTATGCTGAAACATTTAAGGGTTACAGATTTTACTGTCCATCTCATTCGACTAGTGAGAAACGCCAATTTTCTTGAAAATAACATGATCAGTGGGAGGGATCGGTTCAAGGATTTAATTCTTGTTCATGATCATAGAAAAACTCAACCTTCTCATCCATTTGATAGACTGGTGATGGTTCATAGCACTCCTTAAGTTCTAATTAGTGCTAAACAGACAATCGTTAAAGTTCCATAAGTTGCTGAAACCTTCCAATGGATCAACAAGTTCAGGAACTACCTCAAAATCTTGAACAAACAATTGAACAACAAGCTCCTCAAGAAGAAAGTGATCCAACATTAAGATGATCTACACGTGAAAGGAGTTCAAAAATTCCTAGTGATTACATAGTGTATTCACAAGAAACTGATATTGGGGCCGACAATGATCCAAAATGCTTTCATAAGCCATGAGTTGTAAAGAGTCTAATATGTGGCATAATGCTATGAAGGATGAAATGGATTCCATGAAAAGCAACAAAGTTTAGGACCTTGTAGAGTTGCCTAATGAGGCAAAGGCCATTGGCTATAAATGGGTCTTTAAGACCAAAAGAGACTTATTAGGCAACATCGAGAGGTATAAAGCAGGACTCGTTGCTAAGGGATCCACTCAAAAAGAAAATACACAAAGACATTTTCTCCTGTATCTAAGAAATATTCTCTTCGTATGTTTTTAGCATTAGTTGCACACTTCGACCTTGAGTTGCAACAAATGGATGTGACAACGATATTTCTTAATGGTGATCTAGAAGATGAGGTATACATGAAACAATCTGAAGGTTTCTCTTCTAGGGATGGTGAGCATTTGATTTGCAATTTTAAGAAATCCATATATGGTTTAAAACACCTTCTTTCAATGGTATTACAAATTCCATAAAGTAATCTCTTTATTTTGAAAACCCCATGGATCAATGTATATACCAAAAGGTTAGTGGGAATAAAATTTGTTTCCTTGTTTTATATGTAGATGATATTTTACTTGCAACCAATGATAAGGGGATGCTGCATGAAGTGAAACAATTCTTCTATAAAAACTTTGATATGAAATATATGGGTGAGACATCTTATGTCATTGCCATTAAGATCCATAGAGATAGATCTCGATGTATTTAATGTTATCACAGGAAACTTATATAAAAAAAAGTTTTGGAGAGATTTCGGATGAAAGATTGTGCACCGAGTGTTGCTCTTATTGTAAAGGGTGATAAGTTCAATTTAAACCAATGCCCGAAGAATGATTTAGAAAGGGAATCCATGAAGAATATTCCACATACTTCTGTAGTTAGAAGTCTTATGTATGATCAAGTTTGTACAAAACCTAACATTGCATTTGCAGTTGGAATGTTAGGGCGGTATTAAAGTAACCCAGGTATGGACCATTAGAGACTTATGAAGAAAGTCATGAGGTATCTACAAGGAACTAAATGTTACATGTTTATGTGTAGACAAACGAACAATTTGGATGTGATTGGCTATTCTGACACAGACTTTGCCATTGATTCTCATAAATCAACATCTGGGTACATATTCATTATGGCTAGCGGAGTTGTTTCATGGAGAAGTGTCAAGTAGACTTTGACTGCTACTTCTACTATGGAAGTCGAGTTCATATCTTGTTTTGAGGCTACTTCACAAGGTGTATGGCTTAAAAGTTTCATTCTAAGCTTAGAGTTATGGATTTTATTTCTAGGCCATTAAAGATTTTATGTGATAACTCAACTATAGTGTTCTTGGCTAAGAATAACAAGAATGGGAGTCGAAGTAAGCATATCAACATTAAGTACTTAGCCATTAGAGAACATCTTAAGAAAAGGAAAATGATCTCATTGAGCATATTAGCATTGAGTTGATGATTGCCGATCCTTTGACCAAAGGCATGCCACCAATGAAATTCAAGGATCATGTAGACATAATGAGAATTGTTTTTCCTCTCTGTAATTATGTATATACATTTTTATGTGCATTAAGATGTTTTCTCATTTTGTGTCCACATTAATTTATTTGAGAAAACATACTTCATTTTGGACCTAGAATAAACATGAAGTTTATTCATTAAGTTTCGTTATCACATTTAGAACATAGGAAGCAAAATGCATTGTGATACATAGTTGATAATACTTGCATTTAGAGGAGCTATCACTACGATTCGTATATTTTGTTACTTAAAATTTGTTAGTTAACCTTTGCACCAAGTGGGAGAATATAATATTTAATTGCAATAAGTGTTGCGTTACAATTACATCGCATTAAGTATGTAACAGTTATGTTACATTAAGTGCGTAACAATTACGTTATATTAAGTAGGTGTAACGGTTTTGATTATAGCATCAATGGCCATTGATTACCATTTAACAAGGGAAGTGATAACAACTTTCAGTTACAAAACTGAAATAAGTGTTTATAATAGTTGAATACTATATATAAGTCTTGAAGGTCCTCTTTCTGCTCTATAATTGAAATACACATACATCATCTAAAGTAGAGAGCTAAGTGAGAGAAACTTTGCTCACCATGAAACGAGTACAATGGCTGGAGGTAAGTCGATTTTTTAGATCATATTTCAAATGCTTAGAAACATACATAGGTGAATTCATTTTTCTTACAATGTATGTATAATAATTTTAATGAATGGTAACCTTTTATATTAATCTTTTAATATGAAAGGGACACAAGAGGCAATTTTTATAATAGGGAAATTTATATAAAAAATGGCAAGTAAATTTATGTTATTTTAATGAATAATAAATATTTTCAAAATTGAATTTTAGACAATTTCAGTGTCCTTTAAAAAAAAAGCTTATGTGTAAACTGAAATTTATATTATCTAAAAATTATAACAGTCTTAAAAGTAGTAAAAAAATCTAAATGTTTATTAATTTATTAAAAATAAATTTTATTTTATTAATAAGAATAAAAAGACAATTGATCTCTCCTTACCATAATTTTGATCAATTTACTTAAAATACAATTATGGAGTAGAACAATTGAAATATTTTTTTCTGTTTTTTTTTTGTTAATATTGTCTTTTGAAATTTAATCTGTTACATATATGTTTATTTTTCCTTCACTGGAAGATCTTTTTAGCTGCGCCACTACTATTTCTTCAAACCAGAAATTTTTTTCCCTCAATTCAAAGATAAGGAAAACCTAAAGTCTATACTAACTAAAATGAAAAAAAATAAAGTAGAGAAAATCATGAAATAAAATATATCAATTAATTATTTTTTCTTTACTTGGACTTCCATTTCTGTTAAGTGATGTATTATCTGTTAAATGGTAATTTGGAATAATGGGTCAAATGGAAAATTTTACGTGGAAGTAGTATTTATTTTTTAATGTTACTAGAGGGCTAGAATCTTGTTTTGAAAAATGACATCTTTGAAAAAATTAAACTAAAAGAACGATGTCAACAACGTTATTAAGGACCAGATTGATTCATCGCTATCAAGTCGAGTTAATCTAATTAACATATATTAAGAATGACTATAGTACTCTTAAGGGATTAATTATAAATATTTTAGGTAAAGATTGATTCCATGTGGCTGAAAACTCATTGCTCAAAAATATCTGTCACCTACTCTAGTATTGATTGAGTCATAATTTAAAAATTGTACTTAATTCATTTTTTATTATTAGTTTAGAACCATCAATATCCAAAAATCTACTCTTCAACTAATTTAGTTGGAATTGAGTTAAACTAATAAAGGTGTAAAGCTTTATTAACGCTAATTGTTCTATTCACAATATTCAAATTTGATACCTTACTTAATAAAAATAAATATTAGATCACTTGATACATAAATTTATTTTTTAGATTAAATGTCTTAATTTAGCTCATAAAAAATCCAATCTCAATTAATTGGTTTCTAAAGAGTTATATTTTTCTCAATTTGTTTATTTTTGTTGTTTAATAAAAAAAATACCAATGAAATTAAATTTAGCTGAAGGAGCTAGTCTACCACACAATGTGGTAAATCATTATCTAAATTCTTTGAAAAAAGTGTTTACATTTAGTGTTTAACTGTGTCTCAAGCAAGATTAATTGTCTTCACAAAAGGATACAAGTGGAGTACCTATATATATATACATATATATACCAATGTCAAATTTTAAATTTTTTATTTTCAAAAGTCACTTTAATAAATAGTAGAATGAAATTAAGATAAATATAATCTTTTAGGATCTAAATTATAAAACACTTGATTTTTTAAAGATTAAATTAAGGTAACTAAAATGTTTCAAGGGCCAAATCAATAATTTACTCCATTTTTAATATACTTATTTTTTCAGCAAATATATATATAAATGTATAAAACATGGCGAGGTGGGGATGAAAAGGTGGTAGGTTCCACTCAGTGAAGTTCATTCACCTACCGTTCACGAGACTATAAAAAGATAAGGTTTGAATATCTGTATATGTAAGATAAGGATATTATGTAATGGTGTAGTTATTGTCAACGCCTTTATTCCATTCACAAAATGGTTTACCAAACCCCTTTCTACACACCGCACGACGGGTATTCATCAAGCTCTGCACTCAAACAGTTTGGATGTGTTTGGGAGTTAAGTGTATAAATATGAATTAGATAAATTAGGTTGAATTAAATGTTATTAAAAAAAATTTAAGTTTGTATAAAGGTGATTTATGTTTGAGAGACATTTGGGTAAATATGATTCAGAGCAGACAAACGTGGTTTGATGTAAAATATGATATTTGGATATTTGTGTATAAACGTGATTTGAGATGTGTAACTACCAGAAAGGGTATATATTTTATATTTTATTTTCTGATATAACATTATTATTTATTATCATTTATTTAAAGTTAATTTAGTGAATTATATCAATGTTTTAATAAAGTGTATTATTTGTTTTGTTTATTTTTCTAATATTACTTTACTAATTACTTATTTGAATATTTTAAAAGTTTGAACAATGTGAATGAAGTGTAATTATAATTAAAGTGTTAATAATTATTTAAAAAAAAGAAAATATGAGATATTAATGATGACCAATATGTAAATCATACAAAAAAGAACTTAATTATATAAAAGAAATTTAGAGAATCATTGTCTTAATAAAAGGAATTGTGTTCTTAATTGTATAATGATAATTAAATTAATTATTTAATTAGTTAACCAAAATAATTAGGATTTTTAATTGTGTAAATTAATTTTTTTAAAGTAATTATATAAATTATGACATAATTAGGTTTAATTGTATAAATTAAGTTTAATTGTATAAATTAGGTTTATTCTCATAATAAAAGAAATTATGTCATCACTAATAACCTTCAAAATTTGGTAACTTCCATCAAATCCTAATTAAAATTTCATTTATACTAAGTCTAGACAATTTCAGAAATTTTACTTTCTCCCTCCAACTTCTCATTTTATTCACTTAGATCCTTGGTAAAAAAATTTTCCTTTATCTTTTTCATGTTCTAAGACAATATTTAGTTTCATCTAGGTCCATAGGTCACAAATATATTTTGTCCTAAAATTATAGCTACTCCTACAAACTTTAATTTTATTCACTTTAGTCCCTAACATGCATGCATATTTCCAACACCACAGCATGCATTTTAGGGACTAAATTGAATAAAATATAATAATTTAAATAAATAATTTAATCAAAATTAATTACTTTTTATTTGATATATTCAAATGAAATTAAATTCTAGTTTGGTCTTTTTCTATACAGTTCATAATTTCAGTTAAGACCAGATTTTATTTTAAATTTCATTTTTCTATTAAGAACTTTTTGTTTATTCACTTAAGTCCTTAGTCCAAAAATTCCTTTTGTCTTTTATATTTAGCTTCATCTAGGTCCAACGATCTAGAATATATTTTTTTCCAAAATTAAATCAATCCCTGTAAGCTTTTCATTTCTTTCGCTTTAGTCCCTATCTTGCAAGTTATGTTCTTTTCTCATGCTTTTGATTTCCAAACCTGCCCAGAACTTCTTCTTAGGTGTTTTTAGGACATGTTTGATCATTTTCACCCATAAATTAAGCAAAAGAAAGACTTTTTAAGAATGAGAAATCTAGTTCTAAAACTTACCGGAAGTTCACTTTGTTCTTAAGTGGTTTTTACTGGTTTTTCTGCTGGTTTTTTTCTCCCTAATCACTAGCACTCCTTCCTCAATACTTGTGTAGGTTAGTCACATAAGAAGCTCCCCTAAAATACCCAAAAAATTCGAGTTTAGGTTGCTACATTTTCTCTTGTAAAAACTTTATTTTTCACATTGGAAAACAGAGGAAGAATTTCTCTCTCTCTCTCTCTCTCTCTCTAATAGGAAAAGAGGCGACAATGGCTTTACGAGGATGGAGATGGTTGAAGGATCAAGCCCTTTTAAACAAGCTCAGTAGAGGGCAACACAAGAACTAGAATTTTTCCCTTCCCAACCATGTTAAATTCAATGCAGAAGCTTCATCCACCCGCTTTGAACCAAACCAAGGTATGTTGCTCTTAAACCTAGTTCCTCCTTTAACCCCGTTTGTGAAGAGTGCTACCAAACATCCCAAAAATTTTCCCAACCACATTTGATGCATAAGGAAACACGGTTTTGGTGGCTTCAACGTGCTCCCAAACATACACTTACTAAATTTGACATATTAGCTTTTTGTAAAATTTTAATAACAAAATTTTGATTGTTACAATCAAAGTTTTAAACACCGAACCAATTATTAAACCACTGAAGGCACTAGTTTAAAGTTCATTGATTTAACTATGGTCTTTCTCTCTCTGCCCGTCAATGCTAAAAAAATAAGAATGCCACAAATATAGAGTTTAAAGATAAGCTCATACATCTTATCATATGCAAAAGGGAATATCAGAACCAAATAGCAACTGAAATACCCCTAGTATTATGAGGTAATTAAGAGAGTTTATTTTCGCGTGTGTGAAAATTTTTCGCAAATAGATGAGTAATTAAGAGAGAAGCTTCAATAGGGAGAAAAAGGACTAAAGTGAAAAGGAAGGAAAATGTTGTGTAATCCTGTGTGATTGGGGTAAATAAGGATCCATGAGGAGAGAAGAGCTTGGTGAGGTTAAGTTACGAAGCCTGTGCCACGAGGATGGTGGAAGTGGAGCCATAACGAGGTATGGAACACTAAGAGGGACCAAAGTGAACAAAATATAATATTTTTGTATCTTAACAAAATATGAAGTGAAATGAAAATTTTGATGTATATGTGTTATATTTTATTGAGGTATGGTGTTGGATGCCCCTACTAATTATTTTAAAAGAATTCCTAAAATCCCTCTTGAGGTCCTAATTGAATTTACTTCACTTAAAGGGACCAATTTGAAAAGAAGTGGGGCCCAAACTCATTTAAATACACACAAATTAGAATTTTCTCTAATTCACTCCTCTCCTAAAATCTCTTATGCCACTCTTGTGCTCTCTCCTTCTCTTCTTCTACTTCCTTCCTACTCCATGGCCAAGGTGCCCTATGGGTGGCTCCACTATTAACTCTGGCAAACCACTCACCACCAGTGACTTTTCTTTTTGTTGAAATCCTCCATTCAAGGTGACATATTCGTAAACTTCCTTTTTCTCTTCTTGAACTCCCCATTTTGAAACCCTAGCTTAGTGTTCAAGTGAGAATCTTGTTTGAGGATGTTTGTTGAGCAACTGGGGCTATTTATTTGTAGCTTATAACACCATGAAGGTTCTTGATGGCTTAAATGGGTGAAAAATCGAGTAAGGGATGGATTTTGGGAAAAATTCCAATGGCTTGGCATGGTGCCCAGCTATGGGCACCTATGAGGCAATGAACATTAGGCCTTGGCACCCAAGCGCCTTCCTGATGAGTTGGGAGCCTTGTTAGGGCATGGAGTACCTAAGGCGACCCAGCTTGATGTGAGCTTCTTAGGTGAGGGCTTATCGTGCGCTAAGTTGCTACAACATAATGTGGCTTTTAAAGCTGTAATATCCCAAGAATTTTTATGAATATTTAAAGTCTGATTTGAAGTTTAGTGAAAAATTTAATTATGTGAAAAATTTTCTTTTTGAATTAGTGAAGAAAATGTGGGAATATAAATTTTTATTTTTAATTTAGGAAATTTTTACAAATTCTCAAGGACTAAAGTGAAAAGAAAAGAAAGTATAGAGGACTTTTGAGAAATGACCAAGTAGGAACCCGAGAAGAAGAATAGAGCTTATGGGAATGAATTATGAGTCCGGTACCGAAAAGATGATGGATTCGAGGTTAAAGTGGAGTTTGAGATATTGAGAGGGACTAAAGTGAATAAGGAAATTTGTGGGGCACCGAGGATTTAGAAACACCTGAGGTGAGATTTTATGAATTTGCTTTTGCTAGTCTTGACTGAGGGTCAATTGCAGAGCAAGTGATAATTTCACCCCGGGCGAGTATATAGGTGGCCTCACCTATTTTTTATTCATTTTTCTCCTTTCCTCTCTCTCTCTCTTCACTTTCTCTCCTCTCCTTCTCTCTTCCTTCTCTCTAATTTCTCTCTCTACACTCCAACTCTACAACCAGGCTTTGGAGGCTGGATCTCAGGCTACGGGGCGAGCCCCTAGGAGCCAAGCAACATAGGGAAAGCAAGGAATCGAGGTAGAAATTTCTATTTCTTAAGCTTTTCTCTATTTTCTAGTTTTAAAAGTGTTTGAGGTAAAATCGAGATTCCGGCTTCGTTTCTCGATTAAAATTGGTGATTTTGGTGTCTAAATGCTCCTTAGACATTAAGGGTGAGATCCCATGGAAGAAATCATGAAAAACGGTGAACATTTGGCCAGATTTGGGCCAAAACCGAGAGAAATCGCGAAGGGGTCGCGATTGTGGCGCCCAGGCGCCAAGGTGAGATGGGAAGAAGAAGGAATTGGCGCCCAGGCGCCACGTGTGGCGCCTAGACGCCAGGCATGGGTGGCGCCCAGGTGCCATAGGTGGCGCCCAGGTGCCATAGGTGGCGCCCAGGCGCTAGGTGTATCGGGAAATTTTAGTTTATTTTTCAATCGGCCATAACTTCTTCATCCGAACTCCGTTTTGGGCAAACTTTATATCGTTGGAAATCTCTTTAAGTCTAGTTTCCAATGGTATAAGTTTTATTTAAATATTCATTACCAGTTAAGAGTTATGATTCGAGAAGTAAGTGAAGGTCGAGAGTAGTGGTAGGAAATTTCTCTATTTTGTAACTCTGATGGTTTTTGTCTGGTTACAATAGGAATGGTCAAAGTGAAAAGTGGGAGTGCCGAGAGCGTGAAATCCAGGTGAGTGGTTTAATACTTGCTATGATTAAATATCTGTTATTGACTTTTTACATCATAGTGGAAATATGTTGTATATCCAAGTTTGAAGAGGATGATGTGGAACGATGAGGCATAAACAAATGTGGAACGTGTCTGGTAATGTATATAATTATATTTTCTTATTTTCCCATGAATGGAGGTTATATGATGGATTGTGAATGGCATGTAAACCGAGTTGAATAATTGTTCTATATTATGGGTTATGTTATATACATGCTATGTTGCTGGAACCACATTGATTATGTTGTGGCTTGAATTGTAAATGACTGAGTTGTGTATGTGGCTCAAGATTATGATTGAGGATGTTTTTATATGTGATTGTGATTGTATTTGACTGGAAAGGAAAGGCATGGTGGTGCACCCCATGGAAAAATCTATGTGAAGCTATAAGGGTGGAGAATATAAATTGAGCGATAAGGGTGGATGCGGCGGGGGCCGCGGGCAACGATCCAGAGATATTCTGGACGACCCGGTTGGTACGGGAATTGTGTGTGAAATTGATTTCATCGATTGCTGTTGTGAATTTTGAATTTTGTTGAAATGTATTTGATTCACTTGGATATTGTTGTGAAGTATTATGAATAATATTATATCATATGATGATCGATCTACGTATGATTGCTGCATGTTATCATTATGATGCATGATTTTTATTTTGTCATAGTATTGTGTTATCTACTCACTGGGCACGTGGTTTGCTCATACCCCTCTTATTGATATTTTTTTTCAGAGTTGACAGCTGAAGGTAAATATCGGAACAAGGAATTATGGATCCTTAGTCCATAATTACCTTTTCATTTGTTCAGGATAAAGGTATAATAGTTAAGTTTTATTCTAAGTTGTATAAATCTAGAAATCTCTGTAATCGGGTAGGTTCATTCAGTGATGTAATGTGAGTAATTGTAGTATGTATAGAGAACTCGTTTTGGTTGCATGAAAAAGAATTGTATGATTTTTAAGAGAAAGATAGGCTTACGGAGGTGAAATGAAATTCACTTTCTGTGCCGGTCACGTGCTCAAATTTTGGGACGTGACAAAAGCAGTGAAATTGATACATTTTCTTGTGGCTTGATCTGTAGGCTTAAAGCAAGCTTCGTCCAATGCTTTCTTATGACCGTGAAGAGGTTAAATGGCTCAAAAATGAGGTAGGTAGCTAACTCTACCAAGTTATTACAAAACTATCATTGTAATGCATGGGATGCATGATGCATGAGCATGGTAAAGCCTTAAAGGCATTCCGATAAATCTCATTGAGGTAATGTTAAGAATGCCCTAATGTAATGCATGTGAGTAGGGTGATTAACCTGAATATTGCATTTGTCTTGTTTCATATGAATCCACTTGGTGGATGTATATCTGTGTTGAAAATATATCCGTATGTTGGGTGCTAGAAAATTGTATAGGTATGGATTATTGTAATGACTAAAAAAGGGGGCATTTAAAGGTTGATATTTCATGATGAGGGTCAGGCGTAACTGTAGAATTATATGTAGTAATAAGTGAAATAGGAAAGGGCTCGTACCCAAGTATTGTGGCATTTAATAAGACGAACATTTGCCTCCAATGAAGACTTAAGCAAATAGGGCCTTTCTACTGATTGATTAGCCTAATAATAGGTTACACAGAGATTAAGCTCGAAAGGACCATGAGCTTGAATAACATGTTGCTTAGAACCAAGAACCCGAGTACATATAGTCCTATGTAATTTGCGTGATAATCTTACGTGTGGGGATGTACAGATCATACTATACCAAGAGTTGCCTCTCCTATACTGTGAACTCTCTTGTAATGTGAGTGGGTGACTTTACTAAAATTATTTCCTTGAATGTTATGTTATGTATACATGCTTGTGGGAGGTCCTTTGAGACTTAGATGCAAGTGTTATGATATGCATGTGTGGGATTAAATTATGCACTTGTATATTGTGACTGTGAGTGAGATGGCAATGTAGGGCTTGGGTTGTGGATGATGAGGTAGGCTATAAAATCCTCCTAATGGGTGACTTGTCAAGGAAGTAGTGGCCCCGGTTGAGAAAATTGAGGTTGTCTATGAGATTCTCTCAAGGGGCAACATAATGGTAAAGTGGGGCCCAAATTGAGAGATGCTGAAGTAGGCCACTGTGCTCTCTAAAGGGGTGACTTGCTAATGATGTATCCACTTTTGATTAAGCTATGTTGTGATGGGTTATTTATGTGCTTGAATTTTATTGAGGGATTACATGGTTAGAATTCATGTGTTGTGTTAGTATTTAATGACACATTCTTTGTCACGTTATGGTTTGATCATGTGGTGGGTGTGAATTGGGAAGAACTAGTCCAAGGAAATGTAGATCCATATGACACATTCTCAATGACAAATTTATGGGGATGTAGACCTATATAGATGAAGCTTTGAGAAATTAATTTATAAGGATGTAGACCCATGTAGTGGAATTCTTGAGCGAAGAATCTGTGGGTATGAAGATCCCCGTTGATGAGGCTATTGAATGAGTTCCCCGTAGAAATTTAGACCTACGTGGGGTGAATAAGATGCATGCAATAAATGCTTGATTGGTTAAATTTGGGCTGAGCTTGTTGATTGTATCATGAATTGTGTTTGGTGTGAGTATTGCGTTTAGTCTGGAATAGAAAAGTATGAAACTAAGACCTTTGAGTTTCTTTACGTACTTTACTTAATTCATGTTTTTGTGCAGTGTCGGTGCTTGTTACTTGATGTGTTTCGCATGTGCTTATGTAACATTAACTACTTACTAAGTTTTCCAAACTCACATTTTCTGTGGTTAATTTTCAAATTTTGCAAGAGGATGTAGAGGAGTATCTGTTAGAGGAGTAGTGGACACCTCCAAGGTGACCCTTATATTTTGGGTCGATACATTTGGTACACATTTGTGTTAACTTTAGAATGCTCTGTAGTAGTATAGGATACCTAAGTCTTGGGATTGGTTATACTGTGTTGTTAAAAGTTCATTGGTTTTATGATGTTAAATCAATTTTTAAATAGATGTATGTAAAGAGTTTTGTTTTCAGAAACAAATCGTTAATTGTTTATTTTACACATAAATATGATTTAAGAGGAAATTGGAATTGGTAATGTTTAGGCTTATAGATCTTGGGAAGGTTTCTCCTTAGATTTCGTAACGGTCAAGTGCCTCGATTTTGGATTGTGACACTAACCCTCTAGGATTCCACCTACTCGATTATAGAGCATACTCCTAGAATTATTCAACAAAAAGATGAGACACAACAAAATATATGTATACCCCGAAACAATGGGGTAAGACCCAACAATGCCTATGATGTACGGAAAGCATCTTGTTCTTGCTACAAATCTGAAATGGTGAGAAAATGGGTGAGTATAAAACTCAGTCATGAGATTTACTACTTTACCACACTAACAGAGAAGAATGCAATAAGAGGCATAAGTTATATACAAGCAACAAAATTATGAAGGGCAACACAATTCACATTCTAAACAAGTACTTTGATATTTTTTAGGTTCTGTCCATATAAAGTGTCTGTTGCCTTATGACCATTATTGCATCCTCCCTTATTGCTCCCTTTATCATAAGCCTCCCTTATATCTTCTTAATTCTCAATACTTTCAAAATTACATAATTCTGTTATGCGTGCTTCTATCACCCTTATTGCTCCCCGATGGGATTTTATGTCATCCTCCTCTTTCTTAATCACAAGCACATACAAATTCAAGCATATATGAGATCAATCATAATCACTACATCAATGGCATGCTTTCATTGTATTATACATACCACAAGAGCCATAAAGTTTCATTTCATCAATGGTTCTATAACCATTGTATTTCTATATGCATCACATAGTTTCCAAAGAAATCATGTGTCCTATTCACCAGAAGATGAGTTATTCCATGGAAGTTTGCTCTTATTTGTAATATATAACTAAGATATACACATCTAAGCATTTATGCCAAGTTATCATGTTCCCTATGGAACTCAAATGTGAAATCACAATAAATTGATTCATTCTTAATAATTTACTCATTTCAAATAATCACATGTTCCTTCAACATTTAAGAAAATTTTGGAAAGAAAGAAATAGTAATGAAGTAGGATATTCCCTCATTTCGAATCCAAGCTACAAGTTTCACCTTGCTTTCTTGCACTCAACACTAACAAAGATGATGTGAATGATTTCAGTTTGGTGCTTAAAAATTTAGCCATGAAAAAAAAGGAAAAGAAGAGTAGAAAACATGAAGAAAGAACCCTGCCTGACACTTTAGTAGTCAAGCCACCACTGTAGCAATGACTTTTAGAGAAAGAGGGCTCTTCTTTGCCTCTCTATAGCTGCAGCACCAACAAGACAATAACACCCAAGGGAAATCTCGCTGTAGAGGAATTCCACCGATGTAGCGGTCTGGTACATTGAGAAAATGAAATTTTTCTAATTTTCTTTCCTCCCAAAGACCATTAGACATACCTAAGTCCAAATGATGATTTCTCAACATCAACATCAAAGTTTACAAGTTAAAGAAACGTCATTTTGTCAAAAAAAACGACTACCATCATGAAAATCTCCTCTTTCCTTCAAAATTTCCATATTCAAACCCAAAACTCAAATCAGTTCAAAACCAAAGTTTCTCTAGAAAATTTGTGATACTCATATAAGTGGGTAACTTGTGTAAGGGGTTTATTTTAGCTATGTGAAAATTTTGATGTGTGTACGTACATTTAAACTTGGGAGATTGTTAAAAACTTGGAGTGGAAGCCTAAAAAGGAATTTTTTTTTTCATATAAAACTCTTGGAGAGGGACTAAAGTGAATACAAGGAGAAAATCTATAACTTTGTAAAATATGCATGATATGGGAGTGATGGTGAGTAAAGGGACTATAGATGATGGTGTGCCTTGGGTGTTCAATGTGAATTGTGTGTGATTAATGCCTAATCGGTACTGATGCATTTGCCTTTTAGTCTTACAATTTTCCTATACTAGGGAGGAGGGACATATTTATCCAATGAAATGTGTGTGATAAAAACTTCATCTACTCCTACCCTTGAGCATTCTCATGCCACACACATCTACCTCACGACTCCCACCTTCATCCTTTCACTTATCACCATGTCTTCCCTCATTCACCATGGGCTATGTGAGATCATCACTTCGGTGAGAAATTGTTTTCTGACAACCACCCACCTCACCAAAGACCTCTTGATGAAAGGTTAGTGGGACTCCCCCTTGTCTTTAGCATTTTCTTTTATTGTGCCCTAGAATTTGATAAAGTAGGAGAATTGGTATTTATTGCTAGACTTGTGTTTTTTCATTCCTTCTTTACAATTATCATATAAGGTAAGTGTTTTATGGAATCAATTGGAGATTTTGAACTTTTGGGAGAAACTCATGAATTGGGGGACTTTGGGAGGAATTTGGGGATGGTTTTCTTTATGAAACTTGAAATTATGGAGTTGTAAGGATTTGGGGAGAGTTACTAATGCTAAGACTTCACCTTTGATGTTAGAATCCATGCCTCAATCAGGGGAGAGGGATAAGTGAAAGCTAAAGTAAGATTTAGAGTAAAGATCGTTACTGCCTATGAACATCCAACCATGGGCACCTACTAAGCAAAAGAGTTTGGTGGTGGGTACCCAAGGTGCCACACACTTAAGTTGGACTCGAAAGAGTTCAGCAGATGGAGTAGCCAAGGATAAGCGCCTAAGGTGCCATAGAATGAGCATGGTGAGGAGTGATAGAAGCTTGGGGTTCCTCAGGCACCAAGATGGGCACCTAAGGTGCCACAATCTAAGGCCTCTATGATGTTTATATGCTGAGATTTTCACATGGCTTATTTGATAGGATAATGGAGATTGGAGTTAGCTTCTAAAAAAGGAGTAATTGTAGTGGACTTCTAAAGTGCATCCAAACCCTCTTGCAATAACTCCTAAACACATAAAGGACATAAATTGGTAAAGTTTAGCATGAAGTTCAAGTGAGTAAGTAACTTACTTATCTGAATTAAGAGTTAATTACTCTATAGCATTACTTGTAGCATTTATATACGATGTTTCAAGTCTTGTATATGAACTCCATAGATTCAAATCAATAAACACTTGAATATGAGTATACAAGAACAAGGAATGTCATCTACATAACCTATTAGCATGTATAAGTGGATTAATTGTAATAAACCAAACAAGATAATCCCTGTAGGAGAGGAGCTAATGTTACCCACGATGTGATGTCTTATTGAATGACATTTCTTTGTACAATGTTGTACCTTTGCTTGAATGTTTATCTACGGTGATTTGCTTATGTTTTTGTTGCAATGTCATTGGAGTGAGGAGTAAAGTTGAGATGATGTGACATGGAAAGTAGGGGAGTTTATCTTGAAAAATAATGCTACACTTGATGCCTCTAAGCTTATGATTGGTATATTCATGTGTATTGCCTCATCTTCAATGAATGCATATTTCTTATATTTCCATGAGGAGCTGAGTGGAGACACTATAGTGGGACACTCCTTGAGTGATTAATCTTGTACCCATGGCTTTATGGCAACCCCTTACACATAGCTTGCGAACAAGGATAATTGTATCACCTACGGGCACAGAGAATTACATAGCCTTCAAGCAAGGAGAAATATATCGCCTTAGGGCATTGGAGAAATTTAGTATACTATATGTAGATTGTATAATGCATTTCATTGATTATGGATTGTGTTGAACTATACCTGTGTATGTTGATTAGAGTATTATATAATTGCTTTGTTTGCCACACTGAAGGGAGTTGTTCGTACATGGGTTTGACTTGTTTTGTGTTGTAATTAGGAGAGTCGTGTGATAAGGAGTGTACTGTAACTAGTGAAGCACTTGTTTAGTTACCATATTCTTAATATATGTTACTCACATTGGGACTCGCTTTAGTATGTTTTGGGATCACACTTCACACTTTGTACCCTTGCTTAATTCGATACGTATTTTATGACTTGTTGAATAATCATAATAGAGACTGCACCCTTATACTTAGGGTTAGTGAGGTCGATAAGATTTAACTTGTACTTTTATGTGATATGTCACTTTACTCACTTGGATTTATATCTCACCCTATTACTAATGACTTACAGGTATCAAGTTTGTTGAGGATATCTATATAAGGAATGGTGGAGATTTGAAGTGCCAACCTATCTTGTCATTAGAGTTGGCTTCTTGGAGTCTTCTCTTTATTATGAGTTGAGTCAACTCTGTAGTTGAATAGGATATTTAGGATGGAAGGGCTTGTGTATAGAAATATATGTATGGTGTACTTATTGTGTTTTCTCATATTCTTTATTTGAATGCGTTGAACCTGGAAATTTTATAAGAGAATTATAATGTGAATCAAAATGCTTGAATTGAACACATTTAATCTCGTACCCTATCAATCATTAGGTATATAAATACATTGGAGTAATACTTTGGTTTGTATATATGATATTTGTTTGTATGGGGAAATAGTAGTAGGAGTACAGACTTACGGCTAGAGGGTGGCTCTACGCCATGCCAGTCACGTACCTGTATTTGGGGCATGACAAATTTCTTCAACAATCAAATTCTAAAATCTTCAAAATACATGGAGGAAGGTTTGGAAACAAGACCCAACCACTAACAACAAGATTTTTACCAAAAGCTAGCATAGGGTTTCATCATACTTGAAAAATAGAAACAAGGAGGATGAAGCTTGAAATTTACTTTGAGTCAAAATGTTTTCTAGTGGGAAAAAGGGTTGTTGGAGGGAGGGACTTGCTGGAGACTTGGATAGAAAGAGACCTTGCAAGAGAGAGAGACATGGAGGCAAGGTTGTCAAGATCTTGATCTAAATCTTAAGATCTTACGATTTCAAGCAATTCAAACGATCTCAATTCTACGTAAGATCCAAATTTGCTAAGATTTCAGTAGGATCTCGATTTAAATCTTAAGATCTTACGATTTCACAATTTTGTCGATCTTATAACATTTTGGACTTTTGTCCTTTTTTATTTGTTGACATGTTTCGAATCTATTAGATTAATTGAGATATAAAAAAGTGATTAAACTAACTTAAACTCCTTCTAATACTACACAATTACAGTTTTACTAATCATAATTTATTCAATTTTTAATTTAATTTAGTGAAGGCTAGAGATATTATAGTAGGTTTTGAAGAATGAAGCGTCTATAAGGTGAGAAAAAGATAGGTTTCTAAAGACAATAGGAAGTGATGACTACTCTCTATTTTTTTCTCTTTACTAATTGAATGTTTTCAAATATTTTATAACAATGTTTCTTCTTATTTTTGCAAAGTGTCTTATCTATTATCATGTTTTAGGACTTATTTATTAAAATTATACATTGATTGATTATTTTTAATATAATATTATGCTTATTTGTGGTTTATATATACATAGGTAAATTTTTAAAATATTATATTTCTTTACAGGTATGATCTTCTATTCAATTTTACGATTCGATCTGTTTTGTCCACTAACCGATCTTAAGTAAAATGTTGATCTTGACAACCTCAAATGGAGGAGGAAATGAAGGGCACCAAGGAAAATGTGTGTGTGAACGCTAGAGGGGAGGGTGTGAGCGTGAAGTTGGGTAAAAATGGAGCTGATGGGCTTAAGTGTGAGTGTGTGTGAGGCAACAATGACCATTACTAAAGAAAGGAAAAGGTTAGATCAAGGCCAAAATTGGAACTTTGCCAAAAATAAGAGATTCACACATATAACACACAACACACAAATATCATAATATCATGGCTAACTCATCAACACATAAACTCCTCAGTATACCAAGTTTCCTTTCATAACACATGGACATTACGTTTCACATTTTATTTTATTTTGGTCCCTCAAAAGGGCTCAAATGCCCATACCAACATTCTCGGCATATAATTCACATCAACAACTCATAAATATACAAATATATCATAAAGAATTGTTTCCTTGCACAACATTTCTCAATTCCCCACATGAAACAAATATATATTATTTGTAAAATATTCTTCACATATGCACATGAACACATAAAGTTAGGCAAAAATATAAACTCTACCATAAAATTCACAAATATTACAATTTTTACATCATAACATATACCAGGTCTTATCATTTCCAAATACATTAAGCCTCCCAATTAGACACTTATAACTTACAAGTTCGTCCAAATAGGGATCTGATACATTTTTTGTGTGTCCATTTCATCAAATTCTGCACTAGTAAATTGCAAATTTTGTTTGGAGTATTAGAAGGGTTAGCGTCTATAAGACTATCTTCTAAAATGAGTTTGAGAGCATATTTTCTTTGGTTAAGAACTATTCCTTTTTTAGATCTAGCCACTTCTATACCAAGAGAATAATTTAGCTCTCCTAAATCTTTAATCTTAAAATTGTCATGGAAAACTTTCTTTAAATCATTTAATATCAAACCACTATCATTTCCTAAGATCATAATATCATCAACATAGTTGTCAAAATCATAAGTTAACTCGTAAGATTGTTTGATTTTTATGATCCTAGGTACTCAAATTGAGTAAGCTCGGTCCTAAACTCGAAAATCGGTCAAACTCATTTAAAATTGTCGAGTTTAACCGAGTTCACATAGTTTGCACATACAACCCATTTTAAACATTCATAACTTTTTATTTAGACTCCGTTTTAAACAAATGATAAATCGTTGAAAAAAATCTTTGAGTAATGAAATAAGTTCCATTCAAAAACTCTTTGCGTTTTAGGAGATATAATCAAAAGAATGACCAAAGATCTAAAACAGCCAACTTTCGGATATTACTAGACAACTTGCAGTTTTCAATTTTATTTTAAACAATCATAATTTTCTCATTTGACCCCCATTTTAAGTAAATGATATACCATTGTAAAGATATATTTGAGTTTAGTTTCAATTGAGACAATTTTCATTAAAATATTTTTTACGGTTTAGGAAATATGACAAAAACTGTGACCAAATGTCAGAAGTAGTAAACTTCTTGGTACTACCAGTTGACTTGCAATTTTCAAGTTTACTATAACTATTCATAACTATCATTTAAATTATATTTTAAGCAAATTTAACTTTACATATACAAAGACTGAAATATTAAATGATCACTAATGACTTCTAATATCTAGTTCTATTGTCCTTCTTGTCTGTGTATATATTGAGTTAGTGAATGTTCTTAATTATTTCATTTTTAAGTAGAATAAGCATGTTGATACCTAATGAATATAATTCTTAAAATTTGTTTAGGAACTAGGAACCTAGTATGCTCTCTCTATTATTCTATTTTTGTTGTGTTAGAACACACACACATACACATATATATAGTAGCTTATTAAAGGGAAAGGTATTTGCAAACTCTTAGAGTTTATGAGTTAAGTTTATGTTCCGAGTTTATCCCTTCCTTTCTGAGTTTAGATAAATTTTCGAGTTTGACAACATTGATTATCAACACAAATCAAGAGAAAAACAACATTTATTATCAACACAAATCAAGAGAAAAACAATCTTATCCCCTTTTCTCTTAATGAATAGAGAATAATCAAACTCTCATTATGCTAAAAGATGTCACCAAAAGCCATGCCTTGTGTTTTTATGGAATATTCTCCCCGTTCAAAATGGATATGTTTCATATAATTTATAAACAAAGAATTTTTTTGTGAATAGAAATTTTGCTTTTCATGAAACTATTTTTCCTTTCTGATTCAAAGAAACTAGTTCGCCCTTGTTTTCTTTGGAAGATGACAATGTTTATGACACTTTTTATTGACGTAGAGAGTTCTTTTATAGATCAAGAAGCTAGTTGTGAAAATGTTTCTCTTCCCACTTTATATTCTCCTAATGATGGTCATAATGATAATCTTGATTCTCATGTTCAAATTCCTACAACTTGTAGGTCGACAAGAGTGGTTAGACGCCTCAATATGGCGCAAAGAATATGTTACATCCACCAAACCCCTCGCTAGAACCTCTAATCACCAAGGAGGATATGATCATAATCCTATCGCTAACTATTTATCTTATGATCAATTGCCTTCTTCCTAGTGTTTTCTTTTAGGAATTGCACAAATCAAGGAACCAAGTTGTTATGAGGAAGTCGTATTGGAAGAGAATTGGGTCAAGGCTATGAAAAGACTTTGGAACTTGTTCCTTTGCCAAAAGGAAAAGTTCCCATTGGATGTAAATGGGTTTACACAGCAAAATTCAACTCAGATGGTATTTTGGAGAGATATAAAGCAAGATTGGTTGTTAAGGGATATATTCAACATGAGGGGGTGAACTATGTTGAAACCTTTTCTCTTGTAGCTAAAATTGTTTCAGTTCGTATTAGTTTAGCTCTTGCTTCCATGTTTTCTTGACCTATGTATCAAATGAATGTTAACAATGCTTTCTTGCAGGGTGATCTTGAAGAGAAAGTTTATATGGAACTTCCTCAAGGATTTGAGAGTAAAGGGGAGAAAGTTGTTTGTTATTTGATTCCCTTTATGGTTTGAAACAAGAATCACAACAATGGAACTCAAAACTGTCCTAGAATTTAATTCATTAATTTTGATTATGTTCAAAGCATTTCTAGAAGTTTTGCTCCACATAGCATAGTTATCTATCCCGGTTAATTGGGAAGAGATGAGGGCAAAACCTGGGGTATCAGATGGATGAAGATAGAGAGAATGATTATTATCAATGGAGTTATGCCTTGAAGCCCCGACAGATGTGTAATACCCAAGAAAAATAAAATATAAATATTTGTTTACAAACTATGGTTACTATGCTAGTATACGATACTGTTTACATGTATAATACTATTTACGTATACGATACTGTTCATTTATACAATCGAAATGTCAAGTACTAGATGTGGTTTGGTCATAAGAGAAAACTAGAAAGAAGTTTGTAGGAGAAAATGACGTTTTATGTGTAAAAATACGCTCAGGGACTAAATTGAAAGAACTGATTTGAAAAGAAACTTAAAGGTTTAAGGTGAAATGATAGTTTTCCCCTTAAGTTTTCAATAGTAAAGCCGCCTGTGACTTTTCCGAAATTGCACAGTAACCATAAATGATTAACGTGAATTATTTTATTAGAAATGTCATTTTCATGAATAGTAAATTGAATATTTTATTAGAGCATAGTGTCAAATAGTACCCTTGACTTTTGCTATAAATAGGCCCTTCCATTTCACTTCTAAACTCACACCTTCAACTTCTCTTCTTCTCTCCTTAAGTTTCTCTTACTCCAAAGCTAGGCCTCTGAGATTTTGGGCCTTTCCTTTTCAGCTTAGGTAGGGATACTATGCCCTTTCTATGTCTTTCAAATTTTAGAAGTTAATTTCTTAAGTATGCTCTGTGGTTGCGGTTTTGGCCGATCTTCCACATCAGAAAAACTGTCCTTAACTGTTTATATGTTATTTTGATTCTCTGATTACCGAAATAGAATGTAAACTGTGAAGAATACATGTCTAGGAAAGTTCTGGCTAAGGAAAGACCTGGTTTTTAAGTGTGTCCAGTGTGACCCTCCACTCTTTCCTGGGAACTTACCTGGTGTACTCTTTTACAGATTGTATTCTCTATTTCTGGTATGAATAGTGATCGTACGTATGAATAGTGACCGTACGTATGAATAGTGACCGTATGAATAGTAACCGTACATATGAACAGTATCTGTACGAAAACAATCCTGACGTATTTTCTCTAATCTTTCATGAAAATCTCCGTAGCAGAACACCGAAATTCACCTGAGAACTCTTGTCTGTAATGACTTAGAGAAGCGATGTTCGTACGGAATTCAGGTGAGTGAAACGACCCCGTTTTAATAGAGTTTTAGCATTACTGGTGATAAAAAGTATGTCGTAGGACACTCCCAAGATTCATAGGGGAAAATTGAATTCAGAATGGCGAATATAATGAGATAATTAATCCAGAAGTATGGATAAGAAAAAGCAAGTATCTCATGATGATGTGAAGATTGAATCTCTTGAATTGTGGTTTATAAAGCTATAATATAGTTATCTACTATACCTGTTATATGGATGAATATTATATTGAGCTTCTGATTATGATATGAAATGCTATTGATTGTGATTGAGCGGGACAGTACCCCCTCTCACGGCAAGGCGGAAAACCCGGTTGACAGGGTGTCTTGACCAATGAGTGTGGAGACAACGATTCCCTCAGTAGGGATATAGCCCGGATTGGTGATAAATCCGTGAGGCGCCCTAGCTAAGAGGATGAGGTTGTGCGTCATGGCGGAAATATACATAATTGGTGAGCCGGCCTGTGTGCGCTCTCCGGGATATATTGCCATTGACGAGTACTAGTAACGTTTGTTGAATTGGATGAATTTTTATCTTGTATGTAAGAGGATGATGTTGTGCGTCATGGCGGAAATATACATAATTGGTGAGCCGGCCTGTGTGCGCTCTCCGGGATATATTGCCATTGACGAGTACTAGTAACGTTTGTTGAATTGGATAAATTTTTATCTTCTGTCTATTGGTTGAGTATGAGCCTTTGGATATGCTTGCATGACTGGTAATGTATTTGAATTTTATTAATGCGAGGCCGATTCGCTCATTGAGTTTAAAAGCTCACATTGTTTGTACAACCTTTTTGTTCAGATCAGGTTGCCATCGAAGAATATCTGCTAGAGGAGTAGATCACTTTGGACCTTCCCGTTGTCGGGTAGACCTCTCTTCTGTTATAGATTATGTTGCTCTGTAATCGTCTAGGACATCTAGTTCAGGGGTTCGACATTTGGCTTGTATGTCAGTATAATAATGTATTTTAAATTGATAATCTATGATTACATGCAAATCATCTCTATGATTTTCAGATAAGAAAATTTGATATATTTATCGGAAGGCTTACAGTGATGAGAGATTCATCATTGTGCCGGTCATGTGCCCAGAAAACGGGTCGTGACAAAGTTGGTATCAGAGCAATGGTTGTTAGGTCTCCTAGTGATTACAGAGCAAGGTAACCTTAGTAGGACCTCCTCTATCGTTGTGAACCCGGGCACAATTATAGAGAGACGGCTCTACTGAAGGTCCTGTAGGATGTTTTCATTTCCTTTCCCTCCGAGACTTATCTCTTCTTAGAAATTATGTTGTCAGGTTTAATTTTAGATATATGTGGCTACACTTTTGAGCTTAGTCAAGGAAAAGTTGTTATTTGTTTTGATTCCGTTGCTGTCGGATCAAATTTTTATATGGTGGATTTTATAAACTGAATTCATGATTGAATTTGTGTAGCTATATTATTTCAGGATACCAGCCAATAAAAGAAACCACTCGCATTAAAAACAAAAAAAACTGAAGGATTACATTGCAAAAAAGAAGAAGTTTACTCATGCATGAGTAATCTAAAAGCGAGGTGGTCTCGGATTAGGAGGGTTGTATTGTATCATCACCCCTCGACCATTCCTTGGAGCAAGGGACATAGCAATGTCGCGGAGGGTAGTGTAAATCCCATTCATACAATCAACACTTCTTTGTTGTTGATTGCAGAAGCACTGGGTAGACCAATAGAAGAACCTGTCTATTCTTGAAGTCATTTCTGCATGATTGCGTTTAGTTAACTTCTCCAGGTCTCCTATCATCTTTTTCAGATTTTTTACCTCCTGCTCTAGACAGGCGATTTTGTCCTCCGAGGTATGGCCCGTGCTCGTCTCCTCAGCTTCCTCGATCTTCTTCATTTTCTTCTCCTTCTGTTTCTCTGGAGACCCCTCAAAAGGTCTTTTGCCCTTGTCTTTGCCCAGACTTAAGTTTAAGTCGAGCTCTTCTTCCTTAGCCTCTACTGTGAGATCAATGTACTTCCTTGAGGCCATGATTTGGAAAAATTTAGAAATTTTTGTAAGAGTATGAGGCGAGAGGAATACTGGGGGATTGTAGGCTCGGAGATTATTACTCTTTGTGGTGTGGTAACTGAGAACGCTGGGATGGTTTTTATAGAGAAAAATTAGTACTTAGAGACAAAGAAGATATCTTTTCACCGCACCCCTACACGATCAACCTATGGATTTCTGCAAGCTGGAAGCCAGAAGTCTAGGGTAGGCGTGCACACCAACAATGCGTCGCATTAATGCAAAAACCACGAAAGTCAGTATTCGGTGGATTTGCGGCTGATTTTACTCGGTTTTCCCATTTCTCCCGTTGGCATTTTCCGAAATTCAAAGAAGTTGATAACATAGCCATCAAAGATTGCCTTAGATGCTTTTATGATGAACTGAAATACATTTCTCCGTTTTATTGTGTTGTTCTTAAGAGCCTTCAGTTGAGTATAATATACATAATTGATTGAATCATGTTGTAATTACATTTATGTATGTTATTCATGCATAATGAGTGAAGGCTACGATCAAGGAGAATATGTGATGATCCTACATATACTCATAGAGATGTGAAATCAAAATGACTTGGATAGAATAAAATGTGTAGATGATGATATATCTTCATGGTTACACATACTTACATATAATGCTCTCGTGGGCAAATGAAAGGCAGTGATTTCCTTACATCATGATAATACTTACTGCATGTGACCGTAAGCAGTTAACTTTGTTTTAATATATTGATATACATATATTATGTGTAAATCCAGAATAAAGACACCGATTAGAATCTAAGATACGGCCAATATGAGGCGACCTAATCATAGAGGGACATCGTGATATAGGATTACAGAATAAAACAAGTTTAGAGGGAGAAAATCTCAGACTAAAGAGCGTAGTTAGTCAGAACTTTGCGAAAGGTCAAGATTAGCCGAAATTTTTTTTTTTGAGGAAATCTTTGACTTATGTTAATTGTATTAAATTATATTTACTATTTACTTGCATGTCCGACATTAATTGCTGGCATTGCGACGTATGTGATCTGTAAACCTTATAGCAAGCGGCGTGTAGGTTGTGGTGGCTTTAGCTCCAGGGGCTTCGGGTTGTCTATAAATCTTGTATGCCCGTTACCCTACTCATCGCACCAAGCAAACCTACTTCTTTCATTACATACCTATTTCTCAATCTCCATTCCTTTCTCATTCGAAGTTATTTCTGAGATCCCTAGAGCAATGGCCGATAATAAGTCTTTCAACTTGAATTTTAAGACTGGCAATGTAGAGCTTGATTTAAATCTAAGTCTCGGAAACAACAAAGGGAAGAGACCTGTAGACAGGTCACCAGAAATTAAGAAGAGAAAGAGGGATGTAATAGAGTTGGAGGAGGACAGTACTGCAACATCCTCAGAAAATAAGCTTGCATTCCTGGAACGTAAGATAGAGAGCCTGGAATACAAGATAGAGGACCAGAAGCGACTAATAAGTCGTCTCTTTGAAAACCAAGAGAAACTGATAAACCGTCGTTTCGGGGAACTGGCTAATCGAGTTGATAGACATTCAATGTTTGCAACTCAAAATTTTCGTGACCAACAAGCAAGGTGTATTGACTGTATGAACGGAGTGACTTATGCTCTTCGCCAAATTTCTCAGGCGCTTCCTCCAGAAACTCTTTCTAGGCTGCAACGATTAGCTTCCTCCTTAAGGTCTGAAGCACCTTCCTCTTCTAGACCTGGAGCACCTTTTACATTTCAAAAGCCTCCTCGTCCTTAATTTATTTTTCTTTTGTTTGTACCTAAAGCTACATTTGGTGTAAGCTTCACGTATTAAAATTATCTATGTACTAGAAATAAAATTTAAGTTAGTATCTAGATCTTCTTTGTTGAAGTGATTCATTTTACTGAAAGAACTTGAGGAATGAGAAGATATTGGACTTGTTATATTTCATACTTGATTCTAAAGCATAGTATAGTAATATCTTTTTGACTGAGCAGAGTTACTAAAATGATATTTCATTGCACTTCTGAGCTATGGAGGAATGCTGAATAAGTATTTTATGAACCTATAGAACTATGGGTTTGCCCTAATCATTGAAGGGATACGACTCTATATGAGTCATTGAGGTGAGAGGAATTTCTATATATATTTATTTTATAATTATGCATGAGGAGTATGTTATTTACTTAACTCATTTTCTGGGATTGTTCTTCCTAGAGAATTATGTAATGATTTCATTTTATATAACGCCTTCAGCTGAGAGTGTTGCCTTAAGGTAGAAGGATCGTCTTCGGGCAAGAGTATTACCTATGACCAAAATGATGCCTTCGGATAGGGTGCTTGTATTCGTAAAAGTTATAAGCTATGTGTGTGGAAACATGTATTCTGATATTCAATGTGAACTGGAAAGACCACGTGCCACTTTTGAGATGACACCTATTTGAGGTTTTACATAGAGACAGTTCGTCTCTGATTAGGTGGTTTGAGTTTGGTAAAGGTTATGAGGATGAGACACTTTATGGTACAAAAGGTTGTGGAGAAGATTAAACTGATGAGGAAGAGATTACTTGCTGTCTAGAAAAGGCAAAAGTCTTATGCAAATTATTGATAATGCGGTTTAGAGTTCACAGTCAATGGTATACTATTCTTGTAAATCTCACCAAGGGTGTGATAAGGTTTTGGAAGAAAGAGATGCAAAGGATGAGATATGGACGAAGTAATCACACTTATTTCAGTCTTGAAATGAGTTTTGAATTCGGGGGACCGAATTCTCTTAAGGGGGTGATAATGTAATACCCAAGAAAAATAAAATATAAATATTTGTTTACAAACTATGGTTACTATGCTAGTATACGGTACTGTTTACATGTATAATACTATTTACGTATACGATACTGTTCATTTATACAATTGAAATGTCAAGTACTAGATGTGGTTTGGTCATAAGAGAAAACTAGAAAGAAGTTTGTAGGAGAAAATGACGTTTTATGTGTAAAAATACGCTCAGGGACTAAATTGAAAGAACTGATTTGAAAAGAAACTTAAAGGTTTAAGGTGAAATGATAGTTTTCCCCTTAAGTTTTCAATAGTAAAGCCGCCTGTGACTTTTCCGAAATTGCACAGTAACCATAAATGATTAACGTGAATTATTTTATTAGAAATGTCATTTTCATGAATAGTAAATTGAATATTTTATTAGCGCATAGTGTCAAATAGTACCCTTGACTTTTGCTATAAATAGGCCCTTCCATTTCACTTCTAAACTCACACCTTCAACTTCTCTTCTTCTCTCCTTAAGTTTCTCTTACTCCAAAGCTAGGCCTCTGAGATTTTGGGCCTTTCCTTTTCAGCTTAGGTAGGGATACTATGCCCTTTCTATGTCTTTCAAATTTTAGAAGTTAATTTCTTAAGTATGCTCTGTGGTTGCGGTTTTGGCCGATCTTCCACATCAGAAAAACTGTCCTTAACTGTTTATATGTTATTTTGATTCTCTGATTACCGAAATAGAATGTAAACTGTGAAGAATACATGTCTAGGAAAATTCTGGCTAAGGAAAGACCTGGTTTTTAAGTGTGTCCAGTGTGACCCTCCACTCTTTCCTGGGAACTTACCTGGTGTACTCTTTTACAGATTGTATTCTCTATTTCTGGTATGAATAGTGATCGTACGTATGAATAGTGACCGTACGTATGAATAGTGACCGTATGAATAGTAACCGTATATATGAACAGTATCTGTACGAAAACAATCCTGACGTATTTTCTCTAATCTTTCATGAAAATCTCCGTAGCAGAACACCGAAATTCACCTGAGAACTCTTGTCTGTAATGACTTAGAGAAGCGATGTTCGTACGGAATCCAGGTGAGTGAAACGACCCCGTTTTAATAGAGTTTTAGCATTACTGGTGATAAAAAGTATGTCGTAGGACACTCCCAAGATTCATAGGGGAAAATTGAATTCAGAATGGCGAATATAATGAGATAATTAATCCAGAAGTATGGATAAGAAAAAGCAAGTATCTCATGATGATGTGAAGATTGAATCTCTTGAATTGTGGTTTATAAAGCTATAATATAGTTATCTACTATACCTGTTATATGGATGAATATTATATTGAGCTTCTGATTATGATATGAAATGCTATTGATTGTGATTGAGCGGGACAGTACCCCCTCTCACGGCAAGGCGGAAAACCCGGTTGACAGGGTGTCTTGACCAATGAGTGTGGAGACAACGATTCCCTCAGTAGGGATATAGCCCGGATTGGTGATAAATCCGTGAGGCGCCCTAGCTAAGAGGATGAGGTTGTGCGTCATGGCGGAAATATACATAATTGGTGAGCCGGCCTGTGTGCGCTCTCCGGGATATATTGCCATTGACGAGTACTAGTAACGTTTGTTGAATTGGATGAATTTTTATCTTGTATGTAAGAGGATGATGTTGTGCGTCATGGCGGAAATATACATAATTGGTGAGCCGGCCTGTGTGCGCTCTCCGGGATATATTGCCATTGACGAGTACTAGTAACGTTTGTTGAATTGGATAAATTTTTATCTTCTGTCTATTGGTTGAGTATGAGCCTTTGGATATGCTTGCATGACTGGTAATGTATTTGAATTTTATTAATGCGAGGCCGATTCGCTCATTGAGTTTAAAAGTTCACATTGTTTGTACAACCTTTTTGTTCAGATCAGGTTGCCATCGAAGAATATCTGCTAGAGGAGTAGATCACTTTGCACCTTCCCGTTGTCGGGTAGACCTCTCTTCTGTTATAGATTATGTTGCTCTGTAATCGTCTAGGACATCTAGTTCAGGGGTTCGACATTTGGCTTGTATGTCAGTATAATAATGTATTTTAAATTGATAATCTATGATTACATGCAAATCATCTCTATGATTTTCAGATAAGAAAATTTGATATATTTATCGGAAGGCTTACAGTGATGAGAGATTCATCATTGTGCCGGTCATGTGCCCAGAAAACGGGTCGTGACAAGATGAGACTTGTGAGCTATTAGGAAAGTCGTCATTTGTAGAGGCCATGAAGAAAAAGCAACCTTGGATGACGTCCGATGAGTGGAACCACAGTTGGCATAAAGATCTTGAATAAGAAACAGGGACCAAGAACTTGAGATGAAGAAACCTTAGAAGATCTGATAAAAGAGGATCTGATTGAAAGATGATATGATGATACGGAGTATCTGGAATCAAAAACAGGGATAAAAAGACGAAAATGCCCTTAAAGCTGAAACTTTGATGCCAGGTCAATTTCTGACTATGCTTCAAGGGCTGATCAAATGAAGAGAATTGAAAGCAAACTAGCATGAATACTCTCTGACTTCCATTAAAATTATAGTACGTGATGATACAATCACAAGAAGTCAACCTATATATAACACTGTAATTCGTAACTAACTAAACTAACATAACAATATATGGTAACCTATAAGAAGTCAACTTGTCCTTAACAAAAACAGTCTTAACAATTGACGTAGTTGGATAGTATATTTAATCAATTTATTAAAATGCATTTCATCATATGAAAATTAATATATTTGACTTGTATTTATTTTTGTTCTCTTTTAAAATATTGTTATTAATTATTTCATTGTATTGGATTTATTACTAAATTTTAAAAAAAAACCTTTGTATCAATTAATTTCTAAATTTTGTTTCCCAAAAAAATTCTAAACACATTTATGTGTTTTCTAAAATTTTAGATTTCTTTTAGAACAAATTATCCAAAAAGATTTATTTTATTTTCAAAATTAGTTTCTAAAACAATTTTACAGAACGTGTTTTCAAAATTAAAAACAAATACATCCAAATAAACCCTATAATTTTTATTTTTGGATTTGAAAAAGAGTTTTTTAATTTTTAAATTTTAAATTCATATCATGACATTTATTAAATTCAATAATCAATCTTTGAATCTCTGATCCTGAACTTATTTATCCTCGATCGGATTAGATAAGCTTATATACATTTTTTTATACTATTTTTTAGTATAAATAAAATATGTATAAAAAATTTCTTAAAAAAAATCTAATTTTGCAATGGTGAGTTGTAAAAGAATATACAATTATTTTTAAAGACCATAAACTTGTCATATATTCAAATTGGAGAATCAAGGAGTAGAAGCATAAAAACTATGCATAGGTTTTCTACCTCTTTTTTTTTTTTGTTTCCTCAAGTTAATACTTATTTTCATGAAACTTATTCATATAAATCACCGAAAAAAAAACACTTTTGAGGCAAACTTTTAAAATGGAAAATCGCAATGTTTTGGTATGAGGTTTTTCTATAAGATATCTTGGGTAATGCCAACAATTTTGTTTAGAATGAATATATTGTAAAAGAGTAAAGTTGGGCTTTATTATAAATATTTTCGTTAAGGGTTTTAGTGCAAAATGAATGAATGCTTTTAGTCTTCTTAATGTGCATGTATAATATTTGGATGCAGTCCAATTTAATTATCTTGACTATCTCTATAAAAGCCCATATTTCAATCTCGACTATCTTTAGCAGACTTTCCCCCCTTCAAGATTAAATTCAATATGTCATTAATGCTATTTTTTCTTGTATTTACCGAAAAAAGTGTTGGGAAAAGAGAAAGAATAATTGATAATTGAAAAGGTCATGATTCCTCAATGTAGCTCTCTCTCCAATAAATGTTTAGATGTTTAATTGGGAAAATCATGCATCTGATTAATAAATCCAACAACCCTACAGTATAAAGCAAGTCTCTCTCTTCATAAATCGATCAAGCAACACGATTTTCACAACCAATTGGAGCATCCCTAATGCATTCATTAAGACAGGAGATGAGTGTTGAAGCATTAAATTCAAATATTCTACTAATGCTATTTTGTCTGTGTTCACCAAGAAAAGGGTGTTGGCAAAAGTGAAAGAATAATTGGAGGTTGCAAAAGTCATGATTTATACATGTGGCTCCCTCTCCAATAAATGTTTAGAGGTTTGATTGAGCAAAACAAGTGCTAAAAATAAGGATTACATTCCTAATGTCCATGAGTTTCCAAACTGAAATAGTTACTAAGCAAGAAGTGCAGCAACGGAACCAGCCAACAAGAGAAAGCAAAAACAGCTAATGAGCAGAAATGATTAGTTTTGTAGTTCTTGCATATAGGTGCTATAAACAAAGGGTGGAGCATGACTGAACATTCACAGAGGTTATTGCATTTTCCTTGCATTCTTTGCTAGAAGATCTGCACACGAGTTCTTGTTACTTTGAACTGGAAGTTGGAGCTATAATTGTTGATGGTAGCTTATAATCTTGTGACAACTATGTAGGGACAAACTTAATTTGTACTGGTTTCAATTTACAATGTAATGACAATTTCAATTTTAATGATAAGTAATGGTAGCTTCAGTGTCAATTTGCTCTTTTTTGCACAGACTAATAGCAAGCTTACTTATTGAAGACATTCTATTGCTTATTTCAAGAACTATTCCCAAAACTTTGGGTTTTGCCAGCAAGTCCTTCTTTACAAGAGAGGCATCATTACAAAAGAGTCACAAAACAAGTAATTTTCTATTTGAGTCCTTTTCAATAAATTAATTCCTAAACTTTAGAAGTTTGAAATTAATCCTTTTCAAGAATTGATCCAAAAACTTTAGGGGTTTGCAAAAAAGCCCTTCTTTACAAGAGAGGCATCATAACAAGTAAATTTCTATTTGAGTCCGTTTCAATAAATTAATTCCACAACTTTAGAAGTTTGAAATTATTCCTTTTTTCAAGAACTAATCCCAAAACTTTAGGGGTTTACAAACAAGCCCTTCTTTACAAAGAAAGGCATCATTACAAAATAATCCTACACATTCATATAAAGATCTATGTCCAAGTCAAGACATTATCATTACAAAATAGAATACCCTAAAAAAGTTAGACTCCTAAGTTAGTGTACATAATCATTACAAAATATAATACCCTAAAAAAGATAATCCCTTCAAGTAAGTCACTTCACAACTTGTCTCATACAAAAAACAAGTAATTATTCGCTAGGTCTAGTGTTCGCTTTGCTTTCCACATTCGACTCTCTACCTTCCACATTCAACTCTGTAACAAGCTTCCTCTTCATGCAAGTACATTTGTTATGTCCCGATTGGTTGCAATTTGTACACCTCAAGCTCGAACGATCCCTTCCAAGCTTGTGAGCTCTCAATTGACTTCTTGGATGTTCATCTTTCTCTCTTCTTCTCAACTTCTTAGGTCTCCTAGGATGTTTATGAAATTTTGGTGGAAGAACGGTGTCCATGTCAGTCGACGGCCACATGTTTTCCCATTAATGTGATAAACCATGGAGGCATAACGCTATGCATACTTTCTCAACAAGTAATATTTGTGCACAAAGTCCTGAGGATCTATTCTTTGATGAAACATGCAACTAATTGCATGCTTGCAAGGTAGGCCTGTTAACCCCCAAAATTTGCAAGAGTAACTCTGATCACCAAGATCCACAATGTATTACTCTTCACATGAAAAAACCTTAAACTTCAATCCTCCAACCCATTTTGTAACTGATATCGGGCATTTTTCTATTCATTGCAGTCCCTATATTAGCCTATTTACGTATTTGAACCTTAAAAACTCTCCAATTTTATTATGTTTTAGGATTTATTGGGTGTAAATTAATTATAGAATTAATATGTTTCAACTTCATAATTTTGTTCCAATTAATTCAATTGTATATTTTTGCAAAAAATTAATTAGAAAGTTTCATGATGATGTAGCAATGACTGGGCGCTAATGTGGCAATTTTGCTAACTGGGCATTGACTGAAATGCTGATTGGACACTGGATCCCACAATTATGCACTTTACAATAGCAAAACTGACCAGCAGAAAAAAAGAAAATGGCAGCAAAATAGACCAGCATAAAACAGCAATAGAACAGTAAACAGATCTGCATGCAACGGCAGAAAAAAGCGACTGCGGAAACTAGAAAAGAAAGGGACAAGGCTGTAACAAGAGTTGACTCTATTTTCTCCATGGATAGCAGCTTAAAAACACCTTCCAGCCTCCATTTTTGCTGTTGAAGACCTCAATCTTCTTCCACCTTTGTAGCAATTTTGTAGGTTTTCCCCCTCTTTTCTTCTTTTGTTTTGGTATATTTTGGCCTCCATGGAAGGCTAAAAATTGTTGTAATCAGCCCATGGATGAACTAGTATGTAATATTAATTCTTGATGAAATATAATGTTTTGGTTTTGGTTTTATTTCATTTATGTTATTGAATTTGATTTGGTGTGAGGATTAGCTTGCTATTTATTCTTGTATGCAGTCGATGGGTTTATATAGTGAGCTTGAACTGAGATGACATGTCAATATGTGATTGCGATGCATGATTAAGTTAGGGATTAATCAGATTGCATATGGTTATGTATTAGTGAATATTTTTCTAATTCTAATTTATGTGTAATCTAGTTCTAGGAGGTCTCTTAGAAATTTTAGTTAAAAACCTAATGGTAGAACTAATAGGAGGTCTCTTAGTAATCAATAGATAATCAGTATTAATTAGTGTAAGAATAATTAATTAATCAATTAGAAGTAAGACTTCACAAGAGAATACGATATAAGGAGATCACTATACTGCAAGTTGCCACGAATTCAATTCTAAACGATTCGACAGTCGTAATGGCACAAACTAGTATCCCATTTCCTAGGTCTATTGATCTCCAAGTTAAGTTGCTTTAAGACCTTCGGAGACACTTTACAACCCTTTTACCTAGGTACTTCTAAGCCTTTAGCCTTTGAAAGGTGAATCTATCCATCACATAATCACTTTTCCATTCAAGAATACTGATTATAAGCTTGTCCACTACAAGAAAAACTTAGATTAACAACAAAAAATCTGTCGCTAAATAAAATATAAAAATTTATTTTAAAATAAAACTTAATTTTTAGGAGGTATAATTTTCAGTTTAAAAACTCCCCTATATTTATTTTATTAATATTTATTTTTTTCAATTGATTTGACAATTAGGGAGAAATGTGAAAAAGAATGAGAGGGGAGAAATGTTTGTGACGAAATTTTCCATCGCAAAATTACATTAAAAATTCTTTGCGTCGGAATTTAGTGACGGAAAAAATATTTGCGAGGGAATTTTCCGTCGTAAAACTAAAAATACTTTCTGACGGAATTTTATGACGGAAAATTCCATCCTTAATTTTAGAGATTGAAATTTAGTCAGTGATGAAAATTTTTCGTCGCAGATTCCTTATATTTAATTTCAAATCAGCGACAGAATTTGCGACGAATTTGTGACGAAATTTGCGATGAAATTTTTCCGTCGCTAATTGAGGTTTTTCTAGTAGTGGTCTCTGGCTTCTAGTATCCTACCATTGAAGGCTTCAGAAATGTTGCTTGTTGTGGCATCACTCTTTGTGACCTAACCCATGCTGTTGGTGGCTTCTCCATCATATAGTTATATGCCCCTTTAGAGACATTGCAAAGCTCACTCATCTTTCTTTTCCATTTCTCCATATAAGTAGCCGTAGTCATAATCGTCACCGATCTCTAATCACAATCCCTTCACCATACCTCCTCCGTATGTTGGCATACATGTGCCTAACACAAAATCTGTGTTCAATACCTTAAAGCACCTCATCCAATGCTTCTATCAAAGCCTGCAACAAATGGAACACATATTAGTAATGTTGTTTGCATTTAGAAATATCAATTAAATGCATGTTAGTGATATTACCATCTGTTGATCAAGTATCAAAAGCCATTTTTTATCCTCACTAGCCTCGATGTCAGTCACTAGTAGTTGTAGAAACCATGTCCAAGATTCTCTAGTCTCACTTTGGACCATGAACAATGCCAATGGAAGTATTTCTCATTAAGGTCCTTAGCCACTGCCACCAATAGAATGCCTCTATAAGGGCCCTTCAAAAAACATCCATCCACTCCAATTAGTGGCCTACATAATGTCAAAATAGCCCTCTTTACTAGCTCAAGGCACATATAGAACCTCTTAAACATTGGTTGCACGTTATTACCATTCCTATACACTCAAATTTGCAATGTGCTACCTAGGTTTATTCTCCTCACCTCCACACAAAAGTCCCAAAGCTTTTTATATTTTCCTACAAAACTCCCATGAAGGTTCTCCTTCGCAAGTTTCTGACCACAATGTGCTCTATGCATTGAAACCTTTGCCATATAATTTTTCCTAACCTCCACTTTCACTTGACCTACCTTCATATCTAGGTTTCTTCTCAATGCATCTACAACCTTCCTTGCCACCCACTTGGAAGAAGCCATGGTGGTATTATAAACATCAAGCTATAAGTATGGATAGGTTTCAAAGTCTTGCATCTAAATGAGTGGGACCCCATACCTTACTAACAATATCTATCACTTACAACCCTCACTACACCTAGCTCGACACCATACCTTATCATTCTTCACAAAATGTGTGCCAAATTTGTTTAACAATGACAATTCCTGAATAGCTCCCTTAAACTCTTTAATAGAGCTAAACTCCATTCCAAGTTGGAATCTAAAATCATTGCACATTTCATTGGGATCGTACCTTGGATACCTTATTCATCTTGGCATGTCATCGTCAAATTCTTTGTCATTGGTGTACACACATTCCTTCTCAAACTTGTCATCCTCTTCTTACTCCTCATGCAACTGAAAAGACACTTGAGATTGACCAAAGCTTTCAGGTAAAGGGATATTCTGTGTAAGGGCTTCTATCTCATCATGGACGACAACAACATTGTGTTTAGTTCTATCATTAATTGGTTCCTCATCCAATTTTGTCCTATATACACAACAAATCCATCATCATAAATACCATCATCTGTGTCACTCAAGTGAACTCTCATGTTGCTACTGCTGTCTCCTCATCTGTTTCATCTCCACCCTCTCATAGCCTACCAATATCAAAGGAACTCCCTCCCCAGTACTGACAATCTGACATTATGTACCACATACCAAGCAACATTGCCAATGCCATTAGAGATGGCATTTTGCCCCATCTCTATACATTCCTTGTCTCCCCTAATTTCTAGAAAATCATCTTCCAATGAGAGTTCATTTATGTGATAATACAGTCTGACTCAGCTGGTATATCTAAGCTTTCTCAAAACTATTATGATCTCTTGTATTAACCATGTACCCATCTCACAATCAACCATTTTCTGTATTTTTTGTCACAACGTACTTGAAACTCTTAACCTTCTTCAAGCATCCACCGTGTCAAAGATTAACCATAAATTTGTCTGAAAAAAAAAGTGGACACTATAAAAAAAATAGTATTTTAGTGGTGGTTGCTAAAAACCACCACTAAACAAGAAAATAGTGGCAGTTTGTACCAAACAGCTACAAGTTGCTAAAATGTAGTGGCGGTTTGCTTAAACCACCACTATTTAGCGACAGTTTGGTGCAAACTGCCACTAAATGTTATAAAAAAACCTACCCCCGAATCAATTCTCCCATTCACATTATCGACTAGCCTTATCAAGTGACTAGTGCTACAGTGCCGTCATACACCTCAGACCTGCCAAGCATTGCTTCACTTTGTCATTGTCGACTGTCGTTCACCCAGATCGAGTAGCCGTTGATGTCTCCTTGTTTTCAGCTAGTGCCTGCGGCTAGCCAAAGAAAGTTATAATGTAGATGGATATGGTTCACCGAGTGAGTTCGATGTAGAGAAGTCTCTCTTTAGTTAATCTTTCTTGTTTAATTTATGTGTATGTTTTAATAATTGCTAACTAGAATCAGAGGAAAATAGGAAATTTGTTTCGTTTAGATAGGTATGTTTTAGAATATGATACAATGTTCTATAAGGAAGGTTTAGCATATAATCGAGACCACATAGCAAATATGAGGCGAGAAGGCAAAAGAAAAGAAGCTTAATATATATATATATGCTCAACGTTTTAATTTCTTTTTGTTTTGCAGAAGTAGAAGTGTAGAACCATAAAAGGCTAGCTGACGTGCTGCATATATGTATATATATATATATATATAATGCACTATTCTATTCGTGACAAAAGGCATTTCTAAGACTAACAGTAGCCTGAAGAGACAACATTAACCTCATTACGATTTGGAAATATTATTTTCTTGTAAGAATATTTAGTAAGATTTAAGATGTCTATAAATTCTTTATGATATTGCATGTCTAGATTGTTGATTCGATCATATCACATGGAAGCTTCTTGACTAATTCCTTCAAAGAGCACAATGTTGTTGGAATCAGATCCAGAATAAACTCAAACGTTCACTTGAAGGTCAGGTGTATTATAGGAGGATGACAGTCAATTCTTAACAAAAGATTAGATGCATGATTCATCATTTGTATAGAACATTCCAAAAGTCTCTTGTTCGATAAAAAACAAGGACACTTTTCTTCAGGATACTGTATTACATTTAACTCTTTTTTTCTCAGGATACTGTGATGCTTGGTGCTGATTTCTATGAAACTAATGAGGAAATAGCAACTCTATTAGCTGAGGGAAAAAGTTCCACTAGGGATAGGAGAAAATACTAGAAACAAGTACAAACTGCATCTTAAATTCTCCTTCTAATCACTTAGTTTCAATTGCTGCTCTTTCTCACTTCTTCTCACTCATCTGCAGAGAATGCATCATTGACAAGAATGCTAGAATTGGAAGAAATGTTGTAACTGCAAACTCAGAGGTATGATTCTTCAAAGTTCCATTATATTAGAGCTGTACATTTGATACCTAGCTTACTTTTACTGCTATGTATATAACATTGAAAAGTTTTTAGAATGACTTGGTCTACATGAGGACATTGTCTGATGTGAATTCCAATAGTGAGATAATGATTTTAAAAGATGAAATATTTGTACTAAATTTCTACTTTTGAATGAACTGCAGGGTATACAAGAGGCTGACAGAAATTCAAAAGGGTTTCACATCCGGTCTGGTGTTATTGTTATATTGAAAAATTCAGTAATTAAAGATAGTTTTGTCATTTAAAAAATTTGTCTATTTCACTATTTTCTCCCATGGATTTGATTGAAGTGAAGAAATATAACCATGGTGTTAGTTTTGGTCCTTATAAATCTTAAATGACCTTATAAAGTACTCATGTTTGTGTGAATCCCATAACTGAGGATGCACCTTATAAGATGTAAATATCAAGTTTTATATGCAAGTCATAAGAATTGAGACATCTCTGAATTATTGACTATCCCATAACTGGTTTCTTGATTTTCAGAATTTCAAAACTACTGCACAAGAAATTTTCTTGTTCTTTTTTTTTTTTCTCAAATTGCTTGCAAATACAAATTTTCCAATTGCAATTAAAAAAATGGCTGAATTTACGTATATTATAGTTTGATCATTCAAGGAAGATTTACAATTCCAGTAGATTTCGACATTGTTCATCTCTCTAAAATAAGATTTAGGAAACGTTGTACTTGATGATTTTTATATTTTTTTAATTTTTCTTTAGTAGCGTTCAACCGCTGCTATTTTTTTAAAAATCTTTTAACAACATAGTGGTGATTTAAACTAAACCGCAACTAATTAAAGAATTAGTGGTAGTTTGAACTGTTACAAAAATCGCCACTAATTCATTTAGTGACAATTATTCCTGCAGTTGCTAAAAAAAGTCACTAAATTGCTTGTGACACTTAATTTAGTAGTAGTTTCCGCCACTAACCATGGATTTCTTTTTGTAGTGTGACTTGGTTGCTTATGTGTTAATTTGTCTTCATGTGATTGTTGACGTGGCAAATTTAAGTTGACTAGGATGCTCAATCAGTGTTACGTCATTACACATAATGGTTTTCCTTACCCCAAGTGACGATATGGACTAAATTTAGAATGTTTGGAAACTATAGGGACCAAAATCATATATTTGAAACTATAGGGACTAAATTCTAATTTTGTTGAAAGTATAGGGACCAAAAGTAATGTTTTACCAATTATAATTATGTTTTAAAAATCTTACATATTGGGTGACAACTACTTGTTGAGCTTCTAGAAGCCTACCTTAGTTTTATTGTTCAAATGAAGAGAAATCAATCAATAACCATTGGGTGACAACTACTTGTTGCATGGGCAGATAATCTGCTTGTCCTCCTGCTTTCATATTCATAAATTTCCCAACAAAGTCTAGGTCAGAAATTCATGATCCTCTACTGTGTATATATATATATAATTAGTCGTCTATCAACAATATTAATTTTAATAACATATAATATAGCAGTCATTTATCAATTATATATCTCATTTTTAATATTAACTTAATTCACTTAGGAAGTCAAATATACTTGCAAAATTTATTTCCTACCATATAGAGACTTCAACTTGTGTCAAGTTAAACTTCACGTATTATAAGCAAATAAATAAATGAAGTTCAAAATAATTACTTTTACCCTATATATATATATATATATATATAGATTTTCATATCAACACAAAAAGAAAAGCTAAGGAAAAAGAAAAGAAAAGAGCAAATGATCACATCCAAACGAAATATATACCCATCCTTTCACCAAATTAATTTAGCTTGAGTATCGACAATACCCATGACTCTAGGATGAACATTAACAATTTATGCTGATATATTTAGACAACAAAAGGGAAGAAGAAATAGGACACGTGCGTACAACTGCAAAGCTTTGGTTTTGCCCATACGTACGTATCTACAAGTTTTCTATGCTCACCATAATTTCTTTTGATGCATCTAGAAAATCTTCAGTAAAATATATATATATATATATATATATTATATTTCAATTTTGTTCCATGGCCGGTCGTGTCTAGTCAATCCCATAATAATATTGTACAACGTACGTGTTGGAGCTGCACTCAACTGTTAGGACACTTGTGCAGTATTTTTTTTAAAATTTATTTTGCTTTCTGCTAAATATATGGACATTTGTACAAGCGAACAAATTATAATGATAAACTGTCGTCTATAATATAATTTTATTTGGAGTCACATGCAAGAGCAATGCATTTTCCTACACATATACTCGTTTGACGGTATAACTCATTGGAAATTATCCAAGTACGTTTAAATCATGTTAGGTTTCATGATTGGGGATAACCGACATTCATTATTCCTTTTTTCTTTCATTATTTTAAAAACCCCAAAGAATATATGTGGTCGTGCTAGAGTGACTATATAAGTTTAAATATGTCATTATTAATTACAAGAAATTCTACTTACCCACGTCTATCTTCTTCTTTTTTTGTAATCACAACAAATCCTTTAATTATACAAAAATTGCAATTGATTTATCAATTATTAGTTTTATAACAATAATTTTTACTGTATAATCACTGCCAAAAAAAAAACGCATGTCTTAGCGATCAATGGCTGTTTGACAAACTGTTGCCAAGACCATGGTTTAATAGCAGTTCGTTAAATCATTTTTTTAAAACATTTAAATGTTTTTCAATTTAATTTCCATTATTCAAAATTTTAATATTAATAATTATAAGATTTTTTATTTTAGATATTTTTAATTGAACAATTAATTATTGTTAGCATGATATAGTATACATATATAAAATTCAAAATTAAAGCAAGAATACATTAATGGAGCAATTATCAAAGGGGCACACCAAATCCCATAGATCTGTTGTTCAAAATAAAATATTTTATCAAAATATTCTTACTTTAAAAAAAAGAAAAAAATTAGTAGTTTTTTAAAAAAGGTAATTTATATATTCTAGCTAATATCTCAATTGCTTGGAAGAAGAAAAAAAAAAGCCCAGCATCATGGAAATGCAACAACATGAAAAGACAAAATAATTTCAGTTAAATAATCCATATATATATATATATATATATATGTATACATCTTAATTCTAAAAAGTTTAAATTCTGAATATTTTGTACTGAAATATTGATATATGAACTCATGCATTAGTATAACAATTTCAAAGCAGCAAAAAGCAGTTTGGCATATATAATACATTTACGAAACTGACTTGTCATTCATATTTTTCTTTAATATTATCCAAACCCCTCACTGATTTACTAAAATAATCAGACAATCCCTGATAAAATAAGAAAATGTAAAAAAATATATCAGGTTCTAATCTTCAACTTTAAAAAAAAAAAAAATAAAACTTACACACACCATGATCATTATCCACTAGTTAATCTATTAAAAACTATAAGGAAAGGTTTCAAAATGCATTTTGGTCAAATCACTAATTTTGATTGTGCATATATGTGTGTGTGTGTTTGTGTAGGGTCCACAAATCTTCCACAAAGCACACAAATAATTGACCTCCATCTCCCTAGGTTGAGGGAAAACCATACATCAAAAATCTTTCTTGTTCTCATTGTAATGCAAGTGTGGCTGCTATGCTGACAACTCACTCCTCGAAGCTTCGCTGAATCATTGCTTTATGCTTCTTCATTTTTTACCTCTCATTCTTTCTCCCAATCAAATTTAGACAAATGGAAATTATCGATTTAATATCATCTTTCTTTCGAGTGATTTAGTATTTTTTTTCTTCTTAATTCAGTGTTAGAAGAATTTTAGGCTTATATAATTTATTCAGTTTGAATTAAATTAATTAAAATTTAGTAAGTTTTTGAATGCTAGAGGATGTAACTATAAAAAAAATTATTGATTTAATCTTTGAAATATTATAATTATCTTAATTTAATTTTTAAAAAATTAAACTTCTCAATTTAATCTTTAAAAATTAATTTTACCTCAATTTAATTATTTTTAATATTATTAACAAAATTTAACGTTATCAAATTTTAAATTTTTTATTGCTATAAGTCATTTTAATAAACAAAAGAAATAAATTAAGACAAATTATATACAATTTTTCATGCAATAATTTCGATTATTATAATTTTTTTAGGAAACAAATCAATAATTTACTCTGCTTCCAATCAAATTAAAACAAATTTGTCTAATACTTGTTTTGCATATATATTATAGGTAGTAGTAGACAACAAATTTTCAACTTCCACGAGGGCATTTTGTAAATTCTCAATACTCCACGAAGCAATAGCTAGCCATATTGTAGATTCGGAAGCTTACTATAAATAGAAGGGATCTCACATATGTTGTCATTGAAAATAGCACACAAACTCTCGAGTCACAACTGATCATTATATTCTGTTCCTCGCCCATCTCTCTCTCTCTCTCTCTCTCTCTCTCGAAACGATCCTTTGTGTTTGCTTTACAGAAAACCAAAGAGAAAATAGAAGTAAGCTGTGATCACATGGATAAAACTCATAGCGAGGAGGATCATCAGAAACAGAAGCTCCAGAAGTACAAATTAATGAGAAGAACTTTTGAGTTTGTGATCTCAGTTTGTGTGTTCTCTTTCATTGTGTGGTACTCTTCTGGATTCTCCAGACTTCACCACCAGTTCATGAATGTCTACTTCTCCTCCATCACTCGTACCCTCGAGAGAAAATACATGTTCCTCATCTGTAATGGCATCCTCGCTTTCCTCGCCAAAACCTCTTCAACAACATCATCTTCCCCATCACCATCATCATCGTCATCGTCATCGTCATCCATATCACCTACTTTCAACCTCCAGCTTCAGGATGACGCTTCAAGGTTTGAAGAAGAAGAAGAAGTTGAACAAGCAAAACAGCGAGAGGATCGTGAAGGACAAGAATTACTAGAATCTCCAGAAGAAGAAGAAGAAGGAAGAAATGATCATGATGGTGCTTTATGTAACCAAATGGTGGAAGAAGAAGAAGAAAGAGGAGGAGAAATTGAAGCTTTTGATAGTAGCAGTACAGATGAAGAAGAAGGAGGGATAGGAAATGACATGATAATGGTGGGATCACAAGAGGATGATGCGACAACAACGGAAACAAATGAGGAATTAGTCACAGAGGAGATGAACAGGAAGTTTGAAGAGTTTATAAGGAAAATGAAGGAGGAGATGAGGATTGAAGCTCGAAGACAACTAATTGCAGTCTAGTTTGAGTGTATGTGTGTGTCTTAAATCTGTTTTAAAATGTCTGAGGCCATATGTTTCTTTTCGATCTTTCTTTTCTTTGTCTACCTTTTTCAGTTCGTTTTTTCAGTCATGCTCATGCCCTTGTAAGGTTCAGGTACTTCAAGTATAGTATACCTTAGTATATATATGGTTCTCTCCTCGTCTTTCTTGCTTTACTGCTCTTTTCATTTCTTTTAATTTCTTTTAATTTTATTTTGGTCTAAGAAATATCATTTTTAGTTTTTGAAAATCACGTATTTTGGTTATTTAATTTTAAAAAAGATTTTAATTACTTTTTTATCGTTTAAAATTAAAATTTTGCATTAATATATATATATATATATATATATATATATATATATATATATATATATATGTATGTATCTTAATTTCAAGTAGCAAAAACTCCAATAATCCGGTCCTTTGTTTGAATAGTTAGGTTCAATGCTTCAATCTGAAGCAGCAAAAATCTATAAAGGACAAGAAAGTGTACGAAGCTTGCACGAATCTTTTAACAGGATCTGATTCTCGTTAACAATTCTCGAAAATTTAGCAAAGAAAAGAGTAAATTGTTGATTTAAGTCTTTGGAAGAATATATTTTTTCAAATTGGTCTTTAAATATCAAATATCTTATTTAATTTTTGATGTATATGTCTTAATTTAGTATTTTTTGTTCTTACTGAATTAGTCAAAGCCTGATAGATTTTGTTTTTTAATATTAGTGGTACTAATAAAAAGAACAATGATGTTTTAAGGGCTAGCTATACTTTAGAAAAAAAAAAAGTCTATCAATAATTAGATAAAAACTGCTTGAGATCTTCGTTTCTTATAACAAAGGGAGCACTATGATTGCAAAAGACATGTAAGAGACTAATTTGATAAATTAAATTTTTTAGAGGATCAAAATAAATAGAATATTTTTTAAGAATTAAATTATTTATATATATATATATATATATATATATATATATATATAAAAGATTATGCTGTCATGTGCTCCCAAACACAACCTTTAATCGTAAAGCACGCAAATGATGAAAAACATATCCTCAAAATTGAAAATTTTAGCAACAGAAAGGAAATCTATCATCATCAAAAACACTATAATGGAACCATCTTTTTGTTCCTTTAGATTGGACTTTCTTTATCATAGGATATGTCAACTGCAAACCGCTACCAAACTTTGTTTAGGAAAAAAAATAAATAAATGGAAATTTCTTATGCACTTTTGATAATATACTTTCTTCTTTTTGTTGAGTAGTTTTTTTAAAGTTTTTTTCTCAATATTAATATCTCAAAGATTCTCAGCCTTTTAGGGTTTGATCAGAAAAATTGAAATATATATATATGTGCATATGTGTGTGTGTATATGTTATCACTCAGTTGCAATTATATAGTTTTCAAAATTGGATCAGAAATTTAATCCAAAAGTGACCAATTTAATATATTAATTCAGTTTTGTTACATCAGCATAAAATCAACTTACAAATGGAGCTGAATCAAATCGTCCTGAACAAAATTATTACTTATTAAATTTGGATAAACATCGGAATGGGAATTCAAATCCCATCCCTTAGGATAGCGAGCGGTTCTACCACTAACGTGCTTACATGATAAAGTAGTGCTTTTAAAGACGTTAACCTTTTAAAAATAACTATTATAATGACAAACTTACAATAATCAACTTTAAATATTTATTTGAATATTTTAAATTACATTATATATATATATATAATATTTTTAATAGATTTATTCTTGTATTAAAACTATTAAGTTATATATAAATTACTTATTCTCTCATCTACAAGAATGATTCAAGTAGCAAGAAAGATTGAATACAAATTAAAGGCTTCTCCAACGATCATAAAGGCTTTAATCTGCAAAAATTTTCCTAAAGTAAAAACACAACCTTTATATCTTAAACGAAATAGTGTTAAATGTTAGCATTATTAATTTAATATATATTATTATATTTATTTATTTATTTATTTTATAAATAATATTTAACGCTGACAATTTATTTAGATAAACTGACATATTAAGTATTATATATATATGTGCATATTTTAAAGCATATATATTGAGTGCTATCTATAATAAGGTTCACTTTGTTAAAATATCTTCATAAAATTTATGTTAGAGGGACCTATTTGATATAATTTGTATTTTAGTCTGGAGTGTTAATGAAAATAATTTTATGTTTAGATGTCCGATTATAAATAATAATAATGATGAAACGTTATTATAAAAAAGGTACGATGCTAAGTAGTGATTTTTTGGATTATATAAAAAATTTTGTTTTGATAAGACTAGATGTGTCATAATTTTTATCAAACCAAAAACAGTGAGAAATAACAACTTAAATTCTTTTAAAAGAACTTATTTATAATTTAACTTTGAGTTACGATGAAATAATATATGTTTTTATTATTTTATTTATTGTATATTTCTATTACTTATTAAAATTAACAAACAACAAAATTATAACTAGTACTTTCATCTTCTTAATTAAAAAAATTTCCAAATATGAGTTGTTATAATTTGTGCTAAATTTTCTATCATTGAACTCAAAATATGTAAAAGTAAACATTTTCTACTATCATAATAATTACAGTGAAGACATCAAATCGTCTAGAGACACAAACTTTCCACGTGCTTCCAATCCAACGCAGCCAAAAGAATCCTGAGATTGGGACCCTCACCATCTCCACATTTTCAGCCTCACAAATCTCTTTACACAGAAAACGAAAGTCCAATGGATTTGACACATCCACCAAATAATGTAACACATCGAAAAAACAAGAGGAAATATAACTCATTGAGGGTGGATATTTCTTTCATAATAATAACACCATAGCTATCATCGGACTATAATGCCGCCCTTTTTTGTCTTCTTTTAATTTTATGTATTTAATAGTGAGGTTTCCATCTTCATGTGGCTAAGAAACAAGCATACCTAATCAATCTTCTTTTTACGTACGCTAAGCTCTAATATTAAGCTTTTAATGGAGGAATCTAGAAGGAGCCATGCAAAATGGAAAAGAGAGAGGACGAATTAGGTGTGTGCAAGTGTTGGGACGAGAGATATGAGGGTGAAATATGATTGTGAATAAGTTGAAAGCGTGGACATATGTTATGATAATGATATTAAGTAGTAAAAACACTTGAATGTGAAATCTTGAAAAGATAAGTACTACGAGCTCCCATATGGATGTGTGACATGTCAGTTCATTGAAATGATTTATGAGTCACGTGACTGTGATTAAGGGGCTTTTAGAAATAAGTAAAGACATAAAAGCATAGATCAATTGATAAGTGATTGTTCTTATTTAATTATAAATTTTAAGTTTGAATTTTTAAAAATATAATTATGCTAAAATTTAATATGAAAAACTTTATCACTTATTATAATTTTATATGATTCGAATTTGAAATTAGTCTATACTCATAATTTAGTATTTGAACACCGGATAATTGTTAAAAACAAAAAAAGATATATACATTGTAGTGTTTGTAGAATCCCACCTAACCAATTAGTCCCACCGGTAAACTGGTCATCAATTCAATTGAGTATTTGTTTAAAAAATAATTGAATAGATTTAAGTTTGAGATAAAATTAATTTTTAGAATTAATTTTTAGTAAATAAAAATATGTCTGAATGTAAATTATGTTTGAAAATTACAATTAGAAAAATGATGGTAAAATATAGATTTTGTTTGGATATTGATTATCAAAATTACTTTTGGATGTATAATTATTAGAAATAATATGATTTTTATATTATCTTATTTCATACACCTTTAGTATTTAATTTCAGTTATTTAAATTTAATATAATAAATTATATGAATGTTATTAAAAAAATACATTTTTTATTTACTATTTTTTTTGGTTTCAATTGTTTTATTTAGAATTATTTAACTACTCATGGATTCTTACAAAAATAAGAAAAAAAAAACCCATACAAAATATAATTAAAAAAAGACTCAAATAAAAAGTTTAAATTAACAACATTTTTTTTCAAAAAAAATTTAAGTTAGAGTGGATAATTATAAACTAACAAGAAGTTTTGTTTTAAAAAATATTTAAGCTGAGGTGGATAATTATAAACTAACAACAAGTTTTATTTTAAAAAAATTTAAGTTGGAGTGGATAATTATAAATTAATTAACCACAAGTTTTGTTTTAAAAAATTAAGTTGAAGTCGATAATTATAAATTAACAAGTAGTTTTGTTTCAATAATTTCTGTGTGGGAGTGGATAAAAGTTTAACATTTAATTATTTTATTTTAAAATATTATATCTTTAAAACATTTTAATATTGAATTAGTTTTTATTCTTAAAAATTTTGTTTAACATATTTTTTATATATTAATATCAATATTCATCAACAAAATATTATCATTAATATCACATACACTCTATAAGAGTAATATCACTGTGCAGCCATAATCCACATACAGCCTAGAAACACATAAAGGACTAAAATGAAAACTTTAAATTAAAAGAATTAAAGAGTATATATCTTGAGGACTAAAGGGAAAATGGAAATATAAAATCATGGGTCAAGCAAACATTCAAGCCAACAAAATATTCTAAGGACCTAACCAATTTGAAAAATGAAATTGGACTAAAATGAAAAGGAAGTTTCAAATCTGGGCCAAAGTGAAATTTTCTCCAATATAAAACACCTTATTTTCTTGTTTTGAGCTTAGCTATGGCTTCTTCTTTCCTTCATTGTGTGTTTTGCAATGTTTGGTGTGTGTTTTAGTGGTTTGAAGGCCTCAAAGATCAAAATTTTCTCTTCCAAGCAGGCTTTTATTTTTGTTCTCCAATGGCTGTCTCTCTATTCTTCTTTCTGGCGTATTCTGCAGTCTTTGATAGAGATTTGTCCTTGAGGGATGTAGGTCGAGGGCGAACAACAATGATGCCAAAAGCAACAATCTTCACATTTAAAACACGTTTATGAGCCTAGAAGAAAGCAAGAGTCACGATGAAGAAAACCAAGGTTTTGTAAGTAAAATCGATTCTCTCATCTAAGTCATTGAAGAACCAAACGATCTCATTTTTATATAAAACTATAGTTTTGGGTTCTCACTGCACATTGAGGGAGAGCAACAACACACACTGATTCCTATGTAGTCCGTTATGCAATTAATTGACTTCGACTCGATTGACTTGGTCGGGTTTAGTTTGACCAATCTTCAATCCAATCATCTTTATTTTTCTTTTTGTGTTTGGTGTGTATGTGTTGGACTAATTGATAGTTTTACTATTCATTACACACAAGCATATTCACAAACTTGAAATCCTTAAGTTGTATTTTATGTTCTTTTTTTAAATAATTATTACGTGTAGCTATAAGCATAGCTTGATGTTTTGATGTGATGATACTTTTAATTTGATCTTTAATTACTTATGGTCACTGAGCATAATTAGAAACGTAAAGTTTGAACTTAAGTAACCTGCTGAGATTGTTATCTTAACACAGGGGTCATTAGTTGTGGAAATAAGTAAGTGAAGAAGAACATGACTCTTTCCTCACTATATATAGGATATTATGAACATCATATATGTGTAGCTCTTAGGACTTCAGTGAGTGACAATTTCAATCTGATCATTCTCTGAAGATAGTGAATGCATGATGTTTACATTTTTTACCACATCATCATAACTTTTTTGATGAAATTTTTTCTATGGTATTTCTTTAATAAAAATACATATTGAATTACTAATTTAACTTTTAAATAATTATATTTATCTCAATTTAATCTCAATTAAAATGTACAAAACTCCCTTAAACTTGGGAGGTTGTGCACTTTTTCCTCTCTTAACTATCAAACTCATCAAAGACTAATCCATTTGCGCAAATCGCCGTCTTCGTTAGTAGATTCATTTGTTTGACTATTAGTTGCTGCCATACATTAACATGTCCAGTCCAACGTATACTTTAAAAAAGTCCAGTTGACTCTTGACTGATATGTGTTTTTTGAAATATCTTTATTTTCATTATTAGTTGACGCATACATTATTTATTTTCATTATTTTGAAATATCTTTTTTGAAAAAATTCTAAATAATTAATCTGTCAGAATAATGGAAAAAAAGATTTATTTATTTTTTTCATTATTTTGACAAATTTATTTTTTTCACTATTTTGAATTACAATTTTGTTTCCAAAAAAAAAAAAGGACATGTGGCCCATTTTAATCAACATCCAACAAGAGCTTTTTTTTGCATAGATATGATAAACGTGTTCACGTTGCATTGACTAAGGTTAACTAATAGTTCCACTAACAAAGAAGGTAATTTCCACTTTTTTTTCATAGTCTAAATATGTTACTTGTTGAATTTGAAATTTGAGGAAAGTAAAGTCTATAATTCTCAAAGTTTAGGGAGAATTTTTTGTATTTTAGCCTTTAGTCTTTAAAAAATAAAATGTCAAAATTTAGTATCTAAAAAATTATGTTTATTTCAATTTATCTTTTTTATTGCAAAATTACCTAACTTGCCATTGCTAAAATTCAATTACATTGTTGTCAAAATATCACTTTAGAAAAAAAAAAAAAAAGAAAGAAAAAACTAAGACAAATGTCATTTTTCAAAAATTAAATCAAGACATTTTATTTTTTAAAAAATAAATTAAGACAAATATAATCTTTTAAAAATTAAATTAATAATTTATTCTAAAAATATAACATATGACTAAATGAGTCAATCATATTTAGTACCATCAAAATAGGTTTGGCCTACGCATTTAAGGTAGATTTGAATTTTTAAAATTAAGTTCATTTAAAAATAAGTTTAAATAAAACAGGTTGAGGACTTGAGGTTTTAACCCGAGTGTAAATACTCTAAATTTGAAGTGAGAAATACATTCTAAATTTTTTATCTAAGCTGTCTGTCAGTCTTCAATCCAATGATTATAATTGTAATAGATAACAATATATATTAATTTTGTCTTGATCTTTAAAATTATAATCAATAAAATAAAAAAATACAATAATAAAAAATAGAAGTTAAAATATAGATGGGAGATAATAGAAAATTAACTAACGGTATTTTTCTAGTTTTTGAAATAAAGTAAAAGTTTCTATTATCTCCCATCTATATTTTAATTTTAATTTTTTTTATTATTTTTTTTATTTTATTGATTATGATTTTAAAGATCAAAACAAAAGTGATACATAACTATCTATTACAATTATATTCACCGGATTGAAGACTAATGGATGGCTTGGATGAGAACTTCAAAGTACATTTTCTGTCTCAAATTTAGAGAATTTGCACTCGCTAAGGGACAGGCTTGAGCATCCTCGTATTAGCTTATTTAATAAATGGGCAGCCCATTTAATGGTCAGCCCGTTATAGCTAATCCAACCGGGCAGCCCGCTTTGACATCACTATTCATGTTGCATTAATTTGTAAAAAAAATATTGATTTGTCCTGTTTTTTTTATGGAATACACCTCTGCCGGAAACACAACAACATCCTTGTGGGTTTGCTAAATGAACGTGAAAGCAGCATGAAGCAATTAATTCATTGTAACATTAAAAGAAGGGTTTATAACAATTCCAAAAGACACAGTGCAAATTAACCATGCCACCCACCTTCACTAAATTCAGTTCATCATCATCAATTTTCTTTGCAGCCTGATCACTAGTGCAGGAGAAGATATGGCTGCAGGCACTTGAGCAACAAATCATATCTCATTAGCATTGTACACATAAAAAATGACCTATCATAAAATTAAATTGAAGTGTTTTCTCATATCATGACATATATACAACCCAATACTTCACACTAACTGTTGGGTGATACAGTCAAGTCCATGGTGACTCCATCGGTCTCTGGCAGATTTCTAACCTCGCTAAGAATCCTATGAATTTCTCTTGTCAGTTCCCCACGAACATAGTCAGATCGCTCCTTTGTAACCGATGATTCTGCAAACAAAGTTTCGGCAAGGGACTGATATTCTTGAAACCATTCATGGTCAAGACTGTGATTACTAGTATGATCATTGTCAAGAAGCAAAGAGGACTCCCTTCGCCACCTACTTACATAATACTTGTCGGGCAGCTGAAAGTAATTCTTTATTACAAATACACGAAGAGCGTGTCGGCATAATATCCCCGACGATTCAAATTCCTTGCAGGAGCAATGGATCTGTTCATCTTCAGCTAGCCATATCACAAGATGTTCACCATCCATCCTTTTAAAGTGGCGTACGATGTACGATCCATTGGCCATTTCAGATGTAGCATATTGCATTGCCAGCATTAATTCTTGTTGCAAGGCATTAAAAGCAAAAGGTGTGTAAATACTCCGTGCATGCTCTTCAATGGGTATGCAGCTTTTAAGATGTATATATTGAGCCTCGTGACGCATGTGACGATGAAAACTTACACAACTACCAACCTGCAATTGTGTCCACCAGAAGGAAGAAAATTATTACAAGCACAGCCATCAAATTGTAATATCTAATCACAAATCGAAAAGCATATTTTATGAACCGTGAGATGTAAATTGTATCAAATTGTTAGATTTAGTAACAAGTGAAAAGTGGCTTGAAAAAAAAAATGACTTGTAAATTCTTTGATAGCTATATATACTCAAGATTGTATATTTAAACCAAGACTTAAGAGAAGTACTGAACCATAAATCATAGGTAAATTCATTAAAAAAAATTGTAAGAAATAAATTCATGAAATGATCCAGGTTTTCACACATTTCTGAATCAGAGTCAAATCACAGATTCATACGATTCAAGAGAATTCAGGGCTACTTCCGGTTTTGTCATTGGTTCATATGGTTGCCATTAATGACTTGTTGCAAATAGTAAGATTCGAATTGCAGAGTATGATTTCAATTGCTATGATTACAAGTACTGCAAGCTAATATGAGCATGCGAGACAAAGTTCTTACTGAAATATACCTGCTCGAAAAAGCTACGCAAACATGTTTCTGCACTGAAAATCCCTTTCAAAAATCCATCTATAGCCTTTGAGTAAGCTGTTGTTGCCATCCGAGCCAGAAAGAAACCTCTCACATAGGACAGTGCCCAACATTCCCGCATAGAATACAGTAGACCTATATGCTTATCTGAACCAAGATCAAATGCGGATGTCATTTGGTTCCATCGAAGTTCAAATTCCTCTGTATTCTCAATTTGACATAATGCCTCAAACTCAGATTTAAATTCTTCATAGCGAGATCCAAGAGGAAGACAAAACCAACCGGGTACCTTGGGCATTATAGTCCATATAGAAATCACATGTTTAGTGCCTGGCAATTCACTCCTTATGGCATCTCTAATCCCAGGGTCAACATTGGTTAATATTGTTTGGGGACATCTTCCTCTCATGAGTCGGACAAAAGTCTGTATTGAGTAATAATCATCATAAGAGGAGATATATGAAGGCAAAACTGAAATCTTATAGAGGATGCTAGTAGTAAACCTGTAATGCCCATGAGAACGATTGGGGCGTTTCATCCTGCAATAAAACACAACCAAAGAAAACGGTTCTACCATAGTTGTCAATACCAAACCATGCTCCAAAGAGTAACCCATATGTGATTGATCGATAAGTAGTATCAAAAGAAACCACATCACCAAACATATCATATGCATGAACGGAATCACCATATGCCCAGGCAATATTTTCAACCTTTTCATTCTCATCCACTGTAAAATCATAAACAAAGTCATCATCTGTCTGTTTCATGGCTTTGCATGCCTCAAGAAGTTCCAATGTATCATTTTCTCGTTTCTCACTTAGCGATGCCTCATTATCTTCAATAACCTTCTTCCGGTTTTGAACAAAATTCCTCACATCCCTTTCCAAGAAAGGCAGTTGCCCACCTTGAATCCCTTTTTCCAGCTCCAGCATCTTTACTATCCGATGTACTGGAAACCCAGCTTTAGAAAGTAAGATTATACACTCTTGATCATCCTCTTGAATTTTACGATACGCCGGAAGAAGCCGCACCTGGTCATCTTCTAAAAGTTCATGATTATGTATATTACTAAACTGCACAACAAACCATTGGGAAACTCCCTCTACTATCTCCTTAGACAGATACATTTTTGCATCGCATCCACACCGCACCGATTTCCTATCTCTATGGTGTTCTCCATCAGACTTTTTCTTCAACGGGGCAAACCCAGATCGGTAGCAAACAAAGTCGCGTTTATAAATGCCCAACTGTGGGCTATGTCTTGATCTTTCTTTCCGAATTGAGAACCCGTTCTTCCTGGCGAAATTCCCATAGTACTCAAATGCATCATCATCACTCTTAAACACCATTCCAACATAAGGTAAAATCAGAACTTCTGATGATGCTTTTTCTTTCTTTACCAATTTTGGTCCTGCTGAAGTCTCCTCGGCATCACCCTCATATGTTATGTAACATTTCCAATCTCCACATGGGCATTGCTGCCGTCTAATCCATATGTTTTTCCACGGAATGGATGTCATCACTTCACTTGATTGGAGTATTTATAATGCAATTGAAACAACTAAATGTATCAAACTTCAAAAGGCCCAGAAGCAAGTACTACTATCAGAATACACTAAAAAGAACAATACAATAAACAGAGCAGAAAAGGATATTATGGGCAACTCGCGTTGGAAAAAAGAAATGATTTTGATTAGATGTCAAGCAATGTTCGAACTTGGAAGTGTTAGCTTGAGTTTGCTACAGGAAACAGGTTTTCAGCTGCCAGAAGCTTGAAAATTTTGGTAAAAGAAAATGAAATGTTTGAAGACAGTTAATAAAATGATGAATTTGAGAAAATTACTGAGTTCCTTGATTCGTACCAGAGCAGACACAGAGGGAAGACTGATGCTAAAACCCTTGTTCCTTGGATCGTCGTCTTCAGCTTCTCTAGTGTCCCGTTTCTTCCCTCTGCTCCGACAGAGAATTCCACGGAAAAAATTATTTTTCAATGTTGGGCCGGCTTTATTTGAGGCCCATTGAACTCCGTTGAAGTCAACCCCAAAAACAATAATAGTTTTTAATCTTTGGTAAAATTGTTCTTGAAAATGTAGGGGTTAATGATAGATCTGCAACATCAGATAATCTTTTTAAAATCTATATTTGATATATTTATATGCTTTTTACAATTATAAAAAATGAAATATCTATACTGGTCTATATAGATTTGAGACTTTTTAATTAATGGTAAATCTGTGAAAGTGGTAGAGTGAGAAATTAAATAACTTACCACCACTTGTTTATTATCTTAAAAATAAAAATATAATAAAAACTATTGTTATTTATTTTATATTTAAAAATTTGGCATGCAATTCAATGTATACCAATCTACTAGTATTATGAATTATCAACAAGTAATCAATGTCATTCGCATTATTTTCTTTGTTTTTTGTTTTTAAATTGCAACTTTAGTAGTTTTATATTTGTAAGGATCAATTTTTCTTGTGTGTCCTCCGCGCATATAATGGATGTTTTTATATGTTGAGGTAGCTAGCTTATTTAGAGAGAGAAAGAATCAAACAACTTACAGGAAACTAGGAATTCAGAGATTATACTGAAACTAAATTCGAGCTCTTGTTGAGGTAGCTAGCTTGTTTATGAAAATATGATTATTTGATAATGTTTCAGTTAGTCAAAATCTTGTTGTGTGCTAAATTGTTCATGCTTTAAATATATGCATTGTGTGAATCAAATATGTTGTACGATTTTATTCGATCTATAAGTACTTGTGTTGTGTGTTCTTATGCGTCCTAGTTTGTACTGTGAATTGACAGCAGTTGGCTAGGTTTAAGGAGGTTACCAGATACATATATATTGTGTGATCTTATGTGTTTTACCAGTTTAAGTCTCCATTGTCTTAATAACCGCAGGCTAATAATAAACACCAAATAATAAGCACGAATTATTTAATGAACTGACTACTAATTTCGTTTTCATGCTAAAAATGGTATCCGTTTTATATAAATTATTGCTCGTTACTGAGATTTCACGTCTTACTATTATTTCTTTACATTTAACCATTTCTAGGGAAAAAGCAAGAAAAGAGCAGTGAAATTGCAAAATGAAGTCCATACATATATAGCTTATTACCCGAGATTGTTGCCAAAAAATTAGCAAGAATTAAAAAAATAATAATAAATAAATAAGAGTTTGAGTATAAATTTAATATGGAATGAAACTTGAAACACAATCGGTAAGAGTTCGAAGTAAGCTTAAAAAGTTAATGTTGACAAGAAGCCAATTGTTGCCAGAACAGGGCTAAATGAATCCACATCCATGGGACACCTTTTTTTTTTTGGGGGGACATAACTGGACATAGCTAGATCAAACAAGATTCTAAATATTAGTGCGGACTTGTTGGATTGGGCTATTTAGTGGTCCAAACCCAATTCCCTTTGGATCATCGTACTGGATAATTACTGTAATGTCCTTGAGCTCATCTATAAATAGTACTATTTAGAAAATTGGACTGAATTAATCGATTTAACCAGAAAATCGGTGAATTGTTCAAAATGGACCAATGAACTAGTTGAATAGGTAAAACCAACTAGTTCAACTAGTTCAATTTTTTTTTTTTGAAATTTTGAATTTTTTTGAATTTTAACTTAATATTATTATGTATTTTTAAGAAATTTCTAAAAAATTAAGCTATTAAGAGAATATATAGGATTGGTATAAATATAAATATATATATATATATATATATATATGTAATATGCTTAGAATATTATATATTATATATTTTAATATTTTAATATCTACAACATAATACATTAATTATATATTTTATTATTTTATTATATTTTAAGTATTACAGGTTTAACTACCTTCTGACCATTTATCTTTGAACTGGTACTTCGACCAATTTAATAAGCAGTCTGATTTTTTGAACCTTGATAAATAGCTTGGTGACCTCCTATGTTTGGTTTACATTCCTTATAACTCCTGAATTTCTTTCATCATCTATTGAGTTCAACGTCCCCGTCTCAATGTTCTTAAAATTAGCTAAGTTAATGAAGGGTTGAAGTTACTCTTTGATCTGATTTAAGTTATATTGTACTAAATTGTGGTCCAACAAGTTTTAATTGTATATATATATATATATTAAAAATATAATCTGATAAACTAATTAACAAGTTTTTTTAATGCATGCTTAAGCTTGACAAACTTACAAAAATCTAGACAACCTATCAAGTATTTTTGTATACAGTTAACAAAAATATTTAAATTGAATAAATATTTAAAATTAACTATAAAATAATATTTATATGTAAAACAATACATTAGTACTTATAAAATGTATGAAAAATAAAAAAAAATTAAAAAAACATAAATTTAGTTCTATTGATTGATCTTATCGATTTTTAAGTTATTTTTTGAATGATTGATTCATTGGTTCAACCAAACTAATTGACAATCATGTAACTCAAATCACGACTCTAATTAGACTAATTAGTTTAATCTTACTTTCAAATTAGTGACCCATATAGGTCACCTCCTATCATATAGGCTTCTATGTGAACATCTACGCAAGCTCATACCAGCCATCACTGAAGATCACAAAGAGATTCATTCATATATTATGAATATTTATATGTAAAATAGTATATTAGTACTCATAAAATGTATGAAAAATAAAAAAAAAACTTAAATTTAATTCTATTGATTGATCTTATTGATTTTTAAGTTATTTTTTGAATGATTAATTCATTGGTTCGACCAAATCAATTAACAATCGTGTAACTCAATTTACGGTTCTAATTCGACCAGTTAGTTTAGTCTTATTTTTAAATCAGTGATCCATATAGAGCATCTCCTATCATGTAGGTTTCTACGTGAACATCTACGCAAGCTCATATCAGCCATCACTAAAGATTAAAAAGAGATTCATTCATATATTATGAAATAGGAGCAAGGTTCATGGCTTGAGTAGAGGAAAAGGCAGAGTAGGGATCAAACCTACAAGTTGCCCTCATTGATTTACAAAGAGCTCTAATAATGGAGAAAATTCACGTTTATCATTTTATTTTTCAGTGACATTCAGTATACATGTTCTGCCCTTCCTGCTGCTACATAATCTAGGATTACCTGACCAGCTTCTTCACCATGAGCTTGAGTTGAGAGTTCTGAAACGCCTCCAAAAGCTATTATCATGAGCACGAACACAGTGGTGGAAGCAAATAGAGGCCAGAAGTATACCAGAATTGTCAGAATTCGTGGGTTTGCATATAAAAGAAAGAAAAAGCAAAGTGATAGTGTTACTGCTACGGTGATATGGTATCTGTACTGCAAAAGCTTTTCTGATATATCCATATTTATAGCCCTCTGAATGCAGAAAGAGGGAGAACACAATGTTGATCGTATCACCATTAACGAGTTTTATAAATAAAGTCGATGAGATTCTACTTTGGAAACACTGGTCCATGTCACTCTTTTTTCTTTTTTTAATTATTGCTATTTGAAAACCTATTAACTCTACATTAATTTAGTTTTAACTGAGTCGAATTACAAAAATATAAAATTTTACTAGATTTATAAGAGTATTTCTAATGAAAATTTTTAAAAAAATTCTTAAATTTAAAAATCGGTTCTTATTGATATTCATCACTAGAGTTTGCTACATTAGTTAACACGTATAAAAACGGTTCTTAAATAAAAAATAATAATAAAATAATTAATTCATAATAAATATTAAAATATTAAAGAATTGTTTGTGAAATTTATTTATAAGTTCTTAAAAATTACATTATTATAATGTAGAGTTATTTAAAGTTAAAAGTAATGATATAATATTACAAGACTTACAATATACAATTTAAATGAGATTCATCACTAAAAATATTATATTCTCTATTCACAATATGCTTAAAAAAAATAAATTTCGAATAACTTAATCAAACAAATAGAAAAGTGTTGATTAATTGACTTTGTAGGCATGCTTGGCCCATCTTCCATGTATTTTCCTTGATGGCGGCGGCAAGTGTTTCCTAACCCATCCAATCAATCCACTAGTTTCTACTTACCAGACTACGCTGTAAATAATATGATAAAAGAAGAATACTTATGCCAAATTAATCATTCTTGTACAAAATGTGATGAATTTGTGTTTGGTGCAAAATCATTCGTTTAGTTAATTTATTTCAAAAATAATTTTAAAAATTAGAAATACATTTTTAGTAATTTTTTAATCTTTTTTTTTTACATTAGTCATTTGACCCAAATTCGATTTGTATAAAATATAAATAATGTCATATTGTGATGTTGTGTCACATTTGAACATACATAAATATAATCTTGTCAAAACAAGCTAGTCTACGATAAGTTAATTGAAAATGAACTTGACTCAATCTATTTTTAAACGAATTTAAAATTTAATGTCTATGTCCATCTATACTAACTTGCGAGCCAAATTTTTTATATTTAAATAATATAATATAAAACTTATTTAGTAAAAAATTCAAAAATTTTATATTGAAATACAATTTATATATGTAAAATGCTACTTCTTTAATATTTTTAAATAATTAATAATTAATAATTTTAATTTTTCATATTTTCTTTTTAAATTAACTATATTATATTTAAATTTAAAATTTATGTATTTATTTTTAAAAAATTATAAAAATTTTCATATCCAAATTTATTATAATTATTGAATATAATGTTATAAAATATAAAAATGTGATAAAGTGAGATTATTTATATATTAAATAATATAATATAATTATATAAAAAATTAAAAAAAAAAAAAAAAACCGACCCGCCCTTTTTTAATGGGCCTAAATCTAAATACCCAAACTAACCTAAATGCGAGCTGGCTGGACTTGACTTCAATAAAAAACAATATTGCGGGAAACTTTCTCTCTAACATTTTTTTTTTATTTGGGACTTCACTATAACATGTATCAAAATTTCAGTAAAACCAAATGCACTACAAAAAAGTCAAGAATCAGTAACTCATGAAAATTTCATCTTTGATTGATCAAAACCAGAGAAGATTGTTTCGCCTCTGATTTTCTCATTGCAAAACATTTGAGATAGAAACAAATTTCGTCCCAAAGTTAGGAATGAATTTATTATGTCTAAAAAACAAAATTTCCGTCTCTAAATTAATTTTTATAAATCCATCTTTGATTTTATCTTAAAAAAATTAGTCCATGACTTTGTCTTAAATTTTTCATCTCTAATTTCTCTGAAAATTTTTGTTCCCAATTTTATCTCAATCATCAAAAGACACAGTCTCAACTATCAAAATCTAAAAAATTTCACTAAACTTTAAAAGAAGCCGACGTAATTGGGCCCAAAGATTTTAGGTGAAGGGCGGCAGTAGGGATAAAGATCTCAAAGTTGACGCAATAGGCATCACAGGAAAGTGAGGGAATGTTATTGGTATACATTCTCTGTAAACTTCCTTTTGATTGTAAAGTGTCACATTTTCAATTTGACGATTTGGAAAAGCACAGCTTCTTAATATTCTTCTTTTATATAATAATGGGTAACAACAAAACCCTAATTAATCAAACCATAATTGAGAGCCATGTGGGCTAATTAAGGTTTTGTTTTGTTTTTTGTTTTTTTGCGTTCCTTTAAACCTAAGGTTTTCCTAATTAAACTAGACACTGTCTTGCTCACTTGAGACCTCCATGCTTTAATTCCAATAATTATTTGTTGAAATTAATGCATTCTAGAATCAATTTCCCACCCTAGAAGAAGAGTAAGTCTGTTACTTCTGTGACAGATTAGATAGAAAAATTTTTAAATTAGTTTTGGATTAGAACTTCTAGTATTTATAATTTTATTAGATTTTGATTACTTTTTTTTCTATTTATAAAACTCAACTCAAGACCAATAAACAAAGCCATAAAATGTTCATTTATGTTAGAAGAAATATTTGGTATACTATCATTTGAGATTTCTTAATTTTGTTGTTGTTAAGTACAAATAAAAAACATATTAATTTACAGAATAAAATAAAAAACTTATGGCATCAATGTTCGTTAGATTCTATATCTACTAATTAAACCAACCCCTCTTACAACCCTAAATTTATATCAATTGTGCCTTTTTTATAAGAGTAAAATATAATTTATTTAGATGACTTAAGTTGATAGTTTATTTTTATTATAAAAAAATAGTATACAGTCCTTTTTTAAAAAATGAATTAATTAAATATATTTTGACCTGAATACTTTCATGTCTACTACTTTCATAGGTGGGCTTCTAGAGGAGAATAAGCACCATTATACAAAAGCAGAAGGCAGGTAGAGTTTCAAAAAAAAAATCTTACATTATTTTTCTTCTTCTTAATTTATATTTTGTTCATTATTGTGTTTACTATTGGATTTGGAGGTTAGTAGGTAACCAAGTGATCAAAACAAGGATGTATCAAATAAATAATAAATATAAATAAAAGTAATTTTTTTGATCAAAACAAGGATGTATCAAGTGAAAGGAGTACTTTTTTCTTCTTTTTTTTCAAGTATACTAGAGATTATCCTATTTAAAATATTGTCAAGTACTAAATGTAGACATATCTTTCAACGTAAATTTTTTAAACCTTAGTTTATTACTTTGTAGGAGACTAAGTACCCTTTATGCTAAACCTAAACTTATATCAAATAAGAGAAGAGAAAATAATCACTCTTGGATCACAAATAAATAGTTTTGGAGTGTTGTAGAATCTATCCATATAAGAATCAAATAACATATTATTGATTGAGTTAATAAATTTGAATAAATCTCAATCATTTTTTTGGGGTAAAATCTCAATCATTAATTTGTGATCAAGTGGTAATTATTTTTCCATGTCATATGAATTGTTAAACGGGTCAGTCTAGACCGGACCAGCCCAGCCCGTCATAGGCTAATAATTAAATGGGCTTGTCCCGTTTAGACCAGCAGTCTTTTTAGGATGTCCAAGCCCGCCTACATAGACCCACGGGCCACACTTTACTATATTTTTATTTTTTAAATATTAATATAATATAATTTTAAATTTGTTAATAAAAAATTATTTTTTATTAAAATAGTATTTATCAATGTAAAACAATTACATCTTTAATATTTTTAAATAATCAATAACTATAATTTTTCATATATTTTTTTCTAAATTAACAATATTATATTTAAATTTAAAATTTTTATATTTATTTTTAAAAAATTATAAAAGTTTTTATATCCAAATTTACTATATTTATTGAATATAAAATTATAAAATATAGAAATGTGATAAAGTGAAATTATTTATAATAAATAATATATTTTTAAAAAAATTTAAAAAGAGAAAGACCGTTTAGGTCTGCAGGGCCCGTGGACTAACTTATTTTTAAACGACTCTAAATTAATCAGTTTATGACTTTCCGTTCATGGGCAGTCATGATCTGACCTGCGAATTACAGTCTTTTTCTCTAGTACTCATATCTCACATCAAACTACTATTCTTACTAAACACAACAAATATAATTGCAGTAAAGTTTTTTAGTTTTAGGATGATATGTGTAAATTTTCATAATGAAAAAAAAGTGTCTTATAATTAATTCAATTTAGATGAAGGAGTACATTTTTTTAAAATTATTATACTATATGTAACAATATTTAAAATATCAAGAGTTATAAAAAAATATTACTATACCAATTATCAAATGACTAATGTCAACAAATCGTAACAAGGATGTTGTTGACATTTTGATTTAAATTACATGCATTGATAAGTTTGAGGTAAGAGGTAACCTTCAATCTCATAAAATACAAAATAGAGGAGATGACATTTTTGACTCACTTTGAGGTAAGAGGTAATCTTCACTCGTTCAAGGGCCATCACACCAACATCTAATTAAACTCCATAATTAACAACCAACGAGGCACAATTATCCCCTTTTTCCTTTAAATAAATTACAATTTATCCCAAAAATATTAATCAAATTGATCAATTTATTTCCTACAGTTTGATTAAAGTGTGTAGTTTAAGCACATTGGTCTGAGATAATACGATGATTAAATAGATTATTTTAATTAATTTCAAAATGTTAACTTAATATTAATATATTGTAAACTTTAAAAACTATAAAACTATATAGAATATAGAGTAAATTATTGATTTTAGTTCCCTAAAGATCAAACATCTTAATTTAATTTTTAAAAGATTACATTAGTTTCAATTTCATTCATCTCTTTGTTAAAATAATTTTTGACAATGATAAATTTGAGATTTAGTAATGGATAATCTGATGATAACCAAATTGAAAAAAATCTCTTTTAGCTACTAAAATAAGATTCTTGATATTTTGAAAAATAAATTGATAAAATTGCAATATTTTTATGATCAAATAAATAATTTACTCTAAAATTCATTTTTTTTTAAAAATAAAATTATTCATTACCCTTTACTTTCACATATTCATTATAATTATAATTAAAATTAAAAATAATCCAAAATGATTGGATTATAGGGAAATAGTTTATAACAAGAGTTGAATTAAACATTTAAACTATAAGAAAATAAATTAATTTTGTACTAAATTATCAGAGACATACAAGATATAGTTTGTTTATTTATTTATTTATTTTTCTGGAATTGTAACACTAATATTTGATTCATGTAGGACATAGATTTTGTGGAAGCCCACCAAACCCCTCCTATTGTTAAAAGTCAATTGAGGACACTTGGATCTAATATTGTTATACTTTATATCATCAATTAATATTTGATTCAAGTAATATTTTTTTGGACATAAGATTTAAAAGGTTTTGATGGGATGAATTTGATCACTCTCATGCCACTTTTTCCCTCATCTTTTTTCATGTCTTATGTCCCGTTTATAACACTAAATAATATGTTCAAAATTATTCATTTACAGATAATCATAAGTTAACCTGTAAAATTTGACTCGTTTTGATACTGTTAACTTTAAAAAACAATAATGTTTACTTTCAGAAATTGATAATGGGCCCAATTTTAAGAATCTTTTAAAGATAATAAATTTATTGTGTCATAATTAGAAAATCTGAAAATAAAAATATAAAATTTGCACCTAAATTTCTCCTTTTTAAAATATGGGTTATGCATTTTCTGATTTAATTAGTACATGTTTAATATTCATTCGATAAAAACAAATAACAAATTATTAATTTGGTCATCAAAATATTATAATGGTATCAATATTGGCTATGAAAGATTATACATTTTAATTTAATCCTTAAAATATTTGTTTGTCTCAATTTTATTCTTCTTTTTATCAAAGTAATATTTTGACGACCATAGATTTAAGGTTTAGTAATAAAGAAGATCAAATGATTCAAATATACTTTTTAAAAACTAAATTAAAATACTTAATATTTGAAAAATTAAATTAAGATTGTATATAGCAAATTTTTAGAGAACAAAATAGTAGCTTACTCAAGAAAAAAAAATGTTTGTTTGTGAGAATTTGAATAACAGCTTGAATAAATAAAAGTGTATCTAGGATTAGATTTTGAAAAAATTCAGGGATCAAATGAATCATACCAAAAAAATTCGTCCTTTTTTAAGCATTTGTTCTGAAAATTTTCACTTCAGTTAATAAAAAATTTTGTGTGATGAACTTGTCTATCCATAAAATCAATTTGTCAAAATATAATTGATTTAATCATGATATTATTTTTTTAGAAATAGATAATTTCAAATATGTCAAAATATTGCCTACATGGATACTGAAATTCGGACTCATCTCGATTTCCATACTTTAGACCCAGTAATATAAAAATATTATAAATAAAAAATTGATATAATAATTTAATATTCACATAAAAAAATTTAAACGAAGAAAATTAAATTACAACAATTACTTCCTTTACATTTAAATTTCGATAAACTATAAAAATTTGTCTATCCCAACACAACCTAATTAAAAAGAGTAACAAGATGGATAAACATTAAAACATCCTTTTTAATTTTTTATAGAACATTTATGAGTGGAGGCTTTTGACTATGCGTCATGTTGAGATAATCTTATTAAATCTTATATTAGAATAGAAAAAATCTATTATATATAATTATTCTATTCATCAAGAAAATTTATACCCAAAAAAGTGGCAATTTATGTTTAAAACCATATATTATGGTTGAATTGACATAAACGATATGAAAACCAAGCGCCTAATATATGCATCAAATTAAACAAACTATATATAGCAAATAAATAAATAAATATAAATAAAAACAAAATAAAACGTGTCAGATTGTGTTGGGTTTAGGTTAATTAGGTGGCCACTGGCCAGGCTATACTAATCTTGGTTCATTTTAGTGTTGTATTATATTGATCATGTTTTGAATTGGTTCATACTGCTACATCTCAACCTCCCCTTCCAATAACGCCTAGCACAAGACTCTAAGCCTACTCCACCATCTATCTATACTTATTATTTTAAAATGAAAAAAAATATATAAATTAGTCTTTAAAAAATTATATTTTTTATATGTTTTTTTGGTCAAAAATAGTTGATAAATTAAATAAAATTTTAAAATTTATTTTTTAACTAAAACTTGTTAAGCTAATTTATTGAATTAAAAATATTTGATAAAAATAACTATTGAATTAGTTGATGAATGTGAAATTAAATAAAAAGATATATTTATATGATATTTTGTAATCCCAAAATAACACAAAGTAACATCATTGTTTTAATTAAACTAATTTAGATTATTATATATATAATTAATTAATATATATTATATTATATTATATATATATTTTGTATATTTTATATGTATATGAAAAATAAGGGTAGAATAGGAATTTTAATAAAATAATAAGGGTAAAAGAAGAAGAAAAATATAAAAGTTATAAGCTACTTAAATAATTTTGTTTACCAAACATATATATTTTGGTCAACAAACTTATAAGCTAATCAAACAAGTTATAAGCTAGTTTAAAAGTCATGCCAAACATAGTCACATAATTTTTGAAATTTAAGTATCAAATAAATTAATCCCTATAAATTATGGATTCAATCCAAATTAATCATTTTGTATGACTAAATTGTGTATTTATTTATTTTTGAAGGACTAAATTATAGTGTATAGAACATTCATGGATTTAAATATAGAGTTGAAAATTATTGTTAAATCAAATTATCATAGAGTAAATTATTGATTTGATCCCTAAAATAGTATAATCGTCTCAATTTAATCTTTAAAAAGATCAAATGTTTTAATTTAATTTAGCCTCTAAAAGATTGTGTTCATTTCAAGTTAGTATCTTTATTTGTCAAAGTGACTTTTCACAAAGAAAAATTTGAAATTTAGTAATAAAAATAAATAAATTTAAATAAATATATTCATTTAGAAATCAAATTAAGACATTTATTTTTTCAAAAGCCAAATTAAGATGACCGTTGCTTTTCCATCGCCGAACCAATAACCTATTATTATATCTAGTGGCTCAAATGATAAATAAATTTAAATTTAGAAGTTGAGAAATTTTTATAATGTTTAAGAGCAAAAATTAATCTCATATAAAAAAGAGAATAAATTATTGATTTAGCTAATATAAAATTACAATTATCTCAAGTTATATGTTGAAAGATTAAATATTTTAATTTAATATCTAAAAGATTACATTTGTTTCAATTTAATCTGTTTTGTTGTAATTAATATGGAAATCTATTATCGTTAAATTTTAAATTTTGTATTGCTTAGAGTCTCTTTATTAAACATTGGGATGAAATTAAAATAAATGTAATCTTTGAAAAATTAAACTAAGACATTTGATTTTTTAGAAATTAACTTGAGACAACTATATTTTTTAAAGATTAAATCAATAATTTACTAAAAAAAGTAAAGAAGTTATTATTGTTTGAGTAGATAAGGAAATTAAATTATATTATCGATCTACCAACTGAAATTAATATTTTTTTGAAGGGGGGAAAAAAAAAGCCAAAGTGCGAATCACTCAAAGCTCGGCTTGACCGCACTTCACACATTATCAAAACATTGGTTAGTGATAGGAAAATTGAATTAAGAAATTCATCAAAACCCCTTTGACTCTTTTGAATTAATTTGATGGTGTTAAGGTTTTAGTTTATTTATTATTTATTCATTTTTCTGTATGTAATGTATTATAAACATTGTTAAGAGAATCAGACTTGATCAACTGGTTCAACTAGAAATTGATGAATTGGTCAGAAAACTAATTTGATTTGAATCAATGAACGGTGAGTGTTTGAATTGGTAAAATCAGTTGGTTCAATCGGTTCTTTTTTTTTTGAATATTTTGAATTTTTATTGAATATTATTATATATTTTTAATAAATTTCCAAAAAATTAAATTACTAAGAAAAGATGTAGAATTGATATAAACATATATTTGTAACATATCTAAAATATTTTAATATTATATATTATATATTTTAATATTTGTAACATATATATTAATTATATATTTTAATATATTTAAGTATTACTGATTCAATTGTAATTTAATCACAATTCAATTATTTACTCTTGATTTAAATAATTTAATAATCGATCCAATTTTCCAAACTTAATTATAAAGAGAGCATTTTGTGTTGTTGGTAAAGCCTTTCCTTTGTCGCCTATCAAAACAACACCAAGATTCCAAGAATCGCCAAATGGCTTTCGCCCTTTATGTGTAGAACCAGCTGCTCACTTCTCTCACTTTTTCTCTTTCAATGTATTATATATATACTTTTAACTTTTAAGCAAAGATGACAACTGTTATGATTTATGCAATATGCAACACAATTATTTTTTCCAATGAGCATATTTTTTCGTTTGGGATGACAGATTGAAAGTTCGTTTTGTGTTTATATTTTATTCAAAGCCTCACACTTGCCTTCTATCCCATACATATTTGAAGAGATAAATTTTTAAATAAATATATAAATTGATTTTTAAATAATATTTTTTATTATTTAATTTATAAAATTTGAGTATCGAATAAATTAATTCCTATTATTTATATACTCAATGTAATTTTGTCATTTTATATAAAATAAATTGCATATTTATTCATCTTTAATATATTATCTTAATAATAATAATATATAAGTTCATAATATTTAATAACAAACTAAATTAATAATTAAATTGTATGATTTTGAAGGATTAAATTGTTAATATAATTAATTTTTTTAAGTCTCTCAAAAATATATATTTTGAATATTTAGTCATTAAATTTTTGAAATGCTTGATTCAATACTTGAAATTTATTTTACTCGCTATTTGTCATATTCTCCCATTAGCCAAAAAATAAGGAAAACATACATGTTTCAAAGACTAAGAAAAATTTTGAAAAAAGATTATGAATATTAAATTGTATAGTTTAAGATTAAAAATTAAACGAATATTTTCTCTAATTTTTTTTTTTTGCTGTAATAACGAATGTTTGACACTGAGAATTAGCAATAAATTAAGATATTTAGAATTTAAGCTCTAAAATATTGATGAGTAACACTTTGAAGCCACTTTAGATGATAGCTTTCAATTTTGAGTGATGACTATGAATACCTCATTGTGTTGGCTAAAGCTTGAAGCTTTTTGATCCACCAAGTAATGAGAGAATGATCTAAGAACGGTTTTCGCGCTTAAGCAATTGAATAGTCTCAAACTAAATCACTTCAAAATGGTATCTTTCAATTGATCCAGACACCAACAACATGGCAAGTTCAGATAATTACACTTGGGATAAATATTATTATTTTTTTATGAATCTATTTGAAAGTTTATTAGAATTCAACTAATTTGGTTTAAGTCGGTTGAAATCACAAAGATTTAAAGCTTTCTAAATTTGTTTTTTCTATTCATAATATTCAAATTTGATACCTTATTTATGTTGTGAAAATTGTGTTATAAAAAATTTTGTATTTTAGAAGAGTAAAATTAGTTCCATATCGACTAAAATAAAAAAAGAATAAAGTCTTATATATTAACGTGTTATAATAAGTTTATAAAGAATTAATGAAAAAGATAGACTCACGCGTTCACAATCTCTACAAGCATTAGTTATGTGGATAAAATGAATATTATTTAATTGCAAGTAGAAAAAAAGTCTAAGTACTATTGGGTAAGATAACAATGATACCTACCCCAATCATTGAAATTGAGGCAGTGTAAAATATCCCAAGAGTTGGATAATTAGGATTTTCTAATTGTCTCTTCTTTGTAATTAAACCCAGACTCTGATTGCTTTATATGCAAGGATTGTACATTATTATGCCCTAATCCTAATTAAGACTGAAGCAGATATGACAGAAGAAAGCCCAAGATAAGGGAAATAAATTTGCATCAAATTAATGTCGACACCAACTAATGCACTATTTTGTTTAATTATCTGCAACATAATTGATGCTTAACTTTGTTGGCCACTTATGCTATTAAAAGAAGTATTAGGTAGAACCAAATAATTGCTGTTTTTGTCATAATTCATTTCAGAATCAATTTCTCTTTTAACTAGTTACAATGGTTAATTTTATAGAGAATTTATTTTTCTAAAAAATATTTTTTTATTGGTCGATGTATTTTAAAATTCTTACTTCAATAATTTACTAATTAAATTTTAAGCAAAAAATTAGAATAAAAATTCAATTAAATTACTAATTTGGTCTCCATAAGATTATAATTGTATTAATTTGGAGCTCTTTTTTTCATTTTTGCATAAAAAAGGACCAAGTCATGACAAATTTAATATTATAAAAACTACATTGATACGATTATAATTTTTGATGAACTAAGTTACTAATTAACTCTTTGAAGTTGGAGCAACAAGATAAAAAAAAATAGGATTTAATGACTTTAAAGTATTATATTATATTTGATATAGATGATATACATATATATATATATATATATATATGGAGAGAGAGAGAGAGAGAGAGAGAGAGAGAGAGAGAGAGAGAGAGAGAGAGAGAGAGAGAGAGAGAGAGAGAGAGAGAGAGAGAGAGAGAGAAGAGGAGGGTGGGTGGGGGTTAATTTGGATTTAGTTGACTCATGAAGTCATTTTCACAGCTGTTAATAGGAAAATTTAAAAAAAAAAATTGGTTTAGACTTTTGAAATGAGAATCATGATAAGTGAAAAAGATAATAATCAGTAAAAAATAGTAATATGCGGGAGAAAAGTAACCGTTATAGTGAAGGTAGAAGAAACTAAACTAGCCGGCTCGGCCGGCTTTTTAATTATGTCATTCTCAAGTTTGCTTCACTGAACAGAAATGATGTTATTCCTCTATTCTCGGTCAATTCCTTATACGGATCGACTTTCTTTCACTAACCCTCCCTATATGTTCCCTCTGCTATATATGTGTGTGTATATATATCTATATTCACTTGCTGTTTCTGCATCCCCAAAAGAAGCAAAAACGAAGTTAGAAAAATAACAATGGTGAGATATGAAGAACATGGTGGAGAAGAACTTCCATTTGTTCAAGCAGACCCAGTTGCGTTGGAGATTAATCGCTTGCAAAACCAACTCAAAGGTTGGTTACCCTTTCTCTGTTACATTCTTCTCTCTGATTCTGCATTTTCTAGGAATCCAGAAACTTCTTTTGTTGTTTGTTTGTCTTTTGGTTTAGAACTGTAGTTAGCAACCTACTAGTCTCTTCTTAATACGTAAATGTAAAACTCTCTCCATACTTATTTTTTTTATTTACAAGGCTTGATCTTGGGACCTTACTTAAAGGAGAATAAGTGTCAAACTAAGTGTTAGTTATTTGTTTGTTTTTTGTGCTAAATTCAGAAACTTTTGACATTTGGGTTTTCTTCTGTTCTTTTCTTCAGTCACTGTAGATGTGTATTTAGCATTACTTAGTCCTCAACAGAAGAAAATTATGGTGATTAGTGTTAGCAATTTCTTGAAAGTTGAAACTGACCTCATATATGTTTCTTTTATTTCATTTAGTCTGAATCACTTCACTCTTTGTCCCCTACTGTATGCTCTCTGTTTCATGCCTTCATATGACAGCTCTGTTTTGCACTATGAAATGAACAACACAGTTTCTGAATATTGTTTCTCTACTGCTTTTCATGTCATTCAAAAAGTATTATATCTGTATTCTGTACCAATTTAACACGCGATTGCAGAAAAAGATAGAGAACTAGCAACATGCCAGGGTGAAATCAAGGCCTTAAGGCAAACTGAAGCTCTGAAGGATAAAGCCATAGAAGAGGTATAAGTCATAACTCTTTCAATTTAGTCCTTCGTTGTTGTCCCTCCATAATTTAATCCAAAAATGGAATACCATTTTGTCCAAAATGATACTTAAACCGAATTCACTCCAAAAGTTAGGAAAGGGATATATAAAGAGCTCTTAACACATTCTCCCCACTGATGTGGGACTTCGTTTTCCATACTAACAATGTTGGTAATTCTATTTATTCAATGTCCAGCTGAGAAATGAAGTAAACGGACTGGACGAGAAACTCAGAGTCACTGAGGATGTTATTGAACACAAGGTGTGTGATGAGCTGGTGTTCATTGTTATTTCTTTGAAACAATGTCCATCAATGCCAGAGCTAGAGAATCTAACATGCATGCCCTGACAAAAAAACCTGTTAATTGTACAGAATCTTGAAATCAAGAAGCTAAATGATGAGAAGAAGGATGCACTGGCTGCACAGTATGCTGCAGAAACAATTCTCAGAAGGGTACATGCCAATCAAAAGGAAGATGATTCTGTTCCAGTCCAGAGTGTCATTGCTCCTCTTGAGGCTCAGATTAAGATGTTTAAGAACGAGGTATACACAATTTCTAGAGTAAACTACCATTTTAGTGCTTAGAATATGTTCCAAATCTGGTCAGTAGAAGATATTTACTAGAGTAAATTACATTCCCCTCCCCTCTACTTTTAAAGTATAAAATGCCTCCCCTATAATTATAAATATATATTAGACCCTAGTCCAATTTTGTATTTTTTTTGTACAGTGAGATCTAACACAGTATTTTTTTGACATTTGATAATCTAGTACAATATATCTTTTTACTAAAATACCTTCTATTAACTAAGAACATTAATTTTTACATATTATGATACCTTTTTTAGTTGTTAATATAGAATAAAATATCCTAGGTAGAGTATTTTCTTGAAAAATTATCCAATCAGTAGTTTAGTTAATGGATTGTATTTTAGTCTTAAAAAATATGTGGTATTAAGTTACAGAATATTTAAAAAAAAAAAACTGTGAGGGACCTCTTTGAACAAAAAAAAAAGAGTATAGCAATTTCATATTTTTAAGGTAGGAGAGTGTAAATTCGAAAAAAAGAGAGGAGCAGAGAGTAATTCTGAAAACTCACAGGGGAAGGGAGTGTAATTTACTCTAATTACTATCATTTGACTCTTTCAAAAAATGCCTCAATATGATCCTAACATAAGCTGGTCTAATATATTTATGGGCCTTTTTTTTTTGAATTTTTTTTCTGTCAGAATGATGATACATACATTTTTCGGAAACCAAATGATAATTTAGTCTAAAGGGCTTATAATAATGATACAACAGTACAAGTAAATTCTGGATACTTAGAATACTATCTGTTTTGGCATTGTAGATTACAGCTCTACAAGAAGATAAGAAAGCCTTGGAACGGCTCACAAAGTCAAAAGAGATGGCATTGCTTGAAGCAGAGAGGATTCTGAGGAGTGCACTGGAGAGGGCCTTAGTAGTTGAGGAAGTTCAAAACCAGAACTTCGACTTGAAGAGACAGATTGAGATCTGCCAGGCATGATTTTCTGCACATGTTTCCCTTTTCACATTCTTCCATTTCTGCAATTAAGTGTGAGGGTTTGAGCTAATTTTGGCATTACCATAAACAGGAGGAGAACAAAATCTTAGAGAAAACACACCGCCAGAAGGTCTTGGAAGTTGAAAAACTTAGCTTAACCATTGAGGAACTTGAAGAGGTTATCTTAGCCAGTGGAGCCACTACTAATGCCATTCGTGATTATCAGCGACAGATTTTGGTGTTGCAAGTATGATCATATCATACTTATTTTTCCTTTTTTTGATCGTACCTGGAGTAAAAAATTTTCAGGATGAAATAGTTAAAGCATGTACTTTTTAGGGACCAAAACATAACTTTTTCCTTGTGTTTTTTTGGGCAGCCATTGTATTATAGTTATTTGCACTGTGATCTTATTTAACTTGGTTTGGCATACATTTTCAGGAAGAGAAGAGGACATTGGAGAGGGAGCTAGCAAGATTAAAAGTTTCAGCCAACAGAGTAGCAAGTGTTGTGGCTAATGAGTGGAAGGATGAAAATGACAAAGTCATGCCTGTCAAGCAATGGCTTGAGGAGAGGAGGATTATGCAGGTACATACATCTTTCTCCTTAAATCTCTCTTAAATTTTCTATGAAGTACAGATACTATAATAAAGAAAGAAGCTGTGTTTGTGTCCAACACATGTCAGACACTTATATCAGACATGATGAGACTTTTCAAACTGTACACCAACTCTTCATATTTTATCAAATCATGGGTATTGGCATCAAATTCTAGGCTTCTTAGCGAGAAATGAAGCAGAATACAATAAAAGGCTTCCCTGTCCTAGAACTTGGTCAATGAATTATAAGAAGGCAAAAGTACTAGTTTTGTCTTTAAATTTACACCCAAGTTTCAATTTTGATCCAGAACATCATTTTTGTGTTAATTTTATCCTACATTTCTCTCATTACTTTCAAATTTATTTTTGTGCCCAAACACCATCAAAATTGTTAACTGTAGACATTGATATGACCAACTATATTGCATACATTAGCATCAATATGTTCCATGTAAGATGTTTTCTTAAAATGACAACTTTTTCCTCCATGATTCAATTTGCCCTTTCAATTCTTTGAATAATGGGAGGGCAATTTTATCATTTCAAAAAAAAAAATATCTAATGTGGAGAGTGCCTAACTAGACAATTTGGCACTAATTTGTGCAATAGAGATAGCTATATCAATATCTGTTATTAACAATTTAAATGGTATTGGTCTAGGGACAAAATTGAAATTAATTAGAATAATATGGGATAAAATTGACACATAACAAAGTTTTGGAACAAAATTGAAACTTGAGCGAAAGTTTAGAGAAATCCCTTTTAACTTAAAAGAAAGATAAAAGAAGTAAGTTAAATGATCAGGTATGTGCTTGCTTGTGTAGGCGGAGATGCAACGGTTGAAAGATAAGGTAGCTATATCAGAGAGAACGGCTAAGGCAGAGGCACAATTAAAGGTAAAATATCTGATTCAAACTTCATTGTCTTCTCTCTTCTGTCTTTCAAATCATCCAAATCATGTTTCACTTATATGCTATAACAGTGTTATCTGGTATGTTTTGTGCAGGATAAGCTGAAGCTGAGGCTAAAAACACTGGAAGAAGGGTTAAAGAATTTCTCAAGTTACCAGACTAATCCCAATGCATTTCCTGCGTCTCCAAAAACAGAAAAGTCTAACATCTTAGGTTTCCTAACAACTGGTGGTGGACTCAGGAAGAGATCCACATCACAGCCAAGAGCAGCCTCAGTGGGAAGCTCTTTCTTCCCAAATAACAAAACCAACACAGACATGAATCTGAAACAAAACAGATATGGTTCAGCAGAAAACGTGTTGAAGAAAGGCATATGGGCATCATCAAGAAGCAAAGTTGCTGACAGTGGGGAAAAGGAAAATGAAATGATGCAGATGAACAACACAGACATGAATTTGAATAGGTGCAGCGACCAACGAGAAGCAGCTCAAGTTAATAGCAGTAATGTTGATATTGGAAGTGATGATTTGGTCTCCGGATTTCTGTATGATAAGCTTCAGAAAGAGGTCATCAGTTTGAGAAAGTGTTGTGAAGTTAAAGACAGTAGTTTGCATGCCAAAGAGGAAGAAATCAAGGTAGAATTAACAGCTGCTCTCTACCTTTTCCTATGTCGTTTTCTTACATTCAACTTGTGTTTGGCATGGAGGTTTCTGAAAATTTTCCAGGAAACCGTACTAAGGAAACTAGGAATATCATGTCTGTTTTGAAATATTGGGTTTCAGATGCTGATGAAGAAGGTTGAAGCACTGACGAAGGCCATGGAGGCTGAGTGGAAGAAAATGAAAAGAGAAGCAGCTGCTAGGGAGAAGGAAGCTGCATCAATGAAGGTAAATGATAACAAGAGAAGCAGAAGCTCAAGCACCTCCAAAAGGTATGGTTAGCTCATAGCTCTTAGGTTTTTCTTTTTCATTTTGTCATACTGGAATTCTTATTATAGTTAAAACAATTTCTGAACTGCAGTAGAGTGATGAAAGAAAGGTGAAGATTCTTTATTTGAAGACAACTGAAGGCAATTTATTTGTTAGTGGAGTTTCTTGTGATTTTTCTATGTAAATACAAATCAAAATTCAGTGAGATTATTTGTTGGGATTAAAGTTCCAGTGAGGTTTGAGAAAAGGGAGTTTGGGGATATGGCTTTGTACATACATAAGTGCTTCTGTGTTTTCCTCTGCATTCAGATTAATGACATGTATACTCTGTAGTTTTGTGAGTTATTACATGCAATGCATCTCTAGACATTGATGTAACATGAATTTAATCAGATTCATTTATGCTTATAATGAATGATTATGAAAACAACTAAGCAGAAACAGATTTGGTTCTATTATGTGTTCTGATGAAGTAAATGGATAAATTCTGGCAGTAACATGACTAATGCAATAGAAAAATTTACAAGTGTCATCTGCTCATTGCTTCATACAGGACATAAACAACAACTTTATAAAAAAAGATTCACATTGAAAAGATTCCAATAGCCAAACATTCCTGATTTCCTAAGCATAGATAATAAGCTCACTGCTGTACTGTCAACGACTGTGGGCCAAAATTATCATCAAAACCCACCATGGACATCATTGGGACTCAGATAAAAATTTGGCACAGAACATTTCCCTAAGAAAATGTGAAAAACTTTTTCATTTTCCTACAAACAGGAGGTTAAGATGAGTTTGGTTGCACAACTTCTGATAGGAAAATTCTTAAAAAACACATGTTCCTACCATTTAGGAGTTGTGCAGCTCAGGAATGGTGGGCAAAGAAGGATTCCATGAACTCTGCTTGACCCAGAAAACTCCATTTCTGGATTAACCCATCATTATCATCTTCTTCTTCTCTCCACTTAACAGCAATTCCAGTTGTTCCACAGTCACCACAACCTTCACTTTCCTTGTCTTTCTCTTCCTTTTCTCTGTTGTTCCACAACCTTCATTCAGCAACTTCCTAAGTACCAGTATGTAACACTTACAAGACCATTGTTTATCTTTTGGAATGGTGCTGATGAAGATTTGAACTCTGCTTCTGCTTCTTCAATTAGAGGACTTCTTGTTTGCTTCCATGGATCAGTGTGAAAAGCCATACAATTTCCCATTGTTGTGTTGCAATGAACTAAGATTTCAATCGTTATATAGAGAGGATTTGGGTCAATTTTCAAGTTAGAGGAAATAATACGTGCAAACCATTATTTGATAATTTTTTTTCATTTTTCTGTTTGCTGTGAATTTAATAAATGAAAAAAGTCAATCACTTCCAAAAAAATTTGTTCTCCCCAAAATCAGAAGTCAGAAGCCCGTGCACTTTCATGTCACTATAGTCTGTGTGGTCTGAAAAGCATTTTTTTTTTCATTTGTCAAACCTATATGAATAGGAAAAAAAAAGTTCATTTTTCTCATAAAAATATTTTTTTTCTCTACTCGCTGCCAAACAGTCACTTTCCTTTATCAAAATGATAAATTTTTTTTCTGAGTCATAGCCAACTCTATTTAAAATGAGTAATGGAAATGAGGTCAACCATTTGGATTTTGGACCAAATAAATAAATAAACAAATTAAAGGTCAACCATGCCTATCTCTCTCTCTTTTTATTTTTTTTATTAGAACTAATGGAATTTGAAAACATAAAAGATATAAAGCTTTTTTAATTTCAATATTTTTCATTTATAAGACACGGAGTCAAGACATATTATAAAAAAACATATGTTAAACTATTTGAACTAATCAGTATTAGTCTCCTTTGGAATTATTTGATTTGATAAAAAAAATGATGAAAAATTGTGGATGATGAAATTAATGTTTTCTTGGCATTCTAATGATATAAACATTCATTAAGTAATACACACTATTGTAAAATAAGTACTTCTATATATATATATATATATATATATATATATAATTATAAGCATACCATCTCCTTGAAAAAATTTGACCAAACATTCTCTTAGTTAATTTTTTGGGTTTCCTCCACAAACCTAACAATGTTTCTTTTTCTAGTGAGCTTGCAAGACAAATTGTATTCACTGCAAAAAAAAAAAAGTCTAGTTCTCTACAAAAGAAAAGCATCCAAAACAGAAAACCTACTGGGTCACACAACTATACAGAACAGAGGGTAAATTCTCTGCCCACAAACTCCATAAATGATAAAACTGCACAGGCTGAAATATATGTGTGTGTGTGTTTATATTTATATATATATATATATATGTTGATAGTCAAGATGAAAACACAAGATGATAGTATAGAGTAGATAACATATGTGGAAAAATAAATTTATCCTCCTTTTTTTTTAATAAAATAAGTGTTTAACAGGATGATAGTATAGAGTAGATAACATATGTGGAAAAATAAATTGAATCAAGGACACAAAATTTTGAAAAGGTTGAAATTCCTTTCCCAGGATCTTACGTCCTTTCTCAAAGCTCACGACTCAGGATTTCTTATAAAACAGTAATCAGATCAGATATTTACAAGGAAACCTTCACAGGCATAATCCTCCTCGGATTTTACAACCTATACTCTCACTAAACCAATGAACAGCCAACAAGGAAGAAAATTACAACCTAACACAAACTCAACTGATAAGCTTTTACAATCCTTCTTCACAAAGAAAAAAAATTACAAACAGAAAGAAGACTCCAAAAGCACTCATTCTCTCACTTCAAGATTCCAACTCTCAACAAAGTGATTAAATGATTTAACAGAGAAGAGAATATGGTAGATGAAGATGCTCTTTCTCTCAATAACTGATATACTTCATTAACCTCATTATGGTGGTTCTTTAGCTTTAAATAGGAGAGAAATGAAGATATTCGTTACAAGATTTTAAATCCAACGGAAAGAACATTCAATGCATTGGATTGTTTTCCTTAATCTTCATAAATGAGAAGCATACGAAAAGGGAATGAACAAGACATAAGGAGGAACACAAGGCATTTTAGCATGCAGGTGATTTCTCCAAGATTTGACATTATACCTTTTTTCTTCCTACACTTTTTGAACAGCCACCTTGTATTAAAAGCCAAAAAAAAAAGTCAAACTCAAGATAAGACACAAATAAGGAAAGAAAGGAATACTAGCACGAACAAGATGATCACGTGAAGTAAGGAAAGAATGGGCCACGTTATTAAAAAAAATATTTAGGCCCAAATAGAATGATTACGTCCACTATAAAAAATCTGGGCTTTGCAAAATTTACTTCAACATATGCAATACCAACTTGAAAGTTAGAGCTAGTGCTATGACATGCTTACAGCTAAAAGAAACGGATGAGCTTGCAGTATTGCAGAGTTGAAGAAAATCTCTAGGGAAGATAAAAATAGACTAACTAAATGGGGATAGTGAAGCAAAACTGAATTCAATTGAGCTAGCAAAATTGTAGTTAGGGATGATAATGGTACTCATTATTTACAATTTGTTTCAATATCAATCCAAAATATACAATATCTGTATCTATCAAAATCTAAGGAAAAAAGAAAGAAAGAAAGAAAACTTCTTAAATATATGTATCCTAAGTACCTAATATTTGAAATATCAGAGAGCACATAAATATCATATCCTTTTTCTTTTTTTGGTATTGAACAAATATACGATATCCAAAACCAATTTTTACATTCTATCAATATCTTATGTGTGTATATTTTTTATTAATATTATGAAACTGAGTAGCCAATTATTAAACGACATGGGCGGGTCACCCATTTAACAAATGGACCACTTTTATAATGCACATATCCACAGGACTACTTTTTTGTTATTTAATTAATTAAATATTATTTTTTGTAAAAGAATTTAAAAGTCTTTATTAAAAGACATTTTATACTTATAAAATATTGCCTTTGATGCTCACAATACTTCTATCCATTGCCATTCCATAGGTAAAAAGTGAAAGATAAAATTGTGCATGAGCAGAGCATAACCAAACCCATTAATGTGCAATTTAATGATAATCTTTATTAATGTTGAAATATGGTTGTATAAATGTTTAATATAGTTCCTAAATTTCAAAAGCATTCAATTGTTTAAAGAAATTCATATAGGTGGCCTGTATAGTCATTATTAAAGCATGCATATCGATATTGAAGGATTTAATATTATTAATTATCATTGGCCCCTAACTAAATGTGATCATTTAATTTTTCAGTCCATAACCTAACCTAATCAAGACTTGTTCTTAAATGTAGGTGTCATTTTCTAAGCATTTCTAACTTGTTTAGTTATTACGGGTGCATTTGCAAAGTTACATGTACGGTATCAATTAATTTTGTTAAGCAATTCGCATGGATATGTTAATAGTTAAAATTTAAAAACACATTTAAAATTTTTACAAATTCATAACCTAACATTGACACAACGTAAATATTTGGAACAAAATAGGAACTATAACACCAAACTTTTGACACGAAAAATAAAAATTCTTTAGCCTAATGTTTTTAATTCAGTTCCTTAGTTTAAAAATAAAAAAGTAAGCAATGTTGCCCTTATGTTTGTATTTTCAAAATTTTAATACTGCGTTTTACTGTGTCTTTTTAATAGTGTATCTATTTCAATTTCATATTAAATCCAAATTGTTATTTGTCAATTGTCGTACAACATCATCCATTCCTTCTTATCAAGTTATTTTGGCACCATGTCATGCAAACAGGATGACGAATAATACACGTGAATCTCTCTCTCTCTCTCTCTCTCTCTCTCTCTCTCTCTCTCTCTCTCTCTATATATATATATATATATACAAACAGGATGACGAATAATACACGTGAATCTCTCTCTCTCTCTCTCTCTCTCTCTCTCTCTCTCTCTCTCTCTATATATATATATATATATATATATATATATGTATGTATACATACACAAATAATTGGTGTTGAAAAATTCACTGATTTTCATCCAAAACTCATTTGAATTAAGTTGAATTATAAATATATAAAATTCTCTCAGTTATTTTTTTTTAATTCATAAGATTAGATCTTGATATCTTATTAAAAATATAATTATCTTGATATCTTATTAAAAATATAATTGTCAAATCGTTTAAACAAAAATTATATTATATGTGTGCACAACGCACATGTATATCTATATATATATATATGATCTTGCTTATTGGTTAATGAACATTAAATATTCAAAAGTTTTTGAAAAGTGTGAACACTGCACAATATTAAATAATTAGTTAACTTTTTAAATTATTCATCATTAAGTTCATTTTATTCTTTTAATATGACAAATTTACCTTTCCAATAATAATTTTTAAAAATGATAAAAATAAAAAAATAAATTAATTAAACTTATATTATTTATTATTTTTAATAATAATATTAATAAATAAAACATTGCATTACCTTCAACAATATTGTTGTTGTAATATAGTGTATTGATTAATATCTAATTAAAAATGTGAAAGTTTCAAATCTTAAAAAAAATAAAAATTATACAAAATAATATAAAATAAAAGTTAAAATTTTTAATTTTAAAAACTGAGGCGGCTAATGATGTGTGTGATTGCGAAACTCCCAGAACATCGAACAATTGATGATTCCATTTTCATGTCCACTTTCAATCTCACAAGCCCACGGTTTTTGACCCCTTCATTTTAATTATTATTAATTCAAAATTATTAGTTTCAAAAATATATAGATTTAACATTATTCTTGATGACGTCATTTATTAAAAAAAAACCCTCTTTCATAAAATTGGATATTTTATTATACTAGACTTTTTTAGTACCGTTTGATGATAGGTGGAGGTTACATACACTTTACTTGTTAAAGTCATCAAACAGCACTGATAAGTTTAATACTGTGTTATTCTCTTAAAGAATTAGCAAAGAATTTCAACTTTTTCCCTTTAATGTACATCCTAATAATTATTAATAAATAAATAAAATAATTTACATGTGATTAATTTTAAATGTCAATCCAGCTAATAATTCACGTGAGGCCAACACTAATGTTTAATATTGATATAAATTTCTTTTTTAGGTTTATATTTTTATTATTTGAAATATAATTCAAATTTTAAAAAAATTATAGTACATTCTACAAGCTTCTTACAAACTTTTATAAATTACACTTTGGACTTAATCATTATATAAATTAGGACAAAATCTAAAATTAATAATATAAAAAATAATAATATATCAAACAACATATTTTTTTTTATGGGAAATAACATTTTTTTGGTTAAGATATGATATTTAAATCTTAACATTTCAAATATTACTATTGAATTCTAGCCCTAAAAAAAATCATAATATACAAAATAATAAAATGAAGATCAGAAAATATTAAACTCCAATAGTCCCTTTTTTAGGATATAGCTATTAAATATGACGCTTGATGATATATGAAATTCTATTAAAAAGTTTCTGATTAATAATTAGTTCTCTTAAAAGAACATAACTCATGATGATTGGTCCATGTTCATCAATCATGAATCATCTTTGTTATCTGATCTGATCTGTGAGGCCCTCTGTCTAGGGACACGTGTATGGTCGGCGTTCGGTCTTGTATGATCATTATTTTTCTCACCAAACGAATACACTATTACACTTTTATTTAATTATTTTTTTTCTCATAATTCCTTCTAAAATAAGTCATCATTTACAGAAAAAATATTTTTCTAATCCACACGCACAAAAAGTAATTAAAAAAAAGGTGTAAATGTCATTTTCTTGATAATGAATAAATGATTATCTATACTTTTTCTTCACATTTTATTTTAGAGGAGTCAAAAATAGTCTATGATAAAAACATTTTTATTCGAAAATAATGTTCCTAATAAATTAAAAGTCATTCTTAGCTTACAAAATATTAGAGTGGATTATTAATTTGGCCTTAAAATATTGCAATTTCTTAATTTAATTAGTTTTTAAAAGATTAAGTATCTTAATTTAGTCTTTAAAAATTACTTTTATCTCAATTTAATTTTTTATCATTAAATATCATAATTTACTATTATCAAGTGTTAAAATTTTTATTACTTAAACTCACTCTAATAACCAACAAGGGTTAGGTTTATTACAAAGAGTTAGTCTTCTACAAAGTAATAGATTAAGGTATGAATTTCCATTGAGAAAAATATATCATATTTAATATTTAATAGTGCTTTGAGTCGAATTGCTTCTACTAAAGATACCTTTAAAAAAAATCATTCTAATAAATAGTGAGAGTTAAGATAAATACAATTTTTTATAATTAAATTGAGGTACTTAATCTTTTATGGCTCAAATGAAGAATATTATAATATTTTAGGAGTGAAATTAATAATTTACTCAAAATATCTATATAATAGATAGTTTTGCATCCGCTCTAAAGCATTAATGTAGTATAAATATTAAATATATTCCAACCAGTTGTCATCTAATTTTTTTATTGATGCAACGGTCGACCATTAATTTTTTTTTTTATGTCAATAGAAGTGAATATGAAGTGGTATGAAGTAAACCTACTCCTCACCTTTAATAATACTACTAATTTTAGCTAATCAACTATCATCTATATATATTTTTTATAATCAACATTTAAATAATTAATAATGAAAATTTTCAATTTAAAATAAATAATTTAATGCAACTACTAATTTCAATCAATCAGCAATCATCTAAATAATTGATTTTAAAAAGTATATATTCAAATTTAATAATCAATTAATAATACTACTCACTTGAACCTATCAACTATCATCTAGATAATAGATTTTTTTAAAAATTAAATTTAAAATAAATCACCTGGTCATTGTTTGTGCATATATCAGCTCACCGCTCTCAACTCTCTCTTCCCTCATAAAAAAATAAATGCATTATGAACATAACATGGCATGAGAAAAAAAGTTAAAGTGTTTTGTTATTTTGTAATGTTTCAATATTTTTTGAAACTAAATTTTACAATGCCTATTATTAAATATATAATTTTATAGTATTCGTTATTAAATATATCTTTTATTATTTATTTGTCTAGTTTATTGAATATCTAAAATATTTTATTATAAAAATTTTTATATGTTACAATTTTAAGGTTTGGCAGCAAGAAAGATTTGAAGATGTAATCTCTTTTATAAAGAAGAAAAATGTTCAAAATTTTTAATATAATGTATGAAAAAATATACAACAATTTATATCTTTTCTAAATACAAATGCATAAAAAAATAATATGAATTATAATAATTTTAAAACATTTTTTATATAAATCTCTTATATTTTTTAAACATTTATATTGCGCTCCGTTTATTGCAGAGTCACATTCTAATTATAAGAAATAGTAATGTCATTAATTTATTTTCGAACTTCTATGTATAATTGAATATGGCACATGAGGATCCGAATTGTGCTGAATTGCAGAGTAAGAAACCGAAAATGCCGCAGAGAGCAGCGCACATAGTCACTACTAATCTCACGTACAAACACATGACGCACCCACTTGAATTTTCTTCTGCAAACAAATTAATAATATTATGTAACAAAAAAGTAAATATAAAATGTACCAGATCTACTCTTTTTTTTTTTTGGTGGGTCACAGAGAAGATCTACCTACCTTATATTAACTTTCGGAATTTGGATATTCATTCTCATCACGTAGCGACAAACTTAACGAGAGCATGAAATTCAACGACGTTCACTAAGTGTCTGAATGTGATTGGTAGGTGGTTATAGTGGAACTTAAGCAAGTGCCCACTTAACCCTCTCTCCTCGCTTTGTCTCCACTATTATTACTATTAATTCTTCTATCACTTCCATGTCCAGAGAGCTTCTTCTTCAGATCTGAGCTCTCACCCCTCAGCCATGGCTGAAATGGTACGTACTCACCCTTCACTTCAATTCCTCTCTCTCTCCTTTTGATCTTCGAAATGTTCATTTTCCTTTTTTGTTGAATTTGAATCCATATTTCTAATTCTTCTTCCATATGGCAGATCCTAATTCTGCTGCTTTTGAAAATGCTTTTTGTGTTGATTCTTTTTTTTTTTCTTAATTAATTACGCCTATTCAGGTGACTATAATGAGGCTCAAGGTTAATCTTCAGTGTGAAAAATGCTACAAGAAGGTCAAGAAAGTTCTCTGTAAATTCCCTCGTAAGTTTTTTAATAGTTTCGAAATTGAAATTAGCGATGAAAATTTGAATGAATTAAACTGATCTAAAATTACAAATTTTGGAGTGGTGATATCAAATTGAGTTCTTTTTTTGGTTGTGTTTGAATTTTTTTTTTGTGAACAAGAGAAATTCGAGATCAAATTTTCGATGAGAAGCAGAATGTTGTAACCATTAAAGTGGTGTGCTGTAGTCCGGAGAAGATAAGGGACAAGCTTTGCTGCAAAGGCGGGGGTTCTATCAAGAGCATTGAAATAGTGGAACCACCCAAGCCTAAACCTCCAGAGCCAGAGAAACCCAAGCCCACTCCTGAGCCCGAGAAGAAAAAGGAGCCTGAGAAGAAAAAGGAGCCTGAGAAACCCAAACCTGCTCCTGAGCCTGACAAAAAGAAAGAACCTGAGAAACCAAAATCACCTGCCCAACCTGAGAAAAAGAAGAAGGAGCCGGAGAAGCCTAAGGAAGAGCCTCCCAAGACGGAGCCCGAGAAGCAAAAGCCCTCACCTTCTCCAGCTGCTGAACCACCAAAACCAGCCCCAAAGCCTGCCGAACCGGCATCAAAGCCACCGAAGCCAACACCCCCGCCGGCATGCCCGGTGCCAGGATACCCACCGCCGGCACCATTTCCAATCGGAATGTGCTGCGTGCCATGCTATGAGGGGAGGCCAGGTGGGCCATGCTACGGTGGGCCTCCACCATGTTACGGCGGCTATTTTTATGGGAGGCCTGTGTATGACAGCTACAGTGGCAGAAGGCCTTGCTACGTGAGTCGTTGTGATCAATATTACTTCAGCGAAGAGAACCCATCAGGATGCACAATAATGTGAACACAGTAACATAAGTGATATGGGTTTGCATGGGGATTAATAATTGATGGTATATAGATCGACATATGTAGAGATATAGAGAAGGTCACATGCGTCTAATCAAATAAATTTCTTGGATTTTCATTATTATTAGCAAGAGTGTTTCATAAGAAAGTGAAATAAAATTTACGTGTCTCAAAAATAAAGTTTCCTGGGTTACGTTGCTTGCAAATCTATCATGTTTTACATTTCTTTAAGTAAATCAATTTTTTTTCTTTTTTGAAGCGGTTGATTTGCTTAACATATGTTTTGATATAAGAATTACTAAATGAAATTAATTTCAGTGTGATAATGGCACACAAGACTATATATATGGATTTAGTTGATAAAAAGATATATTTAATTGATAGGTTCACTCTGAAGAAAACGTGTTTGGTGGGGAAATGAAAAGGTGGCTAGGTGATACTTAAAGATGTGTCCACGTAGATTTATACTTTCTGATTTTGTGAAAAGTAATGAACTTTATACCGACAATCACCCCACTAGTATTTTTAAGTCAATGTCGTAATAATGAGGACCCTAATCATGTTCTTTTTCTTTTCTTTCTCGATAGTTCTTTTTCATGGTACAATGCTTTATTAAAAATTCATATATAATCTTCATTCATTAGTGTCATCGAGAGGTAAAAAGGTGGAGTGATTGACAGATTTTAGAGGTAAAAAGGTGGAGTGATTAACAAAGATTTTAAGTGATACAAACTCCACCGAACAATGTTAGGAGATTGGACAACAATATATTAATTAACGTCTGAAATCATCTAAATATAAATTCAAAAGTTAGAAAGTATAATTTATCAAATAAAACAAAAATAATAATAAATTAGATAGAGATTATTGACCCATGATTATAAAAGAACAAAAACCAATAATAGAAACTCTTGAACCCAGATCTGTTGACTATAGAGAACCAAAAACCTAAGTTATAAAACCTAAGAGAAAGGGCTGAACACCACAAGGATTTAAAATCTTGATAAGTTTAGAGGTCTTAAAGAACCAGAGAAAATGATCTCTCACCATGACATTTTTTTCAAACTCTCAATTTCTGTTATAAGGGGTGGAGGATGTTCCTTTTATAGAGAAAATGAATCCTTATTTCTAAATAAAACTCTAGTAAAAATCATAATTCTAATTGAGCCACAAATATAACAAAAAGTCCAAATTAAAATAATACAATTCATTTTAAAAGAAAAACATCTTTAGATACCAACTTAATTTTCCTTGGCCCAAATACATAAGTCTCCATTTCCTTCTTGGGCCAATTCACAATTTACTTCTTTTTGGCTAATTCCATATGGATCATAGGGAAAATTTAGTCTCAAAATCAATGATATGAAATTAAGAATTTCTTCTTTTAGCATGGTATGAAATTGAGAATTTCTTCTTTTAGTATAGTTGAGTTTATATTATTCTCCCCCTCTTGAAAAAAGATTCGTCCTCAAATCTTGAAAATAGGTTGTAATAATTCTTGCAAAAGAGAAATGAAAAAATTAGGCAAAGACGAATTAATCTTAGCATAAGAGAAGTTTCACTCTTTGTAAACACTCTCTACTGTTCTTTCTTTTTTAATTTTTGCCAACTCTTTTTCTTTTTCTCTTTTCTTTTGAGTCTTAGCCCTTTCTTCAAAATTTTCATTTTTTCTTCATTATGAAAAAAACTCTCTTGTTTTTCTTTCTTACCATTTTCTCTATCTTTTCTATCATGACTCTCTTTTTCAACACTTAATTTTTGTTTTCCTTTCACTCTCAACCACTTCCTCACTTTTTTTAGTATTTCTACTTTCATTATTTTCTCTCTCACTTTTCACATTCTCATTCTCCTTTCTGTCATTTTTAAAAATTTCCTCCACAAAAATGATTTTAGATGATGTCTCCTTGAAAGGATCTTTAACCTTCAATATTAGCTGTAGATTGTTGCATAAATGAGTACTATTGCGACAAAAAAATTGACACCAAAGACATTCTTCATTTATAGGTTTGCGAGTTCTTTTTTGGGTTCTCCTATTTCTTGGACCCAATTTCATGTGTCCATTTCTTTCAACATCATTTTGCTTTTTATTGAACTGATCCAGTCGGTTACGGATTTCATCGATAACTAGGTTCATTTGATCAAATTTTTATTGCATAGCTCTCATCAAGAGCATTTGATCGGGGTTGTTTCTTTCTTGCATTTCTACTTCATCTTGGGACATATTGAAACCTGAAGGAGACGATTAAGATTAAAGGAATCCTCACTCTCTCCCTCACGTGTGTCACTCTAGTAATGTCACACAACCACTCGTGTTTCTCTCAAAATTTTTTTGTAGGCGTTTACCCTTTGATAATGGGATCAAGCGCCTCTACTCTTCCATTTTAGCAGATCTGATAATGGGATCAAACGCCTCTACTCTTCCATTGTAGCAGAGTTTTCTACTCTTCCAAATAATGGTCGTTGGATGAGGCGCGTGGATAGTCGAGATTGAGAGACGTAGAGACCATTATGGGCCATTAGATCGCTTTGATCCAACGACCCACATCACGTATGAGTGTTTAATGAAACGCAGCATTTTGTGTTCCTTTTTTTTTGTACCCATCCAATTCATGACACTTGTCCCACACTGGTCCACTCTTCCATCCCGATCCAATGATTGACCAGGTTTTAGTATTTGACTTTTTTTTTCCAAAAAAAGGTCCCTTTATATATATATATATATATAATAATAGATTTTATTAGCATAATATAATAAAATCTTGGTTATCATGAACTTCATATATATCTCAGTCAACAGTAGAAGCAACAATTTGAGCCTACCAACTGAGGTTCTTTCATGTCGGTTTCATTGTTCAGAGAAAGAACTCTTCACTTTGTGAGACTATCCTTGTAACGTCCACCATTACCTAGTAATTTTTTGAGAATGATAAAGGTTCAAGAATTTGAATATTTCATAAAAATAGGTTCGGTAAAATTTCTATAAATTATGAATTAGTAAATATTTAAAGGAATAGCAGAACATTTAAATCATAAAAATCTTATAGTGGACAGAGGTCAAACAATCGATTGTTAGCTATGATAAATTGACTGATAGGCTACTGTCTTAAATCTTTGTAGTTCTAGTAGATATTGGTCAATTGCCTATAATGTATCAGTCGACTAGTAGTTTTGTAGATTCATTTTTGAAAACTTGGAGCAAAGTCTTTCTTAGAGATACCTAAAATTTTCTTAGCTTAAGATATAAGCCTTAACTCAAACACGTCTTAATATCTCATACATGTATTCATCCTATTACATGCTACAAAATGCATCATAAATAACTTAGGATTTACATCTAACCAAAGGTTTGTATGCTTTTACACAAATAGTCTCAAAAACTATACATGTAAGTTTCAATATTCTTTACATACTTTCTAAGATAAGAATTCAAGCTCAAATCTTCTTCTTTCGTTTCTTTTTATACTTCAGTTCCTAAAATGGTTAGTCATAACATAAAACATGAGATATATAATCCCAGTAGCTAGTTTACCTTAAGAAAACATTGTACGAACCATTTCAGTCATAAAAGCAAATTTTGAGCATCATGGCTATTTTCATGGATATAGAGGCTATTATAAAACATAGTATTCTTTTTTTCTTTATAGTGCACTACAAGTTTACCCATATTAGCTTTATAATGCACTCTAAGTCTACCTATCTTGGCTTACATTATAAGTTTGCCCATTTTGGGTTGCACTATAAATCTATCCAACTCATATGGATTTGTATTCTAATTCCATAAGACACTCACTCATATATTTATGGAAGATTCATCATAAGCTTATATGAATTCATTATCATGTCTTTCATAATTCATGATAAGAACATAAGTCATCTTAGATTCTTCATGGAATCATTCTCATGTCATGAATATAAATCATCATAGATTCATTATAGAATCATACACATATCATGAACAAAGATCATGATATAAACTTATATCATCATAAAAATCTAACATGATAAATCATAATAAAACATATAAATTATCATAAACAATTGCTTTTATGAAAAACTAGCTACTTTTGATTATCCCTAGAGTTGAAGTTTGTGAATTCTCTTCTAGTTTTTCTCTAGTTCCTCTTGCTTCTCAAATTTCAAACCACTTCTTCTTCTTCTTTTTTTTTTTAATCTGAAAATTGTTATTCTATAAATTCTCAAGCTCTAGAATCCATCTAAACTAGTGGAATCAAGTTAGGAAACTTATTTTTTGTAGTTTTCTTGCTAAATCCTCAACTAGAAATCCCTTATCTCTATCTTCTTCTTCTCCTTCAAATTTTTCTTTCTCTTTCTCTTCTCTTTTTTTCTGATATGAGCTTTCTCTCTCTTTTGGCTTCTAAAAGAGTCTTTAACTAGCTTTCTCATGGAAAATGTCATTTTTACCCCCACTTTCTTATTTCTAAGCTTCCTTGGGTGTGATAGAGGCATTTTAGTCAATTTCCATATTAAAAATCTCAGTTCCATTACCTTAGTCATTTTTCTCTCACATTCTAATAGGCAATCAGTCTACTGCTTGGGAGATGACAGTCGACTGCCTACTACTGAAATAATAATTTTGTATCTTATAGAGAGCTATCAGTCGACTGCTTCCTTGCTATCAATTGATTGTCTACAGATATAAAAAAAAGTTTTACTAGTTCTTCCATAATCAGCCGATTGCTAGCACAGATAAGTCGACTCATCTTCTCATAATCCAATTCTTTTTCTGTATTTAATTTACTTATCCTATTTCGTTTATCCATTTTCTTCATTGCTTGTTTCTAAGCATTTAAAGACATAAATAACTTAATTTTAACATTATTTAAAGCATATGTAAAGAAAAAATATGAGATGTTAAAATTCTCCCCTCCTTTTAAAGAATTTTGCCCCCAAAATTCGAATATACTCATAATTTACCAATTTAAAGAGAGGTAAGTTTTCTTTCATTTCCTTAGAGGATTTTTCTATCCTTTCTTGAGGAAATGTTCTATTATGAAACATAACATTCTCAATCATCTTAACTATTTCCATGAATTTAGAGCTCAACATGAGAACATAAAAATTCTTATTTTTCCTTTGATGCACTATAAATCTACCCATCTTATAAGAGATTATAATGCATCATAAGTTTACCCATCTCAAGGGTTTATAATGCATCATAAGTCTACCCTTCTCTTTTGGTCTACAATGCACTATAGGTTTACCCAACTCTTTGGGTCTGCAATGCATTATAGGTCTACCCAACTCTTTGGGTCTATAATGCACTATTTTGAAACATGATGAAGACTCATATATTCATGGAGAAGTTCTTCTATGAGACAAGTTCTTGTAAAAGGTCTTATTGATTATTTCTACCTTTAGCTAACTGTTATTCTTCTTATGAAACAAGTCTTTCTAATATTTTCTATTCTTCTTTTAGAATAAAATTCTACTTGTTTCTTAATTCTTCTTACATAAGACATAATGCTTTCTTTAACTTCTTTAGCCTTAATCCCAATCTCATAGAAATTAAAGCTTCTATTATGAACATATCAATTCTTGCTTGGTTCCTTCTTATAAAGAGAGAACATTATTTATCTCATAGTAAATATAATCAAGCATATATCTTTTCTTTAACTCTAATCCTTATTATGGATCAAGAGTTTCTACGTAAATATAGATATGTCCATACAAAAATAAAGTTTGAATTACTTTCTTAAAGCATTTTCTATGCATAAAAATAGAGTAAATCGTATGACTCATATATTCATGAATCAACTACATCTGTCTCAATGTTTTCAATGTTCTCAATCTAATGAGGTATAAATATATCTCATTACCTTCATATATTTTCAGTCATAAAGCAATTCTTTATTTTTAGCATTAAAATATGAGATTCTATATATATATATATATACACATATATAAAATCTTTTCATGATTGCACGACAGTCATAACATAACATTCTTTCTTTCAACCAATTGGCAAACTTTCTAGGTTAAATTGCATCACTTCTTATTATTCATAATACTATGGAAGATAAACTCCCAAGTTCTATGGAGGACAAGCTTCCATTCTTCATGGAGGGAAATCTTCTCCAAGCTAGTGTGATGCAAAAGTCATGGAAGACAAACTTCCAAACTCATGAGAATAAATTCTCAAGCTTCATGCCAAAGGTTCATTTAAACATGATAGAATACAAGCCAAGAAAAATCATGAAATTCTCATCATTACATAATATTTAGAAACACTATACATAAGACTTTTATACAGAAAGTGGATCTTCTTTCTTGATTTGAGAATATAAACATTTATTATCTTTACATATATACATTGCCTTTTATCTTGTTATGTAATAAGACTTATGTTCTACTCAGGAGCACTTAATACACACATAAGTCTTATTCTTTATAAAATTAGGGTGTATTCCATCTATCTACTTTATACTTTTCTTATTATTTTTTGTTCTTAACTTAACTATGGTTCTCTCTTTGTTCTTTTCTATAGAACAAGTCTTAACTTCTTGTTCCCTACTATAGAACAAGTTTTCTCCTCTTATTCTCTATGGTGAGACAAGAGTCTTTCCTTATTCATTACTGAATAAGTCTACTTCTTGTTTCTTACTATGAAATAAGTCCCACTCTTATTTATTTAATGATGGAATTGAATTGCAGGTCACATATTTTATTATTCAATCATTCATTGTTCATCACAATATCACCAGTCATATGCTTATATGTTTTCAGTCGACAGGGCAGATACTGTGAATCAATCTCAAAAATTTGCATCTTTACAATTTGAAGAAATCATAATATAAATGATATATGAAAGTGATAAATTTCTATAGTTCTTTTTAGAATTTCTTACCAATACACTGTCTAAGCTAGACACAAGATAATTAGTAGACTATCAGTCATTTATCAATCGACTTATTGACTTCTGTCCCAAGTGCCTGAAATGTCGAGGTTTATCGGTTGACTGATACAGCGTACAGTTGACTAATAGGTTTTGTACTCCATATTTTTACTTGATTATTTTCTTCGGAGTGTTATCTTCCTCACTCTTATTTATATCCTTCCATTTCTTTTCTTCTTCTTTATCATATCACCATTATCTACTTAGTTGAAAGAGGGCTCCTCCCCTGTTGCTTCTGAACTCTTAGGAGGTATCTTGTTTCTTCTTAGTCATTTTGTTGTATAACTCATAGTTGAATGGTTCTCTTATTCAACTCTTTATAAAATTTACTTCCTTTAATCAAAATCCAAAAAAAAACCCCTTTCCTACTTACCTTTATTTTCCTGTTACTTCAGCATACCCTTTTTTTTTTTTGAATTTTGGACTATAACAATTTTTTAACTATAAATATACTGGCCATGTATATATTACAAATAAGATTCCATTATTTTCCTCATTCCTTCAAAGGATGTCTGGTATGCTTCTATTTACATTCATTTATGTTTCTCCTAAAATCTTTGTCTTATAATATTAGTAAGTCCTAGTTCTAATCCTTAATCTTTAACATGAAATAAGACTACTAATCATTACATAACGGGTTGAAATTCTCTGGTATATAAGGTCATATGCGTTCATGCAAATTTTAAGTTCTAGTATTTCTAGTATTGCACTAACATATGACCAATCTCTTAAATTGAAATAATCATTGCACACTTTCAGATTCCTAATGGTATATTAATATGCAATCAATTATTTCAATTTCATATGAATGTTTGATCGAAAAACATGAGTAAAATCATACAAAGAAATTTACATATCATATAAGCAACTTATTGCATACTCTCTTGCATTTATGGCTTCATCTTAATATACACATGGAAATTTATCCCAAGCTCATCTTAATTATGGAAGTACTTCTTCCGAGCTCTATGAACCATCTTTCATCCAATGGGTTTTCTTGGCTCATTGAATCTCTTGATTACTTAACTTAATTTGACCCTTGGTTCACTAAGTTCATTCTCATTATGCATTCTATAATTTCTTTATTATAATATACTAGTCATTTTTTTGCATTACAATTAGTCTTTCAAGAGTTTTTACTATTCCAGCATCTTCTACTCCTCAAAGAAAGAGCACTATCATAAAACAAATTACACAACATATAGAGCACCTATGGTACTTATGTACTCATATTGAAATTATATCATGAACACTCAAATTTTCTAATAATGCATCTTTGTGTAATCAATTTCTTGAAAAGACTATCTTATTGTACACTTGTACATTTCCCATGTACTTAAGCTAGGGTCAAATAAATTGACATTTATTTCCTTGTCTCAACTAACTTATCTCTTTAAGGGCTTAACATCTTCAATGCATATTCCTTAAATATAAAAAGTCTAACCTCCTTAAAAACTCAGTTATCATGTTCGGATTTTTTATCCTTTCCACTACTTTCTGCTTCCATGAATTTACAAGCGTTCTGTTTCTTCTCTCTTCTTTCTCTTGTTTTGTTTATTCATTTTGTGAATATCATTTCTTAGACCTCTTATCTCCCCTCAAATAGAGGCAAGCACATCCAATACAACTGCTTGTTGATTTGCATGTCTTTCTAATTAGGTCCCTAAAATTATCTATGCTTTCTATGAGTTCCTCCAGAACTCTCACTTGTTGGAAGGTCATCCTACAAATAAAACTATATCATCCATCTCAATAATATAAAATGGACGATTAGTGGTGTCAGATTAAAGATTCTTAGGATACTTAGACTACACTAATGCATATCATCCTTGTCTTATATGGATAATTCTAAACACATCCATCCAATTACATCTGCTTGGTACCCTGTCTTGCCCACATAGTACCTAAAATCTTGCTCTGATACCATAAATGTAATGTTCATCATTATCTAGTAATTTTTTGAATATGATAAAGGTTTATATAAGGAATTTAAGTATTTCATAAAAATAGGTTATGTAAAATTTCTGTAAATTATGAATAAGAATGATTTAAAGGAATTGCAGAGGTCAAACAGTTGACTGTTAGCTATGCATAAGTTGACTGATATGCTTCTATCTCAAATCCTTGAAGTTCCAATAGATACCAGTTGACTGCCTATAATGTATCAGTTAACTAGTAGCTTTGTAGATTCATTTCTATAATGTATCAGTTAACTAGTAGCTCTGTAAATTCATTTCTGAAAACTTAGAGCAAAGTCTTCTCTTAGAGATACCTATATTATTCTTAGCTTAAGGTATAAGCCTTAACTTAAACATGTCTTAAAATCTCATACATGTATTCATCTCATTACATGCCACAGAATACATCATAAATAACTTAGAATTTACATCTAACCAAAGGTTTGTATGCTTTTACACAAATGGTCTCAAAAAACTATACATATGAGTTTCAATATTCTTTACATACTTTCTAAGATAATAATTCAAGCTCAAATCTTCTTTTTTCCTTTCTTTTTATACTTCAGTTTCTGAAAATGGTTAGTCATAACATAAAAAATGAGATATAAGCTAGTTTACTTTAAGAAAACAATGTAGGAATCATTTTATTCATAAAAACAATTTTTTAGCATCATATCTATTGTCATGAATATAGAGGTAGATATAAAACATAATATTCTTACTTGTATTGGGTTTATAATGCACTCTAAGTCTATATCTTAGGTTGAATTATAAGTCTATCCATTTTGGGCTGCGCTATAAATCTACCTAACTCATATGAGTTTGTATTCTAATTCCATAAGACACTCACTCATGTTCATGGAAGATTCATCATAAGCTTATCATGATTTCATTATCATATCTTTCATAATTCATGATAAGAACATAAATCATCTTAGATTCTACATGGAATCATTCTCATATCATGAATATAAATCATCATAGATTCATTATAGAATCATACATATATCATGAACATAAATTATGATATAAACTTATATCATCATAAAAATCTAACATGATAATGATAAATCATAATAAAACATATAAATCATCATAAACAATTGTTTTTATGAAAAATAGCTACATTTGATTATCCCCAGAGCTAAAGTTTGTAAATTCTCTTCTAGTTTATCTCTAGTTCCTCTTGCTTCTCAAATTCCTCTTGCTTATCAAATTTCAAACCACTTCTTCTTTTCTCTTTCTTTAGTCTGAAAATTATTATTCCATAAATTCTGAAGTTCTAGAATTTATTTAAACTAGAGGTATCAAGCTAGGAAACATATCTTTTGTAGTTTTCTTGCTAAATCCTCAAACTAAAAATCCTTTTTTTCTCTTCTTTATCTCTTTCACATTCTCTCTCTCTCTCTCTCTCTCTCTCTCTCTCTCTCTCTCTTCTCTATTTTTCTAATATGATCTTTCTCTCTCTTTCTTTTGGCTTCTAAAAGTCTTTAACTACCTTTCTCATGGAAAATATCCCTTTTACCCCTACTTTCTTATTTCTGAGCTTCCTTGGGCATGTTTAGGACATTTAAGTCAATTTACATATTAAAAATCTCAGTTCCACCTCCTTAGTCATTTTTCTCTCGTACTGTAGTAGGCAATTGGTCGATTACTTGGGAGACGATAGTTGACTGCCTGCTACTGAAATAATAATTTTTTACCTTATAGAGAGTTATCGGTCAACTGCTACCTTGCCATTAGTCTCATCCAACGGCCATTATTTAGACCGTCAACGCGCATCATCTGTAATACCCCGATAATAAACAAGAACTATTTAAAAAAATTTATTTGAAAATTTAATTGCATATTTTTTTTAAAAAAAGAGGAAATTATGGAGAATTAAAAAAAAATCTAGAGTTAAAGAGGACTCAAGTGAATTTTATTTTTAAACAATGTAGCTTCATGTAATTAAACCCAAACTAACTTTTGAATAGGGTACACTAAATGATTGCCTTCATTTACTTACCCGTGACTTCGACCCCTCCTTCCCTCAATTATTTTCCTCTCTTCCTTATCTCTTCCCTCAACTTTCCTCTCTTCTTCATATCATCCTTGGCTTCTCCCTTCATCGTTGCTGTACATGCGGTTGCTCATCATTTCATCCATCAAAAGGGAGGCTCATGGTTGTGTTTTTGTTTGACAGGTAGGAATGAAAATTTCTAATTCTCTCTTTTCTCCTCTTACTCTTATTATTTTAGGGGATGCACTTTTATGAATTTCTTGTTGTTTTATTGTATTTGAGACCTCCAAAGGCTATTCAATCCCTCTTCCCTATCTTGGTTAGTTTCATAATGAAAATAGAGGGATTATTTGAGAATTTTAGTGAAAAATACATGCTGAAAAATCAGTGGTACTCTTCACCTACGATTTTACTGTTCATCCAAGAATTTCTTCTCTTTTTGCTTCAATTTTGGGTAGAACCAACTAGATATACTATGAATTGAATTGAAACAAAATTAAGAAGCTGAAATAAGCAAGATTGAGAGAGAAAAAGAACATCACAGTAAACTATAGGGACTATACTGAAAATATTGAAAAGTTTTCTGGAGTTGATTTAATTTCAAAAGAATATATATTCTTAATCTACAGCTCTAGATGAAATGAAATATGAGTTTAAACCAAGTAAAGAGAATAAAGAAAATTTACCAAGGAGCTGTAAAAGGATAATATGACAATTTTAAATGCATATGGTTTTTTTTTTTGTATTTTTGGATGACTAAATCAACTCCTAAATTCATAAAATTTTGTGAAGAGATTCTTTTTATTGTGACAATCTGATCAGGAAAGTTTCAAGTTTATTAAAATTATTTTGCTTGGTCAAATAAACATGAAAACAACACTTTGTTCAATACAGAGCAAATCTGGGCAGGTTCGAAAATTAATTTGGTTTTAATAGCTAAAGACCTCTTTTTAATCTGCAATTTTTATGGAACTTAGATACGACATGATTCTAAGGATCTGAAAAATTTTACGGCGTTTGGACATGATTAGCTAAGTCTAAAATGCATAACACCGTATCTATTCAGAATTTAGATAGCTCTGACCTTTAGTCACTAATAAGGTCTTTAGTAGGGTCTAACGATAGAATTAAATTCTGAAATTTTTACCCTAGTATTTAACATACTAATAAGGATTTGTACCAAATTTCATAATTTTTTGAGCTATAGTTTATTCCCAGAAATTTCTTAAAGATTAGTACTGATTTTAACCTCAAAACAGAACAAAGCTAAATGAATGATAGCCTATATTCTAATTAAATGTTATCTCCTTGCTTGGCTTGATCTTTAGGCATTTGATGAGTTCCTTGGCATTTATCCTCTGATTTGAAGTGTAGAATTTTAGCTTGGAATTGAGGTGAGAGATCCTACCTTACCTTGTTTGCCTATTTAATGTATATATTAAAAGTGTACTATAAATATATATATATATATATATATATATATATATAAATATATATATATATATATATATATATATATATATATATATATATATATATATATATATATATGTGACATGAAGTTAATGCATTTATGTTATACGTTGAAATGTGCAAATGTGAGACTATTGTGAACTTTTCCTAAAATAGAATGCATATGGATGCCTATGGTTGTGTAATGTGATTGTGTTTGATCTCGAAAGAAATGGAAGTGGAGTTCATGGGATCCCATGGGATGAAATAAGGGTGGAATGAAATCACTATGGCCACGTGATGTTGAATATGATATTCGTCCTTTTAAGGACAAGGTGAAATAAGGTTGGGTTACGGATTTTTCCATTTGAGGACATGGGTGAAATAAGGGAGGATGCGGCAGGGGCCGTGGGGCAACGACCACTTATTGTGGACGGGACCCGAAAAATGTCTGGAAACTTGATTTGAAATTGTATGAATTGTTTGAATTGTTTGAAATGTGATTTTGGCTTGATCTTAAATGTGTTGTTAATAATTGTGAGGTAATTTCAATGTGTGTATCTTGATAAATATATTGTACACCAAAACTTAGATGATTATACCGTTAGATCAATTATGTATATTTGTATGTATATATATATATATACCTATATTGTGTGTGAATGTGGTAGGATTCTCTCAAGTAGAAGCTGTCTTCAGTTTCAGGTATGGAGAACTTGCTAATCTGATGACGTTCACGCCAAGATTATTTTTTTATTTGTTTAGGATAAAGGTATAATGTTTAGGATTTATTCTGATGTATAAATCTATAAAAAGCTCTGTAATCGGGTAGGTTTGTTCAGCGACGTAATGTGTATAATTGTAACGTGTATGGGAAACTCAGTTTAGCCATAATTTCTTATCATTTTGTGAGAAGAGAAATAGTTTTTTTATTTCTTAAATTATGTAATTTAAATTAATTGTATTTAAAAGAATAACCAAAATAAAGTTTAGTATTGTGCTTAAGAGAAAGATAGGCTTACGGAGGTGAGGTGAAATTCACTTTTTGTGCCTGTCACGTGCTTAGATTTTGGGATGTGACAAAGTTGGTATCAGAGCATTGGGTTTAGGTCTCCTACCGATTACAGAGCAAGGTAACCTTAGTGGGACCTCCTCTATCATTGTGAACCCGGACACAACTATAGAGAGACGGCTCTATTGAAGATCCTGTAGGATGTTTCCATTTCCTTTCCCTCCGAGACTTATCTCTTCTTAGGAATTATGTTTTCAGTTTTAGTTTTAGATAGATGTAACTACACTTTTGAACTTAGTCAAGGAAAAATTGTTATTTGTTTTGATTCCGTTGCTGTCGGATCAAATTTTTGTGTAGTGTGCTTTATAAGCTGAATTCGTGATTGATTTTGTGTAGCTAATTTTCTTTATCTTTCTTTATTATTATTTTAGAATACCGTCCAATAAAAGAAACCACTTGCATTAACAAAAAAAAACTGAAGGATTACATTGCAAAAAAAAAAGAAGTTTACTCGTGCATGAGTAATCTAAAGGCGAGGTGGTCTTGGATTAGGAGGGTTGTATTGTATCATCACCCCTCGACCATTCCTTGGAGCGAGAGACAAAGCAATATCGCGGAGGGTAGTGTAAATTCCATTCATACAATCAACACTTCTTTGCTGTTGATTGCAGAAGCACTGGGTGGACCAATAGAAGAACCTATCTGTTCTCGAAGTCATTGCCGCGTTATTGTGTTTGGTTAACTTCTCCAGATCCTCTATGATCTTCTTGAGAATCTTCATCTCCTGCTCTAAACGGGCGATTTTGTCCTCCGAGGTATGGCCTGTACTAATCTCCTCGGCTTCCTCGTTCTTCTTCATCTTCTTCTCCTTTTGATTCTCTTGAGATCGCTCGAGAAGCCTTTTGCCCTTGTCCTTGCCTAAACTTAAGTTTAAATCAAGTTCTTCTTCCTTAGCCTCCACTGTGAGATCAATGTACTTCCTTGTGGCCATGATTTAGAAAATTTAGAAATCTTTGTAAGAGTATGAGGCAGAGGAATGCTGGGAGATTGTAGGCTCAGAGATTATTTCTCTTTGTGGTGTGGTAACTGAGAACGCTGAGACGGTTTTTATAGAGAAAAATTAGGACTTAGAGACAAAGAAGATATCTGTTCACCGCACCCCTACATGATCAACCTATAGATTTCTGCAAGTTGGAAGCCAGAAGTCTAGGATAGGCGTGCACACCAATAGCTCGTCGCATTAATGCCAAAACCAAGAAAGTCAATATTCGGTGGATTTGCAGCCGATTTTACTTAGTTTTCCCATTTCTCTCGTTGGCATTTTCCAAAATTCAAAGAAGTTGACGGTGTAGCCATTAAATATTGCCTTGGATGCTTTTATGATGAACTGAAATGCATTTCTCTGCTTTATTGTGTTATTCTTGAGAGCCTTCAGTTGAGTATAATATACATAATTGATTGAATCATGTTGTAATTGCATGTATACATATGATATATATGCTATTCATGCATCATGAGTGAAGGCTACGACCAAGGAGAATCTGTAATGATCCTACATGTACTCATAGAGAATGAGAAGTCAAAAATTTAAAATGACTTGGATAGAATGAAAGGTGTAGAGGATGATATATCTTCATGGTTACACATACTTACATATAATGCTCTCGTGGGCAAATGAAAAGCAATGATTTTCTTGCATCATAATAATGCTTGATGCATGCGACCGTAAGCAGTTAACTTTGTTTTAATATATATATATATATATATATATATATATATATATAATATGTGTAAGTTTAGAGTAAAGACACCGATTAAAATCTAAGATACAGCTAATATGAGGCTACCTAATCATAGAGGGACATTGTGATATGGGATTACAGGATAAAACAAGTTTAGAGGGAGAAAATTTCAGACTGAAGAGCGTAGTCAGTCAAAATTTTGAGAAAGGTCAAGATTAGCCGAAAATTTTTTTTTTGAGGAAATCTTTGACTTATATTAATTGCATTAAATTATATTTACTATTTACCTGCAAGTCCGACATTAATTGCTGGCATTGCGACGTATACGATCTGTAAACCTCTTAGTGAGCAGCATATAGGTTGTGGTGGCTTTAGCTCGAGGGGCTTCGGGTTGCCTATAAATCTTGTACGCCCGTTACCCCACTCATCACACCAAGCAAACCTAATTCTTTCATTACATACATATTCCTCAATCTTCATTCTTTTCTCATTCGAAGTTATTTCTGAGGTCCCTAGAGCCATGGCCGACAATAAGTCTTTCAACTTGAATTTTGAGACTGGCAACGTAGAGCTTGATTTAAATCTAAGTCTCGGAAACAACAAAGGGAAGAGACCTGTACATAGGTCACCAGAAATTAAGAAGAGAAAGAGGGATGTAATAGAGTTGGAAGAGAACAGTACTGCAACATCCTCAGAAAATAAGCTTGCATTCCTAGAGCGTAAGATAGAAAACTTGGAGCGTAAGATAGAGAGCCTAGAATACAAGACAGAAGACCTGAAGCGACTGATAAATCATCGTTTCAGGGAACTAGCTAATCGAGTTGATAGACATTCGATGTTTGCAACTCAAAATTTTCGTGACCAACAAGCAAGGTCTATTGACTGTATAAATGGAGTGACCTTTGCTCTTCGCCAAATTTCTTAGGCGCTTCCTTCGGAAACCCTTTCTAGGCTGCAACGATTAGTTTCCTCCTTAAGGTCTGAAACACCTTCCTCTTCAAGACCTGCAGCACCTTCTTCGACTCATAAGCCTCATCGTCCCTAATTTATCCTTTTTTTTTTCTTGTACCTAAAGCTGATGTTTGATCTAAGTTTCATGTATTAAAATTATTTGTTTTGTAAATCAAGTTAAGCTTATTGTTTGTAGGTTATGTAGCAGAAATAAAATTTAAGTTTTTGAATCTTTTGTTGAGGTAATTCTTTTGCTGAAGGAACTTAAGAACATGTTGGACTTGTTATACTTTGTACTCGATTGTGAAAATTCTAAAATAGAGAATGAGATATGGACGAAATGTCTATATTTATGTCAGTCTTAAGGTGAATTTTGAATTCGGAGGACCAAATTCTATTAAGGAGGGATGAATGTAATACCCCGATAATAAACAAGAACTATTTAAAAAAATTTATTTGAAAATTTAATTACATATTTTTTTTTAAAAAGAGGAAATTATGGAGAATTAAAAAAAAATCTAGAGTTAAAGAGGACTTAAGTGAATTTTATTTTTAAACAATGTAGCTTCATGTAATTAAACCCAAACTAACTTTTGAATAGAGTACACTAAATGATTGCCTTCATTTACTTACCCGTGACTTCGACCCCTCCTTCCCTCAATTATTTTCCTCTCTTCCTTATCTCTTCCCTCAACTTTCCTCTCTTCTTCATATCATCCTGGGCTTCTCCCTTCATCGTTGCTGTGCATGCGGTTGCTCATCATTTCATCCATCAAAAGGGAGGCTCATGGTTGTGTTTTTGTTTGATAGGTAGGAATGAAAATTTCTAATTCTCTCTTTTCTCCTCTTACTCTTATTATTTTAGGAGATGCACTTTTATGAATTTCTTATTGTTTTATTGTATTTGAGACCTCCAAAGGCTATTCAATCCCTCTTCCCTATCTTGGTTAGTTTCATAATGAAAATAGAGGGATTATTTGAGAATTTTAGTGAAAAATACATGCTGAAAAATCGGTGGTACTGTTCATCCAAGAATTTCTTCTCTTTTTGCTTCAATTTTGGGTAGAACCAACTAGATATACTATGAATTGAATTGAAACAAAATTAAGAAGCTGAAATAAGCAAGATTGAGAGAGAAAAAGAACATCACAGTAAACTGTAGGGACTATACCGAAAATATTGAAAAGTTTTCTGGAGTTGATTTAATTTCAAAAGAATATATATTCTTAATCTATAGCTCTAGATGAAGTGAAATATGAGTTTAAACCAAGTAAAGAGAATAAAGAAAATTTACCAAGGAGTTGTAAAAGGATAATATGACAATTTTAAATGCATATGGTTTTTTTTGTATTTTTGGATGACTAAATCAACTCCTAAATTCATAAAATTTTGTGAAGAGATTCTTTTTATTGTGACAATCTGATCTGGAAAGTTTCAAGTTCATTAAAATTATTTTGCTTGGTCAAATAAACATGAAAACAACACTTTGTTCAATACAGAGCAAATCTGGGCAGGTTCGAAAATTAATTTGGTTTTAATAGCTAAAGACCTCTTTTTAATCTGAAATTTTTATGACACTTAGATAAGACATGATTCTAAGGATCTGAAAAATTTCACGGCGTTTGGACATGATTAGCTAAGTCTAAAATGCATAACACCGTATCTATTCAGAATTTAGACAGCTCTGACCTTTAGTCACTAATAAGGTCTTTAGTAGGGTCTAACGATAGAATTAAATTCTGAAATTTTTACCCTAGTATTTAACATACTAATAAGGATTTGTACCAAATTTCATAATTTTTTGAGCTATAGTTTATTCCCAGAAATTTCTTAAAGATTAGTACTGATTTTAACCTCAAAACAGAACAAAGCTAAATGAATGATAGCCTATATTCTAATTAAATGTTATCTCCTTGCTTGGCTGGATCTTTAGGCCTTTGATGAGTTCCTTGGCATTTATCCTCTGATTTGAAGTGTAGAATTTTAGCTTGGAATTGAGGTGAGAGATCCTACCTTACCTTGTTTGCCTATTTAATGTATATATTAAAAGTGTACTCTATATATATATATATATATATATATATATATATATATATATATATATATATATATATATATATATATATATGACATGAAATTAATGCATTTATGTTATACGTTGAAATGTGTAAATGTGAAACTATTGTGAACTTTTCCTAAAATAGAATGCATATGGATGCCTATGGTTGTGTAATGTGATTGTGTTTGATCTCGAAATGGGATCCCATGGGATGAAATAAGGGTGGAATGAAATCACTATGGCCACGTGATGTTGAATATGATATTCGTCCTTTTAAGGACAGGGTGAAATAAGGTTGGGTTTCAGATTTTTTCATTTGAGGACATGGGTGAAATAAGGGAGGATGCGGCAGGGGCCGTGGGGCAACGACCACTTATTGTGGACGGGACCCGAAAAATGTCTGGAAACTTGATTTGAAATTGTATGAATTGTTTGAAATGTGATTTTGGCTTGATCTTAAATGTGTTGTTAATAATTGTGAGGTGATTTCAATGTGTGTATCTTGATAAATATATTGTACACCAAAACTTAGATGATTATACCGTTAGATCAATTATGTATATTTGTATGTATATATATATAACTATATTGTGTGTGAATGTGGTAGGATTATCTCAAGTAGAAGCTGTCTTCAGTTTCAGATATGGAGAACTTGCTAATCTGATGACGTTCACGCCAAGATTATTTTTTCATTTGTTTAGGATAAAAGTATAATGTTTAGGACTTATTCTAATGTATAAATCTAGAAAAAGCTCTATAATCGGGTAGGTTTGTTCAGCGACGTAATGTGTATAATTGTAACGTATATGAGAAACTCAGTTTAGCCATAATTTCTTATCATTTTGTGAGAAGAGAAATAGTTTTTTTTATTTCTTAAATTATGTAATTTAAATTAATTGTATTTAAAAGAATAACCAAAATAAGGTTTAGTATTGTGCTTAAGAGAAAGATAGGCTTACGGAGGTGAGGTGAAATTCACTTTCCGTGCCGGTCACATGCTCAGATTTTGGGACATAACATCATCCAACAACTATTATTTAGAAGAGCAGAGAGCTCTTCTAAAATGGAAGAGCAGAGGTGCCTGATCCCTGATAATCTTACCCACTCTTGCCTTTTTCCTTTCTTACTCCCTTTTAGAGTTCTAAAGAGCTAACCGAGTTAGACAACAAGTAAACACTTGTTTTCAATCCATTAGTTATATTATCTATTTCAAAGTTATGAAAGAAGTGTAAGAGTCAATAATTATAGAGTTCAATAGGTGTACAATTTGGACGGAATAATGACAACAAGAGTAGAGGTATAACCAAAGAAGGTAAACAAGTATAAATTTTTACAGTAATCATGAATAGTAACAATGAATAGTGTCACATGAATAGAAATAGATACAGACGGCAGTGAACAGAAGCTCAGCAAAAACTATTATACAACAGAGGGAAACGATTCTTAGCAATTTAGATACAGGCAGAAACAAAACACAAAATGAATGCAAACACGTGAATAGTGACGATAAACAACAAAATGCCTGAACAATGACTCTGCAGTACACGTAAACAGTAACACACAGATTTTTTTTAAATGTTTAATCTAAAGGAAAGATGATCAGATGAATAACAAGATGACCACAAATGGAAAACAAAGATAGTAGTTGAAACGAAAACTAAAGAGTCAGAAGTTGAGAAAGAAAGATTGGACAACACAGAAATGAAGAAGACAACAAACACAACAGACCAGAAAATTAACCTTCTATGTAGGAGGCAGAATACAAAATAAAGAAAAACTAAGCCTTCCATGAAGAAGGCAAACACAAAACAAAAGAAGAGACAAACTATAAAGAACTAAGCTCCAAACCTAGGCTTTGATACCAATTGATGTAAACCTCTCCAAACAATGCCAGGATACCTGACAACAATACTTTGATTGACGACTTAGATTGTCCAATTACAGATTTAGAACTCAACGAAAATATAATTTATTAAATAAAATAGAATAACAACAAATTAGATAGAGATTCTTGACCACATGGTATAAAAGAACTAGAAGCCAATAATATAGACTCTTGAACCCAGACCTGTTGGCTATAAAGAGCCAAGAACCTAGGGTATAAATCTCAAAAGGAAAGACTGAACACCACAAGATTTAAAAATTCTTGATATGTTCAAGGTTCTCAAAGAACCAGAAATAATGGCCTCTAATCATGACATTTTCTTCAAACTCTCAGTGTCTGTCCTAATGGGTGGAGGAGGTCCCTTTTATAGAGAAAGAGATCCCTTATTTCTAAATAAAACTCTAATAAAAATCATAATTCTATTGGGCCACAAATATAACAAAAAGCCCAAATTAAAATAATACAATCTATTTTAAAAGAGAAGCCTCTTTAGATACCAACTTAATTTCCCTTGACCCAAATACATAAGTCTCCATCTCTTTCTTGGGCCAATTCACAATTTACTTTCTTTGGCTAATTCCACTTGGATCATCAAGAAAACTTAGTCTCAAAATCAATAATATAAAATTGAGAATTTCTTCTTTCAGTAGGTAGTTAGATTCATATCATTAAGTTTGAATATTCCTCATATATCAAAAGAAAATCTACGTAGGTTATTTTCTTTATTTTTTATTAAAATTATATATATGAATGCACTATCATTAATAGACATAAACTAATCTTTTTTTTAAATTAATCTAGATGATGTGTATGAAGTTGAATTATCCCATCGGTCTCTACATATACTTAATTTTTAATTTAGTCTATAAAATTAACACTGTTATAAAATTCTTATGATTTTTAATTTTTAATTTAATTCTTGGGATTAAACTTCTATTAGCATGTCCTTAAATTGTCATATTAGCATTTTAATAATTCAAATTACTTAATTTTTTTTGGTACATTCGAATTACTTAATATAAGTTATACCATATTTTATAGACATGAATGGGTTTCATTTTAATATATATATGTTTATCTTTTTTTGTTGAAATAAATTATGGATATTACAGTAAAATTTATAATAAATTATTAATTTAGTCTAAAAAAATTTACAATTATCTTAATTTAATATCTGAATGACGAATCATCTCAATTTACTTTTTAAAATATTGTATTAATTTGTCTTAATTTGATTATTTTCATTGCTAAATCGCTGAATTTACTGAAGCTAAATTTCAAATATTTGCTACTGCCAAAAGTCAGTTTAATAGACTTAGTGTTGAAAATGAGACATTTCAAAAACTAAATTGAAATATTAAATCTTTTAAGTATCAAATTAAGACAATTATAATTTTTGGAAATAAATTTAATAATTTACTCTAAAATTTAAGAACATACTAACAAAAATTTAACTGAAAAATTAAAATATTTTTTAAAATTATAAGCACCTAATAAAAAAATTTCAATTATAGGAATTTATCAAACTAATTAAAAATAAGGGAAATTAAAAAAATCAATAAAATAATTTAACCTAAAAAGAATAATTGAAAGATGGTCGAGTCAAGTTAAGTAGGGAGGACATGCGGCGTGTAGTTAGGAAATGGGCTTACTTGCATACTTGCATTTGAATGCCTACTCAATCATGAGTTGTATATTTAACTTTTCACAAAATAAAAAACTCCTGCTCGAATTTATACCAAAAAGATATCCAGTGAGATTATTTGTTCAAGATTCTTTATTAGAAGACAATTGAAGCCAACTTATTTGTTAGTGGAGTTTCTTGTGATTTTTCTATGTAAATACAAATCAAAATTCAGTGAGATTATTTGTTGGAAATAAAGTTCCAGTGAGGTTTGAAAAAAAGGGAGGTTGGGGATATGGCTTTGTACATACATAAGTGCTTCTGTGTTTTCCTCTGCATTCAGATTAATGATGTGTATACTTTGTAGTTTTGTGAGTTTTTACATGCAATGCATCTCTAAACATTGATGTAACATGAATTTAATCAGATTCGTTTTATGCTTATGATGAATGATTTCGAAAACAACTAAACAGAAGCAGATTTGGTTCTATTCTGTATTACTTCTGGCAGTAACATGACTAATGCAATAGAAAAATTTAAAGTGTCATCTGCTCATTGCTTCATACAGGACATAAACAACAACTTTAAGAAAAAGATTCACATTGAAAAGATTCTAATAGCCAAACATTCCTTATTTCCTGATTAAGCATTGATAATAAGCTTACTGCTATACTGCCAACTACTGTGGGCCAAAATTATCATCAAAATGAGTTTGGTTGCACAACTTCTGATAGGAAAATTGTTAAAAAACACAATGATCCTACCATTTAGAAGTTGTGCAGCTCAACTTGAAAGTTAGAGCTACTGCTATGATATGCATACAGCTAAGAGAAACAGATGAGCGTATAGTATTGCAGAGTTGAAGAAAATCTCTAGGGAAGATAAAAATAAACTAAATGGGGATATATATATAGTGAAACAAAACTGAATTTAATTGAGCTGGAAAATTGTAGTTGGGGATGATAATGGTGCTCATTATTTACAATTTGTATCAATATCAATCCAAAATATACAATATCTGTATCGATCAAAATCTTGGAAAAAAAGGAAGAAAACTTCTTAAATATTTGAAATATCATAGGGACATAAATATCATATCCATTTCTTTTTTTGGTGTTCAACAAATATAAGATATCCAAAACCAATATTCACATCCTATCAATATCTTATGTGTATATATTTTTGTACTAATATTGTCAAACCCAGTAGCGCAACTATTAAACGACATAGGCTGGTCACCCATTTAACAAATGGACCACTTTTATGATGTCCACATTGCCTTTGATGCTCAAAATACTTCTATCCATTGCCACTCCATAGGTAAAAAGTGACACAAGATATTTTGGGCTTGACCCAATATTTCCTTGGGAATTTTCAGCACAACCCAGATCTTTCTAGAGAACAATTAAGATAAATCAAATTTAGTATGTTTAATGTGAAACTCTGGAAGCTCCAACCCTAGAGCAGCGCTTCTTCATCTTCATTGCGGTTGTTGGGAGCTGCCTTTTTTTTTTTGTACATTTTCTTTCTTCTCTTTTTTATGAGAGTTTTTATTTTCTCTCTCCTTTTTGTAGAAGATCTCTTTTCTTCTTTGTAAGAATTTTTTTTGTTATCCCCACTAGCAACGCCGTGAGGACCTTTGATGTCTTTGTCGACGACGCTGAAAAGGTGCAACTCACCACATTTTGATGTTGTGATTTTCGGCCGAAGCGGTCGATCTGTCGATGATGCACAAGCCACAAAAGGTGGTGAAGCCGGAGCAAAATCTGATCCCGTGATTCGGTTCATAGAGCAACACACTGAGGTCTACTAAAACCCGAAAGACAAATCCAATCTTCTAGTAGTTACTCTTTCCACCTGATGCATCCATATGACGAAGTTGCAGTTTCTGAAGTTTTTTGAGTTAGCTTTGATTTAAGGTTTAAGGGTATGTTGCCTCTGTTTAATCTTCTATTTTTTGTTAAATATATCTTGGTATTGATTTACAGGGTATGTTGTCCTAAATCATGTACTTTTTTTCTTATGTTTCGGTTTATAATATATTTGACAATCTTTAAGTACTGATTAATCTTATGTAACCCTGACTTGGTACTATGTTAATGAAAATAATTTCCATTTTGTCCAAAAAAATATTAGTTAAATCACCAGTGCTGATTAATTCAGGTAGTTTGACATTTATTTGTTTTATCAAATAAGGTCCTTAGTTCAAATCTTATTAATAAAAAAAAAATGGCACTCAAAGCGCTTTGCATCTTTATAGTCTAATTCAATTTGAATTAAATTAGGTGGAGTTTAACAAATTTTCGTATTGTTATTGTTTCAACCAAAAAGTAGTTAGATTCATTTGTAATTAATTACACTTGCAAGCATGGCTTCAGGCATGCTATGCTTTGATTCAACACAGCACAAGTAAAACTTTCAAATTTAGGAGAAATTATATTCCATTCCGTAAAATAAAATTTAATATTACAAAGTTAATACATAAATATTACGTAACCAAAAACCTGGATTTTAGAACGCTAGTGCCTTCATCACAATATGCTTTGGTTGGGATAGATTACACCACTTCTGGTTTTATATTTGTATTTTGGGTTTTAATTTGATTCGATTGTTCGGTTTTGTACACTTTTGTGTTTAATATTTTGATATATTATAAAATTAATATAATATTTCATTTGAAACATTTTAAGTGTAAGTACCAATTTTATAATTAGACTTTTATATAAAAAATAAAAGTTTGGCTGTTCTAATTTTATAAAATTTTGACAAAACTATCATTTTTGTCCAAAACTTTTTTGGGTAAAATGCAATTTCGTTTTAAATATTTATGTTGACATATGGTTGTATAAATTTTTAATATAGTTCCTAAATTTCAACAGCATTCAATTGTTTAACGAAGTTAATTTGTTTGTCATATAGGTGGCCTGTTTAGACAGTCATTATTAAAGCATGGATATAGATATGAAAGGATTTAATATTATTAATTATCATAGCCCCCTAACTAAATGTGATCATTTAATTTTTCAATCCATAACCTAACCTAATCAAGACTTGTTCTTAAATATTGTACGTGTCGTTTTCTAAGCATTTCTAACTTGTTTAGTTAGTATGGGTGCATTTGCAAAGTTACATGTACGGTATCAATTAATTTTGTTAAGCAATTCGCATGGATATGTTAATAGTTAAAATTTAGAAACACACTTACGGCCTTTTTGGTTTTAGTATTTTTTATTTTTATTTTTATTAAAAATAAAAAATAGACTTAAAAATGCGTTTGGTTGAGTTAATTGAAAATATTTTCTTGAAAATATTTCTTAAAATATGTCTAAATCTGAAAATATCAAAAAGATATTTTCAGTGTTTCAAGAAATATATTTCAAGAAACGAACACTGAAAATAAAAACAGAAAATATTTTCATAAACTAAACAGACTCTTAAATTTTTACAAATATTTGGAACAAAATAGGAACTATAACACCAAACTTTTGACACAAAAAATAAAAAATGCTTTAGCTTAATGGAATATATATATATATATATATATATATATATATATATATATATATATGTATGTATTCAAAATTTTACCGAATTAACAATCTGCTTGTTAAGTTGGACACGAGAACTAAATGTAAATAAATAACCTCTAGATCAGCAAATTAACAATTAAGATTCTGCGATATATTTTGAAAGAACGGGAGTAACAAATTGGTAAAGCTGATCATCATAAAAAATTAGAGTAAAATAATATTTTTGATCCCAAAAAGATCAAAAATTGTCTCAATTTAGTCCTAGAAAAAAAAATCATTTCAATGTAATCCCTCTAATATTATGTTTGTCTCAATTTCACCTCTCTATTTGTTGAAACAATATTTTGACAACAACAAATTTAAAATTTGCAAACAGTGTAGATAGTGATATAGTCATAAAAATGACAAAAATGACATAATTTTAATTTTTAATGAATAAATTAAAATCTTTTGTTCTTCATAATTAATTGAAGATAATTATAATATTTCAAGAACCAAATGAATAACTTATCCCAAAATAAAACTTAGATAACGTTGTGTTAATTTTCTAATTTTACTAAATTAGGACTCATTTTACTCACTAATTCATGATCTCCTCATTGTAACTTTATTACCTTTTTAGTAAAAATAACTTATTTGTTTCTTAAAATTTATTTTGAATTCTAGATTTTTTAGTATTTTTTTTGAATTACTTTTCTGGCTTGTAATAGTTTTTTGTGTGTTTTTGTAAGGTGGAACTTTATTAATTAAAGGGCTCAAGTGGAGTAAAAAAAAGAAAATTCTTGTTGCAAAAAGAAAAGGTTACTGGAGAGTTTTTCGTTAAAAGCGAAGTTTTCTCCGTTGTTAGCAAAAGTAAACAGTGCCAGTTTGAAAATTTTGGTTTAAATAGTTTCTTTTGAAACTTTTTGCGAAATTCAGAGTGGAGGACAGAGAGAGGCACCATTCTTGACCAAAAGAACAAGGAATTTGTCTTTGGAGCACTTTTAGAGCCAATTTATACCATCCCTATCTCGCATTCATTTTTTTTTTCCTTCTTTTTTCTGATGTTTGCTATTTTTATTGATTTAAGTAGTTAAGTTACTCCTCTAGGATTGCTATGAACCCTAGTTTGGATTAAGTTTTATACAATTTCTTAAACTCTTGTGATCGTTGTTTGTTTAATACATGTTTACTCATTCTATTCTTAATACTTTCTTTTAACTTAGCCAATTATTGTGATGTTTTGGTGTTTTTGCTTAACTTGGGAAATGGAAGTAAAAATTAGATCATTGGATGAGTAGTATGAGTTCTTAAACCTTAGTGTCACAAGGGGATTAATTCGTTAATATTATAGGGATATAAACATTAACCTCATATAATCATATTAAGGCTTGTTCGCGTAACCTAATTTCACATAAGAGATTATCAAATATTAGGATTTATCTTAGTTGAGGTTTAGGAAAATCCTTCTAAGAAATTAAGTGCCTCAAAATAGCATGTAAAGCCAACGAGACCAAGAGTGAGAGAAAGATGGTAAAACTTATTAAAAAATGAAGGAGATTAGCAATTCTATATCTTTAATTTTTGTAATTTTATTTTGTTCAATTGCGACTTCTCTGCTTGCAATATTTTGTTGCCTTTTGAATTAAGTTTTTAGCCATAAAACTATCCTCAATTCAAAGGACCGTCTAAATAGTACTTTACTTTAGCTGCTCAAGTACTTAACACTTCAATCTCTATATGATCAGTACACTTATCATGTCACTAACACAATGACTATTTTTAAATTAGAAAGGCAAACTTGAAACTTCTACGAAATGATAAAGATAAAAAAAGTTATTTAAGAATCTTTTTCTTGAAATTTAGTCAAATAATTTAAATTGTTTTTGTCATTCACATTGGATCGAAATTGTTATTTGTCAATTGTTGTACACCATCCATATTCCTTCTTATCAAGCTATTCTGGCACCAAGTCATGTGAACAAGATTGCGAACAATATACTTGTGTCTCTCTCTAAATACGTGTAAGATTGAGATATTATATAAAATTAAGAGATATATGATAGATTAAATAGTAAAATTAATTCGAGGATCATAAAATTCTATATAATTTTTAAAAATAAATATAAAATAAATTTATACAATTTACTAAAATTAGTAAATAGGCATAACTTTATCCAAGTATTAAAATACTTCCCTAGAACATCTCTTACATTACAAAAGTCACAAAATGTCATGTATACACATTTAAAAGTCATCAAAACAACCAATATTCAATCATCCATACATTAAACAAGCAAAAATGATCATAATGTGATCATCATATGATCTTACATTAGGATCTCGATCCAAAAATGATATTGAGTAAGATCTTGCATGATTTGGTGATACAAGATCTCGATCTTATGCGATTTTACGATCAAGATCGAGATTCTGATTATCATGGATCTTACGATTCTCGATTTGATATTACGATTTGATAAATCATATGCCTTTCTTAATCTTATACAAAATCTCGATCTTAATTTCCTTGATGATAATGGTGGCCATTATTTACAATTTGTATCAATATCAATCCAAAAAATACAATATATTTATCTATCAAAATTCTGGAAAAAAAGAAAGAAAGAAAGAAAACTTCTTAAATATATGTATCCTACGTACCTAATATTCGAAATATCACAGGGTTATAAATATCATATACTTTTTTGTTTTTTGTATTGAACAAATATAAGATTCCCAAAACCAATGCTCACATCCTATCAATATCTTATGTGTATTTATTTTTTTACTAATATTGTCAAATCCAGTAACCCAACCATTAAACGAAATAGGCGGGTCATCCATTTACAAATGGACCACTTTTATGATGGCCATATCCATTGGTTGAGGCTGTGGACTACTTTTATTTTTTTAATTTCTATATTTAATTAATTAGACTTTTATATGAAAAACAAAAGTCTAAATGTACTATTGGCTTTTCTAATTTTATAAAATTTTGACAAAACTATCATTTTTGTCCAAAATTTTTTGGGTAAAATGCAATTTCATTTTAAATATTTATGTTGAAATATGGTTGTATGAATTTTTAATACAGGTCCTAAATTTCAACAGCGTTCAATTGTTTAACGAAATTAATTTGTTTGTCATAGGTGGCCTCCTCTATAGGTAGCACTGTTAAAGCATGAACATAGATATTAAAAGATTTAATATTATTAATTATCATAGCCGCTAACTAAATGTGATCATTTAATTTTTCAATCCATAACCTAACCTAATCAAGACTTGCTCTTAAATGTTGGTGTCATTTTCTAAACATTCTAACTTGTTTAGTTATTATGGGTGCATTTGCAAAGTTACATGTACGGTATCAACCAATTTTATTAGAGCATGTTCTATGGTGAACCTTCCTTGAGTTTTTATTGTAGGTAACAATGTCACATCAGTTTAAGCAACTTCTCACTATTTTAAACAACTCTTCACTCTAATGGTAAACTTGTTAAGAACCCATAAATGTGTCTCACAAACAACTCTTCACTTTTTAATTAATGGGGAACATGATTATTTAATACATTTAATTTATAGTTTATTTTTTTATTATTCTATTATTTTTTGTTTAAGAACCATTCTTACGTGTGGTAAACCATGAAGATAAAAAATAAGAACCGATTCTTAAATTTAAGAACTATCACTGGAGATACTTTTAAGCAATTTGCATGGATATAGTAATAGTTAAAATTTAAAAATACATTTAAATTTTTTACAAATACATAAGCTAACATTGACACAAAGTAAATATTTGGTACAAAATAGGAACTATAACACCAAACTTTTGACATGAAAAATAAAAATGCTTTAGCCTAATGGTTTTAATTCCGTTTCTTAGTTTTTTTTTCTTAAAAAAAAGGTAAGCAATGTTGCCATTATATATATATATATTCAAAATTTTACGAATTTAACAATCTACTTGTTAATTTGGACTCCAAAACTAAATGTAAATAAATAACATCTAAACCAGCAAATTAATAATTGATGACCTGTTTGGTTTAGACATTTTCTATTTCTATTTTTACTGAAAGTAGAAAATAGACTTGAAAATGTATTTGATTGAGTTTAATGAAAATTTTTTCTTGAAATTTTTTTTTAAAATAGGTCCAAATATGAAAACACTAAAAAAATCTTTTCAGTGTTTCAGAAAATACATTTCAAAAAATAAAAAATAAAAATGAAAATAGGAAATGTTTTCACAAAGCAAATATATCTTATGATTTTGCGGTATATTTTGAATGAATGGGCGTAACAAATTGATAAAGTTGATCATTATAAAAAAAAAGTAAAGTGCACTAATATTTTTGATCCCTAAAAGATAAACAATTGTCTTAATTTGATCTTAGAAAATGCAATTATTTCAATGTAGTCATTCTTATATTGTGTTTCTCTCAATTTCATCTCTCTCTTTAGTAAAACAATATTTTAACAACAACAAATTTAAAATTTGAAAACAGTGAAGTTAGTGATATAGCTAAAAAATGACATAAATTTAATCTTTTACAGATTAAAATTAAAACCTTTTATTCTTCACAATCTGTGATACCAGGGGCCCTCGGGTATCAATGTGTTTGGTTTTTTAGATGAATATTTCGACGTGGAGAAATTTTTTCATTTGTAAGAAAAGAAATTTATGGTAAAAGATGTGGCGTGTGAGGTGATCAGTGGCCAAGAATAGGGGTGTACGTGTAACACTGGAAAGGCAGATGATAATGAGACTGTGGAGGGACTAGGGTAAGACAAAAATATTTAAGTAGCACTTTTAATGAAAATGGAAATTAAGGATAGTGACATGTTAAAAGTTGAGAAATTGGGCTTGGGAATGTGTGGTAATTAGTGTGTGTTGAAGAATGTTCTGAGTTAGAGAAATTACAATTTTGACACTACTCATTTGATTGAGATTGGACCAAGGGGCAAAATGGTAATTTCTCTAAGATGACTATATAAGCCCACCCCCTACACATACACTTTTTTTCAATCATTGAATCCTCACACAAAACACATTTTCTCAACCCTAACTCTCATTTCTCTCCATCTCCTTCACCCAAGAGCACCACCCAACTCTCCAACCAGCAGTCTCTGGCGACCAACCATCACTGGAATATGTAGAAAACAAGGTAAATTTCTCATTCATTTTTCTTCTACCCAAAATTTCAAACATAAGGAATTGTGGTGTGAAAATCGGTGTTCTCTAGGATTTGAAGTTAAATTGATGAACTAGAAACCTTCTTGAATGTTTGTTGAACAAATTGGAGTAATACATTTGTAGAAACTATGTTTAAAAACAAGAAAATCTTGGTTTGGAAAGCATGATAGAAGATTATGAATAGTTAGGGTTCTTGGAAAGGATTTTCATGATTTTGGCTTTGATTCTTGGTTATAATACATGATTTGAGTGTTTATATGTTTCCTAAACATACCTAGAGCAAAACCATGGAAAGAATCTTGAGTTTTGTTGGAAAATTGGTTTGTGTTGAAGGAAAAACCGAAAAAGGGCTCAAAATTGCGAAAACAAAGTGAATATATTGTCCTTCACCAACTTAAACATGCATACACATGCTTAAGCACAAGGGAGGTAGAGGAGATGGCTTTTTGCTTACTCAAGCGGGAAAATTTCCGGCTTAGGCGCACAGGTGGTAGACGGCTCTAGCAGTTTTTGACCAATTTTTAAATTGTCATAACTCTCTTGTTTAGGCCTTGTTTTTAGTAAATTTTATATTGTTAGAAAGATCTTTGAGTTTAGTTTCTAATAAAATAAGATTCAATTGAGCATCCTTTACGTTTTAAGAATTATGACCAAAAGAGTGATCAAATATTAGAACTAGTGTTAGGAAGTTCTGTATTTTGTGATCTTAACATATTTTTATATAGTTACCTTATAGGGATGGATTCTTTGAGGTACCTTTCACATCTTTTGAGAATGATTAGCTAGCTTGGAGTTGAGGTGAGAGATCTAGTCTTACCTAAATGGTTTTCTTTTCAAAGAAACTACTTTCCTAGCATGATTTCATTATGATGCATGTTGTTATTTAATGGGATGTTTGGGGTACATACATATGAATCTCTATATGGCTAGAGATGGACTAAGGAGGGTTGCACATAATTGTTGTATGTGAACTACAATATCGTCATGGGTTATTAGTGCATGTTAAGCCATAGAGTGGCTTGTACATAATTTGCCTATGTATAAATGTGCAAATGTGGATGTATAATTAGTACATAATTGGAAACATATATAACCCCACGAATGTGTGATAGACACATTAAGGAGTCATGGGAACTTATGGTGAGTATCCCATGACAAAGTACCATTTGTATGTTTATAAACATATGTTTGGATGTAATTACCTTATAATTTTGTAATTTCTCAACAAAGCAACATTGATGTGCATGTATGTATAGAATGAATGCTATGTGTTATATGAGAAGCTTGTACGGCTCTCTTGATAGAGATTACTTAGTAATAGTACGAAGAGTCATGTAGTCCTCTTGCATTATGAATAAGGATATTATGAAAACCTGTGCGTTTCTCCTTGAGATAATTGATGATGATATTATGGAAACCTATGTAGTTCTCCCAAAGATGATTAATGATGCTATTATGGTGAACCTGTGTGGTTCTCCTAAAGATGATAAATGATGCCATTATGGGAAAATCTATGTAGTCCTCTTAGAGATGATTAAAGATGACATTATGGGAAGTCTATGTGGCCCCCCAGTGGAAAATAATGAGGATCTCATGAGGCAACCTGTGTGACCCAATATGAACCCTTATGAAAGGATTATGAGGAAGCCTATGTGGTCTAATATGCATCCTTGTGTAGGGTTATGATGAGGCCTATGTGGCCCAATGTGAAACCTTGTGTAGGGTATGCAATGGCCTATGTTGCCTAGTACGACACCTTTGTAAAGGGAAACGAGGAGATCAATGTAATCCGATAAATTCTCATTGTGTAGACTATAAACCACCTTATGAAGGTTTGTGTGATGGTTTTTATCGATTGCGGTGATCGTATTGTGTTGGCATCTTAAGCCCATGTAGCCTTACTAATTCTAATAATAATGAAACCTTCTCAGCATGTTTTGAAAAACTCAATCGGATGAGTCCTTATATATATGTATATACATATGAAGGTGAAGAAAGATCATGGGAGGTGCCATTTGTGTATTGAACTTACATGTCATGTGATGTGTGAGTGTATTGTGTTATTGGCATTATTTGGCCAATCTTTGTGGTGTCTATATGGTTTTGCTTGTGGAGCATCGTAGGTGCTAACTATGCAATGTGATGGGATTTGAGGCTGTGTGGTACTTGATATATTACACATTTTTCATATGAGGAACACTAATATGATTTGTTATGGCCTCATGCATATATTGTTGTAAAAATAGCCTTATAAAGGCTTAATATTTCAAAAGAGAAATCTACAAGTCCCACATTGCTTAGAGCAAGGAGGGGAAGAGAGTTTATATACTAACATGTGTTAGTAGGCTAATAAAGAGCTTGGGAAGAGGTGGGCTCTCATGCACATAAGCCCACATGGATTCAAGCTACTGCAGTGCAAATCGTCCGATGTGCCCCCTGCGCGTGCAATGAATCGGACCGGTTTAATTTTTCTCTGGAGAAATAATTTTTTTTAACTTAATTTATTTTAGCTTACTTGAGCAGAGGCAAATTTTACACTTATGAAAATTAATTGGATTAACGTTAGAAAATTAAGGGCTGACGGTTTATGTTTCTTTATTTTAAATATATTTAAAATATTTAAAAACTCTCTATTAAATTACCGAAACTGCCAATTAATTTCTGAAACTGTCCATTGATTTTCATAAATTTTAATTTTATTAAACTTTTTTGTCTGCCTCAGCTACTATAAAAGGAGGGCTCCCCCCACATTTGACACACCTAATCAGAAAGCATTCTGATCCTCTGTTCTCTCCCTCTCTCACTTTCTGGGTTACGTCTCTTTATTTTCTGCTGTTCTGTGGCCTGAGAATATTTTCTCAGAGGAATCTATTTAATCCTAGAGGGAGTTCTGTAGACGCAGTTCTCTAGCTGTGGTCGCGGAATAATTTCCTTAAGGACAGTGTCTACTGCAAAGACACGACTCAGATTTTCCCCCTGCTGGTTTCCAGATTTTATACAACAATCTTAAGGAAATTATGGAAACCAACGCTGCTGCTTCCACTGTTCCAATCGATGCTGTTCCTGCTACCACCATGCCCATTGTGCCTCGAGTCACCTTCTCCAAACCGTTCCCAGATATTTCAAAAATTGAAATATTCAACGGTCAGAATTTTTGGCGATGGCAAGAACGTATCTATACTGTCCTAGACATGCATGGAGTTGCTCTGGCGCTGACAGAAGCTCATCCACTGCCTACTGCTGACCAATCCAAAATTGACGTATGGAATTATGCTAATAAGGTATGTAGACACATAATCATTAGTACTTTATCTAATGAACTCTTTGATGTCTACTGTACCTACAAGGAAGCAAACAGAATTTGGGAATCTATGATTCTCAAATATACTGTGGAAGATGCTACCAAACAGAAATTCGTCATCGGTCACTTTTATCGTTGGGAAATGATGGATGACAAGGACATTAAAGTCCAAATCAATGAATACCACAAGTTGTTGGAGGACCTTCATGCCGAGAAGATCAACTTGCCTGATGAGTTCGTTGCTGGAATCTTAATTGAGAAGCTGCCTGAAAGCTGGAAAGACTACAAGCAACAACTCAAACATAAGCATAAACAGTTGCCGTTCTCGGAACTAATAAAGCACGTCATCATCGAGGATATCAATAGGAAGGAATAATTCACGAGGTTACTCCTCCCTATTCACCTGAGTCTAACGGAGTAGCAGAAAGGAAAAACCGAACTTTAAAAGAAATGATGAATGCTATGCTTGTTAGTTCGTCTGCACCTGAAAACTTATGGGGAGAGGCTTTACTGTCTGCTTGTCATATACAAAACAGGATTCCCTATAAACAGACTAGTAAGACACCTTATGAGTTGTGGAAAGGCTATAAGCCTAATTTAAAGTATATGAAAGTGTAGGGGTGTCTAGCAAAAGTCATGTTGCCTGATCCTAAGAAAAGGAAGTTAGGATCTAAGACATCTGATTGCATGTTTATAGGATATGCTGAACATAGCTCTGCATATAGATTTCTTGTTTTGAAAAGTGATGTGCTTGATTGTGATACTATAGTTCAAACAAAAAATGCTGAATTTTTTGAACATGTTTTTCCTTTGAAAAATGTGAATGCTTCTAGTACATCAATGCAAAACAATGAAATAGAATTAGAAATTGAAAATCTAAATCCATATGAGAATGTCCATGAGGATTTAAGAAGAAGCAAACGACAAAGGAAGACAACTTCTTTTGGAGATGACTTTTATACATATGCTGTTGATGATGAACCTAGAACCTTTTCTGAGGCTGTTGCATCCCCTGATGCAAAATTGTGGAAAGAAGCAATTAAAATTGAAATAGATTCAATTCAAAAAAATAAAACTTGGGATTTAGTGGATTTACCAAAAGGAGCAAAAACTATTGGCTGCAAATGGATTTTTAAAAAGAAATATAACCCTGATGGGTCAGTTGATAAATTCAAACCTAGATTAGTAGCCAAAGGTTTTACTCAAAAACAAAACATTGACTATTTTGACACTTTTGCTCCTGTCACTAGAATATCATCTATAAGAGTTTTAATTGCTTTAGCCTCAGTATATAAGCTCTATGTTCATCAAATGGATGTTAAAACAACATTTTTAAATGGTGATTTAGAAGAAGAAATTTACATGGAGCAACCTGAAGGTTGTATTCTTCCAGGTAAAGAGAGAAAAGTTTGCAAACTTCTTAAATCATTATATGGATTAAAACAAGCACCCAAACAATGGCATGAAAAATTAAATCATAAATTGATTTGTGATGGCTTTACTCCTGTTGAAGTAGATAGATGTGTGTATACAAAAAGAGTTGATGCTGATTGTGTAGTTATCAGTCTGTATGTGGATGACATGCTAATCTTTGGTACAAGCATAGATATAATATATAAGACAAAAGACTTTCTTGCATCAACTTTTGATATGAAGGACTTGGGTGAAGTAAGTGTGATTTTGGGAGTCCAAATCATAAAGAAAGGTGATAGTATTATACTAGCACAGGAACA